>PUFA01000049.1:3512500-4862968 GCA_003508835.1 Eonycteris spelaea | reverse complement strand
ATGATTGAAGGCAGTGAGGCTTTCAGAGATAAAATAATGTTGGCAAGATAAAAATTATTAAGTGATAATCTGAAATTAGAACCCCATCACTTTGACCCCTAAGCTTTACTTATAACCAGTGCACTATATTGAAGGAATTAGCTCTTCCTCAGATGTGTGTATCCATTGACTGGTGGATTTGGGTCTGTGTATTTTCAGTTATTGCCTTGTGTAGTCAATGCAATATATTTTTTTCTTAGTGTCACTTAGTTCTATAAAAAATTTATTTGTTTCAGAGATATCAACTAATGAAATTATACTGAATCACATAGTTCTTGGCCCCTAAAGCCACATCTTCTGGCATCTTATCTATCTTTTCTGAATATTGATTTCTCATTTCTTAGCTGGGTATTCATTATCTCTATTTCTCATCTCATGGTCTCGTCCAGTGAATTCTCAGTTTTCCTTAAGCAATATTTGAATTATTTCTCTAAAATGAACATTTGTCTGTTTCCTACTCGATCTCTTTTCCCTCTTTCTCTTTCCAAAGTATATCCAAATATTTACCTTGCAGCCATCACTTTCTGTACAGACTGTTTTTTCAGTAGCAAAGCTTCCTTGTTTTTATTAATTATTCATATTGTATATATTGTACAAAACTGGAAAACATAGAAATGTGTATAAAACAGGAAAATCACCCATAATCCCAAAATGCAAAACAAACTCATGCTAGCGTGTTTTCTACATTCTCTTCTTGAGCTTTATCTATACTCCCATCTCTTTATATATCTGATATATTAAATATACATGTATACTAAACTCTACATGTTTAGACATATTTACAAAAATGAGTAGATACTTTGAACCAAAAAGAATGAAATACCTAGAATAAATTTAACAAAACATGTGAAGGACCTATATAATGAAAACTACAAGACCCTATTAAAAGAAATTGAAGAAGATACAAAGAAATGGAAAGATAGTCTGTACAGACTTTGTATCTCTTGAAGCTGAACCCACCTTCAACTACAATTATAGGTTCAGATTATTTTACCCCAGTGAAGACAGTCTATTATTTTGCCCATGGTTAAGAACAATTTAAGACAGAATATGATTTCAGCTAGTAACCTCATTTTGAATTCCTTAGAATACTGTTTGACAAACCCTTTTTTCTTTGCTGGACATGAATGAGGGAATATATAGCTCTAATCATAGTGGATAGTCATTGTTCATCCATAAGATTAGCCTGTTTTAGGATAAAGCTGATATTTTGGTTGTTAGAGCAAAAAAGACAGAAAGAGATAAGGTATTTGATACCATTATTGGGCTTCTCAATCCACAAACTCTGAAGTGTACCTTACCCTGATCTCTAGTTATGATCTTCAGCTAAGCCAATAAATCCCTTTAGTGTTCATGCCAATTTTAATGGGCCCATATTATATGCAAACATAAGGGTCCTAATTGTTAGAGACCTGGTACCAGAATGAGAGGGGTTAACTGAGCAGGAAACACAGGGTGGAGAATTATCAGAATTTATCTCAGACTGAGAAGTTTATGATACTTATTAGGTGTCTGTGTAATTGGTCACATTGTTGCCTTTGAGTGTTTGGACATAAATCATGTCTTCTGAGGGCATAGCATTAAGGTATTTGTGAAGAAAATTCATAGGTTTGGTGTGTACTGGCTAATCTGGCCTTAGTGAGGTCATAGAAGCAGAGCAGGTTCAGGCTAAAGATGAAGTGAATACTAATAGGGGGAAAAAGTACTGCTTGTAAGAGAAATGAAATGTGATGAATAATTTAAATCAACCAAATCTCTTTTTTTTTAAACAGCTGTATTAAAGTATAATTTATGTTCATGTATGAAATTTGGTGAGTTTGGATATATGCATATACCATGAAACTGTCACTGCAATCAAAGTAATAGATATATCCAACACCTCCCAAAGTTTCCTTATGTCTCCTTGTTTTCATTTGTTTGTTTGTGATAAGAATACTTATCGTGAGATGTACCTTCTTCACAAATTTAAGTATATAATACAATATTGTTAACTTCAGGCAGAATGCAGCCGATTTGTAGTATTAATCATCTTAGATAAATGAAACTTTATGCCCATTGAACACATTTCTATTTTCCCCTCTTCAGCCCATGGCTACTGCTATTCCATTCTGTGCTTCTATGAGTCTCACTACTTTAGATACCTCACATAAATGGAATCACGTAGTATTTGTCCTTCTGTGACTGGCTTATTTCACATATCACAATAGCCAAGATATGGAAACAATGTAAATTAATTAATCATGGGTCAAGAAAATGTAGTATATACATATAATGAAGTATTGTTCGGCCAAGAAAGAAATATTCCCATTATGATAACATGAATGAACCTGGGGATCATCATGCTAAATCAACCAGATCCTAATTCCTGGGTACATAGGCAGTCTAGTGGATACTCATTGGATATCTGGATACACTTAGATAAAGGAAGGAGGGTATGTATTTTAGATATAGTATCAACCACTTTTCCCCATAGACTGCTTCTGTGATTAATCAGCATCCATAAGTATCATTATCATATACACAGTTTCAAAAATCCTTACTATATTTCCAAACAGAGACCACACAGCATCATTCCAGACATGCATCCAGCTACATACACATAGTACTGATGTCTAACTTGCTGTTTCCTCTGTCTATATAATGCTGTTTACTCAGATATCTACTTGTCTAGTTTCTTGGTTTTAGGAAATATCAGCCCACTGCCAACCTGGAAGGGGGGAGGGGACAAAGAAGCCTGGTCCAAAAGTTTCTGTGTAACCATTATAAGATTTGTTTAATATTGGACCAGGTTAAGGCAAGACACTTTATTCAAAGCAATGAGAATTCCAGAGAGCCAGAGAGATAAAAAAATATTTTAAGTAAAAGTCCAGACACAAGGAGAGATATACATATAAAAAAGCCAGAGTCAGTACTGGAGATCACACTTAGTCAAAATTGCAGAAGTAAGAAGTAACACATTCAAAGCAACACATTCCCTAAGTAATATACATACTCTCATTTATTCTCTTTGAGCAGTTTATTCTACTCTCAGCAAAGCTAAAGCCTTTACATAATCTACAAAGCCCTCCACTGCCATCTGTCAGCATTCCATCTCTATTGCTCTCCCCTTCACGCTCTACTCCAACCATTAGCTTCCTTCCTGCTCTCTGATACTCCAAACCTCATCCCACCGCAAGCACTTTACATTTGCTGTTTCCTCTGTCCATACAATGCTGTTTACTCAGATGTCTACATGTCTTATTTCTTGGGTTTCTTTAGATCATCAGCCAAAATTTAGCTTATCAGAGAGACCTAACTCTGGCCATTCGCTCAAAGTTTTCACCTCTCTCCCCTCAATACTTCAAATTTTATTTTGTTGGTTCATTTTTTCCTCCTTAGTTCTCACCACTACATGCCACATTTTTTTTTTATGTTTTGTGTATATACATTGTTTATTGCCAGACTTCACCCCTAGAATGTGGGGGAGTTTTATCTGTTTTGTTCATTTTGTGTTCTTAGAACCTAAATAATGTTTACACATAGTTTAACAGAACTCAATAAAAATGCATTGAATAAATGCATGAGTGAGTCTAGAAGGCTAAGGGGTCCAGAAGCAGGGTGAATAAGGCTTGGAATGGTAGGCCTGAAACTCCAGTGGATACATTGGAGTTAGTGGTAGCTACCAGAGGAGTCACCCCCCAGAGACAGTCTATGTTTACCTATTGTGATATAAATATTGTAGCTCATTCAGTGAATAACTGTGGAGGGGTAATTATAAACTATGAAATAATTGTGAGTGAATAATTGTGCCAGGAAGGAAGTAGTGAGTAGTTATAGTATTACACCATCAAGAGAAGTATAATGTGTGAGGAGGAACAAGGTTTATGCTTGTATCAAAGTAGTTCTTTGTAATGCAGGCCCAGTACTTTAGAGAATTCTTCATCTACATACTTAGTGTGACAGAAGAAAGCTCATTGAAGATAAATTAATATCTTTACTGATTTTTACTGCTCAGAAATAATGTAAACTTAACAACAGAGCAAAGGTGTCAGAGTTCTGTCTTATGTTCTACCAAACTGAAAGTTCATCCATATCCTTACTTTGTTTCATCTGTATCTTGGAGGAGATGTGAGAAACTATCTTCACTTTGTTGAAGACAGAATTCCTAAAATGATTCTAAATCTTCTGGATACTGTCACTTATTCCATACTATAATTCCAAAACTATAAGTAGCCCATTTCCACCTTTAAAACCTCTTGGACCTTAAACTTTTCTCACTCTCTTCCCTCTAATTGTAATAAAACTAAACTCTAATTTATAACATCAGGATATGACTTGACTTAATTGTCACTGTGTGATAAGTACCTTCCAACAATAACAATATCCACAACAAACAAAAAGAAATTCAACCTTTTCTTTTGTGTCCAGTCCTGATTCACTCCCAGCACGCTCTGAGGTACTTTTTGGTACACAATCATATTTTTTTTTAAAGGAAGATCCTGAAGGGAAATAAGAAAACACCAAAAAAATGTGAACATATTAACTAACAATTTTCAAAGAGTCTCCCTAAAAAGAGAATATTTATGTGAAATATAGGGATTTGGATTTTCATTATAAGGCACACTCAACTTGAAAATATCTAGGTTCTGGGCTTAGAAAATGTTTACACCAGGAAGATGTCTCTGCTCTCTCCAGCTTGGCTTTCCATAGTATTTCAATGCAATTTTCTCTACTGTTCATGTTTCAAGGTTTTTGTCAAAAGCTTAGAATTTTCATTTATTTCTCTACTTGCGGGGTAGCTTTCTTTCAAAGTATGGAGCTGAGAATTTCAGTCCAATGGAAAACATAATACTCTTTCAGACTCTAAAATGTAAAGAAATGTTTCAGAAATGTCTCTGATGATATGATACAGATTTCCAGATTCTACTTTTGGAGATTCTGATTCAGTGGGTCAAATATGAGGTTGGGAATCTATTCAGTGAACATTTACCAATGGTCCAGGGCATGAGTTACAAGACATTGACTTCTAGAGCATATTGGAATTGAGCATATCATGACAAAGTGTAAAATAATAAGACATTTTTAAAAATTAGAACTGTGGAACTTTTTATACAGAATATCGTACAGCTCTCTCGTTAAGAACATGGTGTCTGTTTTCCAAACCCGGTTTCAAATCATGACCCTACCACTTATTTAATCTATGACTTTGGTAAATTTCTTCAAGGTTTATAACTAAATCATGCCTAATGGAATTTTTGTGTGGATTGACTGAGATAATCTATGAAAAATACTCATGAACTGGTGCCAAACAGCATTAAGTGCTAAATATAGCTATTAATAATCCTGTTATTTTTGCTATCATCACTTATTACATAAATGCTAAGTATTGTGTTATAGTTACTATAGTTACCCTGTTAGACATATAAAAGTAAAGCTATAGTTTTGTGTTTAATTCTCCTACAGCTACTAGTCTACAAACTTGTACAGAATGTTACTTTACTGAATACTGTAGGGAATTGTAACACAATGGTATTTATGTAATGCATTGTACTAGGACTTCACAAAGGCCATGATTTCACCTGGCTATAGAAATTTTTCAGCTCCATTATAATCTTATGAGACCACTATTGTATATACAGTCTATTATTGACCAAAACATCATTATATGACACAAGACTGTATTAACATGTTTGGTGAGACATGGAATGCAGTATTGTCATTCTGTGACCAACTTATTTCACTTAGTGTAATGACTTCCAGGTTTATGTATGTTGTAGCAAATGGTGATATTTTCTTCTTTTTTAAATACTGAATAATATTTCATTGCACATATGTACTATGTTTTTTATTATCCCTTCATCTGTCAATGGGCATTTGGGCTATTTCCATATCTTGGCTATTGTAAACAGTGCTACTATGAATGTGGGGTTGTAGATATCTCTTTAAGATTATGATTTCAATTTCTTTTGGATATATAATCAGGAATGAGATGCTGAACCATATGGTAGTTCTATTTTTAATTTTTTTGAGAAAATTTTATTCTGTTTTCTATATCAGTTTACCAGTTTACATTTCTGCCAATGTTTGCACCAACTGATGCAATTTAATGTAGCGTATTTGTTAAACTCTCCTAAGATGGGCAGAGTATAGAGAACATTAAATGATTTAAACATGATAATATGTGGAGTTGAAGACAAGAGTTCCTATTCAAACTTTTTCATTTATAAAATGCATGACCTAAATTGCCACTTAATTTCTCTAAAAGTCAGTTGTTTTTTACTCATAAAATGGGATAACAATGTTGTCTGCCTCAGGTGAGGTACAAATCATATAAGGTAATATTTAGGCAAATGTTATGTAGATAACACATCGTTATCCATGTCCTCATTCTTATTAATACTAAAGAGTATAAGAAAACATAAAACTATTAATTTTAAATCGCCTGGCCTTGCTATGTTCTAATAAAAGATAGCATTAAATTCTTTCATTCCTTTCAAAGACATTATAGTGTATTCAGACATAAATTATAGAATGGTGTTTTTAAGTGTACTTAGAATACTGAAGACATATCAATTGTTAAATTTGAGACAATAAGTACAAAAATGAGTAACGATCCATTACATGAGATCAAAAAGCTGTCAACAAATGTGCAAGTAGCTTCCCAACTGTGCGAAATCTTATTGGCAGTTAGTTCTTCCGGTCCAAATATAATGACAAAATCAGCAATTCACTGTCTAAGAGTTAGGTACTGTATTGTTAACATTTAATAAAAACAGCTATTATTACTTCCAATTTGTTGTACATCAGAAATAAATTGAATTGAATTAATACATGAGCTGACATGTCTTTTTCCTGAATGTGTAAGTTGAAACAAATAGGACAATTATGAAAAAAAGCATCAAAGAGAAGTTTAATGAGTCAGTTTTTCAAATAGAATAGGATGTAATTATTAGAACTGATTAAGCTCTGCTTTATTACAATTAATTATCATGAATATGTTTCTGGTAATTTAGAGACATATTTAAGGTTCTCAATAGAGATATCTCATTTTCAGTGAGAATCATTAAAATCAATTGTTCAAAAAAATAAATAATTTTCCAAAAATGATTTAGGATGAATTGATGAAGGTGGTCAAAGGGTACAAACTTCCAGGTATAAGATAAGTAAGTCTTGTGAATGTAACGTACAACATGATGGCTGTATTTAATAATTGAAAGTTGCTAAGAGAGTAGATCCTAAAAATTCTCAACATGAGGAAAAAAGAATTCATATTATTTCCTTTTTTTGTACCTATATTAGATAATAGACGCTAACTAAACTTATTTTGATAATCATTTCACAATATATACAAGTCAAGTCATTAAGCTGTACAAGTAAACATACAGTGTTATATGTCAATTATATCTCAATAAAACTGAAAATAAAATAGGAATATGGATAAGGGAAGAAATAGTCTAACAAGTATTTAGCATTTAATAAGTGCCAAATGTTGGATTGGATATTTTACATATATTATCTCATTTAGTTTTCACGATAAGCATTTGGAATAGATCTTAATTAGGTTATTTTAAAATGGGGAAGTTGAGACTAGTTAGTTAGTCACTGAAAAAGGTGGGTCTTTAATTCAGGTTTATGTGGCTCCAAAGCTTTGTTCTAGTCACTGCAGGATCCTTTTTAAATGGGCAGAATTTGAACAAAACTTGGAACCAGTTTACTGTAGGAATATAATTGTATAATAACTTCAATGTAATGACCTTTAATATCATACATTAATTTAATATGTTTCCGTAAAAGGAAAAAATAGTATTTGAGAAAATATAATTCCAACATGTAGAAAGGGCATCAGGATCATCTACACTCACTATTCTCATTTTTAGAAGAAACATTTGTGATTTAATCATTTATTTGAAAAGCACGTTTCATGCCAAACATTCTTCTAAAAGCTAGGAGGCCTTAACTGGAGAGACATATATTGAAGTAATGAGGATAGTCATCAGTACTAGAAATAATTTCCAGATCTGGAAGAATATGACCCATCACACAGTGAATGCCCATGTTTCTTGAAAATACACCTCTGCATTTACATATAAACACATAAACCAGAAATTGCAGCATTTAATGTTGCAATATCCTATTTTGAAACACAATCTTTTACTACTTAATATTGATGTTTGCATAAAATCACCATTGATACCTTTCCTCCTAGATATATTTTGTCATTTATACGTACATGCAAAAATATAGAAATATATTTTAGTAATATATCTGTTTGACAATAGTTGTTCATTTATTCAACATTTAATATTTATTAAGGAACAATATGTGTCAAGTATCATTCAATGTGTTTAGGATAATTTAGGGAACATAACAGAATAAAGTTCTCTGCCTTTGTAGAGAAACTTACATTAGAAATATACAATAAATGTTCAACATAAAAAATAGCAAATTACGGAGAATGTCAGAAGTAAAAAATAAATAGATAGTAAAGCAGAGTATGGAGAGCAAATGGTTAACTTAGGAAGTGGGGTTGTAACTTTCATTGGTATTAAGAGGAAACATCCAATGCAAAGTCCCTAAGGTGAGTGTGTGCCTGGCATTTGTGATAGCATGAAATTTTGAAGGTAAAAAAAAATATATTTTTATCTCATAACTATGGACATGAGCATATTTTTTCTATATTCTGTTCCATAGTCCTATCCTAAAATTATCACAAGTAAAGTCCTAAGTGTGTCAATATTCACAAAAAATACAAACATACTTTTTGCATTTTGGAACAATAATGGGCCAGTTGTCTTATAGTACCATCTGTTTTCTGTGAATTTAACTCATTTAATCATTTTTGTTTATATCAATAAGTCACAATATTTTGAATCAAGGTATATATAATATAATGTAAAAAAACATTTGAAATTCTACTTACATTAAGATTTAGTATTGGTTTAAGACATTAGTGTTTTAAAATGTTTTACATATTTTGCAGTTAGGCAATGAGGATCACATATTTTAGCTGTGTAGCCATTGTTTCTTCATCTAAGTGGAAGAGTACTGATTCAATGCTCATTAACCTGATCCCACATCCTTTGCTCTTTGTGCTACTTTGAAAGAAAGATTTTCTCTTATTCTTTGTCTATAGATATTAAAGTTTTCATTTATTTATATTTACTTATTGGCAGAGAATATATTTTGTTGCTAAATATTTTTTCAAATATGCTTAGAAACCAGAGAGAGAGCCTGAGAAACAGATGGTGGCTTGTATCAGTAGGCAATATCCACTATGCTCTATATCTATATAAAACAGTTATTTTGGAGAATTTTTTCAATGTTTCACTTTGAGCTTCTAGTTCTCTAAATATCTTATATCAGAAAGATGGTTCAGAAGTGTTAAATTAGATGATATTTATTCTCATATTCTTTATGACTAGCTATAGCCTTTAGAATTATCATTTTTGTTTGGTAGATATGTTTTTCGTATAGAGGCAAAAAAGAAATCATGGCTCTTGAATCTTAAGTCATATTGTAGTCCACAAAAGAAAACATTTTATAACATTGTACATTTTTATTTTTAAATGCTTTATTTTATATTTATGACAGCAGTGGATATATATATATGTGTGTGTGTGTGTGTGTGTGTATGTATCTTCCATAAAAATATATCTAGCCATTACATCATATCTTTTAACCAGGTCTAAGAGATGAAAACCCAACTCAAAATTGCTTATACAATGTAGAAACTTATTATCTTACATAATAAAAAGTTATATAATTCTTTAAATTCAAGATTGTTTAAGTAATAAATTATGTCAAAAAAGGTCCATGTGTTTTTATTCATCTATGTATTTTTGTCTAGCCCTCTCAAGATGTTACTCCTTTCATGGTAGTAAAATGCTCCACAGCTGCAGATATCACATACTCATAAAGCAATAAAAGTAATGGTGAGAGGCAGAAGAGTCTCTCTTTCTCTTTCTTCCTCTTGTCTCTCTCATTATCTTTCTCTTTTTTCCTCTCGCATATTGAGATTCAAATAGATACAAAAAGCACAGGTGTTGTACAACTGAGCTTTGACAAATGTGTGCATGTGTCTGTGTGTGTATTATATATATATATGTAAGTAATATTCAAACAGGATATACAACACAGCTATAACCTCGACAAGCTCCCCATGTCCACTTCCTGCCCCCAAAGGGAAGCACCACCATTATTATCACTATTATTATAGCTTTGTTTTCCTTTTTCTTAAACTTAATATTAATGAAATCATATGTCAGCATCTAGCTGATCAAGAAGGGAAAGTTTTGATGGTGAGACACCCAGTTGAAAGAACGCATGAGGAGTCGACTTGAGAATGTAACAGCAGGGGCCAACTTTATTGCGAGAAGCGTGTGCTTCCGCACTAGGGGACGGCATGGGCTTTATATATGTCAGAGAACCACAGTGGCATTCTGTCACACATGCGTGATACAATAAGCTGTTATATTTACTCAAGTTAGGCACAGGCACCCTGCTACATTAATGTTACATTTTAAATCCAGAATCCTTTCCCTAGCCGAGAGCCTGGATCATAGCCAGACCTGGAACCCACATTATAACATGGAGTATTGTGTGTGTGTAGCTTCTTTTTTCTCAACATAATGTTTCTAGATTAATTTAGATCCATGTTATTCTGTATTTCTTTTTATTTCTGAATAAAGTCCCATTCTACGAATATGCCATAATCTATTATTTTCCTGCTGATTTTCATTTGAGTTGTTTCCAACTTAAATTACATATAGTTATTATAAAGAAAAATACTATAAATATCATATTTATTTCCACTCCTCTTATACAAATTTCTAGTACTGGAATTATTGGGCTACATTGTAAAAAATACATTTATCAGAAGTGTATGACCAAACTAATAACCAGAAAGATTCTGTCATATTGCATTCCCACCAGTTGCTCATTATTATCTTTGCCAACACTTTTTGTTGCTATTACTTTTAATTGTTGCTAATCTAATGCCTTTGGAATTATACCTTATTGTGCCTTCTAATATTTAATGCTATGATTATTAATAATGATTACTTTTTTATGAACATAGCCATTAAGTATACCTAGTCATTAGGTATATTCTTTTATGAAGCGGTTGTTATTGAGTTGATTGTCTTACTTACTTGTAAGAATTTTTTATACATTCTGCAGAAATATATGAATACAAATCTTTTGTCAGATATTTGTATATAAATTATTTCTTCCAGTCAATGGCTTAAATTTTCTCCATAACAGTGTGTTTTAATGAACATAATGTTTTAATTTATAAAAACTAATTTATTATCCTACCTCTTATTTTACTGCTCTTTGTTTTCTATTTAAGAAATCTTACTTACCACAAAGCTATGGATATATTATTCTGTATTTTCATCTAGTCGTATTACATTTAAAGTGTCAAATTTATGTCCATTATAAATTAATGTCTTTATGTATGGAGTAAGGTAGTGGTCAAAGTTTATTTTTTCAATTTGTCTCACATCATTTTTTGAAAATACTCTTCTTTTCTGTTAATTGTCATGATATATATATTTTTAAAACACTACAGCATCTGCTATTCCTAGCATCTGGTATTCCAAGTACTAACCAGGCCCAACCCTTTTTAGCTTCCAAGATCAGAAGAAATCGGCTTGTTCAGGGTGGCATGGCCATAGCTGTGACGAAATTTTTGTCAAAATTAATTGACCATGTATGCGTGATTATATTCTGGACACTATTGCAAAATTTATTTTCCAATAAAAAACTATATGGAAATATATTAATTATTTTGGCTATTGGATCTTATGCATTCCTTTATTTATTTATTTTTTTAAAAAGCAGCTTTCCAATTTCAGTAAAGCTCTCCTATATTTTTATTGAGATTGCATTAAAACTAGAGATTAAATCTAAGGTGACCCTCAATGACCCATGCCCTTGTATGATAACCAATATCTCGTATGTGGGTGAGAACAATGAATATGAAGGAATATTAACCCTATGATTATGTTATAAGACACAAGTAAAAAATTTGGGGAAAAAACTAGGAAAGATCCCTAGTGTGTTGACTTTGAGGTTATTCTGGATTAGTATACCTAATCAAGCCACCTTTTTAAACAGAGACTGGGCCACTCTCTGAAGTCAAAGAGATCCTGCTAGTCTGAAAGAAGTGAGACAATACAAGTTCTATAGCTGCAAGGAAATTAATTCTGCCAACAACCACAGGATTTTGGAGAATACACTTAAACAAAGGCAAGATCATAACTCTAGCCATCACCTTCATAGCAGCTTGCATATACCCTAAACAGAGGATCCAGTTAGGCCATGCACCAACACTGATGCATAGAGAACCAGAATATTACATGTACTATGCTGTTTTAAGGTGCTAAATTTGTGGCAATTTGTTATGCAGCAATAGGAAGTTAATAGAAGTGTTAATTTTAGTTAGACAATAGGATTTTTAACTGTTAATAACTAGGTAAAAATTCAGGATCGGGGAATTCTAGTCATTGAAGGAATGAGAGGTTCATTTCAGAAATTAAATTGGCAAACTTATTCCTAAAGGTCAGTAATGAAGATATAAAGTGGGAGTCAGAAGCTAAGGGAAAATCACAGAGAAATTGGAATCCAAGTACAAGAAAAAAAATTCTTAAGCTATTAATAGGTAATTAGGTAAATTGATAAAATAGATAAGCAATTAATTAAGTAAACAATTAGAAGAAGTAGGAATGCTCTGGCATCTCTGTCTTTAGCCTATAACATGCATAAATAAGGAGATGTCAGGTTGCAATCGAAGAGCATGTTTACCTCAGGCCCTACAACGAAAATAGCTAAATCATTTAAGATGATTATTCACAGATTAACACTAGCAGAGGTACAGGACATATCATACATATCAGGTACTTAGAAGATATTCAAGAAAGATCCTAAAAAGAAGGAAAATGATAAATAAGTAGAAAACACTAGAAGATTGAGGAAGGCAGACAACAGAATTCCATTTGATAATATGTTTTGCCTAAGAGAGAGTCTCTCTGAGATAAACCAGAAATATGATAGAATAACATTTATCAAGGCTGGTTAAAGACAAAAATTTGAAGGTAGAAGAGCCTGTTCTACTTCCAAGACTGCAGCCAAAATTGACTGTCAGAAATTCTCTAGTATAGTATTTGAATTTTAAGAATAAAAAAGGAATCCAACAGCTATCTAGGCAGAAAACCTTATATTAACTATCAAATACTAAAGAAAAGTGTTTAAACTTTTCTCAATCATCTCCTTAGTAACATTAAATATTATTGAGGGAGGAAGATGAGGAACACTTTTATTTCTGTCTCTACACCCAGGTTATGTTTTTGGTCTATAGAGAAAGAGGTTTTTTGTGTCCCCTCTCCCCATTTTGATGAATATTTAAGAGATACTTTTTCCTCTAGCCACCTCTATCACTTAACTGGCTCTAGCACTCAAAGAGAATCGCAAGTCTTAGTTGTCAGAACATGACATTCATCCCTTACTTTTTGTCAGTTGAGTTACTGTGTATTAAAATCCAGTGCTCATAAACATCATGACTTCTTGCCCTCTTCTGTGTAGATATTAAAGGAGAGCCTGGCCTTCTGAATAAACCAACTCTTTATAGTGCCTAAAACTGCTAGGACACTCATTCTGTTTCCTGTCTCACCTAAAATTAAAAAGAATAGGATCCTCACTGTCCAATGACACTACCTCTCACCATAGTCTAATCACATACATGGGCAGAAGTCTTAGAGGCCTCCTTCCTGGTATCTTTTGTCCAGCTAAACAGACTAGCCAGCATAGGCCAGCATGCAAGTATGCAATCTTAAATAGCTCAGATAGCTTCTTGTTGCATAGCTGAAGCATTTTTTAAATGTTTATAAAATAATATTTTATTTATAGATTTTTGAAGAGATAATATGTTTACTTGGTTCACTATTTGAAAGATACAAAGGTATTAGTACTAAAATACCAGCCACTCACCCCTGTTACCTGATTATTCGGTTTCTCTTGTAAACAAATAATGGATACAAATAATGCCATTATGCTGGTAGTGTGTGGTTTTTTTTTAATATACTATCAGGTTATTTTATGCAAATCCAAATAAAAACACAGATACACATGTATGTAGGTATAATTTTTCCACCTTTGTTTCTAAAAATTATGGCTTGCAATGACAGTCTTCTGCAACATTTTTTTTAACACACATACACAGGTTCATTATGTGTCAGCTCATTAACAGTTTTCTTATTTTTTAAATAGCACATAGTATGATTATATGTGATTTATTTAACTAGTCCCATAGATTATTATTTAGATTATTTCCAAACTTTGTGGTAACTAGACATAATTATAATATATAATTTCGTGCAAGTAAATATATTTCCAGGATAAATTTCTAGAAATGAAATTGCCAGATAAAAGAAATTTGCATTTGTAGTTTGATAGATCCTACCAGATTTCTTACCATAGAGGTTGTACCAATTTACTATCTTAACTAAAATTTGTACTTGTCTTTCAACATCCTTGAAAAACAGTATTACTTTTGAAAAAAAAAAAAAACTATCAATCTAATAAAAAGATTTGCTATCTTAATATAGTTTAAATTGCATTTTTCTTATCAGTATTGAGATTGAACTCCTCTTCATGTGTTTAAGAGCCATTTATGCTCCCTTTTATCTGAACTGCTCTTTGCCAATTCTCTCTTGGATATTTATATTATAAATTTGTAGGAACATTTTATATATTAAATGTTTTATTTCTTTACTAGCAATAATATTGATAAACTAGCAATATTGTTCAAATTTATCATGTATTTTACTTTGTATGTGATAGATTTTGCAATGCTTTAAATATTTTTATTAATTCAAATTTATCAGTATTCTATGAGTTCTGACTTTTGTCATACTTTGTGCCATAGTTTCTTCCTGCTTTTCTTTCCCAAATCTCCCATGGTTTCTTCAAATAATGTTATGATATTATTTTTTCAATCAAATTTGATTTATAAGAATTTATCTTGACATTTAGTGTAAGGCTGAAATCTTTACTTTTCCCTGAAATAGCTAATTTATCTAAAAATTTATATAAATCATAATGTCTTCACTGATTTGCAAGAGAACTTTCTATACATATTAATTACAAATTGCATTTACTACTGGACCTATTCTATTCCTATTATCTATATGTTTATACCTATACCGAACCAAAGGACAAATGTGGATTTTATGTGAGGTCGCTCGTTTATCCATATCTATTCTGGTTCTCAAAAACCCAAGTGGGTTTATGAAAGATTTTCATCAGCAGCCTGGCTTTTCAAAAAGAGAGTTTAGCCTTTTTTATCTCAAAGTTTGTGCCTTGCTCCCTAGAAACATACTTTGTTGGCTTTTTCTGAAATCTATATATGTGTGGTATCCTCTTTGTAACCTCTATTCTGGTTGATTACTATTGTTTTTGAAAGCAGAAGCAGAACTTCCAATTATTTTATTGTTTGAAGGTTTTATTAATCACCTTGTTTCATCAATATACTTTTTTCATAACTTACTGTTTCTTATTTTACATGATGATTTGGGGTGATTTCCCAAAAGAGGAGAAAATTGTGGTTCCATGCTGATATCTGAAGTGCTCTGATTGGGTTTCTCTATGTATGGCAGTTATATGTCACTATTTTCAGTTATTGGATGATGAAATAAGCATAAGCCCAAAGCTCAATCTTTAAAATACAAATTCTGCTAGTGCCACCTGTAACAATAGATGCTTAACTGATATTTACCTTTTAAAAATAAAAGTTCTTTTAAATCTAGCTGAAGTTCTTCTCAAAACCCATATACATTTTCTTCTTTTTGCTATAAGAAATAAAGGTTAAGGTATTAATTAATTTAATAAAATAAAGTCATTTTTTCTTCCTCTCTTTTTTCAATTATAGGTAACTGTGATTTAGTTTTGCTTATGAGAGATAACAAAATATTGTTAATTAGGTATTCTGGGAAGTACTTTAAAAAGTGGGCAAATTCAGCTAGATAAACTTTCCCTATGTCCTTGGTCTTTCCACCTTCTTCTTACATAAAAATGTAGACATGATGCCTTGACTGCAGAATCCATCTTGTGATCATGAGGACAAAGTGCTAATGTTGTGATCTAGAGAGTAGAACAAGAGATTTACATATACAATAAAATTTTGAGCCAGTGTGGAAGTATCTATCAATCTTTCCTGGATTTTATCCTGTGTGAGGAAATTTAGACCTTTTGAGACATAAAGAGATCTCTCTTTTGAGATATGGTGTGGACAGTTCTTTGTAGTTAAATGCATCTCTAAAATGACACAAAAGAGTTGAGATCTTAGATGCCATATTACATTTGTTTTAAAACAGGAAATTACAGCCCATAGCCCAAATCAAGCTTTTTGGATTTTTTGTGTATTCGCTTGTTTTTGGATCTTGGCCACACTAATCTGTTTATTATGTCTATGGTTGCATGCATGCTACTACAGCAAAGTCGAGTAGTTGTGACAGATTTCATTCTCCACAAAGTCTGAAGTATTTATTATATGACCCTTTATGGAAAAAATTTTTGATGCCTGCTTTAAAATATGAAATTGAAAAGAGCATAAAATAATTTTTTAAGGTATTTTAATTGCCATTGGGTCAAAGAATATGACAGGAGTAAGAAAGATCTGGCAGAAGGTAACATTCACAACATAAATCCAAACAAGAAATGTTAAGAGATTCATTTTTTTCTGTAGTCTGAAGTAATTAGTAAAAGAAATTGTGGAATTTCTTTTATTGCTTTGACTATAAGTAATTAGATAAATTCTGAATATTTTTGACATGGCAAGGTTATGAAAATAGGTAAAGAACACTTTTTTTTTAATTTGAAAAAAAAAAAAATCAAAGCACAAGAAATCAAATAGAAATCATACTAGCCCACAATAAAATCTGGGTCTGTGTGTGATGTTGAACATACAGAAAAATGTTTTAAGGATGAGATTATCCTACTCAAGGTAGTGAAAATTATTAGATTTGTTTAAAATAATAGATGCTTTGGCTGGTCAAAGAAATTATTGAATTTTTTTCTCTCACTAGGAAGACAACTTCAAGTCAGAACATGCAGGAGAGTAGTAGGGAAACATATATCTAGACCTGAAATCAAAGAGAAAAATACGAAATGCAGACATTCTGATCTAATAAACTGTTATTCATCATAGCACAAAGAAGGAAAGAACATGACTAAGAATATTATGGCTTTATAGTTTTAATTCTCAGTTCTCTGTAAATAGAACACCACAAGAAAAAATAAACATAAGAAATCTCCCACTTCTTCTCGAAGAGTAAAATTAAATATTTCTTCTTCCATTAAAAATTGGAAGTAACAACAAAATATGTGAGTGAGTTATATTGCAGGAGACATACTGGTACTTATTATTCTCATGAGAGCAAAGCGTTCAATAAAACTATCAGCATATTTGTTTCAAAAATCTCTTGCAGATCATCCTTCATGTTTGTATACAATGAGCTTTAAAGTTAAAATTAAGAGCTTGTATAAAAATTGAATAACATTCCTAACATGATGTTTATTCCCTTCAATCCCTTTCTTACAAAGTTCATAATGTTTGGTAAATTTAATTATTAATCCAAAGTCAAATGCAATCTAAGGAAATCATATTTTCTCATGACTACTCTTTGTTTTTGTTTTATTCATCCTTTATGTCATACTTTATCTCTAGATAGCTTCTCAAGAAAATAGCTTTTATATTCATGAGGCAATCTCCTTGATAATCTTCTACAACTGCATTGCTTTAAGTGTTAATTATCTTACTCTAATAGCTAAATGGAGAGTTTTATGTTTATTCTGATATAGTCCATCATATAAACATCTTTGACAACAAAAGCAAAAAAATTGTTGGAATCTTATTTTCTGTTATTTTAAATAAAATTTTTGTGAGCCGAAATTCACACACTTAAAAACTATTGATTTGCATTATTTTAAGTAAAATTACTGAGATTTAATTGAGTTGAAAGTGTATAATTTAAGTCATTTTGGTATAATTATGATACTAAATTAGATCAAGTATTGTACCATGTTCTTGAGAATACTTGATCTTCTAAGTTACTGCTATAAGCCAAACTTCAATTATGATTGTAAAACTACAATTTTAGAGATTAGAGACATATGAGAGATTCTATATTTCTAAGAATTAAATTTTCTATCATCTTTCTATCTATATGTATCTATCTATCAACTATTATCATCCGTCTGTCATCTATCATCTATATCACCTTTCTATTATGTATCTAAAGATAATGTTTTTTGGCTTAAGGCACAAATGATTTTGTTTAGAGTGGTAGATTGGTAATAAAAAAGAAATATTATAGTTTTCAGTTGGAGGTGATTACATAATCTAAATTATTCTGATATTCTTATGCCAACAGAAGTGTGAGATCTGTGTTCAGAAATACTTCTTGTTTATTTAATACATTTGTGTTTCTCTTGTATCTACCTTCTTGTCACTAAATCATTACCACTTTAAGTATAGGGAATGAACTTAATTCTCAGAACCTTAGAGGGCAAAACGTTTAGTCACCTCGGTGCATTATGCTTGACAAATCTTAATGTAACTGATTATATATACATTTTTTAAAAGTCAGAAAGAAAGGGGAGAGGAAGTGTGAGAGAAACTCATTAGACAATGGTACATTTTATTGTCTATGTGTTACCACTAATAGAAAGTTTATTTCATATGTTTCTTATGTTTTGTTTGTATCTGTTTTTGTTCTTGCTGATTTTTAAAATACAATGCATTTAAGGTCTTTAAAAAGGTATCTTTGGGATTTTGATTGTAATGACCCTACATTTATTGATTACTTTGTAGAAAAATTTGTATTAAGTTCATTAACAAAATGATACATGTCCCTAAATTTTGTTTTCTTTTTCTCTTAAGTATTCCAGTAAATTATAATTTTTTCATATTCACATTCATGTTTATAATTTATTGTGAAGTAATTTGTTATTTTTAATGTATTATATTTTAACCATTTTGTTGGTATTATTCAAAACGCATAATTTTATATTCATATTCATCATGTTTCTAAGCATCTCACTAAATTTGTAATTTTAAGTAAAAAACATTATTTATAAATCATGTTAATTTTAAATCTTGGTAATTTATATTTATAAATTTTATTTTTATTTTCTCTTTTATAACTCTTTTTAAATATGTCAGCGTTATTATAAATTTTAATGGAGATCATGAGAATACTGGCCTTGCTAATTTTTTTCCTCCGAGGTAAAAGCCTTATTTACTTGCTTACTAAATAAAGACCATATAATTATTGATCTGGGATGTCAAATTTTAAGTAAATGAGAAAAACTAGAGTAGAAACTTTTAAAAGGTAATTGACCTTTGTCAATTAACCAAACTTTCCATTGAACTCTATATAAGGAAGGTGGGAGCTATCACACCTACATTAAGACCTTTATTTTCTTTTTTAGAATCATTTAAAAGATAACCTTGTTGAAATAAATATTACTATACATTCATCTATCTAAAGCAGTTGAAGTGGTTATTAATATATTCAGAGATTTACATTTCTCAAAACTATCTGTTAAAACATTTTCAAAACATCAAAAAGAGACCCCATTGGTAGTCAATTAGTAGTCAATTTCTATTCACCCCCACCCCAGTTCCTTGAAACCATTCATCAATTTCTGTCAGACAGATCTACTTTTTCTCTATGGATTTGCCTAGTCTGATATTTTACATAGAAATATTTATGCAATATGTGACATTTTATGATTGGCTTCTTTTACTTAGCATAATATTTTTAAGGCTCATCTAATTATAGCATGCATCAGTATTTCATTCTTTGTATTGTTGAATAACATCCCATTGTACGGATAAACCACATTTTATCTACCTATTCTTTAGATCAGGGACATTTGAGTTATTTCCATTTTTTAGCTATTATAAATAATGCTGCTATGAACATTTATATAAAAGTTTTAAATACAAGTGTGAGTATATGTCTTTTTTTTATCTTGAGCATATATCTAGTAGTAGAATTTCTGATCATATGGTAATTCTATGTTTAACACTTGGAGGAACTGACAAATTTTTCACAAAGTGGCTACATCATTTTACAATTCCAAGCAATATGTGACAGTTGTGATTTCGTCACATCCTCGCCAACACACGATTTTCTAGTTTATGGATTGTTTTAGTCATGAGTTGGCATTTATATCTATTGTGGTTTTGACTTGCAATTATCTAATCACTTATTATGTTTAGCATATTTTTGTGTGCTTAATTAATATTTTTAATATCTCCTTTGAGAAATATCAGTTGAAAGTCTTTGTCTATTTTTAAATGGATTGTTTGCCTATTTATTGAATTGTTTGAGTTCTTTATATATTCTGGATACAACATTATTAATAAATAGATAATTTGCAAATGTTCTTCAATTCTCTTGATTATGTTTCTTAATGATCTCCTTTAAAGAAAAAAAATTTGATAAAGTCCAATTTATCTTCTATTTTTTTTGGTCACTTGTGCATTTGGTATATTTAAGAAAACATTGTCTTGCCCAAGGTCACAAGGTTTTACTCTTATTTTTTCTATGAATTTTATAGTTTTAACTCATATTTAAGTTTATGATTCATTCTGAGTTAATTTTGTATGAAGTGTGAGTTTGGGTTCCACATTCATTTTTTTGACACATAGATATCTCTTTGTCCCAGCATCATTTGTTGCAAATACTATTCTTTCTCCATTGAATTGTCTTGGCACCCTTTTTAAAATCAATTGACCATAAACGTAAGAATTTACTTCTAGACTCTCATGTCTATTATGTTGATCTTTATGTCTGTTCCCATGTCAGTATTATACTTTTTTATTATAACCAGTAGGTTTAGGAAAAACAAAATACGAATTAATTTTACTCTTCCTTTTCTGGATATTTTTAATTATTCTTGATCTGCATTTTTATATGAACTTCATGATTAGTTTGTCAGTTTCTATAAGATAGATGTGAGTTCATGGGGACTGCATCAAATTTGTAGATCAATTTGGGGAGGATTTCCATCTTAACAATGTTAAATCTGTCTATCATGAACATAAAAAGTCTTTCAATTTACTTAGCTCTTCCTTAATTTCTTTCAACAATGTTTTATTATCTCAAGACCTGGTATTAAGTGAACTTTTATAAACCAGAAACAAATATTTATATATAAACCACAACCAAAGAAAGTACTTTGGAAAAAAAATTCTGTTCCTTTCTTTCTGACCATTTGGGTTCCATTTCAAATTTTTAGCTTTGTTCTCCTTTTCACCTGAAAGTATTCCCTTTAGTGCTATGGTACTTCGAACCTAAGTTCTTCTCTTTATCACTTGTCTGTTCCTTTGCTCTCCTATTTGCTTGCTTCTTCTTTTCCTTCCTCCCTTGCTTCCTTCCTTTATTCCTTCCTCCCTTCCTTCCTTCCTTCCTTCCTTCCTTCCTTCCTTCCTTCCTTCCTTCCTTCCTCCCTTCCTTCCTTCTCCTTCTCTCCTCCCTCCCTCCATCTTTCCCTTCTTCCCTTCTTCCCTTCTTCCCTCCTTCCTTCCTTCCTTCTTTCCTTCCTTCCTCCCTCCCTCCCTCTCTCCCTCTTTCTCTCCCTTTCTTCTTTTTCTTTGTTCTTTTCTGGGTTTGTTTTTAGTATACAGATAACTATAGCATTGGTTTTTATCCCTCTAATAAATTCATGATCTCTTCCATAAAACCCAATCTTAAGTTTCAAACTTCCTGATAGACATTTTTATCTTGTGTTATTGCATTCAACTCTAAAATCACATTTGCCCTCTTGATATTCAATATGTTCTATCAGCAACCTCAGATTCTTAGACTTAAAATCTTAGAACACTTTTTGATTAATGTTTTATATATATTATAAGTTACTAAGTCTTATTGTTTTTAGATTTTACCTTTGTGCTCCCTATATCATCAACTTAATTTAGGTACTCATTATACCAATCTTTGAGAATACTATTTTTTTCTGAGTTTCTTACTATTCTTTTTATCTTTTACTTTGTTATATTTCTTTTATTCTTTTGACATTTTCAGATATAAAACAATGTGGAGATAATTTTAATAAAAAATTTCAGAGTACCTTGCACAGCTCCCAGCAAATCTGAACATTTTGCAATACCTGTTTCAATACATATTTTTTTAAATTTAAAAATAAGTACTTACAGATAAGGCTTAAGCTTTCTGAATCCTTTTCATGATCTCATTCCTTTCTCTCTTTCCAGTTGCAAAAACTATGCTGAAAGTGGTGTTTATATTTTACCTGCTTGTTATCTATTATATATGTGTATATATTCATAAACAATATTTGTGTGGCATTTTTTGCATTGTCTGAACTTAAATAGTAGAAAAGCATTTAAAAATTCAGTTTAAAATTCAACCTTGATATAGAGATTTATTCACATTAATATTTATGCAGTTAGCAAAATTCATTTGGTTTAACTACTGCATTCTATTGTATGGCTATATAACAATAACCATTTTCATAGTTGGTTGAGTTTAAATGGCAACCATCATCACATCAGTGAACAATCTCATATTTATGTTATTATTTAATTGTAAAATAATTTTAATATTTTATTTGAAATAACTTTAGATTTGTAGTAAATTTGCAAAAATTTCTATATACCTTTCACTCAACTTGTCTTAATGTTAACATTTCACCTAACCATAGTACAAGTATCAGAACAAAGAAATTAACATTAGTACAATATTAACAAACTACAGGACTTCTTCATATTTCTATATTATTTTACACTAACAATCTTATTTTCCATGATTTCATCCCAGATTATTTTTTATTTCATTTATTCTATATTTATAAATTGAATTCTTCTGAGAATATAAGCTATTCTTTTTTCCCCTTATGTATTTATATCAATATTGACTCATGATCATTGGATATATATTTTATCGTATGATTTCTATTTAATATTATTGTTATTTTTGCTATTTAATTTGAATTATTACAGCTTTGGCAACTTGGAGGTCTCACAGATCAGTACCTGTGCTTCTGCTTTTATTTTTTAAAAATGCCCCATTCTTTTTTTTTACCGTATCTCTTACTTATACCACAAGTTGCTCTAAGATCATCTTGTGTTTTCTCTGCCCTAGCCTTGGAATCAATAAGTTCTCCAAGGAATTCTGGTTCCATTTGTTGGAGAATCATATTTTTAAAATAAAATATTGGTGCTAGGTGTGCAAAGATATTTAATAGGCATGTATGTATTACTGGAAATGAATTGTGGGCTCTGAAGAGAATGAATCTTTTCAATTTCATTAGATATTGTCAAATTGCTAAACAAAATAATATTTCAATTCTTTTAGAAGTATGTAAAGCTTTTGTTTGTTCTACAGTTTCAACATTTCTTGACATTATCAAACCTAAAAAAAAATCACTAATGTAATGGGTATGAAATAATGTTGCATTGTTACTTTTCCCCTTGATATCTAATAAGGTGAAACATCTTTTCTGTACACAAAACCACATGAGGTCTATTTTTTATGCATTGTCTTTAAATTTTTTTGCCAACATTTTCATAACGTTGTTTGGCTTTTACTTATTGATTTGCAAGTATTCCCTGTGTATCCCAGTTATGAATATTTGTTAATGTGTTAAGATTGAGATTATTCGACTAAGAGAAAGACATTTTAACAATGACTTAATTTAACTATAAATTTACTTCTCTTTTATGACAAGAAATCTGAAATTGATACTAAGGATCTGGTATGGTAGCTTCTAAATAAAATAAGGACTCTAAACTTCTATTTTCTTCCATTTTCTTCATCACATGATTTATATCAGCAGGGATATTTCACAGTCTAATATGGCTATTGGAATTCCAACTCTCTAAATTATATTCTTGGAAATAGAAATAGCAATTAAGGAACAAAAGACTTAAACTTTTCCTAAAATAGATTTCATAAGAATTTCTTACAATTTTCCTTTTTACACACTATAGACTGGAATTTACCAGATGGCTACTCTTAGGTACAATGGAAGCTGAGAGATGTAGGCTTGAGTGATAAGCTACCCACTAAAAATCAGATTTCTCACACCATAGTGTAAACTATTTGTAAATACTGGAATAAACGACCAAAAGTCTTTTCCACAATTATCTGTATACTCTATCAGTTACCTATTTATAATAAACCACTTGAAAGTTTAGTAGCTTAAAACAAAAACCATATATTTAGCTCATGTTTCTTTGAGTTGGTGATTTAGGCTGTGGTCAGTTTAGAAGTTTTTTTTTTTTTAACTTGGGCTGAGGTTTCTTAAGCATTGTGATCAGCAATGAATCAGCTAGATAGCTCTGCTGCTTATTCTGAAGCTCCTTCGCTTTCCTTCATGCGAGCTCTTATCCTCCACTTGGACTATTTATTGGGCTCTTTCACACATCAGTGTCAGACTTCCTAGAAAATGAGTCGAAGGTCATTTGAAACCTAGGCTCAGACAGCAAATCATCACTTCTGCCTCAGTCTATCAGACAATAACCTCACTCATATGGTCAAACCAGATTTAACTCTTCACCCGAAGAGCTGCAGAATCACATTGCTAAAGGATGAACAATGATACTTGCAGCTATTTCAACAATCAGCCTACTCTAATCATGCAGTGGCTGCTGAAAACTAGGCATATATAATCCCTCCAATTTGCTTTAGACTAATATTCCATTGCCTTTATATGTTTTTGGCTTTTATTTAGTAATTAACTTGTTTCCCCTTCTCTTGGCCAGGAAAGTTTACCGCGCGCGCACGCACACACACACACACACACACACACACACACACACGCACACACACACACACACACAGTTTTTGTTGGCAAAGTTGCATGTTTGGCAAATTGTCAAACAATATGAAGTATAAAACCCTGTGCTGTATCATTTGTGTAATGTATATTTGTGCAACTTATTATAATCACCTTCTAGGAAAAAATAATGGAACAACAACAAAAATGATTAGGCACAGAATCACTTCGTTATGGGTATAGTAGAGCTTAAATTAAATTCCTCGCAGATTAATGCAGTCAGAACCATTTGAAAATGTAACTCTAAATTAGCCAGATGGCTTTAGTGACATTTTAAAATGTCATCTTGAACAAGTTCAAGAAAAGTGGTTAATCCCTAGAATGGTTGTCTAATAATTTGATCAATATGCTAGTATATTTATCTTTAAGTTCTGGCAAAGAACCACAGGGCAGTTCTTCTCTACTTTGTTTCAACTGGCTAGATAGATTGTACATTTTAGAGATGAGGGCTTCTAGGAAAAGCCATTTATCTGGGAGGGTCACTTTTTTAAACAATCGTCAGGGTTTTTTCTATCTACCTGCTAATTCTTTCTTTTGCTCTTTACTACTTAGTGATTTGTATAGATCCAATTGTGTGGATTTCAAATATAATACATTACAGAAAATTAACAAGACTGGAAATAAGCTCGTGATGAGTCTGATGGGGTGAAAGTTATGACACTGCTTCTCCCTTTAAAAAACAATACATACATATATACATGCAAATAGAACATAAGAAGTAAAAATATTAAGGTATTGCTTTAGATTGACTGACAAAATGCCTTTCCAAAAAATGGTTTTGAACACGTCCAAGGAGAAATTATAATGTTAGTTACCCATAAAGCTGACTGGAATCTTCTGTTTTCCCACAGTTTTTATCACACAATAGAATTGGCAATCTTTGGACTGAGAACTGTGATCGAATCATTGCTGATGTCAATCACAATTTTCAATTAAGTTTCTTATCATCTATTGTCCAATGGACACCATATATTTTTATACATTTGCTGGATTTTTTATTTTATGTATTTAATATATAGATAAAAAGAGGCCAACTTGGAGTTTTACTCGTATATTTTTCTTGTTTAAAAGACTACCAATGATCACTAAAAATGTTGCGTAATTATAAATATGATCCATAACTTATGAGTAAGCTTTCTTTTTCCTTTTATTTTAGACACAATAGATTAAATTCTATTTCCAATCAAAGGTGAAAGCCCTGTCATGCACTAACTTTCTATTGCTGCAATCTCTATCATACTGTGATTTATGATCTATGTAATATACATATATGTATGTATATGTATATACAGAGAGAGAGAGAGAGAGAGAGAGAGAGAGAGAGAGAGAGAGAATGTCAAGAGCTGCAATCACGTAAAACAAGAGTCTAAAGCACACACACAAAAAATGAATCTTGTTAAAATGAAGAAATGTTTCATGGTGTTCTACCAATCAGTAAACTCAGTTTACAATGAGAAACTAATTTAAAGTTTTCATAAATCCTAGTGAAGAAAAAACATTTCCAGCTAATCAAATTAGCTACTTAAATTGCTGAAACAACTTAATTGAAATTACATCAAGTACTTTGCATAAATCATACCATCAAATGTTTCTCTTGGAATCTATTTAATTGTGATTCATATAAAAAATAAGCACTCAAAGATATTAACACAAATCAGGCCTCTGAAACTCATTGTGCTATTATAGATCATTTGTAAATGCGTCATTACTTAATGAGATTTAATATTTGAGTGCTTTGTACAATTTAAAATTATTTTGGAAACATTAGCTTTAAATTATCTGGCCTTTAGTGATTTTATGTGAAGGAAATTGGTTTATAAAGTGGGTTATTTACCAAAAAACTAAGTAGATTTATTTTAATGCATTGAATTACATGCCATATTGCTTCTTAAAATGTGATCTATATATTTGTTTATGGGTTAAATCTTTTTCTTACTTCATTATATGTGACATGCTCCTCAGAAATGTTTGATTTTAGGGGGAGGATGTGTGTGGGTATTTAAAAAATACACAGATAACAAAAATACCTATGTATATATTAGTTTTATTAAATATTGAATATTGTTCATATAAACCTTAATATTATTTCATTTTTAAACTTATGAATGAATATCCCTCTTTATATAATCTTTGTCTAAATATTATCCCAAATTGACTTATACTGTTGAGAACACTTTGCCTTGTGTATATGGGGAGAATGTGCTGATATCATTAAAAATGTTTTTTTTTATTGAATATCTCCCTTGTATTCTTTCACATCCTGATTATTCTTTTATTACAAAATATTTTAAAGTATTTTTAATACATATATATGTATATTACAAACATTAAACATATAGAACACCCTGAAATCACTATCCATCTTATTAACATCTCTGAAGCCACTATGAACTTCCTATGTCCCTTACACCATCCCTAAAGGTACCTTGATACTTGTTTATGATTTACTGTTGAACTTTGTATTTAAACCATATTTATGATTATCTCTAAAGAATACATGGTTTATTTTTACCAATTAAATTTATATGTGTGTATTTATCTATATCTATATCTAGATATATAAATATATAAATATTTATATATTTATATATCTAGATATAGATAGATATAGATATATAATTATATCTAGATATATATAGATATATAATTATATCTAGATAGATATTATATCTAGATAGATAGATATAGATATATAATTCATTTATTTAGTCAATGAAAAACATCTATTCGGGATTAGGGCCTATTATTGCGTGTGTTGTGGGTTGTTACCATGTAGGTGCTGAAGTTACAGCAGTGAGGAGGAGCAAACAAAATCTCCTGACATCATGCTTACATTTCCAGTGGTAGAGGTGACCAATGAGGAAAGAAAATAAATCAAATAAATCAAGATACTTAATGATACATGCTAGAGAGAAAATGCAGCAGATAACTATGACCTGAAATGATAAGAGGTTTCATATATTTGCTTAATACAATCAAGGAAGCCCTCACTGAAAAAGTGACTATTGACTAAAGACCTGAAAAAGATGAGTGAATTAGTCACGTAGATGAAAAATAGAAAATTGAAAATGATATGAATGTGTATCTTCCCTGACCAAGAGAAGTCAAGGAGAGGCATGTGGCCAAAGCAAATTGAGCAAGGCAGAATGACTTGGGAAGAGTGCGTAGGATGCCAGAGGTGACAGTAGCCAGATCATGTGGAAATTAACAAGTTCTTCAGCTTTTATTTTGAAGCCTTTGGAGGACTTTGAGCAGAGGGGAGACAAAATCAATTCAAAATCATTGTGACATGATCAGTCTGCTTCTCTACTAAGGACAGACAACAAGGGCTTAGTCCCAAGCAGAAGCAGGAATTTTAATGAGTGTGTTGCTCAGTTTTTTTTTTTTTTCCATTGATTTCTTTGCTTTTTGCATACTTTATTTGCTATGGATATAAAATCAATTTATATAATTTTCTGACTTTAAATAATTTTGAGTATGAAGGAAAACCATTAATTCGACAAATTATATGCAATTGATTATCTTATAGAACAGAATGGTACTTAAATTAAGAAAGAAGATTAATGACACTAATGGCTTTCTCATTTTAAATACATGTGGAGGGATCATTTTGAAGGTGAAGCACCTTCCATATGACACCTTCAACTGAAGTTCTGTTAAATCCTCTCTTTTGTATTCTACTGGCTTATAAACACAAGAGAGAACAAAGCTCTGAAACTGAACTGTATATTTTGACATGCTGTTGAGTCCTACTCTAGTCCTTGGACAAACCACTAAAAATAAATGAACCACGCTCTGAATTTCCAGTCATCAAAGTCTATGCTAACCTATATTATTTTAAGCCACATCTTTATAGAATGCATGTTCATTGCCTTTATTAAAGCTAAATTTTGATATGCTTTTTTATTGCTTAATAATACAGATCAGTAGTTTCCAAATGGGCTCAGGAAGAACTGAGAATTTCATGGAACCTCCTTCAAGAACTAGTCTGATGAAGATTACAAAGGTGAGCAAAAGAGCTCTTAAATATGTTTAACATGCTTAATTTCCACATAAAAGCACCACAGAAACATATGAAATGGTAAATCTAATATGATCTTATGGGGTTCCAGGAAATCTTTCCAAGTGAAATGAAATCTAAGTTGATAGTAAAATTATGAGCAATGAGATTCACTTTTAATATTTAGTTCCCCAGCATAAAGAATATGAAAAGTTCTGCAATGTACATATTACTAATGTAAATTGTACCCTTTTTTAATGGTCTAGTTCTCTTTCTTCTCTGCCCCTACTCTACCTTCTCTAAGGCTATTGGTAAATTACATAACTTCACTCTCAGCTTCTTTCTCCACAAATATGGGTTTTGGCTAAATTATTATCTGTGAGCTGATTTACAACAGCAAAATTTTATAATTGCTTCTTCCAGAAGTGGCAAAGCAATAGGCTCACATAATCCCACATTTAGGTTAACTTGGTATTATTTACATTTTTAATAAAAAATGAGAAATGATCTCATACTATGGGAAGTATTACACTGAAAACTGTTCTGGCTTCCAATAATCTAAACATATTTTATTTAATATAGCCACTGTCTCTTGGATGTTAGACAGAGAAACAGATGTGATGGCTTCTCTAAATCATGAGAAAATTTTCCATGGAGGATGATTGACCTAAAGCTTGAAGGCAATTTTATAACTGTGAAATATAATTGCCCATGTGCTCTAAAGAGTATTTGAATAACTTATGTAAAGAAATTCTAATTCATAAAATGCCTCTGGGTAACAAATATATGACAAATAAGTAATTGAATGTTCTAAAAAGCAATATTAAAATAATACTCTTGTGACTCATTGTTATGGAAATTACTACTCAATTGATAATAGTATATACTCTGTTCTTTGTAGATTATGATTTAGAAAAGTAAAGGAATTTTATTCTACAGGTTTCAACTCAAGTTCTAAGAGATAACATCCTAAAACATCTGTAAAGAAATGTCTGTACAAATACATAACAACTTGAATTAATGACATAAAGAAAACAAAACTGTTTCATAGTTTTAACTTTTTCATTTAAGTCCATGATATATTTTGAGTTAATCTTTGTGTAAGATGTGAGAATGAGGTCAAGATTCATATTTTGTATATAAATATCCACTTGCTTCAACACCACTGGTAGAATTGCTTTTGCATCTTTGTCCAAAGTCATTTGGGCAAGAGTTCTGGTTTCAGCCCGGACATGTAAAGAGCTTAAAAGTTGTTGCTTTCTCCTTCTGGTAAAGTGAAACAAAGCAACAAAAACTTCAACATGCTAAAAATGAAAGGCTTTTTAAAGACTTCTCAAAGAAATGAGGTTTCAGGGGAACCATCAACTGAAATCTAGAAATCAAGTGGCACAACCAACATTTACTTATCTAGGGTACACAGTAGAGACATGAACTTGTAATAACACTAAAATGGTAATTTTGATGAATTCCTGAAGGATGAGTGCAGATCATCTTGAGAAACTACATATGCTGCAAGTCTCTTGAGTTTTAACTGGAAACCCAATCAGGTTTTCACAGTGACATCCAAGAATAATTCCCTCATAGTAGTGGTGGAAGAGGAAAGAAATTACTGTGATATGTCCAGAGTATTTCCTATAGCAAAGGCCTACTCTCCAGGGAAAATGACTTTACTGAGTTTTATCCAAGCTGGGGAGGCATTCCTCCCACTCTAGTCCCCGGACTATCTCATTTAAGAGATGAAGGAAGTTATACCACTAGAAAAACACGTTAGATTGTTACAGTCCAGATGAAATACCCACTAAAAGATTGAAATTTAATCACATAATTTTGGAAGTCTTCTATCCCATAGCTAACTACTGTATCCACAGGGCTCCAGTATAAATAACAGTGGATTATAGTTGAAAACGCTAGTTAAGGCTCACACTTTATCTAAGCAGGAGTATTTAGGAAAACCCAAAATCAAGAATGAAGCGTAAAAAAAGGACGACAGAGAAATATGAAATTTCTGTCACCTATAGCTTCACCAAACATTAAACACAGCCTACATTTTAGCTAGGTTAATATAAAACCTCACATGAAATGACTATATACATTAGTTTCTGTAACCCCAAACATTAGGCCTGACTTTCAAAAAAGTTACAAGACATGCAAAGAAGCAAGGGAAAAAAATCATGGTGCAAAGAGAAAAAGCAAAAATAAGAAAGCAAACTCAGATGTGACACAAATTTTTGCATTATCGAACAGGGAATTTAAAAGAGCTACGATTAGTATGTTAAAGACACTACCAGAAAAAAACTGGACAACATGAATGCATAGATGAATAATGTAAAACAGAGCTGGAAACTTGAAGAAAAAGTAAAAGGAGATTCTAGAAATATAAAGAAAGAACATTTTAATGCATATAAAAATTCCCTTTGTTAGGCTCATCAGTACATTGGACATGACTGAAGAAAGAATCGGTAGACTTGATGGTGTATAGACACTTCTCAAACTGAAATGCAAGAGTAAAATGAAAAAGAAAAACAAAACAAATGAATAAACAGAGCAGAACATCTAAGATCTGTGCATGATTTCTTTTTTATAATTTTTTAAAAATTTTATATTTTTATTTTTTACAATTGTTTACATACAATATTATATTAATTTCAGGCATATGGCACAGTAATTAGACATTGATATAACTTATGAAGTGATCACCCACTAAATCCAGGACCTACCTGACATCATGCATAGTTATTACAATACTACTGACTATATTCCTCATGCATCCCCGCTATAGCCCATGATTATTTTATAACTACCAGCTCTTACCTTTTAATCCCCTCCCCTTTCACCCATCACCTCACCCAAAATATGATAAACATCAAAATACTCTCTGTACCAATGAACTTGTTTTTGTTGTTTATCTTGTTCTCTAGATTGCACATAAGACATTTGCCTTTCTCTGTCTGACTTACTCTATTCTGTACAATATCCTCTGGGTCCTCCAAGTTGTGGCAGATGAAAAGATACCATTCTTTTTTCATGGTGAGTAATAATCTGTTGTATATATGTACCACCTCTTCTTTATCAATTCATCTATTGATGGACACCCAGAAAGCCTTCATATCTTGGCAACTGTAAATAATGCTGCAATGAACATATGGATTCACATGTCCCTTCAAAGTAAAGTTTGGGGTTTCTTCAGATATATACCCAGAGGTGGTGTAATTGGGTCCTTCTTTGTCTCTTGTTATAGCTTTTGTTTTAAAGCCTATTTTGTCTGATATAAGAATTGCTACCTATTTTAAAGCCTATTTTGTCTGATATAAGTATTTGTTACCATTTTCATGAAATATCTTTTTTTCATCTCTTTACTTTTAGACTGTGTGTATTTTGATCTGAAGTGAGTCGCTCATAGGCAGCATATGTAAGGATCTTGTTTTCCTATCCATTCAGCCACCCTATCTTTTGATTGAGACATTTAATCCATGTACAGTAATTGTTGCTAGATATGTAGTTATTACCATTTTATTATTCATATTTTTTATCTTTTTTCTTCTTCTTCTTAAAAAAGTCTCTCTAACATTTCCTGTAATAATGGCTTGGTGGTGATGAGCTCCTCTAGTTTTTTCTTGTCTGAGAAGCTCTTTCTCCATCCTTTGATTCCAAATGATAGCTTTGCTGAGTAAAGTAATCTCGTTGTAGGACCTTGCTATTCATCATTTCTTGCCAATCCCTCTGGCCTGCAAAGTTTCTGTTGAGAAATCAACTGACAGTCTTATAGGAGCCCCCTTGTAGGTAACTAACTGCTTTTCTCTTGCTGCTTTTAAGATTCTCTTTTTGTCTTTAACCTTTGGCGTTTTAATTATGATGTGTCTTGGTGTGGGCCTGATAGGATTCATCTTGTTTGTGATTCTCTGTGATTCCTGGGCTTGTGTGTCCATTTCCTTACCAGGGTAAGTTTTCAGTCTTTATTTCTCAAAAACAGGTTTTCAATTCTTTGCTCTCTCTCTTCTCCTTCTGGTACTCATATAATGTGAATATCGGTATGCTTGATGTCATCCCAGGGGCCCCTTAAACAGTCCTCATGTTTTCATATTCTTTTTTCTTGTTGTTCTGATTGGGTGTTTTCTGCTAGCTTATCCTTTAAATTGCTGATTCAACCCTCTACACCTAATTTTCTAATTCCTTCTAAGGTATTCTTCATCACAGATATTGTATTTTTCATTCTGACTGGTTCTCTTTTATGTTTTCCATCTCTGTTTTTATATTTTTTTATCTCTTTGTTAAAGTTCTTACTTTACTCTTCCACTAAGTTCCTTGAGCATCCTTATAACAATGTTTTGAACTCTGCATCTAAGAGATTGCTGGTTTCCATTTTGTTTAGTTCTTTTTCTGGAGGTTTGTTCTGTTCTTTTACTTAGAATATGTTTGTCTCCTCATTTTAGCTGCCTCCCTGTGTTTGTTTCTGTATATTAGGTAGGGCTGCTATGTCTCCTTACTTTATATCATAAGTGTGCTGGGGGTCCCAATGGCACAGTCTTCCCTGGTCACCTGAGCCAGGTGCTCCAGGTATCTACCTTCTATGAGTTTTGTGTACCCTCTTGTAGTTGAGCCTTTGCTGATGTTTGCTAGTCAATGAGAGGAATTGACCTGTAGGCTGTTGGTTGTCATGACTGGCCATGACCAGTGGAGGAGCTGTTGTGCAGAGGCTGATCCTACAGAGCAGGTTCACTTTAGCAGGGCTCTGGTGACTGCCTTGACTGTCCTTTGGGTGTCATCCTCAGATCTGACCCTAAGTGGTGCTCCACTCAAACTAAAGCCAGACACTGAGAGTGTAGGCAAGGCCTTCTGGGAGGGCCCTGCCACAGGCCAAGTTTAGCTATAGCCTGTGCTCTGTCTGGGATTACCTGGCATGAGCCACCAAGCATTCTACAGATGGCCCTCACCTATGCTGGGCTTGGAATTGCTTTGAAAGGCCAAGTCACAAAGTGAGGCAAGCTGTCACTAGTACCAGGCTTGTAGCTGCTCAACAAGAGGTATGGGGCATGCTGAGGCCAAATGTTGCTTGTTTAGGTTTTGTGAACCTCTGAGAGATTTTAGGAAAGTCTGCAACATAAGCCAAGACACGCCATTTATATGGAAAATCCATTGGAAGCAGCTTGGGTAGGCCCCCATGTTGGAAGGAGTCAGGTCTCAGGGAATCACCTGGGCAGGGTGAACAGTGTTAGCTATGATGATTGAGACTCAGGTCTGGCGTTTAAGCCAGGCTGAGGACGGCTCAACAAAGGAACAATGCCCTCTGATGGCACTTTTGTCCAGGAGAAAGCCACTTCTCCTACTCTCACCCTGAAATCAGACAATTTAGTTTCTCCCCATATGTCCCTGGCACTTTTCAAGCTGCTGCTCCAGCACTGGAGCAGAGCAAGTGAGTTTATCAGCAGTTAGTTCACATGTAGACCCTTTAAAAGGAACATCTTTGACACCCTCATTCCTTCATCTCACTCAGCCACAATCTCTGCTGGTTTTCACAGCCAGAAGTGGTGGGGACTTCACTTCCTGGCACTGGACCTCTGAGCTGAGGAGGCTGGTGCGGGGCTGAGACCCCTCGTTTTTTCCGATGGACTTCCACTGCCACATGAACACGTGGGACTAGCCCATTTCACATCTCCCTCCCCACTACCAGTCTTTAGGTGGCCTCTTTTGTGTGTTGCTGTTGTAAGACTTCTGTTCAGCCAGACTCCAGATGACTCCCAATGAAGGCTATTCTGTAGTTTAGTTGTAACTTTGATGTGGTTGTGAGAGGAGGCAAGCATAGCATTTACCTATTCTACCATCTTGACTGGAAGCATCTGAATTCTAAATTGTGCACATGATTTCAAAAGTTGTAAAATATGTATAATTGGAATACTAGAAGAGAAAAAAGAAAGAACAGAGTTGAAGAAATATTTGAAGAAATAATGGCCAAGAATTTTCAAAATTAACAGCATGCAAATCTTACACATGACTTACTAGGTTTACATATAGGTATAACATTTTTATAGAAAATGTAAATGGCATTGAGTTTTTAAATTTTGATTTTCACATTTTCATTTCTAGGTTACTGAAATATAATTGCGTTTGTATATTTATTTTGTATCCTATGACATTAATAAACTCCCCTATTAGAGGTAGTAATTTAATTTTTTTGTAGAATCTTTGATTTTTTGTAGACAATCTTGTTATTTACAAATAGGATTAGCTTTAAAAAAATTTATATCCCTTTTTTCTACTCTCCCCTCCCATTTTGTTGACTAGAAATTCTAGAACCAGTGAAAGTGGTTAGATCAGACATTGTTGTCTTCTTGCCAATAGTAGTAGAGAAATATTCAATCTTTTACCATTAAGTATAAATTTTGCCTTCTGTGGCAATATCTTCTAATTTCAAAATGAAAATTACTTTATTCTTCATTTAAAAATCCATACTAATGATCCTTCCAAGCTATCAGAAAGCTGTGCTAAATCAGTTTTCCTGCAGCTATGCTAGTGTATGCTAGTTTATGCCCCTTTGTAGCTTATAGTTTTGTCTTTCTGGTGTTACGATGGGAAATGTCACATACTCTCTTGTGTCTTTTCCTCATAGTTTAAGTCCTAAGAACAAGAATTGTATCTAAAACTGATTTCACCTAACTTTTTTTTTTTTTTTTTGCATTTGGTCCAGTCTATAGAGTAAGAGATCTGTAAAGGTTTTTGCTGAGTTTTCCAATTACAAACTGAGTTCTCGAGCATTACTTGCAGCTTCAGTTGCTTCACTCAATTCCCTAATACTACATTTATTTTTGACAACCTCATGCCCGGACAGGTGGTTCTAAAGTTGGTGTAGCCTACTTCTTGCTGCTGGCTGAAGTCTGAGTCTAAATGGATTGTTAGCAGAACACTATTTCTGAGATTTAAACTTGATAATTTCATAGCTATGAGCAAATATGTAAGTCTGGGTAAAGATTATTCACTCTGATTGCTGCCAAAATATTTGTTTTGGATTTGGAATCAAATGATATTTTAGTTGGCCAAATGCTTAATATGCCTGATTGTAGGGAAATTTCTTCATGCAGGCACATGGCTACTATGTGCCTTGCCAATCTCAAGTTTGAGATGTTAGTCAGGCTTCTGCTACTACTCTGTTTGTTGGTTTGAGTATCCTCGAGCTTTCTCTGTATATTAGAATCTCTCCCAGGTTAAAATTTAGGCAAATTTCTTTTTGCCATTCTATTACCTCTAATCTCAGGCCAAAACTCAATAAAATCCAAGTCCTAGGCTACTCCAAGGTGAATCTGACCTCAATTATGAAATTCCATTTAATAAAAATAGATTCTTTTATCTTTCAGTTACTCTATCTTAGTTTAAAAAAATTATGCCTTTACTCTCATAATATCTGATATAATCCAAATTGTTAGTCAGGGCCAAACTGTATTGATTACATTGATATTTCCAGTAGACTGGGCAGTTTTACTTTCCAATCTTGTAGATTTTGATACATTTTTTTTCCTTTACATTTTAAAATGACCATCACATCGACTTGCACATTATAGATTTTGAAGTGTTTCCAAGAAACTCTCTGGCCCAGACTCTTACATTTAAGCAAGTAATATCTCACTAATGCTCAATAATATAAATTCTTGTTAGTGAATAATTTTTGAGTTCTTAGTACTTCTTGATTCTCTTTTTAAACCACATGTCTAGACTTTTAAATTTTACTATTGCTGGTATTATGCTATACGTTTTGAATCATCTGATGGGTATGACTGCCTTAGGCTACATTTGGGAGACTTTAAATGGGAAAGTTCTTGAATGCAAAACCTGAGGGTATTTTCATGAAAAATATGTTCCCTTACTAAGTTGTCTAAAAGATAGACATTTCAAAGGTGGAGGAAAATAAATCTCCATGTAGCTCTCCCTGGTTTAATGCCATTCCTCCTGGATGATCTTTTATCCTGTGTGGTCATTATGCCTTAGAGCTATACCACCTCACAGCTATATTCTTTAAGTTCTTGTTTCAGAACATTCAACTTTATCATTTTGAAAGCCTGGTAAGCATTTGTGGCATAAGATAAAGCAATATTTTATTTTGTTTTGTTTTCTTTAACTCACTAATTAGAGTACTGCCATGATAGTGCTCAATAATGATAGCTTGTATTTAGTAGACACTCCAGAAATAAAGTAAAAAATTAAATGACCTAAGGACCAATGGTGCCGGAGCCAGCCTTCTAAAGTCAAACAATGCCTGAAAGAGGGGGGTGAAGCCTAAGGGGAAAAAAAAAAGAAGACAGAAAAGTTCTTCGGGAGGACACACAGTCAATGCTGCAGCCTCGAGTTTATTTAGCCCAGACTATTTATACCTAAGGGCAGAGAGATAAGCTTAGCTCTAGGCATGCTGCTGTTTACTAAACACTACCTGATTCTAGTTCCCATAAATCATGAATATCCTTCACTCAGGGCATAAACATTCTTGTTTACAAGCTGTAAGTCATTCCATTATCTTAAAAGGATTTCTTTAGGAGGCAAATCTCCTCACCAGGGTCAGTAATATTTAACTTAAAATCCTGCTTCCTAAAACCATTGTTCAAGCAGATTTAGCAACTGCTTCTAGCTACGTGACACCTTCAGTGCCTCATAATGTCACCGGGCACAGTGGCTTCAATATCAAATACTAAAATAACAATTTGTCTGCTAGATATGTATTTGAATAGATATTTTGAGACAGGATTCCCTAGTACCTCTCAAATCCATTATTTACCCATTCCTAAAGTTAAAGTATGCTTCTTTAGGGTAGTGCTTTAAAATTATGATGAATATCATTGAATTAATGTGATTATAATAAAAACAATAATGATAGCTAACATGAATTTAGTGAGTGCTGGCTAGCAACTGCAAATAAAGCATTATTGGATTTGATGTTTATGACAGATTTATAAATATATGAATCTTTCCTGGTGATTATTTCAGTTACCACCCTTATCGAAAAGCAACACAAATGTACCTCATTTTTATGAGATGAGCTTTGTTCCCCAAACTGTATCTTTAACATATCTTTGATGGCTAAGCTTCTATACCTAATTAGGATGAGAGTACAAAATAATGTTTGTTTTTCATTACATGTTTTCTTTCTTTCTTTCTTTCTTTCTTTCTTCTTTCTTTCTTTCTTTCTTTCTTTCTTTCTTTCTTTCTTTTTCATGAGTGTTTTATTTGTGGGTTGAATGGGGTGGGGTTGAAATAGTTGCTTATTGATAAGGCCAACTCCCAAAAGAGTGCCTGCTGACTAGAAGGGGAGTCTCATCTCAAATACAGGTCAGCTCCAGTTAGAACTTTTACGGAAATATTAAAAAGGCATAAAGATTAACAAAAGATTAAAAGAAGCAAAAGAATGCAATTAACATTCGAAATATATACATGACCTCATTTATTTTCTCCTTTCTCAGTATACATTATGAGACAGCAGGAACTTTTATGAATGCCAGAATTTCCATATGTCTATAACAATATCAAATACCAAGAATTCTTTCGGAAAACACAGAAATTTATCTGAATTGACATTTGGTTCAGATTGTGCATGTCGACATTTTCCAAGATGGAGTATATATCTTAGCCCATGTTGTCTTTCATCAACTCCTGTGTCTTTGGTCATTACCAACAAAATGATAGAAAATATCTCAGTGTAGACTTGTAATGCCCTGGTTTGGAACTCCACGAGCCAAGAAGGAAACTGACACCAATGCAAGCGCAAGAGGGAGTTTATTGACAAACTCGAGTTTGGACCCCACTCATTCACTGACACAACAGTGGTTGAGAGGAGCCCCGACTGAGGGGTTGGGACCTAATTTAAAGAGTAAAACCGCGAGCCTTGGGGAGATGCCTTGGCGTTACCTGATTGGGGGGTTAGGTTGACCTTTAAAGGGATTGGGTGGTAGATTTTTGGGTCTGTGTGCAAAGGGGGTCATGTGCAGTTGGGGCTGTGTACAGAGGGGGTCGTGCGCAGTGGGGCAATATGCCAAGAGGGGCTGCGTGCCGAAAGGGCCGAGGGCAGAAGGTAGGGCCAAGTGCAGAAGGTGCTGGGTGCAGAAATCAGGATATGTGCAGGAGGAAATAAGGGTGGGGGTGCCTTAAGGGCCCACTGATTAGCTGGCTTGACTGGTTTGGCCAGGTGGTAAGGCATTGTTCTTGACCATTGGCCTTTGGGGAATTTTGCTTACAATTCATCTCAAGATCACTCAGAAAAATGGAATCATTCCAGTCTTTCAGACTAACCCTGCTTCTTCACTTTAACAACATATAACTATTATGAGTTTATTTGTTTTATAGGTTAGTGGGATATATTACATCATCTATAAAAATCAGATTTGGTCAAATCTTCACCAATCAGTTTGAGATATGGAAATCATCAAATCATAAATTGTTAGAGCTATAAAAACATTAGATCCAATCTAATCTGTCATTTATTTTACAGAGGTTGTCATCTGTAGTCCAAGAACAGTAAAATGACTTTCTCATCTAACAATGCATACCTAATGTCAGTTTCATTGGTAATATGCCTGTTGTTTCGCATTCTGTATGTATGAGAATACATTTAAATTGGTATCATTAAAATAAGATTTTAAACAGTTTACTGATAAGTACAATGATTCACATATTTTTATAGAGAATAAAATATTTTTAATTTACTACTACATTATACATGGGTATAACTATCCATATTATGCTGTGGTATTTAACATTAAACACATTTTTATTTCCATTGGTTTCCTTGAAATGAACAGTTTGCTTCCTGTTGCTAAGGCAATGGTTTTTTTAGAGATGCAGTTGTTATGGGTGGACAATTTTCCAGTAAGCCAGTATTAAATATTTACTTCTGATTCTGTTAACCAGGGTGTGGTAATCTGATCTAGGAGATGCTGTTAACCAGGGTAATCTGATCAAGGATATGCTAATGGGCAACTGTTAACCAGGTGTGATGATCTGCTCAGGATGTGCTGGTGGCTATATAAACTGCCTCTTCTGGGAGCTCAGGGCTGATCTCTTCTAACCCTGCGTGGTAGAGTCAGTCGCTGGCCGGCTCATAAAGGCTCACAATTCATCTCATTTGGCTCCCTGGGTCTTAGATTTGAGCGAACCACAACACAATGTAATACTGATGTCATGGTAAACTTTAAAGTCTGTCAACATCTTGAGATTAAGCAGTTTGATCTAATCAAAATGAATTCAAAATTATTCTGAGCATGTATAAATGCAGTATCTTAACAAAACATTTCTTCTGGTGAGGACTCGTTTTATCCAACGTAATTAAAATCAACAAAATATTTTTAAGATATGCTTATATACAATTTTATTTTTATAATTGTAGTTTGTTATAAGTTATGCTATAATTACAGCTCAACATGAGAAAAATGAAATTTATACTTCATAAGAAACACCTATAAATTTATTAAAAACTACGTTTTTATTAGTAATATTTATAAGCCACTAAATATTACTTTTTTGACATTCTGAGAAGTAGCAATATGGTAATAGCCAACTAATTCTTTAATTTTAAATTAGATCTAAGATATATCATGAAATGAACTAGCCTTTTTAAGATGTAGCTTGTTTAATTGCTGGCATAGAGGTTTTTATAGCAGTTGGTTATCTGAATGAATCTTTGTAAAGGGGTGGAGTATCTTCCTTTTATGATACTTGAAATGGTAGCACAGTGTTGTGGGTCCCAGTAGTTGAGTTAAAATAGTTTTAGGGACTACACAGATCCCTGCTATTCTGGATCTCCTGTAATTACAACAGGACCATTGCCCAGGACCTCAGGGAAATTGGACACTGGGCTGCATTTGTGGGAGACTTGAGAAAGAGTCATGAGCAACAGGAGCCAAGGCCCAGCTCTGTAACCATAGAAACTTCCTTTGAAGGCCTTGTTAAAGACCTAGAAATACCTTCTTTTTAGGGTTATAAATTAGCCCAAATCCTAGAGTACGAAGGCCATAAAAAGCTGCTGGCCTAAACCAGCTACAACACATGCACAAGTACTCCCCATAACTTCAGCCTCATTATACCATCATTATAATATCGTGACTATGCATGGAAGTTCATGAATCTAACTATAACAGACTGAGTTCTAGGTACATAATGTGCTCTAGGCAAAGTGATTGCCTAGTGTCAATCAGGTGTCAATCAAAATGACCTCACTTGCCAATCACTGAGTGGCTTTGGAGCCACTTATTATGGCCCAATATAATGTAGACTTTCCCACTTCTGGTCCTTTCTGCCCTTTGATGCTGCCCTCCCTTTTTGCTCTTCTGGGTTTTGCTCTCCTTTTTGCACTTCTGGGCTTTCATCCCTTTTCGGTGGCTTTTTGTGGCCTTTTTGCCCTTTCATAGCCATTTTGGCCCCTTTGTGCTGGTTACAGCTCTGGGACCATGTGCTTCCTTGGGGCATTCTTTGTCTTTCTAAAACATACTTTTAACGAAACTATTAAATCTCAATGACCTCTGATTCTTCACTGTGTCATTTGAAGAAGAACCGAGGAAAAACACTAACTACACATCTGTGCTGTCTTATCCCTCTCCCTTCCCACTGCCATTGGGGCCACACTGAACTCTCATCAGCCCCAATGGTGCACAACGCGTTTGATCATTTATGGGTTAGGATGCAGTAAAACTTATGTATTTTTTTCCAAACTCAGGAAAATCTGGTATCTACTCATAATATTATCAGTTTTGGGAATCAGAAATCCTGAATTTGAGTTTGTGAACTTGGATATATTTAATCCTGCTTTGTATAAAATTTTTGGTTTATATGTCTGGCTCTTGGAGCCACTGCAGATCTTACTTATACTTTTCTTAGGCTTTTGTCACATTTGACAGTACAAGGCATCAGAAAACATTCCTTTCTCACCTGTCTGCAATATAATATTATAGAAATAATAAAATGATTTATATGCCTCACTATGTTTGCATAGTATAATTGTTACCTTTGATTGGCAAGTGAGGTCATTTTGATTGACACCTGGCTGCTGTATAACTCTGCCTAGTGAGTATATATGTAACCAGAATTCATCTGTTATAATTAGATTAATGAACTTCCAGACATAAACATAGTATTATAATAACCTTCTGCACAGGCATCTATAACCAGATTAGGCCAACTAAGACTATGACCCTCCTTTCTTTTGACTCTGGGGATACAGGATATATTCTCTACTACCAGTTAGATGTTCTTTGGGTGGTCTCTAGGTTAGATCCCTATTCCTTTGCTTCCCCTGTCGTTCATGCCTGACTAGCTACCCAACATAATGTCATACATATCACGAGCATTATGTTTGTGTTGTAAAAGTAGGGGAATTGTATATCTTATTTGTGTTGTATCAATAATTTTCTTAATATAGTTTTTATAATTGAGGTGAGAGGGGTGTGTGCATGCTTGTGTGTTGATACTATTGCTTTTATTCTTGGATAATTAGTATAACGTAAACATAATAACTAAATGGACTAATCAAATCAATTATGCATTTAAAAATTACTATAAGAGTTATAGAATAATTGTTACAAATATGTATTCAATGACAATGTACATACAAAATTCATTTAAGAAAAACAAATTATATTTTCCAAACAATAGCCTTACTATTAGGAACACGAAATAATTCAGAATAATATGACCACTTCTGTATCTTTCCTCTTGAGTTAATATAAAACTTAGTCTACATATTTTTCTCCACGAATAATCATGTTCTGCTTGTAAAGATAGTAAAGGACTCTAGAAACTGTCTTTAAAGAAGGAAATAATTATTAATTTTTAATTACTATAGCATTTGGATATTTGTAGGTTTAAGAACAAAATATAAAAGAAATAGTTAATTGCTTGGTAAATCTCTGCTGCTCCCTCACTGCCCTGGGAATCTCACTTTCGCTCTCAGAAAATTTGGCTAGAGTGCTGTCTGTTCATCTGCACTGCATTTACCGTCTCCATGATCTCTTTCTTCTAGAATCTCTTCCTTTCCCTCTGCCTCTATATCAGGTTACAGTATAAACCATAGGGGTCAGACAGTGACAGCTGAAGAAAACTTACTCTCATCAGACAGACAGCTGGTTTGAATCCTGTCACTTAATAACTGGGTAACCATGGGCATGCCAAAAAAATAAAAACAAAAACAAAGCTTACCTGTAGGTAAATATTCTGGGGCAGAATGTTTGGCAAATAATTAAATGTAGCGAAAGATAAGCTGCAATGATGATAATGGCAATGATGATGATGATGATCTAAGTAAATCAAAGGCTTGTAAAATTTTGGCATTAATTCCTGTGAAGGATTAAATTGAGAAAAACAAATTACCAAAAAAACATTAAGATAAAATAATTCTAGACTGATTTTAGACCAGAGTTTTTTTCCTATTCCAGAAAAGAATAGATACTGAATAATGCTACATAGGTTATCAGAGATAAGAAGTTCTGCAAGCTTTTAATTAAGTTATTCCATTTATGGGAACAGTGCAGTACAGTGAAGACACTTAAAGTTACCTAGGAGCTAAGGATCATTTTCATTTAGTACCACACTATAACACAATATTTACCTGTTCTACAATGATATCAGTCAATCTGTCGCCTTAAAAGTATATATGTTAAAATAGTCCTTGCCTTAATGATACTAGAATTACAGAATGTTAGGGGAAGAAAGTGTATTTGGGTAAAAGCATGTCATGAGGGAAAAAATAAGAAAAAAGCTTTCAAATATTTTCAAATTAACAAAAAGAAAAACGTTTTATGCTATATAGTTCTGTCTTTTAGTGTGCAATTCATTTTACTAATAAAGTTTTTATGTGCTTGCATACCAAACTTGTTAAAATCAAAATGCATTTTGAATGAGTACTAATAGCAAAAAAAATAAAAGAAAAAAGAAAAAGAAAAAAGGTTACATAGCTAAAAACTAGCATTAGTATTCACAAAAACCAGTAAAATCTAATAAAGATGAAATACATAGAGAGGCCAAATAAATTACAGATGCAGTACACGTTGTTTTAGTGACAAAATAGTTATGCTTTTCATTATAGGTTCATAAATATAAAGTATAACTCTCTACAGAACAAATTTTATTTAAATATTTTCTATGTGCTAAAGTTGACACTTGAATTTTAACCCATTTTGAAGGCTACTGAGATTCATTTTAATTTGCTCTCTGAAAATATTTTTTCTTTTATATTAGGTTTTGAAGGCTGTTTCCATAGAAACAATTTCATCAAGCAAGTTTGAGTTTTATTTTTAACATAAAATGGGCTTGACCATGGATCTTCCTATACTGGTATGAACAACCTAAAATAGCATATGAAACAATTGTAAATGTAGGCTGATGTTTACAATGTAACCCCTGTGGTCAGTAGCTAGAAAATTCATGAAATTGTCCTTTGATTCTTATAATTCTTAGATTAGAGGCTGCTATGACAATGCCTCAAATTTCTTTCTTATTTTCTCCCTCCTTCCCTTCTTTTCTGTTTTAGTTTTCTATGGTTGCTGTAATAAATTACTACAAACTTGGTGGCTTAAAACAGCCCAAATTTATTTTCATTTACAGTTCTAGAAACAAAAGTCTTAAAATGGTTTCACTGAGCTAAAGTCAAGGTGAGGTCAGGTTTGTTTCCATCTGTAGGCTCTGAGGGAAAGATTTTCCTTGGTTAAAGGCCACCTGCATTCCTTTACTGATGACTCCTTCCTTGCATTTTTTAACCACTTTCTTGTGGTGTCATTTCTACCAATTCACTGCTCTTACCTTGTCTCAGACTAGAACCCTTGTGATTGCAGCTCACTGACAAACCAGGATAATCTCCCATCTCATAATATGTAATTTACATCAGCAAAGGCACTTTGCCATAAGAGGCAACATTCACACCTTCTAGGGATTAAAACTCCACTATACTTTCTTTCTTACTTTTTCCTCTGTACTTCAAGTTACTGTTTGCACAGAACAAATCATTGTTTGTAGTTTTAGTTAATGAATAAAGACAAAGCTTCTCACTAACAAAGAGTCAAATTCAAGGAAGGTGTGAAGACAACTGAGAGAGTACATAGTTGCTAGTGTCAACAAAAATACCAGATAACTGGTTCAGTACTGTTTTAGAGATGATGATAACAGATTTTTAAATTTGCATAATGCCTTAAATATTTGCATAGAATTACATGCAATACAACAATGAAGTGATATGATTATGCAGTTTTTCTGATCAGACTAAGTGCCTTACAGAAGCTTACACAACCTGGGCAGTACACTAGGGCTTCCAGCAAAGAACCCAACTGCCACTTTGTTCAGGGATTCTTATCACTGCATTTAGAAGATCAGGCAATTTAAAGTATAGGTTATTTCTTCTTTACCACTTGTGAGAATTACATTGTTCAAGTGAATATAACAATGCAATCTTTAGAAATATATGCTTTATTTTCTCTCAGGATCTAAGTTATTATAATGCTTGGATTTCTGCATAACATGCCCAATTCCTCTTTACTCAGAAGAGCTCAGTTTTTGCTGTGCCTCCCTTGGATGTTTAAAAACAAAAATAAAAACAAGAAACCTTTATAGGTAAATATTGATAATTCTCCAAATGTTTAACAAAAATAAAAATAAATTAATTATGATCCCACCACTCAGATAACTGTTTTTCTTTATTCTTGACATGCTACTTCCTGTCTTCTATACATTTTAAAATAAATATATATTTTTTCTGAAAAATTAATAAAAATTCTGATTTTTTTCTGTAACATTAGAAACTAAAAATGGTTATGTGTGTTTTTATTATATAACATTATTGTCTAAATTTTTTTGTTTTTTGTGTACATTCAAATTTTTTAGGGTTTAAAACTAAAAAGTAAAATCACACGCTCAACTATAAGATTCTATTTTCAAAGTGCTAACCATTATCCATCATAATCCCTCCAGTAATGACCTGTAAATGCCTTCTTTAGCATTTTGCCATATTAGATATGCAATCTTCAATGTTTTCCAATAAATGATGCAAAGTGCTATTTCTTTGTGGTTATAATTTGCTCTTGTTTGGTTAACCGTAGGTTGAACTTTTTTATTGCCATTTTATATTCATTGTTATAAATTGTCTCCTCATATCCTTTGCACATGTGTCTGTTGAATTTTTAAATTAATATTATTAATTACTTTAATTAAACGTCTGCTATTTGGTGTAAAAAACTATTACATTGTAAATGTTAATGTCCACAGTTAAAAGCTCCTATTTTTTTAATTTAAGAAAAAATACACTCATCTTTGGTTGGTCTAGTTTATGAGCTGACAAATTTTAAAGATTATGTGTTTATATTCTAAATATATTTTTGGTTTAAAATTTTTTATACAATTAATATTAAGTGCTCTGACACTGCATATGATTATATGATAAAGAAAATGTGTTTATACAAATATAGGCCATATGGATTATTATTATAGAAATAAAATATGGGATTCTTACAAAGTCTCTATGAGCTCAATGGTTTTGTTACCTCCAGGCTAGTTATAAATGGAATGGGAGCAATCTTTTCCTTATCTCCAATTGTCTTATTAATCTTTCTTGAATCTCCTGTAATTAGACTTTCAGAGCCAGCCCATCCCTTCAACACATACATACTTAATGTCTATGTTGCTATGTAAGCTTGATAGTCTAGGTCTTAGGAGCACAGGAATGACACAAAGTACCTAAGATGTTAAGCTTATAGTTTGGGGTATCCATTAAAAGCACATGTGGATAAGGTCCTTTCATAGATCTGGAGACTGTATATACCACTTCCCAAAGTGGACACCCTTATCCCCTGAGCAAGTCATCTCTTTAGTCAAAAATCAATTAAAATGTCACTTTCTAAGGAAGGCCCTCTCTAATGCCCTTGACTGAGTCATGTTCTACTTCTGTTTTGTCTCACAGCACATTACATTTCTTCATAGGGCTTCAATATTTTAATTACAATGTGTTAAATTTTGTTTGTCATTTGACTTGCCTACAAATATGCTTAACTCAAGGAAGGCTAAAGAAAGAATATTTCTTGAGTAAATAGAGAGCCTAATTTTGAGATACGGGATTCAATTTAACTACAACCCCATAGATTTTTCTTACCATTTTTTCTAAAATTAGGCATTTCTGTCAACTGGAAAGAATCCATTAATGTATGTAGCATAAGACATAATAGTCGTTATAATAATTTTTGTAGTTTACACATTTTTCATAATACCATTATTAAACATTAAATAAAAATTAATATGAAACAAAAATAAAATATTTCATGAGAACATCAAATAGGAAAAAAATAACAGATTTCTAACTCACTCTATATTGATAAAAATTATAAAGAAAAAACTTAATACACAAAGATAACTTTTAGATTAGGTAAGACATCTAGTAATAGAAAAATTCAGTCCTGTTAGAGTAATTGTTATTAGTATATTAGAAAAATTATGATTGGTTAACTTTTTTAGAAGTCTTTATTTCCTTTTCCTATTACAAAGGGTAAACTATGTAGTTCTTATTGGTCAAGAAAAATGTGTTTATTAGTAAACTTCTAATGTTTCACAGTAAACTGGCATTAGGAATGATAGAAGAAAATAAGACTCCATTTTGGATATGACTTCCTTAGACATTGTTAGATTTTATTATATCCCAAACATGTTAAATATTACCTCAGTGTGCACAGAAACATAATAGTTTTACATAAAATTTTATGTCATTGAAACTTTCAAAGGAATAGAATTTAATGAACTGGAATTTAATAACAGGTTTGTAACAACACAGATTTATAAGTAAGATGCATCTTGGTTTCATTCCTGGCTCCAACCAATAGTGGGTTTGTGAAGTTAGAAAAGTGAAATATGCCCATAAAATCTTAGTTTTCTGTTAAGGGACAGAAAAATTAGATGTACTACAGAGTCTTGTTTTGGGGTTTCAATGGATAAGGCTAAATGGTAAGCACACAGCCTAGGACAAAGACACTTAGAAAAATTAGCTTTAAGAAAGTGTTAAGATGTGTAAGACTTCTTTGGATTATAAAGTACTATTAATGTATATGTAATACAATATTGGGTGCATTTTTATATTAGCTACCACACGTTTCCTAATTTTAAAGTCATTGCTGGGTCTTTCTACTCTACAGTTGTTAATCTATTGTTGATTTTTCATCTACATTCTCCAATGTAGAATTTTGGTATTTATTTTGCCTGAAATAATGTGCAATCTTCTATATTATTGTCTTTGCTTATATTTCCATCATCTTAGAAGACTTCTGTGTAGCCTAACGTTTCTAAATGATTACATCCATAAACATTGTGTTCATATAGTTCTTTCAGAAATGTTTTTTTTCTAAAATTTTATTAAAATAAGTGTTCTCTGGGGGAAAAAAAAGCCACTAATAACACACCTACGACATGAGTTTAGTCTATTTTTTCTACCTACCTATTTTTTCTTTTGATTTGAAAAATTTTAAAGACATTTATGATAACTTTAATGCTTACTGCATAAGTGTCACGAAAATCAAGTCAATTCAGTTGTAAACTACTGTGTGCAGCCTCCAAAAATAATCTTGTTAATCAAGTATTCATATCTGTCACAGACATTCAAGTTTTCAAGTTAGAATATACCAAAATGCACATAAAACCAGATGTCTTCTGAAGACATTTCTTTGCTTGAGAAATTGTTTCAATATTTCACATTATCTAAAGAAAATAGAATTAAATTGCCTTTGACAATTGACAAGAATTTAATCATTATTTGTAGTATAAAGCAGGAATGCTTGTTTATAAAGAAATCTCTCTAATCAAATGTTATAAATAAAGATTTTATTATATTTTAAATTCTGTTATCAGGCTTTGCCCTTCTGCAAAATTTCTGTTACATAATTTTTCTATACATGACCACATGATGCTTCTAACTAGTCTATAGGCAAATACAAATGTATGTGTCACTTCTAGATTTGACATAGTAATATTCAATATTAACTACACGAAATGGTGAAATGAATACTACAGTATTCGATTAATGAATTTTTGCTGAACATAAATTTACAGAAAATATTTTTTTAAGTAAGGGTTTAAATGCTTCTATATTTTACTAATGCCATTGTGTCTAATTATGCATTTAAATAACATCCCATTAATATAATGCCTTACAAACTTACCAAATTACTCATACTCTGTCCTTTTGGAGAGCAAAAAGTAAATAGTTATGGATAATAATAATATTGTTCAAGAACACCAAGGAAGTGAAAAATTTATAATCAGTTTACCTTGGAGCAAGGTAAGAGAAATAAAATGATTTTTATGTTGGTAGTTCATATGCATTACATTCTAGATTTTTAAGGCACTCTGATCAATTTAGAATTGGGTGAAGGCAATTAAGAAAATTGTGTTTATAAATGAAGAATTAAGAAACAATTTAAAACAATCATTCATCTTTCAGTATTATATTTCTTCAGCAAAGTATTCCAAGCCAATGAGTAAATGCAAGCTTGTAGTTTTATACAGGGCTTTCTGAGGCTATACTGGGAGACAAAGCATCCACAGAGAGCTTGACCAGGCCTTCTGCTTATATTTTGAAATCTGTTAGGAAGTATTTGTTCCAATTTTATTGTTGGCTAAAAAAATTGTTTGTTTGGATTATTAGGTTCTCTACAATAAAATATATTCACTATTATTGAAAATAGACAACGCTTGCATTTCAATTATCATGTACAAATTTAAACAATTTTAATTTTCAAAAAATACCAATTATCATTTAAATTGATAATTTTTTATCTCTAAAATTCAATACTATATGTGGTTGATAAGTGTTTAAGTGCCTCAACATGTATTGGCATGAATAAACAGTTAAATATGGTATTAACTCTTTAGAAAATTAATGAAAAATTCACATGAATAGTTTATAAAATTTGTTCTATTGTATAAATGTCTTGCATACACATCTGTCTAGTAGTGAGTCAGAGAAAATGAATATATACTATTATCCTAAGTAGAGAATAGTCTTTCTACTTATGCTTTTTTGTTTAAGTTAGTCATCTTTAATGTTGCCTTTAACACTACAGTATCATCTAAATGTAAATAAAAATGTTTTAGATTTCACAAGAATAGAAATATCTTATGAAATTAAAATGTCTTAATTTCGTGATGGGCCCCAGACATCCAATGTGCTTTTCTATATTACATTATATAATCAAGAAAACATTAACTTTAATGACTAATATTCCTAAAGGAACTTAACAAGAATGAACAAGACTTAGATTTATTACTTATTAATTTTTCTTCTCAGCTAAATAGATTACATAATAAAATTAGCACAGGTAAAATAATTTGCATATAGTTAAATCAAATATGTGTTGACTGAAAAAACAAAACATGCATCAACTATAATATTGTCAATATAAGGTCCAGAATATGGTAAAAGAGGATGAAAATTTTTTGCCAACAAGATTTAGAAATAGAGATTAACTGAAACATTTTGGAAAGGTAATTTTGGAAAGGGTCATTTCACATATCAGGAAAATAAGTGAAAAAGATTAAGATTTTTATTATTTTTACTTTCCCTCTCAGGAAGATCTAGAACTCATTAAAACAGTTTCTAGAACTCACTGTTGAAACAAATATTCATTTTTCACCAAGTATTCTGGGTTCTGAGAACACAGGTAAAAAAACTGTACAACTTCAATGAATAGACGATCTTCACGTAGTTTAATAACACTAGGATTGGGAGATTTTGTGTTATCCTATTGAAGCATGGGAAAAGAAGCCCCCACCAAGAATTAGGTTCAGCAAAGATACTCCACAAAAAATGACATAATATTTTAGACTTGTAGGGTGAATAGAGATTATCCCAATAAATTGTGAAGGATGGGAAGAAATGTTCGACTCAAAGGAAACAGGATCTACAAGAATATAGAATAGATACTGTCTCATTCTTCTATGATATCCTCTTCAAGCTAACATACCATTTCCCCTCCTGCTGAGAATTATCTGCTGTTAAAGTCTCAATTCTATGTACCTCATCTGCCACACAGGTCTGTCTTACGTAAGTTCTTTGGTCTGCCTCCCAAAGAACTGCTCATAGCTAATTACAGGTCAATGTAGAAATACAAATATCTAACCTCCTTTCTTCAGTTTGAAGGGAATCTAAAGCACCATTGCAGCCCCAGACTTTGCTTGTAATTGGCTAAAACTTCAGTTGCAACTACATTGTGGGTCAGCTTTTCTCTCTTTTTACGTTTCTCTGGCCTCATCTCCTTATGGGTATATCCTCCTAGAACAGTCTCCAATGAACCACCAGCATACAACTCTCTATCTGAGTACCTGTTTCCAGAGTGCCCAAGCTCAGATGAGTATAGAAGTGAAAGTAACATGATACCTTTGAAAAACTGAATAGATGGTTAACATGATTATAAGTTAGTGTTAGGCAGAGGCAAAATGAGACTGGAAAAGCAAGTTTGAGTCAGCTACGTTTGGAAATCTTGTTGAAAAGTTATCATAAAAACAATAGAAAGTCATTGAAGACTTTTAAAATGACAGTCAGATTAGAATTTTATATCACTCTGGCTGCTGAATGGATAATGAATTAAAATAGGAAAAAGGTAAAGTTAGAGAGACCACTTAGGAAGTTGCAAAAGTATTCTTGTGAAAAGTGATGTTTGAAGGAAGTAGTATAGGAACAGTAAGAAAAAAGATAAAAGGATGTATTTGAGGTATACTTTGGAATTAAGACAGACGAGAATGAACGATTGTACGTGTAGACAAACTAAACATGTAGTTTCAAATGAAGCTCATATTGCGGTGTTATAGTTTAATGATGGTGCTATTTATGGAAATGGAGTAGCATCTGTTATCTGTGTAAGTAAAATTTTATTTTATTAAATCTAACACATACACATGTAATACCTTCCAAATGTTAAAGGCATTGATAACTCTAGGGCATGAATTCTAAGTGGTGGGTTTGGGTATAAAAGCTGAGAGGGGATATTAAAGTAATAAGCAACTTGAAATTCCTTGAAGGATATTTAGGAGAATGGATAGCAGATCAGAAGGATGATGTTGTAGTATAGACATTAGAGATTGAATTGAACTAACTTAAAAATATTTTTCTTGTATAACATGGAATCTGGCAGATTTAAAATGTTAACAGTAGCAGTTCCATAACTCTCCTGGCTTTGCCCTATGATTATGATTCATAGTTGCTGTATGACTATTGCAGCAACAGAAATCACATTTGAGTTCAGAGATAATGTCTGGGAAAAGCACAAGAACTACTCTTGCTATTACTATCCTTTTATTTTGTTATTAATTTTTAATCAAGAAAGCAAATACTTTCTTCTACAGAATTTCTCTTACATCTCCATACCAATAATTATTTTATGTGGCTATCTCTAATTGCAAGAGAGTAAATGCTTAGCTTTCTAATCTTAATCATTGATACTGACAAGAAGAGAAAGTGGTTGGGATTAGCATGGATTGAATCAACCATTTTACAGTATCTGCCCTTTGTATAGTAATATCTGCCCTTTGTATTCTTAACATCCAAACATATTCTCTTCTCACATATATTCATTACATTAAAAAAACTTTTACCTAAAAACCATTGAATTATGTCATAAAAATGTCCAAAATCATCATGGTTTAACATCTAAAAACTAAAACAAACTGTTTGCCCATACCACATAATATAAAAAATAGAGGATGCTGGAATCTCAAATGGACCTTTGCTAAAAAGTCTTTCCCTTAATCTGGTAAAATATATGTAAAGCCTTCTATCTCATCTGACCTCCTGATAAGGCTGATCTATAATATTAGTTTTAGCTTGAGTTATACCATAGGCTGAATTTTGAGATTTTAAATCTAAAACTATAAGACTCTTACTCAACTTAGATTGCTAAAGACAGAGTGCTCTTTTTGTTTTTAATTAAAACAATATTGCGTGTGGTCTCTGCTTTCAGACTAGCCTTTTCTTGTCTGGAAGTGATAAGAAATAACCAAAATACTCCAATATTCTATTTTTTGATAATTTTCACCTCTTAAATAGCATTGGTCTGAGATGGCCTGGATTCAAGGCTGAAGTACGCTATATTTTGACCAAATATTTCACTTTATAATAAAAGTCAGCAATATTTAGATCAAATTGGTTGGATCTTCATTAACTCAAACTCTATCTTCTCCATTTAGTGTATTGCTTGCAACATCTTGTGGATATCGCATAAAGGTTTTGTATGTATACAGTTATATGTCTTCATAGGTTCTTAATTGTTTTGATTGTTACATTAATAACATTTTTTCTATCTCTATTTTGTATTTAAAATTTTTTATGTAAAAAAAGATAATGATATTTGATTTTTCATTTTATAATTGAACTTCTTGCTCAAATTATTGATTTCAATAGTGTGGTCATTGGTTCTTTTAGGTTTTCCAGGTCTACTATAATATTTCCTACTAAAACAGTCATAGAACATTTGTTTTGTTTTCTAAGAAAAGAACATGTTGATCTGTATTTTTAAATACCTTTCTACTTCAAATCCATTTTAGCTGCATTACTATAGCAGTTTTCTTTATTATCATTTGTTTGGTAACTGTTATTATTTAAAATTTTCATCTTCTGTCATTGTGGCTTGTAGTGAGCTTCTTCTTTTTCTTCTTCTTTTTAAATACAATCTTAGGTCTCTCCTTTTAATAGCTGAATTCACCTTTTTCCCAACTAGTGATGTTACTAATAGTTCTGACTTTAGGGTTTTTTTCTATTTTTATTAGTCTACTTTGTTTTTGTTTTCCTCTTTCTAAATTATTTTAAAATTATGAAGTTTCCTTATTTCCATTTTTCCTATATTATATTGAACAACAGAAAATATTTTATCACTTTTAAAACTCATATCATTTAAACATGTCTGAAGTTGAAATGTGTTTATTGATGGCATCATATGATTACTAGCAGTCAAATGGAAGTTATGACAGAGCTGTCCTTATCTTTTCGTGCGTGACTTTTGTCAAATAATTGTATGTTATCATTGCCTTAATTAAGTACTGTCCATCATTTGTATGTTATATTCAGTTATCATTTAAAATAGCCACACAAAATAGTATGATTCACTGTTGAGATGTCAAGTTAATTTGGAAGTTAACATGGAAACTCTTTAAGGAAATAGTTTTGATATCAGTGAAGCATATATCTACTGTTGGAGCAAATAAAATGACTCTGCACTTTCTTGCAGAATAATAACTAAGTGCTTTATGGGACCTAAAAAAGAAGAAACATGAAAATAGATTAAACTGCCTTATACTTTGTAATTGAGATACATTAAAAAGACTATTTGTCATATACCAAAAAGAAAGCACCAACATCAAAACTTGTAGGGTGACTGTCAGAACCTTGGAAAGAAATACTGGAGATAATGTTGCAGTACCAACCCTTATGCTAGCACGGGGTATGTTGTTAATATGAAAAAGGGTAGAAGAAGGCTTCCAATTAAAAAGTTATCTAAAAGAATTGGACTTTATGGCTCCAATTTTAAAAAGTTATCTGAAAGATTTTGTCTTTGAATGCAAAAATATTTTAAGACAAACATTTGTTTCTTACATTTTTCATTTTATGATTGTAATAGAAAAGTATGATACAATATACACACTTAAATAATTCTGAAATATTTTCAATGTATATTAGTAATTATTTTAAGATATAAGAATGCATTATGTCATTGAAAGCATATTTTTTCTTTATTAATCACACACAAATATAATTCACCTTAAAATTAATGACATAGTTTTGATGATTTACTCTTCGAATAATAATCCTTACATGTTTAATAGTCTTTTGTATACTTTTCTAAGAAATTGCATAGTTAATCTAATAAGTAAAGTGTAAATATAGACACAGAGATAAAAAAGACTATTTGATGAATATTACACTTTTAAAAGTTATAATTACATAAGTTTAAGAAAGTTAAAATAGATTTTACAATTGTACAGAAGTAGCTGTGCATTTTAGATGTTTGTTTTGTTAAAACAACAACAATCCCTTTCTACCATAAATGAGTTGGTAGATTTGGGTAGAAGCTATAGGTTGAGAGTCCTACTATGAGCCATCTATTAAGAAAATGTTTGCACATGAGATGAGTAATAAAATTCTCTGTGCTTTTCAACTGTTGTTTCCCAAACAGGGATTATTTCATGCAGTTAATACTCTACTTATACTGGAAATAATCTGGTTATATATTTGACTTGAGGGACAGGTGTTTACTTATAGCCTCTAACATATGATAATTCTATTTTTCAAATGAGATTCATGACAGTCCCTGACTTACCAACAATCAAAAATCTGTGGGACAAGAGGTCCCATCTAGGAAACGTCATATTAGTTATATATCTTTTCTTTTCCCCTAACTTCAGAATTATGAATTGCTTTCTTCAATCATATAATGGAAAATACTTATGAGATATAAAACAATTTCTCACTACTTATTATTTAACTATAGATTAGGACAAAATAAATTTTCATAATTCTCTAAAATCAATTGAAGTTTATTCTTAATAATGCTTTTCTCACTCATATTCTAAGTTCACAGCATTTTCCAAGCTACATACTCTGTAAGAATAATAACCCTTATATTAAATAGTAACTCTTACTTTCAGTTTGGAACAACACATATTAGAGTTACATTGGAAGTACCAGATGAAACTTGAAAGGATTTTCCGTTTTGGTATAAAGTAAAGCCTTCCCAACACAGCAGGGTTCTACAATGATATCAAATATTCCATAAGGTGAGAAAAAATATTTAATATAAATGTTACCCAGACACAGGAAAATTGAAATAATCAAGGTTATATGGCTCAGATGAGACCTAATGTTCAAACAAGGGAAGTCAAAATAATGGATGGTAGCAATTGTGACACTAAAGCCATATTGGGTAAAATCATAGCCTCCTAATGTTACTCTTCAAATGAATGACGACATTACAATTTTTATAACTGGTAATACATATCTGAATAAGTGTGTAGTATAAAAACAAAACATATACACACCTATAAATTTATATATGCATATATATTTTTGTTATTACATACATAATGTATATATGCAATAGGTTATTTCATACACAAAATACTCGCACACATATAGTGACAATACATATGTGTGTTTTTATCTGCCATTCCTTCTGTTAATAACTGCTTTATTGCTTACACAGCACTTTTATATCTTGCAACTTAGTGTTCACAAAAACCATTATTATGTTATTATAAATATAGGCGAGAAGACACAGATTATGAATAAAAAAGATATAACAATGGTGAAATGAAGAGATTAATGTGCTTTGACTCTGTTCTTTCTATTTATTGCTAATATTTATTTTTGTAGAGGGCTTGAGAATTGCTCTCTGATAAAATACGTTAGAGGTAGACAATTGGCATGGTACATAAAATTTTATGACCTCTAAGACTCCCACTCCCTGTGAACATGCTCTGTGTGGTCTCTAAATTTTGAGTGAGAATGAGACTTATAAGTGATACATTATGTTGCAGATAAAATATTTCACATGTAAATTAAGTCTCAAATAACTTGACTTTAAGTAAAGGGGGATTATCCTGGGTGAGTCTGACCTAAACAATTGAAATCTTAAAAGAGGTCAAAAAGATTCAAAGTGAGAGACATTCTGGCTAGTCTTGAAGATGCTGGCCTTGGAGAAGAACACAGTTATATTGTCAACTGCCCTGTGAAGGAAATGATGTTGCAAAAACTTGGGGCGCATCTCTAGTCAATAGCCAACAAGAAAATGGGGACTTAAGTGCTATAACAATCACAAAGGACTAAATTTTACATTTAACAGTAAGCTTGGAAGGAAACATAAAGTCTCTTGATTCTAGTTGGTGAGGTTTTGAAGACAGGACTCACCCAATCTGTACCCAGGTTCCTTTTCACAGAAACTATGAGATAATACATCTGTTTTGTTTTAAAACCCTAAATTTTGATAATTTGTTATTATTATTCAGCAATAAAAACTAATTGAATTGGTTAAGTTCTTCATGTTTGTTACATATGAGTAGAGTGATATGTGTGTGTGCATATGCAAGTATGTGTGTGTCTAAATCTCCACATGTTTCTAATAAAAGGACCACCATTATGTATTGATACAAATACCCCAGCTTTTCTGATATATTCATTTCTGTAGAAATTTTGGAGTTTTCAATCCATTTCCATGGTGCTGGAGCACCATGAATAATTCAATTCACATTTTCTGTACAAAAGTCTCATCACATTTATTATTTCTTTGAAGTAAATTGGGAATGAAAGCTGGCATTTTTCAGGGAAATAACCCCAAAGGTTTGTGTGTGTGTGTATTGACTTCACTGGAAAGTTCACTGAATACTTTTTGAAACAATGGTTTTATACCATGATTTTTTGTTCTCTGAAATCTAGTTTATTCTTTAGAAATGAAGAACCGGTCCACAGCCGTGCTACCCTAAACAAGCCTGATCATGACTGATCTCAGAAGCTAAGCAGGGTCAGGCCTGGTTAGTGCTTGGATGGGAGACCACCTCGGAAGACTAGGTTAGGTGCTGTAGGCATAAAAAATCAAAAAGATAAGGGATTATAAACTGATTAAGTTCCTTGCAATCTGTGAGGTCAACCAAGGGTTGTCTCACCTAAAAAATAAAAACAAATAAATAAAAATAGAAGTTAAATACAAACATAAAATATAAAGTATAAGGCAGATAGGGGTCAATAAGCCAGATTATCCATCTTTATGCTATGAATTGGGTGTTAAATAATCACTGAAGGAGTATCTATAGTTATGAATGGTCAACCCTTCATCTTCATGGGACATCATAGGCAACATACCTCCAGATTTATGGAAGTTGAACTAATAAAAATGGAGAATGGTAGTGGTGGGCTAACTGTAGTAGATGGAAAGGCAGTAGCGATTCTATCACTTTAGCTCTGCATTTTAACGTATTCTATAAAGTGTCAGTGTGAATATCATCTAAACAGATGCTTTTTCATCTTTTTTAGTAGTCAGACAACAAAACACTGCTGAAGAGGTTTTTATAACTACAGTCCTTTGAAGAAGAATGTGTAGAACAATAGAGTTTGAGTTTTGAAAGGCAGAATCTGTGTCATGGTCATCTTTCCATCTCCAGCACTGAGCACAGTGTGTTTGTCTGACACAGTGTAATTTCTTGAAGCGATTTTTTTTCTTCTGTATTGAGATGATAAGATGCATAAAAGAATGCACAACTAATGCACAAAAGGATAAATAAAAATATAATATTCTTGTTCCTGTTTTATCAAGTGAGATTCAAAATTCTTTCACGCTAAGAAATTCCATGATATTAACTCTATATCTAATCACATATCTTGTATCACTTTGAAAAATATTTACCTGTTTTACTTTGTATTTTGAAAACAAGAAATGAAAACATATTTAAATTTTAATGTTATATCTTATTTGAGATGATTTTAAAATCGTTTTCAGATTTAGCAAAGCTGTCTATTTTCTTTGATAACTGTCACTAGTCATTTTTTATGTTAGAAGCTGAAAAAATCTGGGAAGCAAAATTACTTTTCTCTTTGCCACTTACTAAATTGCTTATATAATAGTATTCCAAACTAAACCTCTAGAAAACAGTAATGAAACACCCAAAGATGTGGATAATTTCAGATTAAATAATATTTGTAAAAGAACCAACATAAAATAAAAAATAAATTAGTATGGGTTTGGAATATACATTATTGATATTTTTTCTGAGGCGAATAGTGATGATATGTTTTTTTCCCACTCACATCTATGCTATACAATACTTTGGGATGTTGACCATTCTATTCTAAAGTGAGGATCCTCTTTTATTTTCAAAATTTCTTATCTTACTGCTTGCAAAGAATTGTATTTAGTTATAGTAGTAAGAATACAATTTATTATAATTATAAAACTAGTGAATAATTAGATCACTACTGAATGTTTAGAAAGAAATATCCATATTATACTTATTGAAATTAAAAGAGTAAAGAAATGAAACTATTATGTAATCAATCAAATGATTAAACAATATTATATTTCAAACTCGGAAATATATTAGTGCTAATATTCAAGTTATACAAGGATTATAATGATCATATAAAATGAACTTGACATTGATTAATTTTTATTCTTGGGTTAAAAAATAATTTTAAGTGTGAAATTTCTTTTCTTTATGTACTACAGGAATATTTCTTGATACTTCCCTTTCATGCAGGAAAAAAAACTTGATGTTATTAAATATTTGTTCTTTTTAGAAAATAGCAGCATACAACATATTTATACATCACTTAGTAACTATAATTAGGTGTTTAATTTCTTGAAAATAAGGACAATACTCTGGGGAAGTAGTATACTAGTACTTTTAAATTATATATATATACTTGTGTGTGTGTGTATATATATAATATACACATATACATATAATGTCATATCAGCACATAATTTTGTTATTCTTAATAAAAAAACACTTTAGAAATAAAAATAAGAAGAGATTATTAAACAAAATAGAGAAAGGCATTTTTATTACGCTTGGACTCAGAAAATTCTACATCAGCTATGGCTGAGAACATTGAAATCATTTGACATGAACTTCCTCAAGTTTCCTATTGTTTATCTCAAAATGTCTGTGTTATTAAAAATATAATTTGATTACATTTTCTTTAAAAAAAACTGTCCTCTCATGATTCAGAGTTAATCCCTGTATTATGTCTTGATTTAACCCTATCATATTGTTTAAATTAGTTATCTCTACCTCAGTTGTATTTTCCTTTTCATAATCTATTTTCCCTCTGCCAAAATGACAAAATTCTAAAAGTAATTAGAATGAAATTAAGGGAAAAAATATTATTTCTTTCTTACTAGTCTTGAGCTAGTTAGTATTCAGCCATTTTTGTCTCTTCAATTTATAAAGCATTCGAAATACTTACATATTGTTATTAATTCCATTTTTTATTCACTAATCCATTTTTGTTTCACTAATCACTATGCAGTACAACTAAAACTAATATATTGTTGTATGCCAACTGTAATTGAAAAAATCTCGTTGAATTGTACAATATAAATATGAGCAACTAATTGTCTATTATATTTCAATAAAGCTGGAAAAAAATAAAGCAGTTCACACGCAACCAGCAGGAAAAAATTATAGAAGCAGCAAAAGTAGTGTTTAGCAATAAATTTATATACATTAAATACATATATAAGAAATGAATAAAAATCTAAAATTAATAATCTAAGCTTTTACCTTAAAAAAACTAGAGAAAGGAGTGCAATTTAAGCTTAAAATAAGCAGAAAAAATAATAAAAGTTAGAGCAGAAATCAACAAAATTAAAAATACTTATTCCATGGACATTAAAAAGATACTAAAGGCCTACTACAACAGTCCACAAACTTGATAACTTAGATGAAAAGAACTAAATTTCTGAAAACACAAACTACTAAAACAGAAGAAAAATAAAAATCTGAAAAGTCCTATATTCATTATAGAAATTGAACCAATAATTACTAAATTCACAAAAAAGAATATAAGGCTCAAATTAATTATAGTGTATTCTACTAATCATATAAAAAGAAATGATATAAATTCTGTAGAAGATCTTCCATATAGAAGCAGGAGGAACATTCCAATCTTATTCTATGGGACCAGCATTAGCCCAATATCAAAAACAGATAAAGACATTGAGACAGGAAAACTCCAATGAATACTTTTCATAAATAAAAATCAAAATCCACACAAAATTAATAAATTAAATCCAATAATATATAAAACATTTATACAATGAGCAAATGGTGTTTATTCTAGGTATGTAAGGTGGTTCAACACTTAAAAATTAATGAACTAATATATTCCTCATATCAATAGAATAAAGAAGAAAAATTATATAATTATATCAATTGATTTGGAAAAAGCGTTTGAAGAATCCAAGCCCTATTTATGATTAAAAAATAAAACTCTCACTAAATTAGGAATAGAGGGGAATCTCCACAGTTGTTAAAGAATGTTTACAAATAACCTACAGCTAACATTATACTTAATAGTAAAAACCTGTGTACTGTCCTTCTAATATCAGAAACAAGGCTAAGATGTACCCTCTCACCATTTCTATTTAACATTATATTAGAAGTTTTTAAGTAAACACTATACGATCAGGAAAAAAAATAAAAGACATAAAATTTGAGAAAGAAGAAATAAAACTGGCTTAGTTCATATATGACATGTTTATGTAGGAAACCCCAAAGAATCGACAAAAATTCCTGGAAATAATAAGCAATTATATCAAGTTTTTGGATACAAGGTTAACGTACTAAAGTTATTTTTTTCTTTTTACCAACAATAATTAAATTAAAAACAAAGTATCATCTACTATAGCACCAAAATATGAAGTACTTAGGGATAATCTAATAATGTATGTACAGGTTCTATATGTAGAAAAAAGTTATAATGAAATAGATCAAAGATTTAAATAAAAGGGGGTATATTCCGATATTCTATGCTCACGGCTTAGAAGATTCACTGTTGTAAAGAAGTCAATTTTACACGAAATGATCTATAGATTGAAAATAACCCAATCAAAATCTCAATAAGCAATTTCATGTAAACAAACAGATTCTAGAATTATATGGAAAGACAAAAATGAAACAAATTAGCAAAAGGATAGTGAAGGAAAAAGTTGGAGGAATGACACAACTGTACTAACCAAATTCAAAACTTACTATAAATCTACAATAATTAAAACAAAATTCCGTCAATGAAATAGACACATATGATGATGGAACAGAATAGAGAGCCCAGAAATAGACTTTCACAGAACAAAATCAACTGACTTTTAATATGGGAAAGCAAAGGCAATGAGTGGACAGAAGATGTTCATTTCAATGGCGGTAAAACAACTGGAGATTCATATGTCAAAAGAAAAAATATATATTTACATGGATGTTACAACATTCACAAAAATTAACTACCAATGGATCATAAACCTAAATGTAAAAAGAAAAACTATAACACTTCTAAAAGAAAAGGATAAATCTATATCAACTCAGATTCAGTGATGAGTTTTTGATCAAACACCAAAAGGAGGATTACTAAAAGAAATAGGTGGACTTTATGAAAATGAACAACTTTTGTTGTGGAACAATGCTTGATAAGGGAATGAAAGGTAAGCTGCAGATTGGGAGAAATATTTGAAAAACATATTTTATTTAAACTACTTGTATCCAGAATATACAGAGAACTCTTAATATTCAACAATGAAAAAATAATCTAAATAAAAGGTGGGCAAAAGATTTCAAGAGACACCTCAACAATTAAAACAATTAAGATATACAGATACCACATGTAAAGATGCTCAGACATCCCACATGCTGGCAGGAATGTGGAACAACAAGTATTCTCACTCATTCCTGGTAAGAATGTAAAATGATATAGCCACTTTGGAAGACAGTTTGGTGGTTCATTATCAAGCATTCGAGAACATATGTAAAGATGTAGTTAACAGTAAGCTAACACCACACCTAATGTTTCAAATGGGCAAACACACACAAAAAATCAGTTACTTGCTTAATTCATAATGTGATTTATTCTCTATAAATGTATGTGTATCATGTTCAGCTCATAGTTCTTAAAACCTCTGTTGAATAAATAACTGAAAGACAATGGAAGAACCAACCTTTGTTATCTTGTTTCAGAATAGGTAGTCCCTACTCCAATATCTCATATTGGTTTAGACAAATATACCTCTGCTTAAGCCATCCAAGCATGGAGACCTCTCCTGATTTTCTAACTTTAGCATAACCAAGAGTTAAGAAGATCTCTCCTGGTTAAGCTGACTGTGATCCTGAAGCTCCTGGTCTTAGATATTTTTTGTCAATCTTCCCTATTTTCTGTTTAATACCATAAGGAAAATAAGAGGATAACAAATAAAGAATAAAAATACATAAAAGGGAAGAAAGTGTTGGTGAGTGAAAGGGGAATAAAAGAAAAGAAAAACGGAAAGAAATATAGAAAATTAGTAAAGCAAAAAGACAAAAGAGAAGAAAGGAAGGTGGAAGAAAATAGAGAAAGACAGTCATTACAGTGAAACATCTCCAAATTTTCTGATAGAAAGATCAGGTAAGTCCTTTTCTTTCTCTTGGAAAAGAATACACCAGTCTTTCCCTCCTCAATCCTTCCTGCTTCTCTCCTTAACGAAGTAGTCTTTTGACAAATTAAGCTGTATAGCAATTTTAAACATTATTAACTTTGTTTAAAGAGTTTAGTTTTCAGTTAAATTTACAGTAATATGGTTGATTAGATCTTAACATTAGTAATGTAAGATAGGCAGTTATCTTTGTAGACTGTTTTCTTTGGTTATCTGCATAATGCGTTATTTTAAGTAATTAACAAATTAAAATTTACCTTGCATAATCAGGAAGTTCAAAGAAATAAAAATTCTCTGCCCCTAATAAGTTACTATATGTCTACTGGGTCTTGATTTTCTCATTTTTAAAATTGAGGATAATAAACTACTTCATAGGTTTCTTGTGAGGCCAGATGAAATAATTTAAAGAACTTAAATACAGTGTCCAATACTGAGCCAGGGCTCAATGTTATTCAAATCATTAATGCAGAAATGCAGAAATTGTTGGATGAAAGAAAGAGTCATATCTACAAAACATTATCAAAAACATAAATATAGAGATGTCCCTAATAAAGCATGAGTACATGTTTCATAGTAGAAGAGGGGCATAGTCTTTGCCTACTTAACAATTCATATCGCTTTCTGCTTCATCAAGGATGAAGTTCTGCTTTTGGAAATCTAGGTACTTGAGAAGAGTAATTTGAAAAGACCTCAATCACATCATCTTTAAAGGATTTTTGCTGTTATTGTTGATGAAATTCTAAGAGTTAACTACTCTTGAAAAAATCCAGTCATCTCTCACACTAGAAACAGTGAGTCATTCAAGAAGTCATACAGTGAAGCTATCAAAGTCCATGACAGTCTACTCAATTTAAGGAACAAAGGGAAAGACCTGAGGGAACAAATAGAAGAGTAGGCCAAGTAGGTCTAGTATGATATTCTAAATAATGATGAAAGTTATCATTGAAGTACTTACAATTACAGAGGGAAAGGATATTGTAAATTCTGAAATTTACCAAATTCTGGAAAATATTAAGGAGCTCCTAGCCACTTCAATCACTGTCACTCATAAGATAGCTGATTATTGATTCAGTTGTGTCCACTATTTATAGTTTTAAGAATCTGTAATATGCATGCCGTATACTTTACTGCTCCATTAAAAAATGAGCCTCATTGTGCTGATGTCCTATGGTTGTTCTTCATTACCTGAAATGCTACTCAAGGGTTTTATAGCTAACAATTATAGGTTCCCTTATCGTATAATTATCTGTTGGCAGATGATAAAGTGTCCTGGTCTATTGTGCATAAAATCTATTCTGATACCCTTAAAAATATTCGTTCTTAATTAGGAGGTAATTTTCTGTTTAATTTGTTAAATTTTTAAGAAAAAGCATGGTTATGAACATTTCATAGAGCATTTATGGGTCACTTAACTGAGAAAAAATACATGTGAGAACTTAATACATTTTATGCAGTGGTTCTTTATTTGTAAATTCTCTTGTTAATATAAGTGAAAAATTGATTGAAATCAATCAAAATTTGACTACTTGAAAGAAGTAGTCAAAGTAAAAAGGTAAATGTTATTTCCCAGGGCTATTAATTAAGAAAAGATAAGAATAATTATATTAAGCCCAGTGATTGCAAGTTAACTAAATTACCAACCACCATGAAAATAAATTCCATATTTCTTTCCTTTAGAATTTTTTCCTTAAGAATTCTTAAGAATTCCTTCCTTTAAACAAATGGTTTTTTAAAAATTTGTTTCATCTTTATATGTTTTGCTTAAGACATATTTTCTCTCCAATGTTTTAAAAATATCCCTCATGTATTTCCCAATATTTTTCATTCATTTGCCTAATTTTTATTAGGTAGATTTTGAAATATCAAAAATATAAAAAGTTACAAGAGATGACAGTTGCCCCATGCTTGTCTTCTACTTACTAAAATATTATGTCTCTTAAGAAGTAGAAAAGCTGTTAGAGTTTACTTTTATATTCCAAAGATTTCTTTGTAAGTGTATATCAATACAAATGATACTAATGCCATGTCTTTTAAAAACAAATTGGAACATAGTTTTTGTACATTCTGTACACTATTTTTAGTATAAATTCCAAGTCAAGGGTAAAAATGTTTGTAAATATCTAGTGTTCTAACATTTATATTTTCATTATAAAAAAACAAATTCTCCAAAATCATTTATTAATCATTTTTACATTTTCCCATATATCTGAATGCCCATAACTTGGATTTATATAATGATGCATTAGTCATTTTTCAAATGGCACACATTAAATTATTACAGCTTTATAATACATTTCATGATTAGAGCAAACTCTTGTTCAAAATTATCTTGCCTATTAGTTGTTCTTTATTCTTTTATATACATTTTAGGCTCAACTTAGCAAGTTCTGTGTAGGAAAACAATCTAAATAGAATTTCTACTAAAAAGGAGGAATTGCCATTTTTTATAATATTTGATATTTCCACTTATAAAATATTATCTCTTCATTTTTATTCTTTTGTGAACTTCCATATTAATTTTTTTCCACAACTTTGTGTTTATCTTCTGTTAAATTTATATTTAATAGTATTGAAGTTTGTTTTGCTCTTCATAATGAATATTTAGCTACATGTTTCTCAATATCGAAGGAAAAGAAACTGCTTTTTATAGACTTTTAAACTGAGAAGGAAAAACTCAGGAAAAATTGAGTCCCATTTAAAATCTCTGAAAGAATTAATATGATATTTAGTGGATCTTTTAATTATCATAATAGAAATGATTCATCCAAATCTTGATTTTATGGCATTCTGTATTTGTCTCCAAAAATTCAAGTATCACAAAAATAAAGGGTGAGGGTATTGCTAGAAAATAAAAGGGAATTAAGTGGCATACTAACAAGAAGAATAATGAAAATACTTTATGGACCCTGATTTGAACAAGTCAATAACAAAAAGACATCTTTGAAACAATTCGAAAAATCTAAGCATACATATTACATGGCATTAAATAACTCTTAATGGCTTGCTAGTTTATTTAAACTTGTCTTTATTAGGTATACTAACAAAAAAAAAAAAAACCTCTGGGAGATGTGAATAGAGATTGTAATGTAGTTTTTTTGAACATAGAAAAAACAAGAAATATGATTGGCAAGGTATTAATTGTTAAAGCTAGATAAGAGGTACATACATGAAATTAAACAGCTTGTTCTCTTTTTCTACATGTTTAAAATGTTTTCATAATAAAAATTTTTAGCAAAACTCTGCATTAAGATTTTAGGTGTCTTTAATTTTTTGCCCAACTAAAAGAATGAAATTGAGTATTGTTACCTATGTCTTACAAATACAGTTTTTATAAAAATAAATATCTGGACCCAAAACTCAATTTAAAAAAATAGGCAAAGACCATAAACAGATAGTTGGTAAAAAAAAAAAAAAAATATATATATATATATATATATATACACATATACATATATACACATAGATATAGATATATAGTTTATCTGTATAAGAAACACTGTTGAAACCACAATATACATTTTCCTATGATTCTCAGTAGCAAATATTAGATATCATATAATATTGGATACAACTGAAGAAAACGTATTCTAAAACATTGTTAGGCAAGGAGTAAATCATTCAATCTCTTTGGAGAGTAATTTAAGACTAAATTGTAGGAATTTACCAGACAGAATTGCACATATGTGAAACACAATGTGTACAATGAAATCCGCGCGGACAATGATTGAAATAGAACAAAATTTAGAATATATATGATTGTTTACTTGTATACAATGGAATAAAGAGTATCACTAAAAAAATAAAGCATTTTATATAACAATATGGACTAATTGTCAAGAGATGTTAAGTGAAAATGTCAAGATAAAAACAATAAATTTGTGGACAACGATGTGTGTGTGTGTGTGTTTCATGGTATTCTGAAAAAAACTGTCGCGGGATGCAAAAGCTCTATTCCACGCTACTGAGATGATCGGGCCACTGACGCTTTAACAAAATATTTAGAATTTTACCCATGTGTTTATATTTTTTAATTTCTGGTGAAAAAATGGAAACATTATCCTGAAAAAAATATTACATTTCTATAGAAAAAGAATATGCCATACAAAATGATTAAATTCTTTAAAATGTATATCATGTAAAAATTAATGACATTAATTGTTTCAAAGCTAATATCAATGTTACTCCAACTGTTCTTTTCTCAGCATGATGTTTCATAAAAGTCAGAAAAATATTTTATTGCTATTCCCATGAAAAAAACCCAGGTTAATAAAGTATAGTTATATTTTCACATCTGGATATCATAATAGACAATCTAGGAATTAAATTCCTTTATCTTAGATTTGTCAGAAAATCTTCTCAGAGATATGTAATGCAGCATTAAGAATGACTTACAGTTTGAGCTATTTTAAATACATAACTATAGAAACCCCATTCAAAAAATAATATAAGATCTAATAAAGTTTGCCTTTGATTAAGTTGGGAAAATTAAATTTACTGATATCTTGGTGCTGTAAGCAATCAAGTGGATTTTTCAAAGCTGTCTAGAAACAGAATGTCACTATTTAAGATACGGAATTCCTTGGCATTTCATAATACCATGCTGGTCACAGTAGGTAGTTTCTTTAGTATTCATTACTTACATGTAAAATTTACTTTTTTATACATAGAAGAATGTGACTATCTGGTTCTTGGTCATTCTAAGAAAATATTACTTCAAGAACTACAACAATTAAAATGTTCCCTAATTTGTATTTTATAAGTGGTTTATAATGCAGATAATAGAAATCAAATGAAACCCAATAACTAGAGATATCAGAGCACATCTGAGATTATGTACTCTCACAATTTGATACTTCTCTCACCTTGATTTTATAATATTTTGAAAAAATCTAAGACAGATACAAGAGGATAATTACCCATGAATAAATTAGTATGCAAAAAATAAAATGTATTTTTTGTTGTTGAATTAAGTCAAATATTTTGAATAAAGTTAAAAGCTATTTATGAATTACAAATAGATAAAATTATATGCCCCAGTATTTATCTCATGATGGCCATTTCAAATTAGTTTCTATGTGGTCAATATGAGGATAATGTATCACATAATTTATTAAATAAAGCCTGAAAATTTTCTAAATTGGAATTTTTTAGTATGAATAAAAGAAACTTAATGTAGAGACAATTTAGTAACCGGCACATAGTTGTGTTTATTAAATGTTAAACCAAGAACTAAATAGACATTAGATATTTCACTAAGCCCCTTATCCCAAATATAACAAAAAAAATGAAAAATATTAAGGCAATGTCTCACATTGTTTGCCAAAGATATTCTTAAATTCTTCTTTATGTGATATTTATTTGGTACTTTAAAAAGGGTGATCTGTGAAAACCACCAAACAGACTACTTAGAAGAGAGATGGACCAATTTATACGGAAAAAAAAAAAAAAAAAAAAAAAAAAAAAGGTCCTGGGTCAAGAGTTTGTGTCAGTGTAATCATTAAATTATAAATTACCATATCAAAGATACTGGCTTTAAACATAAACTGACTAGAGTAATTCCCCAAAGTATGGAAATGAGATAATGTTCATGGCTTTAAGTTTTATCATGGTTTTAGCAAGCCATGTTTGAGTTTTGTAAAAGTTTGAGTCAAAACAAAACTGGAAGTTATAATTACTAAAGAAATAGCAGTTACATACTTCGAATATTAGATATATCAGGGTATGACATTGTTAACCAATAAATTGCATATCTGTTGAATAAAATCATGTGTGCTGGTCTTAGTTTATCAATAACCAATGTTGTAGCTGAACCACACCTTGTAGTTCTTATTGTGATTGCAAAACACCCTTCAGCAATAACCACCAGGAAACTTAAAAAGAAAAGAAAAGAAAAATGTTTATTACTTACAGGACCCGGAAGTTATATGACAGGCCTGGGAGTCACCCTGTGGGTTGTCAGTTGGAGAGAAAAAGAGCAAGTATCTGGATTCTGCTTTTATTGTTGTCAAGGGTGGTTGCCTAGGGTTTCGCGGGCTCTCTTTTTATTGGTGAATTTAAAACGAAAGAGCAGGAATTTAAAGCAGGGTATGAGGAAAAAAGTTGGGGTACCTAATTGGTGAGTTATTCAAATTAATCAAGATATCTGAAACCAAGAAACCTCTGTGAGAGAAGGCAGCCTGGCTCATTAACTAGCTGCATGCTTGGCAATGAGTCAGTCTACCCTGAGATAGTCAGATAGTCATCTTGAGTTAATACCTCTTTGAAGTAGATGCATAGGCAATCAAAGCTTAAACCAGGCAAGTCCATTTCAAAGAAACAAAACAAAAAACAAATAAACAAAACCCGCACATTGCTTTTTAGGACAATATCAAAATAAAATCAAATAAATATAATATGTTTTCTTTCACTGGAAAATTTTAAAGACAGTAATATCAATAATACTCTTAATCATTAAAGAAGCTTTAAAAGATCTTTACAAATTACATGTATATAAACTAATATAATAAACCTTTACAGAAAACTGAATGTGATAAAACTATAGTTCTTATTCTAGAAATTTGAACAAATTTTCAAGATTATTAATATATAATCTCTTTTTTAAATGTAATTTATATGTAAATATTTACCCAATTACTCCTTTGTTTATTCAACAGATATTCATTTTATAACCATGTTTGAGGCCCATAACTGTCCAAAGGTGGGGGAATATGTCTGTAGACATTTTAAATGCATTATTTCATTTATTCAACAAATACTTATTTAAAATCTATTATATGAGTATATATGTATATATGGCATATGTGTCTTACTGGTTCCCTATTCAAGAGGATACAATCACCTAAAAATTGCCTAATAATTAAAACATTGTTTCAGCGATGCTAGATTGTTCTTCAATAGCAAAATTGCTCCAGTCTCAGTGATTTAAAACCACATAAGTTTATTTCTTGTGTTTATTCTACATGTTCATTGTCAGCTGTGGATGCTATTCAATATTATTATTGGACTATAACCTAGACTCAGGCTGACAAAGCAGCCACACTCTCAAATATCCTGATCACTTTGGCAGAAGAGGAAAAAAAGGAACAAAATAAACAATTTCCAATAGACAGTTTATCTATGTTAGAGTCACCAACTAAGTTATTTGTGGTTCATACAAAGATGAGAAGGTTGTAGGAAAAATAGTTCTTACAAGTTTTTCTGAAGAAATCAGAGGTCAAACTTCTTCCACACTTAATAAGGTATGGAATTTAGGGAGAATTCAGTGAAGTAAAGTCATAGTGGTTGCCAATTTGATGTCTAAAAGCACTTTGAAAATGACACATTTGGGGACAATGAAAATAACCAAAACAATCATTGAACAACATGAAGAACTCATGACTTAAACTCAAAATCTAATGTAACTTTAAAATAACCACACTGATTTCTTAAAATAGCCAAATTCCACATTGTGTTATGCCTTCTGAAACATTGATATCTGAATATTAAAGATGCTTGTTCTTCAGTTTAATCTCCATAATGGAATGAGTAAAACATAATACGTAGGAATTGACGAATATTTTAGTATTAATGTGTAAGTTATCCCTACAAAGGATTTTGCTATATATTCAAAGCAGTAAAGATTTCATTAAAGAAATCAATATTCGCTCTTTGGTGAAACAGATTTCCTGAGACATGAGACGGGAATTGTTTCAAATCTAGAGAATTCCTAAAGATCTCTTGTAGAAGCTTGAATTGCCCCAGAACTAATTCTGCAGCCTGAATAACCAGCCAAAATAATGTGCTTTTGTTCCTCTTTATATTCCAAGTGCTTTTGATAAGCCTGGCTGAGGGGAGAATGAGGATGAACAGCTGGTTCTATGAAAATATAATGCATTCATATACTTGAACATTCACCCAGGCAAAAATTCAAATTTCATAACACATGACTAGGTACTATCACAAAATAACTTAAAAAATAGTTAAGTTAATATCAAATACATAGTTTTGTATGCATGAACACTCTGGCTAAAAACTAGTTCCCATAAAATGAATGACAAGAATTATATATATATGTATACACACACACACACACACACATAAATACATGTATATATGACATATAGATATATATATTATGTAGAGAGAGAATGCTTTGAGAAAAAAAATGAGGCATTTTGAAATATCTCCCTCTGATTGTTATAGTCAAAAGAGTAGAGGCCAATAAATAAATAGAAATACAAAATGAATGATGGTTAATTTTCTTCTTAATGAAATCTTTAAGTTCTTCATAAATCCAATCTGTCAAATTCCTAAGCTATCTTCCATTCATATTAAGATGGTTTTTAAATAAATATTGATAAAATATCTGTCCGTTCAAGTTGCAATCATATATCTACTCAACCATGAAGAAAACCTAACATTTGGAATTGATGTCTTTATTTGTCTCAAATAAACACTTTATTTCACTCCTTCTCACATCATGCAAAGAACAGTGTGTCAAAAATGTTAAACAAATGCATAGCAGTGCACACCAGAAACATTTTCCAAAGAAATATTTATGAGGTTTGCTTTGGAAGCTAGGTTGTCATGGAAACAGAGTTCTGTTGAATCATTAACCGAGAGCATAAATTGAGAGTTTTCATAATTCTGAAAAAATATATTTACAGGATTGTGGGACCACACTCTAAAAATTGACATAAATAATGTAAGATCAAGTGGACTGGTGGGATGCTACTTGGTGCAGCAAGCAAGATAATTATACTTCTAACAGGTTCAACAATTATGACATGAAGGTACTTGGGGTCTAATTTTGAATTTATTTGAATAAAGTTATTATCCTCTATTCCCATGTCTGTTGAAAATACTGTAATATATTTGGACATTATGATGTTTTATTATTATTATTCCTTATACTATACTTTACGTTCCATGATTATTTTGTAACCATCAATTTGTATTTCTTAATCTGTTCCCCTTTTTCACATCCCTCAACCCCTCTTCTATCTGGTAACCCTCAAAATGTTCTCTGTATGATGTCTATTTCTGTTTTGTTTGTTGATTTTGTTCTTTAGATTTCATATGTAAGTGAGATCATATGGCATTTGTCTTTTTCTAGCTGACTTACTCCACTCATCACAATATCTTTAGGTCCATACATGTTCTTGCAGATGGCAAGATTTAATTATCTTATTTATTTATATTTATTTAATTTTTATTTACTCACTTATTTATCAATTTATTTTATGGCTGAGTAATATTCCATTTTATATATGTACCACCTCTTTTTTATCTATTTATATATTGATAAATACCCAGGTTGCCTCCATATCTTGGCTAGTGTAAATACCACAATGAACACATGGTTACACATGACCCTTCAAAGTAATATTTTGGATTCTTTGGATAAATACTCAGAAATGGGACCACTTGGTCTTTCTTTGTCTTTTGTTGTAGCCTTTGTTTTAAAGTCTATTTTGTCTTGTATAAACATTGCTACCCTAGATTTTTTTTCATTTCGATTTTCATGAAATATCTTTTTTATCTGTTTGCTTTCTGCCTGTGTGTCTTCTGACCTGAAATGAGTCTTTTGTAGGCAGAATATGTAAGGGTCTTGTATTCTTATTCATTTAGCCACCCTAATTTTTTGATTGAAGCATTTAATTCTGTTTTATTTGAAGTGCTTGTTGATTGATAGATATGTAGTTATTGAGATTTTATTATTCATATTTTGATACATATTGTTTCACTCTTCTTAATGAAGTCCCTCCAACATTTTCTGTAATACTAGCTTGGTGGAGATGAACTCCTTTAGCTTCTTTTTGTCTGGGAAGCTCTTTCTCTGTCCTTCAATTCTGAATGATAGCTTTGCTGAGTAGAGTAATCTTGGTTATAGGCCCCATCTCTTTATCACTTTGAATATTTCCTGCCAATCCCTTCTGGCCTACAAAGTTTCTGTTGAGAAATCAGCTGACATTCTTATGGGAGCTCCCTTGTAGGTAACTAACTGCTTTTCCTCGCTGCTTTAAGATTCTCTTTTTGCCTTTAACCTTTGGCATTTTAATTATGATGTGTCTTGGCGTGAGCCTGTTTGGGTTCATCTTCTTTGGAACTCTGAGGTTCCTAGGTTTGTATGTCTACTCTTTCACCAGGTTAGAGAAGTTTTCTGTCATTCTTTCTTGATACAGGTTTTCAAATACTCGCTCCCTCTTTTCTCCTTCTGTTACCCTTATAATGAAAATATTGGTATGCTAATGTCATTCCAAGGCCCCTTAAACTACTGTCATTTTTTTTATGCTGTTCTGATTGGGTGTCCTCCTTTACCTCATCCTCTAATTTGCTGCTTTGATCCTATGCTTTATCTAACCTATTGATTTCTTCTAATGTATTCTTCATCTTAGATATTATATTCTTCATTTCTGACTGGTTCCCTTTTATGTTTTCCATCCCCATTTTTTATGTTTTCTATCTCTGTGTTAAAGTTCTCACTAAGTTCATCTACTAAGTTCTCCTCCTAAGTTCATTGAACATCCTTATTACTAGTGTTTTGAGCTCTACATTTGGCCATTTTGACATTAAAATGTGCAGAAGCATGAGAAATAGAAAGATTAGTTTATAGCTATAAATTATTTTAAATGTGAAGCTGATCAGAATGTGAAAATCAAAACTCCAAAAGGCAAATGGTAAAATTCACATATTATTTTTGTCACTATTCTGCTTATATTTTGAGAGATGAAGGTGTCATTAGAATGAAAAAGGTAGCAGAAGGTTGGTGAATAACAGCTACCCAATAGTTAAGTTACATTGAAAAAGTATGTCTCCTATATACGAGGCCTCTCTTGTAAGAAAAGAATGTCACTGTAAGCATAAATAGTAGTGGAATGATATGTAACTGAATTTCAGAAATTAAAAGGCAGCCAAGATAAAGGTAAATGACTCAAAGTTAAACATTATATTATTTCCAAGTAATTCAAAGTTCATGTGTAAGCTTTAAAAGATTAAAAAATTATATATTGGAGCTCGTATTGATTATAGAGTTAATTTTTATTGTTTTATTAAATTTACTTTAGAAATATAACCAGTATAATTTTAATTTAACTAAATTAAAAAGCATAACTTTTTAATTTAGAACAGTTTTTGATATTCTTAAATAAAAAACTGTAAACATGCTTTTACAAATAAATAAAAACATTATTTTAACACTATATTCTTTGATATATGTTTTTAAATGTGCTCTTCTATATATTTCATGTATTAATCATTTATATATTATCAATTATAATACTATGCAGCTCCAATTACATTTGAATGTGCATTTTAGGCTTAGGTCAATTATGAAAATAATAATCAGACCCTAAGTCATTCAAACCATTTGAATTTTAGAAAACGTGGCATATATGTCTGTTTTTCAATACTTTTGCATATTTATATATCATTTTTAGATTGTAAGTATTTATAAAAATGACTATTCAGCAAAACAAACAAACAAAATTTTGATGGATCCAATAAATATGACAGAGTATAGCTTGAAGAAAAACACAAAAGCTGTGAAATTAGGTCTTAATTCAAAACCTAGATTTTTTAGAGGTATTATATGACTTCTCTAATGAAAGGTTTTTTTCCTGTAAAAATAGTGTGGTAATAATAAGAGTATACGCATATTTTTTGTTTACTAATGCCAGCCATATTGTAACAAATCACTTATATTAACTCATTTAATTCTCACAACCATTCAAAGTATGTGTTATATAAATCCTTACTTTTTAGAGAAGGGGCTAGGCAAAATACTTGTGAAAAACACACACACATACACACACATATCATGCTTAGCATATAGTAGGTATTCAAAATTAGTAAAATCTCATAGAAGCACACAAGCCAATGTATTTTAATTAAATCAATAGAGTTACAGAACTTAGTATTATGAAAGGAAAGGAGGATAAAAAGAGAGGACAGAAGGAAGAGAGTAAGGGAGGGAAGAAGGACAGTTTAGAAAGGAATAAAATTTTAAAAAATCTTCATATAACACATTTTATGTAATCTAAACCACATAATATTGTTATTGATGGGCAATTTTATGTAGGAAGGTTATTTCCCCTAAGATAATTTTCATACTATTTTCCTTCAACTGTTCCATGTATAACAGATTGCATGCTCTCATTCACAATCCATTATTCTATCACCATAAGATAATTTTATGTCCTTGCCCTTCGAATGTGACTTGCAATGCCTCATTTACCTTCCCTGTGATAAGCCTGGCAATAGGATGTTTTTGGCTAATGTAATATATGTGACCATGACAAATGTCATTCCCAAACAGGTTTAGATTCATGTGAATTAGTTGGCTAGATTCCCTGCAATCTCCTTCACTCATTCAGAGATTGGCTTTTCCTTCACCCTGCTCCTGTAGAGAAAGAAAATGTGGAGCCAACCACAGTTTAGAGTAGAGCTGTACCTAACCTACTAGCCTCATCTGACCTGAGTGAGAATTCATGTCCATTGGTAAAAATCACCCATATTTGGAGTATTGGTTGTTATGCAATATAGCCTAGCAAAATTTACTAATACACCATGGCAAGATCCAACCATTTCTCCTTGCTTAAAATATAGGTCTTTCCTCATGACACATTTCTATATTCGTATATTTTCTATAGCCACTTCTATTTTTTTCTTCACAAATAACACTTAAAAATATATATATTTTTAAATTAAAGATTACAGAACCTTTATTTTGCTTCAGGATTGAGTTGGGTTTTGGGTATGGATTATTAATAAAAAATCTCAAGAATTTTCGATATTGGTGTCCTACAAACCCAAGTTTGAAAAAAAATGATTGTTATTCTATTTATTGTCATAACATTTAATACTGTGAAATTTCTATGATTCGTTAAGTACAGAATAAAGTAGATACTAAAAACAACATATTTTTTTCTTAAGTGGGCATTAACATTTTAATGCTTGTTAATTTGATTGTTTTATTAACTTTTTATATTATAAAATTGGCATGCATTATATAACTACTCCAAAATAAATAATAAAATGTTATAATCTTCAACTCCATCCAATCTTTCTTTAATTTTACTTCTTCTATGGAAGCTACTAATAATTTTTTAGTGAATCCTGTTCCCTTATATTTTCTATGCATGATCAATATCAGTCTCTCTCATTTTAGTCTTGCTCTACACTAACTCTATCATCTATCATCTATGTATGTATATATGTATGTATGTATGTATCTATCAGCTATCTAATCATCTATCATCTATTTATCTATCATCATCTATCTCTATCTCTATCTATATCCATCTATCATCATCATCATCAATCATCTATTTCCCCTCTGAAACTTTTTATTTAAATGGAAAAATACCCTGAACACATTCTATAACTTACTGTGTGCATTTAACAACATATTGTGGACTTCTTTTCACATTAGTACATGTAGAAAATACCTCATTAAAAAATGTTAACTTAGAATAATTTGTCGTGGATATTTTGCACTTAATTCAACTATACGTCTAATAATACATATTTGATTTCTATGTCTTTTTCTTACAAATACCACAGAGAAAGTACATGTATACACCTATGCAGTGCATTTCCTCTTGAGAAAAAGAGATTTACTGAACATAATTTTAGTATCATTAATATTTTACTGTTATACATCAACTGATTTAGCATCTGAAAAGATATTATCTCTTCAAAATCTTCACAATTTATAAGAGAATTTGCTATCTGAAAATGAAATTTAAACACAGCATAAATCGATATGCTCAAAATGTCCCTTATTATTGTTAAATGATGAGCTTTGCTATTTTGATGTGAACGCAGCAGTGGATAGATGACAATCATTATGCAAATACAGCTTTTTTTTTTTCATTACGATCTCAGTATATTCACTTCTTTGTACATTTTACTTTCTTGCTTAGATTACCTTTCATTAAAATAAGACTTAATAGTTCCCCTTACATCCTGTTCTATCAGTAAAGTCTAGTATTCTTTTATGGTTTTCATTTAAGTTCTAAATGTATTTTGATGAAAGTTCACTTACATTTTCTAGGAAGCGCTAAGTAGTAAGAGGTGGAATTTCTGCAGTGAGCATATTATAGCACTGATTTCTACTCTACTTACATTTAGGTAATCACTTCAATCTTACCATTTTACCAGATTATTTTTTTTAATAAATTAATTTTATTGACTGACTTACCAGTTTTTTAAAATTATTTTTCAATTATTATTGACACAAATATTATATTAATTTTAGGTGTACAGCATAGTGGTTAGACATTGATATAACTCACAAAGTGATCCCTCAGATAAAGTCAAGTACACACCTGACACCATACAGTTATTACAACATTATTGACTGTATTCCCTGTGCTGTGCTTTACATACCCATGATTGTCTTATAGCTTCTTAATTCCAATTTTTTCCTTTTCCTTATATTTATTAACATTATTTCTTTAATTCCTCATAGTTTTCTTTATATTCATATTTTTATTATTTATTAAAATATATGAAAATTATAAAATTAAATTATAAATTATATTAATAATTTTATATTCATATAGCAAATAAATACAACATAAACTTATTTTCCTAATATAAAATATTAAAATTTATTTTGATAACTTGATTTTAAGTGTATTTTATGATAATCTATTACTATAAATCAGATGCTCAAGTGCAAAAAAATCCAGTGAATAATAAAATGTGTAAAATTGGTCACATATATTATTTTTTTAAAAGAGAGTTACTGAGATTATATATTATTTTTCTGAAAAAGGGTTACTGAGATTTACTTAAATCTTTATGCATAATATTTAAGGAGAATTATCTTTTTTTATTCTTCCCCTATTTCTCTGTCGTAATTTACTTAGATTAAAATTCTCATTTTCACAGTTTTCACATTACATGTGAAAAAGTTTTTGGGGCATTCACTCTGGCTTTTCCCCTTCATTCTCTTCTTAAAATCTTCACCCTAAGAGGAAAAGTGTAATGGTCAGATGTGAATGAATCTTGCCTTACATTTTACTAGACAATGGAAAATTAACTATTTTTCGCCTTTGATCTAATTTTGCTCAAAAGAACAAAATGAATGTTTAATTCTTATTTATTTATTGTCGTTTTAAATAATGTTAGTGAGTTACCTCTCTGTTCGGTGTAAGATGACCAAGTATGTTCCACTTTGGGGCCTAGGTCTTCTCTCTGCGTTCTCACCTCTCTCTCTGTGAAAGCATGAGAAGCTGTTAGCTAGCGTCTGTGCACTAGGATCATTGTGTTCGGTCTATGGCAGGTGGAGGTGGCAGTACGTGACTGAATTTTTTTTTTTTTTTTTTTTTGGTAACTTCAAGGAGATTGCCTGGCCATTTATAATGCTCGCACTTACTTAGGTTCATCTTGGAGGAGAAGTGTGTATTGGCACCTTTAATCTTAACACTTTCATTCCTGTAGACACCGAGGTCTGTATGATCTCCAATAAGAGTTCATTGCTTTATACAAAGTCATAAAAATAACTTGCCTTATCACCCTGCACAACTGAACGCTGTGAGAGAAATGTTTACGTTTCACATAGAAGGTGCCAGATAAATAATTACTGAATGCAAGATACATATGACAGAAGGTGTATTGTATTGCCATATTAATATAGGAAAAGTGAGTATATAGCAAGAAAACATGCTTAATATTTCCAAAATTGTAACTATAAGGCAACATAACCCCTCAACAAACCATTGTGCTGTCTACAAATCTTTTGCCTTCTATACCTTTTAAACTAACTGAATTTTATTTTTATTTATTACCCATTGATTAGGATTGGTATGCAGTGAATATTCTTGTATGTATGTGTGTGTATAATTGTTCTCTCCACTTCAATCCACAATGTAAATAATGTGTGAAGGAGGACATGGATTTTCTGACTTTTGGTTAAAGAATGTCAATGTAGGGTTTAATGACCCACATTTAAGTTGTTTCTACTCGTAAGATAAGCAGTTCAAACCATTTTAGTCATAATCACAGGTTAATATACCTCCTCTCTATAATATGTCATGAAATCAACTTTACCTAATGAAAATGGATCAGGTATTTACTTGTTTACTACTTGTTTATAGGTAGTAAGTTTGAGAAGGGTGCCTGAAGCCAATATCTATTACTAACACTAATTGTCACACACACACACACACACACACACACACACACACACAAACATAATACACTCAAAAGCAATAATTACCATTGAATAAACATAATTTTGCAGTTATTTGAACCAAGTAGCAATTTAGTATTTCCTTGGGTGGATTTATAATTTTCTGTTTTGGCATTAGGTATGAATGTAAATCAACTTAACCTAAACAGTTTGGTAAGCATGTTAAATAGATATTTTCAAACTGTTAGTATAATCTGATATTACCATTTTACTTTCATATTTCAGTTATTTTCATGATACCCTTAATAAGAAATAAAATAATGAAAAGAAAGGGTAGGCTAGAGAGTTTTGTTTTTCTTTTCTTTCTTTGCTGAATCATGAAAAATCATTTAACATTTTCTATGCATAAATGTATATAAACAAAGTTATTATTGGCCCTAAAAAATCTCATTTCAAACCAAAATTGATTTAGACCATAAGTGAACATGCTTCCTGAAATGAAAATCAAATTTTTCTTATGATAAAAGGCCTAGTTGTATGTTTTCATTGGTAGAATTTTCAACTTTTTGTTGCTTAGATTCCAAAAAAACCCACAGATTGTATATATATACATATATACGAACACACGTGCACGCACAATAAAATGAATGAGTTTGAAAATACAACCACAAACACATTAGTAATTATTCTAGATGATAAACAATGTAGAAATGTGAGATCCTTAAATGATAGAATAATTTTAGAAAGTCAGTTTCTTTGATCACTTTATAATATAGGTGTATGTGGCTATACTAAAATAGATCTATCTTCTTAATATATTTGATTCTAAATTTTAATTCTCATATGAAATATGTAATTTTATATCATGGATCAAAGGTTTTAATAGCTATATAAAGTTATCTCATAACCAATAAAAATATTTTAAAACTACTAATGGTTTTAATAACTCTCTAATGTTAAAACATTTTACTCTCTAATCACATATGAAGTTAAATAAAACTGTAATTTGGCAAAGCTAGAAGTTATATTTAAATGTATGCAACTGCTTTTAAACAATTTTACATGAAAGATAATCAAAGATTATTAAAATGATGGGAGTTAATTAATGTAGTAATCAAGTTGACATATTATTTCAGCCTAACCAAGAATGGTCCTTATATTTTACTTTATAATAGTCATCCCAGAGTCACTTTTATAATTTTTGCTATATTTACCAGTCATAATTATTTTCACAATAATCAATAAAATGATATGAAGCCATATAGTTGGTTAAGAAATTAAAGTAAGAAAATTACTTTAAATAAGAACTTAAGGACATTAAGAAATTTTTTAAAAATATAGTAAGATTAACTCTTCTGGTCATGGTGTGTGTTTCTGAAAAGAGTGACATACAGAACAAGAGAATTGTTTGAAGGTACGAATGCTCATGGATATTCAAACTCCATGTGTTTTAGATTATGGCAACCCTTGCATTTCAGCAATAAGTAAATAGTTTCGAATTTGCCTAATTCAAAGCCACTGATATTTAGAGATAAAATGAAACATTAAAGTGAATAAAAAATAGTATTTAAAATGGCTACTTACTAAAGAACATAGATTCTTTTGATTATTTCTTATGATTGAAAAGCAATGACAGTATGAAAGGAAGAGTTGACCAAAAATTTGAAGATATAAACTTTCTTCCCAACTCTAACTCTGTTTTATAACTTTGTGTAAACAACTTTACCTTCCTTATTTTAATTTATATATCTATACATATATTTACATAAATTGATTATATATGTTATGTGTGTATATTTGTCACCATATATGACATGTATGTATATAATTGACATGTATGTATATAATTCCTTCATATATACATCAAAAGGATTTTATGTCAGATACTGCTTATACTATAAAGAACGTGAATGTTAGAAATAGTTGTAAAATTCAGATTTCAATGGAATAAATGTATATAACTTACATAATTAACATAAAATATAATAGTGAACCCTTTGTAAAATATTTATTAAATTAAAATAACTTTTGATTTTAAAATTAAGATTCAAATAAATTGAAAATTTAAAAAAAGTTAAACTTAAATAACACAAAATGATTTATATAGTAATAGATTCTGATAAATGAAGAATTTGTTTTTCCAAAAAGCTTAAGCTTTTCTGTTAATATAGGATTGAATTCAATAGAAATGTTCTTCCAGTAGCTTACTTTCTCTTTTCCAAAAGAAACATCACATGAAACAATCTGAGTTGTACTTCCTAATACTGCCATGACATTTTAATACTTAAAATTCTCTTGTGCATCAAACTTAGAGCTAACTGTGAATGTCTTTTCAGGAGTCATATTATCTGTTAGCCAATCTCTTGTGGCTACACTAATTTACAATCCCATCAACAGTGCACAAAGGTTCCCTTTTCTCTACATTCTGGCCAACACTTAATGCTTATTGATTTATTGATGATAGTCATTCGACAGATATGAGGTGATATCTCATCATGGTTTTAATTTGCATTTCTCTAATGGGTAGCAACATTTATCCATTTATCTTTTCATATGTATATTGGTCTGTATGTCCTCTTTGGAGAAATATTTATTTAAGTCTTCTGCCCATTTTCATTGGATTATTAATTTTTTGGCTAAGTTGTCAGTGTTCTTTATAATTTTTGGATATTAACCATTTATTGGATATATCATTGGCAAATATCTTCTTCCATTCAGTAGGTTGTCTTTTTATTTTGTTGATAGTTTTCTTTGCTATGCAAAAAACTTTTTAGATTGATGAAATTCCATTTAATTTTTCTGTTGTTTCCCTTACTCAAGGAAATATTTCAGAAAAAAATAGAGCAATGTCAGAGTTTACTGTCTATGTTTTACCTAAGTTTTTGGTTGCAGATCTTACATTTAAGTCTTCAATAAATTTTGAGTTTATTCTTGTATGCGTTATAAGAAGGTGGTCGAGTTTCATTTGTTTTTTTTTTTTTTGAATGTATCTATCCCATTTTCCAACACCATTTGTTTTATCAGGTATTATAAAATAAATTAGGATCATATGCAATCAGTCTTGTTAAAATTTCTCACTAACAATATAATTTGTACAAAATGTAAAATTAAAGTGGATAATGCAGTTACTCTCATAGAGACATCACATGGCATATACATATCTGCTCTCCTTAGCTTTTTCCTGTATACTTGTCATATTTTTTTCTTTCTCTTTTCTTGACAGTTATTCTTTCTTACTTTTCATCCAAACTATTTTATTTAATTTTTCTTTATTCTGTATGTTTCTACCCACCTAATGGAAAAGTTATGTTTGATGATGCATTTGTGGCTCAGATGAAATGGTGCTTATGAAAAGATTACAAAGTTTAATTAATTTTCTTAATACTCCATCATTTACTGGAGATAGCTGTTTTCCTATACATGGTAACAGAACACATAAGGAGAGACCAGAAGGATCACCTATCATTACTTACATGTGCGATGCATCTAGGAAATATTTGAGAAAGAAACAGTGATAAGCTATTCTTAGAGTTCTGGGAAATTTTATTAAAAAGAAGAGAGACCTGCTACATTCAGATGGTTCTTATCAGATTCTAGGAGATAAGTCCTACTTAAGAAGCAATGGCCCTGCTAGTTAGGAAAAGTATTCATAGCCAAAATCCATTAAAATATATTAACTATAGAAAGTACATAGATAGTCTTTAGGGTTTCCATGAGCAAAATAAGCAATACATTTATGTGTCAATTTTTTTTCTCTAATTAGACACTTTCTCATGTGAATAAATAATTTGTCAATGGACTGAGGTGTTTGCGTATTTATTCCAAATAAAAATATGTGATATGAGATGCTATTTTAATTCTTAATTACTATATAAGCAAAACAAAATATTCAGGCAACTAAAACTAATTTTTTAGCTGAATTCAAACTTCTTTTTGTGTTCCTGCATAATATTATTCTACATATTTTTTTCAAGCAGTGGAAACATTTTTACAAAAAAAAGTAGACAAGTATTAAAGCTATAATTTTCTGTCCTTGAGTTTAAAAAAAATCCGTTTCCAATCTTATAAACTAAATTATGTATAAAATTATGTATAAAATGTATAAATAAAAATAAATTATGTATAAAATGTACTTGAGTAAAATTTTTCTGGAGGTCTCCAAGCATTTATTGAATAGTTTCCTAAGGATTTATGTATGGACCAAAAGATCAACAACACTAGTAAGTGGACTGTGTTCCTGTCTGCCTGCTGAGAACCAGAACTTTGAATGTAATTATCTGATGTCTCTCTGTCTAGCAGATATAGTTACAAATGTCTGCAATGGTATATACATATATAGATATATAGATAAGTAAGTGTAAATTATTTAATGCCTCCAGGCCACATCACACAATCACAGATAGGTAAAAACCAGGATTATCATAACGTCCATCTGATTGTGTGTTTTTAATAATTTTATTGAGATATAATTCACATACCATACAAATCACTCATTTAAACTGTGTAATTCAGTGGTTCTTAGAATATTTACAGGTATGTACTGTTATTACCACAGTCAATTTTAGAATATTTTCATAATCTTAAAAAGAAAGCCTATATTCTTGACTATCATTCTCTTTTCCCTGAACTTCCCCTCCCCCAGTCCTAAAAACCACCACTCTAATATTTGTCTCTATAGATTTGCTTATTTTGGACATTTCATATAAATGAAATCATATACTACTTGTTTTTGTTTGTTTGTTTTCAAGGTTCATTAATCTTGTAGCATGATTAGTATTTATTCATAATATTCTGTTGTATGAACATACCACACTTTGTTTATTTATTCATCATTTGATAGAGTTTTTAATAGTTTTCAACTTTGGGCAATTATGTGTAATGCTGCTGTAGACGCTCTTGCACAAGTTTTGTGTGGACATATTTTCATTTATTTTTGGTATATACGTAAGAGAGGAATGCTTCAAAGGCAACAATCAAGAAAGCAAAAAGACAGTCAACAGAATGGGAGACAATATTTTTAAAGCATATAAGACACTTGTATCTAGAATACATAAATAATTCTTGCAACTCAATAGCAGACAAATAACAAAATTTAAAAATGGGCAAAGATATGCATAGATGTTTCTCCAAAAAGATATGCAAAAAGCCCCTAAGCACATGAAAAGATGGTCATCAGGAAAATGCAAATCAAAACTACAACAAGATACCACATCACACCTGCTAGAATGCCTATAATTAAAAAGTCAAGTGATAACCAGTATTGGCAAGTATATGTGTTTACATCAATCAGAAGCCTCATACACTGCTTGTGAGAATGTACATTGGTGCAACCACTTTGGAAAACAGTCTGACAGTCTTCAAATTTAGATGTAGAGTTACCTTATAATAATGTGTTTTAAAGTTGTTTTCAACTCCCTGAGAAACTAAACTCATGAATTATTCCAAGGGATCTGGATCTTTGTGAGGCTTTATCTTCAGGATAATTATTGAAAAACAGCTATGGTAAATTACAAGAAATGTACTTCATCTTATTAATGTGATTTTTTTAGCAGCTAAATAAACTGAACCCTAAAGAATTCACTAGCCAGATTAACTTCTCATTCCTGCATAATTTCTAATGAGAAAAGCAAACAGGCATAGGAGTTTCAGGATCTGAGTGAAGACAAATCTGCAGGTAAATCAAAACTGAGGTTGGCTGAAGCTGCTTATAATAAAATATACTCCCTAATTATGAACTGAAATCACACTTAAATTCCCCACTGATTTATAAGATTTTTCTGTCTAGTTTTATATAGTCCATGACAATCTACCATTGATTCCTTTACAATATAGATCTCTATAAGCCAATAATAACCTTCACCATTTATTAAAGCGCCATTGCAATAGAATTATTCTGATTCTCTTCACAGCCTCTACTTTCTCTTATTCATGCTATGTAGATCAGTGTGAATGTTCCTCAAATGTCAATTTGCCTGCTAAATGTCCATACAGTCATATCAAAGCCTCTAAAAAGGCCTTTCAACAATTGAGGAACTCTATCTCTCTTCATATTCTAACCATGCAAAGATAATATGAACCTCGTATACCATCATTTAACTATTTTAAAATAATATATATGCCATGTCTGCTTTCTTTCATTCAAATTTTTACTTAAATCTTCAAAGCAAGGCTTAACGGATTTTTTTTTTTAATGTGTGCTTGATGTGACAAATTGATAGCAGTATGCCAAAGAGGACTATTCTGCTCTTCAATGAGTAGAAGTCCATGACGATATATCTACATTTAGGATTGTAACATTTATTAATATAAAGTGATCCTTGTTTCATGTATTACATTTTTGCCTTAAATCTTAATTCAGTGAATGTTAAAATTAAATATTGCTTTCCTTTTGTCATACTTACTCTATTTTTCTTAGTTGTCAGTTACATAGTAATTTTATGCACATTTTTTTCTCAGTACTTATAAACCTTTTTATTAGAATTTCAAAAAAGATAAAACTGCCACCTATCACTTGCCAAAGTCTGAACCCTGAAAACATCCTCATGTTATGTTTTTTAGTATGAAGTTTTTAACTCATGTGTTTTTAACTCGCCATAAACCCGTAGCTTTTACATAAAAAAGGTCAAATCTACTACAAACTTCTTTTCTTTATAGAGCATATAATTCTATCATAACTTACCAACAGGGAGAAAAACCTTTAAAAAAACTTGTCAGAAAATAAAATTCATGTTGTCTGCATTCCAGGACCTATCAAAACCTTAGAAAAGAAATTATATTTAGAGAAGATTGTGTAAAGGTAGTGAAGAGTCCTTCCATGTTCTCTTATTGTAAAGTATAATCTTGATTAAGGTACATCACTGAACACAAGTATAGTTCCTCACAGAATCACTTTATTGGAATGATATCTAATGGTGAGATCTTGATTTCTTTGGTTAATATAAAGAATTGAAGTAAGAAACAGGTTTTTACACTTGTTATAAAATTATTTTGACAGTCATTTCCTGTAAGCAACATGAGAAAATGTTCCCAATGACAAGGAGAAAATTAATTTTCAACTAAATCTTATCAAAAATTGGTTTCCCCAAGGTTTTTTTTTTTTTTTTTTTAATCAAAATGTCTAACATTCAGGTTCCCTTTTTGTTATGGCTTATCAGTAAGTTTGTAGCCATATTTTATGTTTGGCCATCTAAATTTTATATTTGGCCATTGTGCTGGAGAAGGAATATGTGGACCGTGATTATTGAAATTTCCATAAACCAAGCTAAAGAAGAATCTTTGAGCAGTTGCTGTTTGCTTCCTTCATCGGTGAACAAGTAGAGTTAAAATGTGTCAAGTGAAAAAATAGAATGAAATATGTCAGTTGGAGAGCACGACACACTCAAGCAATTATCTATGCCCATTAGAATATTTTTAAAAGGGAAATAAAATAAAATATATGATCTTGAATTTTTATCTTGAGCTGTGTAAGGAAAATATTTTCATGCTTGCTACTATGTAATACCTCTGTTGGAAAATAGAAAGTGCTCTTTACTTATAAATCCAATTTAAAGGGGAAACTTGCAGTCATGTATCATCAGTGTCAATTATCTTGCTGCAAAAGAGGGAGACAGGCCACCTTAATAGAAAGGAATACTTGGCACATCGTATCCAAAGAGCTCTTTGTATGCATACCTTCTAAGAAATCATATGTTTAATTCTCTCAGAGCTTTGAACTTGTTAGAAGTCAGAGATCTTGTTATTAGAAAGCTAAGAAACAAAGTCTGGTAAAATATTATTACTGAAATTTATTCTGTGTGTAATAAAATCGTTCTCAGAGTTTTGAAATTCTTCACTGACTAACTGGAAAAATACTCTTAATTAATTTGTTAATATTGATTATTTTTAAAGCTTTCCCTTTTTTGAATATATAGTTCACTGTTAAAATGTAAGATACTTTTAAAAAGCTACTTGAAAATTCCAAGAATAAAATTCACTTTTCTCCCTTAAACTGGTAAGTCACTAAGAATATTTAAATTTAAAGTCATTAATATTTAAATATATTAAATAGTATTTGTATCTGCTAATGGTAAGTCATAGGACAAGGTCATGGAGCTAAGATGTGGCTAACTGAGAAATATTGCAGCATTAAAAAATTATGTAGATAGAGATTATATATACATATATGTTAAATAAAAAGGACTCTGTGTCCAAGAAATCGTGTTTATTTATTTGATAGTTTTGGCAGTGTTTTAATGGTTTTTGTCTACAGCTTTAAAATGTGGTCATAAAGAACAAGTCTAATCAGCATTTAAAGAAAATATAATCTCTTATAATAAAAAAAAAACAAAACAATATTTCATGTGTCGCTTTTAAAAGAGGATAGTCTAGAATAATAAAGAAAATCCTGATATTACATAAACAGTGATATTTTGAAGAAAGATTTAAAGTTGGAAACATAGATTGGAGAAATTCAGGACACCATCAACCCAGCACCTTATTTTATGGGATCCAAGCAAGACGTATGTATATTATGAACAGAAGGAAAGATCAGTGGTCTATTCCTGGTCAACATTTTTTTTTCACTCATTCCCAGGTCTTTCTTTTAAAGATTAATTGATTTATATCTAACCTACAGATCACTGCAGACTCCCTATATGACTATATAAAAAAAATCAAGAACAAGCTTTAAGAAAAATATGACCAAAGAACAGTAAGTGAACCATTCTTAAAAAGCCAGAACAAAATAGAGACTCATGGACATGGACAGCGTATTAGTAGTTGCCAGAAAGAAGGAAGGGCAGGGAGGTGGTAGGTAGGGGTAAGGAAGGTCAAATATTTGGTGGCAGAAGGAAATTTAACTTTGGGTGGTGAACACACAATGCAATATACATGTGACATATTAAATTATGCACTTGAAACCTATTTGATTTTATTAACCAATGTCACACCAATAACTTTAATTTTTGAAAAAGCCAGAACATAAGTTAAAAGTGAAGTTTAGACAATCTGGTGCTAGAAGATTGAGAGATAAAAGTGAAAATTTAATCAGTTGGGATATACTGAATTGGTGGCAATAGGATTATACTGATGAAACTCTTGTGACTATGTTTGTAAATCAGATTTGAAATCACAGAAGTATTATATATTATGAAACTTATAATAATATAGCAGCTGAAAGTACTCTGTTCATGAGAACAATCCTGGCAATGCAAAAAATGAAGTAAAAACAATAAAGAAGGTTACAAAAGAGAATCTCCTCCCATCTATCATCTAAATCTACTAATGCAAAATATTCCAATTCTCTATAGGATAAATTTCTCCCTGAAAATCAGAGATATTAATTATTTTACCTGCTCCAAAAAATATTTTTCTCTCCAAATTGCTTATAATAGAGGTGTGGCTGCTCAGAAGAGATTGGGAACAACTTAAGATGTTAATGTTTTGTTCAGTCTCTGTGACATTTGCTTAGCCAGGAAAGGTTCAAAATGATGGGTAAGTACTTGTTGGATTTAGAATAAAACAGAGCTGCAAAACCACAATAAGACTATTAATTAATGAAGATGTAAGTGATTTGACTTCTAGTTCTAGAACAAGAGAATTTGCCATCAAACAATCTACCCTAAAAGAACAGCTAAAGGAAATTTTTGAGATGGACAATAATTACAAAAGAAGAAACAAAACATCATAAGCAATAAAATCACAATGTAAAATATAAAAATCCATGTAAATATATAATTAACTCATGAGTTTTCTAAATTTTGTTTAAGACTGGAAGTACAAATCATTTTATTTGGTTCTCAAGTATGTAGAGGAAATATCTAAGACAATTATTTAAAAATGTAAAAATGTAAAAGAACATATAGGAATATGTTTCACTCAAAATGGTGAACATTATTAGATTGTGATAATTTTAAATGTATAATGTAATATCTAGTCCAATTGCTAAAGCAAACCCACAATAAACAGAAAAAAAAAAGAAATGCAGAACAAAGGAAACAAATCTTAAAAATAAAATTCCAGACACATGCTCTAACATATCAATGACTGCTGAAACTTACATACCAATTTATTATATTCCTATTTTTTTTGATTGCTTTTAAAAGCACAATATACATACTTGAGGAAAAATATAAATATGTATACCTCTTAAGTATCTTGGAGCCCTTTAACTCCTTTCCTTTCTTTTCCTTCTCACGGTTAGAATTGTTCCACATTTTGATCAGCTTTTTCTTAAACATTATCATTAGTTTTATGCATATTTTCCTTCTGATTTTTTAATTCTGTTTTATATTTGCTCAGGGATTGTTTTTCATTTTCTTGATGTAAATCCATTTAGCATAAATTGTTCTTGTTCACTTTCATTCTTGAATTAGCATTTAGCTTGGAGTAAAATTTAATGTGAGAATTCTCTCAAACTTTTGATGATATTATTCTGTCTTCTACCTTTCACTGTTGCTGTTAATAATTTTTGTATTGATTATTTATGGGTAAACTATACATTCTGGATGTTTTAAGATATCTTTAATTTTAACATTCTGTAGTGTTATTATTATGTGGTTTACAACAGATTTCAATTTATTTATACTGTTTCCTAAAAATGTCAGTTAAAGTTTACCATCATTTCTGGAAATATTTTTTTCTTCTAATATTGTATTTTTTCACAGTTTCGTTATTCAATTATTCTGAGCTTCTGTCTTCATATCTGTTATATCTTCTTCTATCCACTCCCTAACATTTTTGGCACCAGGGACCAGTGCTCCTATGAGAGCTAATGCCTGATGATCTGAGGCGGAGCTGAGGTGGTGGTGATGTTAGCTCTAGCTCTGGTGAGTGGCCACAAATACAAATGAAGCTTTGCTAGCTGGCTGCTGGGCTGCTCACCTCCTGCTGTGCAGCCCCAGTCCTAACAGTGTGCTGGTACCAGTCAGCATCCTGGGGGTTGGGTACCCCTGCTTTATGTAATTCATCTTGTATTTTATATTTTTTAGCTTTTTGACTTCGTGTCCTAAATTCTGAGAAATGTCTTTAAATATGATTTCCATGTCACTAATTCTTTGTTGCTTGACTATCGTTTAAAATATCACTTTTTCCTTTTTCTTATAGCTTATATTTTTCATTGAAGTTTTATTTTCTTACTTTTCTTTTTCTAAATTTGGTTCCACATTTTATATCCTTACACAAAATATTCTTAGTTTATATTTTTACCCAATATTTTCAGTATTATATTTTGAATTAGTTCTAATCCTAAATAAGGATATGGCATATTATAATCTCAAATACTTCAAGTCTAATCTCAATATCTCATGATTATAAATTACCATGTCTTATATTTATTTTTTAGAAATTTTAAAAATTAAAATAAGTTTAAAATTTGATGGTTATTTTATCTCATTTAAAAATAAATAAATCTCTCTCCTATTATATAAATATATATACACACACATTTATATACATATATGTACATATGTATATCTATATATGTATATATATATACAACTTCATAATTTTTTTCCTAATAATGAGAGAAAGTGAATTTTCTTACCATAAACTATTGATGAAGGTCGTTTAGTGTTTTAACCATGTGTATGCATGTGTGCTTTGGTCAGCCGTCTCCAGGGCAAGCTCTAGGTTTGGTTTTTTACTAGGAGGGCTCACAGAACTCTGCATATATTCATACTCATAGCTATGACATATGATGAAAGTGAAATAAGCAAAGGGCAAAGCACATGGGACAAAATTTAGAGGAAACCAGGTACAAGCTTCTAAGTGTCTTCTCCCAGTGGAGTCCAACAAGATGTACTTAATTCTTTCAGTAACTAGTTGTAAAATACATATGAAATATCATCTACCAGGAAAACTAATTGGACACCCAGAACCCAGAGATTTTATTGAGTGCTACTTATATAGATACTCTTTGCCTAACATATACAATATTTCAAAATGTCCAGTAGGAAAGTAGGTGGTTAGCATAACGTTACAATTTTTTTATACAAACAGTTTAAGCAGACTGGGCTACTCTCATCAGTTATAAAAATGTTGTGTAGCTCCCAAGGCTCAAGTTTCTGGACATTTTTTTTTAAAGGCCAACTTTGTCAGTAGATTTTTCTCAAGATATAAGTCTCAAGTCTTCTACGTTAACTATTTCGTGCTCTGTCTGTGTATGTGTATGTTCTTCTTACTTTGAGTATCGAGAAAAAATAAGACAAATTTTAAGTACTCCCCGAAGCACATCTAAAAAACCATTGTGTATATTCTCTATTCCCTCCTATTACTACGAATTTGTAATCCATGGTTCTCTCTAAGGCCAGCTTCTTTGTCTATAGACCATATTCCATCTACTCTCATTCTTCCCTTCCATTCCTCTTAGCCATTAACATCCTATAATATTGACCTCAGAAAAAAAAAAAAAAACCCTAATATTGAATAACCATAATAATAAGAATCTTGTTACCAAATCATCTTCTGACTATTAGAATAACCCACACAATTAAATTTTCTTTTGTTAAAGATTTCTCTGTTTAAAGATTTATACTCAATTTCTTACAAAGGTAGGATTTGTATTATTTAAATGAGCTCGTTGAAATGGAAAAATAACTGATGGATATTGTGATTGAGTTATCTGTAAATTCTGAAATATATATACATGTACATATGTATATGTACGTATTTGTGTGTGTATGTGTATGTATTCTACTTAAAACCAAACTGAGGTCAAATATAGTTCTGCCATCAAATCAGCATAGAACTCTGAAAAACATATTTAACTTATCTAAATTTCAAATCCTGTAAAATAAAAATATTTTTTATGAAAATTATTTGGTGTTTACCTATTTGTGAATGAGTGAGCAGGTTTCTCTATTATTCTCATAAAGCTTTGGGGTATCATGTTTTACTCCATATTTATGTCTGATCCTATGCACATTTTTCCATAAATAAAATAACTTTCACAGCTAAGGGATTGATTGAAACTACCACAGAAATGTTAAAATATTTATGTGAGTTTTTGTACTAAGGCCTCTGTTACTTGCTATAGCATTATGCTCATCCAGCTTTCGGCAATTTGGTTTGAATGGCACATGTCAACTTTTTAATGAAATCTTGCTTTTATCTCTGCTGAGCATTTTTTGAGCATCTGGGCAAGCTATACACCTACTATACTTTTATTTTGTGTATTGTGCTTTTAGTAAAGAACATTTTTGATAAAGTGACCTTGTGAATATTAGGTATTAGACTACTTTTTCTCCATTCTTTGTCAGAATATTAAGCTCTGTTATTGCAAAATGGTTTTTAAAAGCATCTTGATTAAAATAGATTAATTTAAAATCAAGATTGAAGGCAGAGGTGCAGTAAAATATTTATTTAGAACTAGCTTTTTTATTTTTACTAGAAGTCTACTGGAAATTAAAATGAAATTGTATTTAATTTGTAGATTGATTTGGAAGGAATGGACATCTTTATAACACTGGATATTCTGATTCTTACACATAATTTATTTCTCTAGTTATGCTTGCTTTATTTCAGTAATTTTTGGAAATTTTCAGTGTAAAAGTTTTGCAAATATTTTCATAAAATTATCTTTAAGTGTTTTGTGTTGTTGAACTTTTTTTGTAAAGGGCATTTTTTAACTTCAATTTTCGAATATCAATTGCTAGCATATAGACACACAATTGACTTTTATATTTTGATTTTGTATCCTATTAACTTATTAAACTCACATATTAACTCTTGTAATTTAGTTCAGCCCTAATTTCTTTTCCATACAACATCAAATTTGACAGATATATCAAGTTGAACTCTTAGAAATGTATTATAAAGCATCTTTCTTTATCTTGAGATATATGTGATTTCTTTAAGTAAGATAGAAAAAAAGCGTATCTATGAAAAAGTAGATAAACATATTTAAATAATTTAAATAGTTTAAAAATTAATCCATATATACAATTAAAATATATTGGTCAGATGAAAAATTACTTTAAATTTTAAATTTAAATGGTCATTAAATAAATACAATGATTTCATTTCAGCCTACTTGTACTCAGATTATTGAGACAGACCAAAAATATAGATGATGATATGTTTAATTGCATTAGAAAGAAATAAACATTTTATACACTAATGAAAGAAGAGAATCTATTTTTATGTCACCCTTTTTGAAGGAATATGGCAACATATTAAATCAAATATTTAATACTCTAACTACACATTTGTGAATTTTATAAAGATATCACTATTATATATAAGTATTTGTACAAGACAAAGATTAATAAGCTGTTTATATGCATATTTGTAGTTTTCCTGCCCAAAATAGTCCATATTATTTTTGTAATTAAAAAAATACATATCCAGAAAATATTAAAACCATTATAGTAGTTTCTCGAATAGTAGACTTACGAGAGATGAGATTTCACACAATAGCAAGTAAGTTATCTTCTGGTTTTACTAAGTGGTAAAGGAGTAGGAGAATTATTTCACAAGTACAAACTGGAAATTTAGCCCTTTAAAATGAACAAATTTAATTGTCATAAAATTTTCATGCAAGTTTATTCTATCAGAAAATATTCAAATTCCAAAGATACATTAAATTTTACTTGCTTTTTTTATTAGTATAAAAATGCATTGTTAATTTTTTATGAAAAAATGTGACAAGATGACTTTGAGGTTACACAATTATCTTCTATTTATTTATATTTTTTCTATCTTGCTTTGGTAAAGCAAAAATAATTCCTATATAAATAATTAAAATATGAACAGATTACCTGCAAATGCCTCTTCTTTACAATGCTTAGGCCATCTTTGTTATCTAATTAATAGATTATTTAATTAGAGGTCTCAAGGGAACCCACAAGATGAATTTATTTGAGGTCTCAAGAGAACCCACAAGATGAATATCACAATTCTAAAACATTTTTAGTCTAGGCATTGCTAGGGGCTAAAAGAGAAGTCATAAAACTTCTGGCTGGTGTATGCAGAATTTTTGCCTGAAAGATGACATTTCAGTTTAACTTCTTATGTTCCACACTCTTTGTAAGTATTGGTTCTATGTTATGTTTTTGGAATCAAACGTGGTACATGTGAATCTATCTTTCATTGTATTAGTCACTTAAACTGCAATGAGATATGACTCTAAATTGGTGATCACAGCTTTGTAGCTTTATATAAAATAAATCATATAAATCCAGTTCCCAATGATTGAGTTTAAAGTCACAGAAGTTCCTTCTAGTGACACTGAGTTGTCCTTGCCAATGATATAGAGTAACTATATGCCTTAATTATCTGATATGAATGCTCTAGATTTTAAATTATTTCTATAAAATTTATACACTATCAGAGTTGAAGATTCTCCACCTATAAAATATTAAAAAGTATAGTCTATGAATGCAATTCCAAAGCAAGTTTTAAACAAAAGAATAATAGGAATAAGAACATAAATTGTTAAGTAACTACCATAAAGTAAATAAGATACCTAAGTTGCATATATTCACTCAACAAATATTTGTGAAATACTTTCTCTAGCAGACAGTTCTAAGGAAAGTACTAAGAGCTAGAAAATTACATGAGTAAAACAACCAAAAATACCCACTGTCAAGAAGCTTTCACAGAAGTGAGAGTAAAAACAAGAAAAAATAAAGACACACATAATGTGTTACATGTGTGTATACTATATATGTACAGTTTTAAATAATGTTGATAAAAATTAAACAAAAAAAGAGAAAAGTATAGGGTTTAGGTGAAGCTTTTGCAATTTAAGTTGGATTAATCTAAGAGAGGTGGAGTGAAAGTAAAGGTCCAGTAGAAGTAAGAAAGGAAACACATGCCCTTGTGGGAAAAAAGATTTTCAGGAAAAGAAAATCAAATACAAAACATTTGAGTAGGTGGCATGCCTGGTACATTCAATAAATAGTGAAACAGCTGTTTGTTTATTTGTTTGTTTGTTTGTTTGTTTGTTTTAACAGTATGAACAGAGAGAAATAAAATATATTTCATTAACAATTTTCTTGGTAAAGTAAATATTTTTTTAAGTGAAATAAACTTGCTTTGAATCAACTCTGTCAGGCTCCACTGAGCCCTTTTCTCAACTAGGACTCAATGTTGGGCTTTCTTGTCTATTTTGGTCTTTGCAGAGTCCATTTTTAGCAAAAATCCTGCAAAGCCAGTTTAGAGAGCATCCCCCACCCTTGATTTTTGGTCACCATCAATATTTTCTCAAATTCCTCATCTTCCACTATCCACCAGGTGATATTTGATCACCTGGCCTCTCTTGAGCAAGAATTATGTTCCTATAGCAAGAATTCTCCCTACCTTTGAAGTCTCCTCCTAGTAATTTTCCATCCACTGATGCCCCAACCTTCTCTTTAATTATAAATCCCCACTGTTCTTGTATTTAGAGTTAAGCTCCATGTCACTACCCTGTTGTGATAGTCTGTCTTGACACATGAGCAAGTCTTGAAAAGAGTCTTCCTTAATGTTTTAATAAGTATCAGAATTTTTTTCTTTAACAGTCATTATCAATGTTAATATGTATATTGTCTTTAGAAAACTAGAGATAACCTATAATAATACAATAAAACCAATGCAAATCCATGCAGAAAATAAAAAATGTGATTTAAAAAATCTAATAAGACTACTGATGTTGAGTTATTTAGGGCTCAGTAGCTATATCTTCCAGTATTTGTTATCCATGACATTAGAAATAATTCAAGTAAAAAAGCCGAAAAGGTAATAAATAGGTAACTGTGTAAAACTAGCATTTTAAAATATTTGCCACTGAATAAAATAAGTGCTTACGCCATTTATAAAGAAAGATACTGGAGTGGTTGTTGCTGAATTGTGAAGCTTTAGTGATTGCTACTATGAGGAAATTAGCTGTTACAAAGGAAGTATTAAGGTGGTTCACAGCGGGGGTCTGATTTTAAAAAAATAAAAAGAGATATCCAAAAAGTGAATATTTTTCCCAAAAAAAAAAGAGATATAACAATAAACAAACAAATTTCATTCATTGCTGAGCAAAGGAAAATCTTTCTGGCAGAATATAGAAGAGAAAAGTACTAAACTTAAAGGGATGTTAAAAGGTCAAGCAAACAGAATAATGCATGCCTGGGTTGCATTACTAAGCAAGAAACAAGCATTTTGCAAAAATATTAATGAGGAGCAAAACCTTTCATAGAAATTAATTGACACAAACTGTAAGCAGACTGAGGATTTGTAGTATATGAATTCTATGCAGTAAGAATGCTAAAACGTACATTTACACTTTCACCCAAGAGATAAAATGAAATGAGAATGTCGTAGAAAACACAGGAACCCGGATTACACCACAACAGAGATTACTTAGCTACTCGGCTCCCTGGGTAATAGAGGAATTCGTTTGAGAAACTGGAATTTTGTAGTGGAATCCCAGTGGACAGCCTTTAGAACTGATGCAGACAGCATTCCCACAGAGTATAAAGCAGTAGACACTACTAAACAGTCCTCTATGTATGTGAGTGTTTATTTTACAATTTGGATTTTTAAAAAATATCTATTTGACTTTATTTAAAATCCTGAATTAAAGAGTCTCTGTTTTTGTTCTTATCAATAGTGCCCTGCTCAAAGTGGTCTCTGTCTGGCAATACAGTCAACATTCTGGTTTCAAGAATGAGAAAGTAAACTAGGCTTTATTTCTTAACACCAATGGCTTACTGTGCTTTTTATCCTATCCTGAAAACAATTGTACTGATCATTTTGAATGTTGTGCAGATACTTTTACAACTCCATGTCAACCTACTTATGATCCATGTAGCATACAGGTGATTAATTCAAATAAGCACTTTTATCAATGAATAAAGTTTTTCATGACATATTTTATTAAAACTTCTGTGATTTCTTACAAAAATGAAGTATAATAACTTCTATGTGCTTTTTGAATTATTACTCTATAAAAAACTTTCAACTATTCAGAATGAAAATTATCACATTTTCTATTATGATAATCCATAGAAAAACCCAAAGGAAGTTGAAAGCAGAATGAAAATGTGTTTTGCTTAGATCTGTTGCAGTTCTAGTTTGCTATAAGGACTTGTCATGAGGGTCTTCTGACACTGGCACTTGGTACATTAGGCCACCTGCTTTCCAAAATGATTATTGGAAAAAACATATCACTTAGGAGTACAGTCATTTTCATTTATTTCAATAAAATTCTGTGAGAAATAGCTAATAGTTTCTACAATTACTGCTAGCTGTATAGTCGTACAAATTTTAACCCCAAAGCAATTTTCATTTCCATAAAGGGAATAGCTTTATAATCATAGATAGGGTCTTAATTTACAAATCATTCCCTCTCAGAACCACTGGCCTTAGTGGAAGAGGATATAGTTGATAATCAGAGTTCTGGAAATGATTTTACAGTTTGGTTCGCTTTAACATTATCTGGCATCTTAAAAGTCCGAAGTTCCTTTGCCCTGCATGCTGAGTGTGGAGTATGTCAAAATTTCCCCTCACAGCTCTAAAGCTTTTCTAGTGTTGCTGCCAATGAAAGCCCTTTTTATCCTCAATATGAAACCACTGTTTCTGTCAAAAACTAGGCTAACCTTCATGCTACCCTTATTATGGGGGCAGGTCATGGCTTCATTACTGTCTATAGGTCTTTATTCAACTCAATGATTTGATCCCCTGTGTATAAAAATCAGCTCACTTGAAAGTCTTGTGATTTCCTTAAGACTGGGTCAAAGTACAAATTAGAGAGAATACTCAATAACAAGCTCTAAAGCATCTTTTTCTTGATGGTGATTACTGAATTAATTCAAATGACTTCATAGTTCTGTGTTTAATCAAAATTAATGAATTCATACCAGTATGCTGATTTATTTGTGTGATTAGACCTAAAAAGGTCATTCTCATCATTTTCATCTCTTTTAGTCTTGATTTTTCCACTAAGGAAAGTAGATTTAATGCCTCTTGAAGAGAGCTGATTCTTTTTCTTGTATTCTGTGAATCAATTTAATTCTCTATGAATAGATTTTACTTAACTTTTCAATGAGCTTAAAAAGAGTGTACTACAAGAATATCCAGTGTGTATTTATTTTCTTTAAGAAAACGTCCTAGAGAAGAGTTATATGTCCCCATAGAACTTTAGAAACATTTCTGTTATTGTACTTGACAGTGTTTAAAACTTCTCTCCTTAAGCGTCCATTTCCTTATCTCTTTTCTGTCACCATTAAGTCCAAATTCGTAAAGGGAAACAACAGTCATATATTTTATATTCTCTGCCAATAGTGAACGACAGTATTTAGCAGCAGCTTAATTACCTTATTGACTAAATGAATGGAATAATTACTTTAGCCAATTAGATTATAAAGCAATTTATACATTTTATACTCTACAACTGTTTTTCTTTATGCCAGGAAACTTCTGCCTTCCTCAAATCTGGATGCTAGTATCACGTAGAAGTAAAAGAGTAAAAGACAAAAAAAAATGTATATTTTCTGTTAAAGAGATGGGGAAAAAGGTGAAGCTAAACAAACATACACAGGGTATCTTCTTTCAATAGTTTTATATCACTGCTTTAATAAATTATCATAATATTGGCAGCTTTAAATAGCAAAGATTTATATTCTTATAGTTCTTGAGGTCAGAATTCCAAAATGGGTCTTGCTGGGAAAATCAAGCTGCCAACAAGGTTATGTTCCTTCTGGGGTCACTAGGAGAAAAGTTGTACTCTTGCCTTCTCCAGCTCCACAGTGTCTACTTTTCTTTGCTACTGTTCCTCTTAACATTTCAAAGCCAGGAATTTGGGACTGAGATCTTCTAATGTTGCCATATGTCTGAGTTTTCACTTTTCTGCTGCCCTCTTCTTTTTTAGGTGCCCTTGTGGTTAATTAAATCTATGCATGTAATCTAGAATACTCTCCCCATATCAAGATTCTTAATATAATTATATCTGTGAAGTCCATTTTGACACATAAGAGAACATATTCATAGATTCCAAGGATTAAGACATGGACATCTTCAGGTAGTCATTATTCTGCCTATGACATATCCTATTCCATATTGTAACAGTGGTTATCCACCAGGGAAATAATTTTGAGACACATTCTTCTTTATAACACAAGAGAAAAAGGAAATACCATTTAATGAGCAGCAACAATAATAACAGCTACTGTTACTGTCCCATAAACTATCACAATAAACCATTTCACACTATATATATATATAGAGAGAGAGAGAGAGAGAGAGAGAGATTGAGAGAGAGAGAGATTGAGAGAGAGAGAGAGAGAGAAAGAGAGAGAGAGAGAGAGAGAGAGAGAGAGAGAGAGAGAGAGAGAGAGCGCGCATGAGCATTACTTTAAGGCACACCAGTATTTCCTAAGGTGTATATGTGTGGAGATGTGATTTTGCATCCCTCTTCCCTGAGGAAATTTGGCAATATCTGTGGCCATTACTGTTTGTCACATGTGGGAAAGGTGCTATTAACATCTAATGAGTCAGGCTAAGGATGCTGCTGAACATTTTGCAACACACAAGGCAGTTCCTTCTACAACAATAAATAATCATCTGCTGAAAAATGTCATCTGATGTGATGAACAAGGCAACTTTAAGAAAAATGGCATATTGTCACCCTGGAATTGCAGAAATGAAATTATATAATCCATGCAAAGCATTTGTAAAATTAGACATTCAGTGAAAATACTGATAACTAGGACAATTTTAATAATGATGATGATCATGAATCTTAATTTATATACATAAGAATAAAATGTGAGAGTGAAGAGGAGAGGCTGATTTGACTGAAGACTCTGTCTATAAACACAGACTCTGTGTAGGTCTAATTTCAGTTGACAGATATAAGTTGGTTGTCAAATTTTATTGCTCCTAGAAAGCCCTATGCCTAATGTCAGTCTAACTTAAATATTTCATTCTACACCTAGAGCCCCAAATCCTTCTCTGTTTTTAGATTACTGAGAAATAGGCCATCATGGCTGGTACTATTTTCTTGAAAATTTTAAGTGGCATTGTGTGGTAATTTGGTGAAGTACACTATTAAATATAATAGTCTATATTTATTTGATAACATTTTAATGTTTTAAAAAATATCACCAGTTACCTCTGACTAAATTTGATTTTTTAGCAAAAATTTTAAGAAAACATGTTGAGGTATAACACATCATAGAAAAGGGCACAAAAGTAAATATATAAAATGGTTTTCACAAAGTAACACATAATGTAACTCTTATCGATCAAGAAAAAGAATATTACCTCTCCTCCCAAATTTCTTCTTTGCCCCATTACTAGTCACTGTCCCCAGGACTTATTATTTTAATGGGGGTAAAATTTACACATATAAAATTTATTATATTAATTGTTTAATTACACAAGATTTTATATACCAGTGTAATGGTGTAACTATTATCTAAATAAGACATAGAACATTTCTATCACATCAAAAAGTCCCCTCACCCATCTTTCCAGTCAATACCCCTTCCTAATTCAGGCAATCAGTTTTTAATTTACATTATCATAGGTTTTTCCTTGATGATTTGCTTTATATAACTGAAATAATGACATATGTTTTGTGTTTATGTATACATGTGTGTAAGACTGTGGCTTCTTTTGCTCAGTCTATTATTTTTGAGTTTCACTCATTTTTTTGCAAGAGTAATTAGTTTGTTTCATTTTTTATTTCTGAAATTCATCATATGAATATACCAAAATTTGTTTATTGAGTCTCCATTGGATGCACATTTTGTTTATTTCCAGTTTTAGACTATTATTAAAAAAAATATTGCTGTGGACATTCTTGTATATGTCTCTTAAGGAGCATATATATTTGCATATCATGGATAAATGTCTAGAATGTGGTTGTCATGCCATATGGTGGAGGTATGCCAAAGCTTCTGCTAGGCAACTTATAGCAAAATTCTAATCTTTAGATCTTAAGGAAGATAAATGCAGAAGTAAACATAATTGTTCTATTGTATGTCATAAGCAAAGCTGTAATTTCAAAAAATGAGAAGGAGTTTTTACCAGTAGGATTCTTTATCTCTGATACTGGAAATTTTTATAAGTATGCAGTTATGAGTCACAGAAACAGACTGTCAATATTTTTCTTATATTAAAATATGAATAAATAATGAGAGTTACTTCATTATTTTCTAGGTAACATCAACTATGGTAGACACTTTAAAAGCATCAAATACAGCTCTTTCATTCTACAAATCTCTACAGTGTAAAAGAGAAATAGATGGTGTATTAGTTTCTTGTTGCAGTAATAAATTATCACAAGCTTATTTACTTAAAATAATCCAAATTTATCATCTTAGAGTTCTAACTCAGAAGTCTGTCACATCCTTAGTTCCAAGCTTTTCTCAGCCCTTGGTGGCAGTATTTGTATATTTAATGTCAAAATAAGTCAAGGGAATGCCAAGTAATATCCTAATGGATCATCTCTGACTGCCAAATTTAAGCTTACCTGTCTCCATTGCATATTAGAAGCCTTGCATCCTCATAAACTATATCTTCTAGGGAAAGGACTTCTTTCCTTGTTTTTTGGCTCTTGGTATTAGAATCCTAAAGTGACAAACTAGTACCTACAGTTCAAAATTTAATGTAACTATTTCCCCTAGTAAAAGTAACTATTTCCCTGGTCCTTCTAAGGACCAGGACCTCTAAGTGTACAAAGTTGTGGAAGCAGGTCTTAAAAATTCTCTGTGTACCACTGGAGTGATGGTAAATAGAGTCACTTGGATATCTACTTTTTGTTCCTGAACCCATGCATTCTACTTATTGCAGAAACAGAACAATATAATGCTGTTAATTTAGGCTGTTTTAGCAGCCTAAGAAATAGTGTCACAACCTTGTATCATGTTATCTTTGAATTGCACCTTAGTTGCTCATTAAAAAGGTTGTTTTATTGCTTTGTCAATTCTAAAGCTTCTAGTGATGTGATATGTGATAGGGACAATGGGTCCTGCAGTCCTGTGATCCATGTCACACATTTTTTTTTATAAAGGGGGCTCATTGTTCTACTGAAATGATTTTGTGTCAATGCATTAAACAGTCTATAATTCTCTAAGAGTGGTACTGCTTGAGGTCTTATAGGAAAGAAAAGAAAAAGCAAGCTATTACCAAGATAAGTTTGTCATCCCTTCCAAGATGGATGGGAAATAATGCAATTAATTTACCACTAAGTAATAGTTTACTTCTTTGATGAATTATACCACTTTGGTCTTTCTTGCTGGCAGGTTGGACATTCAGGAAGACAGATCAATTATTATAAGTATGAGCTTATGCAATTGGAATTGTGCATGACCTCCATCTCTGCCATTGTGGCTTCATGAATCCATTGTGCTGGTACTGGGATGGCCAATGACATAAGCTGGATGATTTTAATTGGCAGTCATTCTGCCTAATTGGTTGTTTAGTCTTTCTATGGTGATGCTTTCTTGTGAGAGTTTAGCACACAAGACAGAAATATTTACGTTTTATTACCAGTACAATAGGTTCATCCACATAATCTCCACCCCTGATCTCCTTCCAATTATTCAGTCTTTTTCTCTTCAGCTGCCTAACTAGCTAAGGGGAGCAGAATGCACTACTTTTACTTGTGGATCTTTTGAGCTGAAGACAATTGGGGTACAGCAAACTCAGGAGGAACTTTATGTCTCCCATCTAACTGCCTAAAAGAGTTTAGATAGGGAAACTGTACCAGGAAAAGTACTATTAGCAGAGATAACTTTTTTTTACATCAGAAAGACTTATTTGCATGGCATGGCAAACATTTGTTTACCAAGCATTTGCTTTTCTATCTTCTTTTAATTGTCTTCCTCCCCTTTGAAGCATCACACCCCTATTTCCTTCTCCTTACCTCAGGATGGTATTTAAGCCTCAATTACCTGCTGCAGAGTCTCATAATTTTATGAGACTTCCATATGTACAAATTTTTTTCCTGTTAATCTGTCTTATGTCAATTCAATGACTAGAACAAATATAGAACCTAAAAGAGAAGAAAGAAAAACTTTTCTGCCCCTACATAACCAAGCTACTTATTGCTGTTCATGAGTTAAAGTAACCATGTTTCCTTTTATTCAAACAGTATAATCAAAAATTCTACCTGAATGTCTTCGCATTGGAAGAATTTCTGCTCAGATCTCTTTCACGGATACACAAGAGTGAAGCTGTAATGCGTTTTTCAATTTGTTCCAATATATGAATCACCAATCTATAAACAGAAAATTTACTAAGGGGCCTAACATATAAAATAATCATAGCCAAAGTGGTAGATCACATGAAAATGTTAGCTATATTCTTGTGTAGCTTTCTATGACTTTGGTCTCTGCTCACACTGAATTATAAATTTATCACTTCTATTTTTGTAATGTATTGTTCCTAGGCCCACTCTACTTTGTGACTTGGTAAATCTGACAGAACTCAGTACATGAAGGACAATTTGGGCACATGGTTACTTTATGTCCCCTGACTGGAGACTCCATTTCTACCAGTGCCCAGTAATAAGACAAAGTCTTTTTAAATTATGTATTATTCTATGCAATAAATAGTATAAGTTTGATCTAATTCCTTAGAAATCTACATTTTGGTTCCCCTATTGGAATTTCCCCCAAAAAATGTACCTGGTAACTTTTCCTATCATGTATATCCTTAATATTATAGGGCCTGTCAGGTGTCATAAACCAAGGGACAGAACAGCTTACACCAGAGTGTGGAGCAACTACAAAACATTTTTTCCAATCCAAGCTTTATAAAAGCAAGATGCTTCTCATAGCACTCAGTAAATGAGCCAGTGCTGTATTTCCAAGTGTGTATGTGCTTCACCAAAGCTTGAAGTAGCTTATTAGGCAATTTGCTTTCTTATTAGCTGTGTGAGAGTGAGATGAAATAATATGTACTTTTTTTTTTTGGAAGATGTCCTCTCCAACCCTGGACAACTAGGCATCAAAATCTTCATTAATGTGATGTGCCTTTATTAATTGTAGAGTTAGGATTCCAACTTTTTTGCTCATCCAGTTCAAATGGTGTGATATCACTGAGATAATGGACTAATATTCTGATCTGTGAAAATCCACATGGTCCAGGTCCTTTTGACCTAACAGAGGAGAAAGAGCATGCTAATAATATGATCCTAGGACAGACTGTAAATAAATATAGTTTTCTATCACATAAATTTGAACTGTTTCTGAGCCTTCTTCCTAATGAAGATGTAAAGTAATACAGTGTACCTTAGACCATGATAATATCCTTTACAAGAAATATTCCATTAAGTTTACAGTAGTCCACCATCATTCTCCAGTTCCATCTTGGTTTTGAAAGGGCCAGTCTGATAAATTAAAGGGATATGATGGCAGTCACTACCAGTCATCTTCATCCTTTACATCTTTACAGATGCCACAAATTGCTGCAGTTTTCTCAGAGATGGTATTTTATTTCAAAAATTTGCTCTCTCCAGAAGACTGAGTCAGTTTCAGAGGCTTTCCATTTAGGTTTTCCAATTACGATAATTCTTACTTCATGGAAAATGTGGTTTCTGCAAAGTACCAAGCATTTTTCTTTTCTATTATATATTCCTAGATGGGAATAATAACCAATGAGCGTGCCAGTGGATGTGCAGTATCAGACTTTGCACAGGACTCCATTTACTTGTCCCCTATATGCTACTATTCTAACAGGTGACCATAATTATGTTTTGGTTTCCAAACATTATTGTAAACAGTCCAGAAGTCTTTAAAATGGTATTGTCTCTTTTCCCTTTTGTAGGTTCAGCTAACTAAGTGACTATAGGTTGGAAATCTATTACTATAGACACTGCAATAGAAATGTAGAGTTTTTCTTCTTGGACACCTGAATTCTCTTTCAGGTTTTGGATTAGAAACCCAGCTCATCCTGGAAACTGTGCAATAGAATGAGACTTTTGTGGGAAGTTGCCCTTAGCCTTTTGATCATCCATCATTACTTTCTTCTGATATTATGGATTCAGCACCACACTTCCTGGCTGCCTATCTATCTTGCCTTTGAGAATACCATTTCTCTTAACTATCAACATATATATGTCATTTAAAATTTTCTAGCTACTCATTATGTCTATCTTTCTTCCGATAATTAACTGCCGCCATTTTGCCTCTATGATTTCTGGTTTTTATCATCTTCATAACTAACAGAAAACTGAGCTCAGTTTTAATAAAGCCTTCTATCATCATCACTGGCTTTCTCAATTATGCTGGTGTTTCTCTCAGAAACAAATTCCTTAAAGCTTTGGCCATATAGAGTATATCCATTAGCACATGCCCATTTATATGTCTTCTTAAAACAACAGTTTTAGTGAAGCATAATTTATGCATAATACATCATATATGTTTAATTTGATATTTTTGACATATACATGTATCTATGTCTTGTGTATTGGTTTAATATTATTTCCTGTTCCATTCGTTTATGACTTAAATTAATTTTTTAATCCATTTGTTTATGACAAATACAAAAGAAGTTGTTTTTAGAAGTAAAGTAATTTTGATATAAGAATGAAGTAAGTTGTGTCAGGATGTCATCATCTCATCTGTTGCCACTGACAAGCACTCAGCAGCTCAGCTGTTATGAGGCCCTACTATTGGCTTGTGGATAACATGTGAAGAAGTAACTATGGAAGTGGAGTATTTAGGCTTTAAGGTTAACTTGCAATTTTTTGAATTTTAAATGAATGGAAGCTTTTATAAGAACAACTTAAATAAAAGAGGTCCATGAACATAAGAACTCTGCCAGGGAAATTTTCTGACTCTTCCTCACCTCATCAAAGACGTAGACAATAGCCATTATAATAGTGTTTAGTTTTAAAGCCTTATTTTAAGAATTTTAAAAGTACAAAATTGTATTTGGATGATTATAATTCCATACTAACTTACTTCAAAGATTATAATTGCTAGTAATCAAAGAACATAGTCATAAAATATAGGTATTTAATGACATTTTAGATTTTATTGATCTAATATCTTTAGTTGACACTTAAGGTAATCAAAGTGCATAAAGTTACATGAATTATTTCATATAATACAACTACACGGTTGAGGAAAGTCAGAACTAAACCTCACATTCACTGATTCAAACAGTACTTTTTCACTCATAGGCAATAATCTTGGTGCTGAAAATCCACACCATTCAAAATACTTGAGAAGAGACGAAATGGCATTTAAAATAAAACATAAGGTTAACCTATTTGAAGCATTCAATTTCTGTATTTACCTTATAGGAATTACATCCCAGTTGAATTATGTGAAGTTTGGCAGAAAGAAGTACATTAGAAGAATTATTATAAAATCAGCCTTGATAAGGAAATTAGATACTTTGACAGAATCATGTTATAGAATATCAGGCAAGTTATTTAATCCCCTTTCTTCTGTAGACTAAAACTTCATTTTCATGTTACTAGACAGAGAAGAGAGGTGAGGTTTCATTACTAAACTCATGTAAAAGGATGGAAGCACTCACTTATTGTCTCTTTCTGAGTGGTAAGTTTCCTTGTTATACATCGATTTCTTTTTTGTTGTAGTACCTTGGAAGAAACCTACTACATAAGTCTACTCTGCTAAGACCAGGAGATGTAGCAGCCATATAACACATAAAAACAAACACAGAAAGACAGCCAAAATGGGGAGACAAAAAAACATGTCCCAAATGAAGGAACAGAATAAAGCTCCAGAAAAAGACTAAACAAAATGGAAACAAGCAATCTAACAGATGCAGAATTTAAAACACTGGTTGTAAGGATGCTCAATGATCTCAGTGAGAACTTCAACAAAGAGATAGAAAATATAAAAAAAGAACCAGTCAGAAATGAAGAATGCAAACAAACTAAAACTAAGGTTCTATCTTTTAGCCTGGGGAAGCTCCTAATATAATAGAAACTTGTCCTTATTGATAAAAATTTTGTGAAAAATTATAATTATAGATAAAAGTATATGTTGTCATTCAGTATTTTTTTCAAAGGCGTGTAATTTTGGCCCTAGTTTTAACAGTATTAATACCAAATACAGTAATTCCTATTATGTGAAAGGATACATTTCAAGATCCCTTGCAGATTCTCAAAATGACAGATGATATCAAACTCTATGTATACTATCTTTTAATGGAATTTTCTATTTAATATTTTCAGACCATAGTTTGGCTGCTGGTAACCAAAACTGTGGAAAGCAAAAACTCGAGTAAAGGGGTGGAGGCTGCTGTAGGATCATTTATATCAGAAAAGTAATGCATATTTTAAAATGTACCAGGGTTTGTTTTAATCAGGAATGGTAAGATGATAAACACAGGAAACTGCCTTAATGTTAGAGTTTATTACTTACAGTTACTCCCCTCCACCCCCAGAAAAGGCACATCATGCCATATAGAACTACCTGGGGAAGCACCTGGACTAGTCAGAAGGCAGAAGGAGTAAAGGAAAGACAAGGGCCAGACGCTTTATTGAGGTCTTCTCTGGAAGAAACGAGAGAGGCGGGGTAGATGCCCCAAGTTAATTTAGGATGAGGTAGTTTGAATAATTTCTGTGGGCTCTGACTATAGCGGTGGTGTCTAGTTGTCTAGTACCTGGCCCTGGTGTGATTTAGGGCAGGAGGAAAATTGATGTGGTATGTGAGAATTGGAAAAAGGAGGTGGTTGGCATTATGGATTCTGGTTTGTTGGTCTGCATATCAAAAGCATGTTCTCAAGAAATAGCTAACTCTGTAAGGAACAGAGTCTCCCTGGGCCCACAAAGCTCCAAGATGCCAAATTATAATTTATAGAAATATGTGTGTGTGTGTGTGTGTGTATGTATATATATATGCAACATACTTACTCTCAATTTCCAGATTACTTAGAAAATTGAATATAGTTTCTCTCCTACATACGACTCTTTAGATCTGTCTTGACAAATAAGACAAATGTTATTGCATTAGTTCCTAGGACTGCCAAAATAAAGTACCACAAACTGGATGGCTTTAAAGAACAGATATTTATTGTTTCATAGTTCTGGAGGCTAGAAGCCCAAAATAAATATGGTGACAAGGCATTACTCCCATTTAAACCCGTAGGAAGTATTCTTTTTTAGTTTCTTGTGGTTTGCCAACAATCCACAAGAAAAGTTTAAGTGCTGTTGCAGCACTTAAATCTTTGCCTTCATTGTTGCTTAGTGTTCTCCTACCATGTGTCTCTGTCTCTGTGTCTCTTCTTAAAAGGAAACCAGTCACATTGGATTGGATTAAAGGTCTACCCTACTCCAGTATTACTTCATTTTAACTAATTATAACTAAAATAATTTTGTTTTAAAATAAAATCACACTCTAACATGCTGGGCATTAAGACTTCAACATATATTTTTGGTGGATACAATTCAACATAATAGGCACTATTAGTTGTTGTTTTTTTTTTTTTGCTTTTATAGAAAAATAATTTAAATTGCACATAAATCATATTTGTACTGTACAATGGGCCCCTTCTCTAAAGAACACCAATAGCTATGTGTGATTTGTGAAAAAACAAATTAGGTTACATTCAACAGTAAGAATATAATTGGGGTGGGCATATGAACTTTAAATAAATTGCCTTCTTACCCAATGTTTTTCTTTAATTCTTTTATTTTAAAATAAAGCTGAATCTTCTAAAATTTCATAAATCATACATTCCTCACTGCCTAACCCTAGTTTTAAGAAAATAACAACTAAGAAACAAAAACAGAAAAGCAAAATGGAAAAGCAAAATAAGATGTAATTTTCACAGTAATTACATTGCAAATGGACTAAAATCTCCAGTCAGAAGGCTGAGAGTGTCTACAAAAACAAGTTCCCATTATAAACTTTATACAATATGTGAAGAAAAGATAAAAATATATACGACACTTGATAAAAATGACAAAATCGATTTTATTTGATCTGTTACAGTATGGGAGACAGACTTCAATATAGAACTGAACTCAACTCTGAATATAGCAGACAGCTGAAGATTTATAGCTAATGAGTAGAATGAGGGAGTCAGTGGAAGGAAAGTTACTAAGAAGATATATTAAGAGTAGGGATATTTTTGATAAACTGGCTTAACAGGTTTATTATTAAAGGCAGTTCAAAGACTTAGACATCAATGGAAGAAATGAGTAACGTGATCAATTATCAAGGGTGGGAGGAGTCTTACTAAACTTAGAAGTATTCTTTACTAAAACTAGGATGGGCATGTCAAGTGCAAGGCAGTATCAAATATGAGGCCTAGACAAGAAAAGTGCTCAGAAGATCCTGAAGTCTGGTCAAGGAAGGAGTCTGTGTCATTTGTACTTTAAAATGTAAAAGCAAAATTAGGATGAAGTTAAAAAAGTTAAAGGATATATAAATTTAAATGAAAGACACATGGAAGTTTATGTAATATAGTAAAGTGATAAAAAATAGATTTAAAAAATAGAAAGCAATATGTGTAATTATAAATGCATCAATCCCTCATGAAAACATAATTTGACAAAAGCTTCAAATTAGAGGAAAAAAATAAAATTAAAGGAAAATAAAGGAAAAAAGAGAAAAACCTATAATTGTAGAGATTTTAACATTCATTTTAGAGTAAGTAATAAAACAAGTAGACAAAATCCAGTAAAGTTATAGAACATCTGAATCAAAATTATCAATAAGATTGATTTATGTGACATTTATTACATTACATTTAATGATGGTACAGAAATCAGTGAAACAAAAATATGAAAATTTTATTTCAGTTTTTTTCTTTAAAAAATCAATAAAATTCTTGCATCCCTACAGATTATAATCAAGAAAAAGAGAAAACTATTAATATCAGAAATGGAGTAGGAATGATTAATATAGAAGCTATGGAATTAAGGATTCTAATGAACAATTTTAAAAATACATTCAGTAACTTATCTAAAATGAACACATTTCTTTACAAAGCACACTTAGCAAGTATAATTCAAGAACACGTTTTCAAAATAAATAGTCATATTTCTGTTAAATAAATATAATTTTTATTTAAAGAAAAAATTAAAACCTCCCAATGAGGAAAACATGTAGCACAGATATTTTCATTGATGAATATTGAAAGAAAATATAGGGACACTTTTAGGTAAATTTTTATGCAAACTCTTTCATAAAACAAAGAAGAGAATGCTCTCCAACTCACTGTGAAGTCAGCACAAATGTGATACTAAAGTCTGATATATACATTACAAACATAAAAGAACAGATCTAAAGAACATAGATGCAAAGATTTAACAAAATTTTATTAAATAAAATCCAGCAATATAAAATTAATAATATCATAATCCTCTGAGTTTTATCCCATAAATAAAAGGTTAAACATATGAAATTAAACAATATATTTCAAAATATAAGATAAAGAACATATGGTCATCTTAATAGATAAAACAAAATTTAACACATTTATGATAAAATTAAACATGAATTCAATATTCATGATATAATTACTGAGAAAATTAAAAAATAAAATAAAATAATCTTGATTTTGTAGATAACTATTAAAATATCAGATAGTCTCATATTAAGGGTAAGATAGTGAATATTTCACAAATTGGAATATTCAACATAAATTCTCCACAAATTGACCAATAAATTCTATGTAACTCTAGTAGAATTATATTTGGAGAATTTGACAAACTAGTATCAAAATTCATATGAAAATTCAGTGGACCCTGAATAACTAAAATTAATATGAAAAGAGTAAAGTTAAAGGATTTACACAATCCAATTTCAAGACTATAAAGCTACAGGTATCAAGACAGTGACATAATGGTGAAATAAGTCTCAAGTTTATGATTTTCCAGAAAGCTGCTAAGTAAATTCAAAAGACAATATTCTTTTCAACAAATGGTGAGGAATCAGATATCCATAATATTAATAAAACATTCTTAATCCCAACCTCACACCATTCTGAAAAATTACCTCTAAATTTATTATAGATCTAAATGTAAAAGTGAAATCCGAAATGTTTCTAGAAAAAAAAAAACACAACAGAAAAATCTTTGCAAAATAATTCTTTGAATAAAAGATTATTAAAGTGACAAGTTTGACTGTAAAAATTTTTCTTTTTTCAAAAATACTAGTAAAATATAAAAAAGCTAACTACAAATGAAAAAATATATATTTTGAATTCAAATATCAGACAAAGAACACATGTCTAAAATATATAACAGACTCCTAAAGATCATTAGTAAAAAGAAAAATAACTCAGTAGTTGCTGAGCAGATTTCTTCTACACTTCACGGAGGAGAAATCAAGAGTCGACATAATGAAAATATGTTCAAAGAGAATAAAGTTTCAGTTACTCAAGGGAAAACAAATACTACATAATTTCACTTACATGTGGAATCCAAACAACAAAACAGGAAGACTCATAATACAGAGAACAAATTGATGGTTGCCAGATTGGAGGGTGTGTTAGAGAGTTGGGTGAAACAATGAAGGGATTAAGAAGTACAAATTGACACTTCCAAAATTGTTGCAGGGATGTAAAGTACAGCATAAGGAATATAGTTAATAATATTGCAATAACTATGTATGCTGCCAGATGTGTACTAGACTTATCAGAGTTACGGAGGGATCACTGCATAAGTGACATAAATGTCTAACCACTATGCCGTACACTTGAAACTAATATTGATTGCCAAATGTAATTGAAAAAAATAAAAATTTAAATTAAAAAAACAATAAACTCATCCTGGAGATCTATTTTACTATATAGTGCCTATAGTTAATAATACTCTATTGTATACTTAAAAGTTTGTTAAGAGGATACACCTTATGTTTAGTGTTTCTATCATCATCATCATCATCATCATCATCATCATCATCATAAAGAGGACAGAGAAAGCTTTTGGAAGTGAAAAATATGTTTATGGCATACATTGTGCTTATAGTTTTATGGGTACATACTTATCTCTAAACGCAAGTTGTATGCATTAAATATGCCAGGCTTTTTGAAAGTCAATCATACCTAAATAAAGTGGTTTAAAAATGTGTTTGAGACCATTAGAGATCGGGAAAATGAAATTAAAATCTAATGCAATTGTAATTTTACATATGTTTAAATTGCTAAAATAAAAATTGTTGGCAAGGACATGGAGCAATTTGGTATGTTCTAATTGCTGATTGGAGTGTGAAAACTGTACAACCACTTTGGAAATCAGTTTGGAAGTTTATTATAAAGTTAGTCACACAATTAGCTATAACCCATCCATTTCACTGTCAAGTACCTACCTCAGAAATTTATAAACATATGTCCCCAAAATGTCTTGTACCAGAATATTTATAATAAGTTTATTCATAATATTCTAAAACTGCAATCAACTCAAATTTCATCAACAGATAAATTGTGGTAAGTTCACACAAATGAATATTGCTAAGTGATAAAAAAGAGATTATCTACTCATATGTACAATAATGAGTGAATTTCACATGCATTACACTGACTAAAAGGAGACACAAAAGAGTATATACTGTATCGTTCCATTTATATGGATATTTAGAACTGTCAAAACTAATCTACAATGAAAGGAATCAGATCAATGATTACCAGGGGCAGAGAGTCAAGAAAGATTGACTGCAGAGAGGCATGAGGCAACTTTCTACTTTTTATCTTGATTGAGGTGATTGTTATACCAGTGTATACATTGTCAAACTTTCCACCACAAGTTATGTAATTTATCTTATGCATATTTATCTCAATAAAATTGATTATAAGAAAGACAGAAAAATCATATAAAATATTTATTTTCTTTTTATGCAAGACATTAAAGTGAAAATTTGCCTAGAAAGGAAAATAACTACATTTTAAAAAATTATTATTTATCATATTTATTATAGATTCTTGTTATAATGTAGTCACACATGTTAATTTCCCGTAGTCACACACAAATAAAAAGATTCCCTTTTTAAATAAAGTATAAATAACATAAATGCTTAAGCACAATGTTTTTCCTTGTGCATTATATTTTGGAGACATGATAATCTAATTTATTCTTAATTTTCTTCAAACTTAGCAGTACAAACATCTAAGCATCTTTGTCTAGTCTATACAAAGCTCAGTTGCAAAGTCTTCTCTCTTAACACCAATCCTAGAAACAAGAAGCCACAGACCAATGGACAGCTCCCCAGAGAACATCAGTACCAACAACCATAAGAAAAAAGAATCTGGGCATTTTTTTTTCTATGACAAAAATATTACAAAATAAATAAATAAATAAGACTGAACCACCTTCTTACACCATATACAAGAATAAACTTAAAATGGATTAAAGACTTAGATGTAAGACCTAAAACCATAAAACTCCTAGAATAAAATAGGCAGTAAACACTAATATTAGTATTAGTAATATTTTTTTAATGTATCTCCTTGAGCAAGGGAAACAAACATAAATAAATAAACAACTGTAAATACATCAAACTAAAAAGTAAAAGTTTTTGCAGAGCAAAAGAAACCACCAAAAAAAAAAAAAAATATATGGCCCACTGAACAGGAGAAGACAGAAGACATTCACCAAAGATACATCTGATGAGGAATTGATATCCAATATTTATAAACTCATATAAATACATATAAGTCAACACCCCTCCTCAAAATCTACTTTTAAAAATGGGCAGAAGATTGAATAGACAGTTCTTCAAAGAAAATATACAGATGGACAATAGATATATAAAAAGACTAATTATAAGAGAAATGCATAATTAAAACCACACTGAGATATTACCTCATACCTGTCAGAATGGTCATCATCAATAAATCAAAAAGTTTTGGCAAGGATGCAGAGAAAAGGGAAGCCTTATGCACGGATCATGGGATTGCAAATTTTGCAGCCAACATTAAAAATAGTTTTGAGGTTCCTCAAAAAATTTAAAAAATAGAACTACTTTATAACTTAGCAATTCCACTTATGGGTATTTATCCAAAGAAATCCAAAACAAAGGGGTGCATATATACAATGGAATATTACTTGGCCACAAAAAAACAAATGAAATCTAACCATTTGTGACAATATGGATGAACCTAGAGAATATTATGCTAAGTGACATAAATCAGACTAAAAAAGACAAATGTCATACGATCTCACTTATATGTGGAATCTAAAGGACAAAATAAATGAACGAACAAAACAAAAAGATTCATAAATACAGAGAGTAAACTGATAGTTGCCAGAAGGAGGAAGGTGGGAGGGCTACATGAAAAAGGTGAAGGGATTAAGAAATACAGATTAGTATTTACCAAATAATCACAGGGATGTAAATTACAGTGTAGAGAATGTAGTCGGTAATATTGCAATAACTATGTATAGTGCTAGGTAGTTACTAGACTAATTGGGGGATAACTGCATAAATTCTATAAATGTCTAACTACTGTACTGTACACCTAAAACTAATGAAATAATATTGAATGTCAACCGCAATTGAAAATTTTTTTTAAAAAGGAGGGGAGGGAAGTGAAGGGGATTAAAAGCTTCAAATTTCCAGGTATAAAACAAAGTCATGAAGATGTGATATATAACATAAGAAATATTGTCAATAATATTGAAATAATGTTGTTCGGTGTCGGATGGTTGCTTGGTATATGGTAATCATTTCTTAAAAATATAAATGTTGAATAATTATGGTGTACACCTGAAAGTAATACAATGTTGTATTTTAGCTATATTTAAAAATCTTTTTAAAAATTCTTCTAAGCTAACAGAAAGGCAATGGACTTTGAATTTAAATAGTATTAAACTCAAATACTAGCTTAGCAACCATTTCCCAGGTCATTTTGGAGAAGTTATTTACTTATCTGAGCCTCATCCTCTCATATATAAAATTGTTTAAAATTATCTTGGATTGTTGTGAAGATTATATATAATAAATAAGAACCATTTAGCTCTTATTATACTTTATAACAACATACAGGTAGAAATTTTGACTAAATTAACTTCCTCTCCTATTCTAAGATTCTATGATTCCAGATTAACTGAGAGACCAGTCAAAATATATAAAATTTTAAAAATGTAATTTTAATTGTATGTGTGTGCATTATATATGACAGAGAGACAGAGAAAGACAGGGGAAAAGAACCAGAAGGAAGACAAATGAATAAATTATGGGCAGAGGAAGTTCTAAGTGGGAGATCTGAGAGCTCTATGTCTGTGAACATAATGACCATTTCACTGTAGGTTAAGTATGTAAAGACAAGACACTCAGACATCACAAAGAAAGAAATCATGGAAAAGAATAGCTGTCAAAATTCCCCACTAACTAGAGCTTTTGGCTGCCTGAAAATGTAGAAGAGAACAGCATATGACAGCTTTTCTACCAAGCTTCATTTATTATAGAATTTGATGAAAATGTTCCTTGTCTTTGAATCATAAGGCTACAAGGTCTTAGGCCTGTTATTATATACATATTTCATCTTCATTTTATTTTAAAAGGTTTTACAATTTTTTAATTTAAATCAAAGAATAAATATAAATTTAAGCAAAAAATTATAGAAATGCAGATTAAATTTATTCATTGAATGAGGTATTTCTGTATCTTCTCTGAGAAAGTCAGACATTGTGTAAGTTGTACTATATCATATGATACAGTTTCTGACCAGAAGGACTTTCCAGTATTGGCATGATGATAAACATATAAATGGTTGTATAGCAAGTAACAATTTGATCTATTATTTATTGAACTTTTTTCTCACTTTTTATCTTTTTGATTCTTCTCCAATCGCTCATAATTATCCACTATTTCTTGAGAAAAATTAACATTCATATAGGAGACAGAACAATAAAGGCAATGTTTGGTTTTAACCTGCTTGTATATTACTTTGAATACTGGCTCTTTAATACAGTAAAGGTAAAGAAATGTTTAAATAAATCAAGGCTATGACAAAGAGTGCATAAAAAGAAGTTATAATACTGCTCCAGGTTCTCTGGAAAATAGACATGCATCATCTTGATTGAAATAAGAGTGAAATGGAATATAGCTTAAGAGAAAATTAACTGAAGGAAGCTGGAAATGAGTCATGAGGAAGGGGAGTTAACCAAGCACTGTTTGGGACCAAAGTCAAGGGGTCTTGTAGAAGTTGAGCTAACATCTGTGCATCATTCAAATGAGCATATGGATTTTAGATGAGTCATATCAACTCTTGTTTTACAGAATGAACAAAAGACGATTGTGAAAGCAATGCCAATCTAGTCAAATTTCTTTGTTCTGTCAGTCTTTCCAACTAAATTTCCATAGACAATTAGTAAAAACAGGATTCTCTGACACTCACAGAGCCAGTAGAGGATAAGAACAAGTATATAATTCAACATATGTATTTTGGTGAGACTGGGCAATTATTAAAACATATGTAGTTATATTTATAATTACACAAAATATTTACATCTTAAAATAGGGCTATATACCAAAGACACTGAGTGCAAGAAAAAATAAAGGCAATTAAAATGCCTAGAGAAATAAAAACCTTCATTGGAAAAGTTGAAACATCATTGGATCTTACAGATGAGTATTATTTGTTGGGAAGAGAGTCAGCAAGGGAGGTATAAAGCATCAGAACAGTCCAAAAGAAAATGTAGAAAAGTAAATTTCATGTTCGGAGAAGAGTAACCTTCAAGGCTGGAGACATCTGTGTATTATGGATCCATTTATAGTGTCTCTATCCTGCCACCCAAACTTAACACTATCGAATGCTTAGTTAAAGCAGAGCAGGTGAATAAATTCTACATGAGTAAGGAGAGAGAGAATTACTAGAAAATGTTTTGAGATAAAGGATTTATAGTATTTCTTACCATGTTAAAGAGGAGTGAAGAGAATCATTGTGGAATGAGTTGTTAATCTGGCATTATTGTGTTTAAGGCTGTAGTTCATTTGGAACCAGTTGCAGGAAAATAAATAAACGTTGAGAGAATTTTGAATAAATAGCCAGCCACCAATTTCAAGTATTATTCTAAAGACAGGAATTTATAAAATTTAAATAAGGTTGATAAGGTAAGTCTCAATTCAGTATCATAAGCCTCAATTCCGTAACACATGCTTGAATCATCTGCTGATGCCAGTCCTTCAAGCAAAGCACCAAAGAAAGTGACAACAGGATATTTTTGGCACTATTAGCATAAAAATTCAATCAGGCATAAAAGTGACAGTGATAGAGAACTATACTATTTAAACAGTGATTGACTGATATTAATAATAAAGACAGCTGATACGGACATAGGTCACATTATGTGCCAGCTACTATCCTACTTTCACATTCAAAGTCATTAGTCATCTAAAATAACCCATGAGGTAACTACCATATCATCTCCACTGCAGAGATGAGAAAATAGAGTTGGAGAAAAAAATTAAATAACTTATCAAAAAACAAACAAAAACAAAAAAATATTGAGGAAAAAACTTGTTTGATGACACATAGTCAACAAGGACTGGCTGTAATATTTGTTGTTAGACCTGTGTTAGATTTTGTTTTCTTCACCAGAATACTATATTGTACTTCTAAATTGAGTTAATAGTTTAAATTATTTTCAAAAGGTGTGGTAAATGCCTTAGTATTTTCATTTATTTATACATTCCTTAAAAACATTACATGGTGAAAACAGAACATATATGCTAATTATTGATTTTTTGTTTAAATATCTTACTCTAAATTAATTGGCCAGATTTTAAATTTTTGATTTTCAGTATTATATACCTATAAAGAATACATTTTAAAAGAACTAAATAATTTAAACTAATATCTAGTGGCATTGATCTTAAACTGTACTCTTGAGAATTAATTCTCAAATAACAGGTTTGCTTTGCCTCTTCTAACCTAATGTGTTATTTCTCTCTCCTTTATTTTCCAAAAAGTAAAACATCATGAGAGATTAATTAAAAATTTTTTTTTGGTGGATAAACAATCAATGCATTGTAACTTTCTCAATGTGTTTCACACAGTTTTTCTATCAAACTTGGTAAAATATGACTAAAACAACTTTGAATCAGAAAGTGTCACTGAATTTGACAGTTGACTTGACATGTAATCTGGATTATCACTTCACGGGATTGAAATTCTGTGTTTTATTGTTATTTTGTAGTGTCATTAAAATGGTGGCTATTAACATTTTCTAAAAATTTAAATTTTAATAATTATTTTTACTATGGAATTGAAAGTAGTAAATTAAAAAACATATCCATAAATATTTATTAAAAAAGCAACCCACAAATAAATATATGCTTAGGGTGCTATTTTTGACGTTTCAGTGTATGCAAATTATATGTCTGCATGTATCTATATAGATCTATATGAATATGAATTTACATACAATCTCTATATGAATATGTAAATATATATATGAATGAGCACATACTACAGAAAATGTTTTGTTATGATTTTATTCAAATTACGTGCCTCTTCTTATTAATAGAATCAATCAACTGTACAAAGTACATGAAACAAAATTTAATCTCCTTCCATCCACATTATTATTTAATTAGGTATTTAGTGAGCTTCTGCTATAGCTTTCACAATATTAAAAGTTCAATAAGAAGGTCCCTGTCTTCAAGGATGCAATGTTCCTATTGAGGAAAATAAAGGTATAAGGGGATTATTTTTATGACATCATAAGGAAAGATCAGTACATGAGAAAAAAGGGAAATAATTATTTGATGGAGGTATTGAAAACATAGAATTTGTAAGTGAAATTGCTGAAATAAACTTATCGGATCAGATATTTATTATTTTAAATAATTATAAATATAAAGTAACTCATCTCAGTTTGTGTTAGTCTACTCAGGCTGCTATGACAAAACACTATAGTCTAGGTGGTTTTAAAAACCTATATTTCTCACAGTTCTGGAGTCTAAGATCAAGATCTGGAAGTCCAAGATCAAGGTGTCAGCAGATTGGTGTCTGGTGAAGGCCCTTTCTGATTTGTATTCACCTCTCACTGTGTCCTCAATGGCAGAGAGAAAGAGAGGACAATCTCCTCTTCTTCCTCTTATAAAGCCACTAATCCCTTTCCATTCAAATGACCTCATCAGACCTTAATTACCTCTCAAAAGCTCCAACTCTAAATATAGTCACATTTTGGGTTAGGGCTTCAACATATGAATTGGGAACATACAAATTGGGGGACACAATTTAGTTTCTAGCACAGTTCTCAGCAAAACCATCAGAAATGGAGTATATACATACTTTTCTTCAGAAAATTTTTTTAAAAATGGGAAAGATACCCATACAAATCTCCTTCTCATAATATTCTTATGAGGATTAAATCAAATCAGATAAAAGGCAGAAAGCTCTTAACACAAGCCCATCTGTCAAAAAAGTTTGACCTTTATATTATTAGCTGCCAAGCAGTAAGCCAGGCATTTCTGAAGCATTATCTACAGTTTTTTTCCCCCCAAATAATTGCAAAATGAGAGTAATACTCCTTTCACAGTGAAGAGACTGAAGGTAACACATTTCCAAAGTCACGCAGTTCTTCAGGGCTAGAGTTAGGGTTAGCACCATTGTCTCAAAGCCCAGTCTTTATAAACCAAATCAAAATACCATTTTTTTCCTGAAGTTATTGGTGATTTATATTTGTAATCATATGTTTAATATTTTTATAATTTTAAAAATTATTAGGAAGAAGAAATATAGCAGAAAATGTGCCACTTTCAAAAAGTGATGAGTCATGGTCTACATCCATTTGTTGGTGAGTTTCAAGATTATCATGTAGCTACAGCAGGATGGGAGAATGGAAATACAGGACCGTGATTTTTAATGTAATATCTTATAAGGTATACAATATATTTGGTATCAGATAAACAAATTTTCAGATTTAATAAGCAAGAAAAGTGACCCATTACTGCAGAGAACATGATAGATCTAACAAAAAAGTACAGGGTTGTTGAAGCTGATGATTAAGTGTAGCTGATGATTAAGTGGGTAAATTCTTATGGTTTTGAAGACAGTTGAATGCCAATTAAAAAAATAAACGCTGTAAGGAACACTTAGATCCAGATAAGTTCCTATTATGATCAGTCTGCTAAAGTAAATTATAAGACAAATGAATATCCTGGTTGAGTTAGGTCTTATAATATAGAAAATTTTCTAAGAGTCTAACACAATGAGGAAAGTTTTATTTCTACCATCCATAGGAGGTAGTAGTGTGATTAAGAAAGCAGACCGTGGAGTGAAACATCTTACTGGTTGTATAATATTGTTAAAATTTCTTAATCACTCTTTAACTTAGTTACGTTTTGTTCTGTTTTAAGTTCATACAATGAAAATAACAATAGCCTTTACTGCTTATTTTATTGCTTAAATGAGAGAAAAAATAAAATGTACAGTGCTGGATTTTGTATGTATTCATCACTCGAAAAAACAGCTTTTATTATTTCTGCTTCTTAACATGCTTCATTATGTCAGAGGCTTCCTCGTCTCTTTCAACAAACATCTTGACAAATATATTATGGTTTAGAGAGACTTAGTAAAAAGCATTCTTATTCTTAGTGACAAAGCTAAAACTCCTAGATGGGTTGACTCACCAAGCAAGATAATTTAACACTTTTGGGAAACAGTCCCCTTTGAGATTCTAATGGAAGCTGCATATGTTATACTTGCCAGGTATGACGGTGGTCAATTATGGCAATGGACTAAACTGAAGGTAACAATTGAGACTTTATTTACTTTGATAATATAAGCAAAAGGTCACTAAAACAGGCACTGGTTTTCCAGTGTTCTATTCGTTCTCAACTCCACGTCCCACCTCCCTGCCCCAGAATGGTAATGGGAGAGAGTAAGACGGCATGCAGCATACATGGCTGGAATCATCTCACTGCAGAGGAGCATTGAAATATAGCAGAAAATGTGCCACTTTGAATGGACCTGAGGAGCCAGACAATGAAGAGGGGGAAGGGCTAGCATTAGAAAAGCTAGATGGAGTAGAGAAAAGTGCCTTAGCCAAGACCCTCTGAGAGGGAGGCCTCAGAATGAAGATGCCTGGGCTAGAAACGCAAATATACTTGCGAGTTTGACTGGTTTCAGTGGGCATAAGTCCTTGACTGAAATTCCCTCCACAGACTAATACACTGGCTATGTGCCAAGTTTAGTGTGTGGACAGACAGTGACTTTCCCCCATGAAGCCTGCCAGAAGATGCCATGTAATTGCCTATGATCAGGCCTGAAAGATCACATGCAGGATTTTGGCCAGGAGCTGGACTTCTCAATATCTTATATTACTTACTGTAAATAAACAAGGTATGAGAACAACTTTTACAATTATATACTTTTTTCACTCCATGAAAAAGTTAATGCTACTTCATGAATTTAAACAAAAAACACTTTTTTTCTTTTTTTTTGCACAAAAAATACATTTAAACAAAATAGATGCAGCTTAATGAGTATAAAACATCAACATTTGCTGTGGGCATTTTCACATTTCCATGCTAATATCTTGGCCAAAAATGAAAGTAAATTTTGTTTGTTTTCACATATTAAAATTGTATATCCACAAAGATATGCAATAGGAGTAATAACTAATATTAAGAGCTATGTTTTCTGAGAGTTTACTATGTGCCTGTTACTACCTAAGATTTTTTTTTTCTGTGTAAGAAGAGTACTGAATATGGTAGAATCAGAAAAGAACTTCATTTTTCCTACTCTGCCTTATATATTTTCAAACCTATTTAGTGTGTTACCATTCATTCACCTGTGCGCATCTAAGCCAAAGAAGAGAAATGTGCAGGTTTTTCAGCAAAAAAAGTAAGGTTTATTTAGAGGATTTCAAGTCCCAGAGACACAGGTGAACTATTGCTGTCAACAAAGTTGCTCCCAGGTTATACAGGAAAAAATGAGTAGACCTGGAAAATAAGGGAGTCAGGGTCCTGGGTGCTACTGATTGGATGATTGGAGGGGGATGAAGTAATTAATGTATCTGGTTCTGGAATCAGCCCTGGGGCCATCCTGTCTAGTCCCCAGTGGCTGGTGGGGTTGTTGTTCCACCTAGATGTGCCTGGGGCTAAAACAGGTCTCAAGCCAAGATGTTATTCTTAAAGTCCAACCAAAACATATTGTCCTCATGATTATAGATCTGAGGCTCAATTAAACTTATGTCTTGAGGCTTAATGATTAAGGGAACAGGCATACAGAAGATAAGGGCAGGGGAAAAGGCAATGCCATCATCTGTGCAAAACTAGCTTAAATCAGAGAGAGGAAAAAAACTATATTAATGAAATAAAGTTTGCAGTTACAATTGCATTATTTCATCCCTGACATTTGGTTATAAATTATAGGCAATTCTGTGACTTTTTTTTTTTCACCTTTAGAAAACAAAATGGATAATGAAATAAATGAAATATACAGACTAGCTTAATTTCAACATTCAATATCTTTTAGCATTGGAGCTTCTCTCCTCTGCCAGTTTGAGATTCCTTTGTGCTGTGAAGCCAGTGGTGAAGAAGGCTGTGGGTTGATTTCACATTATTCTTCTTGGATATATGCCATTCCTTTCTCTTTCCTACACAGTATCTATACAAACTGTATATCTTCCTACACAATTTGTGTTGATACTAAGAATATCTGCAAGATTAGAATGAAAGATACAGAGAAGAGGTAAATAAAAGAAAGTTTTTCATTAATTAGCACTAAATAATCTGGCTCTGATGTCCTCTAGGTATGGCAGAGTCTCAATGCTACTGGTTTTTTTCTTTCTTTCTTCTTCTCTTCCTCCTCCTTTCTTTTTCTTCCTTTGCATTCTTCTTTTTCTTTTAATTAATTTAGAATTTTTATGGCTTTCTCAAGGGAGCCTCTCTAGGTGCCTCTGCTTACAGCTTTCTTGACAAGTCAATGACTATTCTCTGGTTGGCCATATAAATGCAACCTCCCCGCCTCCCCTCACACCATATATAAATGTGTGTGCGTCTCACACACACACACACACACACACACACACACACACACAGTGTATAATGACCTACAATCAGCATCTTATTGCTGAGGTCTCCTTATATAAGACATAAATTATTCATGGTTAATTAAATTCAAAAGGCCCCAGTTTGGCTTATTTGACTCAGAGTATACGAGAGAAATGGACACCTTTGTTAATGGAATGAAACAAAGCTGGCTCCCAGGAGAGCCCCTCTTCTTCACTCCCCCACCAAGCCTGCAGCAGCTCTTAGATTTTATATTTCTCAGGCAGGGTGCAAAAGCATATGTTGGAGGGCACATGGCAAGGTAACTAAGTGGAGAAGATCACAGTTCATCAATAATCGTCTCCAGAGAAATTCCCCTCTCCTATAACTATAGGCTTTTTAAACCCTCAATATGTGTTAGTACGGTTGGGTTGGGCTTGCACATAGGTGGGCTAACTCATCACTCTGGAATGTGTAAATTATGGGCAATATGTGTTCATTTCTCAGGTTTTGTTATTTCAGCTAAAAATGAGAGAGAGGGGGAAGAGCTTTAGCTTTTAGTTATATAAATGTAAGCAAACAACAGATGACTCTCCACTGCTTTCTGGGCCTGGTGATGAACTGCTTCCTTAAAAATCCCCAATCTTTCTCAGGATGCTTTAAACTGAATTTTAGGGATATCACTTTGTTTGTTTTCAAACAAACAAAAGTAATTTTTGTTACAATCTGTGCCATTCTATTAGGACGGAAAAGAAAAATCTAAGGTGTTTTGTTCAGATTTAACCTTCAAAGAAATTTTGCAGGATTTAAACTTGTCTTTAGATAGCTGTCTATGTAAAAATTACAAGCCTTTGTGACTCTATTCCAGTATGTAGCAATATTCCTTCCATTAATGAAGAATCTGCATAATTACATCTTCAAACTACCTTCCTTCTGAGAATTTTGGACAAAAATTCATGGTGTTTCAGTAGCATACATGTCATTGCTAGTAAGTCTTATGTAAATAAAAATATATTCATTATTAACTTTTCCTTTTTCCTTAAAAGTATTTTTCCTTTAAAATCTAAAGCTTACCATATTTTTCCCATCCATTTATTTTGAAGAGTTGATTTTCCTTTTCTCTCTGTTTTTACAAAACAATAAAAAGAATGAAAGGAGAAAGGTGGGAAGAAGGAGGTAGGGAGGTAGAAAGCAAAGAAGGGAGGACGGAAGGGAGAAAATAAAAAGGGAAGGAAAGAGAGAGAGAAGAAAGAAAGAAAGAAAGAAAGAAAGAAAGAAAGAAAGAAAGAAAGAAAGAAAGAAGGAAGAAGAAGGAAGGAAGGAAGGAAGGAAGGAAGGAAGGAAGGAAGGAAGGAAGGAAGGAAGGAAGGAAGGAAGAAGGAAGGAAGGAGGAAAGGAGAAAGAAAGAAACTTTAAAATTTAGCTTATTATTTGTGATTAAGTCATATCTGAATTTCTTTTTCATACAGGTTACTTAGAAAATATTTATGTTCTTGGATTGGAAAATAATTACACTGCTGTTTTATGTATAATAACAAAATTAAATATTACTTTTTAGTCTAATTTTGTGGAATTCTGATCATTCTTTTGCCATCTATTCCCGAGGTTATTTATCCTCAAGCATATGCCTACTTTTGTTTACATTATAGAAACAATCTAGCTTTCTAAATGTAACAATCATTGATTTCTTTTATCTGAGAAAATCATTTTTTATGATTCTAAAGTGATATACTTTACTTTTATATACTTTTTGAAAAATACTCAATAATAACAATAAAAAAATAATAACCATAATCCCAGAGATAAGGGCCATATTATTATGCTTTCTTTTTCAAATATTTTATATATGTGACTACCACTACCTGAATAGAAGGGAAAATGACAGATGAATAGATAGAATAATAAATAGTGAGTGATAGATTAATCTAAGATACTGCAATCTAAATATCTCCAAATTTCCCCAGTTCAGGTTTTATTTCCTCTTTAATTGTCATATCAAATACCTAGAATCTTTATCCTAGGTTTAATAAACATTTCAGCATCTCCTCCCTTGATCTGGGATAATTAACATGAGATAATTTTTTCCCTGACACTTCTTGTTCTAAACTCCTTATTTTACCTAAGGACTTTAAGAAGCAGATTTTCTAAAAGGTTCATAATCCTTCACCATGTGTTATTTTCCAATACAACGTTTACTTTTCTTCAGTAGTTAAGTTTCTCATTCAGTCACACTCCGGATTATGTAAATCATTATTTAACAAGTAATTATTAAAACTTTATTATGCTAGCCACTGTGAAAAACATTTGAATATAGAGGTGATACAGAAAGCAAAGTTTCTTTTAATAATGAAATTAAAATTTAGCTCTCTGAGGTAGTGAGTATAGGTGAAAGTTTGCCTCAATCAGTTTTTTGGCTTTCTTAAAAATATTTGAATATTGTACAACATAGCTTGGTGGTAATGTGGTATGGGAACTTAATTACTCTGACATCTTGTTATAAGAAAGTAATTATCTTAACTAATTTGAATTTATCACAAACAATTGGATCTACTAGTTCAAGGCAACAATTTGAAATATGTTAAATGGTATTTATTAGAGAAAAAAGACAACATGTTAACTTTTGATCTAGAGATCACATGTACCTGAGAAACATAACATAATTTACTTTTCTTTCTAAATAAACATTGAGTCAGAGAGTTTGCCATGTGTCAGACATGCCTGATTATTTATTTAAGGCAACAAGCATCTGTTCAATGAAGTTTTTACATGCAACATCCAATTTAAAAATTTATTCCTTCTTAGTCTACATCTAGAATGTATATATTTATCAAGCTGTGAGCATAGAAAATCATACAATGAGAAGATATCCAGAGAATAAAGACATAAATTATAACATATATTGTCTTTTTTTCCCCTTAAGATGTATATATCTCACACATACAACTTGATTTATATGGTAACCATCACGAAAGAAATGGATTTAATCAAATTTAAAACTGAAAGTTTGTTTTATCTCACCACTTTGAACATCAATCTTGTATCACACCAGTCTTTAGTCTGATTTATTATTGATTAAGTACTCATGAGTAACACAGCAAGTTGAAGCCAGATTACTACACTCAAATTTAAGTAACCAACTATTAATTCACTGTGATGTTTATTTCCATTTTGCCCTTTGTTAATTGCCTTTTTTACTTGGTAAGTATTATTTAAAGTTAATATGAGGAAAAAATCTAAATACTTTATTCGTAACAATATAAGCAAACCAGATGTGCAGGGGTAAAGATAACAATGGACATACAAAAATTCATGGGATGCAGCATATGGCCATTTGAACCATCTAGATTTCATGCTCTCAGAAATACATAAGATGAAAAGTCTATTAAACCAAGTGATGCATCTGAAAATATAAACAATGGTGAATGTTTGCAGAAAATGTTATTTACTAGTGTTTTATGTTTGTCTAAGGTATATAATACTTTCCCGGAATTATACTTATGTTGGTCATAGCTAATTCCATTAAGATTGTAAAATATCAAGTTTTCTGCATCTAAACTGGTTGGATTTTATGAATATTTTAATTTATAATTACTGAGCTTATATTTTATTGTGCTTTAAAGACTCAAATTAAATTGGTTGTCAACTTAACACTTCATTTGACCCTATGATTCCTTGCAATAGGTACAAAGGGCATTTGTGTTATTGCAAATGAACTTAGTTTAAAAATCATTTCTACTGATTGTTTAACATGATGAGATATAGTGGTACCCAGTAAATTTGATATTCACCATTAAGATATATTTATGAGAACATACATAAAGGAATAAATAATCCACTTCCCCGTTTTAAAACATAGAAAATCATATAACAAAGTATATATTTATTCATTTATTTTATAATTCAAAATATATTTATTCAAGATGTCATTCTGATCCTGTAACATATGAGTATTGTGTCTACTTGGTTCTTGGCAGTTGAGTATCACCACCTGTTCTCTGTTTTTCAGGGTCCTATCATCCCTATTATTAGCAGTAACAGCTTCTCTTACCTAATGTCTGACCCAAAACAACCACTCATTACTGTTTTACTAAATGCTCCTCTTTACATTAAGGTAAGAGAAGTGTTAATCCACCACTCTATAAAGTCCTAGTCTTTAGCTCTGTCCTCCCATTGCAGGAGATAAGACCTCTTTCTAACCTTCTAGGAAAGTCTACTGGCTTTTACACTTGGCTTTCCATAGTCTGTTAATTGCCTGTAACTTTTGTTATCTTTTTCAGAACATTAAAATGCTTAATAGTATTAATTCAAAATCATTATCTGTATAATTATTATTTACCTTGTACTTTTCAGACAGCCAATATCAGTCACACAAACTAATGCATTTTGTACAGAGTATGCCATCCTGGTTCATCACCAGTGGTTTTTAACCTTTGGACTGCTTTATTGTTCCAGGAGTTTCCTGTGTTCCATCTACCACCATGGATCCCATTCTCACTGTCAGGTTGACAGTAAGAAATCTATCTCCAAAGTATCATCATAATCTGCTTCCTCTGAACACTCTCAGTATAACTGGTCATAGATTTTTGAAGGAGGAGATGCTCAAATAGTGTTTTGTATACAGAGTGTTTATTAGGGATCCGTACATATGGAATTGAGGTGGAGAAGCAGGACCGGCAATGATGCAAAAGCAATTTGCCATACAGGCCTAGAAAAATGTTCTTTAAACCAATAAGGAAGTCTGGAGCACATAACAGCCCATCAGAGTTATCCCACTTTGGACCAGAATGGCTGGGTCATTATACATTCCTCATCAGGCATTAATTATAGGCTGTTCTTTGTCAGGGCAGCTCTTTGCATCTGAGTCATGTTTACAGATACTAATAATAAGCTGTTTGTTGACATGTGAAGCAACAAGTTATTGCCTGAAGGAGAACTGGTATTCACATCACTGTGTTCATTACACAGATTAGTCACTACAACACACCGATTTTGTAACCTGGAAGTCATAGCAATAGAAAGCACCTAAATTAAAGCAGAGAAATAGACAGGAAAGGAAAACAAAGCATAGGAAGAAATTAGGACACATTAAAAATATAACTTGAGCGTGATTGGAGTTCTAGAAGAAAAGGAAAGATTAGAATAAAAGCAATATTTGAAGCTATCAAATCTGAGATGACAAAACATTAAAACAATACACCAAAGCACAAATTCAGGAAGCTCAGCAAACTCCATGCAGAATAAATACAAATAAAACCACATCTAGGCATATCCTGATCAAACTACTGAAGAACAAGGGAAAATGGAAATCCTAAAAGTAATCACACCCACACATAAAAACAACATATTCTGGGAACAAAAAGAAGAAGAGTAAGAGCTGTTTTTTATGTTTTTTTTTTCTTAACCAAAAAACAAACAAACAAACAAACAAAAAACCATGAGTCTCAGAAAACATGGGATGCATTATTAAATTGTTTAAAGGGCATAAATGTCAACCTCAAAGTTTATAGCCAGTAAATATACCCTTTTACAGCGAAAGTGAAACAAAAACACTTTCAAATAAATGAAAGCTGAGAATATTTTTTTTTTTTTGTCAACAGGGCTTGCATTACAAGGTAAAATTTCCATTAGATAAATTTCAAATCTAAATTTGAGTAAGAAACAAGAAAACTTTTGAAGAAACATATGAGAATAAATTATTGACCATGAAGAAGAAAAAAGATTTCTTTTAAAAAATATAAGTTAGCCTACATCTAAAGTAAGAACTATGTTTATCAAAATATACATAAAGAAAGTGTAAAGGCAAACTACAAAGTAGAAGATAATGTGTATTAACACATATGATGATGGACACATATCATATGTATTATGTATATATGTAAAATAGCTACCAATCAGTATCAAAGAGATTGAAAAACCTAATTGAAAAAGCAAGAGTCTTAATCAGGCAATTCTTAAATGAGGATGTCCAAGATAAATACATGAAAAGTTGCTTAACTTTATTAGATATATAAAAATGCAAATTAAAACACAAAGCAATACCAATTGTTAGCAAATTGGGGGCAATCACAACTATTATTCACTCTGTGTGAGATTTTAAACTATTATTGTTTTTTGGATATCTGCATCTATTAGTTTCTATTAAAGCTAAAAATATGCATCCCTTTGAATGTGGAATTATACTCCAAAAATTATGTTCAATGAAATGCTCATATGTGGTCTTCAAATTCATGTACATGAGTTTTTATAACAGTGCTTTTTGTAACAAAAATTGGATACTAACCATCAAAACTACAATAGATAAATAAATGATGGTGTTTTCACACATGCAATAACTATACATAAATTAGAATGAACTAATGTTGTTTACAACAATATATTGACTTTAACAAACAGCATATTAAACAAAACTATCCAGACAAAAAAGTACATACTCTATGATTATATTCATATAAAGTTCAAATATAGATATGATTAATATTATCATGGTTATTATTAGCAATGAATGAATAATAAGTAGTATCTGAAAGGAGGCTTCTGGCATACTGAAATGTTTTCTTTTCTCCTTGTGATTTTGATCACATAACATACTATGTTCATGAAATTCCATTATGCTATTTATTGTTTTTGCACTTTTCAGTAGTATATTATATTCAGTAAAAAAGTCAAAAAGAGTATGGAGAATGACTGACTATGAATATGTAAAAAGTATTGGATATAGGTTCTTGAGTGAAAAGATAAAAATACAAATTTTAAAAATATATATGCACTCACAAAAATAAAAATATATATAAATAATTTAAAAGTTACATGTGGATTAATCATTATAAGTGATTCTTAAATTATTTTGCTTAGGTTGTTTAATTAAAATTTCTAAGTTCTCTAATATGAACAAACTTTTCTTCTTTAATAAGAACGTAATTATTTTAAAATTTCAATTAAACAACCGTTAGGAGTGGTAAGAGAAAATATCTCAGATAACAAATAATGGTTACTTTACTTCAAAATTTTTATTTCACTAAAGAAAATTCCTATTGTCACTTTTTGTTGTTGTCACAATTATTCTATTGTGAGTATTTGTTAGTAGAAAGACAATAAAACTTTCCTGTCATATATGAAACATCATTGTAGGCACTGATTTCAGGATTTAGTGGAGTTTGTACCTTTAAACTTTGCCTGGATCTTTCTATCAGCCCAGATTGTTTGCCAGATATATATATATCAAGACCAGTATTTCTTCATTAATCTCCTTGCTAGGCTGCTCTTACTACCTCTGTCTAAAGTTACACTTTTTTGTCTCAAGTTCTACATCAGGATCCTCAAAGTGTTTTATTTTCCTTCTAACATGGTTATTGCCTCCACTTTAGCTGCTACACTAGAACTGTTATGTAAAATATGTTAGAAAAAATATGTAGATTGCATGAACTACAAGCACCCACAATGTGCACATGTGCACAAACACACACTTAAAGACAAAAGTCAAAACTAAAATAAAATTATATTAAATCTTAGTATTAGTATTAACATTTTTCGGTTGATAGCCAGAATGCCTAGATTTGCATTCCAGCTCTAACACTTGTCAACCTGAGGCAAGTTATATAACTCAATTATTCTTCATATTCATTATCTGTAAAAAGGAAACAAAAATGGTAATTATGAAATTATGTTTTTGTGAGAACTACAGGATTTAATTTATATATAACAATTGTAACAGGGTCTACTACAGCCAAGGCATCATAATAATGGTGTTTGTTTTTATGCTATTATTAATATAATCTATGTTGCTCTTTTTTTCAACTTGTTTTTATTGTTTTTCATAATGCAGAATACATCAAATATTTTTTCTTATTTTTATTTTAAACTTGGTATTTATTTTAGAAGTTTCTCAAGTCATTAAAATAACTTTATTTATTATAATCTAAGTTGTCCATATACTTTTAAATCTTTTATTTCACATTTAAATCTTTAGTTAATTTTAAGTTCATTGTTCTGTAAGCATTGCAATGAGAATCCAATTTCATGTGCCTCTGAAAACCCAACTATCTCTTAATTATTTCCTCCTTTTTCCAGTGGTCTGCAATGCCACTCCTGTTAAAATAATTTTTCATGCATAAATGAATCTATTTCTGGTTCTGTATTCTGTTCCATGGGTTAATTTTTCTATTTCTGTATAATTATTACAATTTTAATCATAATAACTAGAATAAGTCTTGCTAGCTGTGAAGGAAAGACCATCACTTTACTTTTCTTCTCTAGCAGTTTCTTGCCTTTCTCAATCCTTTGCTCTACCACATTATTGAATAACCATATATCAAGTTATTTAACAATTACAACTGGGATTTTGTTTGGGAAATGTGTTCCAAATCATATAGGTTCACTTCCTGGGGACATTACTATGTCTCTGCCATGTTTTATATAGGAATACAAATATCAGAGAACATTTATGAACATATAAAAAAACCAAGAATATTATGTTGCTTAATTTTCATTTCAAACCCATGGTTCTATAATCATAACCAATCGGTAAATGATGACCTGGAGACTCAGGTGTGTTAACTACATGATTTTTAGCCATATAGCCTGTAAATGAGAAAACTTGCATTTAAACTCAAATCTATCTGACAAGAAGTTAAAAATGTGGTTAAACTGAGAGCTTAAAAAAGGAAAAGTATGCTGATATGGCATCTCAGCATTGGTTTGTGTGATAGGCTGAATAATACTCTCCCCAAGGATATCCGCAGATATTGTTAAAGATACTAAGATGAAGAGGTTATATTGTATTATCAGTGTGGGCTTGATATAATCATGAGTCCTCAATTAAGAGAGACAAGAGATCAGAGTAATAGTAGAAAGTGGAATGAGGAAAGCAAGAAGTTGAAGTGATGCAAGGGAAGGGTCACAGGCCAAAGGATGTGGCCTCTAGGTGCATAACAGTTGGCCTCTAGAGTCTTCTAGAACAGGCTCTAAAAGTTGAATAGGACAAGGAAACATATTGTGGGCCCCAGGCCTGGCTGGTTCCAGGTCTGGCTGCAAGCCAGGCTTGCAGCTAAGGGTATGACACCAGATTCAGCATGTCACATTAAACGCAGTAGTGCACCTACACCTAGTGTATGTAAGTATGATTCAGCTTGTTATATTATGCATATGTGGCAGGATGCCACTATTGTTCTCTGACATACATAAAGCTCATGCAGTCCCCTGACATGAAAGCACACTTTCCACACTAAAGCTTGTGCCTGACATTTCATTGTCATGTTAGCTCCTCATGGATTCTTCCAACTGGGCATCTTACCACCAAAACCTTCCCTTCTCAATCAACTTGGCACTGACACATATTCTTACATTAGAGCCTCCAGTCAGAATCAGACATGCTGATACCTTGACGTTAGCCCAATAAAACTAATTTTGGACTTCAGACCTCCAGGACTGTAAGTAAGAAATGTGGTGTGTGTGTGTATGTGTGTGTGTGTGTGTGTGTGTGTGTGTGTGTGTGTGTGTGTTTAGGACAGTGTTTATAGAAATTTATTACATTAACAACAAAAAACAGTTTGTTGTACTTAAATAAACACATCAAGAATTCCACATCACAGGCTATCTGTAGGTCAGGCAAAGACAAATTTCATTTTCTGAACTAACATCTTAGAGGGGTTACTAATAAACACCTGTTACTAAAAAGAAGTCTTTGGGGAACTTATACAGTGGGCCTTAAAAATCATCAAGTCATTCAGATGAAGTATTTCTCCTTGGTTGGTTCCCATTTCAAAAACATTTTTATTCCTTTACATCTTGTTGAGCTTTGTCATGCTGGAGATTTCCCACAGTATGCCACCACTGCAACTGAATGATATAAATATGAACACCAGTGGGAGCCAAGTTTTAAAAAAAATTAAACTGTTACCTAGAATAGAGCCAACATCCCCACAATTCTGTACATGAATGCAGATCTATTAGCCTTGGTCATGATGAAGCCAGTAAATTGAAGTCTTGTTATATACTCTCCAGCTTCAGATCATCTTTAGTAAAAACAATTATGGATATTCTGAAGAGGCTAAATATTCTGGGTCTTTTTTCTTATTCTATGGAGTGAATCTGTAACTGAAAACTGAATTATGAAAGCTACATCAGGTGAAATAAGAGAGGCATGATACTGTAAGTTTATAACTACATAAATACAATTAAAAATCTTTGATGATTTAAGCATTACATTTAATTTTTTCAAGCACTAAGTGTTAAGGGTGGAAAATTTTCAAATGGCCAACTTCTGCTTCCATTGTCTAATGTTAAGGGTGCAGTTATCCTGTACAAAGATATGCTAATGTTAAGGGTGTAGTTATCCTGTGCAAAGATATGCTAATGTTAACTTCTGCTACTGTAAACCTGCTTGCTTGCTTAATGTAATTATAGGCTTTATAAGCTACCTCCTCTGAAAGCTCAGGGCTGATTCTCTAGTGGGGAGAGTCAGTCGCCGGACGGCTAATAAAAGGCTCATAATTAATCTCAATTGTCTCCGTGGGTCTTAAATTTGATCGCATCACAACATGAGCTTTTTCTTAAACCTATTACCAATATTATTTATAAATTCTAGCCAATCTTTTTAAATAACCAATGGAATTATAATTAATGCAATATTTTTTGGAAATTTTGGGAAAAAATTATTGGAATAGATTATAGTATATACCAGATATGCATAGATTTTTAAATTTGCTTGTATTTTCTACATATTATTTATCACCTCAGAGGTGGAGAAAGAGCATCTCTTTGACAGTGGAAAAAAAAATTACTACATTGATTACTTTCATTTATTTTATTTTAGATAAACTAGCCATTTCAAAGTTCAAATTGCCCGCTCATGCATTTTGTCCCCTTTCAAGGGTTTGCCAGTTCCAATCCTTTCTTTCAAAGTGTCTTTGAAATACCGTCCTCGTTTTTATCATTTTCGCCATGGGTGGCAGAAAGTTCTTTGCTCATTAGCTTACATCTTGTATCCACATTAGATTTTGCAATTAAATCCCTCGCCAATACTCCTCTCAGTATTCCCTTACCATCAGGAAACATTCCGCCTTTAGTCTGTTTTATATCTAGGAATATACGAAGCTGCTCCCAGATGCCTGGTATTTCTTGTTACCCTGTTTCATGCCAAATGTAGAGCTTCAGTGGGAGATGTGCAGTTCTTGAGCTAAAATTGTGACAGAAATACCAGTTACTGGGTTCTCATATTACCCTTACAGCTCCACTCTAAACATAATTTCAACCCAGGATAGTGCATGTTTATTTTAATTTACTCAAAATTTTAAGTGGTCAAATGTATTTTGAAATTTATAATTTGATAGATATTAAAAAGCAGTCTTTAATCAAGTACACTATTGTTTCCACAATAAAAGATATAAATATTTATGCAAAATGGTATTTCGAGTTTTTTCTATCTTGGAAGTGTGGATAAGAGATTGCGACCTGTCGTTTCTGAGCCTCTGCCCTTTATCTATCCTCACACAAACTTCTACTCTCAGCATCTACTCATTTTATATCATATTGCCATTTTATTCACACTGTATCAGTACTCCAAACTCCTGCTGAATTTTGTTTAATGAAGCCTGGTACTTACAAAAGTACTTTCAGGTTTTTTATTTTTTTCTTTATTATTATTTTTTTTTAGCTCAGGCCTTAACTCCACTTCGAAAATTTATATATATATATATAATATTATATATCATTTATTATATATATTATAAATATATATTATATATACATTATAAATGATATATAATATTATGGCTGTATATAACATTTCATAGTCATTCATTCTTTTGATGACAAACATTATACATTTTCACTCTGCTGATTCAAAGACAGCCATATGACATACTTTGACCAATAAAAAATGAGCAGAAGTCATACTGGGTCACTTTTAGGTAGAAGTTTATAAAATTAACACTGTATTCTCTTTCCTCTGCATTTGTGATCCTGAAAGCATGTGTCAGGATAGAGCCTCAGAAACCTGCTCTTCTCTGACTCATAGTCAGTCTATAAGATATGTAGGCTTATTTTACTGTGGTATATCGTAGCCTAGACTGCCAGATGCAAATATTTATAAATATAACCTAATAATGATATTCCAAACATACACAAATTACAGCAAATTATATAAAACATTCAATTGTCATTGAGATTATACATGTAACACCAAAATTTTTATATCAGCTTTTTTTTAAAACATAAAAAAATTAGGGGTATAGTTAATTCTCCTTTTTATTATACAGATGTAGTTGTTATTTATAAATGGGGATTCCATTCTCCATTTATTTTTGTATTATTTACTTTTAATGACCATTAAAAAATACCTATATCAACTTTGATATTTAATTGCCAGGAAGCCTCAGTAATTCACTCCAAAATTCTGTTGTCCTTCATTGAGGATATGGAGCCCTAAAAATTTAATGGTGCTTTTCCTGCTCTTGGTTCTAAACTACAATGGACAGACAGAAACAAGATTATCAACAATGTCAGTGAACTCTCTCACCAGGATATCCCCCATTATCTCTGTGATCTCGCTTAGGGATCTCCAAGAACTCCTATTCAGGTGGAGAGATCTTTGTGTTAGGTAGTTAATTAGGCATGAGAGACAGGAGCAAAGGCCCAGCTCTATAATCATAAAAAACTTTCCTTGAAGACCTTCCTTACAGACATCCCAGAAATACCTCCTTTTTAGGGTTATAAATTATCTCAAGTTCTAGAGCACAAAAGTCATAAAAGCTTCTTGCTAATCCAGCTACGAATGCATGAACAGAAAGTATTGCCTGTAACTTCAGCCTCCTTATACTATCATTATAATCTCATGACTATGCCTAAAAGTTCATGAATCTAATTATAACAGACTGAATTCTGGGTAAGCACATGAGCGATAGGCAAAGTGTTATATAGCCTCCAGCTGTCAGTCAAGGTGACCTCACATAGGAATCATCTAAGACCCCTCATCATGGCCCAAATATAAACGGACTTTCCATTTCTGCATTGTTACAGTGTTTCTGGGTGGAAAACCGCTCCTGCCTTTGGGTGTACTGTCTTTCTCTTCATGTCCCAAATTCCATAGGGCAGCATCCTTCCTTAGAGCAGCCTGTCTCCTTCCAAAATGTACTTTCAATAAATCTTACTCTTTCTAAATCTCTCCGACCTCTAATTCTTTGCCGCAAAGGTGAGGAAGAATCAAGGGACAACACACAACACTGCCACCGTCCACCATCCTCCTTCTCCTCCCCTACACCACTGGGATGACACAGAATGTCATATCACCCCCGTAGTGACATTTGGTAGCACAAAAAAATCCATAAATCCTTCCTCAATACTCTGCTAAGGCAGTTCATTGTGTTTACCTGTTAATTCTAGGCAAATTTTGCATCGCAGTATCCATAATCCATTTGAGCAATATATCAGAAGTTTCATATATTCTTGCCAGGAAATTAGTTCTCAACACATGGGAGACTGCTTTCATATTAATAAATTCTTCTCCATCCAGCTTTATATTGTTTACTCCTATCCTGGATCAAAACCTCATCATCTACACATATACATATATACATACATACATATGTACCCTAGGTCTTCGCAATTACTTTAGAGTAACTACTGTTTTCTCCTTGAACACAGTCTAAATTTTTCCTCTTCAGTTAATTGTCTCAAAGCAATAAGGAGAGGAAGCAGAAGAAAATTCAGAGGAAGACCAGCATCATCTTGCAAAGCAGCTGGCTCAGGTGGTGTCTTTGCTGGATCCCCACTCAGGTTGAGGTTATAATTGTCTAACTAGTGTAATGTGGGGTCTTCTATGTGTCAATATTGCTCAAAGAAGAATGTGGTTTCAAGATTTTGAAATATCTAAACCAGTTTCCTCATCCCAGAGCTCAGATTTCCATAACTTTTTCATCAAGATTTGGACTTTTGCATAAGGAATCTGTTGATGCTACAAAATAAATCTCCTTTGTAGTTCTGCCACATTTAAAATGAAATCCTGGGATTAATTTTCAGCACAAATTATACCATAGTTATAAGAGATGAGGGTGTCTTCAAAGTTACCCTAGAGGCCTTCTGAGTAATTTTAATTAACACTTAACTGACCTGGGTCTGTCATTTTCTTTTTACGACTTCTAAAGTAGTTAACAAAGCAAGATAATTTCACACATCACTAAATAACATCCAAGAGCCTTAGTTATTTCATATTCCAAAGCTTTATCAGATTTATCTTCCATATAACCTTGTTTCATATCAATACCTGTGTGAATTTTAGTTATTGTGATGCTGCCATATATAAGAATTTTTACTATTCTCCCTACCACAAGAAATGGGGTCCTTGTTGTGGTCTGTCTAATAAGTGTTTTATTTCTAGAGTTCCAGCCTTGGGATTTGTTCTTAGGACTACTTCCAGTGCCAATAGTTTCAGCTTGAGTTCTCTGCACTACCTATCACCTACCTTTGCAAAAGCAACTGGAGGAAAGAAAGCTACTATGCAGGTACATTATTCAGGTCACTGTTGCAGGCAAGTGGTGCTCAGCTCCTCCCTGGGCCTGTGGAGGAGCCTAGAGAATGACTCTCAGAAGTGCTTAACAATGAATTGACTGGGGGAACATTTATTATTTGGCTCTTGTCCCTATCCCAACATTGGTTGAGCATTGCCTGAGGGGGACATGATTATTATGCATAGTGAGTTACTGATGTTCAACCTTGCATAACTATGGGAAAAGAAAGTCAGTTTTAGCTTGAGGCTAGACTCTTGTAACATAAGTTACATTGAATCCTTCACAAAATTGTCAGCCACTAATCAGATAAGATCATAGGTGATGCCACAAAAGAGGTAGGACACAAAAAATGTCATATATAAAAACCTGCTTTGCAGTATACATGTTCTGCATGGTTTTCAAAAAGCAGGTATTCAAAGTGGAATTTTTTAAATGTACACAAACATAAATAGGCAACTCTATAAATAAGCAAATTAAATTTTAAAAATCGTTTTGGAAAATCCACACATACTGAATGAAAGTAGAACTATAACTCTATCTTTATTTTTATTAGTTGACTTTTCTGAATTCTTGGCCAGTGCTAGACATTAAATCTATACAAAGATGATTCAGTATCTTAGTAAGATACTGTGTATTTTACACAGTATAGGAAGGAAAATAACCCTCAAGGCTCTCTCCTGTTCCCTCTCTAATCTTGCCTAGACAGCTTGATTCATTTCTAGCACATTATCACTTCAATTAATTATTAGGTGGTAGATGCCATTCTATAGTGACTGGCCACCTTTACTGCTGCAGACAGCAGGATTCCTGGGACCAGGGCCAAGCTGAGCTCTGAAATGTTTAATAATATGCTAACATCTAAACAATCCCTTTGCCATATGTATTACCTTGTAAATTCTATTCATTTTTACTTAATCTGAAGTTCAGAGGTTTCATTAACATTGGATGGAGAAAAAACACAAAGGAGTTCTGAAAGAGCAGTGTATGAATACAAGATAGATTAAGGACAAAATAGTTAAAGGAAGAAATTTTCTTTTCCAACTTTAATTTGCAATAGAATCTGGGCTAAAGAATTGTTAAAGAGAATTTCAGTCTTCTAGTTTCTCTTTCTGACTAAATTTCATGTCCATATTCTGGTAAACTTTCTTCTCATTTCTTTTATATTTGCATCATAACTACAGTCACTACATTGTCCTAAGTACCTATTAGGAAGTCATTCATACATAACAATGATTTTTAGATGGAAGGGTTGGGGAGAGAAGTGGAGGAGAAAAGAAAGGAGAGAAGGGAAGAAAATATACAGGCCCAGGCACATATCTAGTAAAATGAAAATCTCCATGGTTCTAATCCATGTATTTTTACATATTTACATGTATTTTTATAAATTTTGCAATAGTTTTGATGCATATCTAGTTTGATAGTAACACTAAATGCATTATCTTTAGTCATTATGTTAGGTAGCTCGTCAGACATGAGGGAAAGGGGAACAAGGCAATGGAGGCCCAGCCCAGGGACTGCCCAAAGAACACCCCATTAGTAGCTTAAGAATCCTTCCTGCATCCCAAGAGATAAAAGACAAGAGGGCCATAACCTATAAGTGGTTTAATCTGGCCACAGACACCAGTGCAGAAGGTACCACCCTAACCTGCCCACAACCTTAGCCTTGTTATACCATTATTATAATATCATGTTTATGCCCAGAAGTTCCTGAATCTAATTATAACAGACTGAATTCTGGATAAGCACATGCACACTAGGCAGAGTTATATAGCGGCCAAGTGTCAAACAAAATGACCTCATGTGTTAATCATCTAAGAACACCTTTGTAACCAATCATCTCTGCCCTAACATAATACAGACCTTTCCACTTCTACATTGTTACAGCTCTCTTTGCTGAGAATCTGCTCCTCCCTTGGAGTGTACTCTATCTTTTATCTTTTCACTCCCAAATTCCACAGGGCTATAGACTTCCTTACCATGGCCTGTCTCCTTCTAAAATATAACTTTAATAAATATTTTTCTAAATCTCACTGACCTATAATTCTTTGCTGCATTGGTGGGGAAGAATGGAGGAAAAACGCAAATTATACCTCTGCATTGTTACCACCCCTCATGCTGCTGGGATGATGCCAGAATTCAAACTGCCCCTAAAGATAACAATTAGAATAATTATTTTAAAAAATATTTAAAATGCAGATTTTTTTTCTGAAGAAACTAAGACTTAAATATTGAGAATTAACATTTTAAAAATTACCCTGAAAATTCATACTCTCAACCCAAATTTCTGTGCCCACTAGTTTATATAATATCTACAGGCGTTATTTTTTTTAATTAATATTTATTACAGAATCTCAATATTTGTTAAAATCATGCTTTCTCTGTATCATGAGTCAGAAATTTAAAATATGGAGGTTTTTAAAAAGAGCAAAACAATGTAAAAGATTATCATAGTCGAGAAACTGGATAATATTAAAAAATAGTAGAACATTTGAAAGAGCTTGACACATTCAGCATTAAATAAGCTCATGAAAATGAATGGATAGAAACATCGATGAATGCAGGACTATATGTAGACATTCCTGAAACAACATTGTAGGCAGACACACTTTGGGGCAGGTTAATAAAAAGTGAGTGTGTTTAAATTTCTGTTTTTAAAAAAGGATAAATAGTAGTGATACACACAGGGTGATGGCTTGCTCTTATAAGGACATTATAAAGACAAACCTATTAACAATTTAGAGAGAGAATCCAAAAAAAATAAAAGAGGAGATAAGAAGACTTTCTGTTATCTAAAATCCATTGTGTCTCAGTAGCATTGAGTAGGTACCTTGGTTCTTTTCACTAGTGCAATAAAGAAATACGAATCAGCAATATTTTTAAAAATAAGGTTTATTAAAGTATGTAAAATGAGTTTGATTAAAGTATGCCCCAAAGGAGGGGTGGGTTACAGCAAAGCGGGCTATAATCCGGTGGAAGTGGGAGGTCTGTATTAGGACCATAATGGGAGGTTACCAGGATGGTGCTAGATGATTGGCACATGAGGTCATTTTGATTGACATTTGGCTGTTACATACCTTTGCCTATTACACAGAATTCAGTCTGTTATAGATTCATGAACTTCATTATATCATAACGATTGTGTAATGAGGCTAGGCCACAACGAGGTTAGTATAGGACAGTCTGTACAGGCACTCATGGCCAGTTTAAACCAGTTGGTTATTTTATGACTTTCTACTTCTTTGTTCCTCAGGATGCAAGGGTAATTTAAAACTCTTAAATGGGTGTTTCAGGGAGAATCCTTCATTCCTTTGTTCCCCTGTCACTCATGCTGCTTAAGAACTAACATTTCCTATCCTACATAAAAGAAACAATCAAATAGGTAAAGAAACCATAGTCCATCTACAGGGTAAGATTTTAAATATATGCCTAACCACTTTTCAATTATTATCTCATGTGCATGTTTATTTGTATTTTAGGTCTAGGTTCTGAGTGTGTTGAAGTTATTCATGTGGCAGAAATAGGAGATAAGCTCAATGAAACATTGGTAAATGAGTATGGAACAAAGGTGAGCATAATGAATAAAATAGTATGCTCACTATTAAAAATAAAATATATTCAGGAGGCTATTTATATTATTTTGGTTTCATTTTCATTTATAGTGTCCATTTTGCTGTACTTTCTCTTTTCCTATGTATATTTAAGCAATATGGATATTTATTTGCTATTTTACAGTTCCTTAAGACATGAAAAGGAAGAGGTTTTAATAATATTAAATATTTTATGTACTGTTGCAACAGAGTGAAATAAGAATACACAGATAAAGCCAGATACTTAGCTCTACTAATGTCCAAACCAAGAGATATGTAATGTATGGTTAAAATTCTGAGATTCAAGTGTTTATTTGGTTAAATTACTCATAATTGAGTTTTTATTAAAAATCATGCTCGCTTTCCCAATTTTAAAAGTAGTACAATGCATAGTGAACAAAATAATTCTGAAAACATAAAATTATATAAATTTTTTAAAAATTTTAAATAAAAATATCTGCATCTATGGCCATGTCACCCTGAACACGCCCAATCTCGTCTGATCTCGAAGCTAAGCAGGATTGGGCCTGGTTAGTACTTGGATGAGAGACCATGTAGGAACACTGGGTGCTATAGGTGAAAAAAAAAAAATTGCAAATTACCCAGAGATAGCCACTATTTGCACAATAAAATATAATTTAATTTTAATTAAATATTTTCAGAAAAAGAAACTGAATTAATGCTAGAAAAAATGCCCACTATAGAAAAAAACAAATCACTTCATAACAAGAGATGGGATCCTATGAAAATCTCTCAGAAGTTTATATTATATATTACGGAATTATTGTCATTATATGCATTTATTTTTAACCACCTATTTCTGTATAGGCCTAAGTGAAACTTGCTATATTGTGAAATCTAATTAACCGGTTCATAAAAATAAGCTATCTTGGTCACTATACAATTAAAAACCTTATGAGTTTTTTTTTCAAAAGTTTATACTGTGATATCTTAGTTAAATTTTATAATAGTGTTTTAAGAGATATTAATAAGTAAATGTACCCTATAATTCTAATATCTTAGAGAATTAAATTGCAACCAGAAAAAAATCCACCTGATAGTGAAATTACTATAGATTATAATACTAAATACATTATACATAAAAATCATGCATATAATAAAATAATCTCTGATGAATTATTTGATCATTAAGGTCTGTCTTCCCTGTTTTAGAAAGCACCATTTTTAAAATTTGATCAGTTACTTTAAATCATGCCACATTTTAGACTGCTTTATATTTGAAACATATTCTTACATAATCTTTTTTTGTTTCAGAGCATCTATTTTACTTTCCTAATTCCAGTTGAAGAAATGCATATTTACTTTTATTTTATTTTTAAGTTCTTTCACATTCTTAATCATATAATGTATTTAATATACAATCTATATCTTCCTGAAGACATGTTACTAATGAATTGTTCTCACTTTCTGTTGGACATTATGTTAAGTATGTTAAAGTTTGCTGTTCATTTGTCATATTGTAATGTAGTTTACATACCTCTGCTTTGGTATGCTTTAACTCATGTTTCCTCCTTTCTTGGACAAATATGGTAACACTCCCAAGTCCTAGACATTTGCTAGTTTGTTTTTTTTTTTCATTTTAATATCTCCACAGTTAATGACTACTGTTATACTCTTCCGTTCCTTGATTAGTGGTAAGATGAAGGGTTGTTTTATCCTTCCCATGTATATTGATCTTTCAGGGATTTGCTCTGTAAATTCCTTTTTGGATGTTGACTAAGTATATGGTTTATGTGGATTTTTGCTTATTTACTTTAAATATCTAAATACTTTAGTCAATTGTGTACATCATAAATACTTCTCTTTATTTACTTTTACTTTTTAAAATTTCATTCCCTGGATTTTTTGTTTTTGTTTTGTATTTATCTTTGTGATTTTGTCCAGAATATTTTTATTTTTAAAAAATTATAAATACATTTATATGCATATGTACTTTTTTTCATTATCGTCTTTGCTTTTGGGTTTTGTTTAAGAAATAAGTCTGTAGCTGTGCTTCTTTATTTTCATTAATGGTTTAAAAGTTTCAGCATGTTGTCTTTTAATTCATAAAGAATTGATTACTGTAGAGTATGAGCAAGAATCTAGTTTTACTTGTTTTCTATATAGAAAGTCGATGGTCACAAAAGAATGTATCAAATGTTTCCCAAGCTTTCTACTTTCTAACAATTCTCAACATAAGTAAGATTCGTTCCTATGTCATTTAGTCTATTCAGTTTATCAGTATTATCAGTTCATAAATTTCTTTTAACATTATTTTTTAATTGGCACTCTTATGATACTTTATATTGCAATTAGTGAACATGATACACTTTTCATTTTCAGGTTTTTATGTATGTCTTTTAATTAAATAGTGTAATTTGATTATGTTTTTTATGAAGGTCCAGCACATATATTGTTAATATAATTCTCAGATTCATTATTGATTTAATGCTTTTATAAGTTATTTTTTCTGTTGTATTTTCTAGCAGGTATTGTTAAAACTTTGGTATATAATTGTTTGTATTTATCGATACACCAATTTTGAACTACAATCACATTAATTTTGGTTAAGAGCCAGAATTATCTTCATTGAAAAAAGTCTGTTATCAAGTTTTTTTCAAAAAACTTTGGATTACTCCTCCTTTTGACACATTATACTTTATTGAGAAAATATGTCACACATTCCTTATGCTACTTCCTACTACCTTCTATTCTTTGTTGATATGAGGATTCAAAATCTAGACTCTTTCTAATCATTGTTAGATGATTTATTCACATAATATACTTCATGTTTAGTCTAATGCTATACCACAGAATTAGCTGTTGATTAGACTGATGAGATATAGATAGACATCCCAGTAAGATCTTTATTAAAATACTCCAGCTATATCATTATAAAACATAATATATCCTCCACCCTTTACTCACTATCTTTCTCAGTATCTTTTGGTCCCTCTCACTCTTTGTCTCTGAGAGGAGACCACACTCATGTCTGCAGAGTATCACCTGTTTTCTAATAAACTTTCCTTTTGACTTAAAATATATATATATATTTTTTATATATATACATATATATGTATATATATATGTATATAAATACTAGTGTTGAACTTCAACAAATACATACACACACAAACACATATATTTGGTGATAGAACAGTACAATATGTTATAATAGGGATTGTAAGAACAAGATAAAACACAATGCAAGATGCCGGTGTCTTTCTGTATTCCACTGAAATAGCTTCTTTGACAAAACAATATCTCTTTATGAGAGACTTCATGGTTCATAAACATATGTTTTAATATCTATGATTACAAGCCATTAATTCAGAAATCTCTACAGGTTAAAATTTTATGCAGCTTTACGCTTTTTCTTTTTTAAGAAAAATAAATCTTGTATATGAATTCTTGATGTTCGTTAATGGGGCGTTTTCTATAGAGACAAGTAATAGGTAAAATGTATATAATTAATTGCTAGGAACACTGTGTAAAAACAATTTTATCTTACAATATTTTTAAGTAACAAAAATACATTTATTCAGAATGGTTTCCTGAAAATGACAAGAAATTAAAATATTCCAGCTATATAATATGGTAGGAAAGGTATTATATTTGAAATCATGATAACTGTCATAAACTCTGTTGCCTAATTGATTCCCACAGTCCTGCCACTTAGCACTACTGGATTTCCATTCCCTATGCTCTCTAGCAAGAATGATAGTATTACTTATTTTATTTTTCTAAAATACTTGAACTAAAGAGCAAATGAGCTATTGTATATTAAAGTGCTAAATAGTACTAATAGTGCTAAATAGTACTGTGGTATTACATTATATATTGTTACCATCCAAAATATTTAATATTCAATATTCAGAATATATCTTTCTGAGCATGATAAAGTTGTGTTAGTTTAATCTAAACATATTTAAGAGAGAATAAGTAGCTTCTAGATAAATATGATAGACTGTCTAATTTTGTTCCCCCCAAGCATAAAAAGAGTTAAAAAAATCCACAAAGATGAGTAAACAGGAATACAATAATAACCAAATCTTGGAAGCTGGAAGCAGATTTGCATTACTGATTTACTAAATTCTGGAAGTCAAATCCTTATCCATCAGTCAAGAAAGTTTATACCTGCATGATCTATAATTTGGAACCCTCAATAGATTAAAGAACTGTGGGTAAAGTTGTGTTACATAGAGAAGAGAGTTTGAAAGATGACTGAGAAATAATTAGATTTCTAGATGTACTAGCACTCTAATGAATAGAAAGAAGTGTATTCTCTATTAAAAGCAGCAGAGAGAGTCTCTGGACTGAAAGTTGCCACTAATCATTGAAACCATGAATCTTAAATGACCTGCCAGGTCTGTGATCCCCAGATAGGCGATAGGCAGAGTGCTCAATGAAAAAAATGACTAGCCTCAAAGACCTAAAAACAACTGATATTAGGGTTTCCCAACAAAGTCTACAGGAAAACTCTAAGCCAAATGTTCAGAAGATTGTAGTCAGCAACTTCTCCACTCTAAATATAGGCAAACATTCAGAGATGAAAATAAATAAATTGAATAAAGACACAGAAGAAATAAAATATAGAAGAAAGAGAAAATATAGACAAATTTATTATCAATTATCATAGAGATGAGATATTTCCTCCTTGGATTTTTTAAAAAGGAAAATTTAGAGAATTAGCCTCTGCATGTGTAACAAGTCACTAATGCTGTGTTTGCACACTCCTCAGCTGACTCATGCTGTGGACTCCCTCTGCAGCTCACTCCACTTTTTGTTTCCTGGTTTGTTTTAGACATGTCATGTTTTCATATAACGAAACACGCATACATACTTGATACCATTTAATATTTAATTCAAATAAAATGCTTACCAAATCAAAAAGAAAAAGAAAAGCAGAAGTTCAGATTTCTGATTTCAGTAAAAGAGAGATGGAACTGGAGAGATTATCTAGAGAGAGAGAAAAAAACACCTAAAAAAAAGGTGGGGGAAATGGAAAACAAAGATAAAAGATAACAATAAAGGACCATCAGGAGATCCAGTATCCATAACTGAGAATAAATATACAGGGAAATTCATAATTAACTGAATTATTCTAGAAATTGTCACAGCATCAAGGACAAGTATTTGACATACTTAAAAAAAACTCAATTAAATTCATTTATTTATTGATTTGTTGTGTTGTTCAATAACTATACCATGTGCTTCATATTTAGTAGGAACTCTTCAGAGCACCTTACAGAACTTAACTATTTAGTGAAGTGAAACAAACAATAAGATAAATAAGGAAAATACACATTATGTTATGTTAAATTAATTAAAGAAGGAGCCATTAGACTGATGTGACTCTAATGCCATGGTAGCCTACCTTAGTAAACCAAAAGTTAAGCCTCAAAATTATTAAATCAGAACATTAAAGAAAACAATTACAAATAGCTAAATAGACTTTATAGCCAATTAATAATTTTTTTTCTTTGTTTCCTCACTTTCTCTCTATAAGCCTTTGCTCCTGTCAGAGAACACTCCAAACACTTTCCTGTTTGATACTGCTGGATTCAAATTGATTTTTGTTTAGGTAAACTTTTAGCAATGTTAATATTCTCAATTTATCCTTAAATAGTTACATTAATTTAAATATTAAGGAAAAAATCAAATAAGCAGAATAATGAATGTTGGATGGTTGTGGTTAAAATTTTCCATAGTATGAGTGGTTGAGGTTATCTTATTGAGGTAATTCATGATGAAAAGAAGGTAAGGAAGCAAGCCATGTCTTTTTAGAATAAAAATATTCTAAAAAAAGGAAGAGCCAGTGCAGAAGTGGTTTTGCAGGAATGTGTATAGCATCTTTGAGGACCCTCAACAAAGTAGTTTGGATAAGCAGAAGGATCAAAGCAGGAGCATTTTCAGATCTATAATGTTTCAAAAAGTGTCAGGAAGCTTCTGATATTTATGCTTCATAAACATTAAGAATATATATCATGAAAACAGCAAGCAAAGTCCATAGAACTAAAGCAAATCTTCAAAAAAAAATGGTGGTATGGGTTGAATTTTGCCCCCCCAAAAGGCAGACTGAAATTATATCCCCAGGTACCACTTTATTTGGATATTAGGCCTTTGAAGATGTAATCTAATTAAGATGAGATTATATTGGATTAAAATTTGCCCTAAATCCAATGATTGGTGTTTTTATAAGAAGGCCACATGATCATAGACATATACATGGATAAAATCATGTGATGACCAAGGAGAGATGTGAGTGATGTATCTACAAGCCAAAGAACACCAAAAGATTACCAGCAACCACCATCATGTAGGAAGAAGCAAGAAAAGATTCTTTCCTAGAAATTTCGGAGTCTGTATGGCTCTGCTGACACTTTGGTTTTAGACTTCTAGCCCCTAGAACTGTGAGGGAATAAATTTTTTGGTTTGTGTTAAGCCACCCAGTTTGTGGTACTTTGTTAGGACAGCCCTAGGAAACTATTACAGATGGTAAAAGGGAGATCCCAGAATGCAATAGTGAACCAAGAAAAAAGATATGTACTGAAGATTCTAGAAGTGTCCTAACAAAATAAAAGAATAAATTAAAAAGAAAGAGATCCAAAATGACATGATCTATTCAGAAAAAAAGCAAATATAATTACGGACTTATAATGAAATAGTCGTAGGTGCTACATAGAAGATAAATGAGGGTTACAGTTATCTCTAAGGAAATAAAAAGGACCTGATGGATTATATTACAAAATAACCCTTGTAAAGTATCCATTGAGATGCAACTGAAATGTGTTTGAAAATAGCCAAAAGAAATCAAAGATAATGGAAAAAAAGTATTAACCCAAGGAAAAACAAAGGAGAAACATATAATTAATTAGACATTGATTATTGGTTCTGGGTATCTATAAACATAACAGTATAATAACCAAATATGGATTTAGCCTCAAAATGTAATATTGGACTGTTGGAAAAAGGGAGGTAGGTGTTCAGCAAAATCAATGCAAAAGTAAGTTATTTTAAATTATTTTCTATCATTATAGGAAGTCAAGAGATAATAAAATTAATTAATCAAAAATAACAGTGTATATGTTTTCTGAAGAAATAAAAGATATATAAATATAAGAAAAAAAACCAAAAGGGTCAAATTAGTTATTTCTTGAGGAAGACAGAGGAGAAAAGGAAGGTTGTGGTAAGAAATGACTATTATAAGATTTAATAATATTTGAATTGTAAAACCATGTAAATTGTTTAAGAAAGTAAAAGTTAATTTAAAATACATAAACATTTATATCATGAGATTAATTAATAAGACACAGCACTAAGAAAAAAGAAAATATTTAAACAAATGTTTCCCTAAGATAAATTAATATTTACCATTATAATCCAACTATTTACAAAGTCTGGCTCCATAATTGTTTAAGGTATTAAATCATAAACAAGCAACTCAAGATTATGATTTCATTTGTTAGAGACCATATCACTTCAAATCTCAATGCCTTTTCTACACACATAAAACACAAAGTTGTATTTTTACATTATTTTGATCAAACCAAACCAACTTTTAAACATTTATTATTTAAGAAAAAAGAAAGTGAAATCAGGATTTTTAATATAAGAAATATGAAAGTATCCAAAAACACTGGGCTGGAAAAATTAAGTAAAGATAGTAGACTAATCTCCACATTATGGCATCAAAAATGCATTAAGTGGAAAAGCAAGCCAATGTCATATTAAGTGCCTCATTCCTTATTTGTAGTGAAATATGAATGTTTTGCTGTAACTCAAACTATCTTAGAAATCATGTCTCCTAATCAAAAGAACTTTGCTTTAAATACAGACTTCTGTTAGATGCTATATAATGATTTTGGTATAGAAAGGCTTTTCTTTAGGGTGTTGCCTGCAGCAGATTTGATGAAAGTTCAGTTGCCATGGTGATGTATTGTTTTAGTGTTTGAGATTTTGTGCTAAAAGTATAAATGATTTATAAGTATGCTTTTCTTTATTATTAAGAATATAGTTCATTTCCATTTATGATAATTGAACAAAGCTATGAATTAAACAATGGCATTAGTCTAGCATAAATCTTAGTGATTTTTGTCTATTCAGAAGAGTTTAATAAAGTAACATGACCTTATGATTCTATTCATTCAAATATGAACCCATCTGGCAATGAATATATGGAGGAATCTTAGTGGTGGTTAATTACAGACAAAAGACCGAAAGTCTATTAACTGAATGATAGTGATTAGTGAAAATTGTACTTGCTGAAAAATAGTAAAGATGGATAAAGAAAATTAGTTATTATTGATTAATATCTGATTTAATTATATAATAGAAAATTCAACACCATGGACTACTTTGGTATTGGAATTTTTTTTAAGGGTACATAAATGAGAAGGTGTCAACAAAGAAAATCTCTTCCTCTGATCACACTCCCTCAAATCTCGGTTAGGTGCCTTTTTTGTGTGCAATTCTAAGTCTTTTATCTTTGCACATATTGTATTTTATTGTAGACATCCTGCTTTTGTCACAAGAATATAAATTCTTTGGTTACAAAGAAACAATAATGTTTGTTTATTCTTAAACTACCTCAAATTCTCTTAAAATTTTGTGGCATATATAAGGCATAGAAAGAGCCTATAGAGTCTAGATAATTCAGAGCTGACTTTCTGATGAAGAAAATAAGAAAGCCAGGCAACATTTGAAAAGAAGAAGAAGGAAAAAAAGCAATTTTTTAAAGCCATTGGAGAAATAATAAGAAATAAAATGCATTCTCAAAGAGAAATTTAAAATGTTTGATACTCAAAATGTGATTGCCTTAGAGGGCAAAAAGACTAACATTGAAATCTGGAGACTACTGTAAAGTTTGTAAACAATACAAACTTTATGTTAAAACAAAAAATATAAAACATAAGAGTAAAGCTGAACTGAAAAACAATAGTTATTTCATTTAAAAAAAATTTGAATTAAGTTTATTGGGGTAACATTGCTTAATACAATTATACAATTTTCAGGTGTACATTATCATTTGACATCTGTATATTCTATTGTGCATTTACACCCAAAATCCAGTTTCCTCCAGCTACCATATGTTTGATCCCCTTTATCTACTTCACCCTCCCTGTAAGCCCTGTATTTGACCCCATATTTAACAATATTTATTTCCGAGATTAAAATCCAGTTAGAAATAATTTCGAGCCTTGAAATTGAACTAAAATAATAGTTAGTACTTCAAGCCTTATGTAATAAAACAAACATAAATTATTTATGGAAAATTTAATACTGCATTTTGTCTTTATTTTGTATATACATAACATCTGATATTTAATTCAGAATTACACAGAAATACAAGAAGACAAGTCACCATGAATGAAAATAAAGATAAAAAGTAGAAACAGACAGATTCTCATATAATAAATTTTTCACAAATCAGTGTTAAAAATTGTATATGTTCAAGACTGGACAATTTAGATATTGAAAACAAAAAAAAAATAAGCTAACTGGAAATTTTACATATTATTAGAAAATAACTTAAAGAACACAATAGACATTTTAATATCATTGAATATAGCCAAATAGAAACTTTGTGAACTATAAATTGCATCAGAAAAAATCCAGATGAGTACAGAGAGAAAAAGTAAGAGAGAATATGAAAGGAAGAGTAATATATATGACATAAAGCATGACAATTTTGAAGTATATTCATTAGATCCCAGAAAGAACAGAAATAAAATGAGAAAGACAATATTTAAACTATATAGTTGAGCTATTTCCTAATATGATAAAGTTGTAAATGTAAAAGATAGCATCAAGCCAGGGGAAAAAAAAAAAACATATACGAGCACATCATGATACAATTGTTGAAGATAAAGACAAAGAGGTAAATTTTAAATCCTGGTAGAAAAAAAGAAATTCTTTTCATAGATGCAATATGACTAATAACTCTAGTCTCAAAAGATTAATTAAACTCAAACATAACTGATGATGTATTAAAGTACAGCAAGAAAATAACTGGTGACAAGTAAATTTATCAATATACATTTAAAATATCATCAGAAAATGAAGGTGACCAGGTAGTCAAGAGAAAAGCATCTGCCAAGATCCACTTTTTTTCAAATACCCTCCAACAATAATACAGAGAAATAAAGATAAAATAATAAAAATGAATATAGAAAATTAAAGAAATAGCAAATGAACATATTGGTCTCTACGAAAAACTAATAAAATTACTAAGCCCCTTGACAGACTAATAACATGAACAACTTTATGTACATGGAAGTTTAGATGTCGAAGAAAAGAAAACCCACTAAAACTGATATAAGATAACATAGAAAATATGAAGAGTTCTACATCTATTTGTATTAATTTGCTAGGGCTGCCATGACAAATTACCACAAAAGTAGTGGCTTAAACAACAGAAATTTCTTTTCTCACTCTTGATTTCAGAAGTCCTCAAGGTGCTGGTAAGGTCACACTCCCTTGAAAGGCTCTTGGCGAGAGTCTTGTCTTACCTCTTTCACCTTCTAGTTGCTCCAGGTGTTCCTTGAATTGTGGCTGCATACATACAATCTCTGCCCCATCTTCACATGGCCTCTCTTCTCCATGTATCTTTCCTACATGTTTCTCTTATAAAAACATTTGTCCAGGAATCTCAAGGTCCTTAATTTTATTACGTCTGCAAAGAGCCTTTTCTAAATAAGATTACCTTCACATGTTCTAGGACATGGTCATCTCTTTTTGTCCATTCAACACAATATACTATCAAAAACTTTGAGCCATAATTACAAATTTTTCCACAAAAATAACTTCAGACTCTAGTGGCAACATGACTACATTGTATCACATATTTAATGAAAATAAATAAAATTAAAATTAAAAAAATTTTAATTGATCAAATTATTTCAGAGAACAGAAAGCATAATATTCCACAATTTATTTTATGAGGTCAACATCAGATGTAAAATATGCCAAGAAATATATAATGACTGAACATTATGAGATCTTGTAAGTCTCACTTGTGAACATAACTGCAAAATATCTTTACTAAATTACACTAAACTGATCCAGTAGCAGACAAGGGAAATAATATAGCATGTTTAAGGTGACTCTTTCAGAAATTCAAAGTGTTTAAAATAGTAAAAGAATTTTAAAAAACATTTAAATGATCCTGTCACAGAGAGGGAAAAATACACCAATGATTTGAAAATAAATAAAACTCTTGTCAAAGAAATAGAAGGGAAATTTTTGTAAGTTAGGATTAATAATGTCATTGTGTCATGGTGAGGACTGTCCCTTTTAGACTGTGAATGAGCTTAGAAACTATGTTATCATTACTTTTATTTGACACCCAACCAATGTTCTAACTTTTACTGTAAGGCAAGAAAAACAAAGTATGTAAGAATTTGAACAAAATAGAACTTTTATTGTTTGCATATGACATAATTTTAAATGTTGCAATGTTATAACAAATCTACATATAAACCATCAGAAATTAAATGATGCATTTAGCACAGTGCCTAAAAATAAATTTAAGTTTTACATAAGAGCAAATAACAAAATGTATTTTAAAAATTAAATTACAATAGAAAAAAGTAAATATTTTTAAAAATGCAATAAAATATGTAGAGAATATTACCACTATAATGCACAAACTCAAAAATATTATTTGCAGAAATTAAAGACATAGGGAAGGATACATTGAATACACCATGAAACAAAACAACATAGGTTAGCAGCAAAAGCTATCATAAAATAAGGTAGAGACAAAAAATAATTTGCTGAAGATACATTTATAATTATGCATCAGAATACTTTAAGGCATACAAAACAACTCTTCAGGATTTTTGTAATGTGATTTAGGAACTAATACTAAGTTTTATGATTACTTCTAATATAGAGGGGGATTACATGTAGACTTGAATAAATTAAAATCTTTTGTGACAATTCTAGTAAAAATGATAGGATTTATAAGGTTAAACATTTGGAAAGTTGGAGTCATTTTTATATATAACATTGTATTTCAGAGTTTTAAGGGTGCAATTAAACCACACTGGGATATAAGACATGGATGTGTGTAGGTTATTCTCATAGTGTGAATATTAAATATTAAGAGAATTGAATATGATATCAAATTTTATGGAGTTATTCAGGACAGTCAAGGAGATAAAATCTGTAAGGATAGCTGATCAGTTTTCAAACTTTTTAGCAAATAAAAACTCTGATAAATATTTGTGATGAGGGTCTATAAAGAGGGACATTACTAGAAGAATATACTACTATGGAAGAAATGTTATGAGTTGGCTATGTATTCTTTGCTATAGAAAACAAAATCCATTGAATGCTTCATTCACACATACTATATGGTTTGATATATTAACACAAAGTATATAATTCATTACTCAGTTTCAAAATTTATGACAATTAAGTATATTTTACCATTATTACATATCTGGCCCTTTTTTGCTGTATTATAAATATCAATATCCTTAATTCTCAAAATAATCTCATTAATTAGGTTCTATTCCTATATCCCATTTTACTTAAGGAAACTGGGATACAGAAGGGTTAAGCAACTTGCTCAAGATCACAAAATTAACAAGTGTCAAAGTCCACATTTAAATTCACATATTCTAGTTTGCTGATAGAAATGCAGATCATGAAGCTAGAGTTCATAAGAAAATGTTGGAAGAAAACTTTTGGAAATGCCTACATTCACAAAGAAGTCAAACTTTGGGAGCCAAGTATCAAAATCCAGGTTAAATGGGATCTAAACAAAACAGGGCTTACTGAAACGTAAAACAAGCCTAGTGAGGTATAAGAATGTACAGTGGTATAAAAACTGATAAACAACTTATGGGTCGTAGTTTAATGCCTTTGAAAACTTGTTCAGTTTCCAGAAAGGTCATGACTTTTTTTTTTAACTTGAATAGTATTTGTGACCACAGTTCTGAGTGGATTTTGTTCAATAGGACTCTAGCAAATAAAACAGTCAATTATGTGATAGACTGTATTGCTGTTGACCAACTACTATGGTTTGCTTTCTATAAGTCCCCTCTTTGTGGGGAAGTTACATATCTGTACTATATTGATTTCAGAAGTTGCCATGTGATTTGCTCTAAATAATCAAATGCAGTGTAACCTTTTGGGCAGAATATTTAAGAATAAATTCACACTTTGCTATGTCATTTTTTCTTGTCACAAGATAGCAGGTGAGTGTTTTGGGGACATGTGTTATTGTCATAATATAGTTTATCTGACTGATACCATTAACAATAAATATATGTTTTTCACCTTGGTGCTAGTGCCAACAAAGCGAACAGCAATAACAACGAAAGCAAGAACAAAAATACAGTCTCTGTCCTCAAAATGCTTACATTTTGTTAATGTTAAGGAAGTCAATAAAGTAACACGTGGTTTCCTGATATATCAAGAAAAGAATTGGTTACAGTCACTAATAATAATATCAAAAAATAAAATAAAAGTTGTAAACAAACAAATAGAAAATATAGGCAGATCCCAGAGAATTGCATTTAGTTTTTCTTAGACTAGGTCAGGTGGTAATAAAGTACATGTACTTCTGGGACTGTATATTGAATATTAAAAAGTCATTCTAGTAACTTGAACTTTCACACAACATAAACCCTTCTCCCAGGTATTAAATACAATGCAGAATATTAAAATAAAATTTTAATATTAAAGTAATATTAAAAAAAATAGAATTTAACATATTCAACATATTTAAATAAATATGTTAAATAAATAAATATGTTAAATAAATAAATAAAATAATATTTAACATATTTTCCTTTCTTCTCCCAGTCCATCTTATTTCCTATGCTTCCCAGTCCATCTATTTTCATTTACAAGTCAAAGAGTATCAAAGAGTATCATTAACACCTTTTCAAAGTGGGTAAATACATGTGACTTATGCAATATGCTTCTTCTTCTGACATAATTATACAGCGATTGTTTAATAGAGTGAACAGATCTGCTATATTTTTATTTATAAGGGATTTCCCCTTTAAGGATAGAAACAATTTATAACAGACCAAATAACCTGAGAATTAATCATTTTCCCATATTAGTTTGTGTTCTGATTATATCTATAGAGCTTTACTAGAGTTTTAATAATTTATAGCATCCTGAAATTGAAGGCAACTATTTGCAAAGCATTATTTGCAGCAACTACGTTATGTGTTAGTACTTAGAATTTGGTCTACCCGTAGCAAGGATGTGTCTCCAATCTTTTTTATTTGTTTGATGTTATATAGGCACTATTCTTATTATAAATGATGCATGGTTGGTTATTTGATGGAAAAGAACATTTATCCAAATCATATCCAATACTAGCTTGCTGAAAGTCATCTATGTGCTCTAATGATATTTTTGAGCTCCTCATGTTTACAGCAATTTATAATGCTACTGTCTCATGAATTATTATTATTCAGGAGCTGTTTGACATTGTCATTTCAAATGTGTCTAGAGCAAGATGTTCATTCAGCATGTCTACCATATAAGTATAAATGGAATTACATTTGTGTTAAAATTTCATGTGGATTTATACATGTGTATATATACATATATAAAATGAAATAATATAATATAATTTAATAGAATAGAATAGAATAGTAATATAATATAATATAATATAATATAATATAATATAATATAATATATTTTTTTGCTCCTTTATACTCTATTTTTTATTAAAATTATTGGAGCAACATTGGTTAATTAAATCAACTAAGTTTCAACTGTCCACTTCAATAATATGTCGTTGTATATTGTATTTGTGTTCATCATCCCAAATTAAATTTCCTCTGTCACCAGATATTTGACCCCTTTAGCCCTTTTTACCACCCCATCCCCTTCTCTCTGTTAACCACTCATTACGTGAATTCATATTTAATACAATTAGCAAAATTGATTCAATGTAAAGATGTATAACTGGGATGCATTGTTCCGTGTTCTTACACTTAAATTATTTAAATTCATGAGACATAGATCAGTTGATGATGATTCCCTCCCTTTCTACTATCATTTTTATGAAAGTGACTTGCAAGTTTGCAGCTGCAGCTATGTCTTCTTTCCTGAGTTCAGATCCAAATTTCCACAGTAGACTGGACATCTTTTAGAACAGTGGTTCTTAACCTTTTGGCTCTAAGAACCGGTTCCCCCATGAGAATCTAATGGCTGATGATCTGAGGTGGAGCTCAGATGGTGATGCTAGCGCTGGGAAGCGGCTGTAAATACAGATGAAGCTGGCTGGCCACTCACATCCTCCTGTGTGGCCGATACCAGCTGTGGCCTGGGAGATTGGGGACTCCTGTTTTAAATTCCTATTCTATCAAAATGCAATAACTTTCAAAGACATAGATCATACCTACTTTTTCCCTTCTATAACTCCAGGGCTAGTAAAAACACACAGGAGATGATTAATTAATTAATAACTTAATCATTTAACATATTATTTATTGCTTTATGCCTACTAATTTCCAGGAGATCAAATGGTTGAAGATAAATTTGTATATGGCAGCTATAACATCTTTTATAAACACAAACTAAGTAACATTATTTGATTTTTTAACACATCAGTGTCTCTCAGGATAAAATACGAACTCTAAAATAGTTTAGGTAACTCTTAATAATAGTTCTTCTGCTTATTATTTACGACAATCTCTTAAAAGTCTTTGCTTGCTGTCAGTGCCGAGCTGATCAAGAGGGAAGGCTTCAGTGGTGAGACGCCCAGTTGAAGAAAATGCACAAGGAGGCGGTGTGAGAATGAAACAAAACGGCAGATGCGAACTTTACTGCGGGGAGCGCGGGCTTCTGCACTAGGAGACTGCAGGGCTTTATATATGTCAGAGAACAACAGTGGCATTCTGCCACAAATGCGTGATAAACAACAAGCTGATTCATACTTGGAGGCGCCTTACTACATTAATGTAACATTTTACATACAGAGTTCTATCCCTAGCCATAAGCCTGGATCACAGCCAGACCTGAGACCCACACCTGTTAAGCTCCATTCATGTTCAAATACTTAATTTTCTCCTTGCTAGGACACCTTCCTCCTCTGTACATTCCTATTTTCTTCCTCATCTTTAGCATATAACATTTTCAGACTGCAGCTTTAAAGCCATTTCCTCCTGAAAATGTTTATTCCCTCCACTCTATATTACTAAACTATCAGTTTTTGTGATATATATCATTTTGTGTTGTAACTGCTTCCTATTGGTGGGCCATTTCTTCAGGGAAGGCCTTTTGAGTGAATGATATTTAAATTGAGATGAGAATTACAAGGAATTAGACATTTAGAATCCTGAAAAAATGGTCAAAATGGGCATCCAAAAGAACTAGTGCAAAGAACTTTAGGTAAAATAACTGTGGTCTGTTTGAGGAAAGGAGAGAACTTCCTCATGAGTGACACTGATAAAATGACTTAATCTCTCTTTGCCTTCGTGGCATCATCTGTATAATATGTATAATGATTTGCTTATTTTATGAGATTGTTAAATTGTTTTACAAAACACGTTAATATGTGTAAAGTTAGTATTTGTAAAGTACTTAGAGCCACGTAAGAAGGTAGTAAATTATAATCGTTTGTTATTAAAAATCTAGATTAGATGAATTGGTATTTATAGATAGATAAATTGGCATAAATTAAAAATCTGTATTAGTTTTTTATTGCTGCTGTAACAAATTACCATAGAGTTAGTGTTTTAAACAATACAAATTTATTGCTATACACTCAGGAAGTCAGAAGTTTAAAATGGGTCTTACATAGCTACAATCAAGGTGTCTGCAAAGTCAAGTTCCTTCTGAAGGTTCTAGAACAAAATTCTTTCCTTGCTTTTTTTCAGCCTGTAAAGCTATTTGCACTTTGTAGCCTGTGGCTGATTCACTCTGAATTCTTTTTTTTTAAACTTTGACTCTCCTGTTTCCTTTTTGTAATCATTTCGTTTATGTTGGGCTGAACTAGATATTATAAGATAATCTTCCCGTCTCAAGATCTTTAATTTAATCACATATGGCAAGTCCTTATTCCGTAGTACCATATTCAGAGGTTCTAAAGATTAGAACCTCTAAAATATATTAGAATATCTTCTGGGTATCATTATTCTGTCTACTACAGATTATATATATATAATCTCCTTACATATACATATACCATAGATATATAGAGATTGATATATAGGTACAAATTAAATAACAAAAAGTTAGTTAGCATGGAAAATTAAACATCAGTAATAAAATAATAAAAAATAAATTTGTGTTAGCTAAAATCAACTAGGAGAAGAAGCCCCGCCCATGGTTTCCTATAGTTTATTTCTGAAACTTGAGTTACTTCGCATATTGAAAGATGGTTAAACATTTCAATGGTTAAAAAAAAAATAATTTGAGAAGTGCTAAATTCAAAAAGCAGGTTTTCATTTTGGACTTGTGCTTAAAATGCATACTAAGTATCCAAGTCCCTGTTGTAAGTAGTTAAATATTTGAGTTTAGAGCTAAAAGGTAGAGGTCTGGGTAGAGGTATGAGTGGTATTTAAAGGCCTTTGTCTTTATGATATCGTTATGTCTGTTGAGTAAATTTTCTTAATTGCTCAGTATAAATAGATGTGGGAGAAAATCCTAGCTCTAATACCTGGAGCATTCCAGCTGTTAAGAGTTCAGTAGCTGAAACTGAGAAATATAGGTAGTAGTAATACCAGTAAAGTGTGGTATCTTGGAAGTCAATGCAAAAAGAAAAAAAAAAAAGCACATCAAAGAAGTGGAGATAGCCATGACACCAAATTATTAAAATTGACCAAATTAGGTGAGCCTTCCAATTTGCCATTGTATTGATCAACTTGAGTTATTTTTTTATTCATCAAAATAGCTCTTTTCAAAGTGATAGGATTCAAAAAGGAGGCAAGAGAGGATTTGGTATGAGAAGCCATAGATAACTTTTGAAATATTTTGTTATTAAGGAAAACAGAAACAGAGCAGTAGCTGGATGGGGATATGGAATAAAAAGAGGTTTGTGTTTTCAATAAGAAGAGAACTTTCAGAATGCTTTTGTGCTGATGGGAATCATTTTCTACATACTGAAAATTTGATTAGGAGAATCAGCAGATAATTTCTAAAGCTATCACCTAAACAAGCATGGGGAACTCAGCTCCAGTGCCAAAGTGGAGAGGTTGATAGATAAAGGACATACTATTTTATCCATAGTAGCAGAAATGAGGTAGAATATACAGGCACTGATGAAAGCAGGTAGGGTGAGTGGTTCTTATAGGTAATATTCTAGTTACATATATAAATTTTAAGTAATAGAAAGCAAGATCATCAGCTGATGTCACAGTGAGAAAGAGTAAAAAATATTCCAAGAAGAAAATAAGAGCATGAAAAAGTAGGACTGGTTGACAATACTAGGGATTATGTGAAGTTGATCATCACGAGTTTAAAAATAAGACTAACCAGCATGATAGTGGATTTTTTTCCAATCACTATCAGTTGTTCTGTGGGCTCATGCATAAACAAAAAGAATAGGATATAAGTAAGATTTGGACTTTTCCAGGCAATGTTCATGAAACAAGAGAAGAATAAGAGCATTTGAGTCATAATTACAAGTCAAGAAATCGTGGTTTTATAAAGAAGGAAGGATGTGGGCGAAAGAGAGAGATGATATTACATTCAGTGTCTTGTATGTATATATGTAGGAGTTGATATAGAAAGAGAGTGAGGTGAAATTTTAGGGGTCTGGAGCAGAAAATGGAATGTTTAAAATTTATCTTGTAGAGCCATTCCAATAAATAATAACCAAGACCAAAGAATGACCATGTGTACTGGTCAAGCAGACAAAAGTGTCTTTGGAACAAGGCACTGAAAAGTCAGAGAATTAGAAACATCATCTTTGCAGATGCTGAATTCATAAAAATTCCAGTAATTTGTAGATGGTGCAGAAACTAGCCATAAGAAGCGATATGTAAATTGTTGATAAATTTTAACCTGTATTTTTATAGAGATAGTAGGAAGAATGACCTAGAAGCAAGACTGAGGAGTAAGGTAGATGCTGGCCTCAACTATAAGTCCATTGATATGAAAGACAGGGAAAAGGAAAAAACTATGCCTGGGTACAGTTACATGACAAACAGTGACCTCAAGGGATTGCTAGATTTTAATATAATAGTGATTAAAGTTGATCTTTACGAAATAATGTTAGTATTTTTAGATAAGATCTTTTAAACCCCATTAATTTTTGTGCTGCTCATGAAAATAATATTACACAATAAACTTAAAGCAGCCTAGCTAATGGTAAGATTTTGAACTCTGGAGAAAGAAAGTTGAGTATGGTTTTATTATTTCATATGACCAATGTGTGACCTCAGGCAAATTACTTAATGTCAATGTTAGATTGCGTTTTAGAGAATGGCGCTTTACAGTCTGAAGTTTTAAAGCTGCATATATATCTCTCAGAACCAGGTTATTTTTGTAGCTCCTTAGTCACCTTGATACATGAGAGACCTAAAAGGAGGATTTCCTTATTTGGGATATGGTAGCAGAGGACCAAAGTATCTCATAAAAATAGCTTTTATATTCTAAGGCAATCACATAGCCTAACAATGGCAGTGAGGTCTGGTGCTTCATAAGAATGTTCTTTTACAGAGACATAACCGAATATTTTGAGAACAAAAAGACTCTGCGTCCCCTGGTGAGATTATTTCAGAATACTTACCACATTTGATAAGAAAATCCTTATGATTCAAGGTTCTTTGAGGTAAATCACAACAATGACTTCAAATCTCTTCTCAGCAGTGTTAGTGATCAAAAGCCGGTGCCAAGTTGTACAAATGAGCAAAATATCCAGTGCAGAAAAAGAACAAAAATTTATTGAAGAAAAGTCTTGATTGGGACAGAAGAAATTTAAACTTAGGGGACGTAGAGGTACTGAGGCATAATTCCAATTTTCTCCAATTTTTTTTTTTTTTCCTAGTTTATTTATTTATTTTCTTCTTTTTATGATCTACTACTCTCTCTTACTATTTAATAATACTTCTGGCTGTGTCTATTCCTGTGATATATCTTAAATTGTTTTAAGAAAGAATAAACAAATTAGTGCATATTACATAGTGTACTTAATTGCAAAGGAAAATATAGTGTTATAAGTGCAAATGCAATACATTTAAGTGTAAATGTATAAAAGAATATCTTGATTTTTCTGCAGTATATTTGTTTTAAAAATGTAAAAAAATGTCTTTTAAAAAATTTATGTCTGACTCTTAGGGCAAAAAAAAAAAAAATGCCTTCTTTGTTCTCCAAAGATCTCTACATTTTAGAAAAAGTATAATTTTTCCAATAATTAAATAATTATATTTCTATTTTTTCACCTATATTTAAGGGTCACCATCTGCCTAATTACTTAAGCCATGAATATGGTTCCATTCATATTCTAAAATACATTTAAAAGAAGAAAATCTACGACTACTCCAACTTTTTTTGTTTCATCTTAAAAAGGCTTCAATCTCTTTCCAATCCAGTCCTAACTGCTTTATGTTCAACTTTTATCTGGATCATTAAAAGTGCCGTTAGCTGGTTTTCCTGTCTCCAGTCTTGTTCTCCTACTTTCAACAGCTATCCTGTTCATAAAGTATTATAAAATACAAGTTAATCCTGTGTTTAAAGCATGCTCACTGTTTTTAAAATAACATGCAAAATGCTGTGTGATTTGGCCTTTATTATATTTTACACTTTATACTTAATGATGTTTGTGTTTTTCTATATAGCTTACTGGCCTCAACATAACTTATTCCTGGAATGCCTTCCACTAATTGATCCTCATCCTCTAACACACATATCACCATTCTAATTCAACTTTCACATTTCAAATAGCACCATCTTCTCCAGAAAGTTTTAATTCTTTCGGTACATAAGTTAGAAGAAACATCTTCTCTGGTACCATGCTGTGAACAAAATAAAAGAAAATTATCGTCTATCTCTACCACAGAAAGCTTTTTAAATCCCAGCCCTGATATAGAAAGCTATCAAGCAGAAAGAATAAACTAGATAGGGTAGAAAGCAGTAAGTGTATACAGGATTTGAACCTTAAAGCTGCAGGTGGGCTGTGGAAATATAGACAGAGTATTCACATACACTATGAAGAATTTGTGATATTCTTAAATGCCTTTTTGTATAAAAGTGACATCAGCTACAGACTTACAATCACAGTAACATTCAGCAAATACAAAATGTATCTAGCGAATTGTGTCATTTTATATCTAGAGTCATCCTATTTCATTTGTAAATGTGCCATTTAAATATACAACAAAAACGTTAACTCCTTTGCTATGTGAAGGTGGCAATAGCTGTTTTCAGTTATTTTATTAAATTTCATCTAACTCTGGTTTCTTTTTAGTTTGACTGTTCTTTTAAAATGACAATGATCAAAATGTATATTTTTAAGGATAATTTTAACTCTATTTCTTAGTTTGAGTTAACAATAAAACTATTTGATGAGTACCTAAATTTAAGGGATTCAATTATTGTTGAATATTGTTAATTTTAAAGTAACCGATTGCAGACTTCATTTCTGGAAAAAAAAAAAAAAAAGTCACCTAATCAGAATATTTTACTACTAGTGCCTGGTTTCTAGCTTTCTTCACAACTTTGTTAATAATTTTTGTTATAAAAATCAGCTTTTTAATAGTTTTATTTTGAGTAATTCCAAAATAAATATTTAACATATTTAAATAACTAGGATGTGCTTTGTTCATTGATATGTTTATTGTACTAAAATATTTTTTAAAGGAAGTTATGTTCTTCCTTTCTTTTTCTTAGGTCTCAACCTACCCCAAGAAAATGAAATAGAAAAAAGTGTCTTTTTTTCTATTAAGGAAACAATGTGATATAACTTTAGCAGCTCTTAAGATCATTTAGTGTATCTGTGCCCTAAATCTCAAAAGACTAATTAATGATACTGAAAAGAATAAATTGGCTGATATTAAAGATATATATATATATTTTAAAAAAAAACACAAAAGCTTTGGTAAATGGGTTAAATTTATTCAAATTATAATTTTATAGTCACTAATCTATCTATGAACCCATTTAAAAAATGTATTGTGCCCTTAAAATGTCCAGCAATTGAGGAGAGGATTAGACAACTAGAATGACTATGGAGACAAAGCCTATGCCTCTAACTAAATTACATTCTAGTGAGGATGAAATTTATTAACCAAGTGCTAGAGTGAAAAACATATTTAAAAACTATATTAAATGTCATGTAGGAATGGAGTAGAGTGTCATAAATCTAACTATCAGAAGGACTTGACCTAGTCCAGACAATCAGGGAAAGTTCCCCTGAAGAAACAATGTTTAAGCTAAAACCTAAAAGAAAAGGAGGCAAAAAATAGAAAATGGGTAGAGGCATTTTAACTAGATGGAAAAATACATAGTGTTCTGGAGACTAAAGAAAAGACCAATATAAGTAGAGCATGGGAGATGAGTAAACTATGGGCTGAGTCATGGACATTCTCATAAGTCATATTAAATTTTTTTTTTCTGGTAGAAACAGTAAAATATGATTTTATATTTATTGATTTTTGACTACCCAGGATCTTTTCTCCATAATTCTGGCAACAATCCCAATTTTCATTTATAAATCCCCCTATCAGTCTACAAGGCTCAACAGGTTCCATTCTCTGGACTTAAGATATACCTCTAGCAAGTCAATCATACCCATTACAGCTCAACCTTTTGCTTGAACCCTGAGGAAAAGAAATTTCTCTCATTGTTTCTAATTTGAAAACAGAAGTATAAGCTTAACCTGCCAAGGTCATAATGTACATGTAAATACAAGAATGAAAACAACAGAAATAGAAGAAAAGATCAAAGAGTTGGAGAATAGCTAGGGCCCAATGTCATTATACTGTCTCAATTCAAGCTCCATAATGAATATTTGAATTATATTAACCAAAGTTCCTTTTTCATTAGGGCTATTTTTTTCTTACTTGTAAGGAGATCTGATATAAAAATGTAAGAATTCAACCAAGAGAGTGAAATGATTGACTTTGATTTATAATTTTTAGTTTTAATTAAAAACTAGGTATGAAAAATATATTAGAGAAAAAAACTGCATTAGAAATGATTTTGTAGTGGTACAGATAAGATATTTTGCACAAATAAACTATGGAGATGATGGTGGAGATGGAATACCATTATGTTTAGGAAGCAAAATATATATGACATTGAATTATATTGGTTAAGAATTAAGATGAAGGTGAATAACTCCTATATTTCAGGGCTGCATTTCATGGATACTTATTTTATAATTGTGGTACAATAGGAAAAATATACAAAATTGATTTTGAATTGAGTTTTAGATGTGTTGAATATGTCCTTGACATACTAAAAGGAGTTGCTAGAAAACAATGATATTTATATATACATTTTTGAAGCCACTGGAATATAAAAAATATATACATTACAAAAGTTGTATATATTTTGAAGTCACTGGAATATAAAAGAAATTAAGTGCTAGGGTAGCAAAAAAATCAAAATCATGATCTTAAACTTAAAAAGATAGTATTCAAGATAGAAAATCTATATAAAAGACTAACACTTTCTTAGAAATGTATACTAGAGTACTGACTTTTTTTGATTCAGGGATAATGTACAATAGAACTCAGAGATAATTAATGAACATTATTGTTCTCCACTAAGGTCTATTCAAAACTTGATGTGCCTCTCTGTTCTTCTTTGAGTCTTTTTATGATGTGATTTGGATATTTCAGGAAAATAAAGCAGAGATAATCAAAGAGTTTACCCTTCTTCATTTGTTATCAACATGGCCACCTGACAAATGTCAGATTGACCCACTCCCTGAATTTGGTTCCAATGATGAGATTAATGGTATTGCTCATACACAAAAAGGTTATGAAAGCTTTACTGCTCATACAACGAGGCTCTCTGAAGAGCAGAGCAGCCTTCACAAGCAGGTCTAAAAAGGACTTGAGAAATCCAGGAAAGGAGAGTGATTTAGGATTTTTACAATATTTAATGGGTAAAGAAGGGTGAGGGTTGTTGCATAGGCCTAGACTTGCATAATTTGAACTTCTGGTGAGAGCTAAAGAAGAAAGAACTTTTACTCTTTTACAAGCTTTCCCAAAAGAGGGGCAGAAGGAGAAGGGAAAATGTAGTGCCTTGAAAGATGTTAGCAGTTAAATTTCCGAAAATGATATCTGACTCTTCATTATAACTATCAAATACAATGACTACATTATTTTTCACACTACCTTAAGCTCTCTACTAAAATGAAGAGTTCACATGATACTAGACTCTGGAAGTGGAATTGCTCATTTGTGATGGAGATTAATTTCAGAGGAAATGGTTAGCAACTCTGGAAGACTTGGTTAGTAATTTTCAAGGCACTGTTTCAGAGAATGTAGATGAAGGGTTTTACGGACTGTGTGTGTCCTAAAATTCATATTTTGAAGTTTCCACCCCCAAAATGATGGTATTTGGAAATGGGGCCTTTGAGAGGTAAATATGTCATGTGGATGGAACCCTCATGTGGGATTAGTCAGTTATAAGGAGATGCAGAAAAGAGATTAAAATCATTTTAACTACATTTTTTGACTACAGTGAAATGAAACAATAAATTAAAAACACTAAGGAATGGGGGAAAATTAAATGTATAGAAACTAAACAATACACTCTTACACAACCATTCAATGAAAGAAGAAATCACAATTAAATTTTAAAAATATCAAGAGAAGAAAATAAAAACACCATATATAAAAACTTATGAGATGCAACGAAATCAGTACAAAGAAGGAAGTTTACAACAATATTTGTCTACATTAAAATAGAAGAAAGATGTGAAGTAAACAATCTAACTGTATATCTCAAAGAACTAAAAAAGAAGAAACAAAGCCTAAATCAGCAGAAGGAAGGCCATAATAAGGAACATAGCAGAAATAAGTGAAATAAAAATACAAAATAATAGAAAAAAATCAACAAATTAAAAATTGTTTCTTTTGGAAAAATAAATCAAATCCTTAACTAGACTAAGTTAAAAAAAAAAAAAAGAAAACTCAAATAAATAAAATTAGAATTGAGATAGGAGATATTATAAGATGTCTCAGAAAAAAAAAGATCATAAAGAATTATTATGAACAATTATGCACTAGATAAATTGGATAATCTGAGAGAAATGGATAAATTCCTCAAAAATACAACCTTTCAAAACTGAATCAGAAAGAAATAGAAAACTTCTGATCAAGTAGGCAAACACTGTGCTTTCCTTCTCATCTAACCACATCAAAGTTACAACTAAATCACAGAATAGCTATCATTAGGTGTCACCTGGAGTCTAGCTGAACAGAAATCTTACAACTGGGGACACACAGAAGAGGCTACCTCAAGATTGGTAAAAAAGGCAGAGAGATACAACAAGTTGGTCCCATGCCCAAGTGTGATGGTTGAGAAATGGGAGAACTATCTCAACTGCAGAGGTTCCCCCAAAAAGTGAAGGGTCCCCAGCCCCACACCGGGATCCTCACCCCAAGGTTTCAGTGCTAGAAGAGAAGTCCCCATGACTTCTGGCTGTGAAACCCAATGGAAATTGTGGCTGAGTGAGACATAAGGCTGAGAGAATTGCAAACTTTTCTCTTCGGGGCCAGCTTATGGACTTATAGCTGATGAACTCACTCACTTTGAGCTCTAGCACTGGGCAGCAGCTCAAAGGTGCCAGGGACATACAGGGAGGAGCTGAGTTGTCTGGCTTCAGGCAAGGGCTGGAGGGGCAGCTTTCTCCTAGATAGAAGTGCCAGCAAAGGGTATTGTTCCTTTGTTGAACCCTCCTACCCGGCGTGTACACTCAGGTGACTGCCATATCTACATAGCTAACACTGGTTGCCCAGCCCTGATGAGTCCCTGGGACCCTGACCCTCTCAATGTGTGAACCCACCTGAGATGTTTCCAGTGGATTTTACATACAAACTGCCTGTCTTAGCTCATGCTGCAAACTTTCCAAAAATCTCTCAAAGGTTCACAAAACCTAAATAAGCTACGTCTGGCCTCAACATGCCGCATACCTCTTGTTGAGCAACCCCAAACCCAGCCATAGCAGCAGCTGGCCTTGATTTGTGGCTTGGCCTCCCAGGCATTTCCAAGCCAAATGTAAGTGGTAGCCATCTGTGGACTGATTGGTGGCTCATGCCAGGTGGCACGGACAGGGCACAGGTTAAAGTTTAACTTGGACCCCTCTCAGGAGGCCATGGCCAGCACACCCAGTGGCTTCAATATGAGCCAGAGCATCACCCAGAGCTACATATGAAGTCAATAAATCAAAAGAGCAGACAGAACAGGCACAAGAATCCTATTAAAGTGAATTCTGCTCCGTAGGGTTGGCCTTTTATCAGCCAATTCTTACAACCGATCAGCCTGCAGGTCAACCCCTCCCACTGACTTGCAAACAGTGAAGAAACTTCAACTATAATAGGTAGGTACACTCAACCGTAGAGTGACACAAGGGACACACCTTTGGGCACCTAGCTCAGGTGACCAGGGAAGCCTGTACCACTGGACTCTGCAGAACACCTATTATATAAAGCCACTCTACTAAGACAAGGAGACATAGCAGCCATACCTAATATATAGAAAAAAAACAAAGAGAGGCAGCCAAAATTAAGAGACAAGGAAACATGTCTCAAATGAAAGAACAGAACATGCTCCAGAAAAAGAATAAACAAAATGGAGACCAACAATCTATCAGATGCAGAGTTCAAAACACTTGTTATAAGGATGCTCATGACCTTAGGAGAAGAGTAGATGAACTCAGTGAGAACTTTATCAGAGAAATAGAAAACATGAAAATGGAGATAGAAAACATAAAAAAGAACCAGTCAGAAATAAAGAATACAATAACCAAAATGAAGAATATCTTAGGAGGAATTAACAGTATATTATGTGAAGCAAAAGATATAATCAGTGATTTAGAAGATAAGGTAACAGAAAACACCCAATCAGAACAGTAACAAGACAACAGAATCCAAAAACAGAATAGCTTAAGGGGTCTCTGGGACAACATCAAATGTACCAACATTTGCATCATAGGAATACTAGAAGAAGAAGAAAAGAGAGCAATTTCAAGAAATAATGACCAAAAACTTTCCTAACTTGGCAACGGAAATAGGAATAAAAACCCAGGAAGCACAGAGAGTGCCAAACAAATTGAATTAAAAGAAGCCCACATCAAGACACATCATAATTAAAATGCCAAAGGTTAAGGCAGATAAAGAATCTTAAAAACAGAAAGAGAAAGCAGTTAGTTACCTACAAGGGAGCTTCTTTAAGACTGTCAGCTGATTTCTCAACAGAAATTTTGCAGCCAGAAGGGACTGATGAGAAATATTAAAATGATGAATAGCAAGGTCCTACAATCAAGATCACTCTATCATTAAGAATCTAAGGACAGATAAAGAGCTTTCTAGACAAAAAAAAAAAAAAATCTAAATGAGTTCATCACCACCAAGCCAGTATTACACAAAATGTTAGAGGGACTTCTTTAAGAAGAAGAAAAAAGAAAAAAAAAAAAGAAAGAGGAATAAAAATATGAATAATAAAATGGCAATAACTACTTTCTAGAAACAATTACTTTAAATGTAAGTGAATCAAATGCTTCAATCAAAAGATAGGGTGGCTGAATGCGTGAGTAAACAAGACCTTACTATGTCGAGCAGAGACTCACTTCAGATCCAAAGGCACACACAGAGACTGGAAGCAAAGGAATGCAAAAAGATGTTTCATGAAAATAGAAACAACCAAAATTTTTTAAAAAGTGGGATAGCGATACTTATACCAGACAAAATAGACTTTAAAACAAAGGCATAACAAGACATGAAAAAGGACCCAGTTATCCCACTCCTAGGTATTTATCTGAAGAAATCCAAAATGTTACTTCAAAGAGACATGTGCATCTCCTATATTCATTGCAGCATTATTACAACAGCCAAGATATGGAGGTAACCTGGGTGTCCATCAGTGGATGAATGGATAAAAAAGAGGTGGTACATACATACAATGAAATAATACTCAGCCATAAAGAAAAAATAAAATAAAATCTTGCTATCTGCAACACCATGGATGGACCTAGAGAGTATTGTACTGAGTAGATCAAGTCAAAGACAAATTTCATATGTGAAATCTAGAGAACAGGATAAACAAACAACAGAAACAAGCTCATAGATATAGAGAGCATTTTCATTGTTGTCAGATTGTAGATGGAGGAATGGGTGAAGGGTAAAGGGGATCAAGAGGTACAAATTGGTAGTTACAAAACAGTCATGGAGATGTAGAGTATAGGATGCAGGATATAGTCAGTAGTAGTATTGTAATTACTATGTATTGTGTCAGATGGGTACTGGATTTATCGGGGATCACTTCCTATGTTATATAAATACCTAACCATTATGTTTGCGCCTGAAACTAACATAATATTGTATGTCAACTTAAATTGAAGATAATGTATAAAAATAAAAAAAGAAAGAAGGAGAAAGAGTGAACAGACCAATAATAAATTTAAAACTTCTCAAGAAAGAAAAGCCAAGGACCAGTGGGCTTCATGGGTGAATTGCACTAAATATTCAAAGAAGAATTAATATCATCTTATTAAATTATTTTTTTAAAAAAACAAAAAACAGAAGAGTGAGCTCTTCCAAATTCATAAGCCCAGTATCATCCTGGTACTGGATGACAAAGACACCACAAGAAAGAGAACTACAGGTCAATATACTTGATGAATACAGAAACAAAAATTCTCAACAAAATACTAGTAACCCAAGTCCAAAGGCACATTAAATCTCACCATGACCAAGTGGGAATTATCCCTGGAATTTAAGTGTCAGCGTATACAAATCAATCAATATGAAATACCACATTAATGAAATAATGAATAAAAATCATATGAATGTCTCAAAAGGTACAGAAAATGTGTTTGGTGCAAGTCAACACCTCAACACCTTTACATAATAAAAACTCTTAACAAACTAGGACTAGAAGGACATTATCTCAATATAACAAAGGCCTATATGCAAACCTACAGCTAACATACTTAACAGTGAAAAACTGAAAGCTTTTCCTGTGAGATCAGAAACAAGGCAAGAATGCCACTATAGCCACTTTTATTCAACATAATACTAGAAGTCATAGCCAGAGTAAGGAGGAAAAAAAAAAAAAGATATTCAAATCGAAAAGAGAGAAGTAAAATAGTACCTGTTTGCAGAAAGCATATTATATAAAGAAAACCCCAGACTTAAAAAAAAAAAAAAGCCACAACTTAGAAATAAGTTTCTTGTAGAATACAGAATCAACATACAAAAATCAATGTGTTTCAATACTCTAACAATTACCTGAAGGAAATTAGGAAATCAGTTTGATTTACAATAGCATCAAAAAAATTAAGGACAAGAATAAACTGAACTACAGAGGTGAAAAAATTTATGCTGAAAACCTCAAAACATTGATGAAGAAAATTAAGCAAGACAAAACAAATAAAAACATCCTATATTCAGGGATTAAAAGAATTAATATTGTTAAAAGATCCATATTACTAAAAAGAATCTACAGAGTGAATGCAATCTCTATCAAAATCAAAATGGATCATTTACAGAAATGGAAAAAATTTTCTAAAATTAATAATAAATTACAAAGGCCTCCTATAGCCAAAGCACTCTTGAGCAAGAACAGCAAAGCTAAAAGCATCACATTTCCTAATTTCAAAATATATTACAAGCCACAGTAATCAAAACAATATGATATTGGCATAAAGAGACACAAAAAAATGGAATAAAGTAGAGAGCCCATAAATAATTCCACACATCTACAGTCAATTATCTTTGACAATGCTGCCAAAAATACACAGTAAGGAAAGAAGTCTCTTCAATCAATAGTGCTGATAAACTACATCTACACATGAAGAAGAATAACATTGAACAGTTATTTTACACCACACAAAAATCAATTCAAAATGGTTAACAATTTAACTCGAACACCTGGAACTGTACAACTACTGGAAGAAGACATAAGAAAAATGCTTCTTGAGATTGGTCTTGGCAAAATTTTTCGAATCTGTGACCAAAAGCACAGGTAAAAAAGACAAAATACAGATCGCATCAAACTAAAAATCTATTCACAACAACAACAAAAAAACAACAGAGTGAAGACAACCTATGTGAATGGGCGGAAAGTAGTTGCAAGTAAATATCTGATAAGGATTAATATTAAAAATATATAAAGAGCTCATACATTTAGAATAAATAAATAACTATTAAAAGTGGGTAAAAATTTGCATAGACATTTCTCAAAAGAAGACATGCAAGTGGCCAAATACATAAAAAAATGATAAACATCGCTAATCATTGTGGACATGCAAATCAAAACCACAATGAGGTATCACTTCACATATATTGGAATGGCTATTATAAAAAACAAAAGATAATGCATCTTGGCAGGAATATAGAGAAAAGAGAATTCTTATACACTGTTGGTTGGAATTTAAGCTGGTATAGCCATTATGAAAAACAGTATGAAGTTTCCTCCAAAAATTATAAATATAACTACCATATGATTTAACAATTCTACTCCGGGTATATATCTAAAAATAATGAAATAAAGATCTCAAAGAGTTACCTATTTTTCAATATTCGTTGCAACATCATTTGTAACAGCCAAGATGGAGAAACAACCTAAATGTATATTGACGAATGAATAAAGAAAATGCAATATATGTTTATATCGATATAGATATAGATATGTAATTGAGTCACCTTTCTCCAAATTGCAAATATTTCTAAAGAAATTATGCATGGCAAAGGAAAAACTGTTGCTAACCACAGTTAACTGGTTTAGTAACCTCTTTCCATATGTGCTTTTTTTCCCTCATTGGTACTATTTCAAAAAGGCCCAGTCTTGTGAAGAGCTCGTTTACGTCCTCCCCATAAGGAAATAACATTCAATTTCAACCAATGTCTGCATTTAACACCAAAGCCAGGATGACTGAGTGATATACAGTAGTGCCCAGAGTCTGATTAGTGTGACTAAACTTTAGTTATCCATCTTGCAGAACACCAAATGTTTAATAATGGAGAGAGAAGGTAACAACTTTAGTAAAATTAGAAATGGGAAAATTTTCTAAAATCCATAATAAACCATAGAAGACCCTAAGTAGCTAAAGCACTCAAGCAAGAACAGCAAAGTTGGAAACATCACATTTCCTGATTTCAAAATATATTACAAGCCACAGTAATCAAAACAATATGGTATTGGCATAAACAGAATAATGCAATACATTCACTATTTGCTACTGCATGCTACTTATTACATTCTCCAATAAGTAATAGTTAGTAATTATTTTACTAGCAGTCCTATGAGAGCCTCTGTAGACAATCTGTCAATCCCTGTTCCTGCTGTCTGGGAAGATACCAATGTTATTTGGGGCTAGGATCACCATAATATGCATCATCCTACCTGGGTTTCTTTAGAGAGTTGAAAGGAGACCTATTTAAAATGTTCTTGGGAAAATAGAAGTAAATGTGATCCTCTCTAGGCAACACAGTATATATTAACCATATTTATGGCCCTCATTCTAGATTATGAGAAATCTTCCTTTATTACCGAAACTAGGTAAGATAGTTGATGATGACTTTATATGAGACATATTTCCTAATGTCTTACAATTTAGTGTGGTTTATTCTGATTATCATTCTTTCAGATTCTTCAATTATTTTATAATTTCTGAAATCCCTGTCTTAAATCCTTTCCTGTTGAGTACTTTCTGTTACCATAATTAGTATCCAGAATGTAAGTATCATTACTTGTCACTATTTTCTAACTTCTACTTTTTATTTCTTCAGGTTTTTTTTTCAATTATATCTTTTTCTATATGACCTATCTTTACTTTGTTTTGTCTTTCCATGCTTATGCTTTTCCTTCAAATAGTGTGAACAGTTTGTAGATGGCTTATAGATCAAATGGATACCATTATTAACACCATTTTTGACTTATCAAATTGAAATTGTATGTTTTGACACTTTATTATAAATGTTAGGAAAATCAACACCCTTAAAATTCATGCCACCTCTTATCTCCTTCTCCTTCTCATGGTTCTTAGATTAATAATTTAATGTTTTAATTTATTCTTATAGTTATACTTTTTGCATTCAAAAAGTGAGAGAATCACATAGTTATTTCATAATCCTCTTTATCCCACTATTCTTCACTTGTGGCTTGGCATATTAGTAAACTTAATTGGATTCAATGCTCAGTGTTAATTCTTTTACCTTGTCTTTTTGACTGGAGTTATATTTCCAGTAAGAAATTATACTACATTCTCCGAGTTCTAGCTCATTTGACAAGTGACTTTATAATTTTTCTGACTATATAATTCTTAACTAAAAATGTAATTATCTGAAATTTTTATATGTGTGTATGTACTCCTTTTCAGAGTCACTATTTATTTAAGAAGACCATGGTGTATCCATCTTCTTTATAAGAAAAATTGTTTTTAGATATTTTCCTGAGTGATATTTTTTGCACTTTCTTTCTCAAAGTCTATTGTCTCATAGCTACATCTCAGGTTGATATTTAAGTGCTCTATGAATTAATTGTCTTAGATGTTACCTAATGATCCATCACTGTTTCTCAAAACATGAAAGATGCAGTGTGGTTTGATATCAAGAGCATTTTAGCTCCATTAAGATTCTCTGCCAACACTCTACATTTAGATACTGACAAACAACCAATAACATTTGTTTTAGACAGTATTTGATTTAGCATACTTGTTTTAATATAGATAAGCATCCCAGGCACATATTTCCCTGTCCCTTTAATATTAATAGATTTTATCAGTGAGACCATGATCCAACCAAAATAATCTTTATTTTGAACTTTAAATATTGGGGATTAATTATTTCATCTTCTTCTTCTTCTAAAAGAGCCAATTTTCTTGGGTAATTTTATCTATATGAATTTCAGGTTTCAGAGAGGAGCATTATATTTATTTATTTAATTGGTTAGCTAGTTATTATTTTTTTTATTAAAGTTGACATTCAGTATTACTTTATATTAGTTTCAGATGTACAGCAAAATAGTTAGACATAAATTTATATAATTTATGAAGTGATACCACAATTCATCTACTATCTAACTGGAATTATACATAGTTATTATAAATATTATTAACTTCATTTTCTATGCTGCACTTTACATCCCTGTGACTATTTTATAACTTCCAATTTGTACTTCTTAATCCCTCTATTTTTAAAAAGCCACCTAACAGCCCTCTCATCTGGCAATCACCACTTTCTGTATCCATGACTCTGTTTCCGTTTGGTTTGTTTGTTTATTTGTTCTTTAGATTCCACATATAAGTAAGATCATATGGTATTTTTCTTTCTCTGTTCGACTTATTTCACTTAGCCTAATATCCTCTAGGTCTATCCATGTTGTCGCAAATAGTCCAATTGTCTATCAGTGGGCATGTTTATACCTTGGCTATTGTAAATAGTGCAGCAGTAAACACAGGTGCATATATTTTTTTGAATTAGTGTTTTGATTTTCTTTGGATGAATACCCAGAAGTGCAATTGCTGGATCATCAGATGTTCTATTTTTAATTTTTTGAGGAAACTCCAAACTGTTTTCCATAGTGGCTGCACCAATTTGAAATCTCACCACAGTGCAGGAGAGTTCCCTGTTCCCCACCTCCTCTCCAGCATTTGTTTTCTGATTTATTGATGTTAGTCATTCTGACAGTTTGAGGCAATATCTCATTGTGGTTCTAATTTGTATTTCTTTTATGATTAGTGATGCTGAGCAATTTTTCTTATCATATTGGCCATCTGTAAGTCCTCTTTGAGAAATGTCTAGTCAGATCTTCTGCCCACTATTTAATTGGATTGTTTTTTGTTATTTGTGTGTGTGTTGAGTTATATCTATTTATAACTTTTGAATATTAACTCTTATTAGATGGAATTATTGGCAAATACATTCTCCCATTCTGATGGCTAATGTTTTTCGTTTTGTTGATGTATTCCTTTGCTATCCAAAATCTTTTTAGTTGACATAGTTTCATTTGTTTATTTCTTCTTTTATTTCCCTTACCCAAGAAGATATATCAGAAAAATATATATTACTGAGACTAATGCCAGACTGTTTACTGCCGATATTTTCTTTTAGGAGTTTTATGGTTTGGAGTCTTCCATTTAAGTCTGTAATCCATTTTGAGTTTATATGGTATAAGAAGGTGGTCCAGTTTCATTTTTTGCATATCTGTCCATTTTTGCCAACACCATTTGTTGAAGAGACTGTCTTTACCCCTTGTATATTCTTGCCTTCTTTGTCACCAATTAAATCATCATATAGACGTAGATTCATTTCTGGGCTCTCTATTCTGTTCCATTGATCTATGTGTCTGTTTTTATGCTAATCCCATGCTGTTTTAATTATTATAGACTTATGGTGTAATTTGATATCAAGAATTGTGATACCTTCAACTTTGTTATTTCTCAAGTTTACCATGGGTATTCAAGGTCTTTTAATGTTCCACAAAAATCCAACTTAATTATGACATATGATCTTTTTTAATGTCTTGATGACTTTGGTTTGCTAACTTTTTAAATGATACACCCATTTTTGTCAGAAATATTGGCCTATCATTTTCTTTTTTTGTAATATCTGGTTTTGAAAATCAGGGTAATGACCTCATGAAATGAGATTGGGAGCTTTCCTTCTTCTTGAATTTTTGGAATAGTATGAGAAGAATAGGTGTTAATTCTTCTGTGAATGCTTGGTAACATTCACTGTGACGCCATCTGGTCCAGGACTTGTTTTTCGGCAGTTTTTTGATAACTGAGTTTTCTTGTTAGCAGTAATCGGTAAGTTCAGATTTTCTGTTTCTTCTTGACTAAGTCTTAGAATATTCTATGTTTCTAATTAATGTGTTCATTTCTTCCAGATTGTCCAATTTGTTGGCACACACTTGTTCATAGTATTTTCTTATAATCCTTTGCATTTCTGTGGAATTGATAGTCATGTCTCCTCTTTAATTTCTGAATTATTTTTAATCCTCTCTTTTCTTGATGAATCTGGTTAAAGGTTTATCAACTTTGTTTACTTTTTCAAAGAACCAGCTGTTGGTTTCATTGAACTTTTATGTTGCTTTTTTAGACTCTATTGTGTTTACTTTTGCCCTGATCTTTGTTACTTCCTTTCTTCTACTCACTTTGGGCTGTGCTGTTTTCTTTCTTTAACTGTAAAGTTAAGTTGTTTTTTTGAGATTTTTCTTTGTTTCTTGGGCTGGACTTGAATCCCCCTCTTTAGGCTGCTTTCACTGTGTCCCATAGATTTCGGATCATTGATTTTATTTTTCTTTATCTCAAGATAACTTTTGATTTCTTCTTTGATCTCACTGTTAACCCATTCATTGTTTAGCAGCACGTTATTTAGCCTCCACGTGTTTGTGTATTCTTCAGTCTTGTTATTATAATTATAATACAAAAAAGATGCTTGATATAATTTCAATCTTCTTAAATTTATTTAGACTTTTTTTCTCACTTACTATATGATATATCTGAGAAAATGTTCCATGTACACTTGAGAAGAATGTATATTTTGCTGCTTTGGAATGAAACACTTTAAAATCATCAGTTAAATCCATCTGGTCTAGTGAGTCATTTAAGGCCACTGTTTCTTTGTTGATTTTCTGTCCATTGGTGTCAATGGGGTGTTCAAGTCCCCTACTATGAGTGTATTACTGTCAGTCTCTCCCTTTATGTCAGTCAACATTAGGTGCTCTTATGTTGGGTGCATAAATTTTTTCTAGAGTTATGAACTCTTGTTAGATTGAGCTCTTTATCATTATGTAATGTTCTGGTTTGTTTCTTATCGCAGCCTTTGTTTCCAAATTGATTTTGTCTGTTATAAGTAGTGCCACTCCAGCTTTTTCTTTTTTTTTTTCATTTCCATCTAGTTGAAATATCTTTTTCTATCCCTTTATTTTCAGTCTGTGTGTGTCATTTAATCTGAAATGGGTCTTTTATAGACAATATGTGTATGGGTCTTTTCTTATACATTTGGCTTTGTTTTTTGATTAAAGTATTTAATCAATTTACATTTAAAGTTATTGTTAATAGGTACATAGATAGTTATTGCCGTGTTGTTTTTCATATTTATGGTTTTTTCATTTCCTTTTCTTAAAGAAGTCCCTTTAACATTTCTTATAATACTGTCTTGTGGTAATAAATTTCTTAAGCTTTTTTCCTTTCTGGAAAGCTCTTTATCTCACCTTCAAATTTAATTGATAGCCTTTCTGGGTAGAATAGTCTTGGTTATAAGTTCTTGTTTTTCATCACTTTGAATATTTTGTGCCAATCCCTTCTGGCCTGCAAAGTTACTGTTGAGGAATCAGCTACAGTCTTATGGAAGGTCGCTTGTAAATAACAAGCTGCCCTTCTCTTGCTGCTTTTAGAATTCTCTCTCTGTCTTTAATCTTTGCTATTTTAATTATAGTGCGTCTTGGTGTGGGTCTGTTTGGGTTCATCTTGTTTATGACTCTCTGTAGTTGCAGGACTTGTATGTCTGTTTTCTTCCCCAGGTTAGGAAAGTTTATTTCTTGAAATAGGTTTTCAACCTTGCTTCCTCTCTTTTTTACTGATACCTCTAGGATGTGAATGTTGTATGCTTAACATTGTCCCAGAGGTGACTTGAACTATTCTCATTTTTTTTCTTTTTTTCTTTAGCTTTTCTAATTGGGTGTTTTCTGTCATCTTGTCTTCCAAATTGCTGATTTGAACCTCTGCTTCATCTAATCTACTGTTGATTCTTTCTAGCGTATTATTTATTTCAGTATTATATTCTTTATTTCCGACTCATTCTTTTACATGGTTTTTATGTCCTTTTTTATGCTTACTATCTCTTTCTTGAGGTTCCCTCTGAGAATTCTATTCTTCCCCGAGTTCATTGAGCATCCCTATAAGCAGTGTCTTGAACAAGTTATTTGCCATTTCATTTTTTTCTAGAGTTTTCTCTTGTTGTTTCATTAGTGGCATTTTGTTTGTTTGTTTGTTTTCTCATTTGGCTACCTTTCTGTGTTCATTTCTAAGTTTTAGGTAGATCTGCTACACATCCCAGTTTTGGCCAGGTGGCTCTATGTAGTAGGTGCCCTGTACTGCCCAGTGATACAATCTCCCTGATCATCTGTGTTGAGTGCTCCTGGAGTGTCTTTTGTGTGGGTCATCTGTGTCCTTCTATTGTAGTTGAACCTTGATGCTATTTGCACATCAGTAAGTGAGATTGACTCTCAGACCGACTGTGAGATTGACCACACCCACAACATATGAGCTGCTGTTTGGGGGTTGACCCCACATAATGTGATTTGCCCCAGCAGGCTCTTGTACCTGTGGAGACCGCTCTTTGGGTTTGCTGTTTCTGGGGTTAATCAGGTGGTGCTCTGTTGTGGTCTAGTGCCAGCCTCCAGGTGTGTTGATTCTGGGGCTCCTTGGTAGGGAATCCAGTGCAAGACAAGTCAGCCACTTCCCGTGACCACCAGCACACCTGGTAGAAATCACAAAGTTGACTATGGCTGATTACTGCCTGTGCTGGTCCTGGAGGCATGTGGGAGAGGTCACAATGCAAACTGAGGCCAGCTGCTACCAGTACTGGGCGCGGGGCAGCTCAGCAATCATCCAGGGCCCCGGATGGTTGCCTGCCACCTGCCCATAAGGTTCAGCAGCTGAAAGAACCTCAGGTGGTATGCAAATTGGGTGAGGCAGGGTTCCAGGGAGTCACCAGGATGGAGCCAATTGTGTTCTCCAGGTTATTGCAGAACCTATGGTGCCAGCGCTAAGCCTGTGGCCACTCTTAAAATCACACATCACACTGAAGCCAGCCTCTGTTCTCCTCAGGCCCATAGACCCCTGAGATTTGTTCAAGAAATACTGAAGCTCAAGCCAGGGCTAGTTGCCCACCACCAAAAGTGACTCCAAAGGCTTGGGAGCCTGATTGCTATTGAAGGAGCCTCCTGCAGACTGAGGAGGGGTTGGGGGCAGACTGTGGTTGCCTAGCCACAAAAATGCCTCCAGCACTGTTTGAATTGGATGGGGTGGCGTCTAAGGGAGTCACCAGGTGGAGTGCGTGGAGTTCACCAGACCAATGAAGATTCTGATTTGGCCGTGTGAGTGGAGGACTCAACACAGGCAAGATGGTGCCTACTTATAGGCTGTACAGGAGAAGAATTTAACACAGAGACAATGGTTGCTGCCCCTCTAGCCCTCCTGAAGCCACACAACATGGTCTTTCTCAGTATGTTCTTGGTGCCTCCTAAGCCACTGTCCTTCCACAAGAGCCCAGGATAATTGCCTGTTCGCGAGTCTGTGTGCAAGCCTTTAAGGAAATGTCTAAGTTTTCAGCAGCCTTCTGCATTACCTGAAAGATTAAAATCCCCTCTGGTTTTCACAGCCAGATTTCGTAGGGACTCCTTCATACTGGAATCCTGGGCTGGGGAGCCCTGTTGTGAGGTTTAAGCCTCTTATTTTGGGTTTGGAGAACCTCTGCAGCTGAGATATCTCTCTCAATACTCAACTGCCACATGTAGGTTTGGGGCGAGGCCTTTTTGAGTCTCTGCTCCTCCTACTAGTCTTGATATGACCTTTTCTTATCCTTAGTTACACAGGAATCCTGTTCTGCTAGTTGTTAGATGTTTCTCCAGGTTAATTGTTCTGTAATTGAGTTGTAATTTTAATGTGGTCATAGAGAAGGTGACCACAAAGTTTACTTACTTTGCCATCTTGCTTGGAACTAAGGAAAGAACATGCTAAATAACATATTACAAATGATTCTCTCACATCATTTATCCAGTATCATGGTGATTCATCTGAATGTTGTTCTGATAATAACTAACATGCCTTTTGAGGCCACCACAAAATATATATATATACTAATGGATTGCATAATTTCTAAATGAACACATCACTTTGTTACTGAAATTTAAGAGATTTGGGGAATGGTAATAGAAATATGTAAAATCCTTATTTTAAATGAGTAGCCACATACATATCACAACTATTATGCAAACAAATAACTTTTGAGCCTCTTTTTAATCCAAACTCTTATGTTTTATAAAGATAAATAATTGGGGGGTATTAAAGTAGTCTTTGTTGCAAATGTTCCAATCTCTCAGTACATTTTCCCTCTTTGACTCATTTCACATATATGCTCTTCCCTATTTTTTTTTATTTGTTTCTAAATGACCCTACTATTATTACTTCCCAAGGTTATAGTCACTCCATTGCCTTAAGGTCTATCCATATTTATTTATTTATTTATTTATTTATTTATTTATTTATTTATTTAAAAAATAATTTATTTTTATTATGGTGACATTGGTTAATGAAATCTAGTAAGTTTCAGGTGTATGATACAAGTTGCTTTTTGAAGGAAAGAAAAAACAATTGAGAATATGCTTACAGAGGTTTAAAGAAGAAAAAAATCATTATGCAAAATATTCATTTTTTTTTAATATGACCTTTACACATAACCCCTTTGTTTCAAAGTTCCAGTTGTAGAGACTTCATAACTTGTTCTCTTTCATATGCTTACTTATATTGTTTACTCTCCAGGAAGAGCTCCTTGCTCAATATTTAGTTATGATTTATTTATAGTGCTTTGTAACCCGTTCAACATGCATTCCTGAAATTTTGCCAGGACAGGGTCTATCCTGGATTCCTCCTTTTCTTATAATTTTTTAGATGCTCAGGCATGGCTTGTCAAGAAAAATCATTAGAGACATTCTCTCCTCCATTGGTTTTTGAAACGGTTTTCTGCCTTACGGCATCTGACATACACTATTATTTTTACTGAAATTAAACACAGAATAAGGTATTCCACAACCCCATGAATCAACAATTCATCTCTGGGTTATTAAATTGTCAACAGTATATATCATAGAGAATCATTCTAAATTATTTATTGTAAACTTAAGGGAAAGAATGAAGTGAAGCTCTGTTTTCTATTAACTATATTTTTTCTTTAACTGCCAGAAATAAAAAAAAAAAAAATTGAAAAAGAAAGCAGAGAACTGTTGACAACACTTAACCTTCAGGCATGACAAGAGTTTTCATTTCTATCATGCATTTTCTATTCCTTGATCACATTCTATGTTAAAATAAATAAGTCCAATGCTTTTTCTAAAAGAATCTATTTTATAGGACATGGATTTTTTTCCAGTGGATTTACTCCTATCGTTTTCAAACATGCACTTTATTTTTATTTACAAGTATTTTTTGAGTAAACATGATACACTTAACACAAAACCACTTACACAGGACTAACTGACAGAAAAATATGAATTTAGATCTTAGAAGACAAAACAAAATCTCTCAAATTCTCTATTTTGGAGCGATCTTTGTATTCCTATTACATGGTTTTTTGAATCACAAAGCTCTGGATTTGAATAGCTATTCCATTTTTAACCATGAGACCTTAATATATATAATCAATCATTTTAAACCACAGTTGTATTATATATAAAAGACGGATAATAACTTTTTTTAGACTGATGCAGAGATTAGGAAAAATTACACACACACACACACACACACACAAACACATACTGAGTATAAACATAGTGTTTACCACAAGAAACGTATCACAAAAATAACAAATTGAAATAATTATTATATTATTCATTCAGTATATGACAATAAGATAGTAGTAATTCAAATGATATTATATTTAACAGACAGAGATAAAGCAATCAATCACTAGAAACTAGATTTATAATTATATACTGAGAGCAATAACAATAACAAATGATATATAATGCATGAGAAATAGGTACAAAAGTAACTCAGTTTATTAATGGTTCATAAATACATGGATGAGGAGTTGAAATATGCAAGTTCAATCAAAATTATGGCTACATTTAGGAAATAAAATTGAAGTAACCATGTAGTTGAAATAAGAGAATAGCATACCTGAATATTTTAAAATAAGTATTTTATTTTAAAACAGTTTTAAATTCATAAAATAAAAATAATATTAAGAATCTCCTGTTATCAATATCTTATGTTAGTATGACCCGTTTGTTATAATGAATGAACTGATACTGATACATTATTATTAACTAAAGTCCATTCTTTACTTAAATCTTATAGGTATTTACCTAATTTCCCTTTTCTGTTCCAGGATCCCATCCACGATACTAATTTAAATTTAGACTTCTTTTGACAGGAGGGCCATAAACTATAGCAGGTTTAATCTGGCCACAGATACCTGTGCAGAAGGTAGTGCCCTAATCTTCCCACGATCTAATGCTCATTATACTGTCATTATAATACTATGTTTACACCTGGAAGTTCATGAATCTAATTATAACAAACTGAATTCTGGGTAAGTATATGCACAGTAGGCAAAGTGTTATATAGCAGCCAACAGTCAGTCAAAGTAACCTCACTTTCAGGTCATCTAGGACCTCCCACCATGGTCCAAATATAAACAGAACTTCCCATTTCTGGGTTGTTACAATTCTTGCTGAAAACCAGATCCTCCTTTGGGGTGTACTCTGTCTTATCTCTTCACCTCTCAAATTCCACAGGGCTGCAGCCTTACTTAGTGTGGCCCATCTCCATTTAAAATGTATTTTCAATAAATCTTACTGTTTCTAAATCTTGCTGATCTGTAATTCTTTGCTGCGTTGGTGGGAAAGAACCGAGGGACAACACACCACATAACATTACACGACCACCGACACCTCCTCCATGCCACTGGAGCTATACGGGACTTTACACCACCTCAGTGGTAACAATATTGTTAAATTGTACACTTGAAATGTATTTAATTTTATTACTCAATTTCACTCCAATTATTTTTAATAAAAAAATAAAATATGTTTTGTTGCGTTTTCAATTTGGATTAGTTTAAATCTAAAGATCATGCTGGGAGGAATCAACATCTTAAAAATATTGAGTCTTCCAATCCACGTGGAACTTCTCTCAATTAATATGATCTTTGATTTCTTTCATTAGTTTTATAATTTTATGTATATAAAACATACATATAAAACATACATATATATGTTTCATATCTAAGTATCTCAATTTACTAGGAGTTATTGTAATTTTTTAATTTTACATTTCAATTTTTAATTGCTGATATAAAAAAAATTAAAGTGTGTATCTTAAGTTATATTTTTTAGCCTTTCTATATTCTTATTAGTACAAAAATATTATTGGTTATTTGGCTGTTTCTAAGTAGACAATCATGTCATCCATGAACAAATATATTTTTATTTTTTATTTTCTAATTTGTATATTTTATTCTTTTTCTTTTTAATTATGTGTCTTTTTTCTAAGGCTTTTAGTACATACTTTCCCAATCATCCCTTACCAATCATAGAATGAAAGTGCCTGGTTTCTTACCACCGAATATGATGTTTAGTGTAGGTTTTTTTGTATGTGATCTTTATCAAATTGAAAAAGTTATCATTATTCCTACTGTGCTGAATGTTTTCTTTAAATTATTAATGTTAGATTTTGTCAAGCATTTTTTTTGTAAGAAAATAATATGAAAAGGTTTTTTCTTCTTTATCCTATTTTAATTTCTATATATTAAAGTCCTGTGCAGGGTGTCACACATTCACACAGAATAGTTTCACTGTCCTAAAAAAAATGTCAGTAATTCCCTTATTCACTTGTGGTGGATTACTTTGATTGATTTTTTAAAAATGTTGAACCAGCACTAGCCTTGCATAATATATAAACACATATACATATATAAATATATAATATCAGCTACTATTTTAATTTCCAAACTTTCTGTTTAGTTCTTTTTCATATTATTTTAGTTCACTCCTAAAATTTGCAATATTTTCACTCCTAGTGAGTGTATTTTTCATCATCTTATGAAGCATAATTACAACGATTATTTTAAAAACCTTGTCTGAGATGATAATTCATCTCAGAGTTTTTATTTGATGATTATCTTTTCTCTTGCAGAAAGGTATCAGTTTTGGCTCTTCTAGTTCTCTTGCAAATCACATAAAACCTTGATTCTAACTTCAAAATTGATCCAAAATGAGAACTGTTGTAAGACAACTGGGTGATTCTTGAAAGTCACTTTTGTAACTATGCAAATCTTTTAGAATGACTTTTTAAAATTATTTTTCTTCTTGATTTAAACTGGCCCAGCGTTCACCTGTTTCTTTTCTTTCTTTATCTTTCTGCATACTGCACAATCACTTCCTTAATCATTTAGCCCTTAGGTCAGTATCAAGCAGTCTTAGTAAGAAAGCCTCAGGTCTGTTGACCACAGAAAGAGTTTCTGTCAAACTAAAGATACTATCATGCAGCTCTACACCCATGAAGGCAGAAGAACCTTACTGGCATTCCCTTAAAACCAGACAGCATTATGCCATGACTGACGTCAGGACCTGATGCGATGATCAACTGCCTCTTACCCTAGCTTTGACCAGTCAGTAGAGCCCATGACCCTATCTCCCTTAGCTACCATGGCTAATGAGTTTTCTTGTCAGCAGTCCCCAACCTTTTTGGCAACAGGGACCAGTGCTTTTATGAGAATCTAATGCCTAATGATCTGAGGTGGAGCTGAGGCAGTGATACTTACACTGGGGAGTGGCTGCAAATACAGATGAAGCTTCTCTTGTTCACCCTCTGCTCACCTTCTGTGTGGCCCAGTTCTTAACATGCCATGGACTGGTACTGGTCTGTGGCCTGGGTGTTGGGGATCCCTGTCCTGTATAACCTACGCCCTGGAGACCATCAGGGAGCCAAGTCTTTGAGCACTAACCCACCTGTGTCTCCAGGCTTAGTGCTGTTTCCTTAAATAAACCTCCACTTTCTTTGCTACAAACTCTGTTCATGACTCCTTTGGTTTGATGTATGCAGGCAAAAGAAATTCCTTGAGTTTGGTAACACTTCATGTTTGAATTTCAAAGGTCATGTAGAATTTTGATAGAAAATACAAGCTAAATGACATTCATTTCAAGATATATATATATATATATATATATATAAACACATACGCACACACACACGGAAGTGAACTATTAGGCAGATAGCTAGACATGAGCAACAGGAGAATGAAGGCTCAAGCCAGAGGCCTCCCTTAGGTATTCCCTGAAACACCCATTTTATGATTAAAGATTACCATTACATCCTGAAATACAAGGCAGTAAGACCACAAAACTAACCACTGGTTTAGTTGACCACGAGCACGTACATAGGTAGTACATAAGTATATTCACCTTAGCCTCATTATACCATCATTATAATATTGTACATATGCCTGGAAGTTCATAAATCTAATTATAACAGACTGAATTCTAAGTAACTGCGTGCATAGTAGACAAAGGGTTATATTACAGCCAAATGTCAACTAAATGACCCCACGTGTCAATTCTCTAGCACCACCCCTGTAACCATCCATCAAGGGTGAATATAAAGTACACTTCCCAAATTCTGCAGGATTATGGCTATCTCTTATGTAGCCCATTTCTCTCTTGAAACACAGATTATTCTGATATATTATATTATATAATACTATACACATTATATATATTACATTTCAGGTTATATGCAATATAAAATTCTTGGCATATGTTAAGGACATCAAATCAAATCTATCTTCATAATAATAAATCTTCATGATTGAAAATAAATAGGAAACTGGAGAATGACTAGACAAATGTGATTTAAACTTTAGCTCTTTGTGGTGTATCATTAGTCATTGAAACATTAGACATTTATTAAGTGCCAACTAAATTCCAGGCATTGTCTTAGGTATAAGCAGTAGAATAACAAACATGACAGTCAAAATCTTGTTCTCTGGGTAATCTAACCCGATAATAAGAACACATCTTTCTCAGTGGGGTAGGCTAATAACAGAGAAGCTTCATATGACTTAGCTGCTGCAGAAGGGCAAAGATAACAGGTGTAAGTCTCCAAAAGGCCAACTGAGCTGCTTAAATAATAAAGAAATGGTTGATTCAGCAGCTCAGCAATGCCTTTCTGTGCTGTCACCACTATTGACTTTATCCTCAGGCTGGTGGAAATATGGATGCAGTAATTCTGAAAATATCAAAGAGACAGAGCAACCTTCCTTTTATGGCACTTTTGCTTATACTGTCTGTCTTGGTGTGTATATTAGCCCTACTAATCATGTACAACAGAATTCATAGTCCACATGCTATGATAAAAAAGGGAATTAGGACAAGAAATCTAGTCTCCTCATGCACAGTCATGAATACATTCTCCAGCTCTCATAACCCCCCTCTGTTAAGCTCTGGTCTTTAGTTAAATATGGGACTTCTATAAAAAATTACATCAAACATCGTAAGCATTTTCCACAGGATAATCTCCAATGTTTTTACTCTTGTGATCTAATATCTGTCACTTCGGCAATCTGTGATCTCTGTAATTTGGTTTTGAAACCCATTTCTTATTCTGAACTTCTGACTATTTAAAATTTAACACTGCATACCTTAGTGTAGGATTATATTTATATTCTATATGTAGAAATAATTATATTTTTAAAATTATCTTGAATTGTGAAATGTTTAAATTCTGATAATTGGCTAGATCTTCATTCAGCTGCAGTTAGCGGAAATACCTAGTTTAGCATAGAAACATAGTCAATAATATTGTAATAATTAGGTGTGTTAGATGGGTGCTAGATTTACCAGGGTAATCACTTCATAAGTTATATAAATATCTAATCACTATATTATACATCTGAAACATAATATTATAAGTCAATAGTAATGTAAAAATTTTTTAAATATAAAAATTTAAAATATAAAAATATAATAATTTAAAAATAATAATAAACTATGTTATTTTTCTGAGATTCATAATATTCGATGAATTTGTAAGCTTTTGTAAGTTTGTGATATGTTGTAATTTCTTTTATCATTTCAAATAAATATTCACTTACATATCTAAAAAATAAAGTAGTTGAGACAACTAGTTTTATTAAACAACCATTTTAATAAAATAAATTTTATTTTATTTATTAGAAAGAAGACAGTAATAACTCTATGTCTCATGTGAAAGAAGCCTAATGGTAAGCAGTCCAGGATTTAGTACAGTGATTAAATAAGATGGACAGAAAACGTTAATTCTTATTTTTCCTTCTTTGCCATCTTGAAATTTGGTTTCAGCTCAAGGAAACAAGATGACAACTGCACTTTCAGGCATCTCATGGTCATTCCAGAAAGAAAGAGGTAATAAGATGGTAAAGGGAAGTTCTCATCAGGGATTGATACCTATATCTTATTGCTCAGAAATGTGTCACATAGTCACTGTTAGCTGCAACAAAAGCTGGAGTATTAATTATGTTCAAATTTTGATCCTCTGAAGTAGAGAAAGACAAAGGAGAATGAGATTGGAATAAGCATTATAATAGACTTGCTACACTGAATGAATTAGCAAATGCAGATGAATAAGTGTATCACATTCTATACAAAACAAATCTCATAATCCTCTGGAATTGAGAAGTCTTGTCCCAAAGATATAAAACACATGTGATTTTGACAAGTTATAATAATGAAACTAATTATGTCTAAATTTATTGAGTAGCTACTATGTCCTTGTTGTTGTTTTAAATGTTTTACTTGTATTAACTAATCTGCTCATAATTTATGAGACTAGTACTATTATTAGGCCCATTTGACAGATAAGGAAACTGGGCATGAAGAGAGTTTACTTTTTATTCCAATTATTCACACAGATGACTATTTTTATATTGGTATAAAGGAATAATCTAGCACACATTTTAGGTTCATATGGCATTGATATAATAAATTTAAAAGAATACAAGTTAGAATACCAGAGAGTATTATCTGGAGGATATGCACCTAATGTGGCTATTATTCATAGAAACAAACAAAGAGGAACCAATTATGTTATTTACTTCTTATTATAGCATAGTTTCATATTACAGATGTTTGAAAAAGTGATCTATCATAACATGAGATCAGTTCTCTACTCTTGTCTTGGGTCAGCACTTTTAAAATATAAGCAAATGATAGTACCATAAAATCATGTATCACTAACAATGAGTAGTTAATCATTTCAATTTCTTGGTCATTACTACTGTTTCACTTTGTAACAAAGACTGAAGAACTTTACTGACAAAAAATAGAAAACAATGTAATTTTCCTTCTTAATGTTTCACCCTATAAGTTATATCATTAAACCCATATAATTGAAATATAAATTGCAATCTGACCCTTCAAGGTTAATTTCATTAAAAAAGGGTCAAAATTTTGGATTAGGTTTATGAACTCCTTTTAATGCTGAAGTATAACAATGACTGTATAAAATTTATAGTTATACATTTCATTAACACTTTCAGAATAGGTTATAAAATCATGGTATATCTCTATTATCCTTCAAAGTTTTCTTGCACAGATAAATTGCCTGTGGTTTTTCTGATAAGTAATTGCTAACTTTGCTTTTGATTAAATAATGAGAATAACATCAAGATTATATTTGGAGTGACAATTGCCATTATCGGCCTTCTTCCAATCGACTAAGTGGAAGATGCCTCCTTCTTGTCTCTTCATTCTGCTAACATAGGAAGGGTGTGAGCTTCCTCACAGCCTGAGTCTTTAGGTCTTGTTTTGAGGCAGTCTGCTTTCTCTCCACCTATTCAATCATTTGATGGATCCCAAATTTCATGGTATCTGAGCCAAAACAATGAGAATAAGCTAACTATGTAAGAAGTGCTGTGTCACTATGTCACTGATAGCTGTGTACTATTACAAGAATACTTCTATCACATAGGAACTTTTTTTGTTTACTTTTTGGGTTTGATGTGTTCTTTCTTTCTTTCTTTCTTTCTTTCTTTCTTTCTTTCTTTCTTTCTTTCTTTCTTTCTTTCTTTCTTTCTTTTTTTTTTTTGAAGCTATTGTCTCTCAAGTCTCTCCTAAGCATAATAAGAATACAATCTTTTAGTGACATTCTTTAATATTTTTGTCACTTTTTAAAATTTTCATTGTCAGCTGCTTCTAGTACCAAATTAAACATAATATTATGGATTTAAAATGTTGATTTATATAATGATTCTCTCCCTACACACTGTATCCAAAGTACATTTATTAAAATATTTAACCATTTTTAATGCTCATCAAATCACATAATTTACAATAGTCTACTCTTCTAATCATTCCAGTGAATATCGTATCTTTCATACAACATAAGATTGTTTTTTGATAATTCAAACTTATCTTTACAAAAAAATATAGTCTTTAACTAATAAGACCTAATCATTGTTGTCTACAAATCCAAGCAAACTGTGTAATATAGACATTTTATCAGGAGGATTAATATTTTCAGATATTAAATTCTATACTTTTTAATCCATCTTTATTTCTCATTTTCTTCTCCCAGTTTTATCAGGAAGCTAGCTCTGTGTTTTCTCATCTTAAGAAAATCAGGAAGGATTGCAGAAAACAAAAGTTCTTAATAAAACACTGCTATTTAGTCTTTGTTTTCAAAATTCTAATTTCTAGTTGGGAAGGGGAAGTAAAATTAGAGACAACAGAGAGTAAAAAAAAAAGATAATGAAACTAGTAAATAAAAATATCCTGATATTCACAGAAAAACATAGTTATTTTACTCTCATCACTGAATTCTTCAGATTTGTAGTATTTGTCAAAACTTTTCTTTAAGGAGATGGCTGGGGAACTGCTCACAGAAGATTAATCCTCACTTGTTCTTCATAACTGTCACTGAACAGGCCTCTTGCACTGCTTTGAATGTAGTCCAACAATCTGAATTGGATTGTCATCAGACTTTTCATTCTGCTCTCTTTTCAAAGGGAACATATGCCAGATGACAGTGGTGCAAAATGTCACAGCACAAAAAATATCAGTGAACCTAGAGTTTTATATCTAGTCAAAGCTTTGCTCAAATGTAAGTCTCTAACAAAAATAATTCTCTAGGTTATAAAAATATATTCAAAGAAGTATTGAAATAAGAATGGAAGTTAGAACTTGGGTCAAGTTCATGGTCCTCTTCACGTTCGGGTGTTTCCCTAACAACCCAGCAGTTCTCAGTAGTTTTTGTGCTTCTGATTCCTTGTAGAATATAACTGATTCAACTTGGTAACTGGCTTCTACTTTTCTTTCTTCAACACCAATTTTAAATATCACTGCATTCTTTGAGTTTACCTAATCCACCTTGTTTTCTTTGTGCTTTCAAAGGAACACCGCTTTTATAACACAATTTCTACTGTGAATTATAGATTTGTGCATAAACTTTTGTATGATTTCATACTGGTCATGAATAAGAATTTTTTTTAAGCCATAATACAAAGCTAGTTAAAAATCTTACATTTGTGACTGAGCAAAAAAATTGCTAAGTGGTTGAATGAGTGTACACAGTAACTTTTATTCTGCATACATATATATTTTTTAAATTAATTTATTTTTATGGTGACATTGGTTAATGAAATCCAATAAGATTCAGCTGTACACTTTAACAATAACATATATATATTTACACTGTGTGTTCACCTCTCATAGTTAGATTTCTTTCTGTCACCACATATTTGACCACCTTTACCCTGTCTACCTCTCCGCTCCCACTCCACCATACTGTCAGGTAACCACTAGTCTATGGTCCATGTCCATTTGTTGCTTTTAGGTTTATATCCCACTTATAAGTGGGATTTTCAACTTTTTCTGTCTGGCTTATTTCACTTAGCATGGTTATCTCGAGGGCCATCCATGTTGTCAAAAATGGCAGTATTTCATCTCTTCTTATGTCTGAATAATATTCCATTGTATATATGTGCCACAGCTTCTTTATCCAATTATCTACCATAGGACACTTTGGTTGCTTCTATGTCCTGGCCACTGTGAATAACGCTGTTATGAACATCAATGTGCACATATCTTTTCAGATATGAGTTTTCAAGTCTTTGGGGTAAATACCCAGTAGAGTTGCTGGATCATATGGTAGATCAATTTTTAGTTTTTTGAGAAACCTTCATACTGTTTTCCATAGCATCTGTACCAATTTATTATGCATATATTTTTAACTTCACTCTATGTTCCTAGATTTTCTTCCTCTATCTTCAATTTCTCTGCTGTATATGTAGAAAAAAAACATCTACTCATAGCCAATATCTGTAACAACTATGCCAGTGGAGTCTTAAAGTATATTTTGATATAATTAATGACATAATCAAAATATCTAGAAGTACTTTTTAGAAACTTCTCCAAAGTCTCTATCTACTACTTCATCATGAATAACTTTTTCAAACACCAAGAATTAAGATGCAAAATAAAATTTATGCATTATTCCTTTTAGTATTTCATTAAATAACTACTATTAAAAGTATGCAGTTTACTGGAGTATTAAAAACATACAGTTTACTAGAGTATTTTGTTTTGAATAAGTATTTTATTTTGCTACAATTTTAAGATGTCTTGTTATTCTATTGACTACTTAAAGTGTTTGTACTGGATTATGTATTTTGAGTCCAAAATATTTATCAGTATGCTGGATGCTATATTATTATTATTTACAAAATATATTTGTCTATTTGCACTAGTAACTTCTGTGTATCTTCAATGAGATGACTAAAGTAAGTGTTTATATTCAAGGATACTTTAGAGTATTTTAATATAGCCTTATGGTTTATGACTACAGAAATTTGGTAGATCCTATTTTGCTGCCTAATTCTGTAGTTGTTTTCAGAGCTCAACAAATCTCTTTCAAAGTTATAATGTAAGAATAATGGTTTGTTCTAGTGTAGAATTGAGGTAATTATTCCTTTCATACTATCTACCTAGGTCATTAGGTTATTTCTATAATATGTTGGTTTTTAAAATTCCTTCAAGGTTGATTTTCATAGTAAACCTGGAATATAGAATTTATTATCAAATTATTACATATTAAGGCATAAGGCCTAGACAAATGAATAAGCCTTTCTAATTTTTTTCAGCTATAGAGTCCACAAATATAAATTTAGCCTAAGGATTTTTCACAAACCTCATGCATTTCCTATATCAGAGCCATCTATTGTCGATGAGGGTTTCAGTGGGTCACTACCACCTTCTTTGCCTTCAGTCTCTGTTACTGATATTCTTCTGGACAGAAGTATTATCAGGAGTGCTCTAAGCATTTGATGTCAATTAATTTACTTTTCATTTTAGGGGGAATTTTCAGTTGGTGGAAATATCATTTTCACTTAAAAGTAATGATTCATTATGATGTACTTGAGTATTTTTTTTAATTCTCTGAACAAGAGAATTTAATGACTTTCTAGTTGGTTCTCTAAATTTTGGCTAACTGAATCTGTAACAATAAAGTTCTTGTTATTTTATGGGTCCCAGAGAATTACAGAATCTCTAAAGTAGAAAACACAGATAAATACTTCTAAATATTTTTTTTCTATAAGAACCTCAGAATTGTATAATTTTTCTCTATAAATTTATTCAAATGAAATGTTAGTATAATGAAATCATGTAAGATACTGCATTAAAAGCTAACTCTTCAAATTAGTTTCCAAGATGTGCTCTGCTTAAGTTTTGTTTTGTTTTGGTTGATTGGTTGTTTTTTTTACTCATTGGTAAAGGGATTCTAAACCTCAGGCTTGTAAGTATCTTGCTGGCTCATCCCACAGGGAAATAGAATAAGAGACTGAAACAGAAAGCTGCAATCTGAACATCGGCCTTCATCTGTCCATGCAACTTTCCCATATATAGTTATTGCTATATCTGTATTTGCTTTCTAGAGTACCTCTTATTAAGAATGTATTAAGAAAAATAGAGTTCTCAAGAAATTTTAAATCTTCTCTCATCTAACGCCCTTTAAAATTATAACCAATAGAAATTACATAATACACAACAATGAAGACAAGGGGAGAGAAAGAGAGAGATTAAATATCTGCATTAGAGAGCTTTTGGGATTTTGGAAACTGACAGGCAGGAAGAGTAAGTGTAATCCACATCCTGGAAAAGTCACAGGGTCCATTAGAGCAGAGGAGGTAATTGACCTTCCTGGTAGAAATCCTGAGAAACTCCAGACCAGGAATGGATGCAATAATAATAATTAAGATGATAGAAAAGCAATTAATTAAAATTCTATACATAGAACAGTAGCCAAATTTGAACCTTCCCAACTTCAGTGAACTAAGTAGGGTATATACTCCACCACCAAATAGACATAATTTTTTCAAAATTTCATTAGCTAGTATGGATTTAGTCTCCCCAATTTATATGGTCCCTTATTCTAAAATTAGAGAGGTCAATTTTGTAATGTCCAGCAAAAGTAGTATGGATTTGTAAAATACATGAGCATTTCCTCTCAATTATCAAAAATACTAATTATTATCTTAATAAAATATCAGAGTTATTGTATTGGTCAGGGTTAAACTAGAGAAACATAACATATAAAGAAGACAGAATCATACCTATAATATATATGGAATTATTTAAAAGGATTGGCTTACACAATTGTAAGGTCTACAGACAAGTCTGATATTTATGGAGCAGTCCAGCAGACGAAACTAGGGCAGAAGCAGAGGCTGTAGTCCACAGGGAGAGTTTCTTCTTCTTTGGAAAATTTCAGTTTTTCTCTTATGGCCTCTCAAATGACCAGATAATGTCCAATCCGATTACGGAGGATAACTTTAATTTAGAGTGAATAGACCGTATACATTAACCACATCTACAAAATATCTTCACAACATCAAGATTCTTGGTTGATTAAATAACTAGAAACTAGAGTGTAGCCACATGGATCATTAAACTAACTACCACAGATATTCTGAAGTCATACTTGATTGTTAGTAAGAAAAAAAAAAATATTCCTGATGGTAAGAGAAGTTAGAGAAATTCGAGTATGCATACATTATCTGATTTAATCTTCACAAGAAAGTTCTCAGTATATGTTTGTTTTTGCAAAATTATTAATGTCAAAATTTCTTTGATTTCTGAACATATGTGGTCTTCAGGGTTTTGGATAGGAATTGTGGAACTGTTTCTGAATTTACTGAGCGCTTATTACTTATTTTGTTGCTGGCTGGAGATTTATAATAAGACACATAAAATTCCAGTGTACTAATAGAAAAAAAAATTAAATTAGATAAAATAAAATAAGACAAAAAAATATACTCAGGTTGTGAAACACATGCCAGAATTAGAAAAAAACTGGATGTTGGGTACTTTAAATAGGAATGTCAGGGAATAACTTAGTAAGTGAGAACTATATGTCAATAGGAAATGTTTTCTATGTTCAAATTTTTAAGAAATAACAAAATTGATATTGAATTTGGTGAATGTAAAATTTAAAAATGTGTGCAATTATAATTAACTGATCTCATGACAATTTTGCATTCCTTCAAAAGTAGTCACACAGAGCTTCTATACTAATGTTACAAGTCATAAATATTCAACAGTATATAAAATATATAAACTGAAACTTGAAGGCAATTTCTAAGTTCAATAAAACTCATTAAAACCATCAGTTATTTAAATATAGAGAGCAATTGTATTAGGTGTATATAAATAGATAGGGCCTATTACACTGATAAGGTAATGCAATTTTAAGGCTAAAGGACATTACTTCTCTTGTTACTGCAGTATCCCAATGTGAGAGTTGTTATTCAGGTTATCACATCTGTTTAAATCAATTCAAATGCCACTCTATCTGAGTAGTGCAGTGGGGTAGAACAAGGTGTTATTAACTATTGTTGCAGGTTTGGTCTCAGGTTCATGTGAAAGCCCTCATTGCCCACTCCTTTAAAAAATTACTGTAGTGCAAGAGATCGCTAGTAGAATAAAGAAAATCTGATAAATATCTTAATACAAGTCCATCACATTTTAATTAAAAAAACAAATGTTTTTCTACAATATGTGTACAAATATATTTTGCTTTCATAATTCTGAATATTTCAAGGAAGTGTCAGGAAATAAAGATCTATATCAAATTACCAGATCATTTACTCATTTTCATTTCACACACAAAGGCAGAGATACAGTAGTCACCCTTTATCCATGGGGATACATTCTAAGACACCCAGTGGATTCCTGAAACCATGAATAATACCAAAGCCTATATATATATAGTTTTTCCTATACCTTCATACCTATCATAAAGTTTACTTTAAATAAAGCACAGTAAGAGATCAGCAATAACTAATAATAAAATAGAACAATTATAACAATGTGTTGTTATTAAGGTCATGTGAATGCAGCATTATTAAATAAAATAAGGGTTACTTAACAAACACTATAACAAACACTGTTATACCATGACAATCATTCAGATAATCCAAAAGGCTACTAAGTGACTAACAGGTGAGTAGCATATACAGCATGTACTCTGGACAAAGAGATGATTCACATGCCAAGCTGGAGGGAGATGAAACAGTGCAAAATTTTATTATGATACAACTTAACAGCTACTGTTCACACAATTCTTTATTAAATCAGTTAAGAAAAAAAGAATAGTTACATATATAAGTTGTTGTCTTGTGAGGATCTATGTAATCACCCTTACCAGTGGTCTTTCCACCCTCCCCCTTTTACTCCTCATTCTATCCAAGTTTTATTCGGAAAAAAGGGAGGGGGGGAGTGGAGGGACTAAAATGTCCATGAAGAGTAATCATTATCATTACAATATTCAACTAGACAGAAATAGTGAGATCCAATTCAGTTAGTACCATCCTACTTTCCCACTACAAAAGTTAAAACTAAGTCAATGATTTTTTTCCAAATGTGGAAGAGTAGGGCAACTTTTACACCGAAATGATACCTCAAATGAGTTATAAAATCCCTGATTTTGTTTTCTATTTATTCTTTCCTTTTTGTTCTTTTTCTTCCTTCTCATGTTCAGCTTTAGCTTCTTCTTCTTCATGCTTTTTTTTGTTTGTTTGTTTTGTTTTGTTTTGTCAACAATTCCACTTCCTTTTGTTTGAGGACTCTGATGACTATCTTTCCACTCCCTTGTTAGTGTGGCAATTTCCACTTTTTCAGCAGAGAGTTTGCTGATATCCATGGTCTTATTGAAGACTTTTAATGGCTAAAGCAACTCCTGACTTCTGTGTCATGTTTCTTCTTTTTAGTCTTATTTTAACATTGACACAGCTGCAACACTATTATTTCCAATGCATGTGGCTTTCCATCCCCCATTATTTCTGCTGGCATAGCTCTGATAAAGCTGAAAGCCATAGTGTTTATCCCAGCCAATGTATAACAGTGAAACATCAAAAGGAGGTTTTCCTCCAAAGTGTGCATAAGCTTGCTTGCTATCACTCAAAGTGTTATAACCAACCACTCAGAAGGAATTGGTTCCTGATACTGTAATAAGTACCTTTGAGCAATAAACCTCAATTCATTAGTCAGAACATTAACATCATAGATTATGCCTGCCACACTGCAAAACATGTCCTCATTGAGTTTATAAATCTCTTCAGAAAAAGAAAAAAAAAAAAGACATCATCAAGCTTATGGGTTTTTCATCTTTCCACTACAAGCAAAAGACCATCATCTGCTAAAATTCCCAAAGAGGTGCCTGCATTGCTTCCAAGTCATTCAACTTGGTACAAGTGACTTTCTGGAGAAAATATAGGGGTCTTGGAGTTATATCTTTGAGACATGTTTTCTGAACTTTATTGCTCTGGAGGGGATACACTGGAGCCAAAGTCTACACAGAAAGCTTCAGTCAGGGAGAGAAAACCATCACTGCTGCTGGAAAGTCTGGGGCCAATATGATCAGTGGCTTTTACTTCTTTGGAGTTACCACCTCATGCCACAAGTGTATGTGTTATGTTGAGAATTTTTAATATTTATTCTGGAATCATTCACTTTTATTAATTTATAGGTCATTTGAGGTATACTTTTGGACTTTAAAAGTTTATCAGGTCCTTATCTGACAATGTTATAAAATTGCATGGTTTTTTTTTTTTCAATTTTTCTCCTATGATTCCATAGACACGTCTATGAAAAAAAAAATTGAACTGGTTTTCATCTAAATACTTTTCCTATCTGCAAGCTTCTAATATTTTAATCCTTTTAATTAACTTATTACGTATAACTTATGTTTATTAAACTACTTCCAGGTTTTTCTCTCATCACAGCATATCCACTCTGCAAACTCAGTTCTTACTCTACTCCAAAACCATTTTTCTTTTTTAATACTGATTGCTACTTCTTATTTAATTAAACAGGTTTGTCTCAGGATTCGCTCTGTTTTCTGGTGGATCTCTTTTCATCTGACGTATTTATCACCTTCTTTCTTCCTTCATAGATTTATGTTTTATTTCATTATCTCTATACTGCCCATTAATGTTTTATGAGTTTTCTAATCATGTAGTTTTTATTTTTTCACATTTTTAAGTTCAATTTTTGCTTCTAGTACCTATTTAAATTATGTTATTATATGTTAATTAACATTATCTTATATGCAAGCAACATAAACCAAACTGTTAAGGTAAGTGAAAAAGTAGATTTATTAGAAGACTATTTGGATAGCTTAGAAATTTCAGGAATAAAGAAACTCTGAGGAACCTCATTAATAGCTATTCCAGTATCTAATGACAACAACTATCAGACTCTATGCTTCTCTATTTAAATTTTATATTGCTACAGGAAAAAAAAAAAGTGTTTTAATAAAATTAGGTCCTGCACTTATACCTTTGAGTCATTAAATTATGATCAGAGAATGGGGTCTGGTTCACTGAAGGAATGTTTGTAACCTTGGCAATAGTGTGTGGCTAAAACATTATAGATTGTACTTAAATTATTTCCTCATTATTTAATTCCTTCTAACTCTATTTGTATTTTATTATAATTTTTCTTTATTGGATGAAAAATGTGATGTTTCATGGCTATGAGGAGGAAATCATGAAATTTCTGTTTGCAAGTACAAAAAGTAGATACAGTCTACTTCATTTTGGTTTCTAGTAAAAAATACACTATTTACTTATATCATAAAATATGTATCTTTTGTGAAACAGGTACTCAGTTTTTCATAAATCTAACTGTACTATATCTCTTTTTTATAATTTATTTTCTACTTTCAGAATTTACTTTTTCTAAAATATATACACATAAACAAATATTTATTAAAGAGAGGCAGAGTGTGAGAAAGTTAATGTGTTTTGCAGGAGAAAAATTTATCAAATAAAACTATTCTAACATATTATTTAACTAAATAAATAGGTCACAGGTTTAGAATTGCATTAACAATACATTTTGGTATGCAAATCAATTACAATGATAAACCTTGTCTTGTTCTTGTGTAACAAACGTATGTTGAAATTATGATTGTTATTAATCATGCAATACAGATAAGAAGTGGAATCTCAGGGAAACTTAGTTTACTTGGCCAATATTGTAGAGATATTAAAATAAAAAACACAAGATGCTCTTCTGAAAAAATAATCATGTGCCTTGTATGCAAAAATCATTTTTTTGTTGAACTCTTTGTAGTTTCAATTTTCATTGTTGATTTGAAAAAAATTTGAACTTCCTACTCTAATTTATGCCAAAGCACCTAACAAATTAAGTTATAATTAGAAAATGAATGCATGAATTTAAAAAAAATAATTACTTAAATCAATTATGACCAACAGTTAAATGGTAATATTAAAACAAAACACAAAATTTGATAATGGAAGCTTTTAATCTCAGTTTTCCACTACTCTTTTCCACATACAAATAACCATAGACTAAACTACTTTCCTGAAAATGATCATTTGGATGTGATTAAAATTAGTTTTTTTAAATATTATTGCTGGAAATTTAAATTATTGTATGAGAAATAAATTGAGAAATATCTATTTCTAGTGTTGGGGTTGCAGGAGTAGAAAGAGAGGTACATTTAAACCTACATCCCTTACCCATATTTAAGGAAATATGTGTTGTATTAATTTACATTGTAAATAAGTAATAAAACAATAAGTGAATATATTCTTATATTTTGTTACATTTTAGGGGACAATTTCAAAATATGTGCACTGTATTGTAACAACTTTTCCCAAATATATTCCCATTATTGTTTAAAAAACACTATTGACTGCATCATGTCATAAAGAGAGATATTACCCTGCACTTGAAGTGTACAGAACTCTTCATCCCTGTGCTAAATATGCCCCTTGCATTTCTACTCTTCTTGTTCTCCTGCATTTTTATAGTATTTTCCATAGTTGTTTTTCCAGTGTGTCTCTCAGTACATTATCAGTCTATTGATTCCATTTGAAATATGCTGCTATAAAATGGGCACTCAAAAATAAACAGCAACAACAAAAAGTCTCTGAGTAATCTTAAATTGTTAAGAATTTTGACAGAAAAATGTTTTCTGGAAGCTGTTTTCTTGTCTTTTCTACTTACTTCTTGTTTCCCTGATACATTTCAATATTTGAGGTTGTTGACAATTTAACTACTAGGAAAGTGGTGTGTAAGTTTTACAATTCCATTCGTGCTTACCAACATATAGATAGCTCTTTAAAAGATTTTCTTCTGAATCAAAAATCTCAAGTTGAGAATACCATAACATTTTTATATAAACCACCCCCAAAAGACATTTTAAATATACAAATACAGATACCTGGTAAAGAAATCAAAATAAAATTTTCTAGAGTAGAAGGCATCTATTAATTAAGAGAGTGATAGTGATATCAAAGAGGTGAACAAGAACTACCAGAAGGTCACACTAGACAACAGAGGCCAGCTGGGCTGCTTGCTTCAAATGGAACAATTTAAAGGGCCATCTCAACTCCAGAATTTTTATGTAATTCAGCTAAGGCTTCTGCTGTAATTGCAAAGCAGTTCAAACTCTCCATATCTTTATAATATTGAAAGAAAAAGAAAAATCGTCACTGCAGAATTTTATATTTAGTGAGTTTATTTTCCAAAAATAAAAGTGAAAGAGTGAGGATCTACATACTCTCTCTACTTACTTTTTTCCCTACAAACTCCAGATCTCTGCGCAAGCAGAAAGAACTGAAAAAGACTCGACTGAAGACTAAAGATTTGAACTGAGATAGAACTGCTCCTCTTAACATGCTAGATAATGAGCAAAGGCAGATAAATTTTGGTAAAGAATACACATTTGCTTGGAGGAGGTGAGACATAAAGCTAGACAACAAAGTTCTTGAATCCATGGCTTTTAGCCCATGGGTAACTGAAGTTTGCATGGCAGCACCATGACCACACTGTGCAGGTGGAAAAACTTACAGATATTTTGTTCTGGGTTTCAGAAAACTATAAGACAGTACACTATGAACATTAAAGAGAATGTGGGCGTCCTACAATGATAAGAACTGGAAAAGGAATCCTTTGTCTTTGTTTTCCCATATCCTGACAGATTCCCAAACCATGAAGGAGCAAAATAAACTCAAAGTAACTAAGGTAAAATAAGAATGAAAAGAAAAAATCATAAATGAGGCAGAGCTGCTGCCCCAAAACAAATTTTTCAGTTCAAATCTAGCCATCAAAATTGCCTGCTAAAACAAATCAAACAACATTCACTTATAACAGGATTCAAAAATCTCCACAATTTGACATTATATGTCCAGAAAATTATTCAAAAGTATTCAACATACTTATGGAATATAGTAGATGACTAATGAGTATCCTTAGTGTTAAATGAACCAATGAGTATCCTCAATATTAGCTGTTATGCTTTACTAAGATAGATCAACATAGTTTCTCGTACTTCATATGTGCAGTTCTTTTAAATCCTAACCAGAAAAGCAGTTCACATTCAATATTTGTTCCAGGGCTGTTAACAGTAATGTGATCACATTATAGTTCCAAATCCCTGATCTTTCTAATATTGCACAGCTGGTGGTCTAGTACACTGAAGATGTAATGATCATTGGATATGCTTAAAGTGGGAGCAGCAAGCAATTCTAGTGCCCTAGTTAGACACACGCATATGACAGGGTGAGAGCTAGACTCTATATGTTTTAAGTGCATGACACATCAGTGTAAGTTTTAGGGTGAAAAATAGGGAATACCAGGAAATACCGAAAAGGTTAAAAAAAAAAAAAAGCACAACACTAAAAATGTGGCACAGCATTCATAGAAATTATTTGTTGTTTGTTGTGTTTTTTATTGTATTTAGGAGAGAAAATATACAGCATTTGGGAAACTTCTCTGATCTGTCATCTAAAGACTCAGAAAGTTGCCTGATTTGAGAAAGGAACAAAATACGAGTAGTCTCTGCCAGTTCTAAGCTTTGGCTAAGCTGCCTGTCACTAGGATTACATGACTCGTTAATCCAATGATGTTATTATTAATTTATCTAAATCTACTTGTGTTGTGTTCCTGAGAAGCACCAAAGAAGAGTTCTGGGTTCTGGAGAAATGCTGTGCTTTCAGTGGTTGAAAATTACTCATTTGAAAAGCAGTTCCTGACGTGATACTAACACCTAGTATACTAAATGCCTGACCATGGGAAATAAGTGACTGTAATTAGAATTGCCCATCAGAAGATTAATGTTGTCAGAGCAATCAAGTCTTAAGGTCAGGGAAATGCAGTAGCAACCTATTGTTCTATGAAAATGATACATGGGATCTGAGTAGATACAGAGGACAAACTAAATGTTTCATAAAAGGTAGCTCAGAATCTTTTATGCAACATTGCCTCTCTTGCAGCTCACAGCTATGGTTCACACCTAATGTGACAAGCTAATGAAAGTGAGAAAAAAAAGGGGGTGTTCTGGTTCATAGAAGGATCTGCTCAATATTTTGTGCAAGGCTTTATATCATATTACTGCCCTACATAGTATGGTCCTAAAGGACAGTGATGAGGAAAGATTCCCTCAGAGGGGCAGAGGAGTACTACTGGTTTTTTCTTTCATATGAAAAAATAAGGGGCTTGGGGTAAAAAAAAAAAAAAAAAAAAAAAGCAAAGCACATAAAGTATTGGATATTTTCAGGTGGTTTTACTGGTGGTTAGTACTTAGAGGAAGCAAAATTGGACAAATAGGAGATTCAGAAAAAATAGACTTGTGGGATTGACCTGAATGCATGTATATCTTTATGTCTCATCTCAGTGTATATCAGAAAACATCTACAGAAGAATCACTGAAACTAACCATTTTTATATCTAAAATAAACTTTTTTTAGAAAATTATAAATTACTAAAGTAGTTCCATAAAAAATAGAAAATATAAATTTATCAATAATAATATAATTTGAAACTTTATTTAATGATTTAGTTTATCCTATTCAAATACCAGACTTAGGCAGTTTTATGACTAATTTATTACAATGTTTTATAATATTGATTGTTCTAATCCTATACGAATATAAGTGTTAGGGTTTTGCAGGAATATGTAAGATCCTGAAAATAAGTGGAAAGTGTTCTCAGTAAATGACCTTATGTTACATCAAATAAATTGGTATTTAGGGGTCACTAAGAATTTTACAATAAAGTTAATCAAACTATATCTGAACTTATTACCTTATACAACCCAAGATGCAGGCTTCAAAATTCTATACAATAGAATAGGTCAATTCCTATAAGAAAAATAAGATAAGGTTGCTAGAACACATCTCTTAGAAGTAAAAATATAAGAAATTTTTATCTTATTTTTTCTTATATTTTAATACTATTTATTTTACTGTGGTTATTTTTCGCAATTGTGAGAAAATAACTTCTATTATAAAAGAGGAAAAATCAGTAGAAAACAAAAAAATTGATTTTTAAAGTAATAAATAGTCAATGTTTTGGAAAAAGGAATAAATATAAAATATTCAAACATGTTATTTTTCCAGGCCCTACCTGCAGTCTGACTTTTTCTAGAATAAGAGTAACAACAGTTTTTATTTCTTTTGCCCTTGAATTAAAGAGCTAATCTTTAAATTACTGTTTTCAAGCTACAAATAAATAATTGGCAAGACAGGCATTACCAGTTTGCAATATAGTTTTAAAAGGTAAATAACCCCATAACTTGTTCACTAAATTACAAAATACTTTGACCAATTAAAATATTTTCTGGGGGTTGTAGATTTTATTAGAAACATTATTTTTGGTTTTGCATTATATTAAATAAAGCAGAGATTTAGCTATCATATAACTAAATTAACAACAAAAAAAAAGCCAATACAAAATATCCAATGAAAATAACAAAAATGTTAACAAGACTTTTAGTGTATTGCTTGACGCTTTAAGTTACTCAGATTACATAAAAATGTTGAACACATTAATTGGCTGAAGTGTTCACTATTCATAGTTTTGTTTTTATTTCTATCCAAATATAATTTGAAATGAGAAAACTAGACTGTTTTCCTAAAAGAATAATTATGAACAATTTAAATATACTATAAATTATAGAATAGTAAAATAGCCATTTATAAACTTTTCATCTGTATTGAAAAATGATTATATTTCACTCTATTTGCTTTCTTTATCACCTATTATCTATCGTGTATCATCTATCTATCTCCTTACCTACTTACTTAACTAACATTTTGCTGAATCAATGGAAAGTAAATCAGACATTGGTATGACACTTCACCCCTGCATATCTAGCATGTATCCCCTAAGATTAAAGACACCCTCATTCAAAGTCAAATTAGCATTATCACACCTAATCCAACAATAATACTATCTACTCTCCAATCTACACATTTTCTGAGTTGTCCCATAAATATCTTCTATAGCTCTTTCTCCTTGTACTTCTGTGTGTGTTGAGCTAAATCAAATTAATTGAATCAAGATTCACTCATTCAGTTGCTATGATTTTATATCTTATTCTATAAGATCCCACCCTACTTTCTCTTTTAATATTGTTATCATAAAGATTTAAGTTCAGTTTCTTGTGAGAGATTGCAACTTCTGGTTTTGTCTTCATGTAGATGGTAGCTAGAATGATAGCTTTATTTAAAACACTTTTTATAAAATAGGCTTTAGAAAATTCTTAGTACAAAATCCTCTAAAAACAACTTAGCTTGGAGTCAGTTACTAGGAGAAATTTTTTATTATCATTTCAATAATGTTAATATAGATTTATTATCTTAAATTTGATATTTTTTATTAAGGTTATGAAAAACTTTATTTTTCTATGATATTAATTTCCTTTATGTTTTAAAATGTATTAAATATAGTTTAACATATTTTAAATGTCTTATATTGTATTTTATCCTACTTTTTAATCTTACTTGGTATTTTACTATTTTATTGTTTTTTACATTTAATTATGAAACCATTAATTCATGTTCTCCTTAATTACATGATTCTTAACATAATTCTGTTATTCCTTTGATAACAGCAGTCCTCTTTACCCTTGAATTAAAATCTTTAGTTCGGTAAAAAAAAGTTTTTAAATTATATTTTATAAACTGTAATGCCCTGGTTTGGAACTCCACGAGCCAAGAAGGAAACTGACACCGATGCAAGCGCAAGAGGGAGTTTATTGACAAACTCGAGTTTGGACTCCACTTTCACTGACGCAGCAGTGGTTGAGAGGAGCCCACTAGGGGCTGGGACCTAATTTAAATAAAGGGTAAAACCCGCAAGCCTTGGAGAGATGCCTTGGCGTTACCTGATTGGGGGTTAGGTTGACCTTTAAAGGGATTGGGTGGTAGGTTGTTAGGTCTGCGTGCAAAAGGGGGTCGTGTGCAGTTGGGGCTGCATATAGAGGGGGCTGTGCGCAGTGGGGCTGCCTATAGAGGGGGCCGTGCGCAGAAAGGGCCGAGTGCAGAAGGTGCCGGGTGCAGTAATCAGAATATGTGCAGGAGGAAATAAGGGTGGGGGTGCCTTAAGGGCCCACCGATTAGCTGGCTTAGCTGGTTTGGCCAGGTAGTAAGGCATTGTTCTTGACCACTGGCCTTTGGGGAACTTTTCGTACAATTCATCTTGGGATCACTCAGAAAAATGGAATCATTCCAGTCTTTCAAAACATTTATAAGTACACATTTTCTCAGAGTATCTTTTTATCTATATCCTATGAATATTTCAAGGTACACTTTTTTCTATTGATTCTTCTTTTAATCATGTATTATGTAGCCTGTGTTTTTGAAGATTTCATTCAAAGACGATTTCTTGGAAACCTCTTTATTATTGATTTCTAATTCAATTATATTGTGAGCGGAGAATATTTACTATATTCCCATCTTCATTCTTCACAATTATAGAGACATCTTTAAGATTTAGTGTGTAAAAATTTTTGTAATATGTTATTTATTTTATTTTATTTTATTTTATTTGCCATATATACTCTAGAAATATACTCTAGGCATTTTTCTTAAATTATTAATTGATTTACTTGATTTTTTAGTCCCTGAGAAGGATATATAAAAATGACTCAAGATTAGAGAGATTTTAACTTTTCTGTTTTTCTCTCATTATTGTTTAAAATATTTCATTTCCATGTATTTGATATATTATTTTATGATTACATATTGATTTTTTAATTATAAGATATCATTCATTTTATACCTATTAATAATTTAAGAACTAAATTATATTTTCTTTTATTAAAAGATGTTACCAAGTTATTTTTGCTTGTGTTCATACTATTTTTATGTTTTTTATTTTATTTTACTAATTCATTATTAAAATGTTTCTTTTTATTTCAGATATATCTCTTTTAAGCAAGTTGTACCTAGATTACTTTTAAAATTCAAACTTAAATGATGAATTTTCATTTGTATTTATTGTAATTATTTAAAAATTTGAAATTATTCTCAGGACCTTTTTTATATTTCTTATGTACCAACTTTTTTTTTTTAATAATCTTTTTCTGTCTTCTTTGACTGATAAACATTTTTGCTTTTTTATTTTATTCCTCTGATGAATTGCAAAAGATAAATTTCTGTTTAACTGTGGTCATTTAAAAATTTTAGGATTATATTGATTTATATAATTATATAATCAAATTGTTATTCATCACTTCTATGAATGTTCTAAGCAAGACAAAGGCCTAGAATGCTTTACCTAATACTACCTGTACTTATTTATTTATCATTTGGGAAATTTAATTTTATCCCTATTTTTAAAGAAAATTGTTATTATTTTCCTTCAGCCAAAAGTGAATCACATTCACATTCACCACCATATTTTATCAATATTAGTATTTTGGCCGTGTCTTGAATCCCAAACTTTACCTCTGATCATGTGCGTTTTTTTTTTTTAATTAATTATACATTTTATTAATGATAGGCTTAAATGGTAAACTCTTATCTGCATTTATTTAAAAAAACCTCTGTTTTACTATTTGTATTGAATGGTAGAAAGGTACAATTTCTAGATTGATAGTTATTTTCTCTCAGCATCCTGATATCTTCTTGTGTTGTTGCTAAAAAATTTGCTATCACCACTTTATTGTAGATCTTTCTTCTGTGGAAGGTACGTATACCCTCTCTGACAAGAACATGTTTTAAATTCACTGAATGCTTTTATGTATGGATTGATATATAATTATTGTGCTGTGTATTTAGAATGCTTTTGATTTGAAGATATTTTTATTAATAAAAATTCCCAACAATTATCTCTTTAAATATTATTTTTAGGCCCTTAAATTTTTCGTCTTCTGAAACTCCTATTTTGATAGTTGTTGAATCCCCTCAATCCATCTTTGATGTCTCTAGCTTTCTTTCATTTTTAAATTTTTTTTCCTTCTTACTTATTCAGAGAAAGTTCTTCACTATCTTCTTGACATTTACTGATTCACTATTTGACTGTATTGAGTCTAAAGATTATGATTTCTTTAACATTTTTATTTCAATGACTTTACTTTTCATTTTATATTTTTTCTAATGGTTTTTCTATATATCATCTGATATTTTTCATTTCTAAAGACATCTTTTTTTAAAGGAAAGTTACACTTTGGTTAATTATTTTAAATCTCTGAGAGCTTGTTTAATACTCTAAGTATCCTCATTTCTAAAATTAACAAAATTGTTCCTACCTCGTACTTTTATAGAGTATTTGAATAAGATAATCTATTATAAAATGTACAATATAGAAAAAGTGCTCATTAGATGTTACTATTTTTCCCTCTGTAATTCAAGATAATTTTGTTATAGAGCTATTCTTAACTAGAGAGTACAATTCATGAATCATAAAACAGGCTTTTGAACAAATCTAAATATGCATAATGTAATAACTGATAAGGACTCAAATTGAGAGAACACATAATTAGGAATATATGTTTATTATGCTGTCCTTTTGGTTATCCTTGTAGTATTAGAAAAAATGGAAGCATAGCAAAATGTTGGATTAATCTGTTTATTTGAGATGAGAGAGATTTTTATACTTCTGTACATAGCTCATTCATTCATTTATTCAATGAGTGTTTACTGAATATATACTATGTACCCAACATTGGGGCAAGCAATAAGAATACAGAAATGAATGAGTTCATTTGCTAAATTCAGCTATCTCAGTAACAGAGAAAAACGTTTACCTTTTCAATCACAACTCTTTCTTCAGTTTTACCTATTGAAGGAAACCATCCTTGCCTTTTGGGATATTATTAAGAAACAAAACACTTAGAAAAAACCTTTGACCCTTCCTGCTTTCCTGTCAAAGAGATTCAGATGGAAAGGCTTGCTTCAGGTAGAAAAATCTTAGGATGTTTATTTTAGCCGAATTTGAATTAAGTATGGTAAATAAGAAGGTATTAAGCAGGGACCTGAAAGCTTGATCACTCACTGTGTTTCACTGAAGCAAAAAATATGCCTGCCAATTGTGTTCCACTCTTCCTCAATAACTGAGAAAGAGGCCAGTGCTCCTCAAGGCCTGAGGCTGTCTGTCAGTTGTCTATAAGACTCTGCAACTAGAAGAGCCTCTGGGTGATTTGTATGTTTGGTGGTGCATGGACCCAGGAAGTCACCTGATATATTGAGCAGATTCCCCTGGGCCACTGCAGTGTCAGCTTATATGCTACTGCTGTCCCTGTGGCTTCCTGTAACAGTTTTAGATCAGCAAGGCAGCAAGGCCAGCTGATGCCTGCCTCGGGTGTGTAAACACTGAATATCTGTTCAAGTAATGCTGGGTTCCTGGCCTGCCACCAAAAGTCTTTCCTGGGATGCATAGGCTTTGTGTGGGCTGCACAAACTGAGTGCTATTGTTTACTGTTAAATTCATGTCCCAAGGAAAGTACAGAATGTGACTGGATTGACCTGGAAAAGACTTGTCCCAGATAATTTGTGGGTTGAGTGGGGTGGCATCTCAGTGAGACACTGGACCATCAGACCTATACAGCACCAGATGTGCTGGCAGCTCTGGGCCAGCAGGGTCCCACAAAGGTCATGGATCACTGAAAGACCCACTGCCATCTGGGACTGGCCCACGGACCCCTGTGATCTCCCCAAGCAATGTTGTATTTTGTGCTGGCAGCAGTGATACCCTGCCACACTTTTCCAGAAATGTGTGTACTGCTCTAGCAGAGGTTTGTTGCTTGCATGGTATGTAAAACACCAGAAAGGAGCAGGGCAAGGGCTACAACCTGACATCAGGCTGCCACAGGCAATTTGTAGGTTTGGAGGTTTGGTGGCGCGGAATCTTAGGAAGACATGGGGATCTCAAGCCAATACAGCCTCAGTTTTGCTGCAAGTTCTGAGTCCGTGGGTTCCTGCAAAAGTCACGGATCTCAGTGAGACCAGCCGCTGTCTGCGGCAGGCCCACAGACCCCCGCCATTCACCTGAGCTTGTGTTGGCAGTAGTGAAATCATTTTCTCCAAATGTGCACACAGCACTGGCCAAGATCTAGTGCCTCTACTGAATGTTCAACCCCCACAAAAGGGGCAGGATGGGGTCAGCTGCCAGGAGATGAGCCACCCTGAGCAATCTGTGGGTTGGGTATGGCAGGCTGATCTTCATGGGTGAATTCAGCTTCAGAACTAGCCGAGTGGGGAGCGGGTTCAGCACAGGCAAGCTGGCACCCTTCTGTAGACTGCCCTGCAGCAGGGCCCAACTAAGGCATAATGGCAGCTACCCCTCCAACCCTCCGTGGGTTCCATGTAATGCAGTCTTTCCCCGTATGACTCTTGCATCTCCCAAGCCTCTATCCTTCCTCTGGCACTCAGGGTGAGTGTCTGTGGGTGAGAGAGTTTGTGCATGGGCCCTTTAGAGGGCGTCTGGGATTTCCCTCTCCTTCCATCTCACCTGGACAGCCAGAATCTACACGGATTTTTACAGTTAGACTGCTTTTTGGGAACTCCTCTTCCCTGAGCTGGGACCCTGGACTGGAGAGCCCCATATAAGGCTAAGACCCTCTCTTCTTCAGGATGGCCTCTGGAGCCACCCTCCCCCAGTGCTCCACCACCATGAACATGTGTGGGTCCAGCCATTTCACATTTTTGCCCCTTTTACCAGCTTTGATGAGGATCCTTCTCTATATCATCAGATGTACATGTTATGATCATCTGGACTTTAGGTGATTCTCCACTTTGATTATTTTATAATTTGATTGTAATTTTAATGTGGTCCTGAGAAGAGGTAAACCCCATTTTTACCTAGTCCACCATCTTCCAGACTGATTCTCAAAAAAATGTTTTTAGATAATACTAGCAAATACAAAAACAGTACTGTTAGCCTATCAATGTAATTGTGATTCAAATTTCACTTTTGTTTAAAGAAAATCTAGCTTAGCAGATTTTTGAAAAGTAGCATAAAACCAACATTATGCAACAAAGCCAATGGAAATAAACTCCTATGCTATATGATCACTATTGGTGATCTTATAGCATACGAGTTTATTTATACTCTGAATTTTTAAATTAGTATTCAACAGTACTGATATAGACAGAAGAATGTTTGTGCCAAACACGAACTTAAGTGATTTAATCTGATGAGTTTACTAAGGTCTCCAGCAATCTAGTTCATGTGCCAACGGAAATACAAAGAACAGGCCATTGAAAGTGAAGACACCGCTCATATCTGTCAGGGCCTCTGTTCCAAGGCAGCACAAGACAGCTACACAGAGGAAACCTTTCCTAACTAGAGAATTTGCTTCTCCTTTAAACTCTTAGAATTCTTACTGTTATTTTATTTAGTTTATTTTTCTGAATGTTCTACCTCATTCCTGAAAAAATTTGCGATAGTTATTAATATACTCCTGATTTTGAAGGGACCAGGAAAACTTTTTTCTGAAAATTTTTGTAAAGGTTAGTTCTCCATTATATTCGCTGCAGAAGTGAAGATCCTAACTTTCTCCTCGGAATTTCTTTATCACGTACTCTGAAACCAATTGTGTAATAATTACCTCACCCTTCACCAATGCTATGAAAGCTCACCCTCCCTGCTGTTTGCAATAAGAGGAGAGCTCACACAGTGAATGCTTTCAACGCAAGTGTCCTGGCCTTAAGAGTGACACGGGTTTGTCCTGAACTGTAATGGATGCTCTTAGAGTTCAAAACACATGAGGTAGAACGAAAAATAGTAACCCTAAATATAGGTCCTGTAAGATCAAATGTTTATGCCCGCCCCCCACCATTTATTTGTTGATCTCCAATGTGATAATATTTGGAGGTGGGGCCTTTGGGAGGTGATTAGGTCATGATGGTGGAGCCCTCTGAATGAGATCAGTACTTCCATAAGAGACTCTAGAGAGCTTCCTAGTTCCTTCTGTGGGCCATGTGAAGACACAGTGAAAAGACAGCTGTATATGCACCAGGATGCGGGTCCCCGCCAGATGCTGACTCTACTGCCACCTTAATTTTGGCTGTGAGAAATACATTTCTATTGTTTATAAGCCACCATTTTACGTTTGTTAGAGCAGACAATTGCTTTCTATGTTTATGATGGAACATAAAGAAAAAAGGGATAAGAATATTTCTATCAATTTATTGGATTATTTTTAATCTTATGACCTTTTCAGAACATATAATTGTTTGATAAATATATTAAAAATAAAAATTAATCATATAAAATAAGTTTGATTTTATAAACATGTCAGTTGTGTCCTCTAGGAGGAAAAAATTGAGAAAAAATTAGGACAGTAGGATTTATTTTGAGAATAAAGTCTATAACTTATAAAAGATAAAAGGAAGTGGGGGAAGGATGATTAGGAAATAAAGCATTCAGATTGCCATGTGAATCTGACAGCTGTGAAAAAAGAGGACAAGAAAGCAGAAATGGGCGGAGAAATGATCGGTCCATGGTGCAGCTCTGCCCTTGTCTTGCATAGCTGGCATGGAGGTATGGCACACATTACTCACTGGAGAAGTCCTGCATTGGGCGACATAGCTAGGCTCTGAGAATCCCACTATGCTCAGTCGTTGGGTGGAGCTGCCTGAAGAGAGGAGGCCTCAGGTTGAAAACAGAAAAGGAAAATGGTTCTAAAGGCACTGACAGATGGAGTCTGTCAGCTAATTACAATTTGCACCTTAATGACAGGTTTTTCCAGAAAATAAAAAACACACACACACACACTTCTCTTTGCTGCCATATACATTAAATTTATTTTAATTGATACAGTACATGAAATTTTCAAACTGTCAAAAATTTCAATGAGATATATGCACTCCCATAATATTATAGCATTATTTGCAATACCCAAGATATGGAAATAACCCAGATGTTCATCAAAGATAAATGGATAAAAAAGTTCTGGTATATATACACAATGGATTATTATTCAGCCATGAAAAGGATAATATTCTCCCATTTGCAATATGGTTGGACCTTGTGCACATTATGTTAAACAAGATAACTCCAAGAAATATAAGTATTATATGATATCACTTATATAAAGAATCTAAAAAAAAAGCCAAACCTGCAAAAAACTAAGGATAAAATGGTGGTTACCAGTGGAGGTGGATATGACTGATGGTGTTTAAAGGTATAAGCTTGTAACTAGTAGATAATCCATAGAGATCTAATGTACAGTATAATATAGATAATAATGTACTATAATTAGGCAATACTGCTATATTAGCAATAATATTACAATATATAAATATATCAAAATGACATGCTATACCTTAAACTTATACAATGTTACATGTCAAATTTATTCAATAATAGATAAAAATAAATTTATAAAAATGGTGACGATGATAATTCAATACTTCCCTCATATACTGGTTTGAAAGATTAAGAGGCACTATGTGAAACACTCAGCATAATCTCAGATACGTATATAACATAACCAGTAAATTAACATTAGGTTATTTATTGGTATCTTAACTTTCCATCTATCATTTTATGTTTTGCATATACATGTGAGTGCATGTTTATGTTTGTGTGGAGATATTCATTCAACAATATTTATCGGATTTCTGCATTCTACATTGGAACATATGAATATAAACAGTGTATTTTTAGAAGTAATATAATTAGTGGGGTGTTGAATTCTGCTACAGTATTGAAGGAGACAGGTAGGATGATAACATACTATTTTATCCCATGTTCCCTAGAAATGACAGAGCCCGAGGCATAAAATGAAGTGCTTATACTTAGCTGGAGAGTGAAATTCTAGAAAACATCAGTGAGGGAAATAGAACTCTGTGGCAAAGAAGGGGACAGTGCCAACATCAGAAGAATGTTAGTGAATTGCCACAGATTTATAATGCAAATCGTTGACCACCAGTACTCAATGAACATCTTTAGAAATGCGGTATAAAAGAAAAGAGAATTTATCTGATAATTAACTTTTATCTCAAGTCCTTCATTCATTGGTCAAAATGTAAGCTGGGTTGACTTCCTTGTGGCATTTTCAGACTGCATTTCCTGGACCCTTCAGCAGCCATTGGGGAAAATAATAGATTGTGATGATTTCCTGCAAATGTTTGTGATACTAGGACTTTTACTCTAGAGGAATCCATACAAAAGAAGCAGCCTTGTGTCATTCTTAAGAGTAAATATTTTGAATTTAGACAAATATGAATTTAGACAAATATGAATTTAGAATTTGTGTAGTCCCTTAAATCTGTTTAACTTTAGACAAGTTACTTAAGTTCCCTATTTCCTAGAATACCAATCTTTAAAATAGAGATCATATCAGTGTTTGAATCATAAACTTATTGTAAGAATTAAAAACACTCTGAATGTTAACCCAGGATCTGCCACATGGTAAATCCTCAATAATATTTATTCTTATCATAATGCATTACTATAATATATTATTATAATGCATTAGACAACTTTTACTCTAAAATGGATGGAAGACATGTATAATCACATTATTGATAATATATCATATATAATGGCATATTTGGGGCTCTAAGAAGATTTTTAAGGGCTACTGATAACACTTTACAAAACTCGATGCACTGGAAGAAAACCTTCAACTTGCCATTAACTATAAATCTTGGCTGCCCTAATTGTAACCTCAATTTCTGTATTTCTTGAAGAGTTTTTTGAAAACTACAAAGGAATTTTAAAAAAGAAAACTTTTTGTTTAGGTAATAGCTGCACTCTAGTCTAAATAGAAATGTGCTGGTTTTGAATTTCTTTGTGAAATTTGATAAACTTCAAATCAATGACTTTTGTAGTAGATATTGGGTCAAAAACTCAAGCCAGTTTTGTGAACAGTCTTTAGTATTTACAGAATTTTTAATCTCATTACATTTTCAAAAGAAACATTTTAAAGTAATTTTTCTTATATAATAAAATTTTAATACACACTAAATTTAATTTGATTTGATTTCTTAAAAACTACGAAGACAATTAATTCTGAGACTTACAATATAATTGAATGAGAACACTAAAACAAGTTATCTTGTTATTTTTTCATGAGAAGTAATATTTTCTACCCATGTAATTAGATACTGCAAGAGACTCTTAATGGGTCAGCCAATAAGATTAACAACTCCCCCCATCAGAATTCTGAACAAATAAAGAATGATTTAAGAAGTATCAGGGAAAGGCCCGAATATTCCTTTTATTTGTATTAAATCCCAGCTAAAGAAGGAAGACTAATGTGATAGTTGCTTTCCACATGGTGACAGATAGCATGCCTCTGGAAGAGTGGCAACATGTGTGTTACCTGTGGGCAGTTGGCTTTCAAGGAAAATGTGGGTGAATCAAGAATAGCTAGCTACTTTTTTTCCAACATATAATCGGAAATGTAATTCTACTTTTTCACAGGCATGAGTATGGAGAACAGAGAGCTCAGTGCTCTAGAGAAAAATCTCTCCTCATGGAAATCAAGAATAGAAAATGAGTATCTCCTCAATGAGAATGATCTGTAAATGCATAGAATTCTATGTTTAACATATATTTTAAGCAAAATGTCTTACAGCTACAAAACAATAACTTCTTCACAATTTGGAAGCTGTAAAAAAATAACAAAAAATACTAGGCCTAAGAATGATGTTAAATAAGTAAATTCTTTCTATAGCACTTTAAAGATTTATTGACAGTTTTATCAAAGTATATATTCCAAAGTTTTATAAATATTACTCTGATACAAATATAGAATGAACATGTGCCACATTTAGCTAATTAAGGAATTAAAGAAACTGTATGATGGCAAATTTAGTTCAAAAGAAATTTTGACAGATTAAGTATGTGAAAGCATTGAAAAAAAGAATTCTAGAATGAGATTAGTAATTTAGATACAAAGCTGGTTAATGGATTATAAATTTTATGAATCATTAAAACAGTAACCTTTGGGGCTATCTGAGATACTTCACAGAAATAATTTTTATGTCTATCAGAGAAAAATCTGTAATGTGTCATGTTACTTTGGAGAGTCTGATTCAAAATTGAAGATAAAAATTAAATGAATCAAAAGCATTTTTCTCTAGAAAATGCTTTGATCCTAAAAAGGTGTGCAGTCACTCTTTTGTCTAATTTTTAATTACTGCACAACTTTTTAAGTTTCTCCAATGTGTTAATTCTTGAGTGTTTAATTGAAAGCAATTTGCTCATGAACTTGTTAAGTGGTAGAAGAAAGAGAAGAAAATGAAGATTTTGAACTGTGAAACCAATATCTTTTCCATCATATTGAAAGTAACTTTCCAACAATATCATCCTCAAAAATAAAGCTATCTAAAAATTAGTGTCCAGTAGACAGGGGACAGTTTTTAAAACTTAAAGAGCTGGGCAACAAGAACTGTATTCTCAGCATAGTCAGAACTGAAATCAATTTCTTCACATCCTGAAACACCTGTTAACCATTCAGTTTTCCACTTTGTCTAAGTACTTAAACATTAATTTTAATTTTTAGCATAAAAATACAAAATGCGTTTCTAACTTATTCCAATTCAAACAGTATTGATGTGAAATGGAGTAAAAAGAATAGCTCCAATAATGCCTGGTGTGGAGAACAGTTAAATAAATTTATGGATGGTAACTTTTGGGGTTTAAATTAGTTGACACATGGGAATTACCCATACAAAACATTCTGTTAGGAATTATTTGTTTATAAATTGATTTTTATAAATGTATTTATAAGTTGTGTATTTTCAGAACAGAAACATTTATGCAATATTCTGTAAAAGCTTTTAATATATCAAAATATTTGAAGAATCCCTCCCCTAAAAGCATGAATTGTTGAACACCTATTCAACATGGTATGTAGTTTTTAAACTTTCACTGAGATGATTTTTTAAAGACTCCTTAGCATACTCTAGTTTATAATGAGAAGGGATTTGTGAATAATCAGGAACAGGATGTCATATCACATTGTATCTATGTAAACCTTGCAACCATAACTCTTACAAAGGTCTGAAATTCCCTTAGAGACATCTGCCTCTTCAGGGCGTTTTCACAGTATTCTGAAAGGATAACAGAGATATATCCCCAGACTTTCATATGGGAATATAAAAAGCCCATCTTAGAGAAAATTGTATAATTTCAACTCTATTAATAATTCAAGGAGAGTAAGTTTTATTATAGGGGGCTGTAGAGTTCTACCTTAAGTGTTGAAATTTTATATTTGTAAGTACAATAATCAAAATTCTGTTAGCTTATTGCACACTCATGCTGCATATGAGAATTAAATGTAGTCGTGCCCAAAACATTCAGCAAGGTATAGATTATTCCTAAATATTCTGTGATAGACGATCAATTGGAATTTAGCTCCAGATATATTATTGGTAGTAAAGTTGAGATAAATACTATAATTGAATTTTCTGGCTTTTGAAAAGAAAAAGTATTTTGAAAGTAAGTTAACACATATTAATGGTTTCTCAAAACGTGTTTCAGGAACCACTAGTGCAGCGCAGTCCCCAACCATTTTGGCATCAGGGACTGGTGCTCCTGTGAGAATGTAATGCCTGATGCTCTGAGGTAGAGCGGAGACCGTGATGCTAGCGCTGGGAGACAACTACAAATACAGATGAAGCTTCGCTCACTGCTCCCGCTGCTCACCTCCTGTGTGGCCTGGTTCCTAACAGGCCACGGACTGGTACCGGTCCACACCCTGGAGGTTGGGGACCCCTGCACTAGTGTTTTCTATTGATTTATTAGGATTCTTTTATTGTTTGATTCAAAGTTAAATGTAAAATGTAATTTAATTTTTAATATGAAGAGTAAATTTTTTTGATTTTGTAATAAGTAGAGTAGAAATTTAAATTTTCTTATATTAAACCTTAATATAGATGAGGAATATGTCAACTTTAGCTAACAAGTCAACTGAAAATAAAGTTTTTAGTCATCTTTGAACCCATATTCAAACTTCTTATAAATGTGTCGTTAACTTGGAATGTTATAGCTCTGCAACCGTCTATTTTTAAAAATGAGGTCATGAATATGTCCATTCATATAAAGTTTAACAAAGAGCACCCTGGTGAAGCATAAATCTACTTCTTTGAATAGCTGGAAAAATTCTGATTCATATTCTTGAGGCATGCACTTATCATGATTGACTCAAAACACATGTAATAATAAGACTATATTATAAATATGATATCCATTTCAGTTTTACACACTTGTCATTTGGCTTTTATATTTATAAAAATTTTGAGCAAGTTTTAGACATTTTTATCCTCCTGAATCTAAAATATCCTACTTCTGATATGAGTTTGACTAGTTTAACTACAAATTAACCTTTTCCAAGGTTTAAAAATGGATGGTTTCCAGGTTTATTTTACATGATTTTAAAAAGCTAACAAAAGTTTAATCTCTCTGTTTTCTGCCAATTTGTAACCTACATATTTAGCAGTTAGCTATGCATTTCTGCAATGGGTTTTATTATTCCCTAGTTATTCACTTTCAGATCTCCGGCTCAAATAGCACTTCCCCAGAGTGCCTCAGCTGACTCTATTTAAAGATTTTTTTGTTTCCTATTTTTAAAAATTTATTTATTTTTTACCTCTATTGAGTTATAATCGATAAATAAAAATTTAGCGTGTACAATGTGATGATTAGATATTACATATACATTGTGAAACAATAACCACAACCAAGCTAATGAACACAACCATCTCCTCACATATTTACCATTTTGTGTGTATGTGAGACACTTAAGATGTACCCTAAGCACATTTTAAGTATTTAATACAGTATTATTAATTATTGTCTTAATATATAATATTATATAAAATTATTGTAGAATTCGTTTTAGTGATTTGTCTGTCTTAATTTGCTATGCTGAAAGTTCCACAAGAAAGAAATTTTGTCTGTTTTATTCAAGAGTGTCTAAAATCAAGTATACTAAGGAGATGAGGAGGTAAGAACAATATGAGTTGGCAACTAAAATGTATCATTTTATAGACACTGAAAGGAATTTGTTTTTTACTCATGAAGAGATCAAAAGACACTAGAGGGCATGATGATACTCATGTTTCAAAAAGTTCACTTGGCCTTTTTTTTTTTTTTGAGGAAGTTTGTGGGCAGCAATTAAGAGATATAGGAAAAGAAGTTAGAAATATTAGAACATAATAACAATAATTTTTTATTGGCTGTGTTTAGCTTGTCTTCACCAAGATAATCATTGTATGTGGAAATAATCTTGCATAAAAGTTAAAAAAAGATATTAATATACCCCTGAAAGTTTAGTTGGCTTGAAAATCATGACATATTTTAACCAATAAAATACACATAATATGTTTCACAGTTCAAGTTTATACTATAGATATCACAGTATATATCAAAAATACTATTTTTATAAATAACCAGTGTCAGAAATTTAACATATCACTATTTCACAGTAAGTTTCTAAAATCATTGCCTATAAAGTGCTATGTAATTAATGCTGTGGTCCCTAAAGGTGGACTTTCCTTAGACATATATACATCCTGTTCTTACTGTGCTTAATTTTATCACCTCTTGTCTATAACTTACTTGACTATATTTTCATTTATAAATAAGACAGATTATGGATAAATTTGTTAATCTGTGCTATATATAGAAAAACATAATAATTAGTTGAATGTCTCCATTTTGTCAACAACTTTCAGTTATTTCACAATCCTACAAGAGAAGTTCAACTTTATTTTATAAATGAAGAAATTTAGATCCATAGGAAATAGAGTATATCCACACCGCCATTCAACTAGCAATATTTGAGGGATTTTATTTATACTATCTGACCCCAAATCTAAAAGGAGAGAACACTAAAAATATGGGAGGAAAGAATCGTGGAACTGTAACTGCAGAACCAGCTCAAAATGGTCCTATCCTGTTTCTAACGAGATGCTATGTTATCTTTCAAAGACAACAGAGGGAAACTGCAAGTCATGCAGCTGAAGTCTGTACAGAGGACATAAGTATGACCTCCAGCAGCAACCCTAACCAAGCTCCACGGAACAAAAGGAGTGGGACATAACTGGAACCCTTTTAGAAGTGAGGGGTTTAATTATAAGAGTTGTCCAGGAAGATCTGGTACTAAAGCCCCTTACCATAAATGGCCAAGTTCTAAGGTCCCTTGATTAAAACTTGCCCTGCCAGCCATTCCTCATACCTATAACTCTTAACCCCTTAAAAACCCACCCAAACTCTGGATCAGGAAGACAGACTAGGGCTTTCTCCCCAGCTCCTCATTTGGCTGGGTCTCAAAAATAAAAAATTTCCTTGATGCATATTTGATGCTTTAGTGATTGGTCTACTGTGTATCGTGCATACAATCTTGTGGGTTCAATGACAGAATCTGAAATACTATGAGGAAGATAAGTATCATAAAATAACTCTAAAATAATATAAATATTAATTTATTTTAAGAGACAACAAAGCATTATTTAGGTGTTGAGAAAAGATTTTGAAAATCTGAGTTCCCCCCACCCACAGGGGAAAAAAAAAAAGATTTCTAATGACAAAATAAATAAATTGAGCTAAGATAATATTTGAATATGAAGATATACAATATGCGTATATATACATATATGTATGTATTTCACATATATCAGAATTTATAAGCACTAGAGTTTTCTCCAAGACAGAATGGTAATAAGTGAGCAGGTTCTGAAAAACAAAAATGTTAAAACATAACCAGGTGATATTTTGAGATGTGATTTCAGAGATGTATTTACTGAAAATGAACCTCCTGACTGCACATAACAACATATATTTTTTTCCTAGAGCCATTGTGTTTTATTTATTTATAAATCAATTATCATGTTATAATTTGAGTATTTGAAATGATTACTATTGGAAAAGTATGACCATTGAAGATTAGAAATTTAAATGGAATTAACTTTAGTATGAATACAACAGTTCATTAAACACTAAACAGTTTGTTCTCCTTACTGAATTCCTGTATATAATAGGCAGATTTTATTTCCTGATTTTAATTTTTTAAAAAAGCATCATAATCTGATGCTACCAGTAAGTACATAGTCTCACCCAGCCTTTTCCATAAGAAATGAAAAAACAGCAAGATATTCACATACTTTACATTTATTCTTTTTTTTTTTATAAAGCTTTATTTAGATTTCAGATCAAGCAAAACAACGCCATCTATGTAGAAAATATCCTTGATACTTACCTATGAGAGCACTACTCTGGGCTACTTGATGAAAGGAATAAAGGACAGAAGGGAAAGGGATGAAAAGAAGTGAAGCTGCAAGTTCACATAAATGAAAGAATTTTCATTTACTTTTAGAATGTACACTTTAACTTTAAAAATAATTTTTAAATAATTCAACAAATACAAGCTTTAAAAAGAAATTATAAAAGCAATTGGAAAATACGAAACTATAGGTGACTTTGTGTGTTAGAAAACAAAAAGCAGGAAGTTGAAAGTGCTAATTTCACAAAGGGTAAATTTTTGCAGTGCCAACATAGTTTAATTTCCATTAAGGTTATTGATCTTAGTCTTAGTGCAAAATTTTGGAAAAAAGATAAGTTCTTTAGAATGTAATAGGTCAGTAAAAAATCATGAATTTTTGATCTGGAAGACTGTAGCCTTTAACCCCTGAAGCTGTATAGTGTTCAAAAGCACATGTTTGACTTGGATCTAAAAAAGTAATTGAAAGAAAGATTTTCCAAATGCCTAAGAAAAAATTTCCCTATCTTTTTAACTATTTAATATCCATTTTCTTATAATATTTATCATTCACATTAATCAAGATCTATCTATAGACTGATATTTTACCTAAATACTCTGATATTGACAAATCTAATTGTGAACAAAACCAGGACCATGTACTATACCTATCAAGCTCAGTGGAGGCCCACATAGTGGGTCTTATAAACCCAAAGACTGAAAGTAATCACATAGGATTGCCTGATTACAAATTTCTAAATAGCCAGGTAATAGTGGGTAGTCATGTCCCAGGCTGTTACCCCCTTAGCAAAGAGCAATCTTTACCTTAAGTGAGCTCTGTCTGTTGTTTTTATGCATCTAGTATAACATACCTTTGAAATGTCAGAGTAGTTTCTGTTTTTGTTTTGTTTGTTTTTTATCTCTTGAAGGCACAACTGCCAGTACCAGAACCTACGATCACCAGAAACAAAACCGCAGAACCCATTATTGTTATCCTGTTCCCTGCACACCATCTCTATGAGCTGTAAATGTTCATTTTAAACTGTCCTATAGCCACCAATGTAAAAAAAGTATGCATTTCTTCATTTTGCCTTTTATCCAATCCTAGAGATTTCCCCTGCCCTGCTTTCCCCTGCCTTCTTAACTTTTACCAATAGATTTCATATAACCCTCCTTACATCTCCTCCTTTGATTCTTATGTATAAAATAAGCTGCAAAACTACAATTCTCTGGAGCATTTTCTCAAATCTATTGAGATTTTGCTTCCCAGCAATTGTCATCAGTTTGGCTTATATAGGCTCATAAAAATTCGCTACGGGTGTCCCTGAATTCAAGAAGTTTGTTTTGCTTGCACACGTCAAAGCTAAGAGATATGGACAGGAGTTTATAGCAAAGAAAGTAAATGTTTATTTAGGCGAAGCTCAGAAACACAGGTAGATAGAACTCAAAGGCTGGTCCCAGATGGCCTCTAGGGGATAGGTTACATGGGGAAAAACTCATTAGCCATGGTAGCTAAAAGAGTTGGGGTTGTGGACTCAACTGATTGGTTGGAGCTAGCATAGAAAACAGTTGATTGTCACATCAGGTCCTGATGTCAGTCACATCGGAAGTTCTGTCTGGTTTCAAGGGATGGCAGTAGGGTCCTTCAGCCTTCATGAGTGTGATACTGCAAGATGTCATCTTTAGTTTGGCTGAAATTCTTTCTATGATCAACAAAGCTGAGGCTTTGTTTGATGCTAACTTAAAGATTTAATGATTAAGGGAGTAGTTGTGCAGTATGCAGAAAGATAAGGAAAGAGAAGAAGCAAATAAGCCCCAGGCAATTTGAATCAAGGAGGAAAATAAGAGAAAAAGTCATTTTAAAGAAGTGTAGATTTGCACAGATACACAGGTTTGAACCTTTCTTATATAAATTATTAGTAAATTATTTTACTGTCTGCTATTTTGTCACATCCATCCCACCATTTTCTAATTTACTCGACCCATCTGAGAATCTCCTCATTTCACAACATCAGATAATGCAGAGCCTCGTGGATTAGCATCACGCAATAGAAGATGGCAATGATATATAAAAGATTCACTCTGATTGGTCTGCACCAATATTATACAGCTTGAAGGGGACCAAATGTGTCTTTTGGAATATTGATTTTAAGCTGGCTATTAAGAAACAAAATAACTCAGAAAAAGCCTTTGACCTTCCTCCTTTACTACCTAAGGGAATTCAGACACAGAAGGATTCTTCAGGACGAAGTCGTAGCTTAATCAGTTTAGAATTTTCACCTTAAACTAATTTGAATTAAGAATGGTAAATAAAAGGGATCCTTGCAAAAAACCTGTTCTGCTGGATTCTTGTCTCTGTCCCACTGTTTCTGGGTTGCCTAGCAGAAATTTGTTTGCCACAGGTTCCATTCTTTCTGTGAATTATCTACTTGTGAATTATCTATTTGTGAATTATCTATTTCTCCTTCTAAATCCCAGATACCTGTCACCCCATTCTTTACTGCCAAAGTGTCCTATAAACCTCACTACCCAGTGCCTCTTTGGGTCTCATTATGACACCTTGAATGTACATTTTATAATAAACTCTGAACATTTTCTTCTGTTTATGTGTATCTGTTAATTTGATTAGTAGCCCAGGTAGGAAAAGTTAGAAGGTAGGAGGAAAATTATTTTTAACATCCCCACAAGATTTTTAAATGTTTTAAATTCCAGGTTGAATGATCTGGTTGGTTATGTCAGGTTTATGTCTTTTTCACATTTATTTGTTTATATGTCAATATCTTATTGTTAGGTAGTTAGTAGATATGAGTGACTGGAGAATGAAGGTCGCTCCCACAGACCTCTCTTAGGACCTCTCTGGAACACCCATTTTTGGTTATAAATACCCCTACACCCTGAGTTCGAAGGAGTGAAGAGCCATAAACTAGTAACAGGTTTAATGCCACGCAAGCGCATACACAAACAGTACTACACTAATCTCCCCATGACCTAGCCTCATTATAATATCATGACTGTGCCTGGATGTTCATGAATCTAATTATAACAGACTGAATTCTGGGTAACCGCATGCACAGTAGGCAAAGGGTTATATAACAGCCAAATGTCAACAAAATGACTTCAAGTGCCTATCATTTAGCACCACACTTGTAATATCTCATCATAACCCTAATATAATGCAGACCTCTCCACTTTCAGGCTATTACAGCCCTCTTTGCTGTAACCTGTCCCTCCCTTGGACTGTACTTTCTTTAATAAATCCTAACTTTTACTTTTGTGTGGTTTGACCTTTTTCAGCGTAACCTGTTTGCCTCTTGAAATGTACTTAATAATTCTTACTTTTTCTAAATCTCACTGGCCTGTAACTCTTACTATGTCAGCGAAAAGAATTGAGGACCCATTTGTGTTACTGGGTAACAACAAATTTTAGATTACTCCATAGTGACACTATCATTTAAAAAATTATAGTTTGCTATCTAGTTACTAATTTGTTTCAAAAAATATTCACACATAAGGAATAATTCCTTCATTTTTTTCCAATGTTTACTGAAATTGATTTGCCAAATGCTATACTTACACTTAGAATATAATGTTAAATAATTAAGCCTTCTTTAATTATATGACACATAATATATTTCATCTTCATTCCATATTGGAAGTTTCAAAAAGCACAAATGTTTAGCAAAAGAATATATAAATATATAAATATATCTATTTAACTATATCTTCATGATATATTAACTAATTAAATATAATAAAAAATTATTTTCTGCTTGGTGTTAAAATAAAATATTATAAATATATCAAAAACATAGTATATTTTAGCAGAAGTCCACTTCTAAATTTGGCTTCTATATGCATGAAGTTATTACAAATCATTTTCTAGAAAATATATACAAATCCTAGCACTGTGTGGCACATAGTAGACATTTAATATATGAGAAATATAATTACTATTCAGGTTGTGCCATGACTAATATTGTTACCGGTCCAAAGCTCATGTGTCCAACACTTTAAAAAGACAAAACTCAAAATGTCAGAGTTTGGAGTAAGAAAATGTTGATCAAGAAGACCCCAGCAGAGAGGATGGGAGCCCTAGTGTTACCTCAAATCCATCTACCCAAGTATAGAGTTCAGAATTCTTTTTATGTCAAGGAAAGGGAAGGGGCTGTTTTGAAATGAGAAGGGCTGTTTTTGTAAAACTAAGCTGTAAGCACAATTTCTTTTGATGATTAGCATGTCTATATACAAGACTAAGCAGAAGCTATTAGGCTGAAGGTCATGGGAACAAAGCAGGTTTGGACAAGATGGAGTCAGAAAGGCCAAGAATTTCATTCCATTACAATATTTTCCTTTATTTTACTTCAATTAAGAAAAGAGAGTTTATCTCTCTCTCTCTCTCTCTCTCTCTCTCTTCTCTCTCTCTTTTTTTTTTTTTTTTTTGCCCAGCAGATATCTTTTGAGCTCAAATAAACATCTATAATTTTGTAATTCTATGATCTGGTATTTAAGATATCATTGAAGTAATGTATATAGTGCTTGTGTTATTACTCATTAGCAACTTAATATGTACTTTACTCATAAAAGTTTATTGAACAGGCATTAATTGAAAAGTACAAGATATTCACTAAAAGCCTATTCATTCTTACCCCTGAATCAAGTTAAATATTGATGTAAAAATATGATGGAGATTATCAATTTATTTACAATGTCAGAAAGTCAAACTGACTGATAATTTATCTTGATTACCTATATTGATCAACTTTTTTTTTTTAATTTTAAAAAGTTAGACATTTATACAATCCATGAAGTGATTTCCCTGGATAGTCTCTCACTCATCTGACATTACACACAAACATCATGATAACATTGACTATCTACCCCATGCTCTAAATCTCCATGACTGTTTAATGACTACTAATTGTACTTCTTCATCCTTTCAACTTTTTCACCCAGCAACCAAACCCCCATCTCTGGCAATCATTAGTTTGTTCTTTGTATCTGTAAATCTGTTTTCGTTGAGTTTGTTTGCTTCTTTTCTTCTTAGATTCTGCATATAAGTGAAATTATATTATAGTTATCTTCCTCTGTCTGACTTATTTCACCTAGCATAACACCCTCTAGGTCCATCTATATTGATGCAAATGGTAGGATTTCATTTTTTTATGTTTGAATAATATTTCATTGTATATATGTACCATAATATCTTTATCCAATCATTTAGCGATAGACACTTAGGTGGCTTCCACATCTTGGCTATTGCGAATAGCGCTACCATGAACATAGAGTGCATAGAGGTACATAGACTGAACTAGTGTTTTGGTTTTCTATGGATAATGCCCAGAAGTGCAATTGCTGAGTCAAAAGGTAATTCTATTTTTAATTCTGTGAGAAACTTCCAAATTGTTTTTCAGAGTGGCTATACCAATTGCAATCCCATCAACAGTGCATGAGGGGTCCCTTTTCTCCACATCCTCACATTTGTTGTTTGATTTATTGATGATAGCCAATCTGATTGTAGTTTTATCAGATTATAGTTTTAACTTGCATTTCTCTGATGATTAGTGGTCTAGATTCTTTTTTTTTTTTTTTTTTTTTTTTTTTGGATATATCTGTTTAGTTTTCCCAGCACCATTTGTTGAAGAGACTGACTTTACCCCATTGTATATTCTTGCCTCATTTATCATACATTATGTGACCATAAAGCATGGATTTATTTCTGAACTCATGCTGTTCCAGTGATCTATGGGTCTGTTTTTTAAGCCGGTACCATGATGTTTTAATTACTATAGCTTTGCATATATAATTTGATATCAGATAGTGTGATACCTCCAAATTTGTTCTTCTTTCTCAAGATTGCCATGGTATTCAGAATCTTTATGGTTCCGTATAAATTTAGGGTCATTTGTTCTAGTTCTGTGAAAAATGCTATTGCAATTTTGATAAGAGATTGCATTGAATTTATAGATTGCTTTGAGTAGTATGGACATTTTAACAACGTGGAGTCTTCCTACCATGAGCACGGTTTTTGCTTTCATTTATTTGTATCTTCTTTAATTTCTTTTTTCAATGACATAATTTTCTAAGAATAGGTTTTTTATCTCTGGTTAATTTGATTCTTAGGTATTTTATTGTATTTGATGCAATCGTAAAAGGGATTGTTTTCTTAATTTCTCTTTCCGATAGTTCATCATTGATGTATAAAAATGCAACTGACTTCTGAATATTTGTATCCTGCTACTTTACTGAATTTATTGATCAGTTCTAACAATTTTTTGATGGAACTTTAGGGTTCTCTTCTCTTTACATAGTAACATGTCATCTGCAAATAATGACAGTTTTATTTTTTCCTTTCTAATTTGGATGCCTTTTATTTCTCTTTCTGGTCTTATTGCTGTGGCTAGGACTTCCAATACAATGTTGAACAGAAGTGTTGAAAGTGAGAATCCTTGTCTTGTTCCTGGTCTTAAGGAGAACACTTTTAGCCTAATGTAAGCAGTACATTTGTCATACGTGACCTTTATTATATTGAGGTATGTTTCCCTATTCTCACTTTGCTGAGAGTTTTTATCTTAAATGGATGTCAGATTTTGTCGAACACTTTTTCTGCACCTATTGATATGATTTTTATCTTTCAATTTGTTACTATGTGTATTACTTAATTGATTCGAGGATATTAAACCAAACTTTCATCACAGTAATAAATCCAATTCGATCATGATGTATGATATTATTAAAGGAATAAATCCAATTTGATCATATATATGATATATTAATATATTGCTGAATTTGGTTTGCTAATTTTGTCCAAAATTTTCCATCAATGTTCCTCTATAGTTTTCTTTTTTTCGTAATGTCTTTGTCTGGTTTTGGAATCATGGTAATTAATGGTGGCTTTGTGAAAAGAGTTAGGATGCCTTAACTCCTCTTGAATTTTTTGAAATAGTATGAGAGGAATAAGTATTAATTCTTCTTTGAATATTTGGTAAATTCACCTTTGAAGACATTTGGCCCAGGCTTGTGTTTCTTAGGAGTTTTTGATTACTAATTCAATTTCATTGGAGGTAATCAGTCAGTTCAGATTTCTGCTTCTTTTGACTCTGTTTGGGAGATTGCATGTTTCCAGGAATGTATCTACTTCTTACAGATTGTCCAATTTGTTGGCATATAATTGCTGTTAGTATTTTCTTATGATCTTTATATTTCTGTAGAAACCATAGTTCTTTTTTTTACTTCTGATTTTATTTATTTGAGTCCTTTCTCTTTCTTTCTTGATCAGTCTAAGTTTATCAATTTTGTTTATCCTTTCAAAGAACCAGATCTCAGTTTTATTAATCTTTTGTATTGTTTTATAGACTCCACTTTGTTTATTTCTAATCTGATCTTTATTATTTCCTTCTTTCTACTCACTTTAGGCTTTGTTGCTGTTCTTTTTCTAGTTCTTTTAAGCTTATATTGTTTACTTATAAACTATAAGTGTAATGTAATATTGTTTATTTGAGATTTTTCTTGTTTCTTGAGGTAATCCTGTATTGCTATGTGTTTTCATTTTTGTCTCTAGTTACTTTTGATTTCTTTCTTGAGTTCATTGTTAACTCATTTACTGTTTAATAGCATGTTGTTTAGCCTCCACGTGTTTGTGTATTTCCTAGTTTTTTCTTGTAGATGATTCTGGTTTCTTAACATTGTAGTCAAAGAAGACACTTGAAATGATTTTAATCTTCTTATATTTATTGAGACTTGTTTTGTGGCCTAACACTAGATCTATCCTGGAGAATGTTGCATGAGCACTTGAGAATCTATTTTCTACTGCTTTGGGGTGAAATGCTATGAACAAATTAAATCGATCTTGTCTAGTGTGTCATTTAAGGACATTGTTTCCTTATCGCTTTTTCTGTTTGGAAGATCTGTTTATTGGTGTTAATGGGGTGTTCAAGTCTTCTACTATGAGTGTATTACTGTCAGTCTCTCCCTTTATATTAGTCAATAGTTGCTTTATATATGGTAGGTGCTACTATTTGGGTACATATATGTTTACTAAGGTTATGTCCTCTTGTTGAATAGATCCCTGTAATGCCCTTCCTTGTCTCTTCTATTGTAACCTTTGTTTCTAAAGTCTGTTTTTCTGATGTAAGTATTGCTACCACAGCTTTTTTTTTATTTCCTTTGCATGAAATATCTTTTTTCATTCCTTTACTTTCATTTTGTCTGTGTCATTTGATCTGATGTGGGTCTCTTGCAGACAGCACATGTATGGATCTTCTTTTCTAATCCATTCAGCTACCTATGTCTTTTGATTGGACTATTTAATCCATTTACTTTTAAAGTGATTATTGATAGATATGTTGTTATTGCTATTTATTATTTGTATTTAAGGGTTTTTCCCTCCTTCTTTTTACAAAATGCACTTTAGCATTTATTTTAATTCTGGCTTGTTAGAGAGGAATTCCGTTAGCTTTTTCCTGCTGAGACCTCTTTATTTTTGCCTTCCATTTAATTGATAACCTTGCTGAGTAGAGTAGTCTTGGTTGTAGGTTCTCATTTATCATCACTTTGACAATTTCATGCAAATCCTTCTGGCCTGCATAGTTTCTGTTCAAAAGTCAGCTGACATTCTAATGGAGTTACTCTTATAAGTAACTATCTGCCTTTCTCTTCTGCTTTTAGGATTCTTTTAATCTTTGACCTTTGGCACTTTAATGATGATGTGTCTTGCTGTGGACTGGTTTGGTTTCTCTTGTTTGGGACTCTTCATGCTTCCTAGACTTTATATCTATTTCCTTCACTAGGTTGGAAAGTTTCTGTCATTATTTCTTCAAATAGGTTTTCAATTCCTTGCTCTCTCTCTTCTTCTCGTACCCTAATGATGTGGATTTTGGTGTGTGATGTTCTCCAGAGGACTCTTAAACTTACCTCATTTAAAAAATATATTTTTTTTCTTTTTACTCTTCCCAATTGGTGTCTACTCCTACCTTGTTTTCAGCTTCATCCAGTCTACTGTTATTCCTTCCAGTGTTTTCTTTCATTTCAATTATTGTATTCTTCATTTCTGACTGGTTCTTCTTTATGGATTCTATACCATTTTTAATATTTACTGACTCTTTGTTGAAGCCTCACTGAGATCATCTATTCTCCTCCAAGTTCATTGACCATCTTTATAAACCATGTTTTGAATTCTGTCTATCATAGGTTGCTTGCTTCCATTTTGTTTAGTTTTTTTTTTCCCCCCTAGGGTTTTTTGCTTGTTTAATTAGAGGCATATTTCTTTGTTTTCTCATTTTATTTGCTTTTTTGTGTCGTTTTCTATGTATTAGGAAGATTTGTTACATCTTCTAGCCTTAGCCAGGTGGCCTTTATGTAGTAGGTGTCCTGTTTGGGCTCACTGGCACAATCTCTTTGATCACCCTCTCCATGAGCTCTGGGCATGTTCCTTGTTGACTGTGTAGCTAAACCTTGATTACTGTTAGCACATCAGTGAATAGAATTGACTCTTAGGTTGACTAGCTTGGGGATGGCCACTCCCACAGGTATGAGCTATTGTGTTGGAGTTGACTCTATGGAGTGGGCTTTTCCCAGTAGGCTTGTGTACCTTCTGAGACCGTCTTTTGGGTTTGCTGCTTATGGGGCTAGTCAGGTAGTGCTCTGTTGTGGTCTGACCTGACTTTGGTTATGTTCATTCTGTGGCCCTTGGGAGGGGGTCCCTGTATATGCCAAGTTTAGCCACTGCCTTTAATTGCTCAGCACTACCTGGTAGGCAGCTACAAAGTGATCCACAATGGTTGCTGCCTTTGCTGGGTCTGAAGGTGGGTGGGAGAGATAATGCCGCAAACCAAGGTCATTTATCCTCAGTACGGTGCCTGAGGAAGCTTAGCAAAAGAACCAGTGTGCCTCAGAGCTTGGGGTTTCCTGCCAGCTGCCTGTATGACTCTGTAGCTAGAAGTGGTATGAGTGGTATGTGAGTTGGTTGGGATAGAGGCCCAGGGAGTCATCAGGAGTAAAGTGAACAAATTTCACACAGACTATGCAGAATCAGATTTCATGTCAGTGCTGATCTGTGGCTTCCTATAAAAGTCTCAGATCATAGCAAAGTCAGTTTCTGTCCTCCTTAGGCCTCAGACCCCCATGATGAACACCAAAAGACATTGTAGCTGGGCCTAGCACCAGAGGTTCACCTGAAATGTTTGGTCTGCACACAGGCCACATAAGCTGAGGGCTGCTGCCTGCCAGTGTGCGGCCCAGGGAAACCACAGGGTGGGATTAGCCTCCAGGCAACAGGCCATAGCAGGCAATTTGTGGACTGGGTGGGGCTGGGCCCCAGGAAGACACAGGATAGAGCAGGTGGATCTCACCTGACTAATACAGTTTTAAAAATTGACTGTATTGGGGAGAGTTCAACACAGGCAAGATGGTATCTATCTCCAGACTGCCCTGGAGGCAGGCCTGAGGAAAGTGGAATAGCGGCTGTTCCTCAGCCTTTGCCCCGGCACCACACAACTTAGTCTTTCCCGTATGTCTTTTGCACCTTCTGAGCTGCTGACTTTCTGCCAGAACCCAGGATTGTGATTTTTAAAAAATTCTACCTACAATAGTCTTCACATGTACTCATTTAAAATATTTAGGATTTTATAGGGGAGGATGAAAACATGTTTTCTTCCACCCACCTAGTTTCATTGATTGGGACCTGCAAATTAGACTGACAAAAGACAGGTCAACAAGAGAAAAACAAATGAAAGTTTATTAATGTATACATTTATGAAGTGATGAGTACACAACAGGGTGATTAGAATTTAAAATGTATATAACAGTTTAACAAAAGAACGATACATTTTTCAGACAAGTGACAAGACAAAAGAAGAAGGCTTTGAGCAAATGGTAAGGACATAAATATAAGAAGGAACCTAATAAAAGGTAAAAACAAGTAAGTAATGTTTGTCATGTGAATTCATTTGGTGCTGTCTCCAAACTGATGAGTCTAGGGTTTTCTCCGATAATTAAGAATTGTCCCACCTTTCTGATAGGAGGTATAATATGGACAGTTTTTCCTGTGTCTGCTTCTTTTCATTTGCCTTCAGCTTAAAATATTCTCTATGTCAGAGTGGCGTATTTTGGTATGGCATACTCTGTAAACCTTCAGACTCACTAATTTAATTAAATAGGAATTGAGGATAACATTACATTAATTCTATATTTAGATTCTCTATCATTGCATTACTTTATTCATCTATCATTGAGCAAATATTTTTTTTCGACTTATTACAATATACTAGGCATTACTTTTTGAGAAACTGCAGTGGGTGAATCAAAGCCTCATTCCTAGTGGAAGTGGTTTCCTAGTAGGAGAATTGCGCATAAACAGAGAAGTATAACTTGTAGTATGTAGTGAAAGTGCTATGGAGAAAATTAAACCAAAAATAAAACTTTACCTGAGAGTCCTCTAGAGTGGCCTTGTACCTCCCAATCATGGCCCAAATAGAAACAGAACTTCCCATATCTGCACTGTTACAACCTCTTCCCTGGTAACCTGCTCCATCTCTGGAGGGTACTCTATCTTTTGTCTTCTCACTTCCCAAATTCCACAGGCTATAGCCTTCTTTAGTGAACCTCACCTCCTTTGGAAATGTGCTTTCAATAAATCTAGCTTTTTCTAAATCTTTGCTGGACCTGCAATTTTTTTACTGTGTTGACAGAGAAGAACCTAGGACCCTCTATGCCCCAAGGTAGTGTGTTGAATGTAAGAATGTCCAATCTGTAGAAATTTTTTTTAAAGTTTATTTGAGCCAAATATTTGAGGTCATGCCCAGAAGCAATACTTCATGAATTGAGAAAATGCTCCAGAGAACAGTTTTATGGTTCATTTTATGTATTTAGATTCAAAGGAGAAAACATAAGGAAGGTACACAAAATCAATTTGGTAGTAGATAAAGAAGGTAGAAAAAAAGCAAAGTGATAAAATCGCTAAGACTGAATAAAAAGCAAAATGGAGAAACATATGCTATTTTTTTTTTTACATTGATAGGTACATGAAAGTTAACATTTACCATTTACAGGTTAATAGACATGTATGCAGGTGGCAAGATAGCAATGAGTTTTGTAATCATGTGTTTTTGGTTGTCTTGTGCTCTGGTGCCAGGGTTTGTGCCTTTGAGGGTCTGGAAAAAAATTTCTCTGACTTTTCATAGGTATGTTACCCTAGATGCATAAAAACAATGAACAGATAATATTGACCTTCGCTAAGTGGCTACAGGCTTGGGATGTGATTCCCCGCATAACCTGCCCAGCTAAGAATTTATGATCAGATCATCCTGTGTGGTTACTTTTGTCACTGAGCTTCTCAGGGCTGCCATGTGACCCCTGAGCTTGTAGGGTCTATGATATAGTTTCCCATTTCTTATTCATAGCATGTATATGGTTAAGAGATAGGCTTTCATTTGAATCTTGGAACCCTCTCATATGAAGAGGTCACAGAAAAAGGAGAAACAAAAAGAGACGTGGAAGGAGAAGGATGGGAAAGAGATGACCTGGAGGCCCACTGTGGAAATAAATACCTATCAAAGAGGAGCAGATGATCAGCTATCTGTCAGCTATCCAGTTTTCTGTCAACTGAAACAAAGATAGAGTGTTTGGCAATGTGGAGGCCGCTAACATTTTTACAAAAGCAATTTTAATAGAGTAGTGGTGGAAAACATTTTATTAGAATAGCTTTAATAAAGAATGATAAGAGAGAAATCGGGGACATTGAGTACAGGTGTTCTTTAGAGGATTTTGAGATAAAAGTATAGAAATGTGGTAAATCACAGGAAAATTAGGACAAAAGAGTTTTAAATAAATTTGAAAAATTGAAGCAGGTTTGGGTGCTATTAGGAAAGTTTCATTAGACAGGAATAAGTGATGCGGAAGAGAAACAGAAATATTGCTACTTGTAAGTCATTGCGTTAGATGGGAAGGACCAAATATGGGCACAAGCAGAGAAATCTGCCTTGGACAGGAGCCCAGACAGACCATTGTCGGTGATAAAAGGGAATGCAGAGTATCTGTACACAGCTTCAGGTACGCAGGTGCTGAGTTAGTGGCACTCTGTTAAAGTTCTCTTCTTATTGGGTCCTAAGTTTTTTAGTCAAAGAAGGAAAAAATGATCATTGAGAATGAGATTGGAAGTATGGTGTGAAATTTACTTCTAGAACTGTGTGAAAGTCAATGGACCAGAAAACTGAAATAAGATTTACCTGACGTTGCATAGGGCATGCTTTAATTAGTGGTCCTGACTTCAAACAGGCCCTGAAAGCAGGATTGTGCTTTTCTTTTGTCACATTCAGCTCTCCAGAGGTAGAACTAGAGTAGGAAAAAAGTAGATTTAATTGGGTTTTGCATTTTCCAAGACTACCAAAAAAAAAAAAAAAAAAAAAAAAAAAAAAAAAAAAAAAAAAAAAAAAAAAAAAAAAAAAGAAAAAGAGAGAGAGAGAGAAACAGGCCAAAGGCTGAAAGTAGACACAAACGAGTAAGTACAGTTACTAACAGAAAGCAACTGAGGTGGTGACTTGAGGAGGTATGAGGTAATAATAAGGAAAATGGACTGGCCAAGGATTGTTGTTACAAGTGAAGTGGTGAGCGAAAAAACAGTAAGTTCTAATGGAGAAGGAGTAACTCAGTTAAAATATTTGTTTTTCCAATTATCAAGAGCGTAAGTCTAGTTTCAAAGAAAAACTTAAAAATATCTCTTTTCCACTACTTTTTCTAATTTAAAGAATCTAGTCACCTTCAAGTGCATTTGTTTAATTGTTTTGAAAATGACAGTTTAACTTAAATAAATTCCAGTTCTGGAGTTTTCAGATTTGGAAATAATGACATATTTTCCAACCATTTTAGAAAGTAAAACTTTAAAGAAAAAAAATATATATTTCATCGTTTAAATAAGTCTAATTCTAAAACTGACCTTAAAAAATTATAGAAAATTCTCAAAGGCATATATTGAATTTGACAGACTGCTCTTGCTCACTAAATACTGATTTTTTAAAATACAATTAATCTAGCAATATTACAAGAAGTTCTTGATAGCTGAGGCAATTTACTCTGAATAAGCATTTTTGAGTTATAAAAATTGAAAAATATAAACCAATTGAATAATTCAATTTATAGAATTTATGATGCCTAATTAAATATGGAAGATTTTTTTTGCATATTATGAGGTTTTTGCAAGCTCTTTGAAATAGTGAGTCATCATCTGTATATTTTTCCCTGTTATTTAATCAATGCTTAGAAGTCTAGCCATCTCTTCTCATTTCTTCAGCAAAGTATGAGAAATTAGCTAATCAATCCCAAAAAATTTACAAATTAAGAGTCTATCTTAGCCCTCAAACTTCATGAGCATTATTTTTTAGCTTATTTGGAAGCAAGTTTTCAAAAATTTTGGTTTTCACTAGAATGTAAATGCAATTTCATAGTTAACATTTTAATATGCAGTATCATGGTACATATATTAGAGAATAAATATTTTGTATACATAAACTGAAATTTTTGAAAAATTCGGGTCACCTTCCCCATGTCTCCTATCAAATATTTCCTAACAAAACTCATGGAATAGTAAAATAAGATCTTATTATACTGAGAGACATATGGTACATTCAGTATGCTCATAAAGACTTGTACAAAATTTTTAGGAAACTTGAAATAAAACATTTTTATTTATTTAAGTTTATTTTCTTCTTTATCCCTTAGCTCTTCACAGCCTAGCCCAATGTCTGACCCCATGGTTCATCTCAATAAGTATTTGTTCTGTATTTGAACAAGGAGAGTTAGTGGTGGCAAATGCTATAAAATATCTCTACTAATTGTAAATACCCTTATCATTACAAGTTTGAACTAGAACATTGAAATATATTTTTTTGCTACATGCTAGCAAGTTTTTGGACAATCAGAGATATGGGATTCTTGAGACAGGAATAACTGAGTTAACTTTCTTTCTCATCAATATTTAGCATAGGCTCAAATACTGATAGTGGATTCAGAATAGAAACAGAATTCTCTGGCTCATCTTTATTCAATATGCCTACATTCTCATAAGTACACACACATTCAGTTCTTATAATATTCAGTTCAGATTTATTTATTCTCACTCAAATGTTTACTTTAAAACTGCAACACTGAAACTTAAAGCTGGGATTTTTAAAAAACATTAAAAAAGAAAGAAAGAAAAACTGCAGAGGCGGAAAAAAAATTAGTCATTACCTGGATTCAAGGTTAGGAAAAGGATGATTAGGTGAAACAGAAGATATTTAAGACAGTGAAACTTATTCTGTATGATACTGTAATGGTAGATAAATGACAATATTTATTTGTTTATCAAAATTCATAAACCTGTTTAACACAGTCAGCCTAACGTAAACCATACACTTTGGTTTCATAAATTTATCAATATTTTGCTATCCATGTAAGAAATGTACCACACCAATGCATGATAATAAGAGGAAAAAAATGTGAGTAAGGGTAGGGAAAAATATATATGGAACACTATGTACTTTCTGCTTAATTTTTTCGTACACCTAAAACTGCTCTAAAATTAATTCTATTTAAAAAAGCAACCACTGACTTGGTTCTTACATGTTCTGATTATTTCAGTCCTATAGGAATTTAGTCTTAATGATTTCCAGCAGCATGCAAGTCAATAAATGGTATAAGAAACTAGAAAAAATATGCATTGATTTGAACTTATTTATTTACTGAATGGATAAAAGGAATATAAGTATTTAACAGCAATAATATAAATAATATTTCCTATGACTACTATCATATGATGTGGTAAATTCTGTTATATTTAATATTAGTAAATATATAAAAGAAATAATAATAAATTTTAAATACATTAAGCAATAAAATAAGTGATAAACACAGAATAATTTACAATTTGAGAAATGCAAGGATGGCTCAATATTAGAAAAATTTCTTAATATTAAGATATATTTTTACAGATCAATATAAGACAACTTCTATGGTATCCCAAATAAAAATGCAATTTTAAAAGGAATTTATATAAAATAAGGTTATCTAGATATATGTTTGAAATGATTAGATAATATATTTTGATATAATTGTTAATATTCTGCCTAATTATGAAAACAGTCAAAGCATTTTTGTTAAAGTCCAGGAATAAAACAAAGAATCTATCACCACCATCATTTAACATTTATATGAGAGTCCTTACTAACACAGAAAGATGAAATATCATTATAAAATATTTTCTTTAAAAAATTCTCGTCTAAACAGTAGGAAAACCATGAGATTATAGTTACCAATATAGGGCTATTATGATCCATCTCCTGATCTTTCTTCACAATGATCTTTCCTGGTGGACATATCTGGGATAAAGTTAACAACATCAAAAGGCAGTGATGTATGTGAATAGGCAAGTTATGTTCTATGCTTCACGATTACAATCAGTTCAACAGAACAGAGTATATATATATATAAAGCCAGAATATAGAGAAATTTATTATAATATATGATTAAATATAATTTCTATTCAGTGTAGTAAGGGGTGAAACTGTTCAATAATTGTTATCTGAAATAGCTAATAAAATAAGATTTATAATCCATTGGTCTTTATAATAAAAAAATACCAATTCAAACAATGATTTCAAAAAATTTAAAACCATAAAATTATTAAAGCAAAATAGCAGTAAAGATTGTTTTTTAAATTCTGAATGGGAAACATTATAAATTGACATTGACATCTTAAAAACCTTTTAAATATTTAACAATCTAATGCCATTAAGCAAAAGAAAAAAAGTCATTTAAAATTTTGAAAGAAAAATGAACAAACATCAAGAATAAGATTTACCTCAATTAAAACTGAAAAATATTAAAACATTCATATATTAATAAGCAACAAATATAAAACATAGAAAATAAACAAAGTAGGTAAAAAAATTTACAAAAAAATTGTGATACTGCATATATAAAGGAACATAGGTAAATCTTATTGCCAGAGTGGATAAGAAAAATAAAGTACTTTCACTATCAAATTATATGTGTATACCATCTTTCTGGAACACATTATTATTATATTATTTAATCAATTATTAGACCAGTAATTACAGCAACCAGATTTCATAAATGCTCACCCTATGTGAAAACTATGCATATTATCTCAAATGATCAACACTAACAACCCAATAAGATAATACTATTGTAGTAGTTTCTTTATGCATGTAAGAAAACATACTCAGAGGAGTTAAGAAATTTGTTCAAGGTCATGGAGCAAGTAGGAGGAAGAGTAATATAAATTCTGATAGAAGGCATGTTACTCTTCTCCATTATGTATTTATTTTTTATAAATGTATTCTAATAATATAATCTCTGCAAGAAAGACTTATGCCCAAGTATTTATTCATCACACCATTTTTAAAATAGCATTATTTGGAAGTTACATAAATGTGCATCTTAGAAAGTGCTTGAGCTAATGATGGTAAATACATTATAAAATTTTAAACAAACATTAAAATGGTAATGCAGCTCATTCATTAATGGAAAAATGCCTGCAACATACAGTTGAATACTAATGAACTACAATTAAACAGAGGAGACTGGCAGAATGCATTAATCTCTTCTCCCTCCCAAAATACAACTAAAATAAAGGTAATAGAATGATGTGCAATAGTATACCTGTGTATGTGTGTATGAGTTGTGTTCCTTAAAGGAAGATTTTTTTAAAAGGAGAAAACAAAACAAAAAACAAGAGTAGAAAAAACAGAACAAACTGAACAAATGGTGACAACATATTTTTGGTTACATTACTGGATTAAAAAAAACCTGTTTCCTGTTCAGTTAAGAGCACAGATCTTCTTTTATAATAGCTCCTCTCACGTCTAGAAAAATCATTTATCTTTTTTATTTCTCTAGATTTGCACATGATTTGCCATTAGACCTTTTTTTTCAAATTGCAATTTTGTTCTTTCTGAATAAACCCATTTTCCTGAAGAAATATCTGGCTGTCTATTTTGGTTAAGGTTGATGGTTTCAATAAGAAATGCACTGAGAAGTTGACATTTAAATAAGTTTATCATAGGTCTCAGGTAATGTTTAAGTTATTATATGTAACTTACTGAAAAAAATATGTAGTTTGTCAAAGAGAATATATAGGAGAATCAAATTTTGCAAAAAGGGGAAATCTAATAAAAACTGTTAAACTAATTACACATTTATTAATTTGACATGTAAATTATAAATTGTCTGAAATACTAAGCATCTGACATAATTTATAGTCTCTGTTATAATCTTGAGTGTCATTAAAATAATTAGAAAATACTGACACACAAGATTTTGGTTTTCCATTCTATTATTCACTGTGGGAACACAGTGCTAAAAAACTGAAGGCTACATTGAATTCATTTAACCATTAACCAAATATGTACTGAGTCTATATTACATGCCAGGCATGGTGTTAAATGTGAGATTTTAAATATATATAAGGTCACTGTTCTAGTTACATTGTTCAAATATTCCTGCTTAATGAATGTATAATTAAAAAATGAGATGGTGATTCCAAAGGAAAGAAATAAAAACACAACGAAACAAGTAGAGAATCTGAGTTAGACTAGGGTATTTAAAGACCATTCTGAGGGAGTTACAAATGAGCTACATTACAAAAACTAAATAGAAACAGGTGGGTCAAGAGAAGGGCAGGGCAAAGTGTTGCTTCTGAAAGGGAAAAGCTCTACACTCTTGAAGGAACATAGCTTAAGAGATAAATGGAAAGTCCAAGGTCTCAGAGACCAAAGTGCCCAGCAAGGGAGAAAGTCAGAGTGAATTAAGTTAAAAACGAGAAAGGCAGAAAGTCTCAAGACTGCATCCTCTTGAAGGTCACATTAAGGAAAGCACTGAATGATTTTAAATATGGGTATTGAGAGTTTTAGTAGAGTAAATTGATAATTTTTTAATTAAAAAAAATTACCCTGACTCCACTGTGAAAACAAATGGGTCAAAATATAAGGGGAACAGCTTTTTTGTGCTGATAATAATGCGTAGCAATTATTTATTATCAAAATGGAGAATACCTGGAACAAATTGAAACTAGAATAATTAAGCAAATGATAGGCTCACACAAGGATTATTTAATTATCAGAGGGAATGTTCTTAGGATGACTTTATATTTACTCTTAAAGATCCCAGAGTTTAATATAATTACATACTAACTTGTAAATTTCTGTTTGGTAGAGAACATAACTCCAGAATTTAAAGTTTTGTAGCCCTGTCAGATATTAAATAAGTTTTATTTCTAACTCAGCAAATCTGCTCCAAAATGCCTTCTCTGGTGGATTCTAAAAACCTTATTCCTCAAAATGTCCTTACCCTCTCATTACCTCTCAATAAATAATTAATTGAATGCAATATGCGATATACTTACATAAGAGTCACTTTTTAAACTTTTTGGAAAATTACGTATGATAAGTTGGCGTGGTATCTTGGAGATGGAGAAAACAGGTACAAGAACAATTAAGACAATGACATTAGAAAAAATGTTGGCATCCTAATCTATATGGATTTCAAGGTGAAAGAAAGGCCAAGAATGATTTCTAGATTTGCATACAAGGATAAATATAAATACCATTCAATGAACTGGGGACCACGGAAAGTAAGAACAAGGTTATCTGGCAAAGGTAGATGAGGGCAAGGAAAAAGCTAATGGTTCTTGTCATAGAAATGCTTGGATCCGAGGTACATTAAAATATTCAAGTAAAAATTCTAAGTTTTCAGTTTGTAATTATGTGCAATCAGTAAAAAAATAGGTATTTACCAATGACATAGAATAATTGATTAAACTATAGGAAAGAAGTATTCTCTAGATAGTCTCCCAGAACCGAAGGTATTCATGACACTCAAATACGGAGACATGCTTTGTTCCATTTCCTTCAATTTAAATTTTCTTTCATATCAACTATCTGTTCAAAAAAAGTTTTATCAATTTGCATACTCCAAAATAGTTTAGGAAGTACATTGCATTTCTTCTACCTCTAAATTTAGTTCTTTATAATGAATATAAATCATTCTACAAAGTTATAATTCCTAGCTCAATGAAATTATTTTTTTTAAAAGCAGCTCTGGAATTATTTAATAAAAATTGGTATATTGTAACATTTACTTTAATGACCATTTATTATAAATGTCTTGGCACTAATTCAAGTAAAATTTCATTGCTCTTTTTTTAAGCTCCAAATGTAGATAAGAAAATAAGATTTTCAAATTCATAATAGCCTGTAATTATAACAGCACATTCTTATACGTGAATGGAAATAAAATGTGACAATAGAAATGAAACAGATTATAACATGAATTTACTAAATTAAATTCACTATAAGATAATTTTAAAAGTCATCCATTTTTCACTCAACAAGTAATGTTTTAATATCTATATGTGTGACTGTGCTAATAAGACAGAGATATATTTTTTAAGTAAGCCATTGCTTGTTTCTTTGCATTTCATTCAATAAGTATATGATTCTGCAATATTATTGCAGACTGTTTCTAGTTTGGGGGCGGGGAGCAAACATAGGTTCATTTGCCATGCCCTAGCACATATTCAAATATCAGTAGAAAAGTTGCAATTCTGAAAGCAAGTAGATCCTGCCTGGGTTGATATTAAAAGAGGGATGTTTTTAATTTTGTGCCATAGTGTAATGCAGATTCATGGGTTAGGCACTTTCACTGGCTGTTGCAAAGGTCAAATTTAATTGAGCCATGAGGAGATTTTAGAGGACTTTGCTCGAAAAACATACTCTCAATAATTCTACAACAGCTCACCTAAGAATTTCCTAAATTATTGACTTTGAGATAGAAAGTACAGTTGAAGATATTAGATAAGATTGAAATGTGATTCTGACACTAGCTGCTGCTATTAGTTTCCCATCACTGCAATAAGTTACTAAAAAATTAGTGGTTTCAAATAACACATTTATTATCTTAAATTTTTGGATATCAGTAGTCAAAGACGGGTCATATAGGGCTAAAATCAAGATGAGGGCAGAACTGCTTCTTTTTGGAGGCTTAGGGTAGAATCTTTCTTTGTCTTTTCAGTTTCTAAAGGATGCCTGATGTTTGGCTGTGTCCTCTTCTTTCATCTGTTAAAGCAAGTAATCTAACATTACTAAATCTCTCTCTTAACTTTTGCTCTCTGTCATCCCATATTCTCTTGACTTGGCTCTCTCTGCTCCTCTCTTATGAGGATAGTTATTAACACTAGTCAACCCAGATAAATCCAGGGTAATCAGCCCATCTCAAGTCTTAATTATATCTTTTGCCATAGATACTCACCCTTTGTCCCTATAAGGTAATATTCACATGTTTGTGGGGATTAGAATGTCAACATCTTAAGGGGCATTATTCAGCCCACCACACTGTGTGAACTTGGTGAATATATATATATAATTACTCTATTCCTTCTATCTATTGTCTATCATCTTCTAGCATTTTATCTATCTATCATCTACTATCATCTAGTCAGCAGCTATCATTATCTGTTTATATCATCTGTCATCTATTCATCCATATTTATCTATCTGTCTATTTTATCTATGATCTATCATAAAAACCACCTGACACATAGTGTGACTCATGGCATATGTAATTGTTAATTATTTTTTATGTATTTTGAACATGTTGAATTTTACCTAAAATAATTGAAGATTTCTCAAATCTGAGAAAAATTATCTAACAATAATTATTAATAAAACAAGTATATTAGACTCTAAAAAATATATTAACTATGATTAATAAATGGTTAGCACCTTGAACACTTTTGTTTGTATTATCATTATTTGAATGTTTTTGCTCTTTGCCTTCGTTTTGAAATCTTATCCATCTCTACCACTTGTTATAAATAATATTCTTACATTTTTTGTAAATGAGAAATATATAATGCTGGTTTGAGTGTATCTCTGTTTTTAATTTATATAAATGTCTTTTCTCTGTAGTTTTCATTCTTACATTTTTCACCAACACTACAATACTATTTCTTCCAGAGCTCTGATTAAAAGTACAATCTTCAATATGATATGACAGAGTTTTGCAATTACTCTACTGCTAACAGTCAAGTAGGTCTTGGAAAAATTTCATAACCTTTCTATTAGTTGGTATTTCTGATTATTTCATCTGCCTGCATCCTCGATATTTACCTTGCTTTTTCTTTTTTTTCTCCCAGGGTATGGTCACTTAAGTCTCCTGTAATTTCCTTTTATTATAAACAATGTATAACGAGCCTATTTTTTTCATGGTTTCATTATGGACCTTAGCTTGAAATATTATGATACATACAAAAGAATAAAATATCATGGTTCTTAATTTATGCATATACTTAATTTCAATATCTTATTTTTATAAAATTTCATTAATCATAATGAATTTGAATGTCTCCATATGTCCTCCTGATCAACTCTGGATTTTGACACTTTTATCCTATGTCAAAGTAATAGGTATAAGTTTGGAGTCATACCATTATTTTAAGTTTTCATTTCACTTACTCATAGGCAGTTTAAGTATTTAGTTAAGCATTTGTTATCGATTCAGTGTTTATTTTTAAGATTTGATTGCTTTTGTTCATTTTTTCCTTTGATGTCTTTCTTTGATGTTGATTTGTAGCAGTTTTTATATGTTATGCACAGTATATCTTTAGAGTTTTGATATTGCTATTCTGTAAGTATTTTGTATTCATGCCTGAGGTGTTTTGTAGAGTAATATAGGCTATGTAGAAAAAGATATGACATCATATGTTGTAAATTTGGGATCAATTTTAAGGATCCTTTCCCACTATAAGGTCACAAAATAATGTAGGTACAGTTTATTCTATTAACTTTACAATTTTACTGTTGTAGTTTAATATTTAGGGGTAGTTTATTTTTAGTAATATTATGATATAAATTTAAAAATAGGTATTATTTTTCCATAAAGACAAAACCTAGTCTCAACCATATATATGAAATATTTTTCAACTATTATATAATGCCATCTCTACTATATGATGTATTTTTACTATATTCATGATCTATCTCTATTTTTTTATCTCTTATTTTTAACTGGAAACAATTGTTGTATGTGTTATTACATATTTCTTAAATTGTTTTCATTATTACTAAATCTTTGTAGTAGTTGAGTGAGTAATTTCTTTTGCTCTTTTACAAAATTCTTTTAACTGGACATTTATTGGACATTTCAATTTTTCCAACTACAATTTTAATTAGAAATGACATTGAATGTGTGGATTGATTTGGAGAGAATCAACAAGCTTACAATTAATATTTTTAAACATTCTTAGACATAGAAATAGTAATTTCTTTATGTGTTCAGGCATTTTATGTCTTCGAATAGTTTTACAAATTGTTGTTCACCAGAGACTTAGGAATCTCTATTAGATTAAAAAATTAGGCAGTGTTTATTTTATTACTTTTAGGTCCAGGAGGGACCTATCCTACCCCTGTAGTGTGGGAACCAGACTTCCCCTACCTTGTGTGGGAACAGATCTTCGGGTTAGCAATGCTACATGCTCACCTCCTGCTCACTGGACTGTCCTCCCTTCCCTGCCAATTTATCCACCCAATATTTCCACCAAAAAGCTTGCCTCAAGTCCCATATATAAATATTCAGGCCCTCTCATTCCAGGCTGACACCATCTTCGGCTCAGCCAGACAGTCACTCTGCTACAATAAATGTAGCTTAACCCCTTCGGTCTTGTGCATTTCTCCTTTGGCGAACTAATAATTACTTCTGGAAAAAAGATATTTTATTTTTTATTGTATTTTCTATTTGACACTTACTAGAGAGAAATAAAATTCAATGATTTTTAAAAATAATCCTATTAGTAGTTTGCATGTGGCTTTTGTTCAGTTTTCTTTGGCAATTGATAAACTGCATTTATTCCTATGTTCGTACTGTTTTGGGCCAGTTTCCTCTCAAAATGAAAGAGGATAGTGATTAGCTGATGTTTGATTTTGTAGAGAAAAGTGCCTTAAATTATAGTCTTTTGAGGAAATTTTGCTAGGAAGTATTTTTTTATAAATTCAAATTATTGTATTAAAGAATTATTCTCTAGATTTTTTGATGTAGAAAATTGCATTATTTAATTTTCTGATGTGTGAAATGCTCTGCATTTATTTATAATGATATATTTTTAAAATAATGTTATAAAAAATGTAGCATCCATTATGATCACAATACTTAACAAAATCAGTATAGAAGGAAAGTACGTTAAATAATAAAGGGCCATATATGAGCAAACACTCAGCCAACATTATAACTTAATGGTGAAAAACTAAAACCTTCCTTTATAATCAGGAATAAGGTAAGGCTGTTCACTATTGTCCACTGTTATTCAATATAACATTGGAGCTCCTAGCAAGTTGCAATCAAGAACAAGAGAAAGATATAAAAGGCATCCAAATAGAAATGAAGAAGTCAAACTGAAACTATTTACAGATTACATGATTCTCATACAGAAAACCCTAAAGACTCCACAAGAATGCTACTAGAACAGTAAGCAAAATAAGGTAAAGTCTCTGGATACAAAATCAACATTCAGGAATCCATAACATTCTTATACTCTAAATAATGAAATGTCAGAAAAAGCAGTAGAAAAATAAATTTTTTTGCAATTGCAACAAAAGAATAAAATACCTAGGAATAATTTAACAACACAAGTGAAGGACCTATATAATGAAAACTATAAGACCTTATCAAAAGAATCGAAAAGATACAAAGAAATACAAAGATATTCCATGTTCTTGGATTGGGAGATAAACAAGTTAAAATGACCATATTACCTAAAACTTTGTACAGATTTAATACAATCCCGTTCAGAATCCCATTAGCTTTTTTTTTAAAGAAATGGAAACAAAAATCATCAGATATGTATGGAAGCACAACAGACACAAATTGACAAGCCATCCTGAGAAAAAAAGAATGAGGCTGAAGGCATCGCTCTGCCCAGCTTCTAATTATTCTACAAAGCGACAGGAATCAAACGACATAGTATCGACAACAAAACGGACACATGGACCAGTGGAACAGAATTGAAAGTCCAGAAGTAAACCCATATTTCTATGGGCAAATAATTTCAACAGAAGAGCCAAAAAACTTACAGTGGAGAAAGGAAAGCCTCATCACTAAGTGGTGCTGAAAACTGGAAAGACACCTGCAAAAGAATGACACTAGACTGTTGTTTATCACCACACACCAAAACGAACTCAAAATGGATAAGGACCTGACTATAAGACTTGAAACAATAAATTGCATAGAAGGACCTTGAGCTTAAAGAGGATTTTATGAATTTGACCTAAAAAACAACGAAAGTAAAAGCTAAAAGAAATGAATGGGATACATCAAACTAAAAAAGCTTCTGCTCAGCAGAAGAAAACTGTCAACAACGTCAAGAGGCAACCATCCAGTGGGAAAATGTATTTGCAAGTAACACATCCGATAAGGGCCTCATATCCAACATATACAAAAAAAAAAAAAAAAAAAAAACTCATATAACTCATAACAACAACAAAAATGATCCAGTCAAAAAGTGGACAGAGACTGAACAGACACTTCTCCCTAGAGGACATACAAATGGCCAACAAATATATGAAAAGATGCTCAACATTGCCAGCTATTAGGGAAATGCAAATCAAAACCATATTGAGATACCATCTCACACCTCTTAGAACAGCGATAATCAAAAGGAGAAGTAATACATGTTGGAGAAGATGCAGAGAAATAGGAACCCTCATACACTGCTAGTGGGTCTGCAAGTTGGTTAGCCACTATGGAAAACAATATGAAGGTTCCCCAAAAAACTAAGAATTGATCTACCATATGATCCAGCAATCCCTCTAACTGGTATTTACCCCCAAGACTTGAAAACTCATATCTCGAAAGATTTTTGCACACCAATGTTCATAGCAGCATTATTCACGGTGGCCATGACATGGAAGCAACCGAAGTGTCCTACGATATGATTGGCTAAAGAAGCGTGGCACATATATACAATGGAATATGTATATAGCCATAAGAAGAGATGAAATACTGCCATTTTCACCAACATGGTTGGACCTTGAGATAATCATGCTAAGCGAAATAAGCCAGACATAAAAAGTGAATATCACATGATATTACTTATATGTGGATATAAACCTAAAAGCAACAAATGAGCAGGACAAACAAAGAGATTCTCATGGACATGAACTATCGACTAGTGGTTTGCCAGAAGGTAGGGGGTGGGGAGGGAAGGAGGTAGATAGATGGTTAAAAGAGTCAAATATAGAGGGATATTGGAGGGTAAGTGGGTAAAGGGGATCAAAATATATGGTAGCTGGAGGAAAGTGACTTTTGGTGGTAAACACCACAAAGAATATATGGATGGCAAATTATAATGTACACCTGAAAATTCTACAATTGTATTAACTAATGTTACCCCAACAAACAATAAATAAATTAAAAAAATAAAAACAATGTAAATTAAATTGAAAATAAAGTCTTAAAGATAAAGTTAAAACTTATTGGTTGATTTTTTTTTTAATGTTCAATATATAAATCTTTTAATTGTGTCCTGGCTTTATCCAATTGGGTTGCCAGTGTTCAACTAATTGTTTGAGCACATATTTTCCTTTCCTTTTTGAAGTTTTAATAATGAATATTGTATGTACAAAACTAGGATTTGGTGGACAGTCAGGAGAATTTAGAATTAACAGAAAAATCTTCTTGATCTCATCTCAAACCCAATTAACTGCATGAAGTTAAAGAGTAAAAAACAATGTAAGTAAAATTGTACAAAAGAAAACAGAACAGATGTTTATCTCATCTTTCAAGGGAAGAGAGGAACATATGAGCATGGTTCAACTATTTTTGTTCAGCATGGTTAACTTAATATGTCTCATTATGTATTAAACAACTACAACCACACTATAAATGGGATTCCAGAACGCGTTAAAGAGCTCAATATCTTATCTCAACATATTGTGGTTTGTCTATCACATTTGACCTGATACCCACAATATGTCTATTTCTTTCAAAAAGTTGAAAAAAGTCTATTTTTACAGTAATGAGTGCTTATAAACCTGATCCTCAGGAAAAGTCGTATTGGTTTCATTTATGTATTATTTGTTTATTTCTCAAGATACAGAGAGCAAAAAGAAGAGAATTTGTTATAGTAGCTGAGAGAAATAAAAGTCCAAAGATCATTCAATCACCTCCAAGAAATTGAAAGCAAGCCCTAAGTAGAAATAAAATAAACTTAAATAGAGAAAGTGTTACTACATTCAGAAAACAAGTAACATTTGCTAACTTCCTTCATTGCAGCTGCTATGAATACTTCTGTCTAGGGTGTTAGTTTTCCTTACTGGAGAAAGTTTAATTCACTTAAAAGTGTCCAGGATTCATTATCCTCTGCAAAGTGAAGATTTATTTATTTCATAAATCGGTAAATTATTATTCTTTATCATTATAAACATCACCAACTTCTAAGTCAGTCACTTTTTTCCTTATGAAATGTCTGAGATTATTTTCTTCCTTTTCATTTTATGATATATTTCTCTTTAATCTCTTTTTAAATATTTTCATTTGAGAATCTTCCAGTGTACAGTAAATGTAATATTTAATTATATTAGTAAAAAATGTTTTTCTATCTGTCATCCATGCTTTTATAGGTCTTTATATTATAGTAAAGTACCAAAAATTATCCAAGTCTGGTAAAAATGTTTACTTCAAAATATTATTAATTAATTCTTAATGGTTCTAAAATCTGGTTCAAACTTTATCCTTTTCAAAGTCTTTATGATTCATATTTGAGAATATTATTAATATCCACAAAAATTAATTCATTTTGGAGAAATACTTCTCTAACTATATTTATCTAAAAAGATATATTAGCCACACAATACGGCTTTAATCTCAACTAAAGGATGTAAAAAATAATCCTTATTTTCTTTTATGATTATTTTTTTCTAGCTCTTTACCCATAAGTGACAATAACATTCAAGACAGAATTGAAAAACAATAATAATAATAAATACTAAATATCAGCCAAGATAAATTCTTCAAAATTTAAAATAGCAAGACTAACAAATTAAATAAAATTTCACCAAGTTTTGTTGGAATTAGATTTAAAATCTTATAAATTCCATCAGGAGATTCCCACCAATCCTTTAGTAACATTTAAACTTCATGTGCAAGAGATACAATTATTAATTTCAAGGTTCCTCAGGAGTGGAAAAATTACATTTTATAATGTCAAGCACCAAATTTACACAATGCATATATTCTTTTATTTAAATATACATTGTGTTCAATTTGATGTTACAGCCTACATTTATCAATATTTTAGTTATATTTTACACTAGAATTGTTAGTGAAAAAATCACTTGGGCATCTGGTTTGAAAAGAAATATGTATAAGCTGCTCTACCTACCTAACAAATAATTTTTAGAAATAGAAATCAGATATAAATTTTTTCCTGCCATTATTTTATAATATTCTTTTCTAAAAATTAAACTTTTTTTGATTTAACATTATCAGAATTTTAAAAATGTTATATTTGTTGTTTATAATAAATTGATACAGAACAAGAATAAAGTATCTCCATTGTTTTTGAAGTATAATTCTTGAGTACTAATATGTTAACTAAAAAAAAAAAAATCAAGTCATGGCTTGATGAATGTTTATTTGTCTTTGTGTCTAACTTGGAAATATGAGTACAAAACTTTTAAATTTTCTATATTTTGGTTTGATTCGTGTAGTTTTACCATAATAGGTTATATCTTTTTCTTAATTTTCTCACTCTGGGTTAACATGACTTAGAATACAAGAAACCAAATGAAACTTTAAAATAATTCATTTCTGAGTGTTTTACTTATAAATTCTTAGGAAGTTCTAATGTGTTTTAAGAGGGAGAATTCTTATAGCACTTCACTCACAAACTTTTTGAGCACAAGGCCTTAATGATGCCAACCATGCTGCCATACCATTATATGCCTTTCCATTTTTTTAAATAGTAATTCTGTATTAATATTCTTTATTTTAATTGCTATTTTGAATATCACTAACTTACATGTGACATATCTAATAGATAAAGTCTCATAAGTCTGTTTTGTTTTTCATAAATTACTCAATTTTTTTCATTTTTTTTCATTTCTAGCTGTTAATTAATTTGAAATCCATATAGGTTGTTATATATTTGTTCTTAAGAAGGTATGTAATTAGTTGAACTTGATATAGCTCTTCTGGAAAATTGAGATAAGTTTGTTTTCACACAGCACAGAATAAAATCTGTTTTCCTTTCAAGGACAAGAAAAGGGCTGTCAGTTTGAGCTGTATTTTTGGAGAATACAGAGCTGTTATGACATTTCTGCGTTAATGCTAGGCTGTCAGTATGATGTTTATGGAATCTGCACTTTAACACTCCTTTCATAATTAATATCCCAACAAAACTGAAATGAATTAATTCTCAGTAAAAGAGAAAATGAGATAGATATAATGTAGAAAAAAATGTGTGGCAAAAGTAAAGATACTGGACAGAGTACAGTAGGCAATTATTTTTTTAAAAGGAAGTTTTTTTTTTTTGAAAATCAATCTAAGGCATTATAGGTAGGGGGTCTCTATCTCTGTCTGAACCAACCATTGTTCCCTGCTGTTTCCATCAAGAAAAAAGACATTGATTTCCAGTGTAATTTCAAACCTTGTGATATGAGGTGCAGTCTGCCCCTCCAGGAAGCTGGAAGATCTCACACATCAATGAAAGGCAATTTCACCTCTGTCATGGGATGATGTTATAAGATGTGCTCTTCTCAAGGAAAGATAATACAAATTTTCTTACAAAACATTGCAAAATGCTGACTGAATCTTAACTTCAAATCATTTTTATTTCATGTCTACTAGATCACCAGGGAAAGGATGTATTAGAAAAGGTGTCAGGAAAGTTGCCAAACTTAATAACATTAACTGTTAAATAATTTTAAATAGTTCTCACATATTGACAACAAGTGTACACATAGTTTGATTATTTTGAATTTAATATCAGGAAGTTATAATTAAATTCAGAATTTATAAAAATGGAATGCCTTTAGTTGTCAACACTAAAAAGTAGGAGTCTATCATTAGACAAGTAACCTGTTGGGAGATAGTCTTTAAAAATCTATTTTAAATATAAGAATAAGAAGAGCTGTGCCAACTTGAGAATTTCTTTGGGAAACATTGACTGATATGCTTCTGACATATCATTTTTAAAAATATTAGATTGTAAACAAATTTTTAATAATTCAAATTTTCTATTCTTTAAAGCCCCTCTGAAGTTTTCCTAAAGGTATCATTTTTGATTTTAAGGAGTTTATATTCTTAGAATAAAGCAATAATTTCCAATTTTTTACTGCATTAATATAGAAAGAATGCAAAACCATAGCTGCATCATGGAAAATGGATGTTTATGAAGGAACTGATTGTTCAACATATTTTTAGCATTGCTTCATTTAATTGACACAAGAACTTAATGAATTATTAGCAACTTCATTTTACAGATGAGAACACAGTCTCAGGAAGAATCCAGACTTGTTCGAACTTAAAACAAAACAAAACAAAACAAAACAACATAAAAATGGAATTTTTAGCAAATACCCATAAAGGCTGATCTCAGTAATTTTCTAGGTTAGAATTTTCTATTGTCAGGGCCGAGTCTACACCGAAGTGTCAGTGTCAGTGATAGTTGCTGATCGAGAAGGAAAGATTTGATGGTGAGACGCCCAGTTGGAAAAATACACAAGAAGCCGACATGAGAATGAAACGATAAGCACCAATTTTATTGCACAGAGCGCACTTCTGTTGGGAAGTGCAGTTCTGTTGGGAGGAGCAGCCTATTGCACGGGGCACGCAAACATACATATGCTTCTTCTGCTCCCCTTTCTTGTTCTCCCTTCTGCTCTCCTGGGGACCTCAATGGCTCCTCACATAGCAGAGTACAAAATGGCATTCAGCCCAACAATGCATGATACAATAAGCTGAAGTATGTTTTCATATTTTCTAAATCTGGGGTCCTATTCCTAGGCGTGGGCCTGGATCACAGCCAGACCTTGGACCAGCCAGACCTTGGGCCAGTCAGGCTTTGAATCAGCCAGGCCTTAGATCACAGCCAGCATGCCTGGTACCTACACCTATCAAACCATAATTATTTAAAATGTACTTGTTGTTTAAACCAGAATGGAATCTTTGAGAAAAACTGTTGTTAAGATTTAGATAAGGTTTTGTTACTTCAAGTTTTCTAAGCACTTCTTATATATTCATGTGTATTGTGGCTATCTTAAAACATATTTATACCATGTAGCCTTTTCTTTTTCTATTTGGAGTATTTTGTCAGTTTGACATTCAATAAAACAAAATCTAGAACAAGCTAAGTCTAGGTAATGCATTGATTCACCCAAATTTCATTGAGTGCCTAATATGTGCCAAGTACTTTGCCAAATACTAGGAAATTGATTTCATAAGGCATAATTCTGTATTTCAAAAGCTCGCAGCCTAGAATCAAATACTATAAACCGTAATAAATGTAGAAATAATTCAGGGAACTATGATGCCACAGAAGATGGCACCTAACATAGCCTGGATTCAGGAAGAAATTTATGTAGAAGGTGATGCTTAAGATAATTGTTAAAAAAAATGATCAAAATGAAGCATCTTTATATATTACATATAGGCATAACTAGTTTATAAATAGTTGGAATTTTGCATCTCACTGATATGAATAGTATATATGAGAAATGTTCAAATATGAACTTGTATTTGATCCTTTTCTTTTTTTTCATAATTAAAACTGTTAATTTATATGTATTTCAAATATATATGTGAAATAATTTTTAATTCCAATATTTATATAAATATTTTAAAAAATATATTTTTAAAACCAAATTGTCTATTTCTCATAGTGATATGGTGATGCAGGTTAATGTTCTACATTCAAGAATAAAGTGCTCATTATATCACCTTTAATTAAGCTACATTATAATTGGTAAAATAAAAAATTTATCATAGTTCCTGTTCCTTGGATTATTTTCCACTAGAAAAATAAAGCAATTTAAGAATAAAGTTATAAATCAGAGATAAAGTGTATAACTTCTATTTCATTTATCTCAGAATTTATAATTCTGATTAATATCAACATGTAATGGCTATGGTGGAATGAATAGATATACATATATTTTCTCATAATTCAAGTAAAATCCTAGACAAAATTGTCAAAGAGCAGATGTCTCAGAGCTTGAAAATCAAAAGGGACAAACAACAAATTTAAAGAGTTTATTCATAAAACTCAAACTGCCAGGAAGAACAATGATATTCTTACTTTAGATTAGCTCTACAAAAAATTCTACCATAATTGTCTAGGCTGCAATGAAAGCTAGTCAGTTATGTAAATCAAGTGAAGCAATCAAGAGTATCCATAAAGCAACTTCATAGTCAAATGCAAAATATATATTATGTGTGTGTATATATATATATACACACACACACCACACACACACACACACATATATGTTTGTTTGTAATTCACTTATTCTCTTATGATTTTAAAAAATTGCAGTAAAACAATAATTATAAAAATGTCTTGATTAGAAATATATTTACAAAGATGTAATTTGTATGACAATAGGTAACAAAAAGGGGGATAATGATGGAACTAATTGGAGCAACTTATTTTATACTATTAAAAATTACATTGCTATTACCAAACTATATTGCTTTAAGTTAATATATTATTTTAATGCCCTGTACATCATTAAAAATAACAAAATAATTAGCTAAACAACAAGAATTCATCATAACACACTATAAATATCTATTTAACACACACACAAATGCTAAACTGGAAGAATAGTGGTACAAAATGATGGAAGACAATAAAGAAAATAAATAATAAACATAGCAGATTTAAATCCTACATTATCATTAGTTTATTACTAGTAATGAAAAATACTCCAATAAAAAGGCAGAGATGAGCAGAGTGAAATTTTTGAAAAATGATCCAACTATAAACCATAAGAAATGCAAACTTAGATATAAGAAACAAAATGGTCAAAGTAAAAATAATATATCATACCAAGATACCCTAATAAAGAGATAAAGTAGCTGTACTTAATATAAAGACAACTTAAATTTAACAACAATAATCTTAAAGAGACAAAAAAGGTATTTTATAAGGACAAAGAATCAATCCATCAAGAAATTACACACATAAACATAAATACAATTAACAACAAGAGTTTGAAAACATTTGAAGCAAAACCTGACAGAATTAAAAACTAGAGAATTTAAAATAATATTTAGAGATTTTAACACCTTACTAACAATGGGAAAGATAAACTAGACAAAAGATCAACAAGAAAATAGGTTTAAAAAACACTATAAACCAATGGACCTATAAAACACCTATAGAATAATCAATTCAAAACAGCATAGTATACATTCTACTCACATGCACTTGGAACATTATTCAAATATATACATGGCCATAAAACAAACTCATTAAAATGTAAAAATATTAAAATAACACAGTGTGTATTTCTGACAATGGAATAAAATTAGAAATAAAATTTGGAAATTTCAAATACGTGGAAATTAATACACTCTTAAGCAACTATATGGTCAAAGAATAAATTACAAGAAAATTTAGAATATTTAGGACAAGGGAAAGGTACATAAACCATACTAAAATGTACTAGCTGAAGCTAAAGCAGCATGTAAAGGAAAATTAGAGCTATAAATGACTTTATTAAAAAGGGAAGAAATATTTCAAAATTTTAACATATCCTCTTTAAGAAACTAGAAAAAATTAGAGCAAATTTAAATTCAAAGGAAGTGTAATAAGAGTAATCAGCTATACAATACACATCAAAAAGAATAAATTCCTAGAAAGACACAAACCAAATATCTTTGAGAAGAAATAGAAAATATGAATAGACCAATGCAAAGATCTAGTTGGTTATTTTAAAATAAAAAGAAAACTTCCTAACTCATTCTATGAGACCAGTATTATGCTAATATCAGAACTAGATAAAGATATCACAAGAAAAGAAAAGCACAAACTAATATTTGTTGTGAATAGAGATGCAGAGATAGTTAGCAAAATGTCAAAAAACTGAGCAACCTACAAAAAAAATAGTACATCATAACCAAGCAAAATTTATCCCAGTAATAAATACAACTTTGGTTTAACATCTAAAAACTTGATTAAAGTAATACACCTTTCTAATAAAGTACAAGCCAAAAAAAAAAAAAAAAGATAATCTCAACAGGTGCAAAAAAAAAAGCATCTGATAAAATTCAACACATTTTATGTTAAAAATTTTCAATAAACTAGAAATAGAAAGGAATTTCCTCACTCTCACAGAGAGAATCTACCAAAATTTCACATCTTTTTATCCTTGATGAAAGGTTGAATGCTTTCCCAATAATATCAGGATGAAAGCAAAAATGTCTTTATAACCATTTTATTGCACCTTTACCAGGAGATTCTAGCTAGAGAATTTAGTCAAAAATAAAAGAAATTCAGAAGAAAGATAAAGTAAAACTACCATTCTTTGCAAATGACATGTTATTGCAAACAAAAATCCTAAAGAAACCACATGCACAAATTATTAGAACAAATAAATGAGTTCATCATTATTTGTAGGATAGAAGCTCAACAATATGCAGATTTAAATATCTATAGACTACAATTAAAAGTCCAAAAATAAAATAAATATAAAATCTATTTATAACAATAATACACATTTACAGAAACTGACACTTTGATTCTAAAATTAGTATGGAAAGGCAAAAGACCAAAACCTTTAAAAAGAAGAACAAACTTGGAGTTCTCATACTTTCCAATTTCAAACTATACTGCAAAGCCATAGCAATCAAAATTTGTGTGAAGTATACATCAATGAATAGAATTGAAAATCCAGAAATCAATTGTTATATTTATGGTTAATTGAGTTTAGCAAATATTGAGTGTGATAAAATAGTCTTTTCAACAAATGAGCTGCAGTAACTAGATATCCACATGCAAAAAATTAATTTGGAACTCTATGAAAGCAAAGAAAAATAAAAGTGTATGTCCACATGAAGGCTTGTATGTGAATGATCATAACAACATAATTCTTAATAACCAAAGTCATAAACAATCCAAATACCCATCACCTGGTGAGTATATAAACAAAATGTAGAATATCCATGTAATGCAATTTTATTCAGCAATAAAATAAAGTACATGCTATAACATGGATGGATCTTGAAAACATTTTGCTACATAGAAGAAATCAGTTAAATAAATCCACATGATATATGATTCTATTTATATTGAATGTTCAGAATAGGTAGTCCATAAAAACAGGAAGTAGATTGGTAGTTTTCAGGGGTGTCCAGGTGGAAAGGGAGAATAGAGACTTACTAATGGGTACAGGTTTTTTGTAGGTAGGCAAAAATGTTCTAAAGTTTGTTAGTGGTGATAGCTACACACCGTTTTGATATATTAAAATATTTATAAAATGTAAATTTATAGTATACAAATTATATCTCAATAAAACTGGTATTAACCCCTCCCCCACCACACACACACTGAGAAACCACTGGAAATGCTACATGTAGAAACACAAACAATAGTAGGTTTGGGGAGTTTTGTGGAGAAATTACAGTTCCCAAATATTGATGGTAGAAATATAAAAGTTTAGCCACTTTGAAAACTCTTTAGCTGTTGCTAAAGAGTATTTGTAAACTTATCATATAAGTCTACAATTTCAATCCTAGATTTCTATCTAAGAGCAATGAATATAAAGACTGCTATGTGAATGTTCACAGAATAATAACTCAATAGCAAAAAAAAAAAAATCAGGAAATAATTTAATCAACTCTCACTGTGAACAGATAAACAAAATGTTACATACCCATGCAAAGGCATAGTTATTTGAAATAAAAAGCAACAACTATGGATAATCAAACCTTTTGCTGAATAGAACTATAAACAAAAAAATTATTACACATACATGGGATTTCCTGGAAAGGAAAACTTAACAGAGACAGAAGGAGATCAGTAGTTTTCCTGGAGCTGAGGGTGGGAATAGAACTTAATTGAAAATAGACATAGGGAAGATTTTTTTAAATTAAATTTATTGGGGTAACATTGGTTAATACAATTATATAATTTTCAGGTGTATATATAATTTTACATCTGTATAATCTATTGTGTGTTTACCATCCAAAGTCCAGTTTCATTCAGTTACCATATATTTGATCCCCTTTACTCACTTCACCCTTCCAATATCCCTCTATATTTGACCCCTTTTAACCATCTATCTACCTCCTCCTCTCCCCACCCCCTACCTTCTGGCAACCACTAGTCTATAGTCCATGTCCATGAGAATCTCTTTGTTTGTCCTGCTCATTTGTTGCTTTTAGGTTTATATCCACATATAGTGATATCATGTAATATTCAACTTTTATGTCTGGCTTATTTCACTTAGCATGATTATCTCAAGGTCCAACCATGTTGGTGAAAATGGCAGTATTTCATCTCTTCTTATGGCATATATACATATTCCATGTATATATGTGCCACAGCTTCTTTAGCCAATCATCTATCGTAGGACACTTTGGTTGCTTCCATGTCATGGCCACCGTGAATAATGCTGCTATGAACATTTGGTGTGCAAATATCTTTTCAGATATGAGTTTTCAGTCTTTGGGGGGTAATACCCAGTAGAGGGATTGCTGGATCATATGGTAGATCAATTCTAGTTTTTTTGGGAACCTTCGTATTGTTTTCCATAGTGGCTATACCAACTTGCAGACCCACTAGCAGTGTATGAGGGTTTCTATTTCTCTGATTTTCCCAACATTTGTTATTAATTCTCCTGTCTGAATACAGCTATTTCTAAAAGGTTGGATGGTATCTCATTGTGGTTTTTAATTTTCATTTCCCTAATAGCTAGCGATGTTGAGCATCTTTTCATATATTTGTTAGCTATTTGTGTCCTCTAGGGCGAAGTGTCTGTCAGGTCCTCTGCCCATTTTTTTGACTGGATCGTTTGGGTTTTTTGTTCTTGTTATTGAGTTATATGACCTTCTGTTGTATAGTTTAGATATTAGGCCCTAAACAAGGTGTCCTTGCAAATAATTTTCCCATTGGATGGTTGCCTCTTACATTGTTGACATTTCTTCTGCTGAGCTGAAGCTTTTTAGTTTTGATGTAGTCCCATTCATTTATTTTAGCATTTTACTTCCATTGCTTCTTGAGGTCAAATTCATAAAATCTTCTTAAGTCCAAGGTTCTCGAGTTTAGTTCCTATGCTTTCTTCTACGTATCTTATTGTTTCAGTTTCTTATATTCAGGTCCTTAATCCATTTTGAGTTAGTTTTGGGTGTGTCAATAAACAACAGTCTACTTTCATTCTTTTGTTGGTATCTTTCCAGTTTTCCCGCACCATTTAATGAAGAGGCTTTCTTTTCTCCATTCTATGTTTTTGGCTCTTCTGTTGAAATTATTTGCCCATAGAAATATTGGGTTTACTTCTGGACTCTTGATTCTGTTCCACTGGTCCAGTCCATGTGTCCTTTTTGCTGCCAATACTATGCCATTTTGATTCCTGTCAGTTTGTAGTATAATTTGAAGCTGGGCGGAGTGATGCTCCAGCCTCAGTTCTTTTTCCTCAGGATAGCTTGGCAATTCAGTTCTTTTGTGCTTTCCGTACAAATCTTGATGATTTTTTGTTCCATTTCTTTAAAAAAAGCCAATGGGATTTTTATGAGAATTGCATTAAATTCTGTTAGAATGCTTTAGGTAACATGTCATTTAACTATGTTTATCTTCCAATTTAAGAACAAGGAATATCTTTGTATTTCTTTGTATCTTCTTTGATTTCTTTTAATAGGGTCTTGTAGTTTTCATTATATAGGTCCTTCACTTGTTTTGTTAAATTTATTCCTAGGTATTTTATTCCTTTTGTTGCGATTACAAAAATAATTATTTGTCCACTTCTTTTTCTGACAGTTTATTACTAGAGTATAGGAAAGCTATGGATTTTTGAATATTGATTTTGTATCCAGAGACTCTATTTGCTTATGTTTCTAAAAGTGTTTTTGTAGAGTCTTTAGGGTTTTCTACATAGAGAATCATGTAATCTGTAAATAGTTTCAGTCTGAATTCTTCATTTCCTATTTGGATGCCTTTTATATCTTTCTCTTGTCTGATTGTACTTGTTAGGAGCTCCAACGTTATACTAAATAACAGTAACGATAGTGAACAGCCTTACCTTGTTCCTGATTATAAAGGGAAGGTTTTTAGTTTTTCAACATTAAGTATAATGTTGGCTGAGAGTTAGTCATATATAGCCTTTATTATATTAAGCTACTTTCATTCTATACTGATTTTGTTAAGTGTTTTGTTCATAAATGGGTGCTGTATCTTTTCGAAGGCTTTTTCTTCATCTGTTGATATAATTATATAATTCTTATTTTTTAATTTGTTTATGTGATGTATCACATTAATCAATTTGTGTATGTTAAATCATCCTTGTGTCTCTGGATGAAGTCCACTTGATCATGGCGTATAATCTTTTTAATATGTTGCTGTATTTGGTTCACTAGTATTTTATTTAGTATTTTTGCATCTGGGTTCATGAGAACTATTTGGCCTGTAGTTTTCTTTTTTTGTGTTATCTATACCAGGTTTTGGTATCAGGGTGATATTGGCCTCATAAAATGAGTTGGGAAGTATTGCCTCCTCTTCAATTTTTTGGAAGAGTTTGAGGAGAATGGTATTAAATCTTTGAATGTTTGGTAGAATTCACGGGTAAAGCCATATGGTCCTGGACTTTTACTTTTTGGTAGGTTTGGATAATTGTTTTAATTTCTATACTGCTGCTAGATGTGTTTAGATTTTCCATTTCTTCTTGATTCAATCTAGGAAGGTTGCATTTTTCTAAGTACTGGTCCATTTCTTCTAGGTTATTAAATTTTGTGTTATATGCTTTTTCATAGTATTCTGGTAGGATCCTTTGTATTTCTGTGACATCAGTGGTAATCTCCCCTATTTCATCCCTGATTTTGTTCGTGTCCTTTCTCTTTTTTCTTTAGTGAGTCTAGTCAAGGGTTTGTCAATTTTATCAACCTTCTTTCTCGAAGAACCAGCTCTTTGTTGAATTTATTTTTTTATCATTTTTTTTGTTTTAATTTTATTTCTGTTCTAATTTGATTATTTCTTTCCTACTGCTGATTTTAGTCTCATTTGTTCTTCCTTTTCTAGTTTTTTAAGATAAAATGTTAGGTTTTTTATTTGGGTTCATTCTTACTTTTGGAAATAGGCCTGTAATGATATGAATTTTCCTCTTATGACCATTTTCACCTTGTCCCAAAAATTTTGATATTTTTTTTGATCTCTATGTATCTATGTATCTTTTGATCTCTTTGTGTATTTCTTCTGACCAAATTATTCTTCCATAACATGTTGTTTTATCTCCATGTATTTGTGGTTCTTCCTGCTTTCTTTTTGCAGATGATCTCTAGTTTCAGAGCATTATGATCAGAGAATATGGTTGTTATGATTTCAACCCTTTTATATTTAAGGCTATCTCTGTGTCCCAGTATGTGGTCGATTCTTGAGAATGTTCCATGTGCACTAGAAAAGAGTGTATGAGCAGCGTTTTAGGGATGGAAGGCTCTTTAAATGTCAATTACGTGCAGTTGGTCTAATGTGTCATTTAAGGGTGTTATTTCTTTATTGATTTTCTGTTTGGATGATCTGTCCATATCTGACAGTGGGGTATTTAGGTTACCCATCAAGATAGTGTTTTGGTCTGTTTCTCCCTTTAGTTTTGTTAGTAATTGCTTTGCATATTTCGGGTCTCCCTGATTGGGAACATAGGTATTAGTGTGCTATGTCTTCTGGTACATGATTCCCTTTATCATTATGAAGTGTCCCTCGGTATCTTTCTTTACCTTTTTTACTTTGAAGTCTATTTCATTCAAAATTAGTACCGCTACTTCTACTTTTCTCTGAATGCCATTTGCTTGAAATATCATTTTCCATTCTTTCACTTTGAGTCTGTATTTGTCTTTGGAGCTGAGATGTGTCTCCTGGAGGCAGAATATGGTTGGTTTTTTGTTTGTTTGTTTGTTTGTTTTGATCCATTCTGCAACTCTGTGCCTTTTTATTGGTGAGTTCAATCAATTTACATTTAGAGGAGATTACTGAAATATGAGGTCTTCTTATAGCCATTTTATCTTTTGCTTTCTGATAGCTCAGTGTTTCCTTTGCTTCCTTTCCTTGTGAGTCTAGTCTTTTTTTATTTTGTTGGGTTTTGTGAATTTTCCCTCTGGTCCATCTTTTTTTATGCTATATTCTTCAGTTCTGAATCTTCTGCGTGTGGTTACCATTTCGAATATGTAAAGGATATTTGTGTATATACAGTTGTCCATTTTCTTCTGCATGTGCTTCATCTCCATTATCCTTTGAGAATTTGGATCTTTGAATCTTCCCCTTTTCAGTCATTGCTATTTCAATTTGTCCTTACATATCCTGAACATTCATTACTATCCTGTTATAACAATTCTCTATTATTATTTAAGCTTATAATGCCCTTTTCTTAGTAAAGTTTGCACTCCTCTGTTTCTATTTGTCTAATAGTTACTTTACTCCTAATTATGTATATATATATATATTTTTGTCACTTTGTTTTACATGAGCTGACTCCTTTCAGTATTTCCTGTAGTGCAGACCTCATAGTGGAGAATTCCCTCAATTTTTGTATGTCTGGAAATGCCGGAGCCAGCCAGCCTAGGTCGAACAGCACCTGAGGTGGGGAGTGAGGATTAAGAAAAAGACAGAAAGAGAGATAGATTCGGGAGGGCTCCCAGTCAATACTGCAGACCCGAGTTTATTCTGCACAGCATATTTATACCCTACTGAGTGGGTAAGAAGCAAAAACCTTTAAGTAACAAACAATCACTGGAACTTTGTAGCTATCTTATCATCCTCTTTCCCATGGTCAAAGAACATTGAGTTTCTCTCCCCCAACCCAGGTGCACTTCCCACTGAGTCAGCAGACCAGTGTGTCAACTTTGCAAAACATCCTGCTTTCTGGGCAGTTTCATACTGCCTTGAAATGGCTCCCAACATGGAAAGGTCTTTATTTCTCCTTCATATCTAAGTGAGAGCTTAGCTGGATGCATTATTCTAGGTTGGTAGTTCCTTTCACTTAATAATTTAAATATTTGATTCCATTCCTTTCTGGCTTATAAAGTCTATACTGAGAAGTCAGGATAATCAATGGAATTTCCTTTAATAGTTACTGTTTTCTTCTCCCAGGTTGCCCTGAGAATTTTGTCTTTGTCATTAAGTTTTAATAATTTTAATACAATGTGTCTTCGTGAAGGCCTTTTTGGGTTGAGATAATTGGGTGTTCTGTTGCTTTCTTGAACTCCAAGCTTCAGCTCATTCCTTAGATTTGGGAAATTCTCATCAACTATTTGTCTGAAAATGCTTTCTAGTCCCTGCTCCTTTCCTTGCCTTCAATAATGCCTATTATTCTCATGTTTCCTCTCCTGATAGTATCAGCTATTTCTTGAATTTCTCTTCCATTATTTTTCATTCTTCGGTTTCTCTTTACTTCCTTCTGATTTATTTCTAGATTTATCTTTTATATCACTGGTCCTTTCCTCCATTTGGTTGACTCTATTTCCCAAGCTTGCTATTTCATTTTTTCAACTCTTACAGTGTGTTCTTTATCTCCAGAAAATCTATTCTGTTCTTTTTGAGGGTTTTAATCTTGTTGCTCTGCTCATCAAGTTATTTTCTCAGTGTCTGAAATTATTGATATGACTTTTTTTTGGAACTGAGTTTTTTCAGAAGTACCATCCTGAATTCTTTGTCATTTAAATTGTACATTTCTATGCTGGTTAGCTTATTTTCTGGAGATTTTTTCTCTTTCTTTCTGAGATGACTTGTCATCTTGGTTGTTCATGGTGTTTAATGGACTATTTCTCTGCCTGAGCATTAATGGAATTGTATTGTTTTGTTTTGGGGTTTTTTTTCCAGAAAAAAAAAAAAAAGATTTATTATATAGAGGTTTCTCTTTAGCCTAGTGCAAAGAAGCCTCTTTTCTTTTGGTTTCCAGTAGGTAGTGTTTAAGCATCTTGGATCCCTGCTTTATATAAAGCCTTAATAATGCCTTTATGTAATGCCTTTATTTTCTTGTGGATATTTAATCACGCTCACTTCCCTCGGTTTCAGTCCCTGTTCATTAGCAATAGTTTCAGTACCTTTTGCTCAGATTCCTCAGATGCTTCCTGGTGATAGGTCTAGAATGGTATATGGGGAGAGGCCCTTTGAGTTGGGGAATTGGGGCTGAGGCTCAGCCTTAGTTTTGTAACTGCGTCTGGTAAAAACCAACTGTGTTTTTCTGCTGTCACGCTTCTCTGCCTTCTACTTGATGCCTTGATCCTGCAGCTGGCCAGCCAAGGGAACTCACAGCTTTCCCAGGCAGGGCTGCTCAGGGAACTTGCCTCTCCTTCTCCCTTCCCCCTCCTCCTGGTAGCTCTGGCAGCTGTGAGCGGAAGCTTTATTACTCCCAGTCCACCGCCAACACCTGGGGTTCTGACCTGTGGTAGCTCTTCTGTAGCAGATAAGGCAGCATGCTCAGACGTGTTCGTGTGCAGTTTGGGTGTTTTTCTGTTGAGTTTTAAATGTTCAGGTTATTGTTGTTTCAAGGAAAAAAATCTAGGGACGTCTCTCACTCCACCATGTTTCCAAAGATCCAGGAAGATTTTGAAGTAACAGAAACATAAAATTAGATGTTGATTTTGGTTACATAGCTTTATAAACTTACCAAAGACATTGAATTATATGCTTATCATATGTAAATTATCCTTCAAAAACCTTTAAAAAGAGCAAATTGTTCATTCCATTTTTATCTTTAAATTTAGGCAGGTAGTGCTCAGTATCTTTCAGTCTCTCATAATTTCTTTGCCTATTTCAAAATTGCTGCCTCTAGTTTCATATCAGGCACATAGAGAAGGCTACTGATGTATAGGTTTTCATTATAATGTATGAAACAATTAGAATCACAAAGAATAGACTCTATTTCCCATAGAATCACAATTTAAAATCTGACCTCCTACATTAGCATGCAAAAAGAGTTAACTGGTGCTATTGTATTATGTATTACCCAAGATTATTATTCATATGAATTAATGCTAGCCCCTGTAACTTGAATTATTCTAAGCCTTGTGAAACAGCTCTCAGTTTGTAAAATTATACATACGTTGTGAATGAAGAAAGTTTGTCCCATGAATTTCATTACTCATGTGAACTTCAAAGTATGGTTGAAAGTTAGTGGAGGAAATATTCCACAGTTTGAACATTTCCACAAAGCAGAAGGAAATGAGTCAGAGATCAGTCCTGGTCTATTTTTCAAGTGTGTTTCCTATTCTTTCTCTTGAGAGGAGGAGAAACTAACGAAACAGAACTTTGGTGAGAATCTAACATCTGTTGGGACTTGTTTTCATTGCTTTGCCTCATTGTGTCAGCACAATTAATTCAATCCCAACACTTATCATTTAAATCTGCAGCCCAAAAGGAATCATCTGTTTTTCCATTTGTGAAACCGTACTACTTGTCCCACTGTTTAAGTTGAATTTGAGTGAATGTAGAAAATTTTGTCATATTATCTGTCAATTACCGATTTATTGCCTCTCTGTTCCATATCCATATACATATTTCCCAATAAGCATCTCACCCTCATGGTGAGCACAATGTTAATTTTTCTCAGTAGAGGGCACTAGGGGGACATTACCGCACAAAGGGCTTGGGTTTCCAGATGTTGCTTATAGTCAGTGGTGTGGGGGTAAGGACATCAAGTGGAGCTATGCCTTAGCCTTATGTACAAAGACCATGGTCTTCATGACATTGCTTCTATAATGATCACATTCACCTGGGTCCTCTTGACACAAAAACCACTGTCCCAAAAGTCACTTATCCACACTAGCACTGATTCCTTTTGCTCATCAACTAACTGCTTATCTGAAGTCCAGAGGGTTCCCTTCAAACCACCACTCCTTCTTGCAGTCTGTATGGTCAATTGTTGATGAACTTCACTCTTCCTGCTCTCTAGAGGGTTGCTTGCTGCTTACCCAGTGACTTCAAACTAGGTCTGGTCTAGGCAAATCAGTGATGATTTGTGATATCCACTGGATGGACCCATACTTTCTCCAATAAAATCTGGATCCAATTATTTTATTGAACCAGACAAAAGATCTGGATCTTCTTTTAAGTTTTTCCATCCATGGGTATTCTCCCTCATCTCTGTTATCAAATAGAATTTCTTCATATTAAGTATCCCGTGTTTTACTCATATCTATGTCTTGATTCAACCCAGACTAATACTTTTTAGCAGTCCCCAACCTTTTTTGGCACCAGGGAGTGGTACTTCTATGAGAATCTAACGCCTGATGATCTGAGGTGGAGCTAAGGTGGTGATGCTGATACTGGGGAGCAGCTGCAAATACGGATGAAGCTTTGCTTACTCACTTGCCCACCACTCACTTCCTTCTGAATAATATTCCATTATATGTACGTATCACATTTTTAAAATCCATTCATGTTTTGATGGACTTTTAGGCTATTCCCACCTTTTGGCTATTTTGAAGAATACTGCTTTGAATACCGGTGTACAAGTTACTGTTTAAGCCTCTGTCTTCACTTGGGGGAAGGGTATATAACTAAATGGAGAGGAATTGTTGTATTACATTAAAATTCTTTGTTTAAGTTTTTGAGAAATGACTAAACAGTTTTCACAGTGATTGCACTGTTTTACATTCCCACCAGCATTGCATTAAAGTTTAGTTTTTCCACATCCTCAAAACTTGTTATTTTTCATATATATAGTATATATATATATATATACACATATATAGTCATTTATATTTCTATATATATATAGTCATCCTAATAGGTATGAAGTGGTATGCCATTCTGGTTTAGCCTTGCATTTTCCTTATTAATAATGATGTTGGGCATCTTTTCATGTATTCAAAAAATATTATCATTCATTTATTGGCCATTCCTATATGTTCTTTGAGGGAGAAATGTCTATTTAAGTCGTTTGCCCATTTTAACATTGAGTTGTTTTCATTGTTGAATTTAAGGAACTCTTTACATATTCTGGATAGTAATCCTTAATCAGATATATAATTCAAAAGATTATCTCCCATTCTATGGGTTGGCTTCTCCCTCTGCATAGCGTCCCTTAATCACAAAATTTTTTATTTTGAGGAACTTCAATTTGTCTATGTTTTATTTTATTGTTTATACTTTTGGTGTAATACCTAAGAAAACATTGCCTAACTTAAGGTCATAAAGATGTTTTCCTACAATTTCTTCTAATAGAGTTCTTATTTTAGTTCTTACACTTAGGATTCATTTTGATTTAATTTAATTTATTTCGTGGCATAAGGGTCCAAATTCAATTTTTGCATATGGATATCCAGTTGTTGCAGCACTATTTGTTGAAAAGACAAATTGAATTTTCTTGGCAAACATTGTCAAAAGTAAATGTAGAGGAAAGGACAAAATGAGCACAAGGCTAGGACTGAAAAATAAAAAGAATTCTATAGGTAAATGCAACAGCAGCCACTGCAATGCAGGATTTAGTGTTTTGAAATATTTCTTGGAGTAGAAAAATATAGAAAAAATAACAATAAAATGAGACTTAAGGATTAAAAAATGAGGAAATTAATTACATTTGAGCAATTTTATTTATAGATAGTTTATCCTATTCAAATAAATGGATGAAAATTGTGTTAGTATACAGGGTTCACACTCAATTCAGAATCAAGTTGCTAGAAAAAAAAAAGTGTTAAAAAGGAATACTGGTATCAAATGTACTGAAATATTCAGAGAATATTAATTGAGGAAGAAATAGAATTTAAGTAAGAGTGGCATAGTTGAACTTTTAAAAAGTTATGTCAGAGGCTATCAACTCATACAAAAATCTATATGCCTAGGGGATATAAAATATATTTCAAATGCTATCTATGCCCAGAGGATATTGTTTCTCAGCATTGGACACTAGGGTACATGTCTTCACCACATCAAAGGTGAGTTCCTTATATTTAGTTTAAAAATGTTCAAACACCTGGCACAACTAACCTTGTGAAACTTCTGACATTTCTCTTGATACCAGTTAGACTATGAAATTTGCTTGCATCATAATATGACTAGTTCTTAGAAACATAATTTAGTTATGAAAACTTCAGAGGCTGGAGATCAGTTAATCTTTTAGAATATCTTGTTTCTGAAGCTATTTGACAAGAAAAAAGTAGAAAGTAAGAGAAGCTTAGGTGAGAGATCAGTTTAATGTTGAACATGATTCACTAGAATAAGTTAAGGGTGCAACTGAGTCTATAAATACATATGTACATCACATACATACATACATACATATGCAAACAAATAAATGTCTTCTGAATAAGATGATATCTTTGAACTCGAGCAGGTAAAGAAATTGAAGAAAAATTATAAACATTAAGTTTTGAATCCCAATTTTCAAGGGAGAGCGGGAATATTTTATATTTCAATTATTTCTGTAACTTTAATAATGGGGGAATTCATATTCCTCAAGTTTAAGAATTATCTAATTACTTATGTCATATTATGAAATTATTTAAGTTATATAATAACTACTGGTGAGTTTAATAATGTCTGCTTTTATGTGAAATGAGAAACAGAGTGCAGGGTAAAATTGTGGTATACGATTCACTTTAGCAATCTGGACAAAAAAGAGTTCCGAAAGATAAATAAGGAGTTGTGGTAAATATAAGTGAGAGTAGCCCCACAGAAGTAAGTTGTTATTTACTACCCCTGAGCGAGCTCAGGTCCAGCTCCAGGTTGATTTTAGGTTTGGTTATTGAGCCCAGCATACTGAAAATAAGCTGGGGGAGTGTTCAAAGGGAATTCTCACTCAATTTACCATTCATTTCCTTAGCAGGCATTCATTTGCTTGCCCACTTCTCTGGAGGAAAGTATTGAATTAAATAGTATTTTATTAGAAATGTCTATTTCTTCTTAATTCGTTAAAAACACATGAAGTAAGGCATAACCTCATGAGTGGTCTTATCAGTGATCACGAGTCTGAATCCATAGTTATAACACTGACATCAGGAAATTGTGTTCTAATGCTGATTTCTTTTTTTTTTTTCCTTAGACACTATTTCCAAAGCAGATTGTTTATCCTCTCAAATTTTGTTTCTTTTTGTGTTAAAATCTCCTAGGAAAGCCCATTTCCCCCCATCGTGAATAAAGATAACTATTCTCATAATGTTTGGCTAAGTTCAAATCAAGGGCAAGAGATACGAGACTTCCTTGCATTTACCAAGCAAAATTTAGCGTGTGTTCACGTGCGCGCGCGCGCGTGCACACACACGCACACCCTTTATATGAGTCTATTAGTGAAGTCTCATTAGGTCAGATGGGAGAAATTGTGAATTTTGGGCACCATCAAATCATCAAGAATTGGGTACATCTTTAAAAAATGTAGTAAAGTGTGCTCCACTAGATCTAATATAGTTCATATGAAAACACTAAAATAAAAATGCAGTTACCTAAGGGATAACAATTTTTTGGTCATACATGTTTTCTCCAGAGAATTGTAAGCACGTTTTTTTTTTTTTTAAATTCTCAAGGAATAACATGTTTTCAGAAAATGTATGCAATAATATTCTTATAATGAGGATGCATAATATGCACCAAACTTGTCAGAAACTCCACACAAATCCATTGAGTCCACTTCATACATTTTTTAAAATAACTTTCTTAAAAAATTCTGCATTTAACTTGCTTTTCCATTAACACATAATTATTACCTACTGGTTTCCAATGGGCTATAATTCAAATGCAAAAACGTCTCCCCATACTCAAACAATTTTAAAAACTATTTGTCAAAATAAGGTAAAACTATATTAGAACAAAATATATTTCATATAGCCAAAAAAAGAATTATTTGTATGTGCTCTTTTTAAACTACAAGGGGAAAGATGTGTCCAAACTAACCAAAGACTTATGTAAAATTTTAATATCACAAAGCTATACTTTATTTCCTAATTGCTATTGCTACTGTGATTCTATATTCATTTTCAACAATTTCCAAAGATTTCTGAATTAAAAATGTACACATTACCCATGTTTATTATCTAAAAATCTAAAATTCTCAATCTCATCACCTAGAAGTAAATGTTACTACTATAGTTAACCTTACATATTAAGTTGAGATTATTTGTTAAGAGCCTTGAGATATAAGTAAGTTCACTTTGACCTGTTGTGTCTGTGGATTTTTCTGAAGCCCTGTTATAATTTACATGGGTCTTGTTTCCATATACCACATAATATTTTTATTCTGATATTTTCTCTATACTGCAATCGGTTAACCTAGATTTGTAAGTCAGGCCTTTTAACAAGTTCGGTAGACTCACTCAAAGAATTTGTGAGTGTTGCAGAGGGAGGAGTTGAACATTTAGCTAAAGTCATATTCTATGTTAGCGATGCAAGTCGATTTGATTTCAGTATTATGAATTTGTTTTTATTGAGGTCATTTAGGAGATAAGAAACAGTGCCAGACATGTCATAATTGCTATTTAAAAGTTTCAGTTTTTACTTTACTCATGTCACTCCTGGTATTCTCCCACGGGCCCCTTCCTTCTCCCCTTAAGTGACTGTCCCACGCTTATATGTTCCCAAATGTTTGTCTGGCTTTATACAATTTTTCTTTTATCCAATATAAAACGTTTCGTTGTAAAGAGGATGTGACATTTACAAGTTCTTCAGTTTTCCCTTTTCTGCCAGCATTAGTTTCATCTAGTCATTTTTCTGTTTTCTTTTTTTGTATCAGCTATTACATTAAAACTTTTACACTTGTTATTGGGGTACATATAAAAACAGATCTTACTGCATCTTCTTATTTGAAATTGAGTTGTTTTTAATTTAAACATGTATTTGAACCTTTTTCCATAACTATATATCTACAAAAGCATAAGGGTTTACATGTAGCAAGAGGTAAAGAAAACCTGAATGTGAAGTTTCTTGAGATCATTTTTGATATCACTGAGTTTTATAAAATAAGAAAATATTCACCCAGATGTGCACTTAATAGTGATATCTACCTACATGTAAAAGCTATACGATTGTTTAAAAAATGTATTTAGATCATAAAATGGCATGTGAAAACTTCTCAGGACACCACATCTAAAATTGGTCTTTAGTTTCGCCTTTGACTTACATAGGATTGTATGCAGACCTATTTCACACGTGCTGTCTTATACACAAATAAAGATACTCGTACAGAACACAGCTTTCATAATTATTTCATATTGAGTGATATTTATTAATTACAAACAAGCTGTTTTCATAGATAATGTTTTTTAAAACATTTTATTTTGGTTTAGTTCTTTCTGTCTTAACTCTGCCAAAGATGTCATTGCTTGGACTAGCAAGTAAGAGGAGTACAAGAATGCCATGCACGTTCATTTCCTGTGACAAAATCATGTAGTTTGAGGTACGACAATTTTAAAACCCACTGGATAATGCCCCACAGCCTAGACAACTGTTACTCTGTACAGACTGATGAGAGTGTGATGTTTGCTCTTAGAAGATCTGCTTCACACAGGTAACAACAGCGTATTAAAAATCTGAGGTCCATTGGGTATAATTTTGCTTGAATTTACTTTTCTTTGTTCAGAAGTTTTCAATAATGCATTTTATATAACAAATCAGTTAGAAATACCACTAATATAAATTCACTGTTTATCTTTTTTTTTTTTTCATGGCTACTATTTGGATTAAAATAAATCATCCTTAAAATCCTTATTTATTGTAATGCTGTTGAGCACTGGTGTGTGCCATAAAAAGAAAATTGGTGCGTAGCTCATAGACTATAAAGCTAAATGTCTGATAAATGACTACCACTTCCATACACTATTTAGCCACATAATAAGAACAGAAACTCTTAACAAGTAAAATTAAGTAAATAAAAATTACCTTGCTCTGAATCTTTGAAACAGTAATTTTTAGTTAAAATTATTATTTTTGGAAAAAAGAGAAGATGAAAATATCTATTGGAATCAGAATGGTTGAAGTGAACAGAGCAGGACTGACTACGTCAAACTGGTATTTAAAAATTTATTTTTTATTAAATTGTAATGTTTTACATAAGCTCATTTAGTGTTTTAAAGTATGTAAATGGAAAGATATTTTATAATTACTAACAATAGGTTTTATTAGGCAGAATAGATTAGATTATGCTGCAGTAACAAAAAATCTTGAGATCTCTGTGCTTCAATAAAACAAAGATTCAGCTCTCATTCTTATTATGTGGCTATCATAGACCAGTTTTGGTCTTGTGGTTTTCATCTTTACTCCAGGACTAAAAGTAATGACAAATCACTATCTGGAATATGATCATGACTTTGGTAGAGGGAAAAGAGAGTTCTGGAGGGTCTTGTGAAGGCAATTTAATACTTTGGACTGAAAGTGATATGCATTATCTCTGTTATCACTCACTGGCCAGAAGTAGTCACAAGGCCTCATTCAAACACCAAGGGGCAAAAATACTCAATTTGGTCTAAGGTCTGAAAGGAAGGATAACTAGAATTTGTAAGTAAGCATATAATTCAATAATGTTAAATTATATCAATAACCAGAAGTATGTTGAATCTGGCATACAGTAGTTTGCAAGAATTGGTTTTTCATCTCTCTTCACAACTCCTTATTAAATGATATCACTTTGGAAGCTTAGATGTTTATACCAGGGATATTGGCAAACACTATAAGTTAGGGCTCCCCACCTACCTCTGAGAGCTAATTGATAAACATTTATATCATACCAGTGAGTGTAATTTTATGAAGCCAAACAAACAAAAAATGCTAAGTGTATGGTAGTAAAAGAACAATTATTTCACACTCATATCTTAAATTTTCAGATATATCTACACTCTGTCTCCTGTATTTGTAGAAAGTATTTATGAATAAGAAAATCGAATTGAAAAATACATTATTTCTGCCTAACTTTTTGTCTGAACTAGGTTCCATACATAAGAAGATGTCACTGATTTTCTCCTTAGTTAAAAACAGCCAGTTTCTGCTTCCTAACAAATAAAAATAATATATCAAGACCTTGATAAAACTGAATATTTGTAAATTCTATGGCATTGCAGACAAGACCTACGTATTTTAACAAACCCTTCACTGCTGAACAGAACTTAATTTCAGAGTTGAACTAATATCTTCTGTAGTGTCTTACAAATTGTGTTACAATGTGTTAAGTTACAATTGGAGGAATTAATTATTTAATTTTCTTTAATTATATTACATTTAAACACTTCAAAGTTATTTTCCCTAGAAATATGTTTCATTAAGTTAAAACAAATAAATATGTATTTACAAAATTCTTGCTCTGACAAAATTTAATTATTGATTAAATGTCTTCTCGTCAAAGAAAAATTGGACTAGACAAGTTAAAGAGGCAAGGGAGACTTTATTTGAGACTATAACAATAGGGGAGAGAGAATGAACTCAATCCCACACAAACAAAAGGCTGATGGGTTTTTAAGAACAGGTGTGAGCTAGTGGAAAAGTACTATAGAATATTGGGCAAGGGGAGGTTGAACAGTGCAATTAGGCCATCTGTGTTTGCCAATTAGTGTTTATCAAAGTTAGGTCCCTCAGAGACAGAGAGAGATGGGTAATATCTTCCTTCCTGATTACATTAGGAAAGATGTTTCCCAGGTTCTTGAGAAGATATTCCTGGGTTGTAAAACTGGCAAGAGATCAGGAGAACATTTACAATTAAAAGGGCCAGGGAAAAAAATTGCAATTACAAGTTTTCTAAAGTAAATACTCTAACGAAAAGGCTACCATAGGCCAAGAGTCAGGAAGAAGCTATGTAAAGTTTAGTCAAGCTGAGAGGAAATTTTAAGGTCTTTGTGGTCACCCCTAATATTTTAAAATAATATGATGTGACCAATGTGTTTAGTGTTAGTCAATGGACTTATAAAATTGCATTTAATTATTTTTTACATAAGCCACTGTTCTGTCACTGTTCCATATAAATTTATCATTCTCTGTATCAGATTATATTGGTATAGTAAAAAGGAAAGGAAAGAGTACAGCCATGGAAAACACTGAAACTAAATGACTAAAGAATAGCAGCTCTAAACAAGATAGTGCTTGATTTTAATGTTGTTATAGACTTAATATTTGTGTCCCCTCAAAACTCATTTGTAGAAATCCTAATGCCCAAAGTGATTATATTTGGAAGTAGGGTCTTTGAGAGGTAATTAGGTAAAGAGAGTAGAGTCCTAATAAATGAGATCAGTGCCTTTAAAAAGTGAGTCCAGAGAGATATCTTGACCTTTCTACCATGTGAGAACAAAGCAAAAAAAAAAAAAAAAAAAAAAAAAAAAAATCAGGAAGCAGGTTCTCACCAGACACTGAACTGCCAGCAATTTGATTTTGGACTTTGCAGCCTCTAGAACTGTGAGAAATAAATTTCTGTTGTTCATAAGCCACTGAGTCTATGGTTATCCTGTTACAGCAGCCCAAATAGCCTAAGACAGATGCCGAGGTATGATTTTCCCATGATCGATTGTGTCATGATTTAGTTACTAATGCTAGTTAATGGCACTTATGTTATGAAGTGTTTATTTTAAAATATAGATTAAAAAACTAGAAAATCTGATTTGAAAATTTATTTGGAAATCAAATGGTTAAGAATAGCCAAGGAACTTTGCAGAAGAATAAGGTGTTGATAAAGATGATGACATAAATGGAAACAGTTCTATAAAGAGATGGTCACTTGATATATGACAAAGGTAGCATTAGAAATCATTGATGAAAAGGGACTTTTAAATAAAAAATTCCTTATTATATTGGATACCCATATAAGAAAATAATTAAATTTCGTCCCTACCTTTACTACACTTAAAAATCGATTCCTTATGTATTATAGTTTTACATGTGAAGAGCAAAATTATAAATATTTTAGAAATAATAAAGAATATTTTTATAACTAAATAGTTCCTAATTATATGGAAATAATTATTATATTCAATAACATTACAAATTATTCTTCTATAAAGACAGTGTACAAAACAGAGTGAATAAATGTTTGTAGCCAACAAAATAATGTAAGCAACAAAATAACTGATATTTAAAATATATTGAAAACTTTTACAATTAGAAAAAAAAGAGAGAGAACCCACTTAAAAATAAGCAGAAACCTTAAATGGCCACTTCACAAAAGAGGAAATCAAATTAGGCAATCAACAAATAAAAAGATGTCAACTAGTTAGTAAAAAATTCAAATTAAAATCACAATGTAAGTATGTTACACACACAACAAATGGGAACAAATTTAAAATTCTAATTTGACTAGAATGTGAAGCAAGGTCAATACTTGTATGCTTTTGTGAGAATATAAAGTGTTAGTATGACCTTGGGCAATGTTTGACGTTATCTAATAAATTTTTATTTTTACATACCCTACAACCCACCAATTTAAGTCATAAGTTTATACCTTAGGTAAATTATTTTACATTTGCACTAAGATATTTGTACAAAACATACAAAACAGTATTATTTTATATAGGAAAAGCAAAAAACAATTTATCTCTACCAACAGCAGAACAGGCAAATAAACCATGCTTTTTCATACTGTGGAATAGTCTAATTAAGAGTACAGTACTTGGAGCAAGATTATATAGATTCACATCTGAGCTCAATCACTTATGAACTCAGATTGATGTTTTTATAACTATAATGCTAGAGTTAATATGATAGTAATATTATAATGTTAAAATACTAAAATTGAATGAACAGTTATATAATAGCATAGAAGGTTCTAATAAATATAGAGTGAAGATAATTTTTAAAATATACAAACAAAAACAAATTTATAGATAAATTAAATTGAAAGAAATGTGAGGTTTTCTTTAGAATAAAAACAGAAACTTGTGTCTAAAATGTTTTTTTGATTTCTGGTCAAGATGGCAGAATAAGTAAATGTTATGATTGCCTCCTTTCACAACTACATCAAAATCACAACAGAACTATAGAATACCCATAATTAAGAATCCCCTGAAGTCTAGCTAAAAAGAAGTCCTACGACTAAGGACATACAGAAGAAGCCGCCACAAGACTGGTAGGAGGGTCAGAGACACAGAACAAGCTGATCCCACACCTGCAAATGGAAGTTAAAAACTGGGAAGTATGTCTTAGCTGTGGAGGTACCTTTGGAGGAACAAGGGTTCCCAGTCCCACACAAGGCTCCCCAGCCCAGGGATCTAGTGCTGAGAAGAGACATTGTGGCTGAATGAGACAGAAGGTGACTAAAGTCTCAGGTGTTTCTCTTAAAGGTCCCACCCACTGATTTAGTCATCGATGGCTTCATTCATTCTGATCTCCAGCACCGCGGTGGCAGTTTAGGGGATGCCAGGGACATACGTAAAAGAACTGAGTTGTCTGGTTTCACGGTGAGTGCTGGAGGAACAGCTTCCTCCCACACTGAAGTACTGGAAGAATCCTTTGTTTCCTTGCTGAGAGCTTTCCTCTCCTGGCATGCAGATGCAAGCAGATGCCATATCTGAGTTTCCATCAACCTGGCTAACACTGGTCATCTCACCCTGGAGATTCCTTGAGTCCTTGCCTCACCCAAATAGTGGGCCCACCCAAGCTGCTTCCAATAGATTTTTCATACAAACAGAATATTTGATTCATGTTATAGACTTTCCTAAAATCTCTCAAAGAATCACAACACCCAAACAGGCAGCATTTGGCCTTAGCATGCTCTGTACCTCTTGCTGAGCAGCCCCGAGCCCAGTACTAGCAGCAGCAGGCCTAGGTTTATGGCTTTGTCTCTCTCAAGCCCAGCAATGGTGGCAGCCATTTGCAAACTGCTTGGTGAGTCACACCAAGTGGTCTCAAGCAAAGCATAGGCCTGTGGCTGAAATTGGCCTGTGGTATGGAACTGTTTCAGGAGGCTCCAGGGTTGGCACATCCATTGGCTAGCTTCTGAACAAAGCTATATCCAATGACAGCACACACAACAGACAGACAGGGAGGTATCAGAGTTCTGCTAAAGTGAATCTTGCTCTTTGGGTCAGCCCCTACACATTAGTTAATCCACAGTAGTCACAGGCCAGTTCTCACAATCAACTAGCCTATGTATCAGTCCTTTCCAGTGACATGGAAACAGCAACCAAGGCTCAACTATGACAGGAAGGCACACACAACCCATACAAGTGACACATCTGGAGCACATGGTTCAGGTGACCAGGGAGACTGTGCCACCAGGCCTCACAGGACTGTACATAAGACCACTCTACTAAGACCTGGGGATGTAGCAGCCCTACCTAATACATAGAAACAAACATAAGAAGGCAGTTACATGGAGAGACAAAGAAAATAAAAGAACAGAACAAAATTCCAGGAAAAGAACTAAAAAAAAATAAAGACAAGAAATCTACCAGATGCAGAGTTTAAAAAACTGATTATAAGGAGGCTCAAAGAATTTAGCGGAAGAGTAGATAAATTTGGTGAGAACTTTAACAAAGAGATAGAAAACATAAAAAAGAACCAGTTAGAAATGAAGAATACAATCACTGAAATAAAAAATACATTAGAAGGAATTGACAGTAGATTACATGAAGCAGAGGGCTAAATCAGTGACTTTAAAGACAAGGTAGCAGAAAACATCCAATCAGAGTAGCAACAAGAAAAAAAAAGAATTAAAAAAAAATAAGGATAATTTAAGGGAACTCTGGGACAATATCAAGTGTGCCAACATGCTCATTATAGGCGCACCAGAAGGAGAAGAGAGAGAGTAAGGAATTGAAAGCTATTTGAAGGAATAATGACAGAAAAATTCTCCAACCTGGTAAAAGAAACATGCATTCAAGCCCAGGAAGCACAGAGAGCCCCAAATAAGATGAACCCAAACAGGCCCACACCAAGACACACCATAAAATACCACAGGTTAAAGTCAAAGAGAAAATCTTAAAAGCAGCAACAGAAAAGCAGTTTGTCACCTACAAGAGAATTCTCTTAAGACTGTTAGCCGATTTCTCAATAGAAACTTTGCCAGCCAGAAAGAATCGGCATGAAATATTCAAAGTGATGAAAAGAAAGGACCAACACCAAGAATCCTCTATCCAGCAAAACTATCATTTAGAATTAAAGGACAGATAAAGAGCTTCCCAGACAAGAAAAAAACTAACTGAGTTAATCACCACCAAATCAGTATAACAAGAAATGTTAGAGGGCCGTCTTTAAGAAGAAGAAACAAAAGATCAAAAATGTGAATAATAAAATGGTAATAACTACATCACTATGAACAATTACTTTAAATGTAAGTGGATTAAACACTTCAAACAAACAATAGGGTGGTTGAATAAATAAGAAAACAAGACCCTTACATATACTGTCTACAAGAGACTCACTTCAGATAGAAGGACACACAAAGAGACAGAAAGAAAAAAACTAAAGAAAAATATTTCATAAAAATGGAAACAAACAAATAAACATAGGAAGCAGATGTAGCAATTTTTATAGCAGACAAAATAAACTTTAAAACAAAGGCTATAACGAGGGATAAAGAAGGACCTAGTAATTTTGTTTCTCAGTATTTATTCAAACAAACCTAAAACATTACTTTGAAGGGAAATGTGCATTCATATGTTTATTGCAGTATTATTTACAATAACCAAGATATGGAGGCAATCTGAGTGTCCATTAATGGATGAATGGATAAAAAAGAGGTGGTATGTGCATATAATAAAATATTACTCAACCATGAAAAAGTAATAAATTCTTGCCATCTGCAACAACATACATGAACCTAGAGAATATTATGCTGAGTGGAGTAAGTCAGACAAAGAAAGATAAATTCCATATGATTTCACTTACATGTAAATCTAAAGAACAAAATAAACAAAAAATGCAGAAACAAACTCATAGGTACAGAGAATATTTTGATGGTTGTCAGATGGGAAGGAGCCTGAGGGAGTGAAAAAGGCGAAGGGATTAAGAAGTAAAAATTGGTAGTTATAAAATAGTCATGGGGATGCAAAGTATGATAATTTTTTAATAACTATGTATGGCGTCAGATGCGTACTGTATTTACTGAGGTTATCGCTTTGTAAGTTATGTAAATGTCTAATTACTTTTTAGTACACCTAAAACTAATATACTGTTGTATGCCAACTGTAATTGGAAAAAAAAAGCAAATATATTAAAATAAATAAATAAAAAAACAAAGGAAATGTTTTCTTAAATGGCAGAGGAGTATCAGTCAGTAATTAAGTCTATATCAACAGGTATATGTGACATGTGATTAGAGTGGTGGTTCAAATAAGGATGTGAGGAAACATCATTTCTGATTTAATTATTTTGTTATTTTGTAGATCTAGTGAATATAGTTATGTTGCCTTTAGTGAGCGGTTTCAGGTTGATAATTTCTTCTCCCTTGACAATGATGGTCTTTCCATAAATCCTTCATTCCACTCAACCTAGAAAGTTTGCTTTTAAGTTATAGTTAACATAAACATATGTCATAGCCATTAGAAACCCAATGTGAAGTCATTTTTAAAGAGAAGACACCTTGTTACAATGAGAAGTTTACGTATGTACTAATTGTCTAATGTTACCATATTAAGCTCTATTTATAATTACAAATGTCCTACAGAGTAAAACACAATACCCCGGACGAGTTGAAAAAAATAAACTTTTTGAGCTTATGGTTTGATCATGAACCGGGTGAATTGCCTTGCATTCAGAGATCCTTCACCCAGGTAGTTTAAAATCATTCTAATTAAGATTTTCTTACCATCATTAAGTACATCTAAATGATACCAAATACTTTAAAATTTTTTTTAATATTTTTATTTATGTATGCCTATGTTTTGGTGACTTTTAAAAATGTCAATTTTGACTTAAATCTTGAAATAAAATTCATATTTTTTCATAGTTTGTTACTTCAGTGTGTTACACAAAAACATAGAAAAAATGGATTCCTACAAAAAGAGAAATGACATTTATATTGTTTTAATGTAAAGAGATTCATAATTTTAAAGTCAGCCTATACTTATATGACTGGTATATGATACCACAAACACAACCACAGAACTAATTAATAAATTATCTTTACTTAATATATTTATTAAAGAGTCAATTTATGGTGATAGTTAAAAGTTTTAGAAGCCTGAAACAGAGTCTCTCAATATATGAATGGAAATTTTTGTCACTAGTAGTAAATAAAAATTAAAAAATTTAGAAGGTATAATCTAGAAATGTATATTTATACTATAAGCCTGAAAATTCCTATGAACTGAACAAGTTGTCATGAATATTGAGGAAAGAAATAAAATATAATGAGAATTCTTTTTAGTGTCCATAATCACAGTGCTAAGACAGATATTGGAGACTGTCTGGTTCAAAATTCTTCTCGTTAAGGAATTTGAGCTTCTGACAGAATAAAAATAAAGTTTTATCCAAAATAAATTATTTTCTTGTCCAATATCAATAGTTACTAATCAGGACCAGGATCTGAGTCTAACTTTGTGCTTTCTTTGATAACATATTACTGAAATTGGATTTGTTTGATGAAGATATGTAGTTATTTTCCAGAATGAACATTTGTTCTAAGATTCCTTTGCTCTTTCTTCACAACTATTTTTCTAAGATGCAATATAAATTGAAATATCATTTTAGTATTATATAAAATGTTATACAAGTGAGGCCTGTCACAGCCAAAGGTTTTATTCTAAAATCAGACTTGATAGCCTTACAAAAATAGCATGATGACTCATTATCAGTGGCTCTCCAGAAAGGCTAGGAGTCTGTTTAAAAGTTAATAACACTTCTTCACCTTATTTTCATTAGTCTGGGTTGACAGTCTCAATCACAATTCCACACAGACTGAAACAGAATCATGGATTTTCAAAGTCTGCACTATCAGGGGCAAAATCTACCAATGTGTACACTCAAGCCTGTGAGTTCACAAAATTTATCGTGTCTACTATGAGACAAGTGTTGAAACCCCATCGTAGTGGTGAGTAAAGCCAACTCTCCCTCCTCCCCAAAAATAAAAAAAAAAAAGAAGATAAGAAAAACTTCACAGTCTATAGAGGGAGAATAATAACTAGAATTTGTTGAGTTCTTACCAATTGCATCGTATACATCACCTAATTTCATGCTCACTCAGTGACTGAGATACTGATATATATGTATGTATGGTCTTTTTCATCTTTTTAAACATGTTGTGAATATTTTATTTTCTTTTTTTTTAAATAAATGTATTGGGGTAACAAGATGTGGTACATATATACAACTGAACAATTCTCAGTTATAAAAAGATGAAATACTGCCATTTGCAACAATATGGATAGATCTGGAAAGTATCATGTTTAGCAAAATATGTCATATGGAAAAGAACAAGAACCATATTATTTCATTCATATGTAGAATATAAATCAAAATGATATATGTTTTTCTTCCATTCTACTGATAAAGAAACCGAGGTACAGATAGATGATTTGATTGAACTGCTCAAGTCAATTAGCTCTTCTAACATATTTTAACTTATATATTTCCCATAGGCCAAAGATAGTTAAATATAAAGCTGTAATTAGCTTTGGAGATGTTATTTCTTGTAATTTAATATTTTGGAAATTGTGGGAATTATTTCTTTTTCTCAATATTTTATATAAAAACTATCAATTAAGGTACCTATCCTAAATTCTCACCTGATTTCATATACAGCTGATCATTGAACAACATGGGTTTGAACTGCATGAGTCCATACTTTTTAAATAAATACTTGTACTATTTTGATCCTCGGTTGGGATTCATGAATTAAGAGGGGTTACTGTGTACACTGATCTATGTCACTTTATATATAGGACCTGAGCATCCTCAGACTGTGATATCTGTGGGGGTCCTGGAATCAATACCCCAAGGATATGGAGGGGAACAGTAAAGTTTTGAGTAAGTTAAAAGTTACACACAATTTTTTGTCTATGTTGAGTCAGAGCCCCTAATCCACCTGCTCAAGGGTCAACTGTATATTCCCCTGCAAGTCATTCTCCAGTTCTGGTATTTCTCTTTGACTTTTATGAGACTCCTGGTATCTATGCATTATGCCTAGACCTAAGTATCACTCATTGGAAAGTTTATTACAGATATTTTATATTGAAGGTTACCTTAGAAATCTTAAAACTAATATTTGTTTCTTCAGGTGAGGCAACTAAACCTAGAAAAACAAAACACTCTGAAGATGATAGAGCTGGATAGTTAATGGAAGAGTTTGGAGTGAAGATAAAGAATAAAATCTGAGTTCCTGACTCTAATCTGGTACTTTTACTTTTTATATTTTATTTCTTCTTAGCAGATATAGAGATAAAATTTTCTGCTATTTTTTAGAATAAATGTCAATAGATTGTAGGTGTAAGTCTGAGTTTTTAGTACTCTATTTCTATACAAGTTTATTTTCAGAACATTAATTTTGACTACATTAATAGTTATTATTTTTATATCTCATTTTATTTACCAGTTTATTAATTCAACAAATATTATTTATTGAAAATAATGCACATACTGAGTATGTATAAAATAAATTTTATTATTCTCTAGCTATCCTAAAATTTAGTGCTTTAATTAATTACTCAAACATATCAATTCAACTATCTGTTTAACATAATTGTTTTTATCTTCAAAATCAGGTAACAAAAGATTGAAGTAATGCAGGCTCATTAGAGGATAACAAGATTAAATTTTTGAATACTCAAAATAAGTAGAATTCTATATTAGTAGTGAAAATAGCTAGAATTTGTATAGTATATATAAATGTCAGGCAGAATGGTAAACGCTTCACAAATATTTTCTCAAAATATGCTTATGGGATTGGTACTAACATTTTCATTTTATAAATGCAGAAACTGCAGTTCTGAAAGGTTAAATAATTTACTGAAGGCCACATGTAGCTTAGTAAGATGTAGAAACACAAAACCTCTCACTTTTACAGAAATATCAAACAACTCCCTTTGGTTTATTTCCTCAAAGAGAGTTGATTATTTTCCACAATCTAATATGTTTGCTGAATTAAATGTCTGTTGCTAGTAGCAACAACATGGAATAGAAACTTCTTTCTCTAAAGACATTATATCATGTGGAACAACACAAAATCTTAAATAATTTAAATAATCTAATTTCATTACATAAAAAAACACAGAAAAACAAATTGTTTCACGAGTTGTTCCAATCAGCTGGTTCTTAAATCTACATCACTTGGGAGAAAAGGTATAAATTAAGCATATGTCATCCATCTTTATCAATCAAATTTTTAAATATTCAAACAAGATCAATTAAAAAAGAGAAATGGATAAGCAAATCATATTTTTTAATGCTTGATTTTAAAGGAGCCCTCAAGCTATTCTATCCAATTTGTCAATTATAAATATTCCTGAGAAATAATGCTTTATCTTTAGACACAGATATTCAATGGAAGTTTCTATTAAGTTAAAAAGATGTCTTGATAAAATATTAAATGATGAAAAATGCTGCAAGAACCATGGAAAGAGTTCTTTAGTGGATTTTAGCTTCTGTCTTGAGAAAAAAATAGGTCTTCAAAGATTATTTGCTATGGTAGAGTTGCTAAATGGAGTCGTGTTCAGTTTTAGTTACATCTTCAGAATTGCACCTATAGAACTGCCTGGTGCTTTTATTTAAAATAACTGCAATTAGAAAAAATGTCTTAAAATCTTTGTCTCTTATGACATTATCTTCTTGATAAGGAAATAGCCAAGGACTCTGTGATTATCATTTTTTTACTAATGTCTCTAGGTTGGAAGAGACATAGTACATAATAGAGAAAAGGATTCTATGCAGTGGTATGTGGTGCAGTGACAGACAGCAGGTTCAGGTATAAATTCTTTCTGATTCTCATACCTGTGTTTATTTTTTTCTATAACTGTTTCATAAAGGGCAGAACTTGCATGCAGAATTGGGATTTTGCTGTGGGTTGAAAACATTTCCCCAAGGACTCTTTTATATAAACTTTTTAAGAGCTCCCTCAACTCTTAAATGTTAGTGCTAGTAAATCTCTAGAAAAAAAATAAGGAAACTAGAAAAGAGGAAGAAAGGCATTGGATAAAAAGTATAACTTATTTCTGTGATTCTAGAGGGCACATTATTTTTCTTTGCAAAACAGAAAGGGAAAAAATTAGACTGATAAGATTTCCTGTGTCTGGGGAAAATACATTATTCTTAAAATCAAATTAGAAGTAAAAAACACCCTCAAATAATAGTGCTAAATAATAGCAAGTGCCTATTGTCAGGTAGAATGATAAGCTATGGAACTTGCCTTTTATTTAACACTCCATTGAAATGAAAACTTACATTATCTACCTCAGCAGTTGGCAGTGATTCAGCTCTATTTTAATATTTTCTTTTTAAAAATCATAAAATCTTGAAAGTAGTATTCACACATACACTTGCTATTAAGACCTTAATAATAGAAAGTGACTCAAGTTTAAAAATATAATAATAAATGTAATGTAAAAATGAATAACTCTATCAATAATCTATTATTGAAATGTCTGTATCTAAATTGTAAGCATCTGTTTTTCAAATAACTCTTAAAATTTAACTATCTCATGTAAGCTCATTGAGACATGTCCATAACTAACATGATGGTAATAACAGTCTCCAGTATACACCTTTACCAGGGTGAACATTCAACAATGCTCTTATTTGTGTGGGATAATTTACCATAGATACAGAAGTGGCATGTTGAAGTACAGCTTATGGAGTCAGATAATGATGCAATATTGTCTCTTACTTTCCCATTAAATGTATTCAGTCATGTCAGTGTTTCTACTAACGTGAAAGGAAACTGGTAGAATCTATGTTAACTGGTAAATCTTATAATATTAATTAGACTTTACGTTTCAAATCAGTTTATTTTCAGAAATAAAACAGATTGAACTGTTTTATTCCACAGAAAATAGAAAAATTCAAATTAAATGATCACTTATAATTAGAATTAATAAGCATTAAATAACTTCTAAATTTATCAAATAGTATAAATATGAATGCCATATATTCTAAACTATTTAACATTACTGAGGGAAATTTAAACAACTCATTTAAATCAGATATATTTAAATTTAGATTTAAATAAATTTAAATAAATTTAAACAACTCATTTAAATCAGATATATTCCATACTGATAACTAAAGGTTAAATGGTTAATTCTCTATAATCTACTCTTTAGATTCAATGTAACTCTAAATAAGATCACAGCAGATTTTGTTATTGAAATTGACTATAAAGTCAATAAAGGAATTAATTATAAAGTTCATATGAAAATTCAAATGGCCAAACAAAAAAAGGGAACAAACTTGGAGAGGAAAGTTAGAGACCTTAAAATTAAGGCAATGGGAACAAATGGAGTGGGGACAAATAGAGTGCATAGAAATAAAAAGACAAATGGAAGTAAAAAAATGGAAGTAGACTATAAAGTCTACAAAGAGACCTACACATAATACATGTAGTTCATTTATAGCAAAGTTGCCATTAAATACAATAAAGTAACAACAGTCCTTTTCAACAAAAAGTTCTGTATCTAGTGGAGTTTTCTAGTGAGAAAAAAGGGTAAACCTTTCCCTTTATCTTAGGTATACAAAATATGTATCCCGGGTTCACTGTAGCCTTAAATATGAAAGTAAAATTAGTAAACTCTTAAAGATAACAAAAGAAAAACATCTTCATGAACTCGAGGTAGGCAGAAATTTCTTAAACCAGACACAAATAGCAATAAACATATAATGTAAAAACTGATGAATTAGACATCATTACAAATTTTCCAATTGTGCATTATATGATCTCTTTAAATAGTGAAAACATTCACAGAATGTGAGAAGATATTGCAATATATATATATGAAAAAGAACTCGTATCTAAAGTATGTAGTTTTTCAATAAATCAATTGAAAAAAAGATAGTCTCCTCTCTCCCAAGAAAAACATGAGCAAAATATTTGAATAGACACTACATAAAAGAAGATATCCAGATGTCCTATAAGAATATTAAAAGATGCTCTCTTTAGTCAAAAGGGAAATAAAAATTAAAAGGACAATAAGATAGTCCTGCAACTACAAGAATAACTACAAGAAAAAAATGATGGTTAATACCAAGTGATGTTGGAATGTGTATAATCATCAACTCCTAAGCACTGCAGTTGTGATTTTTAATTGTTAAATCCTTTTGGAAAACTATTTGGCAGTATTACCCAAATGTAAATATATGCATACCTAATATCCTAGCCACCCCATCTCTAACCATTCTACTACTACCTAAAAGTAATTTGCAAATTGTTTATCAATATTGCAAATTGATATTATTTATAGTAGCCAAAAGCTGAAAATATTTCAGTTGACTTTTAACAATAGAGTAATAATATATTGTGGAATATTCATACAATTAAAATAATGTATTGATGGGGAAAACACTTATTGCTATATGCAATAAAAGTAATAAATCACATTGATAAATACAATCTGCCATTTATGAATTTTTCTCTACTGATTTGTTTTCCCTAATTTTGAGTCATATTTTCTTGTTCTTGGCTTGTACAGAAATCTTTAATTGGATATTAACATTGCACATGTTATATTTTGAGTGTCTAGATTTAAGTCTTTCTTTAAAGAATATAATGCTTCGTTTTTCCTGAGATTGAACTGCTTATTGGGAACTCTGATAATTTTGAGTTGTGTTTCAAAATGTGCTAGGATGGGTCTAGAAGAGCCCTCACTTGAGAGATAGTTGACTTCCCCTACTAAGTTATGACTCATCTGAGCTTTCTAAGAATGCTGAGTGATCTCTGAGGATGCTTCATTCTGTCTGGTCAGGGATGGAACATCTCCTCACCTTGTATTGAGTTCTGGGAACTTTTCAGTTTATAACACTCTGGCTGTTCTTTGCTTGTCCTTGAGAATTTCATACTTTTCATGGGTTATATAGTAATAAGCAAACACTCAAGGAAACATTACTGCAAATTTCTGTATACTATACTCAGGATACTATACTAAAATTTTCAAGCACCTCAGCTCCCCTAACTGTTATTACTAATTCCTCAATGCAGTGAGGGTCCCTTGCTCAGCTTGGGGTTCCCCCCTTTGCACTGTGGCCTGAATAATGCCTTAAAGAAGAAAGCCAGGATAATTACAAGTCTGATTTACTTCCCTTCTCTCAGGGATCACAGTCCTGCATTACCTTTTGTTTAATATCTGAAAAGAATTGTTTTATATATTTTATTATGTTTTGCTTTGTTTCATTTTGTTTGCTAGTAGTATTGCAAGAGGTTAAGTTTGGTCCCAGATAAACCATAATGGCCATTGGCAGAAATCTTCATCCTTATTAATAAAAATTTAAAATTATCCAACATCTTTTTATATATTAAGTAGTTTTTTGATACATTTTAATTTTGCAATCAGATATCTAGTTGACTCCATTTTGATGTACTGCAAATAACTGGTTTTGAAGTATTGATAATATACTCAAATTTTATGACTATCTTACCAGGTTACTAGGTTCTTCATTTATTGATGCTCTTATATATTCTTCACAGAGGAATGATGGAGTCCAAACTCAACTTGTTAAATATTTAAAACTATTCTAAGTATAAAATTGATAAATACTATATTAATAATTTATACTAATTTCAGCTGAAGACAAGGTAAACCATATTTTTGAAGTAGCACATCATTATTTAATGCACACAAAGGCTTGAACCTCAACTATTATTGTTAGCTTTGTGTCCATTACTAAGTTTTAATCCTCTATGAACCACAAAGTTCTCTTCTCAAAAATGAAAATACCAATCCCTCACTTGATGAGATTAGAAGTGATAAAATATTCATTTAGTAAACAGTCAATATTAAGATAACATCCTCACTATTTTTACTGTTATTTCTATTTTTATTGCAAGTTTTCTGAAAAATACATTACCTGACTTCTAAGTCTAGAAGAAACAGCCTGTTTTTGTCCTTACAAAATAAAAATTTTAAGCTGAATTTTTGGTATTGTATAGATATCACAATAATCATGGATTTTAAATATATTATCTTATGTTTTGTTGTTAATACCTCTGTAGGCCAACAAATCAAATTCATAGACAGATATGTAGTTTCTGAGCTGCTTCATATGCCTTTATTTCTGTTCCAACCACTAATATGTATCTTGAGCATAATAAGCAAGACTACTGATATCACAACACTATATGCAGAGAAATCAAATTTTTGGTAATGTATATGTTGTCAAAAAAATGAGTAAGATGAATTATAGTACTAGATGAAAGCCTTGTTTTCAAGGTTTCTACAAAGTGTGGAATCAGCTACTTTATTATCCTGACACTTTCTGTTAATGGTAACATGGTTCAATAAATTAAAACATTTTCTGGTGGCCTACACATCCATTATGTTAATGCAGGTATAGCAGCATAATCACAAAAGACACAAACTGTGGCAAGTTTGCCTGATTTATGCAGGGATGATGTTACAGACTATTTAATTCTATCTGTCTTTGCAGTATATGTTAATTATATGGTTCATTTTAATATAGGAAGAAAATAGTGAAATCAGATGTTATTACATCGGGGATATAAACAATAAATTTCCTTAGTCACCTGCTGAAATCAAATAAAAGAAAAACTTCAAGAGATTCAGTAATCATCAGGAAATAAAAAAGATGTTTTTCACTTCAAAAATGTATTTTAAACCCCTAGTAATTAAGTTTTCAATTTTGTTGTAATAATTGTTATATTTTTGGCCTGATTGCTAGATATAAAGGGTTCTTTTGCCTCTAAAACATTTGTTTTTAATTATCGGCATTTGAAAGAAAGAAACACCATCACTTTTTTTCTTAACAAAAGTAAGAGTACTCCTACACAAAATAAAGGACATTTTCTGTATCTCAGTTCCCATGGCAAAGTCTTTAAAAAAATGAAAAGAAAAAAGAATGCTAGAAGGGATATTATAAAAAAGAGAAGCTATAACAACTGTTGGTGAGGATGTGGAGAAAAGAGAACACTAATGCACTGTTGGTGGGAATTTAAATTGGTTTAGTTTTTATAAAATACAATATGGAGTTTTCTCAAAAAATTAAAACTATGTATCCTACAATCTATCAACTGCACTTCCAGGTACACATCCAAAGGAAATATAGACTGGCTATCAAAGAAATATATGCATTCCCATGTTTACTGCAGCATTTTTCACAATAGCCAAGATTTGAAAACGACCTAAGTCAATGGATGAGTAGATTACAAATATATGATATATATACATATCTACAGTGGAATATTATTCAGCCATGAGAAAGAAGGAAATCCTGCTATTTACAACAATGGTGATGGTTGAAGACATCGAGTGAGGTCAGACAAAGGCAAATACTGTACAATATCACTTATACATGGAATCTGAAAAAAACTGAACTCCACAAAACAGAGAGTACAATGGTAGTTATCAGGTGTTGGGGGACAGAGGAATAGGATAGATGTTATTTAAGGATACGAATTGCAACCAGCAAATAAATAAGTCCTGGAGATCTAATGCACAGTACAGCGACTACAGATAACAATATTGTGCAAAGAAAACTAGATCTTATTTACTCCCACCACAAAAAAATAATAATAAGTATATGACATGATAGAGGTGCTAGCTAATGGTACAACAGCAGTCATACTGAAATACATAAATGTCTCGAATCAACATGTTGTATACTTTCAACTTACACAATGTTATATTCAAATATTTTTCAATAATAAAAAAAGAATTTGCATGTGTTTTTTATAGTCTCAATTTTCTATTGAATTTCTCTTTAAGTGGTGTTTAATTAGTAACTAACTTTTTATTACCAATCATACTAATTATCATATTTCCAATGTATTAATTTTGTGTTGCTAGCTTGAGTTTCTTTTATGTATCTATGTTCTTTTCTTTCTTCACCGTACATAGATATCCTCCTCAAAGATATGTTAGAATACATGTCATACTCAAATGATATCTCAGAATTTAAGCATCTGTAATATGTTCTGAATATGTACCTCCCCCTTAGTTTTACTTGTATGATTAATAACTTGAAATTCTAAACATTAGATCTAGTAACAGGTAAAATAAAACTAAATCTAACTCTGTCTTGGGGAAATCACAACTTATATACTTTTGTATAAAACTATAAAATATTTATAAACAATCAATACATTATGTTTGGCTCTAGGAGAAAATGACCCTTATTACTTGTATTAAAAATTAGGTCTGTTGCTAATATCAAATATATAGCAATAGTAACATTTAAAACAATAACTTAAAGTCAGAAGTTTACTTTCATTTAAGGAAGAAATCTCATTCAACGAATGAATCATACCACATAAAAACACACTATCTCAGTAAATAAAGGTAAGTAATTAACTTGACTATTAATTGGGCTAGGACATATCAGCCCATATAACTTTAAAAACAAAATGAGAATTAGGGAATTTCTCAGACACACACAAAAAAATAAAGAAGTGAGTAGTCTAAGATGGGTCAAACATTGCAAATACATTCATATGGATGCTACAATTAATCATTGTAAAGCAGATAATATGATAGTCATGCCTTAAAAAGAAAACGGCATATATTTTTTTAGCAGCATGTGCTATTAGCATGATTAGGCCCAAATGTGAATGGAAGCAGTGCTTTTGATCTAACATGGATGTGTAAAAACATAATAGGAACAGAGCCACTTTATAATGGAGTCGGAGCTGCCATCCCAGAGAAAATGCCTTGCATGTCTTATGACTCCAATCTTTGAAATATTAAAACAGGGCAAAATAACCTATGTACTGAGCCTAAAGCAGCATTGTGCCCCCAAGGAACTGTTAGCAAACATAACAAGAAAAAACAGATGTTATGACTATGGTAGACTAACGACTACCAGGCTGAAAAGAAATTTGAGTCACCGTGTTAGCTTATCTGCACTGATAGAAATGTCTTCCTTTTACTAATGTCATTGTTTTCCTTCTCTTCTCATGAAAACCCTTTGCTTTCTCTCTTAATCAGAACACCATTTGGGTTTGCACCTGAATCAGTGCTTCCTGAATAGCTATTCTTTTTTATACCCAATAAATGCTTGTTGCCTCTCACTTTCACCTTTTATTTTTAGGTTAGCAGTTAATTTAGTTGTCGTCGTCATCATCGTCATTGTTGTTGAGGGAAGAAGGTGGGGGGGGTTTGTCTTCTGCTCATTTTGTGATCAAGATGGTTAAGCAAGGGAGTGTGGAGATGCAGCTACCTATAATAGTCCAGTATAGAAATTATGATGAGATAATTAACAGAGAGGAAGAAACAGTTGTGACAATGTATGGTCTTCCATTTGGGTCATATTCTCATATGTAAGTATTATCATGTGAAATATACTATCATGTTAACAAACATGAAAATTACTAAATAAAAGAGACTAAATTATAGCTCCTTTTATCTATCAGGTTAAAAGATGGTCTATTAATTTTTTATTGCTGCAGTAACAAATTACTACAAGTTTAGTGGACTAAAACAACACAAATTTATTATCTTACAGAGTTGTAGATCAGAAGCTAGGGTAGGGAAGGGTTTCATAGAGCTGAAATCAAGGTGTTGGCAGGATGGTCTTCCTTCCTGGAGGCTCTGGAGAATAACCTGTTTCCAAAGTTACTCAAGTTGGCCAATTTAATTTTCTTGAGATTGTAGAATTGAGATCCCTGTTTCCATACTGGCTGTCAAAGATCTGTCTTTGCTCCTAGATTCTGTCTGTTTTCTTTCTCATTCTTTCTATGTGTTCCCCTCTGGCAACAGTAGATCAAGCCCCTCTTATGCTTTCAACATCTCTGATTTCTCCTGCTTCCTCATCTCTTTGACTAATTTAGAAAGTTCTCTGTCTTTAGGGACTCATATATTTAGACTGGTCTCAGTGAGATGATCCAAGATTATCTCACTAATTTAAGTTTCATAACTTTAATGACAACTGTAAAAGCCCCTTTGTCATATAATGTAACATGTTCATAAATTCTAGAGATTTTAATGTAGATACATGTTTGAGTTCACTCTGAAGATATACAGCAAAGTTCCTAGGTATATGTTTTTTAAAAAATGAAATTATCCAAATTACTCAAAATCAAATTTTGGGTACATGTACAATACTTGCATGTATTTAGATACATATATTGATATAAATCCATATGCACATATGTTTCTCCCAAATATCTAAGAGAGTGATGCCAAGTTACCTTTTCCATCTACTACCTAATTACTTAAATCCTAAATTTTACTTAAATGTGTGTAGAAAAATTAAAACATATTTTAAGAATTCAAACATATTTAAGAGTGAATGGTTTTGATTTAAAAAGTCACCAAAGTAATCTTATTAGCAAAATATCAAGGAACTCTCACTATATCTACATTTAATTTTGTCCACTTTTTAAAATTAATTTCAACTATGTAGTACATTGCTTAGACATTTATATGGTTTATGAAATGATCCTCCTGATTATCTTCCATCTGGCTCTACTGTCTACATTAAATTTTGTTCCTAGTCCTCAACATAGACAATAATTGTTTCATTTTCTACAGAAGGATACATTAGCTATTTATGAATTACAGTTACATTTTACTGCTTAAATCCAGAGAAACAACATTGTTTTAAAATAGGCCACATTACTTTGCATTTCTCTGCAGGAAATTCCAAGAAGAAATAAAAATAATTTTAGTTACTATAGCACTACCTACATCAAAATATAATTATAATTATGTTGCAGGTGAGAAACTACTCAAAGCTCCTGCAGAATATAGATAAAGTGGTTTATTGGCCATCCATTTCCCAGGTGGTTTAACTTAATTTGCAGAGTATGTATAATGCATATTAATCTAAATAGTCCTGAACTTTAGCCATTTAGAGAAAGCACACCTGAAACCTCCTTTAAGAATAAGTTTTGTAATACATTTTTTTCTGTTTCTAATCATTATCACTGGGTATTTTAAAACCTATCTGGAAGGTCGTGTTGTTACTCTAAACTACTTATCTGGAATTTTCACCCTTCCAAGATTACTCTACATTAAAAGGAGTAATGATGCCCTGTGTATGTGCCATGTCAGAAGATGTTCAAAATAGCTAAAAATATATAAAGTCCCAGTCTGTATGACTACAGCAGGTAGATAGCTCAAGTGAAGTGGAAAATTCCCACAGTATGAGACACTACATCTTTCTTAAAAAAAAAAAAAAATGTCAAAAGTAAAAGCATAGCCTGCCCATTCCTACAAAAGCATTTATGGTCTATATACTAAACTGTCACATAAATTTTGAGATATTGTGACATTATGCCAGATGGGTTTGTTTATTAGCTGTGTTGATTACATATCATGTATGATTGGATGACAAGCAGCTTGTGGCTTAGAACACAAATATCAATGTAACAACAAGGAAATATGATGCCAACTACCTTTTATAAATCAATACTAGCTATAATTAATTAATATTTACAGAATAGCAAAATTGTTTTCACAATTCAGCTGATTATCTCTATGTGTTTAAGGTAAAATATCTACAAAATTTGCATAATGCCCTATGTCATTCTTAATACTTAAAATGAACATTTCTTCAATTAAGCTATATAACAAAATAAAATAAAATAAATATTAAATTAAATATATTTTATCTGGAAGAGAATCTAAGTACAAATAATCATTTTAATAGACTTATAAGTCTAAAACACTGTGTTATGATTTATAATATAAGACTAAATTGAGTTAGATATGAGAAATAAATTTTCACACATTAGCCTCGACAATCATGTTAACAATATAGAAATTTTTTATATAATTCAAAAGTATCCAAGAATCCCAGAAATACATACAAATAACACTTTTGGCTAAGTTTGTCCATTCCCATTTCCCTCTTAAGGATTTTAGAGGTAACATTAATTAAGGTTTATAATAAATATCTGTCATTAATAAATGAATTGTAATTGTCAAACAGGTACATATTAAAAGGAAATCAAAGGAAATTATTTTTTTTCAATTGACTTGAGGTGACATTCATTAAACTCTTCTTATTACTTTTAGCTTCTGCACTTACAGTTTTATTTCCTTGCTGCTATAAATCTTTACAAGATAATTAATGAAACAGAAATGTAATGCTTTAAGCTTTTTATTCTTTCTTCTTAAGATAAAAAATAAAACTAGAGCAGTCTTACTTTATTCAATCAATTAAAAAATAAAAATTCTATAAATAATCTAAAAACATAAGAAGATTTAAATTTTTTAACTTAATTCTTATTTTGTTCTAAATTAATTTGAGAACTGGAACAAAACAAAAAGTAATTTTATGAATCATTGCAAGGAAGCAATGTTGCATATGAATTAACCAAGCATCTGCTCTGTTGTACAGTTTTTACTTTCATACTTAAATAATGTGAAGAACATTTTTCCAAAGCAGTCACTGAGAATTTTTACAGATTTCATTCTTCCCTGCATAATTTGAGGGTTGTTTAGAATGTCTAACTGACAGTGAATAGGCTCCCTACATCTCCTTCTAAAAGGTAGCATTCTAACTGAAAATTAAATGTTGTTACCTCTAGTCATAGGGTATTTATCATTCAGAATTTAATTGACTAAGATTTCTAAAATACATGTTCTCAATAGATTTTGTTCAGAGATAAAATTCCAAATAATAGAATTTTGGGTGGAGGGAGGGGGAACACAAAGGGCTTCAATATTAAAACACTAAAGTCAGAAAGAATTGTGGGGAAATAATTATTTTCCTATTTGTGTCATTGTTTCCACAAACAGTGACAATGCTTTCTCTATTCATTCGGCTATCCTTCAACTCTTTTACTAAGCTTTTAGGTTTTAGCCCTGATTCCTTTCTATTAGATCCCAGGGTATAAGTTTTTAAATTCATTTTTAAACTCTTGTCTCTTATTAGTAAAGTATATATAATCTAGGAAAATTCTTGGCAAACATCCCCATAACATCACTAGTGAATGATAAGCGAACATAGAAGATCCATCAGAATTATAGCTTTTAATACTATTCTTTCTATTCTTTTGATGAGTGTGATCCCTATCATTAAACATTATTTTAGGATGTATATGGAGGATATGTTCTTTCCTATAACTTCTATTGTCTTAAAAGTTATGTTCAGAGTATTTACGGGTGTTATTTTATGATTACTTTTCTAAATATTTACACAATTCAAAGCATTTTAAATGATTTTCTAATTTTAAATGTCTATAACCTTGGTATATAATTATACCTTTCTATTATTGGAGATTTTAAAAATTGGATCTGATTTAGTATTAGAGAATATTAGATTTTCAGCTTAGTACATTACTCATAATTTTTCCTCTCCCTGTCTTTTTCAGGTTTCACAATTACCCTATCCTTACATAATTATATATGTATTTATATAAATTTATATATGCATATATAAAATATATAAATTGGTGATATACAAAAATATTTTTGTTATAAGAATTTATAGTTATAGGGACTGAGAAGTCTCAAGATCTGCATTTGCAAGCTGTAGAACCATGAAAGTTGATGGTATAGTTCTAGTTTCAGTTCAAAGGCCTGAGAACCAGGAGAGTTGAATCTGCACATTCAAGTCTGAATCCAAAGGCAGGAAAAGACCAATGTCCTGGCTCAAGGATAAACAGTGAGTGTGAATTATTCTTTGCTCTACTTTTTGGTTCTATTCAAGTATTCGATGGGTTGGATGAGACCTACCAACATTATGGAGGGCAATCTGCTTTACTCAGTCTAATGACTCAAATGTTAATCCAGACACATCAATAATAATGTTTAATTGAAAATCAGGGCACACTGTCAACCTGTAAGTTGATACATAAAGTTAACCATAACACTTGGATTTGTTAATATTGGAAAATAGTTTGACTATGTGGCCAGGTGTACGGAAGGAACAAAATTGGAAAATTTAGTTCAAAAAGATCTGGGGAAGAAAAGTGTATGTAATTGAATCAAAGAGTTGTCATAAATGTGAAGATCTTTGTTTCATATATTAATTTCCATCAGAGGGTAGACGCTAAGAAAAGATATAATTGGCAAACCCAAGACAACAAACTGAACATTACTACAAAATGATGAAATTCTTTAAAGTAGTATAGACAGTAAGTAGTAAAGACAGTATAACATATATTAATATTACAAATCAACAACTTTCATTTATACAAACCATGAATAGATGACAGGAAAAGAAAACTCCAATTAAAAAAGCAGCAATAAGAAAATTTTAGGGATAAGCTTAAAAACCATATATCATGGTTTTAAATGTAAAACTTTAAAGCACTCATAAAGAACTCAAAATAATTGAACAAATTAAAAAGTTACTGTATTTTTTTACTGTTATAATTAATGTAATTATTGGCACCAATTCTTTAGTTTTCATTGCTTCCTTATCCATGTCATGTTCTCATAGTGAGTGTAAGGTTCCTTCCCACTCCTTTGACATTGTGATTATTCTGTGAGTTTCTTTGACCACCTATCTCTCTGCCCATCTACCAACACCGTAAGGACGTTTTCTGGCTAGACACCAGCTCAAGGAGAATAAGTTTTTTCTGGTTTCAAAGGTGCAATAAGCTTCTTAAAAAGACTAAGCCCCAGAGCAGCTATATGAAAATTCTCTTTAGATAATATTATCAGAAGACTAATAATCAAGTCCACTAAAAAAGACATGTTTTAAAAAAATAGTGAATGTGGCTTTTGGCAAGAACTAGATGTCCTCAGACACATAAAACCCTACAAAGTTTCAGAGAGAACTGTATGAGCAAAACACTGTCAATTTACACACACACACACACACACACACACACACACACACACACAAAGAAAAGAAAAGAAAAGAAAAGAAAAGAAAAGAAAAGAAAAGAAAAGAAAAGAAAAGAAAAGAAAAGAAAAGGAAAAAAAGAAAAAAACAAACAAAAAAATGGCTCTGGGCCTCAAAATTTCAGCTAGTAGGAAGTTGGCTGTGTATGCTGGCAACCACAAAAAGGAATATAGGTTCCAACATTTGTTTTAGAAGTGGCCATGTAAGATGATAAGAAAGGAAAATTTTTCCACGATGAAGCCAAGATCCTTGGAAAGTCTCAGGAATTAGAACTAAATGACTAAGCAAGTAGTATTTACTACCCAAGATTTAAGGTACCACGTAACATTTGCCCAGTATTTCAAGATTGATATAAACTAGTGATTGCTATGAATTTCTGATTGTTCCTTCTTAAAATGAGAGTGTATATTGTGTGTGTGTTCTTTGCCTGTGTAATCCCTTTATATAGGGTATGTGCAGTATAGATTATTTTATTTTTGTTCTATGTACCAAGATAAATTGCACTCAGATCCAATGTAAATCAAAATATCTTAGATTTCAAACTTGATGCCATGATTGTATGAGACATATGGAATGGTGATGAGTGTGTTTTGCAGGTGAGAATGACATAAATAATTGAAACCAAGAGGGCAGACTATAGCATAGTAAATGTTTTGCTCCAATATTGTATTATTTCTTCTTCATTCACACCATTGGCATGACCTCAAAGCAGTCATAGTGCACTTCCCCACCCTTTGACTTTTAGCTTGACTATGACTTGCTTTGGCCAATGTCATATATGTGGAAATGACAGTGTGCTATTTCTAAGGCTAGCAATTAAGTGATCTTATGTTTCCACTTGCTTTCTTGTACTTTATGCCACTGCCCTTGAATGAAACATACAGTGTCTTTGTTCTGGCTGCTGTAACAGGGAACCATAGACTGAGTGACTTATAAAAACAGAAATTTATTTCTCAAAGTTCTAAAGGGTGGCAAATTCAAGATCAAGCCACTGGCAGATTCAGTGTCTGATGAGGGTCTGTGTCTTAATTCAAAGATAGCTATCTTCTCACTGAGCCCTCACATGATGGAAGGGGAAGGCTGTTATCTGGGTCTCTTTTATGAAGTCACTAATTCCATTCATGAGAGCTCCATACTCATGAACTAATCACCTCCTCAAGAATCTACTTCCTAATACCATCACCTTTGGGGGTTAGGATTTCAACATCTGAATTTGGGAGGACAGAAACATTCAGACTATAGCACTTGGCTAATACTGATATCTAAGGGAAATGAGAAGAGTTGCCCCAAGCAACTCATAATTGATTTCAATTAGAAGTGTATCACTATAGAAGACAAACCCAATCTCGAATCACTGAACAAGAATCATACAGATTCATGAGAATATGTAATTTTGTTTTAAGTAACTAAGAGTAGAAAATTATCATATAGCATTTTTTGTAGCAGTTTTCAGACAAATAGAATGTCATTAAGATTTAGGTCCTCCTTATTTATTTTCCAAAGTGAATGCACTTCTAAAAAAATACTAATTTTAGAAAATGAAGTCAGTTTGGAAACCCATGCTAACAATCATATAAGGGGAAAATTTGCAAGCAACTATCTTAGAGAGTTTTTCAAAAGAAGAGCAAAACATGTAGACTAACCTATAATATATCCAAGTGTAATTAGACCAGTAATTGAAAGTGTGAAATTGCCATTCAAACAGATAGATAGATCAATGGAGCACAATTAAAAATACAGAGATGAATGAAAATATATACAAAATTAAGGGTATAATTAAGGCAACATTTCAAACATCAGAATAATTAATTTTTTAAAAAGAAAGTAATTGAAACATAGTAGTTCATATGACCTCTCTGAAGCAATCAAAAGACCTATAAATTGATATATCTGTTAATAAACAGTAGTCTGTTTAATATTGCACCCACTTCTGAATATTCTCCCTACTTTCCCTTCTTACCACCCTTTGTCCTTTTCTTCTATTTCCCTGAAACTATACTCCTCTTAATAAGGTGTTAACACATTATATTTTTGTCTCAGGCTCTATTTTCTAGGTAATCTAGGCTAAGATACAGAAAAAAAAAATTTTACCATCATAGATAGAAAATATTTTATCTTTTAAATTAACAAGACAAACAAACAAAAACTCATAGACACAGACACCAGTTTAGTTGTTACTAGAGGGAAAGGGGGTGGAGGGAGGTAGACAAGAGTAAAGTGGATCAAATATATTGGATGAAAGGAAATGTAATTTTGGGTGATGAACACAAAATGCAATATACATATGATGTGTTATTAAACTGTACACTTGAAAACTATATACATTTTAAACTAATATTCCAATAAATGAAATAAGTAAAATAATTTAGCATGCAGAAATTTTTAATTTTTATACTATCAATTTATCATAAGAAAGGAGTTTTCTTTAAGAAATATGATTTGGAATAAATTTTTTATTGTATCAAATGTCTTTTTAATGAATGAATAAATACTATGATTTCTCCCTTTGAAATACTATAATGGATTAAATTAATGATTTTCTAATACGAAACATATTTTAGTCCTTCAATGAGCCTGTCTTGATTTGATATTATTATTTTAATATACCAATGAATTGTAGTTGATATTATTTTATTTTAAGAGTTTGGTACTGATAGTTATATTAGAAATTAATTTTTATATATTTGTCAGTTTTCATTAATAATGATATCCTAGATTTAAAAAGAAAGAAGTTTTGATTTTTGTGTATTCAGTGTTGCTTCTCTCAGCATCTATTTTCCATTTCCTTTCGTTTGCTTATTCTCTGAGAGAAGGCCGAATATGTCACTGGTTTTTAAAAGTCCTTAAATAATAAACCTATGACCAACTCTGAGGGGAAGAAATAATAATTAAAAACTTCTTGGGATAAGGAATTATACAAGTAACCCTCAGGCTACTTACTACCATCTTCCTTCCTTAAGAATGCATATGAGGGAGCAAATCCAGTTAGTTGAAGAACTAATGCCATCTGCTTGACTTATCTGGCTCTTTATTAATTTCACACTCAGACGGTAAAATAGATTCTTTTTTGTCCATCTTCAAACTCCAATAATTTGAGACTTCGATTTACACTTAGATGAAAGGAAACTTGCTTCAGTATTTGTTAATTATACATCATTCAGGCTTACATCATTACAGTAAAGTTCTGCATTGAGGTTTAGCACCAAAGTCCTGGCCAGTAATCGTTACCTTGTCTCGTTCAGTTGGCTTTAACCTCTTACAATAGTGTGTATATTTTCTTACATACCTCATATGGAGTGACGATTGGCTGAGAGCATGACTAGGGAATTTGGAAGCCTCCTAGCCAGATACCATAGTAATGCCAACTCATTCTCACCAGCATTTCTAATACTGAAGTACCTAATTACTAATCTTCCTTATATAGTAACTCATTCTACTCTCTCCATTATATAAAATTTACCTTTGTAAATGAAGATCTGTTTTCCCCTTCTTGGCCGGTATCCTGTAGCTTTAGACAGCTACAATGATCAGTCAATTCTGTATATCTTTTTAGGTCCTCAAGGTAAGTATATGGTTTACTTTTTTGTTGTCTGTTTTTGTTTTCTTTTGAGATACCATAATAGGAATAAATAAGACAAAACTGCCACAAAAGTGCTAAACTATATATTCCAGAACAGGGGTCCCCAACACCTGGGCCGCACACAGGTACCTGTCCATGGCCTTTTAGGAACCGGCTACACAGCAGGAGATAAGTGGCAGGGGAGCTAGTGAAGTTTCATCTGTATTTGCAACTTCCCCTGTTCTAGCATCACCACCTCAGCTCCACCTCAGATCATCAGGCATTAGATTCTTATAGGAGCATGGTCTCTGGTGCCAAAAAGATTGGGGACCACTGTTCAGGAAGAAGGTGTAATTGTCAGGTGATTTAAAAGCATGTATATCATCTACACTTTGAATTTATATTGCCAGTGGCAGGCTTTGTTTTTGTTTTGTATTTTTTAAACAAAATTGATTATTACATAAGAAAATATTACTATGATAAAATATATAGCTCATAATCTCACCACCGGATAATCAAACTTTAAAAGACCAGCAAAGTCCTACATACCCAGCAGATCTTGAATATTGTTTCATTAAATGTCATTTCCTTAAAACATTAGTGAAATGCCATAAGATAATACCAGTTAGCTTATTGTAAAATTGATTTTGCTGTATATCATTTTGTTTAGTCACAGAACCTACCAATGAAGTTAAGTGAGTCCTTACTGTACGGTATATGAGTAAAAAAAAGGGTTTAACACAAATGAAAGGAAGTAAATTAAATGTAAGGCCCTTCTGATACCTCCATTTTTGTACTCATGCTCACTCCTTAAAAATTACCACAATCAACAATTTAGAGATATAATTGACACATGGCATTGTGTAAGTTTAAGGTGTACAATGTGTTGATTTTGTCTATTTATTTATTGTGAAATGATCATGACATTGGGTTACTTAACACTTCTTCCCCTCATATAATCAACTATTTCATTTGTGTGGTTAGAACACATTTAAGACCTACTTTCAAATATATCATACAGTATTGTTAACTATAATCACCCTGCTGTACATTAGATCTCCAAAACTTATTCATCTTATAACTAGAAGTTTGTACCCTTTGATTGACATCTCTCCATTTCCCCCATCCCCATTCCCAGCCTGGCAATCACCATTCTGTTCTCCACTCCTATGAGTTTGGCTTTTGGGGATTCCACATATAATTAATATCATGCTGTATTTCCCTTTGTCTGATTTTGTTTCACCGAGTATAACACCCTCAAGTTCCATCAACATAGTTGCAAATGATTTCCTTCTTTTTATGTCTGAATAATATTCCATTGTGTATGTGTATGTATATATGCATACATACACACATATTCACGTATATATACCTGTTAGGTGCATACATACATACACACATATAATCTTATACACACGCACACACACACACACATATATAATGTTATATATATGTGTGTATATATGTATATAATCTTCATTCATCCACTGAAGAACACTTAGGTTGTTTCTTGGTTATTGTAAATAATGCTGCGATGAACGTGGAACACAGACATATCTTTGAGACTCTGATTTTACTTCCTTTGGATATACACCCAGAGTGGGATTGCTGGATCATATGGATCATATGGTCATTCTGTTTTCAATTACTTGAGGAACCTCTATGCTGTTTTTTTTTTTTTTTATTCTGGCTCTACCAATTAACATTAGTAGTAGTGCAGAGGGTTCCCTTTTCTCTACATCCTTGCTGACACTTGTTATCTCTTGTCTTTTTCTATAATAGCTATTATAACAGGTGTGAGGTGGTATCTTGCTGTGGCTTTGGTTGTATTCCCCTGATTCTAGTGATGTTGAGCATCTTTTTATAGACCTGTTGATCATTTTTATATGTTCTTTAAAAAAAGGTCTATCCAGGTCTTCTGCTCATTTTAAACCAGACTATTTGTTTTTAAGGGTTTTTTTTGTTTTTTGTTTTTTGCTATTGAGTTGTATGAACCACTAATATAATATATATCTTAAATTTTGGATATTAATTTATCCAATATATAATTTGCAAATATTTCCTTCCATTCTGTAGGTTGCCTTTTCATTTTTTTGATTGTTTCTTTTGCTGTGCAGAGGATTTTTAGTTTAATGTAGTGATATATCATATGATCTGTCCAGGAAAATATTCTGTGTGAGCTTGAGAAAAATGCATATTCTGCTGCCATTGGATGAAATGTTCTATATATGTCTATTAGATTTCTTTGATCTAAAGTTTCATTCATTCAAGTCCAACATTTTCTTATTGATTTTCTTTCTGAATGATTTCTTTTGTTAAAAGTGGGATACAGAAGTCTCCAACTATTGTTGCGTTGTCTGTTTCTTCCTTCAGATCTATTAGTATTTGCTTTAGGTGCTCTGATATTGGGTGCGTAAATAATTGTTAGATCCTCCTGGTAAACTGACCTCTTTATCATTATATAATGACCTTATTTGTCCTTTGTCACAGCTTAGAGTTAAGGTCAATTTTGTCTGATATAAGTATAACTACCTTTGTTCTCTTTTGTTTTCCACTTTCATGGAATATCTTTTTCTATTCTTTCACTTTTAGCCTATATTTTCTTAAAGTGGAAGTATGTCTCTTGCAGTTAGTACATACTTGGGTCTTGTTTTTTGTCCATTCATCTATTTGTATTTAGAATGATTACTGATAGGTAAGGACTTAGTAGTAACTTCTTTTTAATTGTTTTCTAGCTGTTTTGTTATTTTCTTGTTCTTTTCTACCTATCTTGCTGGCTTCCTTTGTGAATTGATGATTTTCTGTAGAGGTATGCTTTGCTTCTTTTCTTTTTATTTTTTTGTGCAATGAATGAGGATTTTGCTTTGTGGTTATAATGAGGTTTACATAAAACACCTTTATAGATATAACTGTCTATTTCATACTAACAACATTGTTGCATACACAAACTCTACCCTTTTACTTTCTCTTTGTTATGTTTTTGATTTTCACAATTTAACTTTTCATGTTGTATATTCATTGACAAATTATAGTAGGTATATTTTCATTACCATTATGTTGTTGATTTTTAAATGTTCTCATGTTGCTAATTAGTGTCCTTTCACTTCAGCTTGAAGAACATCCTTCAGCATTTCTTGTAAGGTGAATATACTGGTGATGAAATTCTTCAGTTTTTGTTTATCTGGAAAAGCTTTTATCTCTCTTTCATTTCTAAAGGTTGATTTTGCCAGGTAAGTATTCTCAGTTGGCACTTTATTATTTTTCTTTTGGTACTTTGAATATGTCATTCCACTCTCTCTTGGCCTGTGATAGTTCTACTGAGAAATCACTGATAAGCTTATTTACATGACTGATAAACTTAATCCAATTTAAGTTACATACTTTTTTTTGTCTTGCTGCTTTTAAGATTCTTAATTTGTCTTTGATTTTTGATAATTGTATTACAATGGGTCTTAGAGAAGATCTCTTTAAACTGAGTTTGTTTGGAGATCTATGAGCGTCATGAAATGGATTTCTGAATCTGTCCCCAGATTTGGGAAATTCTTAACCATCATTCCCTTAAATGAACATTCTGCTCCTCCTCCCTGTCTTTTCCTTCTCAGACTGCAATAATTACAGATTGTTTCTTCTGATTGTATTATATACATCATACGGGCTTTCTTTGTTTTTGTTTTTGTTTTTTTTTTATTGTTTTTTTCTTCATTCTCCTTTGACTAGTTAATTTCAAAGATACTATCTTTTAATTTGCATTCTTTTTCTTCTGCTTGATCCAATCCACTGTTGATGCTTTTTATTGTATTTTTCATTCATTGTATTTTTCCACTCTAGAATTCTGTTTGGTTGAGTTTTTTTTTTTTTTTAATTATTTTTATCTCTTTGTTAAAATTATCTTTCATTTGGGTGTTGTTTTCTTGATTTTGTTGAATTATCTTTTATGTTTTCTTGTAGCTCATTAAAATTCCTTAAAATTCTTAGGGTTCTTTTACTCTCATTCTGCCCAGCCCCTTCTGTTATTATTATTTTTTTATTCTCCAATGGTAGTGGCAGTGAAAGCAGAGACAGAGACAGTGGCAGCCATGTGGGCTGTAATGAATGATCTTTCAGACTGGAAATAGGACCTCAGGTGAACCTCTTCCTCAGGAATGTCGGAATCCTAGCCATACAGGATCAGCAGTCCCTACCATGGACCCCAAAAGGAGGATGAGGCTTGGAGAGTTATGGAGACCCAGACTGCAGCAGCAATGGGTCTACCTCCCAGAATCCCCACTCTAAAAGGCTGCATGCAGCTTGAAGAGTTTCATTTGGGGACTAGACCAACACACTGATCCAGATCTAGAGAAACAGACCACCCAGGATGCAGAGTAGGTTGGAGGGGAGGGCAGGAAGGACAGAGCAGCAAGATGGGCAGTAAAATCAAGCCCAGTGAGTCCCTGGAGGTGGTTGATCAGTGCCACCCTCTCATCCAGAGGAGGAGACTGCTAGTCATAAGCTGATCATGACCATGGATGTCAAATTGGGTCAGATGACCTTGTAAGACTTTCTCAGTGCTCCAGGGGAGCTGTCCAAGACCTTTCCCCTTGCTATTGTATTTGATGCCAGCTCTAAGCAGGCATCAATGCCTTTGAGTACATCTTCTCTCATATCTCCTGCTCCCAGAGCAAGCAATATCTGGTCCTGGTCTTCTACTTGTACTTCTACAAGGAGGAAATTTGAGACCTGCTTTCCAAGAAGCCTGCTAAGAGGCTAGAGCTGAAAGAAAAACTCTGAGGCATCTAAATCAAGTATCTTTCCTCCTTTATCACCAGGAATGTCAAGGAAATTAAGCAGCATATGATGAACTTGGGGAACCAGACCCATACATGAATCAAGTTAACTCCTGTTTTCATGCCATTTTTGTCATCATTGTGGAATACAGTGAGAATGATTCTGATGGCCAGGACCATATCCACTTGGATAAGTTCAATATGGTGGACCTATCAGTGAGAGGAGGAACAAATCATGCCCCTACACAGCTTGAGGGATGGCCACACAGTCCATGGGTAGTGGCGGCAGTGGAGGAGACAATGGTCATAGAGAGAGGCCTGAGAAAGCCTCCAAAATCAGCCTGTCACTCTCTGCCTTTGGCAACATAGTCACTGCTTTGATGGACAAAAGAACACTCACATCCCCTAAAAAGACCCTATGCTGGCCTGGCTGTTTAGAACTCTTTGGACGGGAATGCCAAGGCTATCATGGTGGCCACACTGGGTCAGTTTCTTATAGCTATACCAAGAGCCTTTCCACCCCATGCTTTGCCAAAAACCAAGCCAAGAACATCAAGAACAAGCCATGAGTGAAAGAGTACCCTAGGACACACTGCTGCAAGAATGCCAGGAGAAAATTGCCTGCCTGAAGTCCCAAGTGGAATCAATGGGGATGTTGGGGAAGTGGTTCCAGAAGAAGAGCAGCAGTAGAAAAAACGGTTGTGTCAGCCCCACTGGGGTACCATGAGAAGCAGTGATTGAAACCTGGTTGCTGAAAAGGAGGCTGATAACAAAAACAACCATCCTCCCAGGATCTTTCTTAGGTGTGACTGTGTGAGCAACATCCATATGGTATAATACTGAAGTATTATACATGGAATAAGGAAAAAAGATCTCTTTATGCCTTCTTCAAGGATATATAGTAGTGGGTGTCCTTGTGTGGAGAACTTATCCACAGGAGCGATGGGAGTGGCTGGAGTTTGTCATGTCTGAATGTCGGATGATGCAATGGTCCACTCAACCTGAGTTTGTCTCTCTGATTACAGTTCTCCAAGAGGCCCCAGAGAGAGGCTGCTGAAGGCAGAGAGAGGCTGACAGTCTCTGCTGGTAGAGTGGTCATTTTGGCCATCATGTTTTAAGGCAGCAGTCCCCAACCTTTTTGGCACCAGGGGCTGGTACTCCTATGAGAATCTAATGCCTGATGACCTGAGGTGGAGCTTAGGTGGTGATGCTAGTGCTGGGGAGCAGCTGCAAATACAAATTAAGCTTCACTTCCGCTGCTCACCTTCTGCTATGTGGCCCAGTTCCTACCAGGCCATGGACCAGTGTTAGTCTACAGCCCAGGACTTGGGGAGCCCTGGTTTAAGGCATTCTTCTGTAGCAGCCCGTCCTTCAGATTCATCTGCATTCTGAGCTCAGTCTGGCTCTAAGACAGAGGCTGAATTCTGAGCAAGTGAGCAGGAAGAGAAAGACCACAGCCCTCTGCTTAGGAATCTGCTTGGAAAGCCCAAATGTTAGTGACCATGTCCACTCCATGACTGATCCACTGACCCAGAGGCAAGACATCGAACTACACCAGCAGTGCTTTGCCTCCTTTGTCCCCGCTGGGCTCCCGACCCTAAGGGAAAACAGTAGAGCGCAAATCTATGTACAGAGTAAGGCAGGTAGGGCGTGTTATCACTGACTTCTGGAACATCTTCCCTGAGAAAGAGGTGTCCAATACCGCTGAATCTCATCTTTGTGGGGATGCCATTGTGTAACTTGCGGGTGGTGGGTTTTGGGGTTTTTGTTGTTGTTGTTTTACAAATTTACTTTGACATTTGAGAAGATGAAAGTTGTTTTTGTTGTCAACTTCATAAAGTTCTCTCTCTCCTTTGTAATTACATAAGGAGATGAAATGGAGTCACGAGAGGAAGTGAGAGCAGGAGCTTATGCCTGTATTAATGGAGGAGGTTTCTCAGCCCTGGACCTGTTGCCAGATGGCCCGAGCTGGAGGCGCTCATGGAAAGTTGGTTGGATGCTGGCATCTGAGCAGATGTAGTCACTGACGGAGTGTCTTCAAGCCCTGGTGGTACCGCTGCTGCAGGTTGGGTGGGAAGCTGGTTGGCAGTACGCTGGCTTCCTTGGGTTGGCTGCGTATGAGGCTGTTCTCACAAATCTGGCAGCAGAACCTATTCTTGTACATGCGGGTACTGTAGTGTGGCCTCCAAGAGCAGGAACTTTTTGCTGCAGGGCTGCCAGTGCAGGCAAAGCACCTCTCAACTGTGCGAGTTGTCAGGTATGAAACTCTCGCAGTCTGCATCGTGGCTCATGGCGCATGTACTTTCTCTGCAGGGACTGGAGGTCTAAACGACTTTAACCACAGAGGGTGAGGGGATAAGGGGTAGAGGAGCTTTTTCTGAGCTCGAATGTTCCCTCTCCAGGGGCCCGGGCTCCAGTTCAGACTCCAGTCTTGACTTAGAGCTCAAGTTTGTTCCACTTGGGACTGGGGAGATGGGGTGCAAGTGGCAGGGGCTCCTCTTTATGGGTCAGTACAGGGGGTCCTCTTTATGGGTCAGCATAGCTCTCTGTGCTCTGCAGGAGTGGGCACGGTGCTTGCTGGTTGAAGTCAGCCACAATCCTTGCCACCAGGGTTACTATCCTTGCCATAGTAATCCCACTAAAGATGGTCAGCTTGCCTCCTTTCCAGGCTCGGTGGCCTTCCATCTTTGCCACCAAGAAGCTGGAGTGGTTGTGAAACAAACAGAATAGACTCCAGTTATAAAATAAGTCCTGGGGATGTAATGTACAGCATGCTGACTATAGTTTGTAATACTATATCATCTACTGAATGTTGCTGAGAGAGTAGATCATCCAAGTTCTTGTCACAAGGAAAGAAAGCACGTATTTTGAATTCTTTATCAGATAAATCACAATCTCCATGTTTTGGGGATCAGTTCCTGGAAAACTTTTGTGATCTTTTGTTGGTATTGTATTTTCTTGATTTTTTATGTTTCTTGAAGTCTGTGTTGCTGTCTTCACATTTGACGTAACAGTCATTTTGTCCACTCTTTATCGAGTGACTTCAGATGAGAAATATTTTCTATCAGCTTTTCTAGGAATTCTGAGGCTTTCTCAGACTTTCAGTGGACACCTGCTCCACACTTCTTGCTTCTTCTTATGGAAGAATTCTTAAGCATATGTGTCTTCTCTCCATCCTATAACACAACAAACCCATTTTGGACAGCCTCCCTTTTGGTTTCCCAATGGTGATACTAAAGCTCAAATTTATGGTCTCTTTCTGGCCCGTAGATTGAAGCCAATTATCTGTATGTGCTCACTATCCATCTGCCAAAGCTCTTTCTCACTGCTGTCAGGAGTGTGCACAGGGAGCTGGTCATATAATTTGGAGTATACGTGGATGAGATGCACAGAGCACTGGGGATATACATGGCCCAGTTGGGAAGAACCACGGGCTAGGCATCCCCAGTGGTTCCTGGGCAGACTTCTCGATGGCATCTACAATGAAGTTAGCAGAATTTGAATCTGCATTCCTTTAATGCCCTCTGAGATGCCTATCTGCCACTTTCCCAGCATCATCATCTATACCTCAAGTAAAGCAGCACACAACTCAAAACTCTGGATGGGGTAAAAAAAAGAAATGGGCCTCTTTGGCTGCCAGTCACAGGCTGGGGAATCTGGGTGCCAATTCATATGCTCTCATTTTTCCCATGTGGGAATCATGGGCCAAAATGGTCTCTTTATGTACTAATTTCTCCTGCCTTAGGTTGTGCGGGTAAAGTCAAACTATTCTCTTATACATTTTGATGCATCCAAACATAATTTTTCTTCCTCCAACAGTGTGCTGGAACTACTTTACTGGCTTCTGGACTTCCAGAAAGGTTTGCTCATTCATGCTTAATTGTCTAATTCCTTGTTCTCAGGAGCTCCCAGACTATGCTGAGAGAAGCTGGAGCCAGTTTACAGACCACTGCAGGATCCACAGACAGGACCCAGGTCTGTATGCATGTTCCCTGAAGCAATTTATGATGGTCAATGTGGTCTGGGTTTCTATGACACTGAAGTTCTAAACAAAAGACAAAAAAAAAAAAAAAAACATTTTGGGTTTCCCTATTAAGCCTGTGCTTGAATGAACTCCATTCACCTGAATTATACTCATAACCATTGAAATTAATATTCCATGGAGCCTTAAAAACAAAACAAAAAACTTGAATTAAAAAAAATTTTGGAGGAAGCAATAGTCTTATCAGTAATTACCCTTAAATGTAATTAGATTATTTAAAAATCAAAATGTATATTTAATGTTCCTTTTGTGTTTCCTATTTGTATAATCATCATTGGCTATATACAGATTTGAGTAAAACTGGTAAATAATTTTAAGTATTCCCTTGTCATTGCTTCAGTATTACTTTTAATGCATTATGCTGATAGAATATGTTAGGCATTGTTCAGTGTGTTAATGATTTTCCTTATTTTAGGATGATATTTTTTAGGATGATATTTCCTATTTCTTTAGATAAAGATGATATTCCTTATTTTACTCTCTTTGAAAATAGAAGAAATACATAAAATATTACTATAACATACATTTCCTAATGTGTTTCTTCTGACCAATTAATGAACTGTCCAAGTATATTCGTTGCATGCATAATTATAATGTTGGTATACGATATTTACTTCATGAGTTAGAGCAAAGTATGTCACCTGGAATACAGCAATATGCACTTTGGCCTTCAAAGCAATCTTCACAAAAGACTCAGAAAATCCTAAGCTCTTACACTAATTTTACATGAAATGCAGCTATTACATTTGAAAGGTTGTTCTGCTTCTGGACAAAATACTTTTTTGAATTTAACATTAAAACAGGACTTCAATACAAAGGCTGGAGTTTAGGTACTCAAATAAACACATTAAAAATTTCATGAATTTTGCATATGCTTTAAGTATTTGTATATAACATTAAGATATGACCTTAAATTGTTAAAATGCATTAGTTCAGCTCATTTCTCCATTTAAGCACATGACACATACTTGATATATGTTGGCTATGTGATTTTAATTACTTTTCCTCTAATAAATGTGTTCTGAATTATCATTTTTATATTGTAAATTATAAGTTATCTTGAGTTATACATACATACATGTTATATTAAATTATACATATATTCATAATCCATTAAAATGTTATTACATTCTTCTATTAGGTAAATTTGTTTTTCCATATATATATATTTAACATAACATGTACATAAACAGGGTGTTTGCAGTTGTGACAGCACTAAATTTCAAACTAGTTTAAACAAAATCAATAATTTCTCTATATATTATGACAGATACTGCTACCAAAATTTTTAGAGTTAAAATGCTCTTTCAGATGACAATTAAAGAATAATAAGAGCTAGCCCCATCCCCCAGCGTCCATCTTAATTGCCCCAAATATCTATTTTTGCTTAACTTATATGCCTAACTGTGAGCGAATCTTATGGATACACTGATAGGGCAGTTTGGTTTCAAGCTCATATCCTTAGGCATGGGAGGTAAGTTGCATATCAAGTGACTGTGTGACTCTTTGTGGAAAAAAAGGTTTGTTTTATTGCTTAAATTTGGTTAAAAATGTAATGTGCAGAATGCTGGCCTTTGTACAAATTTAGCACTTTATGAAAAATAACCTTTATTATTTCTGTCTGCTGATAGAAATTCCTATATGTTTCCATTGTAACATGAACTTCTGCTTAAGCACAGTTCTTTGGGAAAATAGACAGAAATATGAAAATCAAAATGAGATACAGAGGATGGAATAGAAGGTGAAAAATTTGAAAAGCAATGAGATTAAGAAATCTTCAATGACTAGGACAGGAAAAACAAGCAAATGATTTGTGGACTTCGAAATCTGATTGCTGCCATAAAACCACATAGGTTACAGTAGTTACATTAGTTGTGGGTTACATTAATCTAACCTGGATTATAAATAAATGGAAGGTATTGGTTTGAGCTGACTTACATAATGCCGGTATTTCGGATATAGAAACAATACCTTAAAAAAGAATACAAAAATAATTTTTCATCCCTTTAAAACATGTCTCTAAGAATGGCTTAAATGATGCACTCAAGCATAACAATTATAAGTTCTGGATGAACTGTAGTATGAAACACAATATCAAGAGACACTTTATCAAGGTACTCCCAGTTTTACATCAAAATGTTTATATCAAACATTTTATAATTTGACAAACTTGTATTATGTTACATTTAATATACCTGTCAGCTAGAGATGGAGAATGAACATGAGAGTGAACTCATATACTTATGATAAAAGCTACATTTTTTTTCTTATTTCACAAATATTCTAGAAAAAAACCTATATAGATTTTGTTTTATTCTTTCTCTTCAAATTAACCTCCCCAAAGTTTCCTGAAATACTAACTCTATATTTTCCTAAAATATTAAAATTCTAATATTATAATAAATTGAGAACATACTACAATAATAAAATAATAATTTTTTTAGGACATGACATATAGAATTGATATAATTTAAAAATAAAATAGCTGCAGATTTTAATGTTGGTATCAAGCAAAATTCAAGATCTTTGCAGCCCAAGTCCTACTAAGATAAAAATCAAATAATGAATCCAGCCTAGCATTACATAAAAAGTTTCCATTTTTCCACTATTATCACCATATTTTGGGGCAGCACAGTGTAATAAATAGTTCATGGGACTTGAAATCAGAAAGATCTTAATTAGTATTGCTCTACTGCCATTTGTTGACTTTATGAACTTGTTCAAGTTACTAATACTCTTAGAAATCTTTCTCCTCAAATATAAATTATGTTTAATTAATTACTGGATTATATGGAGGGTTAAATATGTGAAAGAGATGGTATGTGAAGGTGCATGTTTCTCTTTTCCTTTATGCATTGGGAGAAAGAGCCCTTTCACTTATGGAAAAAGATGTACTCTTTTAATTTATGTGGTCCTTAAGACATTCTTTCAATTCATATTTGTGTCATGACCATCATCTTATTATTGTGTGGGGAAACATAGTCAAATCTAAAGTGTGGTACAGGATAATGAAAACCATCTGCCTTTATAAATCAAGGGAAATTTTAAAAATAATAAGTCAAAATATTTAATTAATGAATAAATGACAATCACCTACCCATCATTAGCAGACCTGAGTCATAGGATTCACCTGCAGAACTTGTATATGAAGATTCTGAGCCCCATCTGAGCCTCTTAACTGAGTTGAGAATGGGAAGCGGAAGCTGTGGGAAAGTGCTTAATGATCAAACTGCCGGATTCTCAAACTTTAAAGCAAGTGGCCCAAAGTGGGGGAAAAAGGGATAAAGGTCTAAGATATTGCATTAAAAAAAAATCTGCAGTGCCTAATTATGCTGATTTTATTTCTTCTTACTCTTGCTGTGGTACTCAAATAGTTAAAATTTTATTGAAAGTAAAAGTTCTCAAATGTTGGTATTCAGAATAATCACTTGAGGGAGCTTATAAAATATTAGGAAACAAATCCCAAACTACTAAATAAAAACTGTGAAAAATCAGACAAATATCTTAATATTTGTAAAGGCTCTGAAATAATCCTGATGCAAGTGTAAATTTGAGAACCTCTGGTTGAGACAAGAGAGTGACTTTGACAAGAAACAAATTTCTAAACTATATTTGATTAAACAATATATTGCCAAAAATTGACCCCCAAATCTCAGGAAAAAGTCTTCATATGAATGACAAAAATGCTTGGAAATAAATTATTTTTTTACAAATGTTCTCATTATAGTACATTTAAAATGGGATTCTAGTAAACATTTTTAAAATTCTGAAGAGGAATTATAGATTATAAGGTGTTCAGCTCACTGGCTATCTTGCACAAGAGGAAAAATTTAGAATACTCATTAGGAGGATTTGATTTGATTCCTTGGATCATAATTGCTGATACCAGACAGAGTAAATGTAGCTTAATTAAATGTATTTGAAAACATTTGATTGCAAAAGAACAGTTTTAAGTGTATTATATATTAGCATTTTATTATAAAAAAGACTGGAATAAACTATATGGGTAAAAACGAACAGATTTAATTTCTATTTTAGAAAATGAAGATATTGCTACACTTGATTTGGAGCCTCAAACAAGCCCGAAAAATATTGGAACAGATTTTTCTTTAATTAAATGTGAATTCTATGATTATCTCATTGATGATCAAATTTTGGGAGTAAGATAACCTATTTTCCAAATCAATATTTAATAATATGGAACCCAAGCAAATTAAAAACTGATAGTTCCTTTGCTGTTTCAGTAAAATTTTTTTTCATCTTTAGGTAATTATTGTGTATTCCATTATGTGAAATAAATATGTAAAATAGACAAAAGAGATTAGCTTTTGTTGGTGTGACTTGAAGTTAGGTAACAGAAACAAGTGCCAACCTGCTTACCCTTCTCTGCTAGTGACACAGAATGGTTTGAAATCTACTCATCGTGTACTAAAATATTTTAAACACAAATGTACTACATTCCTGGTATTCAGGGATATTAAAAACAACTGTTTTAGTGTTGAGCAGAGACAAAGGAATTCTATTATGTGTGTTTGCTTATATGCTCATGTGTATATTTACAATGTGCTTTTATTTATTTGTAATTTTTTTGTGACCGAGGCTCTATTATAAGATAGTTTCACTTAACTAATGAGGTCTGAACACTACTATGTTTCAATACAACTTTGCTCATTCCAGCTATTTATTCTATATCCAGTGCCCTGGATCAGAAGTAAAAAGCAATAAATAATAATAGGCACTCTTGAGAATTGCCTAGAAAATCAAGATAGTGCTTATTAAAAGAAACGAGAATGAAACTATAAAAACAAAGCTTCTTAACTAGAATATACAAGGTTTTGATAACTCTGGTTATGACTCAGATAACTTTACATATTCTATATAGAAATAGATAAAGAAATCTTTAATAAAATATTCTGGTATGTACAGGGTTGTTCATGGCTTAAAAGAGAATAATTTGTGATAGTTAAAAAGCTAATTAATGTGTGGTATGAAGATAAGCACAAAAAAACATGTGATTCTGGATGCAAATATAATTTAAGAAGGAGCTGGAAACCTGTATAAATAATCTTTCCATGTAACCACAGGTGCTGAAGGTACCAGCATAGCATTTGAAGCAATCAATTTTATGAGCAAAGATTGGTTCAAGAATTTTAAAAAGCATTTTAATTTACATAATGTGAAGTTAATAGGAAAGGAGGCATCACTTGAATATATAACTGAGAAAGTATTCCCCACCAAGGCGGAAAACACAAAGAGAAGAGCCATAGGCAGAATAAATTTTAGTTAGAATTAAACTATTCAAAAATGAAATAAAATATGTTTCTAAAGGTACATTTATGCTGTTTGTGTGAAAACAAACATGATATAGCAGCAATCACAATTATTTACTATTACTGTTTTAGCTTTGCCAATTTAGTTTGTTTATAATTAATATTACTATAATAATGACACATTAATATATAAAATATATTTCATTTTATTAGAAAAAACTAATTCAATATGAAATTAAATCAATTAATATCAAATTAATATTAGTATTTTATATTACTGTTTGGTAACTTAATTTAAATGTTCATTAAAATAATGTAATATTTTAAAAGGGGATTGATATATATTAGTGATTTTCACAAATACAGAGGTCTGCAAAGGTCGTATAAAGAATTTCTCACAAATGTCTAATTTTAATGTCTTCTTTCAGAAAATGTGATATATAGATACTGATGAATGTTCATTTTTTAAGGTACTAAATAAAGTAGCAGATTTCTACTTTAAATAATATACTACTTTATGTGATAGTTTATATATAGGAAAATGTGTTTTTCAGAAGGATACAAAAAGATTTCTGTTTCCCAACTGAATTATTTACGAGAGTTTTTCTTTAACTTTTTCTATTAAAAAACGTCACCAGTTTAATGATTATTTGAGTTATGTGATTAAACACAAAAGCCTTTTCTTGCTCTGAGGAGGCTGTTTCAACCTCAACCTACATATGTCAGGATAGGCTAAACATATGCTGTAGTAACAAATACCCCTTAAAATCTCACTGGTAGGATTTCAAAAGTATATTTCTTGCTCATTTTAAGTTCCATGTGGTTTCAGATATTTCTCAACAAAAGCTATCTCCCATGTTTAAAACTCAACTATTGAAGCCATTCTCAGCTTGTAACTCCTTTTTGTTATGAAATAAAGCCTTTTCTGTTATATTGTTCTGGCAGGGGAAAAGCAAGAGAATAGAACTCTCTAATGATTATTTTCTGTCTTAGCCTAGAAATGACACATTTCTTCTCTTCACTTTTTAATGACCAGAAAGACTCACACAACTCTGCCTAATTAAAAGACATGTTGAATGTGCGTCTTTTTTTTTTTGTACAAGACAAGGAAAAATAGATATAATGATGAATTCTTGTAATCTCTGCTTCAAAAACTGAGCCCAAATTTACAATGTTTTTGCTTAGATAGTAAAATCAGTCCAATGTTAGGGCACTGATGTTAAGAATTAGATAAAACTATTGTTTGCAAGAGCATTTAGTTTATTTAACATAATAAACCTATTATTTTACAAAACAAATGAAGGATAATATACTATTTTTAAGAAAAAATTGGATAGTATGATTGGCTTCTAAATATAAAGTTTTCACACACAATCTCCAAATAAATAAAGCCAACTGTAACCTATGCCAGGAACATAATTAGGAGATACAGCTTGCTAAAAACTCCAATTTACAGGTATAAGGGGAAAAACATCCAAAACATCCTTGTAGCCATTTCTTAGGTAGAATGAGCAATAGGGGCCTTAAAATAAGACATATACAGTATTATCCTGGAAGGAAAAAGTCCGACTCTGAGTGGCAGAAGAATTGGAACATGTCAAATGTCTGTGGATCAGAACAATGCCTATTAGGCTACTGAAAGGAAAGGACTAAAACATGTGGAGTCAGAAGTAAAAAAATGGAGAAGCATAATTTTTGAGGAGACATTATTGGAAGCTTGGTGGTAAAGGGAGGGGACAGTGAAAATATGAATCCTTCAGAGACAAAAGAATCAGAAGAAACTATCTCTTCTACCTCTGGCGCACTCAGGAAAAAGGCAATTAGTAAAAAGATTTCAATGTGCCGCCAGATTATGATAAACTTGAACTAAGAATCTTATTCTGCCATTCAAATCCCTCAGCCTCATCTACGTGTAATTAACTATAATTAATGTTTCAGAAAAGTAAAAGGGACTTACTTTAAAATACACAGAAAAATTAGCAGCATTCATTTCAGATCTACTACAAGAAGAAAACAGAAAGCAACTGTTGAAATCTTCAGTTGATAAAAATACACACCAAAAACAATTGTGAAGCAGAGGAAAATTATAATAGAACACGCTGATATAAATTAAATAACACTCAATAAGAATAGCAAAATGACAGGATACTATGGATCATAAAGTCAACAACTCAGACTATAAATGGATTGTAAATAAGCTAAAAAACAGGAAACATGAATTAACCTTAAAAACAATTTACTAAGTGAAAGAAGCCAGTCACAAAAGGTATATTGATAGATGTCCAGAATAGAAAAATCTTTAGGGAGAAAGTAGATTGTTTAGGGTTGAGGAGATGAATAGGAAGTAACTACTAATAGTATAGATTTCTCTTTGGAGTGATGAAAATGTCCTGAATTTAGATTGTATTGATGATTGCAAAGTTTTTGAATATCTAAAAAACCATTGAATTATATACTTTATGTCAGTGTATTGTATGGTATACAGATTATTTTTAATAAAACTGTACAACACATGAAAATGTGAAATCAAATTTTCTGAACTGAGGAAAAAGTCAAAGGAATAGACAAAAACAAAGACTAAATTTTAAAATTCTCAAGGAAGAATGATTTGACTGAAAGTATAGTAAGGAAATTTGAGTAGAGGAATAAAAGCAAAGAAGATAACTATAATGAAATAAAAAGGAATAAAATCAATGAGAGAAAGCCATAGATTTAGAATATAGAGAACAAAGACCTATCATAAGTATCATTAGAATGTCTGAAAAGGAAATCACAAGAATAAAACAAACTGATGTTTAGAGTTATTATCAAAGAAAAGTCTCTAGAATTTAAAGATGATCTGAATAAACATTTTGAAAGGGCCTACTTATACCTTGTTATATTGACTCAGAATGATAAATCTTGATATATATGTATATACACATATGTATATATATCTTAAAAACAAAGATAACAGAAACCACTAATCTTTCAAATTAAAAAGACCAATTACATACAAAGGAAAGAAACGAGAATGATGCAACATGAAAATCAAGTGGTGGTGAAGTAATATTGTCAAAAAATGCAAGAGAAGATAAGGAAGTTCAAGATTTTATACTCTGTAAAAATGCCATTTAAGAATATAAGCTAGAGGTACCCTTAATCAATAATGGTGGACTAGGAAGCTCCAATTTTTTATTCCCCCACTGATACATTTAAAAAATAACTAGACTGCCTAAAATAACTTTATAGAAGCTCTGGAAATTAGTCAAAGATCTACAGCACTCAAATCAACCTCTACTCATGAAAAAGGCATATTCAGAATGATAGAACATTTCATGTTGTTTATTTACTCTTGATCCTCCCCATCCCCAACACATCCTTGTTTAGAAGTCAAGGCCTGTTTCTCAGTTAACTTCCTTGGACCAGAGAGATAGCAGAACAGACCAAATCTGCAGCAACCTAATTTGTCTTGGGGCTTCCAGAGGTGTTGTTCTCAGTATCACCTAGCATAGAGCTCAGAGTAGGAAAAAACATGAGAGACAGTGGACATGGCTGCTGAAAGCCACAGGGTAACTACAACCTGCAGATGCATTGGATAAGAGATCATTAGCAGAGGATTACAATATAATAGTTAAGGCCCTGAGGAGAAGCAGGAGTGATACTCAGGGAAATTAACATAATTAAAAGAAGCCAAATATACTCAGACAGTGGGAAAAAAAAAAAAAAAAACAAATAAGACAAACACAGACCCAGAGAAGTATACTAAAAACAGAAGGCCTGAGAAGACCTTCAGCCCAAGTAATAGACTGATACCAAGTATTAGAATGTGCCCTGCTTATTAGTAGAGATTTTCAACTACATGAAGCCAGTCTACAAATACTGGGAGAGGTGGTTGCTTTTGTAGTCAAGTACCCATTTTTCAACAAAACATCATAAGGAATACAAAGAAATAGAGAAATATGGCCTACTCATGCTGAAGACATGGGTATTAGACTTACCAAACAAAGACATAGCAGTTTAAAATAGATTGTTATGACTATAATGTAATGATACATTCTAAAATTTACATGGACTCTCAGTGGACTCAAAGTAGCAAAATCGTTTTGAAAAAGGAAAGCAAAATAGGAAGTTTCATTCTTTCTGGTTTAAAAACTTAATAGAAAACTACAATACTCAAAACAGAGTGTATGGAATAAATACAGATACATAGATGAATAGAATAGTGTAGAGAACCCAGAAATAACCCCTTGCATATGTGGTCAAATGATTGGAAAAAGATGTCAACACTATTCAATGAGGGAGAGGACAATCTTTTCAAAAAATTGTGTTGGAAAACTGGATATCCACTTGCAAATGAATGAAGATGAGCTCTTACTTTAAATTGTCTATAAAAATCAACTCAAAATGGGTAAAAAACCAATATATAAAAGCTAAACTATAAAACTCTTAGGAGAAAATATAGGAGGAAAGCTTCATGACACTGGAATTGGCATTTCTTTGGTATGACACTAAAAACATAGGCAACAGTACAAAAAATAGATTAATTCAACTTTGTCAAAATCAAAAACTTTCCTGGGTCAAAGCACACTCTATCAACAAAGTGAATAATCAGCCCAAGAAATAGGAGAAAGTATTTGCAAATTATATATCTGAAAAGGGATTAATATCTAGAATAGATATGAAACTCCAACCATGCAAACAAATAAAACAAAGATAAAAACCCACTTATAAAATTAGCAAAGGACATTTCTCCAAAGAAATATAAATGATCGATAAGCACATGATAAGATGCTCAACATCACTAATCATTAGGGAAATGTAAAACAAAATCCTAATGATATATCACCTGATAACCATCAGGATAGCTATTATGAAAATAAACAACCAAAAAATAATAGATGTTGGCAAGAATATGGAGAAATTGGGATCCTTTTGCATTGCTGGTGGAATGTAAAAAGGTACAACTATGATGAAATTGGTACTGAAGTTCAAAAAATTAAACAAGCAATTACCATGTGACCCAGCAATTTCACCCAGCAGAATTGAAAGCAGGTACTCTAACAGATATTTGCAACAGCATTATTCACAATAGCCAAAAAAAAATGAAGCAACCAGAGTGTACATTGACAAATGAATTTAAAAATGAGTCATATACATAGAATATTATTTGAATATTATAGGTTATTATATATCCTATATATTATACAATATTATTCAAGCTAAATAAGGAAGGAAATTCTGGTTTTGCTACACATGGATGATTTTTTAGACATTATAATATGTGAAATAAGCCAGTCAAAAAAGAACAAATACTGTATGATGAAACCAAGGGAAATTGTAACTTTGATTAAATTTGGATTTAAATCCTAGCTCTAGAAATCACATAGCCCTCAAGGACCTAGGCTTTACTGCAGATAATCAGCAACCCTCCAAGCAGCAGAAGACAGTGGCCAGGACCTGACTAATGTTCATATAGTCCAGACCTCTGACAGGCAACAGGTAACGTTTTGACATGTTATGTTTCAGTTCCTGAGCCTCAAAGTGGAATGATACCTCCCAAGCCCCACTGCCTACTTTTCTATTAAACTGGACAGAGGGACACTGGAAAAGACCTCAAAGCTGACCTCAAGACCTGAAGAAATGATTTATTATCCTTACTTCACCTTTAACTAATCAGTTCCCAGCACTACCTCAACCTCCTATTTTGCCCTGTACAGTCTGTAACCTACATGTCATCAAGAGTCAGGTCTTTAGAGCATTAACTCCCCACCTCCAAATTGGCAATTCAATGTTAAATTATCTTTTTCTCTCTATACTGCAAACTTCTGCTCATGCATTTCTTTGAGTCAGTGAGTGCAGGCAAGCAGAATCAAGGAAAAACATTGAGGTTACGATGGTTACGATAACAATGATTCCACTTACATGAATTACCTATAATAGTCAAATTCATAGGACAGAAAGTAGAATGTTATTTTCCAGGGGCTGGTGGGAGGCGGTAATGAAGAATTATTGTTTATGATTATGGAGCTTAAGTTTGGGAAGATGAAAAAAGTCTGGAGATAGATTATAGTGATATTTTATAAACAATGTAAATATATTTTAGGCCCCTGAAATGTACACTTAAAATACTTAAAATGGCCAATTTTATGTTAATACTAAATAAAAAAGAGAAAATAATTCATTCTATTTAGCTCTACTTCAGTAAACAAATAAATAAATAAATAGGCAAAATTCATGGAATAGTATTTCTAAAAGTATTTTTTGAAATTAGTAAAGACAAGATTCATCCTATTATATTCTGGCAATACAGCTGTTGAATGTCTTAATTATTTATTTAGAAAAGTGAGACAACATTCAAGAATAGCATGTAAATATTATGTATTTAACAAAATAAAAATCAAATAGCAAAACTTAGGTAAACTGAAAGAGACAAGAAAATAGCATATTCTCTTTAATAGTTAAGGAGTCAAATCTTGTAAAAATTTTTGCTAATAATACAAATATTAGAAGTACAGAGAAAAATTCTAATTTATAGTTTTAAATAGTTAAGTCTATTTAATGAATGAATAAATGTAAATGAACAGAATTCCATACAAAAGCTGTTGGAACACACCCACACCCCACAATATAAACAAAAAGAATAAATAAAAAAGGGAGACATATAAATGAAAATATAAATTAACTAAAAGAAAAAAGTAGTAGAACTATTGAATAAATCAAAAACTATTTGATAAAAACTAATCAAAGTTTAACAATTATAAAGAAAACACAAACAAAATATGAGGGAAATGGGAGGGGAAAATAATATTGAGTGATGAGAAAACTTGCTAATCATGAGATAAATTCATACAAATGTTTACAAATAAATATAAAAATTTAGATTAAAATAAATATTATCTAAAAATTTTATTAAATATTTCTTAAGTGCACACTAGTAGAGGTAAATAAAAGCAGATTTCCCCAGAAGGAATAGAAGTAGTTGTTACAAAAACCACATTAAAAGGCACTAGGCTAAATGTTTCTCAAGGGAATTCTATTAAACCTCACAAGTTAGGTAATCTCTGGGTTACCTGACTTGTTCTCATAGCCTAAAGACTAAAATCATCCAGATTCTATTTCTTGAAAAACAAATAAATTTGATGCTTAAACCTGTTAAAGATTGCACAATATGGAAAAATGTACATCAATTTTATTTGTGGATATCAATGCAAAATCTTTAATGGAAAAAGAAGTAAAAACGTTCTAAAAGAACATTTAAAAATATAGTTCAACCATAGCAACTAGTCAGTGGCTGTTTACAGTTTGGTTTTCCGGTCGCCTAAAATCTGTTTTATTCTCCTTCCCATATCACCTTCTCAAGCAATACAACTTTATCATCCAGTCACTGTATTCAAATGAAAGTTTAGGATTTCTGGGTGATAGACTCATTTTGTTAACATCTGGTTAATTCTTTATGATCAGATAACCTATATAACCAAAGAGATAACAAAAGAGAATTTACCTGCCCCGCTACTGTCCTCAACATATACCCAATATATAAAGGTGCAGCAAAAAGTGCATAATTGCAATTAAAACTGTCACTCAAGAAAGGAAGGAAGGAAGGAAGGAAGGAAGGAAGGAAGGAAGGAAGGAAGGAAGGAAGGAAGGAAGGAAAGATTAGAAATACACAGCAGTCATTGGACCATATCAATAATAACTTCCCGCTGGGCCCAATCTAGAAAATGTTTTGACCCTGGTGTGATTGAATCCCAATTCTGCTTTGTGAGAGTAACTCACCATCACACTCTTCTCCAAAGCCTCCTAATGCCACCCTGTAGGACTATTCCTTTTCCATTATTATCATTATACATATTTGAAGTGGCTGTTGGCATGCATACCTTCTTTGGGGACTGCCCGTTTTTACTGTCCCCTTCTTATTGGTTCAAGTTTGGAAGTGGAGTTGATTTAAGTTTCCAATAAGCAACAGTAATTTTCAGTCGGCTCTGATTAATTGACAAGATAATTTCTCAAAGACTTATTGAGCATCTGATCTGTTTCCCGTCCATTCTGTGTACCAGAAACCACCTAACCACATGCAAAATTATTTTCTAAATGTAATCCTCGATCGTTTCATTTATTTTCTTCCTAGACTATTCTCTCTCTCCTTCCTTCCCTCTCCACACCCACTCTCTAATTCTGAACACCTTTGAACACCTCGAGGTTATCTGAAATAATTGGTTTATCTAGGTCAGAAAACTCTTAATCTGAGCTTTGCACAAGGCTCTGCTCTTGTGCTATTTTCTTTTCCTGAGATCTGTTGCTCAACTCTAGCTATTGGAAGTCCAGAAGCAGCCAACTTTTTCCAAACTTTTAAGAGTCTCTAAATGTTAGGACTCTGCTTTATTTCATTTTGTAAAGTGTCTAATTCTTTTCTCAATGTATCTCTTTTATTAAGTATCTTTCTGAAAGCATAAATAAAAGCCAATGCACACTTTAATTCTCAGATTTCTTAGAACTACAGATTAGCAGGCAACAGCTACTAAAATAATTCAGTCTACTAAATTATCAAGGGCAACAGCTTTGGGGTATTGCTGCTGCCCAAGGTGTTGACATATTTTTGAGCTCTGATGTCAGTTTCTTAGAAACTACCAGCTGATTGCTAAACCAATCCATGTTGCAGGGATCCTTATCCCCAGGCCATGGAACAGTATGGGTCTGTGGCCTCTTATGAACTGGGCCTTACAACAGTAGGTGAGTCGTGAGCAGGGAGCAAAGCTTTATCTGTATTTGTAGCCACTCCCGACCGCTGGTATCACCTCCTCAGCTTCAGCTCAGATCATCAGGTATTGATTTTCATAGGAACACGATCCCTGGTGCCAAAGAGGTTGGGACTGCTGCCCTATTTTGTATGATCATGGTGAAATTATTTCACTCCAAAGTACTAATTCTAATTAATTAAGGAAGTGGTATTGTTATATTAGTGACAAAAATGTGTAGCAGCTCAATTATAACAGGAATTTATTTTAAGCTCATATAAAGTTTAGTTAATGTCTCTGATCTATTTGTTCTTCTCTTTCAAGAAATGACAAAACCCCAAGTTCCTTCTATTATGATGGAAGATGGCTATGCTATCTGTACCATGTGTCTTTTCAGAGTCAGTATACATATTAACCTCAGACAGTACAAGGGAATTATTCAGGGTCAGTTTTTATTGCTCAATATTAGAAGCAGCCCCATAACTTTTATTCACATACTGTTGACACAAATTCTTTCAGCAGCAGATTGTTGTTACATTGTTCTAAGCATTAGGCTGAGGGTGGCTGAAAGTTTTCTCTGCATTCCTGTTCCACCCTCCACCTTCATTCAGCTTTCAGTTGCTTCTGCATACCTCCACCATGGAGATAGGTTCTCTTTCAATGCTTTTACCCTGAAGCTACACATATCTTTAGCTTTTAATTCTTTTTGGGATTAAAAAAGAATAGCGGCAGTTGCCCTGGTGCAGCCTTAGTGTTTGTGTACCTGGGCCCTGGAAATAGATAGCACCTTCTCAGTGTCTTTGTGCTCCTCCTGTGGCAGCAAATTGATTTCTATCTGTGGTAGGTGTTAGGAAGAAGAGAATTCCCTTCCCCTCCCCATGTAACAGCAAACTTCTGTTTCATATCAGTGTAGCATCTGGGGTCCAGGAAGCTTTTGTGGACCTTCCATAGACACAAAGGGCTTTTACTTTTACCCTTCCTCTAAAAGCTGTATCTTTTTGCCTGCTTTATGGCAAAGAGAATTTCCTATCCTAGACAGATTTTGTTTCTTCCACTTACATGAAGGCCTTATGGTTTGCTACTCTCATCTCTACCTCTGTAGCTAAAATGGATAAAGACTCATTTCTTATGAGAGGAGGGTCCAGGGAAGCAATGTGACCAATAATCATTTCATGCATGCCTGTACCACTGAGGGGACTTGCTCCTGTCTTCAGCTCTGCCCAGTCTTCCTCTTGAGAATCTGGAGGAAGCCAGTGGCTCCCAATTGTTCTCTACTGAGGCCAGCCCAAATCAAACTTTAGTAATTCATCATTTAGTCAACTTTTCACATGCTTCTTTTGAAGTTCACTATATTTTCTCTGAAAGTTCATTTGTCCTTTATCTCCTGGGAGAGGACTGTCGTCTTGAAATTCAGTTCCTTGGTTGCCTTTTGACAACAAGTCTTCAATACCTTCAAAAAGTGTTATGCTTTTTATTTTATTTATTTATTTTTTTCCTCTTTCGGTTGTTAAGATGGGAGTCATGTTCTCTTACTTTCTACATATTAAGTGGAAGTAGAACTCTCCTGATCATTTACCATTGTCTTTTTACTATGTCATAATCTCCATTAAGGTTTTATTTATTACTACAAATTGAAGTATGTAATGCAGTGCCTGGAATATAATAAAAATGAGACTTGAAATGTGGATAAATAAATATATAGTATATTAACTAGAATATATAGTATTCTAACAGGCAAATAAATAATATTTTGTTATATACATGCATTTCTTTTCTCATTTCCCCCTCCTCCCCCAAAAAGCCATATACTTTTATTTAACTCTCATATTTCTAAATTTTATGCTATTTTGGTGCTTTTCACAATCAAATCTTGTGTGTCTGTATGGACATGTGTGTGTAAATATTTAATTAATGTTTATTTCTCCTATCCGACTGCAGGATTCACAAGGATATATTTTTTGTTCACTATTGTTTTCCTAACATCTAGAACACTACCAAAATAGGCCCTCAAATAACTGTTGAATGAACCAATAAGAGAAAGAGACTTAAAATAAGTTAATTCAGGAAGATAACAGAAAAATCATAAAATAATACAATATTTTTTTGTTTTTCAAACATGATTTTAAAAGTTTAAGGAATTATATTTGGAAGTGTATTTAAATTATTCAGTTCAAACTCTGTTGAATAAATGAAGAAATTAAGGACAGAAAAAATAAATGAGTCTCCCAAAGTCACAGAACTCGTTAGTGGCTGAGCCTGAATCTATTGTTCTAACTCTAAATCTATTGTTCTCTTGATTTGAGCTCTCTGAGAGAAACTCTTTAAAACATTGGTTTCTGGTTATAAAAATGCCCATGTTGAGAAAAAGGGGTAAAGAAGATAAAATTCCAAGATATATCTCACCCACAATGCCCAAACAGATGGCCATACTGCAACAGTTCTCCCAGGGAAGTTATATTCAGAGAAGGCAATGCATCACCAGGTCTCATAATTCCAATGGATAGTAAATGATTTCATAGAATATCAGGCAGCATATAGCTATCAACATTTCAAAATTTCCTTATGAAAGGAAGATAAATGCAAAATAGCTTTATTTTCATGCTCTAGCTGGTGATTTCTCTGTTGTGTCCTTTTTAACACAGGTAAAAAAAAAAAAAAAAAAAAAAATAAAAAGAATAAAGTTGGCCAGACATTTCAGGTATTCATAAGCTCAGAAAAAATCTAAAATTTCTACTACTATCAATAACAATAATAATAGCTAATAATAATAATTTCTAGCATGAACCAAATATAATACAAAATTGGTTATTCCTTAAATACTTAAAACCTTCAAATAACCATCGTAATATATCATTTTTTTAACTAGGTGATGAAAAATATAGGCTTAGAATGTTGAAAAATCTCAGAGAACTAAAAAGTGGTTAAAGGGCTGAAATTTAAATGTAAGTTGTTTCAAGTTACTATAATATACATAGATAATAAGGTATAAGATGTAAAAAAATAATCAATTTCTTGAGTGCCAACTATTATTAGACACCAATTTTAGTTTCTTGATTGTATGGTTAAGACCTGAATTTAGTATCATTATAATAAAACAATTTTTAATTTTTTTAACAATACATGAAACCATCTACCAAGAAACTATACCATGGTTTTCAAACCCACATCTCTATTAGCTCTGTTCAGTAGAAATATAATTACAACTACATATTTTATTTCACATTTTTTGTTAGCCACATTTGTAAAAAGTAAAAAGAAATAGGTAAAATTAAATTTTTAAATATATTTTATTTAACCCAATATATCAAAGATATTTCAATTCAACATATAAACAAAAAAAGGACTATAAATGAGATGTTTCACATTTTTTATAAGTCCTTGAAATCAATAGTGTATATTTTGCAATTATCTCATCATATTTTACTTACCAAGTTGGATTTTTTTATTATTCCACTTATGTATGTTGCATTTGTATTGTAAACATTATCACAATAGTGTCTTTGAAGTGCAGACATTCAGGAGAAAATCTCAAATATATAGCTGTTTCTAGATTTGCCAATAAACCATGTTTGAATTGTCTTTTGATCTATCACTAGATTTTTCATTATAATTTTTGAAAATATATTTGATCTTTTTATTTTTGTTCTCATATATTTTACAATTGAAAAACTGGTTTTGAATATCGCTCTCTTCTCTGTACACAACAGCTCGCACCTACGCTGCTGTCTGCTGGTAAGCGTAATTGTTATTTCCATTACCCGGTGTCTGAGTCATTTTCTGCATCACTATTCACTATGGGCTGTGAACACTTTCTTCATTACCATCTATTTGATTTATTTAACATTGCTTCTAAGCCTGATTAATTTATAGGCTGTATATAATATTTATTTCCATGCTGCGAAAGTTTTTTCCTATATTACTATTTACTCTTAGTTATTTTTCCAAAGGTGGTAATTCTTCCAAGAAGTTTATTGTTAATTATTTTGAAATCTACTTTACAGTTGTTAAGTCTTTTGCCTTCAAATAATTCAGTATTTTTAATCTTGCATTGTTACATTATAATATTGCTTGAATATATTTTTGTCACATCTCTATATCATACTGAATTTCACTAGCAAAAAGTTGAATTTCTATAATCAGAGAAGAACCATATCTTTCAACATTTTGGAATACAGTTTTTGCAAAATAATAGATACTCTATTAAGAAAAATTATAAATTATAAATATCTCTCAGGATATAGTTTAACTTATACAAAACAAATATAATTTTTAAAATACATAATAATTTTATTACTGTCAAAATTATTTTATAACAAATAAAACTAGTGAGGTAGAAACTGTAATATCACTTGGTAATGACTGTTAGGATGCTGAAGCTGTCAAATCATATGTCATACATAAGCAAGTGAAAATCAGTTCAATAACTTTTTAAAAATCTATTTCATGACCATTTTATGAATCTTACAAATAAGTAACCCATCGTGTTCAATAAATGTTGACTATTTGAGAAATAAGAATTCTGAAACTGTAAGGGTGTAACTCCATGAAATGATTCATTCTGGTTGATGCCTTCCTTTTTTTCATGTGAGCATTTATTTGCTGTTCATTTTTCTCTTTCTTTGTCTATTTTCTCTTTCCATTAGCCTCCCTGACTCTAATATCACAAATCCTAAACGTATCTACTACCACAATCTGCTTCTCAAGATAGCGAAGAGGAAACAAATGAACAGAGGAAAAAGAATATTGGGGAAAGGAAAAAGAGGAAAAAAAAGGGATGAACAAAGATCTAGGTTTCAAATGGAACTTTCATATTTTCCCTGTTTGCTAATGAGTGCTTCTCTAGCAGCTAACATGTATTGTGTGATAGCTACATGACAGACACAATTCAAAGTCTTTTACAGGTATTAACTGACTTAATTCTCAAAAGTCTATAAGTTATATGAAATTATTATTTCTGTTTTATAAATAATAAACCCTGGAAGGACTAAGAAAAATTTCCAGAGTCACATGGCCAGTTAGCGCCAGAGCACTTAATAAACCTGATCTTTTGCTTCTTAACTGCTCTAGAGTTGAGAAATTGTTTGTATAACAAATAAAGAATTATTTCGTGGCAGTCAACTTTTACAAAATTAAATGTCAGTCACTTCATTAGCTAAGTGATTTAGAGCTAACTGAAGATACACATATTGCAACAAAAAAATTATTTCCTTAAAAAGTAGTTCAAATGGTACACTTTTGAATTTCCATAATCCTATTGTATTTACCATCAATATCACAATTTCTTGTTTATTTTGATTAAAAATAAATTTTTAAAAGGTTGCAGAAAATAAACTTTTTAAGAAAGGGATTTTCTAAGAAAAGGAAAAGTAAGTTTAATATAAAGGCCAAAATTAAAACTTTTATGTTTCTTTAGATAAAATACCATTATCCTCTATGACCTCAAACATTTTGTCTCATTAGCATTTACCATTTTAAGGGAGGAAAGAAAGAAAGAAAAGAAGAAGGAAGGAAGGAAGGAAGGAAGGAAGGAAGGAAGGAAGGAAGGAAGGAAGGATGGAAGGAAGAAAGGAAGGAAGGAAGGAAGGAAGGAAGGAAGGAAGGAAGGAAGGAAGAGGAAGGAAGGAAGGAAGGAAGGAAGGAGAAGGAAGGAAGGAAGGGAGGGAGGGAAGGGAGGGAGGGAGAGAGAGGGAGGAGAGAGGAAGGAGGGAAGGGAGGGAGGAAAGGAAGAGGAAGGAAGGAAGGGAGGAAGGAAGGAGGAAGGAGGGAGAGAAAGAAGACAAGAAAGAAAGAAGGAAAAGAAAGAAAGAAAGAAAGAAAGAAAGAAAGAAAGAAAGAAAGAAAGAAAAGAAAGAAAGAAAGAGAGAGAGAGAGAAGAGAGAGAGAAGAGAGAGAAAAGAAAGAAAGAAAGAAATAGAAAAAAGAAATAGAAGAAAGAAAGAAAGAAAGAAAGAAAGAAAGAAAGAAAGAAAGAAAGAAAGAAAGAAAAGAAAGAAAGAAAGAAAGAAGAAAGAAAGAAAATTATGGGACAAATTAATAGTAATATTCTACAGCAGCAAAGATATTAAAAGGACAAAAAAATTAAGAAAAGATGTATACCATGTAAAAAATGTATGCAATTCATTTATTGTGCCCTACCATATAATTGGCAGAGAACTCAACAATATGTGAAAATTTTTTTTAAGTTTATAGAAAATCATAGTTCAAAGAAGTCCAATGCCCTTTGGCTTTTAAAAATTAGAAAAATTAACCTATTCAGATTTTAGACCTATGTCATTCAGCTAAAAGCTTTGACAAAAGTAATACAAAATTGCATGATGAAAAAACACAGGATTGTTTTTCTTTTCCTATATCTGCATTTAATGAAATTGTTTGATATTTTCCATATTGGCATGTTATGAAAATTTTTTCCCATGCTCAAGTAAATTTTGGAAACACTTGGCTATGCAAATTTAAACAGCTAGTTTAACTCCCAGATTTCCCAGAAATTTTACTATTTTGACATGTATTGTGAATTTTCAAGAATGCTATATAAAATATTTTATTTTACAAATACATTTGACCTATATTCTCCCTTATTGAAGAAATATAATTTTCTATTATGGGAAATTAAATATAAAAATGGAAAGAATACTGAAATTACGGAGAAGACATTTTGGTTTTCAACTACCAATGTGTCATTATAGTGTCCCTAGATTATCACTTAATTTTATAAACAAAGTTCCTTTAGCAATCTGTGAAATTTGCTTAACTGGCATACATTCATAGTCTACAACTAATTTTCTATCAAATAAAGCAGTCATTACTAATACTGACATTTTCAAATGAGACATTAGTTTTGTATACATGAAGATTGTCATAAAATAGCTGTAAGTCATTTAATTTCTCTGAGCCTCAGTTCTCTTACTCCCATTTGAGAATTTGCATTATGTACATCATTTCATAATAAATGTAAATCAAACCATGATACTCTATACCTTAAACTTAGTGCCTGTTGGTTATATCACGATAAAACTGGGAGAGAATAGTTTACTAGATGAGACATTATAGCAGTGAATTGAACAAGTTGATTTATAGCCCTTACTAGCTCTCATTCAACTTAAAAACAAGTGCTAGAGTTTCCTAGAAAATGTCCCTGCAACTGAAACCACAAAAAATCTCTTATCCAAACTTATTTACCAGGTTTTTTTTTTTTTTTTCAAAATAGACTGTCTTTTATAAAGCAGTATTGGGTTCACAGAAAAATTAAATGGAAGGTACAGAGATTTCCCAAATATCCCCTGCCTCACATGTGCATAGTTTTCTCCATTATGAACATCTCCTACCAGAGTGGTACATTTGTTACAATGATGAACCTACAAGGACACATCACTGCCATCCAAAGTCCATAGACTACATTATGGTTCACTCTTGGTGTTGTACATTCTATGGGATTAGACAAATGTATAACAACATGTATCTACCACTATGGTATCACAAAGAATATTTTTATTGCTCTAAAAAATGCTTTATGATCCCCCTCCCCACCCCAACCCCAGGAAACACAACTGATCTTTTTACTGCCTACAAGGATTTGTCTTTTCCAGATTGTCACAGAGTTGGAATCATAATATGTAACCTTTTCAGATGATATTCTTTTACACAGTAATATGTGTAGGTATTGTTAAGGGATTGGTTCCAGTACTCCCACAGACACCTAAAACTGTGAAAATAGTATATAGCAATGCATACAGTTAGCCTTCCATATTCATGGATCCCAATCACAGATTGAAAATATTGTTTTTGGTCAATGATTGATTGAATTTGCTGGTGTGAAAACCTGGAATATGGAGGGTTACGTTATGTATTTTTTAATTTATATTTTAAATACATATTTACTTTTTAAAAAAAACATGCATAAATGGACTCTTGCGGTTCAAACCCATGTCATTCAAGAGTCGACAGTATTTCTTTTTTGTAGTGAGAATATTTCAGATTATTCTCTTAGCAGTGCTCAAGTATATAATATCATATTGTTAACTGTAATCCTATACTGTACTTTGATCCCTAGACCTCTATAAGTGGGAATTTGCACTCTTTGACCAGCATCTCCCCATTTTCCCCACCTCTCATTCCCTGTCAACCATCATTCTACTCGTTTCTACCAGTTCAGATTTTTTAGATTCTATATATAAGTTGGTATCGTATAATATTTGTCTTTCTCTGTCTGACTTATTCATTTCCCATGGCTAACATTAAGAAGTGGGATGCTAAATCATATGAATAGTTCTATGTTAATTTTGAAGAACATATATATATAATATATATGCTCATGTAATATAAAATTAACTTTGAAAAAATATTAAAAATATTATGGGAATATTTACTACATATCAGAATGTTCAAAGTACTTACATGATTACCTCATTTAATTCTCACACTAACCCTATGATATGCATACAAATAGCACCCACAATTTGTAAATAAAGATAAATAAGAATTTGAACAAACTTGCCAAAGGTTGCCGAGTTATTATGTGGCAGAAACAAACTTTGATCCTGCAAGTTTGACTTCATAATCCATGACCTTAATCATTATATTTCTCATTCTTAAGGTTACTGATTTCAGGTCAATGCATATTATATTCTGAATAAGTCTGAGAATCAAATAAGCCAACATTTCATTTGTTTAATTTTTTTTTATTATGTCGACTTATGTGCTTTTGTTAGAACCTCAGCAACTGAGAATTGCTTTCTATTTTCTTGATTTATGAGTTTAGATTACCATATTTTCATGATTATATCCTTTTGTTCAAAGTTTATGGTACCTTGAAATAGCAATAATTTAAAAACTACAAATTTATTTACAAACATAATTTAAAAATTGGGCTAAACTTATCTTCTATTTAAATCCCCCTGGACACCTGATTAAAACAGTAGATTTTGAGACCTCTCTCCTAAGTGTCAGGAAACAGTTAGTCCTAATTTGAATCAGTTATAGTGACTGTATATGCCACACAGCACTTAATATTCATCCTCAATAAACACAACTTTCATACTGTTATTTTATGACTATTTTTAAATGTTACTTGTAAACATGTTTATGGCCAGTGACTACAGGTTTGAATAATTTTCTTTTAAGTATGTAAAACTGAGATTTTTGTCTTTTAAGATATTAGTGCTAAGTTAAAAGGAAATGATATTTAGATGGCTAAGAAGGCAATGTTTCAGTGAGACCTGGGTCAGATTCTTCTTAGACTTGACTATTTCACACAGAATGTAGCTGCTGTGAATGTCTAATGTAAACATGTGGGCATTTAATTTCCACTAAAACTTCAATAGTCTGAGTGAAATGTGGCTATGAGTAAATAATGAAATACAAGTTGAATGCATGACAGTAATGCTCTCTGGGATCCAACAACCAGCAGTGGAAGGAGCTGTTCCAAGAACATCTGTTTTGTTGGCAAAATTCAAAAGGCAGATGCTTTGGTATACTTTATAAATTCTCATGAGATTTTCGTTTGACTCCAAAAATGATGTCTGACCCCTATTGCTTACATCCCAAGTCATTTGCATTTTCCCTGCCTGTGATATTGTTACTTATTTAATTGCTTTTGATAGGAAAAAAAAATGCTTCCTGAGAAAAGCTCAATGAAAAGCTTTAGTAGTCCCTTATTATTTAAACCTAGCTTTGTGCTAATCCTTTTTCCAGAACTCATTCTTATTTGTATTCCAAATATGATGGAGGCAACAGCTGCAAACTCATAATATCACTGCTCTTATCAGCCATGGTCTCCTGCAAATGCTGTACTTTTGTGAAGTGACATATTATATCTCTCTGTGCAGCCCAATTATTTTCTTGTAAAGGACTGATAAGGTAAATATGTACCTGCTATTTTTTCTTTCCAAGAGCAATTCGCACTTTTTTTAAACAAATAATTTGAAACCTAGGCATTCTTATCATACTGAAATGGAAGACTTCCTAAATATGTTAACCTGTAAAAGTAAGATTGTGAGATTCCATGTACATGCACCTTAAATATTTATACAGTAAAGTATGTGCAAACCATGTAGCCAGCAAATCTGGTTGGAATTGCTATTTTGTCATTTTTTAGTTGATGATCTTGGGCAAATATATAGGAATTTCTGATTCTCAATTTATTCATCTACAAATATTGAGATAAATAACACTTGTTAAAAAATACAATATATAGACACATACAAAAATTTCTACAAAAGAAAATATGTGTATTAATCTGGTGACATTTGCTATATCCTGGAAGACAGGACACTAAGGAAAGTACCACAAACTACTAGGTGATGGATATCTCATTTAAATAGCATATTAATTCTAGTTATCTAAAAGAGTGACCTGTAGAAAATTATCTTTTGAAATATGTTTTGTTTTGGATTCAAAAAAATTTATATGACGAAAGGGAAAAATACAGATGATAGTTTATAAATAAAAGTCAATAAAACTAAAAAAGACAGACATTATCCAAGAGAGAAAACAAAAAATATTTAGTTATGAAAATTGAATGAACAGCATAGGTACAGAAGTTAAGTGGAAAATTATGCAGCCAAAATTTAAAAGAAATATGCAAGATATGTTTGAAAATGAAAGGTTGTTATGGCAATTCAGAGTATGAATATGGGTATGATCAGTGAACTCATTGTATTATATAAAGTAAAGTAAGATGAATAAAAGAAGCTTCTAAAGCTATTTATGTTCAAAGAATGTAAAAGATGGTCTTTGATGGATTATGTGAAATGACATCATAAATGCATAAAATATTCAGAGTATCACATCCCTGCAATTAGCAATTGTATTGAATATTTCTCATTTGCCCTTTCTAATTTATTTTCTACCTTTCTCCTTTGTACTCTGTCCCTAGGAACACCAACCATCATGGACTGTGTAATTAGAGCTCTCTTGTTTATTTCTAGTTTAGTTTAGTAGTAGAGGTTTGGCAGGTTATCAGAAGATGGGAAGACAGTGAGGTCAGAGCATGTCATTTGCCCTGCCACTGCTCTGTATGCTGTGGGATGGTAGTGTTTCTTCTCCTTGATCTCAGCCCTCAGTTTCTGTTGAGCTACACTATTTTGAGCACTTATATACAAAATGGGAGAGATTATTTTATTAATTAATTATTGATGTTATCTGTGTGCTAGATTAAGTCAGTATTTGTAAACCTAGAAACAATTTTGTAACAGCTAAAAAAAAAAGTAAATAATAAATTAGAGAATATTAAGCAGTAGAATGCCATAGTTAGATTTTTGTTTTAGCAAAATATTAGATGGAGACCATTATCATAGTGTAGAGACCTCTTTGGATTTAACACACCAATGTGTAAATTGTTGCTGCGTTATTTACTTCTTGTGCAACATTTATATCTATTAATCTCAGTTTTACAATCTATAAGATAAAGTTAATAATACTAAATATTCATATTTGCTGTGTAGAGATCATCTGAATAGGATTTAAGAATGTAAGGCAGATGATTGGGAAGGACTATTCTGGTGCATTTGTAGGAATCCCCTATGCTGAAACACTTACGGCACATTTTACTTAAACAATTTTACAGGAACTTACTTACAATTCATAGTTTTTCACATTTCTTTTTTTATTTTCCCTTATTTTCCTCTTGCAAATATTGTTTCTTTAATCTTGTGTTAGATATTTATTTGATTTCTTTTTGCCCTTTAAAATTATGTAAAACAGTCATCAATTTCCTCTAAGTAAAACTTTGTCCATATAGAATTGCTTTGATATATCTAACTAAAATTTTAATTAATTTACTCTAAGATTTTCTTCTCTTCAAAAGTTGTTTCATGGAAGACAGATATTTTTTTAGATTAGTTTTTCTCATTTTAAATTATCTTTATAGATTAATTAAATACAATTATGTGATGCTATATATTCTAACAGCGATCATAACTTTAAATTTTGAATTATAATTTATGAACAAAAACCAATATAAATAAAATTTGCTATCTCATTCACCAATCAAAGTAGAGCTAAATCATATCTGAATCTCAAATATCTAGAAATTGAGCTATAACCCTATCTTTCCAGAAATCTAAACTTCAGGATTCAATTATTAATTTTTGTTCTTGATTTCATAAAGGTAAATAATATGGCTATGAAAAGTAGTAAAGCAGAAGTTTGAAAGGATATTTAGCTGAGTGAGAATAGTGCTGGAGGAAAATATTATGTGATTACTATTTATTTTCGAGACGGGCTCCTCTTCCTATGCTTCTCACTCAGTGTTTTTCTGTAAATCTTTTATTTTTCTTTCCTTTTCTCTCCTTTTCTTTTCCTTTCAATTTTACTCTTCACATTTAGCTTGATCTCATCAATTTTCATGGCCTCAATTAGCCATATACAGAATATATAGCTAAATAGAGATGACAGAGATAGAGATAAAGATCCATCCAGCTCTTTCCTGATTGGTGAAGCTATATAAATATGTATAATCAGCATCTCCACTTAAAGTTCCTCAGGGACCTCAAAAACACAGCATATGTCAAACCTAAATCCTCTACCCGAATTTATTATATTGTGAACGGGTACTACTTTCTCTACACCACCAAGTCAAAAATCCAATCTTCTTCCTTGTTTTCTCTCTCCTTCTTATCTTTCCCATTATCAGTAAAGCATTCCAACTCTTTGATCCTCTGAATCTTACCATCCAAATATATCATTGCACGTGTCCACTCTCCTTTATCTCTTATCTCGCCTAACATTTCCATTGTCGTGATTTAGATCATTACCACTTCTTTCTTGAATCAATACTTTAGCTTTTTAATGAGTCTCCCTACTCTGAGTTGTATGCACACACAGAGGCTTAGCTGATTTAATTGCTTGTTTGAAGTTAAAATGAAGCCATTGTTGGAATTTAATATCTTCTGTTATCATACTCTGACATTTGTATAGAGAGAAACAATTGGTCAAAACTCACAGCTGAACTGGTTTCCAATAATTCTCATGATAAGGAATACCACAAAGCCTCTTGATAGACTGTTGCAAGGTGTGGTAGGAGTAGCATAAGAATCTGAGTTTTGAGGTACCCAGTTTTTTATCCCTGATTCAACCAAGATATCTCTACATTCATTTGTATTATTTATCATAATTTACACTATTTTTAAAGAAAAAACTAACAATGTTTGGAAACCATTATATCATTTTTCCAAATAATTTTTTTTCTTGATGATGCAATACAAATATATTTATTACAAAATATCTTAATGAATCCATAAAACATGCCTAATCTCCCAGAGTCTAAATTCCTCTGGAAAATACATTCTTCCTTAGCAGAATGTAGTTTATTTATTTACTTGTTTTGGGTCATTTCTTTCTGTCTTGTGATGTGCAGGTTTAGCAGACTCAGAAACAAGTCAGCTTCCCAGTCAAATTAAGCAATTAAAAATAATACAACTTACTAAATGTATTCTTAATAGATAACACAAAGAGAAAATTTTCTCCACAAGTATACACTCAAAATAGGAGCTACTGATTTTGTAGCTAACACATTAAAGTAGTCCAAGGCAACTAATTTTGTATGCTTCTTCTTTTCTACAAAATCAGAATTTTGTTTGTTTGTTTTGTGTGTTTGTATGCTGGTATTTTCATTAAAATAGTTTCAGGTTAGATTATACTAAGTTGGGTGAGGTTTTAGAATCTTTCATAAACCATTAGTTCAGTTTGAAGGTTTTTTGTTTTTGTTTTTGTTTTTGTTTCTTTTCATTTGTTTGTTTTTGTTTTTGTTTTTACTGAAAAGCCTGATTCTCAATTGGTCTCCCTGTTTCATGTTCCAAAAACAGAAAACAAATACTTGCAACGTTGTCTCTCAGAAATGGTGACTTGTCTTTTAACTGTGTGTTTTTTAAAATAAATTTATTCATTTAAATTAGTTTCAAGTATATAGTACATTGGTTAGATTTCTATATTGTTCATAAAATGATTCTTCCAATTACTGCCTCCCTCCTCTGGCACTAGCCATCATATAATGTTAACTGCATTCACTGTGCTATGCTCCCCATCCACATGCCCAACTATCAACTACTAATTTGTACTTCTTTAATCCTTCACCCCATTCTCCCAGCCCCTCAACCTCCCTTCTGTCTGTCACTAAATTGTTCACTATTTTTGTGAGTCTGTTTTTGATCAGTTTGTTCTTTTTGGTCCTTCGATTCCACATATACGTGAAGTATATGGTATTTATTTTCTCTGTCTGACTTATTTCACGCAGCATAATAACCTCCATGCCATTGCAAATGGTAGGATTTCATTTTTTTAATGGCTGAGTAATATTCCATTGTATATAGGAACCATAATTTTTTTATCAACAGATGATGGGCATTTAGGTTGCTTCCATATCTTGGCTATTGTAAATTGTGTTGCCATGAATATTGGAGTGCATAGATCCTTATGAATTATTGTTTTGGATTTTCTTTGGATAAATACCCAGAAGTACAATTACTGGGTCATAAGGTATACCATTTTTAATTTTTTGAGAAACCTCTGTACTGTTTTCCATAGCGGCTGTACCAATTGCAATCTCAACAACAATGTATGAAGGTTCCAATGCTGAATCCAGAGCAGCCAACTACACTACCACTTCAGGCATTCACAGCTAAAGCAATTAAGGATAGAACTCAAGATTAAATCTATGTGCCACCTTAGCTCAACTTTTAAATTTTGACTATTTTACCCCATTGCTTGGACTACATTGTTTCTGAGTCACTCTCTGCTAATATTAACTGGATTTAAGAAGAATTTTCTCATTTGTAACATCTTCATGTCTACCTGGACCTACAATATCTCCATATTTTACTAGGACAGGAAAGTTGAAGAAAAGATTCCCAAAGATATTTATCTTCTGTGTCCTGTGTTCTGAAGATATCTATCCTTTCTTTCTTTTTGTCTTTTTCTTTCTTTTTTCTCTTTCTTTCTTCTTTCTTTCTTTCTTTCTTTCTTTCTTTCTTTCTTTCTTTCTTTCTTTCTTTCTTTCTTTCTTTCTTCTTCTCTTCTCTTCTCTTCTCTCTCTCTCTCTCTCTCTCTCTCTCTCTCTCTTTCTTTCAATCAATAGCAGAGTGAAGTATGTTACTATGGCAACTCTGCTTTCAGTTATTTCTACTGTCTCTGATTTTCATAAGAGACTCTATTTTAGTAATTCTTTCTTAAATTAAGCTTGCATTATTTAGCATATTCCCAACCTAGGTCTTCTTATTTCTTAGATCTGCTTACTTTCTGTTTTTAAGCAATTCTAAATACGAACTTATCGAGGTAATTCAAGAAGATTTTAAACAAACTGTAGAATTTTGTCAAACAGCCAAAAAATAATTGATAATTAAATTTAAAAAGCTATATACAACCAAAGTTTTATTGGAAAGGAAGATAATCAAAATGTGCCTTATTTAGTTTCAGTAAGAAATTATACCAATTTCTACTCCAATTTTAGGGTAACATTGGCTACTCGTCTACAAAATTTATTGAATACTTATTGATGGTTAATGGCTAAAATTTCCGGTGGTTCTCAGAGTGTAGATTTATGAATCTTCATGGGAAGCACAAACAGAAGTTAGCCAACAAAAAATTAGTGAATAATCAATTATGTTCAATATAAATTTCAATAGTGTAAATAAACTATTTAAAAATATAAACAAATCATGCATATGCCTGTTACTTGAAAGACTAATAAAAAAGCAAAAAATAATAATCAATAGATTATATTCCATTTAAGTTTTATAAAATTAAATTCTCTTTAGAACCTTCTTTTTTCTAATCTCAGGATGATAGATATGAAATTATCAACAGTCTCTCTTTTTTTGTTCCCATTAATGATACTTATTTTTAATAGCATGACTTGTTATTTGATTGGGATGCAAAATTTCAAATTCCATTTGAATGCTTTTTTTTTAATTCAACAAATGTGTATTTTATTAGCAAGGCAGGGAATAGATTGCAGCTGAATCATCCAAGTTCGGGGTCAGATCCTTTATTTAAAAGTTTAATATTTGTTTATATTAATTTTTTGTATTAAATTTGACTTTTTTAAAATATGCATTAAAGTATTATCTTGAGTATTTACTTACTTGCTATGCTCTAACTTCTGCACTTGAAGTAAGTGCCTATCTGAATTACAGTCATTTACTACCATTTCTTGAGAGATTTGACATAGTTACTCATAATACTCATAATATTTAAATTTTTGTTGCTAAAAATGCTGAATAAAATATATATGATTTCATGAAAATTTTGTCTTTTTACATAACATTTTATTCCATAGTGAAGAATATCAAAATTGTTCATAATCACCATGTTGTTGTGGTTTTCTTCCTATGACTTCTAAGAAATGTGAAGTCAGAGTAAGAAAATAAAAAAATAAATTCTCTTATGTTTTGCATTCTAAATATAAAAATTGAAATTATTTTTAACTGACATATTTTCTTAAACATAAACCCATTTACTTATATAAAAGAGTGTGTGGACTTTTCAAAAATGAATGAAAGTCTAGAGATCAAGTCAGTTTTATAGTATGTGGCAGATGTTTGCAGAAAGAAATACAACTTTAAATGTAATTTATTCTAACTAAACTATAATATTTCTGGTGTCTTGTCCTCATTTTTAAAGAAGATTTGCACATTTAGTTTCATATTTGACTAGCCTTTCCAAAAATGAGGCAATACAAATAAGGTATGAAGATTTTAAAAACATAGAAAATTATATGTTAGATGTGTTTATTATGATGGAGTGGCAGATGGAGAAAGAAAAAAAAATCAAAACATTCTCCTGTAAATGAATATTTCTCTCTTAGATTTGAATCTTTATATTGTGGTTAAAAATAATTATGAAAGACTATAATGCCCCTGTTGGATTTTATGTCTAAATATAATGTGATTTAATTTTATTAATATTTTATACATTGCTTGCTCTCATTGAGTAATTCCTATGTTAATTGTATATTTGTAGCATTTTTTTAATTCTTAGATATCTGAATTAAAATATTTTACATTTATATCTAGAAATATGCCATGGGCCAAAGTCAATTGAGAAACAATTTTATTAGATAAAAGATTATTGAATTCTGTTTCTCTCTGAAGCAGTGTTTGGGATTTTTGAATTAATAATAGGAAATCAGTAAGTGAGCTATGTAAGTGAAAGCAAGTCTCTTTAACATCTGGCTCTTATGTCTATGAAATTATGTGCTTCTATATTTTTCTTCTATGTTAATATGAATAGAAGGAATTAACACAGTGTGAATGTACTTCACAGCATGGTGTGTTATAGAAATAACATCAAATACACAAGTAGAATTAGTAATTAAAATTAGGCATATACTGATTATCACAGTTTGAATAAATATATCTAAATTTTTACTGATAGGCGTCATTGAAGATAGTACTGAGAATAAGAGAAAAAATATTTCATAATTCAAGACAAATGTAGTCTTTGCTTAGGACCTCAAGAACAACTGAAAGACAGTCCTGTGTGTGTATGTGTGTGTGTTTTGGTTCTCAGAGAGCACAATGGTGAAAGTAATTACCTTGATTATGCTAATTTATGATGCCCCAAGGACAAATCCTTAACGCAAAATAAGTCTTGCATTCAAAAATCTTGGTTACTATATGTTCATTTACTAGCTAAATAGCAGTTGCTGCCACACCAATTCCTGGCATTTAACAAGTCTAATTGGTGCCTCAGCAAAACTACCAATGCTGTAGGATTAGTGATTTAGGAGTTATTCAGAATAGTCAAATTCATTGACTATTAAATACCCAATTAATTCCACAAGTGTCTTCTATCATTACCTTTTTGACACTGCCTTTAAAAATAAACAAAGTAGATATCATGTGAGACACACACACACACACATATATGTATATGTACACCCACACACATATGTATATGTGAGAGAATAGTAAAAAATTAAATTAAAACAATTATTATAATCTTATTCTCCAGGAGAAATATTCAACCAACTCTTCAAACTCACTCTTGTAAATCACAGAAATTCTTCAATTCACTAATAAATATTTGTTGATTATCTATATTGTGGAACTCAAAAAGATTTAGAATTTTATTTCTTTTTCCGGTATTTTATTCAATAAATATTGAGAGTTTTTTTTTTTTTTTGAGGCTTTATGAGAATATATAGAGAGAAATCCTGAAAAAATATCTGAGAATATGTGAAAAGTCAAACTGGCTGGAGGACTTATTTTATTTGAAATGTCCATTATTTATTTGATATACCCATTACACACAATAGAAAGACACACAGACAAATCCCTTCATAGACACACATAAATATTGACACTTTGTATTTTTTATATCACTTGCATTACAAAAAAATAACCCCATTGTCTGTTCATATCTGACCCTGCAATATCATCTCATTCTTTCAGTGAAGTATCTGGTTTCTATTTCAAAAGGATGTTGAAATTTTCTAGCTGTAGATTGAACTTTTCAATGAGAATGTGGGCACAACTGAGAGATAATAGTTAACATAGAGAATGGCATAAAGGGAAAGAAAACAACAGTAAAACCATCCTTTCTATATGCCACAGTAGGTTGTGAAAATAACTTTTTTGTAGCAGTAACTGGTTTAAAATACAATGAAATAAAATTAATGTATAACATTTACAATAGAACTATCTAATAAGAATAATAAAAAGTGCTAACATGATGTGAACTATAAAAGTACATTGAAAAATACCAAAAAATGCCATGATAAGCATTGAAGCAAATACATTAAGCTTAAAATATAAGTTGTAAATTTACTTCAATCTCAGTAACAAAGATATTTTTATTTGTTTTTTTCCAAAATTAATGTGGTGGAATACATATGTGAGAGAAACCTCAAAATTGGTGGCTATAAAAGGCCTTTTAAATATTAATGCATTCTACATTTAGATGTCCTTTAAATATTACAATACATTCTACACCAATGATAATCAAAATACAATTATCTACTATCAAGATATGTGATCAGATTAATGTTAACATAAAAGTCTAAAAAGAGATCAAGTGTATGTAGAAATATAATAAGTAAGGTATCTTCTTAAAAATAATAATATTTACATTATAAATTAATATTAAAATTATCTTGAATTATTTAAAGGAGTACTAAAATCAGCCTGGTGGATTTAAATATAAATAGAAAAATATTTAAAGTATAAACATAGTTGAAAAATATATAGTACTAGTGAAAGAGGACAAAGAATTAGAATAAATGAAAAACATTTTGTACAGAAAAAATTTAAATACACTAAAATTCAACAAGATAAATAAAATTTAGATGCCCAACAATAATTTGGAAAAAAAGATTTGTAAATTATGACCTAAATAAAGAATTAATATTTATGGCATATAAGTAACATTTACAAATCAATACAAAATAGAAATAGGCATTTTACAAAAGAAGAATAAAAAATTTCCAATAAGAATTTCACTCTGAGTCAAATAAATGTATAATTAAAATAATAATAGAACATTCTTTCCATTATGTGATTATGTAAAGATTAAAGAGAATGAAATAAGCAGACTTTTAAGTGGGAAAACTAAACCATAATAATAATTGAAAATATAAAATTGTGGGAAGTCCAACCTAGTTATAAATGTAATAAATTTAAATATATATACTTTTATTTAATTATTACCATTTCTAGAAATATGTTCTAATAGAAATACTGTTCATATATAAAGTAAATAAGTTTAACCAAATTGTATTTTAGTATTAATATATAAGCATAAATGTCAAGGTTTAGCAGTAAAATCAGCAAGTCAATTATATATTACATGAAGGAATAATATGAAAATTTACAAAGCTGGGCTGCTATTATAATAGAACAGAGGAAAGTACAGAGTGAGCAGACATGAATAATAAATACTCTTATAATTAAGAGATTATAATCTAAAACAGAAACAAGGATAGAGATTTTTATTCTGAAAATATATCTCTGCTATCATCTACATCATGTGTATTATGAATGGCCTGAATGGCTGAAGACATAGATTGCTTGCAAAAGTGTCCATTTACAAATGCACCGTTAAAGAATGAGTGACCATGGACAATAGTTGTTGTATAGGAAACAGAAGGAAAATAAAAATGAAGTCATATATAAAACTCAAAACTTGAATGGCTAGATACTTTATAGAAATCTAAATTTTACTTTACTTGGAAAAATATTTATCAGTATGGTTACGACAAACTTTCTGGTTGCTACATTTACTAGAATTTGTTCAGACTTTGTTTTAATTCCCAACAACAGGTGACAGGGCTGAGCACATCTTATATCATAATAGCCTCCACCCTCCATCATCCTGAGCTCTTGATGCTTTCTATTAAATATTTCCCTTATCCCTTTACACATATTAGTCTCCTTTGTTCCTTTTTTTATCCAAAAAAATTTAATAATTGATATTCCATAAGATTTCAACACAAACTTTAATTTTCAACGCAATACACCCATATTTTGAACTGTCTACTCCCATAACTTTCTAAACATCTTTGCACCACTAATCATTAAATTTATTTCTTTGTTCTAGACTTTCTGGTAAGAATCAGTTACATATTTCTAATCACTAATTTTTAATACCCAGTTCAAATACTCTGAGAGTCTGACTCCTAAATTCCATGTCTTTTACTCTTAGTTGTTCTTTCTTCTAATACCCAAATGCTTTGAATATATTTAAATAGTTCATATGATTTGAAAATGACTTATTTACACATGTATCTTCAAATGTTACACAAAATGATTTTTTTTTTTTTTGTAGAAAATGCTTACTTTTTTGTCCTATACACAAGGACTTAATCACATTAGTCCTTAATCAGTGATTTAAAACAACAACAAAAAAAGAACTTTCTTAGTGAAATAGTATCAGTGAGTGGCAATAATTCAGAGACAGCATAACTTCCTCAGTCTGTTCCTCTAGAAGAAAAACCTAAAATAAAGTTTACCTAGGAACCAAATTCTTGACCTGCTAAAGGCAAAAATGAACCTCCCTAATTATGTGGCAAGAATTTAAATTTCTTTTGAAGGAATTTATTGCCCAGAATATCTTGGAACAAGTCATCGACAAATGCACAATAACAAAATAATTGTGGTATGAGAACAAAGAATGTTTCTTGCAAAAAGTATTTTTGTGTGTGTGTAAAGCCTAGCTGTAATTGAGTTGCTTTTTGAATACTTAACTCTAAAGAAAATGAATTTGTTTTATCTCAGGAATTACTTCAAGATTTGTGATAACTATCATCAACCAGGGTCACAGAGTCTGAGAAGATGGCAAGGAGAGACAGAGAATTGCACAAGATGCTCAAAATGATTGCACCATAAAGAAACCAACCTTTAAAAACACTGCTGTAGTCTGCTCTATTACCAGCTTTTAAGAAGTTAAAGCAATGCTGTTTAATCTTCTGCCAAAACCCACTTTTCTTTCTGACTGTAATAGATGGAAGAGAAAATAAGGAGAGTAGAGAAAGTTGCCATGGACCAAAGGCTGTGTTGTTAAGAAACAGAACGAAAACAAAGAAATACCAGTCCCTAAGACCGTTTTGATAGTAACATGTGCCAGATGCAATGGTCCATTAGCTTTTCCAGAAAACTATTCCCGAATGGAGATATGTGTCATTTATAGTGGTTAATTATATAATAAAATAAGTATCCAAGCAATAAGAGTAATCAGTTGGAGAATTGCTTTCAGCACATACTGAAGGGCAAGCAAACAGGAAGTACATAAAACAGAAGGGAAAAGATAATTTATTTATTTGTTCACTAATGTGTTTGAAACATTCTAATAAATTTTATTTACATGTTCTTCTGTTATACAGATAAAATGAGAAATTAAAACATTGTGGTTTTCAATATTTAATCATCTATAGAATTTTATAAAACAATCAAATAAGCAATTCATTAACATTTGAAGAAGTAAAAACCATAATCAGCATTCCAAAGAGTAGTTTATATGTCCTAGATGATAATATCCTGCTGAGATAGTCAAATAAGAAGCAAAAAATTTTGCTCACATAAAAAGAAAGAATTGAACAATTTTTTTTTAGCATGTAGAAGAATTCAACAACAAAGTCAGTATGGACTTGACTAGATCTGGTGCAAAGCATCTTAGAGTTCCCTTGTACTTACAAATAATTACTTGGCAATCATTGAGGACATGGAGTAGATTTCTATTAACCACCCTAGCGAATTTCATCAGGCAATTGGTCTACCAAATAAATATTAATGCGCAAATATTCAGAATGATTAATAGAGAAAACTATTCTAATCAATCATAGTTTCTATATAATTTTTATTAATAAAGAAAATACAACTTGGTAAAAAATCAAAATTTTCTACCAAATATCTCAGTGCTGAACTCGCTGAGATATTTATGCAATTTAGCCAATTACATAATAGTTTTTGGTTTCAGAATGAGAAGTTTCATCTGGATGCAACAAAATACTCTATAAACTGTGTAATAGCAATATGATAAATGTAAAGATTCAAAGATTTCACTAGAAACAAATTTTTTTAAAAATAATATAATTGAATCTATTTAAAAAGTTTAAAAAATATTAAGGGTGGAAGTTGCGAAGCTGGGTGAAAAGGGCAAAGGGATGAAGTACAAATTAATAGCTACAAAACAGCCACAGGGATATAGAGCACACATAAGAAATGTAGTTAATATTATTGTAATGTCTGTCTGTTTTATGTAGTTCCTATTGTGTGATGGGTGCTAGAGTAATCAGGGGGATCACTTTATATATAAATTATATGTGTCTAACCATTATTACTGTATACTTGAAACTAATATAAAATACATAAAAAAATAATTTAAAAAATTGTGACCGGACATTTACTCTTCCATCTTAAAGAACTGCTCTGTACATGAGACTAAGATTAAAACAATTAGTTCATGATAAGTAGGTGCATGTTTACTATGCATTTATCCGACAAAGTGATGACTTTTTACATTGTACAAGATGAATAAAATTTGATTCTCGTTCTCCAGAGTGAAAGTAGAGTTAAATCCATACATTTTCAAATAACTGTAATTAACTTGAAAAACATGTGCATGCATATATAAGTTTTAAAAATGAAACCATTTCTTTCCATTTAATGAATAAAAAGAACCTACAAATATTACTTTTATGCCTGAGAATTCCAAGAAAGTCAATAATGTAGAGAGAAAGTAGACTTCAGCACTTTTTCATCTTCCTGCAGTCTTTTGTCATGTAGTGAAACCAACAAAAACTTCAACAGCAGAGGTGTATCAATAGGTTAAAGTAAGTGACAAGGAGGATACTGGCAGAGTAAAAGATAAATGCTGCATAATAGAATTAGAGAGAATTATTGTTCTCTAGAGGCCAGGGAAAATGGAGGGACTTTGAAGTCCATTAGCACAAGCTTGCTTTAAGTTTTATGCTGTTTCTACTTATATATTATGATAGTGAAGTGGTTAGATAGATGTGATAAACTCAGTTTTGGCCAACTTTAGTTCTAAATACAGGTCCCATCATGTACATTTATTATTAGTTTATTCTCATTTTGAATTCTAGATGTAGTTAATTTTTTAGAATTCAGATCAATGAAAGGGAAAGCATGGACACAGGTAATTTCAAGAAATGGAATTTTTTTTCTATTTAGCTTTAGTGTGCATAATTTTATTTCCAGCCCTACATGAAAAATTTTAAAATTATATTTAGCTTAGACAACATTTAAATTGTTTGACATTCACTGAAAACACTAAATCACCACTGGTAGCCATGAAGCCTCCTGGAAGAAAGGAGAAATCAGTTGTTATTATTTTTAGGGTACTCTACAGATTGATTTTTAAGGATGAAAACAGAGCATTCTCTTTTACCACTAATCTCAGCAAAATTCTATTTGTGTGCCAGTTGTGAAAACAGTGATCACAATCAACAGTTTTTTTAGATTACAAAATTTAAAAAGCAGAGTCCTATAGTACTGACTTTTGTACATGACCAACCTAAACTACTGGCAGCAGGTAACTTAATAAATTATGCAATATCAATAACACAGACTAGTATGAATTGCTAAAACTATGAGGTGAGGATGATTTATGTGCATGCATAATGACAAACACTTATTGAATACCATTAAGTATAAATTAATTGAATAATAAAATATAATATTGAAATATGGCTATTAACTATATAAATATCATTGTTGTACAAATGGACAAGAACGTAAAGAAACTAATAAAACAAAAACTAAACTGTAGAAGTATTTGTTGACATATTAACTTTTCATTAAATGTTTACATTCCTTTGGGATATTATACTACCTAAGTGAGCCTCATGGAAAGAGATATACAGGTATATACGAATCAAGGATTTTATATTAGAAATATGACTTTATTAAGTAGTTCTTTATGTTCATAATAATGCTTTCTATCTTAAATATTTAAATCAATAAACATTAACCAGATATTAATAGACTAATAGATGTGTCCTTATCTTACCAAACCTTATGTTATATAAATAATACATATATATATATATATATATATATATATATACACACACACACACACGCATGTCAGAGAAAGTGATAATACTTGAGTAGTGCAAGTTCATAGAGCAAATTTGATCAAATAAAATTGATGAGCACAAAACTTATTTTTTGACTATTCTTGTGTTTGATAGCATATTTTGGAAAAAAAGATTTTTAGTGAGATAATCTTCTTGGGTATTTCTGAATCAGAAGGAAGGAATATTTTTTAGTTATGATTACAATGTATAACTAAAGATCATTCATTCATTCATTCCTTCATTCTTCCATCCATTTATCCATTCATTATTTGAACCTTCATTTATTCAACAGGTATAGTTGAACTAAAAGCTAGTGAATGAGAATTATATCCAAGTGTAAACAGAATTGGTGCTATAGTGATGAGCATAGCTGCCTTCCAGATGTAAGCAGATTTTTATATGAACAAAATTACAGAGTATATGTATACTACCACTGAGATACAAAAAATGTCCACATAAATACATTGTATCTTAAATAACATCATATTTGAAATTATTCAGGACTCTTTATTTAAAAGTATCCTGAGGAAAAGTATATTTTGTAATGTAAATAAGAACTTCTTAAATAATCAACAGAATATTTAATGTGGTACTTTTAAACATAAGAATATTTTTTGATAAAAAAAAATGCCAGGAAAAAGAGGCAGAACTTATCTTTAGGATTGCTTTGCATTAAGAGGGTGTATTATCACAAACTTAATACTTTAACAACAGTTTATTACAGCTCTGAAGGTCAGAAGTCTGACAGGGGTTTCACTAGACTAAATTAGTGTCAGAGGGCTGCATCTTTCTGAAGACACTGAGACCCACTTCCTTGCCTTTTCCAGATTCTAAAAGCCTCTCACATTTCTTGGCTTGAAGGCCCTTTTTCCATCTTGAAAGCCAGCACTGTAGTATTCTCTATCTTTCTTCTATCTCACGTCTCTGGCCTGAAAGGTCCTCTGCATTTAACAATTCATGTAATTAAATTGGATTCACATAGATAACTCAGGATATTCTTCCCATTTCAAGATCAGTAAATTTAATCACATCTTCAAAATCCTTTTGTCATGTAAAATAACATATTTGCAGATTGTGAGGATTAGGATATGGATGTCTGAGTGGACAAAACAGAAGAATTGACACAAAGACTCACTCTTTGTTGAAACAAGCATGTTCATCTTGATCTGAAATGCACCCAACCACCAGAGGAGCCGGAGTAGGCACAGAAGTGTCCTTTGCGCTCTAAGAATGGGAAATGGAGTTTAATGTATTTTAATAATTATCTGCTTTTGCATAAGCCTTCAGATACAGTAGCCATTAATTCTTGTTCTTAAAAGGATCTGCCATCTCATGAATGTGGTTATGAATGTAAATTAATTTTATCTATAAAAGTTAATATTCTGTTAATGATGTCTGTCTGAAGGAGAAAAAGATGTCTAGATCATTAAGAGACATTTCTGTACAGTGGAATTTTGAACTATAGATATTTAAATTTTTTTTCTTAATTTAAAAATGCCCTAATATTCCACACAGTTTAGGAAAACACTATTTTTTCTCTCTCTCCAAATCTTTTGGAGAGTGTTGTATACATGCCATTATACCAGTATTTCATCTTCTCTATGCCATAGGAAATATATATCAAAACCCAGTGTGCCATGTTTGGATGTATTAATTGTGTACTACTCCATTCTAGGAACTGCAAACATGTAGGCTCTGTGAATGTACATGTATGGTTTTTACAATATTCCAGTAAATGACCATATGTTTTGAAATGACAATACTTACACTATGACAATTTTCTCACAAAGAAAGGAGTTTAAATTTAAAAGCACAATATCAACTAGTGATACTCTTGTCTCAAATGAGCAATTTTTTATTCAACATGCTTTTGTTTTAATTCAACTAGAAATTATTAAATGTATTAGGCACCGGAGCTGTAAAAAAATTTTAAAAGATATTTTATTCATGAAGGTTCTTAAAATCTTTCAGGAAATGCAAATATGTATATTAGTAATTAACAGTAAAATCTAAATAAATATTATGGAGAAAATTATATCAAGACTTAACTTATGAAAAAAAATCACCATCATTCATACTAATTTAGAATGTATAGAGCATTTGGAAATTATTTAGACCATAGTCTCATAGTATCATTAGGATTCAAGCTCTCTAAAAAGTCATACACCACTTCTGACACTGTGTTCCTGGATGTTTCACCATAATTGAAAGTGGAGCTAGAACAAACTCAAAGGGGAAAAACACTAGGGTTTCACAGAAGCTGATCTTTCATACTAAACAAAACAAAACAAACAAAACAAAACAAAACTCCATGAACTCCTTTTAGTTTATATGTCTCTATAATCTAGAAGTGGTGTCAATAAACAAAGTAGGCTGGATTCTAAAACATAATAATAAAAATAAATAGCTTTAGTAACTTTCTTTCTTCTCTCTCTCTCTCTCTCTCACACACACAGAAATTTGAATAACATTTACCATAGGTCTTGCTCCCCTTGTCTGGCCTTTCCTATAGTTCTTTCACATTCTTCTTTTTTCTATTAGAGGGGTTGTCACCTGGCTTCTTTGTCTCATCTCTTCTGTCTACTAACGTGAGGAGGCATAATTCACTGTTCTGTATTTAGTTCAATCTATTAAAAATTCTAAATGTGGTAAATTTGCTCTCATTTTTATTACCTTTTCAATTGACTGGGGACAAAATAAGAAAGGGAATGGAAGAGATGAGAGAGAGAGATGAGAGAGAGAGAGAGAGAGAGAGAGAGAGAGAGAGAGAGAGAGAGAGAGAGAGAAGGGAGGAGAGGGGACTAAAACTTTTTATTTGATGGAATTTTACTGTCTTATGTGTTTGGAAGGACTAGTAGAAGAGAGAAAGCAAAGCTATTTTAGCCCTTGGAATATCCATGTCCTTTAAATTCATTTTCTACATAATCTCAAAATCTTCATCATTCCTTAATTTGGTTCTTGGTCAGTGGCTGAGAACATCCTCAGATTCTCCACTATTCATCCATTTTTTTAAATGTTTATCTAACTCTTCTGCTCTTCCTCTAATTATTTTAGATGACTAATGCATTTTCTTAAACATTGTCATTCCCTTTATACAGTAGACTCTATTTATCTCATCTACTCAAGATCATTGCTCAACAATTTCTCCTGCCTTATCCTACATGATTATCTTTCACACTTTCCTGTATTAGTTCTATCATTTTACAAACTCGCTGTATTTTTCGTCTCGTAAAATAAACACACCACAAATAAATAATTATTTTCTTGACTCTGTTTTTCTCTTTTTTCATCAACTACCATACCATCTCTGTGCTTACCTCCACAGCAAAATTCCTTAACCAAATTGTCTATTTCACCTTTTCCAATTCTTCCTTTTCACTTATCATAAACTTACTCCAATTAACTTTTCTGACCCACCACACTACCAAAACTGGTCTCATCAATAATTATGATGATTTCACATTTCAAAATCCAAAGGATAACTCTTACTTCTTCTGTTATGAAGTCTATCAACAGTATTTTATATTATTATTTCTTCCTCTTTAATATAGTTTCTTAATATGGCTTTTAGAATACCATGATTATCTTCCTATCATACCAATTGCTCTTTCTCAGTGTTGAAACCCAATTCAAAATCCTCTTTAAAATTGCCACAGAGGGCAGTGACCATGATTATTACCATGACTATTTGGGTCAATAGTGTGCACACAGACAGTGCCTGTATTGAATATTTTGGATGCAGAGTCCCACAATAAAGAAAAATATGGCAAATTTTTCTCAAAAGATGGAGTCAAGACAAAAGATTAAAAACTTTGTGATCAGTATTTTAAAAGGCCTTTTTACTTTATATGTTATGCAGAGTATTGGTTCTGTGATAGTTGTAAATGATTATTAAGGATATTAGAAGAATTTATGCAAGTAACTAAAAGTTCATATGTAAGATGCTTGTCTTCATAACTCAGATTTAAAAAAAATGTATAATTCTATTAAATCTATTTTTTTTCTATGAGGTTTTACTGCAGCATTTGAAAAAATGCCAGAGATCAGAGCATAAAAAGATTTAATGGATTTTATTTTTTCCATTAGACCATTTTTAGAGTACTCCTAATGCAGGGTCAGAACATTTTCTATAGATCTTTATGATTTTATTGGACTGAGCCACAATTGTTAAGAAAAAATTAGTCTGACACGTCTTAAAACAGTAAGCAAAACTTTATTTAGGTCTATTGTGGTAGTGTGTCAAGATTGTCCCAACAGGGGAGAGAGATTGGGTTCAACTCCAATGCAGTGAAGACAGAAGGAGATTTATTAGTTTATTCGTCAACAAGCAGAATGAGAAGAGTCAATGGATGGAAACTAATTGGAGGCATCAAGGACATGGATATGCTTGCTAAAATGACTTAGGGGCACCTTGCTAAAACTGGACAAGCCTGCCAAAAACAAGGCCCAAGGGTGATGCTTAGTTAGAAAGAAAGCTCAGAAGAACATGTCTAAAGTTTAGTTAGGGGATCTGAGAGAAACATGGTGGGATGAGAGATGTCCCCAGATCTCTCCCTTGAACAACAAGCTGAATATCTAAGTCAACAAAAAACACTCAATCTGCACACCAACACATCTGAGTGTGGACTCTGTTCATAAGAGCTACCACAGGTCATAACCCCAGGGTCTGATGGTAAACTGAGAGAAATAAGCTGCTTCTTGCAGTCTGAGCTTCCTGTAGGAGGAGGTGGAAAGGGAGAAGGTGTGGGCAAGTTCCCTGAACATCCTTTCCTGGGAGAGCTGTGAGCCCCACACAGCTGGCGGTGTAACCAGGCATGAGGCAGAACACAAAGAAGTGGGGACAGCGAGAAGAGGAGATGGCAAACAACAGTTGATTTTTACCAGCAGCTCCCATCTCCCCATATCTTCCTAAGCTGTAACACTGTGGACCCCAGGGGAATCTGAGCAAATGCTACCAAAACTGTCACTAACAGTGACAGGGATTGAGGACTGGGGGTAACAAGCATGATTGAATATCTATAAGAATAAAAAGGCATTAACACTTTATATAAAGCAGGATCCAAGAGGCTTAGACACCACTACTGAAACCAAAAGAAAAACACCTACTTTGCAACAGATGACCTTTATGTAATAAATCTTCTTACAGGAAAAAAAAAAAAAAAAGCAGAATACACTTCTATTAATGCCCAGGCTGAGAAATAGTACATTAAACACCATGAACAACCAGGTGACAAGGCAGCTCAGAAAGAAACAGAAAACTCTTCAGAAAAGAAGCTTATAGACGTAGAAATATGCAACCTAAATGCCATATGAATGAGGAAGGTACTTATGAAAAAACTCAATGAGATCTGAAATGATTAATATAAATAATTTCAGGAACTGAAAAAAACAACCAAATGAGCAGAATGAGTTCTTTAGCAAGGAGATTGAAACTCTCAAAAAGAACCAAATAGAATTCTGAAAAATAAGAACACACTGCAAGGGATGAAAAATGAACAGCAATATTGGGAAATACAGTCGACCAAATAGAGGAAAGGATCAGTAATATCAAAGACAGAAATCTAGAAACAAATCAGAAGGAAGAGAGAAAAAACAAAGAGTAAAAATAATGAAAGAGAAGTACAAAAACTAGCTGATACCATCAGGAGAGGAAACATAAGAATAATGGGCATTCTCAAAGGAGAGGGGAAGGAGCAGGTATTAGAAAGTATTTTCAGACAAACATTCACGAGAATTTTCCAAATCTGAAGAATGAGCTGGAGCTTGAATTCAAGAAGTCAAAAAAACACCCAATTATCTCAATCCAAAAAAGCCTTCACCAAAACACATTTTATGAAAATCATCAAAAATCAATGACAAAGAATTCTTAATGCAGTCAGGAAAAAGAAGAAGGTAACCTATAAAAGAAAACCCATTAGCTTAGCACCGAACTCCTCAGCACAAACCTTACAAACCAGAAAGGAGTGGAATCAAATATTCAAATAATTAAGTGAAAGGAACTACCAGCCTAGCATAATTTATCCAGCTAAGCTCTTCTTGAGATATGAAAAGAGAAATAAAGACCTTTATAGACATACAAAAAATTGAGGAAATTCTCCAATACAAGGCCTGCATTGTAGGAAATACTGAAAGGAGTCAGCTCACCTAAAACAAAATGACAAAAAAATACATAACTATGAGTAAGGCAACTAGCAGGCAGATAGAAGCAGAGAAGTGCAACCTTTACTAAAACAGAGCATTATAAGCTTACATAATAAGAAGAGAACTGCTATAGCAAGAACGTTCAGCATACATAGGGACAAATAAGATAACAATGACTGAAAAGGGGAGGATTCAAAGATCCAAATTCACAAAGGGGAATGGAAATAAGGCATGCACAGAGAAAATAGATGACTGTCTATATATAACTATTACATATTCGTAACGTTAACCACATGACAAAAATTCAGAACTGAGGTATATAACATAACAAGAAGAACCAGAGGCAAAAACCATAAACCCACCCCCAGTCCCCAAAAAAGCAGACACAGAAGGACAGGCAGCAATGGAAACACTGAGCTACAGAAAGTAAAATATAAAATGGCTATAAGAAGACCTCATATTTCAATAATCACCCTATATGTAAATGGACTGGACTTACCAATAAAAAAGCACAGAGTTGCAGAAAAGAAAACCCAACCATATGCTACTCCAGGAGACACATCTCAGATCTGAAGACAAATATAGACTCAAAGTGAAATGGTAGAAAATGATATTTCAAGCAAATGGCATTCAGAGAAAGCAGTAGTAGCAGTACTAATATCAGATGAAATAGACTTCAAAATAAAAAAGGTAAAAAAAGATACCAAGGGACACTTCATAATGACAAAGGGAATCATGCACCAAGAAGACATAGCACTTATTAATAATCTATCCTCCCAATTAGAGAGCCTGAAATATATAAAGCAGTTACAAACAGAACTAAAGAGAGAAACAGACCAAAGCATTATTGTAGTATGGACCTAATACCCCACTGTTGGATATGGACAGATAAGACAAACAGAAAGACAATAAGGAATAACATCCTTAAATGACACATTAGACCAACTGGACATATTTTGACATTTACAGAACCTTCCATCCCAAAACCCCTGCTTATACATTCTTCTCTAGTGCACATGGAATATACTCAAGATTCAACCACATACAAATAGATAAGAGGGTTGAAATCATACCAACCATGTATTCTGATCATAATGCTTTGAAACTAGTGATCAAGTGCAAAAAGACATCAGGAAGAACCACATGGAGATTAAACAACATGCTATTGAAGAATAACTGAGTCAGGGAAGAAATAAAAAGAGAGATCAAGAGATACATAGAAACGAATGATAATGATAGTACAACATATCAAAACTGTGGGACATGGCAAAAGGCAGTCCACAAGAGGAAAGTTCATATCATTACAAGCCTATCTCCAAACACAAGAATGAGCCCAAATGATCAACCTAACACTTTATCTTAAAACACTTGAAAGAAAGAACAAATGAGGCCTAAAGTTAGCTGAAGGAAAGAAATTGTCAAAATTAGAGCATAAATAAAAAAATTGAAAACAAAAACCAAAAAAAAGAAAAAAAAAGAAAAAGAAAAAATAAGTGCAACAAAGAGCTAGTGCTTGACAAGGTTAATAAAATTGACAACCCTCTGGCTAGACTCACTAAAGAAAAAGAGAAAGGAAACAAATAAACAAAATCAGAGATGAAAAAAAAAAAATGATGACTGATATTGCAGAAATGCAAAGGATCATGCAAGAATATTATGAAAAAATATATAATAAAAATTTAATAACCTAGAAAAAAATGGACCAGTACTTAGAAAATACAATCTTCCTAGACTGAATCAAGAAGATCTGTAAATCTAAACACACCGATCAATAGTATGGAAATTGACAGAATCATCAAAAACATACAAAAAATAAAGTCCAAGACCAGACGCCTTCATCAGTGAATTCTACCAAACATTCAAAGATTTAATACCTATTCTCCTCAAACTCTTCCAAAAAATCCAAGAGGAGGCAATACTTTCCAACTCATTTTATGAGGCCAGTATTACTCTGATACCAAAAACCTGGTACGGATAACACAAAAAAAGAAAACTACAAACAAAATATCTCTCATGAACACAGATGGAAAAATCCTAAATAGGATACTAGCGAACAAGAATATAGCAACATATTAAAAAAATTATACACCATGATCAAGTGGGCATCATCCCAGGGGCACAGAGATGGTTCAACATATGCAAATTGATTCCTGTGATACACCACATAAACACAATTAAAAAATAAGAATCATATGATTGTATCAGTAGATGCTGAAAAAGCCTTTTAACAAGGTACAGCATCCATATATGGTCAAAACACTTAACAAAATCAGTAAAGGGAAAGTACCTTAACATAATAAAGGCCATATAACAAACCCTCAGCCAACATTATACTTAATGATGAAGAACTAAAAACCTTCCAAGATCAGGAACAAGGCAATGCTGTCCACTATTGCCACTATTATTCAGCATAACATTGGAGGGCTTGGTTAGTGAAATCACAAAAAAGAAAGGTATAAAAGGCATCCAAAAAAGAGAGGAAAAAGTCAAACTGTCACTGTTTGCGAATGACATGATTCTCTATATAGAAAACCCTAAAGACTCCACAAGAACACTACAAGAAACAATAAGCAAATATAGTAATGTCTCTGGATACAAAATCAACATTAAAAAATCCATAGTTTTCCTATACTCTAATTATGAAGCATCAGAAAAAAATAGTAGAAAAATAGTTCCTTTTGCAATTGCAACCAAAAAGAATAAAATACCTAGGAATAAATTTAACGAAATGTGAAGGACCTATATAATGAAAACTACAAGGCCTATTAAAAGAAATCGAAGAAGAACAAAGAAATGGAAAGATATTCCATGTTCTTGACTGGAAGAATCAACATAGTTAAAATGATCAGATTACCTAAAGCTTTATACAGGTTTAATGTAATCCTCTTCAAAATGCCATTGGCATTTTTTAAAGAAATAGAACAAAAAATCATCAGATTTGTATGGAAGCACAAAAGACCCGAATTGCCAAAGCCATCCTGAGAAAAAAGAATGAGAGGCTAGAAGCATCACTCTGTCTGGCTTCAAATTATACTATAAAGTGACAGTAATCAAAATGGCATGGTATTGGCAGCAAAACAACACACAGACCAATGGAATAGAATCGAGCGTCTAGAAGTAAACTCATATTTTTTGAGCAAATAATTTTCGACAAAAAAAAGCCAAAAACATACAAAGGAAAAAGAAATATCTCTTCAATAAGTGGTGCTGGGAAAACTGGAAAGCTACCTGCAAAGAATGAAACTAGACTGTGGTCTATCACCAAACACTAAAATTAACTCAAAATGGTTTAAGGACCTGAATATAAGACCAGAATCAATAAAATGCATAAAAGAAAATGTAGAAACTAAACTCAAGGACCTTGCCTTGGACTTAAGGAGGATTTTATGAATTTGACCTCAATGGCAAGGGAAGTAAAAGAAAAAAATAAATGAATGGGACTATATCAAAATAAAAAGCTTCTGTTTCAGCAAAAGAAACCATCAAGTTAAGACACAACCATCCAAATGGGAAAATATATTTGCAAGGAACACCTCTGATAAGTGCCTAATATCCAAAATATACAAAAAAACTCATATGACTCAATAACAAAAACAAAAAACCCACAAACAATCCAATTAAAAAAATGGGCAGAGGATCTGAACAGACACTTCTCTCTAGAGGATATAAATGGCCAACGAAAATTGAAAAGATGCTCAACAACTCTAACTATTAGGGAAATGAAAATCAAAACCACGTTGAAAAACCATCTCCCACCTCTTAGAATAGCTATAATCAACAGAACATGTGTAATAACAAATGTTGGAAAGAATGAGGAGAAAAAAGAACCTTCATACACTGCTGGTGAACCTGCAAATGGTACAACCACTATGAAAACAGTATGGAGTTTCCTCAAAAACTAAGAATTGATCTACCATGTCATCCAGCAATCCCTCTAGGTGTATTTACCAAAGACTTGAAAACCCATATCGAAAAGATATTTGCACACCGATGTCATAGCAGCACTATTTACAGTGGCCAGTACATGGAAGCAACTGAAGTGTCCTATGATAGATTGATTGGCTCTAAAAGCCGTGGTACATATATACAATGGAATATTACTCAGCCAATACTACTCAGCCATCAGAAGACATAAAATACTACCATTTGCGACAACCTGGATGGACCTCAAGATAATCATGCTAAGTGAAATATTCCAGACTGAAAAAGTTGAAAACCAGATGATATCACTTATATATGGGGTATAAACCTAAAAGCAACAAACGAACAGGGCAAACAAACAGTGACTCATGGACATGAACAATAGATTAGTGGTTACCAGAAAGTAGGGAGGGGAGGGGGAAGAAGGAGGTAAATAGGGTGAAAGGGCTCAAATATATGGCAACAAAAAGGAATATAACTATGGGTGGCGAACAAACACAATGGTGCGTGCGCGCACACACACACACACACACACACACACAGAATACATATATATGCCTTACTGTTAATTGTACACTTGAAACTTAGATTTTGTTAACCAATGTCACCATAATAAAAATTAATTAAAAAACAATAAAATTTCATGCATGCTTATTTATATATATAAAATCTATCAATTATTTATATCTGAAGAATACAGGCTAATACAAATTTTATATCAAAGTGATTTTAGAGAAACAACTTTATGAATAAGTTTTCTGCTTTGGTTCTGGGGCTTCTGGAATTAACTCTAAAATCTGATTAGTTTTGAGAATAATAATGACTCTATTTGCAGTAGTAGAGAGAACATTGATAGTCCATGGTGTAATCCTGCAATAGAGGTATTCAAAATACCTCTATTGGATACTCCTAATACCATTTCTAAAGGCAAGGAACTGAGTAACTGTGAATATAATAATTTCCAAAAATATTTTTAGCTTAAGGAACATAATGACATTGGCTTTTGTTCCTAATGCTACTGGACAAAATAAGGAAAGAAAAAGATGAACTCAGAGATTTGAATTCCCCAACTCAAGCACCAAAAGAATAACCTGAAAGCTTCTATGTGTGTCCTGAAACAGACCTAGATCTCCTTGAATTAAGTGGAGTCCAGGTCCCCTTGAGCAAGAACCCAGGTGCACTGCCAACAAATTTATACCATTAATCTTCCTCCAGCCTTCTTTAAAGTGACCTATAGTCTTTTGCAGAGTAACTGTAATAGGGAAGAGTAAATAATCAGACCATTCAGGGATTACTGGACTCTGGTTCTAAACTGATAATAATTTCAGAACATTTGAATGTCACCATGGTTTAATAGTCACAGTAAGGTGCTTATGGAAGTGAGATGATCAATAGTTTTAGCTTAGGTCCATTTCAAAAATGGGCCCAGTGGGTCTCTGAACCATCCTGTGGTTATTTCCCCAGCCTCAGAATGCATATTGGAATAGATATGCTTAGCAGCTTGCAGAACCCCAATTGGTTCCTTGACTTGTACAGGAAGGTAATTATGGTCTAAAAGGACAAATTAAAGCCAATAGAAAAGCCTCTACCTACCTAGAAAATAGTCAATGAAAAGGAATACTACATTCCTAGAGGGATTTCAGAGATTAATTGCCACTATTAAGGACTTGAAAATTTGAGGGGTGGTAATTCCTATCATCTTTCCATAAATAAAAAGGAATTATTATCTGTCTAAAAGACATGGATCTTCTATTACCTTCAGATCCAGACTAGACTATAATATCAGCTCTCCTCGGTTTCCAGTTTGCAGGCTGCAGATATTGAACTTCTAATTCTAGTTTCGTTTCAGGAAGGAAATATAATAGCCTAAATTACACAAAAGTTTCCAACCTGGAAATGAGGTCCTATTGTGGCCAGATCTTTTTATAGTTTAATAAGAAACAAAAAAAACAGATATTTATGTAAACTTTAAAATTTCTAAGCATTAGCTCAAAATATTTAAAACACCTGTATAACCCACACACTAAAAAAATGTTGATCAAACTTAACACACACTCCAGCTTTTATCCTCTTACAAGACAAAAGATCACCACCTACTTTTAGATAAATTTCATAAACATTTAGGTTTATATCTAAATTTTTATAGCATTGTGTGTTAGTGGAAGCATATTTCCAGGCAAGATGACAGCATACAAATAGTCAATGTTTTATATAAAGAATAAAAATGTACTATTAAAACAAGCTGAATTAGTGATAGAAATGATAAAGTACTTTTGAAATTTGAAAGACTCAATAAGCACATATCTCTAAATATAAGTATATACATTTCCCATATATGAGTGAGCTGAGCCAATATTGGTAAGCAGTTCAAAGCTCTTGTATTTTTTTTTTGGTTGCTTTTTTATAAACACCAAAGAAGTATGTACTCCACTTGTTTGGCAAATATTTATTCATTATCTATACTGTATGCTAAGGATTAAATGTATACTGTTATGAAAAACAGGAATGAATTTATACCTTTAATGAAACATTTGGTCATATTTAAAGTTTACTAATGAACGAGAGAGGAGGGAAGTTGATAGGGGTGTAAAAAATTAAGAGGGGAGAAAGAAGATGGAGGCAAAGAGGAAGAACAGAAGAAAATAAACCAAAGCACCCATAAAGTTTGAACTATATGTTCAGACTTCCAAGGTAAAACAGTTATAAAATGCAATTACTGATCCACTAATTAGTAAGTTTATTATTATATTGTTAAATATAAATTGGTTAAATATTAGATGAAATTTTACAAATGATAATTTTGGGGTGAAGGGATTGTTGTTTATAAGCCATTCTGTCTGACCATTCTTAGATATCTGTACCAGCTGTTTACGAAAGCCACTTTAGTTTGTGGAAATATCGAATAAACTGTATCCCATACATATCTATAGTTTCACTGTTTGTCAAATTTCTATGTGATTTTATATAATTCATGGTTAATGATAAAGTAAAAGAATTGTGCAGTTACATTGTTTCCTACTGTACTTTGTGTAGTTTGAAGATTAGACTGAGTTCTCACTCCATACGTGTTGTGCACGCACACTCGCACACACACGCACACACAGCATAAAATCAAAGAAATGTCAATACTAGAGGGATTTAAGAGACTATCTTTTCATTTTTTTCAACATTTAATAGGTATAAAATTGAATATAAAGAAATAAAGTGTTTTGTTAAGAGTTTACTGGAACATGTAGAAGTTGCCTACATAGAAAGTGGTACTTTCCATGAAAATACAGAAACATCTGTCTATGAGATATGTTTAAAATTCATCTGTATTTTTAAGATGAAGCACTTGCAATATTGTGCAATCAAGTTAGTTCATAGGTAAAGAGCATTATTTTGAATCTAACTTGCAGCAATCTTCTGTGCTGGGGCCAGCTGGCTAAGGTCGAACAGCACCTGAGAGGAAGAGTGAGGATTAAGAAAAGACAGAGAAGAGATAGATTCAGGAGGGTTAACAGTGAAACTGCAGCTCCGAGTTTATTAGCATAGCTTATTTATACCCTACAGAGTGCAAAAGAAGCAAAAACCTCTAAGTATACAAACAATCGCTGACATTATCAGGAAACTTTGTGGTTATTCTATCATCCTCTTTTCCATGGTCAAAGAACATTCAGTTCCTCGTCCCAAGCTAAGTGTGCTTCCTCCGTGTCAGCAGACCACACAGCTTGCCAACTCTGCAAAACTCCCTGCTTTACCAGCAGTTTAATCCTGCTTCAAAATGGCCCCCGACACTTCTGAAAGTTTTGGTTGACACTGCTATTGACTTTTGTTGCTATGAGCTCTGCTATGCCTAGCTGATTGTTACAGTTTCCTTAGTAATCAGTCCCACTAGTCAAAAAGAGATGAGCTTAGAAGGCATGTGAATTGATAATTCTGATTAAGCTATTAAGTTTAATCAATAGTGGCAAGGGTCAATTGGTTAGGGAGGAATAGAGATTAAAGTCAACTTCTGGATTAAAGTCATTATGGTGAACATGATGAAATCAAGTAGCTCAACACAAAGCCAAAGACTAACAATTAAAATCAGTATACAGCATTCTTCTGGTCTTTGCCCTAATGAACTTTGGACACATTCAAGTCATGATTTTGAAAACATGTCTTTAACATACAATTAGAATTTATTCTTCGTGCATTGTATGCTTTCTGTAATCTCTAAACTGGATAATCTGAACTAAAAAAAGCAATTATTGACCTATATGATATTTTTAGAAGTGCTATTTAATTTCTTTATGTCGATGGAGAATTCTTATTTAGGAGTAATATGCATGGGTGACAGTAGATAAACAAAAATAAAGAAAAACATTATCTGGGATGTCTTATTCAAAGAAATTGATCTTCCTTAGAATCCTATTTAGTTTTATTCTGGGGATAAGCAGCAGTGTTTTATAAAGTGAACACTGACATACTTTAAGAAATTAATCTTACGGAGAAAGCAAAAAGACACAAAAGAAACATTATTTAATGCAAAGCTGGGTTTTACGATTGCATTTCAGAACAGTGTTTTATATGGTACATGAAACAACTCATCACCCCTTATTGTCTAGTTTAATCATGGGAGACAAGGTATGTATACACAAAGAAAAGAAAAATCTTGCAAATCTTCTGTAATGCTAGTTTGTCAAATCTATGGGGAAATCATTCTAAAAATGTTACATTTTAAGTGAGCTTTATCAATACAATTATATTTATAAAAAACGTTTTTCATAAATGCTTTTGATCTATTCCAATTTGTCACTTTAAAACATACCAATTCTATAATCTGCTTGCCTCTGTGTAAGCTCCTCAATTTCTACTACCAGAAATCTTTATAAAGAGAACAAGGCTTTAGGTTAGGAAAGAGGAAATAAAATTGATTTTTAAAAGTTGTAAATATTAAATACCATTATTAAGAGTCAAAATAACTGATAAACACCAGTAGGAAACAAATAGACATTACCAAAACAGAATGTTTATTAAGATTCAAATTGAAAGACATTTCTCCAAAAAAATCAAAGAAACTGTTCTAGGCTTAATCTTCAAAAAATGTATGTTTTTAAACAAAGAAAGAACAATTATATTTAATATTTTGATTTGTGGAGAACTTACATAGGTAAATATACTGTAACTGTTCAGAGTATTATGCATTTTAAAGATTATAACTATAATTATAATCGATTAATAAAAATATTGATTATTAATAACCACAATTGCATAGTATTGTTTCTACTATTTTCAATATATTATTATTCAAAAATTTACCATGTAATTCTGCATTGTGAAAGTAAGGGAAGAATACTCATTTTTAGTTAACTAATAGAGGAGATTTTGAGGCCAGTTCGAGATTGTTCTTACCCCCAAAATGACCATGCCATTGTGGTCTTATGAACAGATATTTAGTTCTCATCACAAAGTACCAATTCTGCTTACAAAAGTGCTGATGTGCATTTTCAGTCTGACAAATGGCCAATATCTCTCCATCTCATTTCCAAATAAAGACAAATTTTTAAAAATTAAATGCTAGGGGTATAATAGATATATGCTTTGAGTGTTTCCACTGTTTAGCAATGTGTTAGTTGTTAAGATGTTCTCAAAAATTCAGCTGTCTCCTTCCAGTGACAATTCAGTATTAAACTTCTTAGCAACTTGGAGTTAGACATGGCCATATGATTTTTCTTAAGAAACATATAAGGAAGAAATGACATGCATTAACATTCAGACGAAGCATTTAGCAAACAGTGCAGCCTTCTTTTTTAAAAATCTCTTTCTTTTACGTGTGACTGGCAATGTTAGAGATGGTGGCTTTCTCTTTCAACATGGACTTTCAGAGTGATACGATAAGCAGAGCATGGTTACTATCTCAATGCATGTGAAAACACAATGAAATTAACTTGTAGAATGTATGTATATGAATTTATATAGATTTGTTAAACACCAGGCACAGACAGTAAAATGAACATTTCCTTCACCTCCAGAAATTCCCCTTGCTCTCATTTGTCATTCTCCCCCACCCTAACCCGTGTCAACTCTGTTTCTATAGTTTTATCTTTTCTAGAATGTCCTGTGTCATATAATATGGAACATACAGTATAAACATTTGAAACTGCTTTATCTATTGAGGCATAACATCTTTCAGACTCACTCATGTGTACATTTATCAATAGCTGATTCTTTTTCATTGTGGACCAAGTCTTCCATTGTATGAACAAACCAGTCTTTTTGCATTTGCTTAATGAAGAACACTTTGATCATTGCAGATTTTTGGTGTTATGAATAAAGATGTAACAACCTTATTTATACACTTTTGTGTGACATAAGTTTTTAATCTCCTATATAGAAGTGGGATTGCTGGGTCATATGGTAAGTTCATACATAATTTTATAAGAGATCTTCGAACTTTTTCTATAGTCACAGAATTTTTATTCACGCTACCTAATTATGAGAGTTGCAGTTGCTTCTATATCCTAACAGCACTTGATATTGTCACATTTTATAAATTTTACTACTTCTAATAGATGTATAGTGATCTCATTATATTTATTTGCATTTCCTAATAATTAATGTGGTAAACAACTTTTCATCTACTTATTTTCCATCTGCACATTTTTTTTGCTCAAATATTTCCTTAATCCTTGCTCAATTTTAATTGAGTTGTGCTGAGTTTTGAGAATATTTTAATATTCTAAATATAAGTCCTGTATTAGATATGTGATTACAAAATTTTCTCCATATCTGTAAGTTGTCTTTTTATTCTCTTTATAGTCTCTTTCACTAAGAAATGTTTTAATATGATAAAGTATAATTTATAAATTTTTAAAGATTTACCTTTTGTCACCATATTTAATAATTTTGCTACCCAAAGTTGTAAATATTTTATTATGTTAGCTTTTAAAATTTCAAGTTCATGTTTGAAATTCATAATTTTTTGAGTAGGTTGTGAACTGTATTATGACTTTTTATTTTATTTGGATGTTCAACTACTCAGTTTTTTTTTTTTTTCTTTTTTCTTTTCTTTCTTTCTTTTTTTTTTTGCATTTTATTTTATTTATTGTTTTTTAGTATAGTTTATTTGTTAGACCAATATATTGTTTATGAAATAATCTCGCTGATTACTCAATCCTTTGGCTCTACACATAGCCAAACCTTATGTTACTGCGACTGCATTCCCGTGATGTGCTCCCCATCTTGTGACCCATCTACCAACTACTAATTTGTACTCTTTACCCTTCCCACTTACTCCAGTATTTTTTATGCAAAAAATTCTCCATTGCTTTGCACTATTGACAAAAGTATTTTGACAAATTTTTATTGTTTATTTATGGACTATCTATTCTGTAACATTGATCAATATGTTTTTCTAAGATTAACTATTTTGATTACTGTTCTTATAGGAAATTTTAAAATTGTTAGTGTATGTCCTCCAACTTTTGCAAAATCGCCTTCTTTGTCTTCTTTTTCAAAATCGCCTTCATTCTCTAGTTAACTAACACTATACATTTTAGAATCGCACCATAGATATCTTCAATAAACTTTCTGGAATTGATCAAAATTTAATTAAATGTATATTCAATTTGGGAAGAAATTGTTTTGAAACTTATCCTCCTATATATGATATGTAATGTCTTCTCATTTATTAGGTTTATTTTTGTTTGATAATTTTCATTAGCATTTATAGATTTTTTTGCATGATACCGTAAATAAAAAATATTTCTTCCTTTCTAATTGGTTTTTACTTCTTTTTTTTTTTTACAAGAAATTCTATTATAATAATAAATGGGATAGTTGGAAAGTAGGCATCTGCTTTGTTCTCAACCTTCAAGAAAAGCATTCGGTCTTTCACTATTAAGGGTAATTTCCAATATAGGTTGTCTTTGCTTTTGTAGATCCTTTATAAGTTTTCCAAAGGTTTTATTTTTCATGAATGTTAATTTTATTAAGTTTATTCTTTGTATTCATTGATATGATAGCCCTATAGTATTTCTTCTTTAGTTTGTTAATATGATAGGTTATGAAATAATAGGATAAACTGATTTTGAATGATGAATCAGTCTTGCTATTTCTGGAATAAACCTGTTAGGTTGTTCATATTTTTAAATTGTGGTATAACACTTAATATAAGATTTGCCTTCTTAATAAAATTTATGTACAATACAGTTTGAAAACTATATGGACTATATCGAACAGAAACCTCCAGAACTTATTCATATTTCATTAAACAAACTTATATTCTTTGAAACAATTCCTCATTTTCTTCCCAGCCTAAGCACCTAGAAACCACCAAATCTATTATCTGCTTTTATAGTTTTACTATTTCAGATTCTCACATAAGTGGAATTATGCATTATTTGTCCTTCTGTAACTTACTTAAGCATAATAGGCCTCCAGGTTCATCTATGTTGTTTACAAATGAAAAAAAATTTCTCCTTTTTTTAAGGCTGAATATTATGTCATTGTATGTATATGCCACATTTTTTTTTATCCATCATCTGTTTATGCTCTTGGTTGTTTCTATATCTTGTTTACTGTGAATTGCTGCAATGAACATAGAGAATAGATACTTCTTTGAGATCCTGATTTCCATTCTCTTGGATATATTTGCAGAACTGGGGTTGTAGGGTCATATGTTAGTTAAATTTTGAATTTTCCTTTCCATAAAAGCCATATCATGTTAGTTCTCTGACATAAGGACAGATATAATGGGCAAAGGAATAGAATAGAGAACCTAGAAATTAACCACACTTATACAATCAACTGATCTCATCAAAAGTATACAAGAATACATAATGAGGAAGATAAAAACTGTTCAACAAATAGGTTGAGAAAAATGATTAGCTACATGAGAAAGAATGAAATTGGTGCCCTTATCGTGCACCATTCACAAAAAATTAACTCAAAAGAGATTTAAACACTTAAATGTTAGAACTGAACTGTAAGACACTTAGAAAAAACATAGGGGAAAACATTCTTGGTTGGTTTTGCAAGATTTCATATACATGACACCAAAAGCACATATTATAGAAGTGAAAATTGAATTCAACTAAAAAGCTTATGCACAGCAAAGGAAACACTTGTCAGAGAAAAAATACAATTATGGAATGGGAGAATATATTTGTAAAACCTATACCTGATGAAAAGTTAATATACTAAATATATAAGTAAATCCTATATTTAGTAGCAAAAAGTGAATCAAATTAAAATTTGGAAAAAGACTTGCATAAACATTTCTCCAAAGAAGATAATACAAATAACCAACAAGTATATAAAAGGGTGCTTACATGTACTAATCATAAGGAAATGCAAATCAAACCACTTAGTCTTGATTTATTATTATTTTTACATATTATGGAATTAATTTGAAAATAATTTTGAAGATATTTGCATCTACATTCAAAAGCAATATTGGTCTTTTCTTGTACTTCTGTATTGGGTTTTAGTATAGGTTCCCTCCTCTTCTACTTTCTGCGGGAAGATTATAGAGTTTTGGTGTATTTGTTCTCTGAATGTATGGAGAATTTATCAGTGAAAATACTGGGCCTTAAATTTTCTATTCTTAAAAGATTTTAAAGATGAATTTATTTTTACATGTTTATAAACATTTAGGTTATTTATAGTATTTTTCAGTTCTTGTATATGAATGCATTGTTTAATAACATACATTTACTCAAGGAATAGTAGAGATATAGGCCTATACAACAACAGTGAGATGCTAAGAGAAGTATTGTCTAATGAACAGTAACATCATGATTCTAGATTTGCTTTGTAATATAGCCAGATTCCAGAGAGAATTATATTTAGGATATTGACAAGATTATTACATAGGAGGAAGAATCTGGAAAAAAAAAATTGGATAAGTTTTTGGGGTCTTAAACACATAATCTGTGGTATAAAAGATACCTTTGTTATAAACATTAATTCAAATGTTCAGTGAGGTTTTGATATAAAAATCAGAACTCAGAGATTGAACAAACATGGAGGAAGAGCAAATGGCCACTGAAACATTTTTCATGTCTATAATTGGTTGTACGTACATTGGAAAGTGAGCGATGCTAGAAAAAAATCCAGATTTCACAATACCATTTGACTTATTTAAGTTCTAGCATACTTCCTCCTCTGGAAAGGGTTTTTTCGTTTTGGTTTGATTTGAGTTTTTTTTGCTTGTTTTTGCTTTTTTTAATATCCACGATGGGGGTTGAACCTTTTGGTGAAAGCTTCAGCAATATTGCTTGCAGGGTGAGGAAATATTTATGAAGTTAAGGATGAAAAAAACAGTTTTTATAATTACTTTTCTAAAAGCTAATAAACATGCTTATTAAGGAAGTCAGTAAACTGGGGGACTTTTTAAAGTAAAGAAAAACAAAAAAAAATATATAAACCAATATTGAAATAGTTAAAATTACTATTATAATTAATGACACTATTAAATTAAATAAACTGAAATATATCAGTCCAATAATTTTGCAAAGATGCCCTTCTGAGCACATGAAGGCCTCAGTATTAAATAAGATGGGGCTTAGAGAATGTTCTATTAAGAACACAACATAACACCACTGGTTTATGATATGGCATAAACCAGCAACTTGGAGAAGGTCTACAGAGAGATGAAAATAAGTAGTAATACAAAGAGATAAAAGGTTAAAAACTGCAAAGTGAACCTCAGGATACAATGAAAAATAAGAGATGGAGTGGTTTGAAGAGGCTTATAATATTTATTCTGGAATGACGCATATGGGTTGGAGACAGAAGAAGTATATTATATAGTGATTCAAGAGAAGAGCTATTAAAGTCATCACATTATTTAATTAACTTTGATCACTTGTAATCTTATGAAACATAAAATCAGTGGGATATCTGAAAGTCAATAAATTATTGATAAATGGAGGTATGAAAGACTATTTCCCAACAAACTTTTATTATTTTTTGTTTATTTATTTTGTTATTTTTAATTTTTTATGGTGACATTTGGTAAACAAATCTGGTAAGTTTTAGCTGTACATTTTAACAGTAAGGAGTGTGTGTGTATATATATACATATATATGTGTATACAACACCACACACACATATATATATATATTTACATTGTGTGTTTCATTCCCATAGTTAGATTTTTTCTGTCGCTTCATATTGAACACCTTTTTATCCCATTTACCTCCAGCCCTCCACCCTCCACGCTACCTCTAGTAACCATTTGTATTGTCTACATCCATGAGTCTCTTGTTTGTCCTGTTCGTTTGTTGCTTTTAGGTTTATACCAACTTATAAGTGAATCATGTAATTTCAACTTTTTCTGTCTGTCGTATTTCGCTTAGCATGATTTATCTTGAGGTCCAGCCATGTTGTGGCAGATGGCAGTATTTTCCTCACTTCTTATGTCTGAGTAATATTCCATTGTATATATGTACCACAGCTTCTTTAGCCAATCATCTATTGTAGGACATTTCAGTTGCTTCCATGTCCTGGCACTGTGAATAATGCTGTTATGAACATCGGTGTGCAAATATTCTTTCAGATATGGGTTTCAAGTCTTTGAAGTAAATACCCAGTAAAGGGAATGCTGGATCCACATAGTAAATCAATTTTTAGTTTTTTTGACAAACCTCTATACTGTTTTTCCATAGTGGCTGTACCAATTTGCAGTCCCACCAGCAGTGTATGAGGGTTCTTTTTCTCACATCCTTCCAACATTTTTTATTACTGTCCTGTTGGTTACAGCTATTCTAACAGGTGATGAGATGATATTTATTGTGGTTTCTAATACCTGAGATGTTGAGGCATCATATATTTGTTGATCATTTGTATGTCCCTAGGGAGAAGTGTCTGTTCAGGTCCTCTGCCATTCCTTTTGTTGAATCATTTTTTTGTGTGTGTGGTTGTTATTGAGTTGTATGAGTTCTTTGTATATTTGGATATTAGGCCTTATGAGCATTGTTTGCAAATATATTTTCCATTTGGATGGTTTGTCTCTTTAACTTGATGGTTTCTTTTGCTGACGCCAGAAAGCTTTATTTTGATGTATCTATTCATTTAATTTTTGCATTTACTTCCCTTGACGTTGAGGTCAAATTCATAAAAGTTCTTTAAGTCTTAGATCCATGAGTTTAGTTCCTATGTCTTCTTCTATGGATTTTATGTTTTTGTTATCATATTCAGGACCTTAATCCATTTTGTGTTAATTTTATGTATGGTGATGTACAACAGCCTAATTTCATTCTTTTGCAGGTGGCTTTCCAGTTTCTCGCACCATTTTATCAGAGAGGCTTTTCTTTCTCCACTGTATGCTTTGGTTTTTGTCAAAAAATTATTTGCCCATATAAACATGGGCTTACATCTGGACTCTCAAGTCTATTTTCACTGGCCCATGTAACTGTTTTGCTGCTATATCCATGCTGTTTTGATTACTGTCGCTTTGTAGTATAATTTGAAGTCGAGCAGAGTGATGTCTCTAGTGTTGTTCTTATTTCTCAAGAAGGCTTTGGCGATTCTGGGTCTTTTGTGCTTCCATACAAACCTGATGATTTTTTGTTCTATTCTTTAAAAAATGCCAATGACATTTTGATGAGGGATTCATTCAATCTGTATAATGCTTTAGATAATACGATCATTTTAACGATGTTGATTCTTCCAATCCAAGAACAAGGAATATCTTTCCATTTCTTTGTATCTCCTTCAATTTCTTTTAATAGGGTCTATAGATTTCATTATATAGGTCCTTCACATGTTTCATTAGATTTATTCCTAGGTATTTTACTCTTTTTGTTTGCAATTGCAAAAGGAATTATTTTTTTAACCTTCTTTTTCTAACACTTCATTATTAGACTATAGGGACGCTATAGATTTTTTAGCGTTGATTTTGTATCCAGAGATGTTACTGTAGTTGCTTATTGTTTCTAATAGTATTCTTGTAGAGTCTTTAGTTCTATATAGAGAATCATGTCATCGCAAATAGTGACAGTTTGACTTTTTCATTTCCTATTGGATGACTTTTATATCTTTCTCTTGCCTGATAGCATCGTTAGGACCTCCAACGTTATACTGAATAACAGTGCGATAGTGGAAAACTTTGCCTTGTTCTTGATCTTAGACGAAAGGTTTCTAGTTTTTCACCATTAAGTAAAATGTTGGCTGAGGTTTTGTCTTATACAGCCTTCTATGCTGATTTGTTAAATATTTTGATCATAAATGGATGCTGTATCTTCTCAAATTGTCAAAGGCTTTTTGGCATCTATGATATGACCATATAATTCTTATTTTTTAATTTGTTAATGGGGTAGCACATTAATCAATTTGCATACTTGAACCATCCTTGTGCCTCTGGGATGAAGCCCACTTGATCATGGTGTATAATCTTTTAAATATGTTGCTGTATTTTGTTCGCTAGTATCTTATTAGGATTTTGCATCAGTGTTAATGAGAGCATTGGTTTGTAGTTTTCTTTTTTGTGTTATCTTTACCAGGTTTTAGTATCAGGGTAATATTGTCCTCATAAAATGATTTGGGAAGTATTGCCTCCTCTTTGACTTTTTGGAAGAGTTTGAGAATAGGTATTAAATCTTTGAATGTTTGGTAGAAATCACTGGTAAAGCCATCTGGTCCTGGACTTTTACTTTATGGTAGGTTTTTGATGATTGTTTCGTTTTCATACTGTTAATCCATCTATTTAGATTTTCCAGATCTTTTTGATTCAGTCTAGGAAGGCTGTATCTTTCAAAGTAACTTTCCATTTCTTCTAGTTATTTAATTTGTTATTATATAGTTTTTCATAGTATTCTTGTATGATCCTTTGTATTTCTGTGGTCTCTGTTGTAATTTCCTCTCTTCATCCCTGATTTTGTTTATTTGTGTCCTTTCTCTTTTTCTTTAGTGAGTCTGACCAGGGCTTTATCAATTTTATTCACCTTCTCAAAGAACCAACCCTTCTTTGCATTTAGTATTTCTATCCTTGTTTTCAATTTTATTTATTTCTGCTCTAACTTTGATAATTTATTTTCTTCTGCTGATGTTATGTTCATTTGTTCTTCCTTTTTTAGTTTTTAAGTTGAAGTATTAGATAGGCCTGTAATGACATGAACTTTCTTCTTATTACTGCTTTTGCTGTGTCCCACAAGTTTTGATATGTTGTGCTATCATTATCATTCGTGTCTGTGTATCTCCTGATCTCTCTTATTACTTCTCTGACCTAGATATTCTTCAGTAACATGTTATTTAATTTCCATGTATTTGTGGTTCTTCCCACTTTCTTTTTTATAGTTGATCTCTAGCTTCAAAGAATTATGATCAGAGAATATGGTTGGTATGATTTCAATCATGTTATATTTGTTGAGGCTATCTCTGTGTCCTATTAGGTGGTCAATCCTTGAGAACGTTTCATGTGCACTAGAGAAGAATGTATAAGCAGCGGTTTTGGGATGGAAGGTTCTGTAAATGTCAAATATGTCCAGTTGGTCTAATGTGTCATTTAAGGATGTTATTTCTTTATTATTTTTCTGTTTGCTTAACTGTCCATATCCAATACTGGGGTATTTAGGTCCCCTACTACAATAGTGTTTTGGTCTGTTTCTTTCTTTAGTTCTGTTATTAATTGCTTTGCATATTTTGGGAGCATAATAAGTGTTATGTCTTCTTGGTGCATAATTCCCTTTATCATTATGAAGTATACCTCAATATCTTTCTTTACCTTTTTTATTTTGAAGTCTATTTCATCTGATATTAGTACCACTACTCCCTTTTTCTTGAATGCCATTTGCTTGAAATATCATCTTCTACCCTTACATTTGAGTCTATTAAGTCTTTCGAGCTGAGATGTTTCCTGGAGACAACATATGGTTGGTTTTCTTTTTTATCCAATATGCAACTTTGTGCCTTTTTATTGGTGAGTTCAGTCCATTTACATTTAGGGTTATTATTGAAATATAAGGTCTTCTTATAGCCAATTTATCTTATGCTTTCTGGTATCTCGGTGTTTTCATTGTTTCCTTGTCCTTGTGTTTCTGTTTTCTTTATTTTGGTTGGCTTTTGTGGTTTTTGCCTCTGATTTTTCTGGTTTTATGTATATATACTTCAGATCTGAATCTTTTGTGTTGTTACCATTATGAATATGTAAAGGTTTGTTATATATCTATTCAGTCATCCATTTTCTTCTGCATGTGCCTTATCTTCTTTCCCTTGCAATTTTGGATTTTTGAATGCTCCTCTTTTTAGTCATTGTTATATCAATTTGTCCCTATGTATGCTGAACGTTCATTACTATCTTGCTATAGCAATTCTCTTCTTATTATTTAAGCTTATAATGACCTGTTCTTAGTAAGGGTTGCATCCTCTGCTTCTATTTGCCTGATAGTCACTTTACGCCTGTTTATGTATTTTTGTTTTGTTTTGTTATTTTGTTTTAGATGAGCTGACCCTTTCAGTATTTCCTGTAGAGCAGGTTCATAGTGGAGAATTCCCTCAATTTTTGTATGTCTGGAAAGGTCTTAATTTCTCCTTCATATCTAAAGAGAGCTTAGCTGGATACATTATTCTAGGCTGGTAGTTCCTTTACTTAATAGTTTAAATATTTGATTCCATTCCTTTCTGGCTTGTAAGGTTTGCTGAGAAGTCGATGATAATCTAATGGGTTTTCCTTTATATGTTACTGTCTTCTTTTCTCTGGCTGCCCTGAGAATTCTGTCTTTGTCATTGATTTTTGATAACTTTAATACAATGTGTCTTGGTGAAGGCCTTTTTGGGTTGAGTAATTGGGTGTTCTGTTGACTTCTTGAATTCCAAGCTCCTTAGATTTGGGAAATTCTCATCACTATTTGTCTGAAAATGCTTTCTAGTCCCTGTCCTTTTCCTGCCTTCATAATGCCCATTATTCTTATGTTTCCTTCCTGATGTATCAGCTTTCTTGTATTTCTCTTTCATTATTTTTCATTCTTTAGTTTCTCTCTTCTTCCTTCTGATTTATTTCTAGATTTCTGTCTTTGATATCACTGTCCATTTGGTCGACTCTATTTCCCAAGCTTGCTATTTCATTTTTCAACTCTTGTAGTGTGTTCTTCATCTCTAGAAGTTCTATTTGGTTCCTTTTGAGGGTTTCAATCTTCTTGCTCTGCTCATCTAGTTGTTTTTTCAATTCCTAAAATTGTTGATTTGATGTTTTGGATCTCATTGATTTTTTTCAGAAGTACCATCCTGAATTCTCTGTCACTTAAGTCACATATTTCTATGTCTATAAGCTTATTTTCTGGAGATTTTTCTCTCTCTTTCTGAGATGCCTTGTCCCCTTGGCTTGTTCATGGTGTTTAATGGACTATTTCCTCACTTGAGCATTAATGGAAGTGTATTCTGTTTTGTTTTGTTTGTTTTTTTCCCCCAGAAAGATTTATTAAAGGTATCTCTTTAGCCTGCTGCAAAGATGGTTCTTTTTTTTTGGTTTCCAGTAGGTGATGTCTAAGCCTCTTGGATCCCTGCTTTATATAAGCCTAAATGTCTTTTTTATTTTCTTATAGATATTTAATCACACTTAGTACTCTCAGTTTCAGGCTCTGTTGGTATAACCAACAGTTTCAGTAGCATTTGCTCAGATTCCCCTGGAGCTCCACAGTGTTCAATCTCGGAGGGCATGGAGGAAGGGCTCTCTGAGTTAGGAGTTGGGGGCTGTACCTCAGCCTTGGTTTTGCAACCATGGCTGGCAAAAATCAACTGTTGTTCCTCTGCCATCCCGTCCCACTTTTCTGCTTTCTACCATGATGACTGGGCCCTGCTGCCAGCTACTAGAAGTTCCGGCACTTCTTGGTAGGCTGATCAGGGAAGTTGCTATACCTTCTCCCCTCCCCCTCCTCCTGCAAGGAGCTCCTGTGGCTGTAAGAGGCAGCTTCTTTATTTCTCCAAGTCCATCACCTGACACTCAGGGTTCTAACCTCTGGTAGCTCTTATGTGCAGATCCCAAACTCAGATGTGCCGGTGCGCAATTTAGGTGTTTTGTTTTGGTTTTGTTTTTTTGTTTTTTGGGTTTTTTTTTTTTTTTTGAGTTTTAGATGTTCAACTTATTGTTATTTCAAGGGGAGAAATCTGAGGACATCGCTCTCCCCACCATGTTTCTGAAGAAGCTCTATCACTATTTTTAAAATAATGATTACTACAATATCAATACTCATTTAAACTATAGAGTCATTTAAAAGTGTTATTTTTTTCCTTTCCAAGTGGTTAGAAATTTGGGGGTGTTTTTTTGTCATTAATTTCAATTTTTATTGGAAACTGTTTCTGATAATTTTGGGTCATTCTAGGAAAGAATTGTTTAAGCTTTGCCTTATTCTTGCCTCTACCTTTTGAATTATTATTAAAGTTTAGGGTTGAAAGAAATCTATCACTAGAGTCTGTGTTGACATTTAAACTTGTGTGGTGAAAAAAAATTGGTAGCAGCTGTAAGATTATCTTTCACATCCATGAATTTGAATGGCTAAGGCACTATTTGGCAAGAAAAGAGATGAGTTTGGAAACATGATCGTAGTTTGATCCTGTAAATGGTTTCCTGTACAACCTTGGTATGAAGCAGTAAAAGTCTCAAAGATACTACAGTGGGCAAATCTTACCAAGAGAATGAGGAGTGAATGAACTTAGTCTCAGAGAATTGGCCAAGGAGATAATCAAGAAATGCTAAACAAAAGAAAAATTAGTAAGCAATACTATTATTTTGTGGGTTTTACTAGTATCCATGCTAAAAACTAGAACACTAGATTTCTATAGGACCATGTCATGGCATCATAGAGAAAGAATGTAATAACTTGCAAAGTAAATTAACTATAACCTTTAAGGACCCTAAATATAAGTGAATGAAGCCATGATCAAGAGACTGAAATCTACAGTGTATTCTGTTAAACAGCTGAGGCATTCTACAGAGAAACTAGAAGATGCCTGATGAATTTTTGCTAGCATGGAGTCTAAGAATAAATGATCAGGAGGGCATGGTACTAATTTTAAACACTGCCAAATAGTATATTATTTGTGTAGGGTGTATTAGTCAGGGTTCTCCAGAGGAATAGAACCAATAGGAAGTGAGTGCACACATGCACACAATCACATAGAGGGAGAGAAAGAGAAAGAAGAGAGAGAGAGAAAAGAGAGAAAGAGAGAGAGAGAGAGAGAGAGACAGAGAGAGAGACAGAGAGAGACAGAGAGAGAGAGAGAGACAGAGAGAGACAGAGAGAGACAGAGAGAGAGAGAGAGAGAGAGAAGAGAGAGAGAGAAATTCTAAGGATTTGGTTCATATAATGTGGAAATTTGGTAAATTAAAGATCTAGTATAGGCTAGCAGGCCAGAGAGCCAGAAAAGGAATTTGTGCTGGTGAAATTTCTTCTTGCTCAGAAGAGGTCAGTCTCTGTTTTTCTGAGTCCTTCAATTGACTGATTAATTTACCCCCTCCTGCTCATATCATGGGTGGTGATCTGCGCACACATGGAAAGAGAAAGAGAGAGAGAGCTACGATGTCTCTTCCTTACAAAAACACCAGCTCTAATGGATTAAAGCCCCATTCTTATGACCTCACTTAGTCTTCATCATCTTCTAATAAGCTCTATTTCCAAATACAGTCACACTGGGAATTAGGCTTCAACATATAAATTTGGAGAGGAGGACACAATTTATTCTACAGGAGTAGTAGATACCAAGATTAAAAACAGATGATTCTCTTTTTTACTTCATCCATTCCTTGTAGGGTAAAACTGTTCAAGAAGTACAACATACTAAGTGTGACTAGTGTACTTAATGTACTTGGCAAATATCTTTTTCTTTTCTATCTCAAAGTCTGCTAAGGCACAGAATACATTTTCATGGAATGATATTGAATATATATTTATGGTTTTTGCCATGAGTTCATTTGAGTTCACCAACATATTTTGATAATCTGATACTGCAGGATTCCAATTTGATAACTCTAAGAGTAACTTAGGGCAATAAATTGATAATTGTATGATAATTGCCCTCTAAGGAGTAGGATAAGAGATGTTACGGACTCTAGACACACTTGTTACCATGTGACAAACACAGACTACTTAAGTTCATTGCACGTAAACTAATTAGGGGTAATCACAGTGAAGAAAGCTCTATTACCAAGCATCAGGGAGTACTTTGAATTCTTTATTTGCTGAATCTCATGATACCTTTATTAGAATGGCACAAATGGGAAGCTCTGACCAGACTGATGTTATTGTATGCCCTAGGGGTAGGCAATAGAGCCAAACAGAGAACCCCAACAAAGGAGGAAGAATATGAAAGTGAAAATGGATAATCATGGAAACAGAAGTTTAATGCAAATAAGAAGTGGGTGCTATATCTACCAGAGTGTAATATGTTTTGTGAATGTGGATAGAATTTCTTTATAACAGCAGTAACAGAATCTGTAGTGGTTTTTTGGTTTTTTTTTTTTTTTGAAGTGGTCTTACAGTTGGTATGATATTCATGTATTATTTACGACTCTCTGAAGCTTTAGTTGAACTGCTTTCAAGCAACATTTTGGCACACACAGTCTGATATACATAATTTATTCACAATATTTTTATGTAACTTGAAATAATGCTTGAGTGACCATGTGTACCAATATAATGATTCCTGAAAGGCAACAATATGTATGTGGTGTAACCTCCAAAAAGCAAAACAAGTCATATTATACTTTTTGTTCATTTTCCTTTTTTAAAAAATGGGTGTCTTTATTATTCAACATGATATCTAAAAATATATGGGGTTATAAGACTCTAGTGGAGTGAGACATCTCAAAGTTCATGTGGATCAATGCTATTTGCAAGATGAATCAAATGATTCTTACAAAGATAAAATTGATACTTTCAAAATTAAATAATCCATTAACTCACTTCTTTTATTTAACGAATATTGACAACTTATAGTGTGTTAAGTGCTAGGGATGCAATGGTGAAAAAAGCAGACATGATATTTCTACTTGTTTTCAGCCACAAATCTGTGGCTTAAAACAATATATTGAAACTTTATTATGTTACAGTTCTGAAGGTCAGAGGTCTAAAATAGAATTCATTGGTCAAAAAGTTGGCAAGGCTATGTTCCTTTCTGGATGTTCTATGTAAAACTGTGTTTTCTTGTCTTTTCCAGCTTCTACAAGCCACTCACTTTTCCTCTCATACCCCTCTTTCATCTTCAAAGCCAGCATAATATCACTTTATTCTGACTCTTCTACCTCCCTCAACCACATCTAAGAAAACTTGTAATTACACTGCACCTATCCATACAATCCAAGATAAGATCATAAGAGTTCACTGATAAGCAACTTTAATTCCATCTGCAAATTCGATGTCCCACTATCATGTAACATATTCACAGATTCTAGTGCTTAAAATTTTTTGGGAGGGGTGCATAATCTGTGTACTATCGTATTATTTATAAAGCCTAAAGGTACCCCAATTTTATATGCATATTTTCTGACGCAATTGGCTTTGTTTTAAACATTTTTTTAAAATTTAAAACCACATAATGTTTTTATTGTTTTAAATTTAATGTAGTCTGCAAATAAAATTAACAGCCCTAAATTCAGCAACAATCTATAAGTACTTATCATTTGTATATCTCACTATCTGTTTGTTGCAACAACACCATATTACTAAATAACCTCAGTACAGCACCAACATAAGTCAAGATGGTATTATTTTTGTTTATGTTTTACAAAGAAGAAAACAACTATGACTTAGAAAAATTTTGTGATTATTCCAGCTCACATGGCTAGGAATATTAGAGCTATACACCACAATTTGTAAAGCCTTTGTATTCTAACCTAACTTCTGATTTCTTTTTATCTTTATAGATTGATTTTTATTAATCTTGATATGGTCAAATAAAAGGTGGGTCCTCTGGGTTCAAATCCAGGGCATATTTTTTGCTAGCTTTGAAATACATTCCTTGAACTCCCATGTGCCTAAATTTCCTTATTAGAAAACCTTCATAATAATGGGCTAAGTATAATAATAAAAATAAATTATGACATATAATATCTTTATAAATATCTGACATAATTTGTATTAAATAAATATTCATTATTTTTATTATCACTAAGCTAAAATCTGAAATATAATGTTAACCATTTTGTTGCATAAATTATCAATGAAGCCAAAATTTTAGTTAAATCCACAGTGATATCAGCACTTCATTAGGCATCATGAGTGCATAAGAAGATCATAAATTAACACATGCTCTGTGCTAAGCTTGGCATTATTAACTTGCCAGGATCAGCTAGAATGATTTCTTAGAATGAATTCAGTTCAACCATATTGCAACTCCACAGGCTGATCCTCTAGGCAGGACATGTGTGAAGGTTCAGTTCCAGCAAGGTAACCACTTACTCCTCTGTACTTGACTAAAGAAGAATCATCATTGGCAGGGAAGATTGATGAAACATTCTTAAGATTCTCTGTGGAAAAATTTCAAACAGGGCTGCATAGACATTGACCGCTGGGAAACTGTATCACTTGGCAGACCACTGAAGCAGGCAATTGCCATTTGGAGCCAAGTGTCTTAAAGCTGATGAAAGAAGAAACAGAGCCTGCAACAATAATAGTTTGTATCAGACATGACTCTCCAGAGGCCAGTGGATGGATGAGCATAACCACTGAGAGACTCTAAAGGCACCAGGTCATATGGACAGAACTCACCATTAAACTTGATATCACTACTTACTTATAATCATGTGGAATATTATAATTAACAAAGTAATTTCCTGTTACCCCAGTAGACCTTTACAATAATACTGTGAACTAGGTGGGCAGTTCTCATTTTATAAATTAAGAAACTGAAGCTTAGAGAGTTCAAGTTTGGTGCCCAATTCAAGAGATACTAAACAGCCAAGCCATATCTAAAAGACAGATTTTTAAAAATTCTACTTTAAGATTATTTTTACTACACCAATTTTTATTTCATGTAAGAAAACAACTGTAAGTTCTCCCATAAGGAATGACACAGATAGGACAAGTAATAAAGGTAAACATGCAGAGGATATTAAGCTGACGAGAAAGTGTAATTACTGAAAATGTTTCAAACTGAATCTTTAGAAGTGTTCTCTCAGTCAATAAAAGTATTTTTATGTTCTAACAAATAAAGAAAACATATTGACAATCAAAATTTCTCTCCTGCTATCACACAGACAGTATTGCTTATCTTTGACAAATTCAATTTTATGATTAGTCAAGAAATGGTATTTAGAGTGGCTAAGTAGTTTATCTGTGCAATTTCTGCATCTATTGTTTAGCATAGAATGTTCAAACTCTGCTTACATCTTCACATGGCCTTCTTCTCTGGGTTATATCTTCTCTTCTTCTGTCTCTTATAAGGACACTTGTCAGATATAGGGCCATCCAGATAATCCAGGATGATCTTACCTCAAGATCTTGAATGTCAATAATATCTGTAGAAACCCTTTTTTTCAAATAAGGTCACATTCATGGGTTCTGAAGTTAAGATGTGAATATGTTTTTTGGGGGGTCATAATGCAACCCACTACACTACCTATGTACATGCTTTTTTTCCTATAATGAGGCCTCAATCAAAGTTAAATTTACCTAAAATCTGGTTAGCTTATATTTATATCAAAAATATGACTTTATTTACCATGTTATTAATAGCCAAATAAAGAATTGCTTTTCTTTCATCCTCCTCAGAAAACAACTATTTTCATAGCATTGTGAACATACAGATTTAAATGTGTTTTATGGATTTCATCCATTACATTTATATAATTTGAAACAAACCATCCCATCTTTGGCCAGCGAGAATCTCTTCAAGTAAATATCTGATTCCTTTTGATATGACCATGGTATTCTTTGACACTTTCCTCACCATGTGGTATGACAAGATATCCCAGGATTAGACATTTCCCAAGAAGAACTGATTTATTTTAGCACAAGATAATATTTCAAGATCAGAATCTAGGTGCTAGTGATACTCATTGCATCTGAGGTGTTGTTTATAGACCTTTTTGGTGAATGAAGCTAAAAATTTTGTGCATGCTTGTTCACACCTTATTTCCTCAACAATCTTAAATATGTTATTCTACTTTTATCTGACTAAAGTATTGTTGACAAATTTTAATAATGATCTAATTTTATCATATGTCCAAGAATTTTTTTTTTTTTTACAAATAAAACAAAAAGATTTTATATTGTTGGTGTTGGCCATTCTAAGTCAATATTTTTAAGTACACTGTCTTTTTAAAAATGTGGATCCATTTTTATTTTATTTCCAGAAAGTTTTCTTGAATTACATAGGTTTTAGTGTAATTTAATTCCTTAGTTTGGTTTTTGGTTATTCTCTGCCTATCTTCAATATTTGGCAGTGTTTATAAATTTCTTTGTATCTCTTTTTTCATTGTAAACACATTTCCTTTGTTTCACTTTATATTCCTATTAAGGCATTATTGGTTTTGTTTATGTACTTCCATGTCCTTTATTCCTCCTTTATGGAATTATGTTTATTTTTATTTCTTTCCTAGGACTTGTCACTTAGTTTTTAGCTTTAAAAATCCTAATTAATAAGCTGTAATTCTGTCTTTATGTGTTGTTCAAATATTTGTCTTGGCAGCTTGCTTTCTGAGATTTTAACTCAGTACCCCTCCCAACTTTGGTCTAGATATTTTATTTGTTTCTGTTACCCTCATTATTCTCAATCTGGTAATTTCTCATCACCATGGGATTCTGTACTGGACTGAGTCTTAGCAGTCAGTTTTACAAATTCACAGGAGACAGACAGCTTCAGCCCTTTCAATCTTCTTAGCACAGACATCTTGCATTCTTCATTTACCCATGACTAGACAGGCCAACACAGGCCAAGTTCAAATTTCTTTTCTTAAATTGCCCTCATTGTGGTTTTGACTTAATATATTGGTTTATTTGTTGTTTTTTATTTGTTTACTTTTTTTCTCCTCAGGTCTGACAGATACCTCCCCATTGCCACTTCCTTCTTTTTCTCACATAGCTAATACTATGCAGGTCTTGTAGCTGTTGGTGGTTTGTCTCCTCCTGCTTTTATTTTACAGTTTGTGGTAATACCTTGTAACCTAGTAACATTTTTTAATGTTGTACTTTTCACTCTTTGTGTTGTCTTTTTTCTGTCTGTTTTTAATATCAGGATTTGAAGATATCGAAAAATTACTGTTTCACTGCATCTTCCCAGAATCCTAATGTCTTGAATTTTTCATTTTACATTATATCTTTGCAATTAAGCATCATGAATAAAAGTAGCTACATTTCATTTTCTCTGACATGTAGCATACAGTTATATAAATTTGCAAACAATACATTTACCCATTTTTCAAGTTAATTTTTTCTTAAAAGGTTTTGGTGTTACAAAAATGCTTCTGTGAATATACTTTTTTATATCTCTACTAAGTACACACATAGAAAACCTTCTCTAAGGCAGTGCAACTCAAAGTTGGTGCAAATTTTGGAGAGACACAGAAGAAAATCAGGGAGAGTATAATACTAAAAAAATATGATAGGCTGTTTTTTTTTTGATGAAATTGAAAGTTATCTAAAAGGGACTATTTCCATTGTTGGATTAGAATTTTAAATTGAGTAAGACTAAAATTATTTTATTCTGATTATTAGAATGGGGATTGTGAAGAAGACCACATCAATTATATAAAGTATTAAAGAGCCATATCTTTTCTTCATATCTGAGTTATACTATGAATAAATTTCATAACCCTTCTATGTATAATTCTCTTGGCTCTGTAGCATCCATTAGAGTTAAAATCCTTGAAACCTCTTTTATATATGATCTGTAACTTCAGTATCATTTCCTACTTTCTCACTTTTTTGAAGAAAAGTTCTAACCATATAAAGAACAGGTAGTCAGATGTGTAGACATGACTGGGAATAAGGAGTAGAGAACACAATGCCTACAAAGTGCATGACAATGCACGTGTATTATCTACACTATGGAAATTATGTTTTCTGGAGCAAATTGGAAAAGACAGAAGCTGCAAAAAGACTTATAAGGATGAAAGTGAAAAAGACATTTACTTGACATTTTTTTTTGATGAAATTGAAAAGAATTTTCATTCAGTAACTTTCTAATGATTGGCAGACGGTGTTGTAAATAACATCCATATGATCTAGGAAATAGACCAATCTAACATGAGATGATGGATGGCAAGAAAACTACTTTTTTAAAAAATTGACACATATTTGAGCTGCCTGGCTAGCTCTGTTGGTAAAGCATTAGACTCTTAAAGTATAATAATATACAATATTATATTAGTTTTCAGGTGTACAACAAAATGATTTGTCATGTATACTCGTTACAATGTGATCACCACAATAAGTCTAGTAACCATGTCACCATGCAAAGTTATTATGGTAAAACATAATGTAAATTATTTTCCCCATGCTATGTATTACATACTCATGACATTTTTAACTTTTTTTATAACTGGAGATTTGTACCTCTTACTTCCCATCACCCTTTTTACCATTCTCGTTTCCTCTGTCAACCATCAGTTTGTTCTTTGTATCTCTACATTTTTTATTTTTGCTTATTTCAATTCCCTTTCTAAGATTATCTCTTTCCATTCCCATATGATTTGCCTTACATTCTGTGGAAAGGAAACACATTCCTGTCTTACTGAGCTTTGGCTTGCTCATGGGACATCTTGACTAATAGTTTGTGAGCAGACATGATATACAATATGTCTAGCAGAAACTTAAGATCCAGCCATGAAAAGAGCATGATCAACATAGGGGCTACCCTTCTTCCAGGGTCCTGGAACGAGAAGACATATATAGCAGAGATACAGCCTCTAGCTGAATCACAGCTCACCTTGAAGAAATTAGAGTGTGTTAATGTGAGTCACTGCGATTTTTTTTGTGCAGCAAAATGACTCATACAGATGTTAATAAAAAGGTGATATAACATACACATATTGTAGTTCCCAAGTTCATGCTCTTAAGCACAACACTATACAGCTGTTTAAAAAGAAATTCTTCCTTAAGGTCAAGATTGGTACTCAAAACTAGAGAAGAGAGATCCTGGGAAAAGAAGGCAGGAGATTCCATTTGTTGGTAGTGGAGGAAAAAGGCAGTTGTTAACAAAAGAGCTTAGAGATCTTACCTGTTATTTTAAATTTTATGCTACAAACTTGCTTGGATTTCTCTCACATGAAAAAAAAATAAAATAAAATAAAAGTGTGTGTATTAGCTTGCAAGGCATGGATTAATGACAAAAGATCATTTTTTTTTTTTGCCAAATAAAATGTAACAGTTGCCATTCTATGCTTAAAAACATCCAAAACATCTTCTTTCATCTTTACTTCACCTGATATTAGCAAAATCTGTGGGCTAGGGAAGAAAATCTTGCCTAAGTAATCCTTAGCCAAAAACCCACAATTCTTACAACTTAAATTCATAACTCCCTCCAGTAATTATTTTAACATTTTAGAATTTATCATATTACAAACTATAATTGCTCACTATTTTATAAACATTCATTTCTGTAATAGTCCTAAAAAGTGTTCCAAGAGAGACTATTTACTGACATTCTTTACTTAAAGAAAAAAAACACATGCAAAGAGCTAGGCAAGTTCCTATACATGGACATTTGATGGCAGAATCAGTACAGAATCCCCATGTTCAAACTCCAATGTCTACATTATTTCACTAGAAGAGAATGTCAGAGCAACTCAATCTTTTTTTTTTCTTTCTCATACTGATATTTTAACTCTACTTCAATTAAAAATAATTTTATAAATATAAATTTCTATCATTATATATAACTGTAAATTTAATCATCTAGAAACTTTTATCCTAAACTATCAACAAATGAGCAAAAAATGATTATAAAGATATTTTATATTTTAAAGTCAATAGAGTAAAAGAGGGAAGAACATAGATTGAAAATAATTTTATTACCATTAAACTTTTAGATAATTTTGTTATGTTTTAAACCCTTAAAATTTGACTTAAGTGGTAAACCATTCATATACAAAATATCTCATCCCTCTCAAAATGATATCTTGTTCCACCATTCTAATCTATATCACAGTGAAGGTGTACGCATGCACATTGTAGAGCATTTTGAGGTTATGTGCTTTGATTCATACTTTTGGGAAATGTTTGACATAACTACAGACTGGTATATTGTAGGCCTATTTAGTTTTCAATCTAAAAAGCCCATAGATTCAAAAGATCATGGCAAATTTGGACCACGTTTTTTCCTCACCAATGTTTAATTAAGAGTTTTCTGAAAGAATCTAATAATAATGTTTTGTAAAATTAAAAATAAGTCCTTTGAGGAGAGTAAACAAGACTGGGTTATCTAACAACTAATCTAGTTATATTAAACCATTTCTCTTAATCCTGTATCTACTGTCCTGACATTTTTGTTGAACTCATTCCTAAAGCCATACGTCTTTAGGCCTAGTAAAATATAAATAACCATAGGTATTTTAAAGTTAGAATGTTATGGAAGAGCATCTTGTTGTTTAGCTCTAAATTTTGTTAATATTTCTGTGCCTTATATAAGTCAAAATATTTATTTTGGCAGCAAATACAGTGATGATGAAAGTAATGTAAAACATAGAAAGTGGAAATAATTTAACAGAGGGAAATGCATACTGCAAGGGAATAGTGATAATTTTGTATAAACCTCTTTATTAAACAATGTATGACTTTTAGGATGGTCTAATTTACATTACATTACAATATGGTATAATCATACCATAATCATGTTTCACTTAGGAAATTTAACTGTGTGTGCCTAGCAAAATATAGACAGAGAAAGAGACAAATAGAGATACAGAGACAGACAGAAAATGGAGCATATGCCTGAGAGTGAGTGTGATATAAGATATATAAATCCAATTCATAAGTTAAATTACAGTTCCCATGTATCTAAATATCTATCTTAATGTGAGCATCTCATTATGTTAATTGTTTATTATTAAAACAAAGCCAAGACTACTTCATTTGGTACTCAATCAAAGAAAAAACTATCCATCCTAATATTGAAGGTAAAATTGGTTGTATTAGCTTTAAAGAGAACTACTAAGTCTGGCTTCAAATGATTTATTCACAAGGAAGTTTTAGGGGAATTTTTAACCATTTACAGAGTTTGCTTTTTCTAGTTTCTTTAGAATGCAACCGTGCACAGGGTGCTCCTCCTCTCCATGGGTTTAGGTTTAATGATCTCAAAATAACTTTGCAAGCTGAACATCAGCTGTTCATTTTTGTCCTTATCAGACATTCTCTCTTTTGGTGATATCCAAAAAAAAAAACCATGAATTTATAGCCAAATAATACATTTTAAAAATTATTTGCAGTTAAATTTAATATTATAAAACATAATACAGACTAATTTTCTGTAATCATGATTTACTTGCAACTTCTTGACTAAACATTGTTTGTTTGTTTGTTTAGCATAGTTTATTTTTAATAAGAATTTCAGTTACAAAATAATATGTGTTTTCGTATTTTGTTTTTCAGTATTTCCTACAACTATTAGCATATACAACAAAACACACACAAAAATGGTTCCTAGATATCTATATAAAATTTTTGCTGAGTGAATTAGATGTGATAGTTGCTATAGAATAAATGATCACGTGCCCTCCAAAGTTACTGTTTTGAAACCCAATCCCCAATGTAATGGTACTTGGAAGTGGACTTTTGGGAGATGACAAGTTCATGAGGGCAGAGCTTTGGCAAATGGCATTAGTGATTTTATAAAAGAGACTCCAGAGACCTCTCTCCCATTCACTCTTATGAGGACATAGGGAGAGGATGGGCAGCTATGACCTTGGAAGTAGGTTCTCACCAGACCCTAAATCGCCAGTGTCTTTATCTTAGATGCCCCAGCCTCCAGAATAGTGATAAATAAATGTGTATTGTTTATAAGCCACCCAGTCTAACATTACAGCAGTCTGCATGTTCTAAGACACTATTTCAATAAAATGTTGAAAAGTATTAAATATATCTTACTTATGTAAAAATGCAAGTAATAAGACTTTATCAATTATCTTCAATTCTCACAAGTTTTACAACCTATAGCTAAACCAGACTGTGGACGTATGTTTAGAATGGTAAAACATGAAAGTAAGAGATAGATTAGATTGCATAGAATAATAGGCATAGAAAAAGAAGGTGACCAAGGATCGAGTTGTGAGCATTTCCAAAATTTGAAATAAAAAAAATATGAGGAGCCATCAATAATAACCAAGAGGAAGAAGCCTGAGATATAGGAGGAAAAGGAAGTGACGGTAATGCCTTGGAAGACAAGTGAAGAAAATATTTCAAGAAGCAAGAATGACCAACTACATCAAATTCCCCTGATAAGTTGACTAAGACTATTGAGAATCAGTTGTGTTTATATATGTAAACAATTAGTATATAAAACTAGATATAACAACTCATAAAGACATCAAGCAGTTGTCCCTTGTTAGTGTTCTAATCCTTTACATATATTAACCATTTTAACTTTTTAACGATCATATGATGTAAATATACCTATTTCTATATTATAAATTAATAACACACACCCACACATACGTACACATAAGTGATACAACTAAGATTTAAACCCAGGAAGCCTACATAAACTTCCACAACAAGGGCAGGTCTAATCCAATTGTGTTGTCTTTTTAAAACTTCGTATATCAGTGTTTCTGAGCCTGACACTCAAACCCAAACATGGTTTTGATATAGTCACACACACACTATGTGCTCATAAAGCTTACTTTCCCTAGGATGCCAGTTTGGGGCATTGAATAATTACAAACTTATGAGAAGCTTATTTTTGTAAGAGTGATTTTGTAGTCTAATTAGTAATAGTAATATGTTCAACCAGAAAACAGTAGCTCTAAACCTTCATTCTAAAACTCTGTAAAATAATAATAAATACCCTTTATCAGTGTTTCTGGTAGTGTGCTAGACTTGTAAAAAGAAAGTTATAAAATACAATTTTCTTCCAAAAAATGTTAAGGTTAGCAGTTAGTAGATTATGATTTTATCTTTAAGTTAATGAAAAGTTTATTTAAAGGATTTAAGCAAGAATGTAAGGAACATTAAATTTATTTTAAATGTGTGTCAAATGCAAAGTGGAGAATGATTTAATGAGACAAATTTACTGTCAGGAAGTACAATTGGAAAGCTCCCCTACCAATTCAGGCAAGGAATGTGATGGAAGCAGTAACTGATGATGGAAATAAGTGAACAGATTTTAGAGATACTTAATGATAGAAATCACTTATTTAATGATTGATTGGATATGTAGCTCAAAGAAGTAGTCAATAATAATTTCTAATTGTTTGATTTGAATAACTAAAGGATATGATGCATTCATTGGCATAAGGGAGACTGAGAAAGAAGTGACATTAATGTGCAAAGTGTAGAGAAAAATTAGTTTTATTTTTAATCTGATCAGTTCAAGACACTTACAGAACTTTAAAGTCGAAATATCAACAGGTAGTGTTATAATGGATTTTAACAAAAAAAAATTGATTTGAATTGGAGGTACTTCAAATCTCACTAAAAAATCACTTCAGGAAATTTTTTTCTTACCATATTTCCATTGTTTAGAGGTACCATGTTAAATGTTCTTATATTAGTTGGACAAGGGCATAGAAACCATGCAAGTTATTTAAACGGAATTTAATATGACAAATTGTTATATTCTTACTAAAGAACTGAAAAGGATTAATAGGAACAAGAAGTAATACAGAGATAATGATTGCAGGAAATAGCTACCACTTCAGTGCTACTCGAAGAGAAGAGGTAAAATTAGGCTAATCATAATCTAAAATTTATCCTTCTTAGGAAGGGGAGCTGACTAGTGGGTACTTCAAAAGCTCAGAAGATGATCTCCATAGGTGAGGTCCCAGATGTCTGAGGAAACAGCACTGCCCTGATGCCTTGTTTCATGTGTTTGTGTTTGGTAGAAGCAGTTAGAGGAACTTTAATTCTCAGAATGCTCTCTTCCTACTCCCCTTTTATGCCAACTAACTCACAATCTAGAAAACATTCTAAAGAAATTATATAAGAAATGCCACCCATTACTTTGTAACCTAGACCAGGTATTTTCCTTGTAAGTTCTCTCCTAAACAGGTACAGAAAGTGAAAAGTCAAACGGGGAACAAAGGGTTGGCCAAGTTGAAATAATGCTCCTGTGTAAGGAACAGAACTATCAGGTTTTACACTTGGTATAGGAACACAGAGATAAGAGGAGCCCTTTTTTTCTGTTTCCTCTTTCTAGTTTGGATACACTGCTTTTTCAATGTCTAAGCCTAAGCAGGCTGTCAATAATTTCTCAGTTATCAAGCAATATTTCATCCCTGTGGCTTTTATGCCATTAATTGATCTTTAGTTTCCTATATTATAGCTATCACCTTTTATCTGTAATTTTATGTACCTGGTAATTAGAAGTACCTGGTTTGTAACCATCAAATAAAAAATATTCAGTCTTCCTGATTTTCATATGAGTCAAAGTATAGAATGGGTAAACAGTAGTTGAATGCTTGTCTTACTAGCATCATGGAATCCTGGTGAATGAAATGTGTGAGCAAAAATAAATATAAAGTCCATATTTTAATTTTATAATTTTAACTTCTACTTTGGAGAGAAAAATCCACATTCAGAATTTAGAACATCAGATAAATATTTAAAACCTTTTAGCATAGAGCAAAGCCTATACTAAAAATACTTTTTGAGGTTAATAATTTTTATGTCATTACCTTATCAGCCCAAAAGATATGCCAAATACAAAATTATTTAAATTCATTTTACCTGAAAAATTTTTTTTATTGTACAACAAGTGGGGCAACACTGAATTAGTTTCATTTAACTTTTATTCTAGGTCCCCTCATTATTTTTATGCTTTTCCAGCATTTTTAGAAGGCAGGTCTTTGGTTAAACTGAAAACTTTGTTGACACACAAAAAAACAATTTTATAAGTAATTACTAAGAAGAAAAGAATGATTTGACCTGTAGATATTTAACTATGAAGGACCAATGAATTCTGCTAGAATACAAGACTTGAGGATGTAGAATCCCCTTCCAGTATCCCTCCTTGACTGACAACCACAATGAAAAAATATGTGGCTTCATCCCTATTGCCTCACAGTCAAAGATGTCCAATGAAACAGTTGTGTGGAATTTTTGACTCCATACAGTTTGGTGTAGGCAATGGAGTTAGGGATAAGATAAAGGAAAGGAAGGGAAAATCAGCTGTTCAAGAGAGTCAGACTTTTATGACCTGATTAGAGATTTGGTGAGCAAAGTAAAAGTCTTTTAAAAATTATATCTGGTCTCCACAAATACTCATGATTATCCAATAATAATTTTATGTTAATGGATCACTGTGGAGCATAATTATGGGATTAAACTAATTTCAATTTATTTTCTATTTAAATCACATTAACTATTCTTGTTATTACACAAATGTCCTGTTAAGAATTCTGGCTTTGTCTAAATTTGGCTCTGGATTGTTAAGGCAAGATTTTGGAGACCGCCATGGGACTCTGTATGAATTAAGGGTGAATCATGAAGCCATTAATTTAATAACTTACATTCAATATAAGAAACACAGATTTAATGTTCCTGAAGAGAAATCTCTCTTCAGTAAGCAAGATTAAAATGGGTTGTTTAGAAACCATTCTAAATGTTATCTTTAAAAATGTTTTCCTGTATTGCTTATAATAAGTATTATTTGCAAATGAATTTTGTACCAGGAACTATGTCAGTCCCTGAAAATACAAAGATAAATGAACAATTGAGTTCTTCCCTTCAGGTAGTCTGAGTCCAAATAAGGACAGGCACACATCCAGCAAATACCAGAGGAAGCTGAAAGTTCCAGGAAGGGGGTGATTATTTCACACAAAAAAGCTTACTTGGCTTCTCAATTTCTCCCAATGGTTTCTTTTGTTCTAACATTCCATCCACCTACAAACTTCTCCAGGGAAAGACTAGAAAGAGCTGATCAATCACTCATTCTGGAAGTGCATGTTAGCTAAATCAGCATGATGCCAGGAGTTTCCAGCCTTCCACAACTTATAGGTGGTGGAGGAAATAACATATTATATGACATTGGATCTAGCACCACGAACAGCAATATAAAGTGCTAAATGATGCAAAATGAAAGGCAGGAAGCTAGTTTCCCATGGGATGAACTTAGACCAATAGAAAACAGGATATTGGAGTGGAGGATTTTATTTCTTTCCTTACTCAGCACCGTCAACATCTCCAAAGAATGGCTGTTCCATATAGCCTCTCTTGTGAAGTCCTGAACACTGATTATACACATTGGCTAAATAAATGACCAGCTGTGCATTTAACTGAATCATGGTGAGGTGGTAGTCATTATGGCAACATAAGATTCCCAAGCTGACCTTGCTTCTCTCTTCATCCCTTGAAACTACTTGTGTGGGATTGGATATAGTTTTACCAAACTGTAACATTCTGTTTTATGTTCTTCTCATTAGTCTGTGAGCTTGAAATTTTTGTCCAACTTCACAATTTTACAACTCTACAAAAATAGGTTAAGCCAAGTCTTAACCTATTATATTTCATATTGCTTTTGAATTTAAGTGCAACTTTTTAACTAACATTTTAACCTTTTGTAGGTATACATATTTATTTTTATTTTCATATAACAATGATATTATATTGATGTGATAGAATCTATAAGACAGTAGCATGATATATGATTGCATTTTTTTCTCTAGAAATCACTGAGTTGGGACACAAACAGGTCTTACTCGATTGTGAATCATATAGTATCTGGTGTATAACAGAACATAAAAGAACGTTAATTGAATTAAAACACAGAGGCATAATATAAGAAATACTGAAATGCTTGATGAAAAAGCTAATTGAAATAAAATATTACATAATTTTTTCTACATTGTCTGTACCCCTTAAATTTATTGAACAATTTTGCATTAGGATACTATACAATCTTTAATAAGTAATAAATAGCCTCTATAGAGGTGTTTTAGAAAGTAAATTTTATAACTATAATGCTGGCTTTTAGAATTACTTATTGGACAAGAAGTTAAATTGGTAAGCCAAGTAGAACAAAACTAAATAGAAAATCAAAATATATTTTTTATATTGTTCTATAAAAATTTTTAAAGAATATCTCGTACTTAAGTTACAGCAAATAGGCTCATCTGGCTTCATTAGTTCATTCATTTTATGGATTTTAAGATCTCTTAGACCCACAGTGTTGTTATTGTACTAGTTGTACCTAGCTTTGCTTTGGGAAATCTTATTCATTCTTTATGTAACAAAATCTTTGAATATGTCACTTGAAAGTCAATCTCAGGTCCCACCACATATTGCTGGAAGCATCCATGGGCTTAAGTTTGCTTTAGAAGGGACAACACTTTCTTATTTTGCCTCTAGTTTTTACATTTTAATTTGTCAGTTTACAGGTAATTGGAATGATTTATCTCGCAATGATTTAATTACTTTACAATTAACACTGTAATGTACAATTTCTCAGTTTATGCATAACAAAAGTAATTAAAATACTGTAATTCATTTAATACTATATATAGTAATATATATTTTATATATGTATGTATATATATACACATATATATATACATACATATATATAAAATATATACATATATATACATATATATAAAATTTGTTTCACTAATGCTTTACAATGAGTTTGCAACCTATTGGCTTAAAATAAAAATTTATTCCAGAAAAACATCAATTCACTTAGGATTCATTTTAAGAAAACAGCAACAATGAAAAGCAGTATCAATTTCTCATTATAGTTAAGAACTATTGACATAAAATTGGATATATAAATTCCAACTTGCAACTTTAATTAAGCATTTCGTTTTAAAAGAGAATCTGTATATCGTCCACTTATTGGGAAATTCTACAGTGTTAATCAATTCTTTAGTTACTGATCTGGGGGTTTTAATTTTGTTATTTCCGAATTTTCGACACATTAGTTTACCTTACTTCAAATAGATTCCAAACAAAGTATCAGTCAAGTCTAGCTGAAATTCAAATTTGACAATGTAATAAGGGTTTTGAGATTTCTTAAAATATCCACATCAAACACAGTTGCCTCCACTATTCTCTTTAATACATTCGTACATAGTGGTATGCTAAATGTCTAAAAAATGCTGTGGTAGTTGAAAAAGAAACATTATATATTAACTTGATTGCTATATAAAACACAAAGTACTTTAAATCAAATAAAAATATTTTAATGCTGAATCCAATTTATCACAAGAAAAATGTAACTTTATGAAATATAATATTATTGTCAAAGACCTGAATCTTTTCTACAAAGAGGAAAATAAAAGCCTACCACATTCTCACAGGCATTAATATAAATAATGAGAATCAACTTATACAAAGGTTGGTCTCTAAAGTGTATTATTTGTACTGGTAATGTTCTAACTCTATATTCAAATGTAATAATAAAGAGTCTGCTCTTGTAATTTTTTGTCAGCCAGTAAAGACAAAAAATCCACAAGTTAAACAGTGTGTGTGTGTGTGTGTGTGTGTGTGTGTGTGTGTGTGTGTGTGTTATTACTCATGATCATGTGTGAGAAACAGGCTTGCTAAGAAACCAGCATAAGGAGATAAAAATATTCAGGGATACCTTGTACAATCTTCTAATTTTTTTTGCTGAATAAGGATGTCTCTTAGCTGATGCTGAGAATATATAGAATTAGCACAAACTAATTCTTATAAAATATTTTTAAATGGAAGCATCTAGATAAATAAGCATAGTTGTTCCTGAACATAGAGCAAAGATGATTATAAAAAGGCAATGGTGTAGCAAGAATTTGGCTTTATCAACTCAGAAGGGACTCTAAACAAGGGTCATCTGCAGCAATTATATCTTATATAGGACACACATCAAGTAAAAAGCTACAATTACTCTTGCTCTGTTAAGTTCTATGTTCTTAACTAAATGAATCAGAAACATATCAAATGTGTGTGTTTATACGCAGTAACATATGAACTGTCCCATAACAACAGAAATCAAAATCAGTACACTCACTCCAAGATGTGTAACAAATAAAATAAAATTGAAATGCCAAATTAATAAGTATAATAAAAAATATCTTTAGTTATCCTCAGTAGTTTCAACCAGTAAAATAAATTTATATGGCAAAAAAAAAACTATCAAGAGAAAACATATCAAGTGGCCATTTTAGAAATGACTCTATTTACCTTGACAGCATTTTAAAATGCTTTGAGGTATTAACTCTGATATTCTATACTTGGCACCTCCAAACTATTCTCAAAATATGCCTATGTAAAACTTTCAAAACCTTGAAGCCAATAATAACACATTAAAAATCATTTAAAATTTTCTAACCATTGCCACATGTACCATCAACCTAAGAACGTCATATTATTAAGTAGCCAATAGTAATCTCCCATGAAGTTGCAAAAAATTTTTAAATGAGTTAATAAGCAAAAAGAACCATATTTAATACTAATGCTAATTTTTATCTTGAGAAATCAGAGAAAAAATATACTTAATTTAATACAAACTATGTATTTAGGGAACAGTCTCATCTCATCTATATTGACAAACACGTAAATGTAATTGTTGTTGTTCTTTCTTTTTTTACATTTGACTCTCTTGGGAGTTTAATGTCTTATTTTGACGTTGACATACAGTATTATATAAGTTTAAAATGCATAATATAGTGATTACATATTTATATAACTTATGAAGTGACACCCCAATAAAGCCAGTACCCATTTGATACCATATATAGTTATTACAATATTACTGATTATACTTCTCATGGCATAGTCTACATCCTCTTGACTATTTTATAACTGCCAATCTGTACCTTTCAATTCCTAGCCCTTCACCTAGCTTCCCTTCCCCACCCAGTTCAGCAGCCATCAAAATGCCCTCTGTGTCTATGAGCTCGGTTCTGTTTTATTTATTTATCTTATTCTCTAGATTCCACATATAAGTGAAATCATATGACATTTGTTGTTCTCTGTCTGACTTACTCCGCTCAGCACAATACCTTTTAGGTCCTTCCATGTTCAGGCAGATGGCAACATTTAATTTATTTCTTAAGGCTGAGTAATATTTCATTGTATATAGGTACCACCTCTTTTTTACCTATTGCCGAATACTCAGGTTGCTTCCTATCTTGGCTACCGTAAATAATGCTTCAATGAACATATGGATGCACATGTTCCTTTGGAGTAATGTGTTGAATTTCTTCAGATGAATACTCAGAAATGGGATTACTGGGTCCTTCTTTGTCTCTTGTTATAGCATTTGTTTTAAAGTTTATTTTTTTCTGATATTAACATTTCTATACCATCTTTTTCTTTTAATTCATGAAATATCTATTTACATCCCTTTAATTTTAGTCTGTGTGTCTTTTGATCTGAAATGGGTTTCTTGTAGGTAGCATATATAAGGATTGTTTTCTTATCCATTCGGCCATCCTATTTTCTGATGGGAGCATAGTCCATTTACATGTAAACTAATAATTGCTAGATATGTAGTTACTGTCATTTTATTATTATTATTTCTTTTTAATCTCTATCTCACTCATCCATAATCTCTGCTGCTTTTCACAGCCAGAAATTGTGAGGACTTCTCTTCCAGACACTGGTCCTCTGGCCTGGGAAACCTAGCATGGGTCTGGAACATCTCGTTCCTCAAAGGTGACCTCCACAGCCAAGATATACCTTCTGATTCTCAACCACACACATTCTGTGTCTCTGCTCCTCCTACTAGTCTCGAGGTGACTTTTGTATATCCTTAGTTATAGGACTTCTTTTCAGCTAGATTTCAGGTAATTCTGTAGGTTATTGTAATTTTGATGTGGTCATGAAAGAAAGCCAGTAGAGCATTTACCTACTCCATCATCGTGATTGAAACTTTGTTAATCTTTTAAACTGTCAAAATTATGTGGATTCTCTGCTCTGCATTAAAAGTGGCCTACAAAGTCAGAATTTTATAAAGAATAAAAAGAACATAAAAAACCATTTTGTAGAAACTTTTTGTTTTGTTTTATAAAATGAAGAAAAAAGCTAAATTTTAAGGGCGTTCCAATTTAATGTATTACTTATAATTTCTTTATATTGAAAATGTAAAGAAAAAAATAAAATTAAATTAAATTAACTTAATTTTACAGACTCCCAAAAAGAAAAAAAGAAAATGTAGTCAAATTTTTAATTAATGTGTCAAAAATATTAATAGTATGCTAAAATCTTAGCTGTGCTGAAGACACTTATGCTTATATATCCTTCCAGTTACCACCCTATCTCTACCCTTCTATTTATAGCCCCAGCTTTTTAAAAATGATTTATGCTTATTGTTCAACATCCTTACCCACTATTACAATTGTCACAAGAAACATATTTTAACTCTAGATGGAGATACCTAAATTTCTTAAGATTCTAAAGATGACTGTGCAGACTCCCAAAATTTTTGTCTGTGCTAAAATATACAGAGAGAGTTCCTGTAGGTTTCTCCCATGCTTGGAGGTACAAAGCAGTAATTAATCCCACTCTACAGGAAATCTCAAAGAGTATATAAAATATAGGTGTTTGATTAAAGGATTGAGAGATGCAGATTTCTATATTACAGAAAGGAATAGCAACTGCAAAATCAATTAAATGAGGTAAATTATTAGCCCAAGTTATTAGGCTACTATAAAAATTATCACAAATTTTAAAATTGTGTTTAAGCACGTGGGCGGCTATTCTGGAAGTGTATAGTGAATTGGTAGCCACAGCAGCGATTTCAATAACAATAATATCCCAACTGCTTCTGGCTTCTGCTTTCACTTCCTGCATAGCAACTTTTCTTGTCATGGTCTCTAATAACCTTGCTATGAATTACAATAGATAATTTTCAGCATATAATATTATTAAATCCTCTATAGCTACTGACATTTTTAATAACATCCTTCTTCTTAAAGTAACCCCCACCTTGGTTTCATTGATACATTGACTCAAAATATTTTAATATGTACATTTTCGATACTACCTTTAATATGTACATCATGAAGATGAACATTTAATCATCATTATCATCACCATAATCATAGTCATCACTACTATAGGTATTAATATAGAGTACTACTTTTAATATTATTTCTAAACATTGAGAAATCCTTATATCCTAAGCACTTCATTAACAATTTACTAATGTACTACATTTCATCCTCATCAAATGTTGTAGTTATCATGAGGTTAATATTATAGTTATACCCTACATCTAATCAATCAGTATCTAACCCACCACCTTCATCAGTGTAGCCCGTAGGACTGGAAGTTGCTCTGAATAGGTCAGGAAGTTAAGCGGTGAGTGAACGTGAAGTCCTAGGATATTACTATACATTACTGTAGATTTTATAAATACTGTACACTTAGAATACACTAAATTTATGAAACAACACAAGATAATTTAAGCATAAGAGAAAATTATGTGGTAAACATAGAATGCATGAGGCTGTTGCTCTTTTTTTAATAAATAGAAAAAAGTAGACTCTAACATAAGATTATAAAATATAATATAGTAAATACATAAACCAATAAGTCATTTATTATCATCAATGTTTTGTACGTGATTGTATGTGCTATACTTTTATATGACTAGAAGTGCAGTAGGTTTGTTTACACCAGCATCACCACAAACATGAGTAATGCATCACTCTAAGATGTTACATCACTAGGCAATAGCAATTTTTTAGCTCCATTATACTCTTGTGACATCACCATGGTATATGTGGTCTATCATTGGCCAAATGTTGTTATTGATGACTGTACTATTTTATTGATCTGGGGGTTTTAATTGTGTTATTTCTGAATTTTTGACACATTAGTTTACCTTACCTCAAATAGATTCCAAACAAAGTATCAGTCAAGTCTGGCTGAAATCTAAATTTGACAATATAATAAGGGTTTTGAGATTTCTTAAAATATCTTCATCAAACCCAGGTGCCTCCACTATTCTTTTTAATACATTCATACCTAATGATACTTAGGGGTGAAAAATAAGATTGGTATCATCCATAATTCCAGAGTTGATCCATCAAAGTAAATAATTTTAATAGACAAATGAAAATGGGTATTTGTTCTTCATGAGACTAGACTTCTATAAAGTTATTTTGCCTGAAAGAGTTTATTCTTAATTATGTGCCATTACATAATATTTCAAACCCAACAGAAAAGTGAATTCATGTCCAATAATCCATGGGTATATCTAATTCCCTTACTTAAGCACTGAATTCCTGCACCTGCAACTCAGATATGCACAGCAGGACAACTTTTTGCTTAATTTAGCATAATGATTGGCAGCCAGAAACACAGAAAAATGAATCTTATACAAACATGTATATAAGTTATCCATAAGGGAAAAGGAGTATAAAGGATTAGTAGAAGTTTTCTTTTATTGTTTTTAATTATTTATGGTAGGAATTAAAAATATGAGTTAAGAAGTCTTGAAGAATATAGGCAAATATTATCTGATATATATATAATTAATTTCAATAAATAATTTTGATCTGTACATGCAGAGTACTTTGCTTGGAAATGTTCATTTTTAAAAAGATGACATTATAGTCCATGATTTTATATAGCAGACAGTCTATAATCAGAGTTTAAAAGGCAAGTCTATAAAATAATAAGCAGAGAAGGCAAAATGCAAGATCATGCACATGCAGATGAGGCAGCAGTCACATATGGTTTGGATAATAAAAACTCATATTTATAATTGTTTCAGTTTTTCACTCTGATTTCACTGTTTCCCAAAATAGCAGCTTGCTTTCTTTCCTAAAGGTGCCTTCCTAAATGCAAATTTTCACTGTAAGCTAGGTTTGACATCTTGGGATTGTGATCTTTAAGACATCCTGTAAACAGATATGATGGCTTTCCCATGAGAGGTGTGGAGGTGCGGTGTTTTGGTATCTCTGTAAAGAAACCTAGCTGCTGACTTTCTATAGTAGAAAGCCATCCCAGGGCAGCAGTGTGATCTGTTTGAAAAAAGTTCTGGATTAGAATAGAAGACCTGATTTCTAAAGCTCTTTCTTCTTTGTGGTTAGTAAATGTTAGCCATACCATCCTCTTTATCTTTATATTGGATTTTCCCTCAGGTTTTTGACTCCACTTAAAATAAAAACATTGGCACAACCAAAAACTCTTTCCATAAAGTATTTTTCTGTCAGTGTGGAAAAGCCACCTATTACATCTTAAATTTGTTTGTTAACCCTTTGAATCTCCACTAGAAGATAAACTCCGTAAAGGTGAGCCATTGCCTGACAAACCACTATACCCAGAATTTATCATGGATAAGCCTAGTACTCAAGAAACCATTTTTAAATAAGTAAACATAGAAAGTCTCATCTTGTTTTACTATTTTATGTTCGGCCAGGACCTCTATCCCACCTTAGGCATATATTTTCAAAATTATGCCCTGAATCTTCTAGTTGCAAGGATCATTTTGTCTTAGATATCTAAACACCAATATTCATTCAGTATCCACTTAATTGATATTTAGCACTTGTCTACCATGTGCAAATGCTCTTGTAAGGATACAATGGTAAACATAGAAAGTGTCTCTTCCTCATGGAACTATATATAGCAAAAAAGGCAAATGAAAAGCAAATAAATATAAAGTATAATTTCACTAACTGGGATCATACTATGAAGAAATACTATGAAGAAAAAAGCAAAGGAATAGAATAGAGCATGATGGAACAGATGGTTATTTTAAAAGTGGAAGTGGTCAGAGAAAGCTTCTGATACAGGTGACTTTGGTCAGAAACCTAAATAAGTGAACAATAAGTATTTAAACACCTTGAGAAATAGTATTCCAAGTACAAGAAAAGTGCTAGGTCCTGAGTTAAGAAAAAATTGGAGATGCTTAAAATTCAGAAGAAAGGCCAATGTGACAAGAATGAAATGGACAAGTGTAATAGTAGCAGATGAGGCAGAGAATTTGGCAAGAAGTATAAAGCAGAGTCCTTGTGTTAGTTAAACCAATCCTAGCGGATTTCACAGGTAAAATTCTAATATCCATAACTTAATCCTGGTATTCCTAATAGGCCAATATTGCAAAGAGAGTCATTGCTTTTTAAAGTTTTTGAGGTATTCAGAAATAGAATCATTTTAATGAATGGCTTCCAAGTTCATGTTGTGCTAAAATTCCAGTCACCTAGAACACATTTATAAGGCCACATGTCACTGAAAAGGAATGTGGGACTTGCTGTCTAGTTGTATACTCACGAAGAAAAAAAAGTAGTTTTAATGAGCAGGAAGCACTCTGCCAAAATCATGTGGGCCACAATAGGGAATAGTACTTCTATTGTAAGCATGATGAAAAGCTATTGGAGACTTAAACAAGAAAATAACATAATTTATATTTTTAAGATTGATATGGCTATTGTGCTTATAACATAAAACAGGTAAACAAATTTGAATCTTTTTTTTCAAAGAAGTGATCATGGCTTAACCTACACTAGATTGTTACCTCTGGAGATAGCAAGAAACGTTTACATTTGGGCTATATTTTGCTAGTAATTCCATGGGGCTGTAATTTCAACTAGGAAGTTATTAAGGCTGGATAAGATTCTCCTCTTTCACCTCTCATAATCTTCTGTTAAATCACCATTATTGCATTTTAAATCCTTTTCACTGTTTACGTGGCTATTTTTTCTATTACATGTTGAGCTCTCTGAGGGTAAAGACTACATCTTCATAACCCTGGGTTATAGTATACTGACTAATGAATTGGGATACACAATCAATTTTTTTTTTTTTTTATTGAATTGAATGAAGAAACTTGCCTATGGACACAAAACAATTACAATGTCAGAGACAGTATTAGAATCCTGATGTGGATTATTACAAAAGCAAGGCTCTTTCCACTACTTTATGTTCCAGCAAATTATATGCTGCAAAGAAATAAGGCAAAATTGTACCTAATTCTAGCTAGTTGATGCCTCTAGGTATCCAGTGTGGAGGTTAAAATATGACAGTAGTATTTGTAAACTCATAAAATTTTATATTTGATGGTTGTTTTTGTGTTATTTATTCTATCTGGAACAACACTTCCGATGACATTCAGGAGAGAATTAAAATCTAGATCTTTAAAAAAATAGTATATATGAGTTAATAAACAGAATACCAGATATCTGTTCAAAATGTAAAGGCACAGAGAACTAACATTGATATTATTAGTTGATTTATTAAACAAATATTTATTAATGTTTACCAATATGAAGCATTGCTATATCTGCTGGAGATGTAGTGGTAATAATAATAATGATAATGTTAAAATATCCAGCCTTCTTGAAATTTGCTTTCTCTGTAAATTGAATTTGATCTTGAATGTCTAATAGAACTCCAAACAAATAAAATGATAAAACACAAAGAAGCTAGAGAGAATAGTATATCTCAATGGGAAGAAACGTACTGTTTTCCTCCAGATGTACAGAATACAAAGATTAATATGTATATAGGGGAAAAAACCTCCTGGCTTGTTCAGAACTTTGTCAAAAATGAGATAACAGTAAGGCTACCATTTGAAGGTATTCAGTGCTTAAATTTAACTGTGACTGGAGAAGAGCGATAATATAGTGTTTCTAATTTTATTCGGTGCTTACTGAAATAGAAAAAAAAAAGTATAGGACCAAATATTAAAGAGTAATGAAGAAAAATGGAGTTTTTAGCTCATGCCAAGAAACCAGGAAAAACATTCTTCCATCCACCATTCCTTACTTTTCACCATTAAGTACTGGGAATACCTTTGACTAGATGTCATGATTGATTTTCACGAATTGTGAGTGTGCTGGTTACTATTCTCCAATCAGAAGTTCAGGTGGTAAAACAGAACCTCACCCTTTGCATTTCCTCTTCAGAAACTCTTACCATACAAAATCTGTCCTTTAAGGATGTTTGGGCATTTGTTTTTATCCATCTTAATTATAACAGTAAACTTTATTAGATCATTTAGGTATTCTTTAAGGTTAAATAACAGATGTTTTTATTGTTTATATATAATATCGTTTTTATTCTTCATAATAAATACATATCATAAATATTTAACTTTTGCTATTTTAATTGAGAAGAGGAAGGACAGCTCAGGTTGCCAATTCTAAACATAACTCTTCCTCCAAAGCAGCAATAGATTGTCTTCACTTTAAATTAACTTTACAGAAATGTTTTTAACTTTATGTCTGATTGTAAATAATTATTTGAGAGTTGAATACAGCTCAGCTTGTTAAATATGGTCAGCAACCTCATACCTACAATTGTTGTTCTTGGTAACTCAAGAAAATATTAGGACAATGAAGAAAAAAAGTCTTCCTTCCCATCTTGATTTCTGGTGCATTAGAGCTCCTGGTGCATTACTGGCCTCTCTCTGCCACTTATTCTCTTAAATGCTAGAAGAGGTGGAATGACTTTACCTAATTTGAGTATTTGGTAACAATAAACAGGTCATGTTCAATTCAGTTTCTCTCTTCTCATTTTTGGTAGCGAATCATTAGCACTGTCAGAATTTTTCACTGTCACCACATTCCCTAATCTCCTCTTGAGAAGGTGTTGTCCATAGGAATTTCAGCTTTTACAATGGCTTGGAGGGAGGTCCTTGTCTGCATATTTTTTATGTTTATTTAAAAGGTCCATTTGCCATCCCATTATTAAGCATAGAATTTATTCCTCACTTAAGATTTTATTCATAAGTTGATGTCTTAAAATATTTCATCTTATTTTTCAATTTTTGAGAATCTAGAGGCTCAACCAACATAGACTTACTTATATTGTGCTACAGCATCACCAAAAGATCAGAAACTTTTAAGTAAAGTTGCTCAGTTATGCACTCTCCATGTCTGGATGACTCTCTAGAGCATCTGTCTTCTAAATTTGACTCATTATTTCATGCCACATTGATTTTGTGGCATTCTATGTTAACATGTGCTGTCACTATTGCTGTAGCAGAAGACTGTATATGACAATTCTCCATTCAAAATATACGTTATTTTATATTCAGATTTCATTGGCCAACACAAATCATATGGTCATGGTCATCTCCAAGGGACATGTGTCCCTAAACACAATAAAATTAAAAACCTGATGAGCTCTAGTGATGTCTTCCATAACCTTCCCTTTTGGATCATGTTTGCCTTGTCAAATTTAATATTAGTAACCTAAAGCAAAAGTTAAATCAAAGTCTAAGTATACCTATTCCACATCCTAAATCTAAATTATTTATCTATGTCTTAATATTTTAGCATCTACCATTTCATTCATCAACAAAAGTCAAATGGCAGGAACAATAGTTTTATTGTTGTCATTTCTCAAGTGCTAAGAATGGAAGATCTTTCTTAGAAGTTTAAGTGTACAAATGTGTAGTTTCTAAGAGCATTGTATCTATGCGTATCGTACTAAGTGATGTAAGAAATATGTGAGATTTAAAAATGTCCAATTTCTTAATCATCCTTTTTTAAACATTTTCAGTGACCCATCCTTTAAGATTTTAGTGCAAAAAAAAAAAAACCCATTCTTAATATATTAATTGGTACAGCCCATTTCTTCCTCTCCTGGAGCTAGAATTAAATTGGGCACATTGGTTTGACAGTGACATGGAAAGAGCAGAAATGAAATCTCAAGCTATCTGTGAAAGCCATTATTAGCTAATGCCTATTATGTCTGCATGGCATTTTCTCTACATTGAGTAGCAAGATAAGATGGAGTGAAATTACAAGATAAAGTATCTCCAAAATTCTAACTTTAAATATATTATTTCATCATAAATATAAAATATTGCTCACATATCTCTAAAGTTTCCAATATTATTAACTAAAATTATATTGATCATCTGATAGTTGCAATAAATAAAATTTCTCCCTCAGATCACCTCAATTCTGGATATTTTAAGAGAGGTTAAAATATTCATTAATTTAATTGATCAATATTATTGGGTGACTATTAATACCTAGAACAATGTATGTGCTAGAAGAAAGACAAAGGTAAATAAGTAATGACTTTTGTTTCTGAGAAACTAAATATTTAGTAATAATGCTTCTATAACAGATATTGGGCTTCACAATAAACAGACAAATCTAAGCAAAAATAAGCACATAATTTACTATCATAACAAGGAATAAGATAAAAATATTTCCACATCTCCTGTATTCAACTATCTTCTGAAAGTGACTCATCCCCTTCTAACCAAAACAAAACAAACAAAAAACCTCACCATTTTAATAACTATGAATACATTGGAATGACTCCTCAGAAGTTATTATTAATTTCCTTTGTCTTTCTCTATAAACAAACTAATAAAACTAAGATAAATATATCCCAAATTTCCCTTGTAGCTTTGAGTATCCATGTGAAGCACTTCATGGAGGACCTATCTTCCTTTCGTTCTTTTCCTTTTTCTTAATTTAATTGAGGCATGTTCATCAATAATCCTATGAACACAACAGCCAAAATCACAGGCTAAAATTAGTGAAGCAGGAAAATAAAGGAGAGCAAGTCACAAATACATCATTAAATCACACTATCAGCTCTGAATTACTTCCTTCTGATTTTTCTTTTCATGAGAAATGTAAGCCTATAACTAGTGTGAGTTATAGTAGAAGGGTTTCCTGTAATGGAAACAATGATAGAGTGACTATCAGAAGACTGTTACTAAGAATTCTCAGAGAGAAATCTGTTCTGTCTGTTAACTATTTACTTTCTAAAAATTTTGGTTGGAGAAAATAAATAGCCAACATTATTTGTATAAATCAACTATGAATTTCTCATTTATTTTTCTGGTACCTTTTTGTTTTGCAAAATAAAATTAAGTAAAAGAGATGAACATACGCTCCATGATATTGCCATGCATATAAGAATATTCAAGTTCTTGCAGTTGTGTTCCCATTATGGGCTTACACACAGAGGAAAGCACACATACAAATATTTACATATTTAAATCACAGAAAGAGTTGGTACTCAAAAGTAATTATGCATATCATATGAAAATTAATAAAGCTTACTTAGAAATAAGATTCACAAACATTTTTAGAATTTTCAAAAATATAGTATTATATAAGGAATATTTATTCATACTCCAGTTGTATAAATATTAGATCTGAATCTTAGTATTTAAAATATTGTCATCTTTCAGAAATATGAGGGATTGTTTTCCTCTTGTGGATTTACTGAAAGCGAACTTGCCAACCTAAACCGTCTGTTACATATCCAAGAAAATATTTATTATTTTTCACTAAAACATTATTTTCATCAAAAGAAAAAACAAGTCACTAAAGAAAGTTTCCCAGTTGATGACATGCTTTTCAGATTCTTTGAGTCTTATTAACTGCATCTTCTTATCCTTGCTAAAATCTTCAAGGGTCTACCAACTTCCTGCAAAATTCCATTGAGATTAGTAAAATTAGACCCTAATTCTTTGATGGTGGAAAGGCAAAACAGATCTGTAGTAATTGATCAAAGATATTATAACAAAGTCTTTTCTGATTTCCTGTTAATTGAAAAGTTCTCTCACCACTTACTCACTGAGTAGTTCCAGAAAGGAATTCTATGCTTCTCAATAACTAGTAAGCAAGAACTATGGTAATGAAATAAGCAATTGGCTGGATTTAGGGCAGCAAACTTTATCAGTGATAATTACTTCTGTCACAAGTGTGATGTGGAAAACTTGGGTTCACAGTCAAAATACAGGATATCATCCATAGAGCAGAATTCCTTTTAATTATGAACTTATTCCATGGCTTGTTTTATAAAGTCCACTATTTAAAAGGCTGAATATTGTGTTATGCCAGATGTTTTTATTGGTTTATATCCAATGTGTGTATGTTCATGCATAGTAAACATGATTAGCAGACTACAACACATGGAAGTACAGACTTTAAGAACCTTAACCATATTTTTGCAGACCTATTTTTGCATAATAGTAACTCAAAGATAAAATATCAAGAGTGACTCTATGCACCATCTAGTCAGATTCCTCTTTTAATATACCTTAAGGTAAAATATAAAAGTAAAATTTATATAGAGAGATAACTTTTAGAAAAACCTAGAATGGTAAGAAGGTTTCTAAAAGCAACTAAAAAGCCCCAAGAAATGCCATTGTATTTTTTCCTAATCATTCATCTTCTGTCACATAAATGTCTCTAAGCATCTACAACAGACATGAGAGTGGGTAGCAAGTTGTTAAATAAGTTTTAGTGAAGCAATTTCTTTCTTAACTATACATAACTGAACTGAAATAGACTGGAGGCAATATTGAAGATGAACAAATATGGACAAAAGTATAAGACAAAATTGATCTAGATTTCAGGTTTTTCAGGAGGGCTAGTTATTTACTTAACACAAGAGTAATATTTTATAATCTTTAGTTCTACCATTAATAAAATATAAATATCAATACCTTACAAGATTTTTGTGAAGATGAAATGAGCAATAAATATAAAGTATCCAGTATAATGCGAAGTAAATAGCATATGTTCAGTAAAAAAATAAATGATTTTTATTTTATATTACATGTAGCACATAGGTGGGATAAAACAATAAAAATATAAAATATTCTAAGTAAATATTAGTCAATGTAATGGTTTATTAATTTTCAAGTTTATTAATTCTATATGTTGTAATGTAGAGTCAATATTGATTGTCAAAACCTTATTATTATATCAGTCCAATGTCCTCTTTTGAGATGAAGACCCATTTTATAACTGACAAATAGTTAGATACCGCGACTTGAATTTTACTCCAGCATCTAAAACATATGAACAGAATCTACCAATTCACATGTATCAGCATAATCAGAAAAACACACAGAATAGCATTCATTACTATCAATATCAAAAAATTAAAATAATTTCTTTTTGCCCAAGTTTTATTCTCAGCTCCCGCCTTGAACACCTCTCCCTATAACAATTAGTCACCAAGTTTTAATAATTTGACTCTCTCTATATATCTATATCTATATATCTATGTCTATATCTATATCTATATCTTCTTCATCCCCAATATTCTAGCCCTATGCATATATATAATCTCTCATCAAACCACTGCAATAGTTCTTCAATGTCAGCTAATGTTAATTCTTGCAATTGTATAGGTGGTTTTGAAACACAATGACTTTGAATAGTTTCCATTATTCTTTTTTTTTTTTTTACCCTCTATGCTCAGGGACGTTTATAGACACTAGAGTTACATTTACCCTTCAAACTTAATGTTCTCATCAAATCAAAAATCTTCCTATTCCTCTGATAGACGGAGTTCTCATAAATCCTTATGTTTCTATCTGTAATATTCTCCTTATGCAATTCCTACACATCCTCCAGTGTTCATCTTAAATGGCAGGTGCCCCAAAAGGTTAACTATAGTATTAAATTAGGTTTTCATGAATGAAACCATATGAGGCAAGAGGCCATAGAGCAATAGGGATGAAATTAAATTATTAAAGTGAAATCAAAATGAGATTTGTAAAAAGAAAAGTGAACGGTTAGAGATGGAGTTGCCAAACCTAAAATATTGCATTCCATGTAAATGATTTAAAAATGTTTATTGAATTCGAATTTCATTCACTCAACAAATGTTTATGGAACATCAACCATATGCCAATAACTGTTCTATGTTCTAAGAATAGAGCAAAAAAACTTCAAGTATCAGCCCTCCTGGCATTAACATTCTAATAAATTTTGAAAAGGTTTAACATAAAATTATGTTTTATAGATAAAAAAATGTAGTAATATCAAAAAACTTAAAATTAGAAATAAAGAAAAATTCCATATTATCCCACTACTTTAATAAAACTTACTTTTATGTTGGTTATCACTGTAACTAACTTCCATTAATAGTCTTTTAAAGTTTAATATAAATCAGTGAATGCATATGGTACTACATGCCACAGAAGTTTTTTAAAAAAAAAAAGTTTTATGGTTCTTTCCTTTTTAAATATATTTATGTCTACATTTACTTTCAGTTTAACACAGTAGGTATTTGTTCTCTGACATAAATGATCAGGATCTAGTTTACTTACTTTAGCTTACCACCTTATAATACTTGTTCTGTGTGCTATTATTTAAATTCTATTGTTTACTATAAATTTTTAAATACAAAATAAAGTTTTACCCACTTTTTTACAAATGTTTTCAGTAACATTTGACCTTCTATAGTGAAAGTGGTGCTAATGCTATTTTTTTTCCACATTGCATCTCCTAAATTCTGCTACAGACTCTTTATTTTTACAGAGTGAAATTTAATATTTTTTACTTTGAAATAACTACTAAAGTTTGTTTGATTCATTGAATCAACAACTATTAAAATAAAAAGAATCAAAAAACATTTACATTTTTAATGATATGTAAAATCTAATATTAGACTTGATAATATACTAGAATATTTTTTTCAATATATCCAAAATAATTAATTCTACAAACACATGAACTAAAATGTTCCAAACTTTAAGGTAAAATGCATAATACTTTTTACTGTTTAATAATTAAAAATTTATGACACACTTTCACTTCATATTGGGCAATTATTTTTGCATACTTTTTGTTTCCTATGAGTTTGTTAATTGCCTCATTCTCACATCTCTTTACAATCTCAATTATAGCATGTATTTATTTTGACTGTTCTATACTCTGGTTTCATTCAAGACTGGGTGGTCTCTAGGTTGATGCGTGGCTGTCATTCTGGGCCTCAAGTTTATTAATCTCCTGGATTCTATCCACTTTCTTCTTTTTGATCTGTACCTCAGTTTTTCTGGAGTACTTCTAGTAACATTCTTTCATAATAAGAAGTATGAGAGGTTATTTAGGAGTCCCCAAAAACCATATGTTTGGTGACTCATTGGAAAGACGCACAGGACCCAGAGACAGTTGTTCCGATGGCTATGGTAAATGATAGTGAAAAGATGCATGCTGACCTCGAAAAAGCAGAGTGACATGGTCTGGAGAGATCCACCTAGCAGCAAACTAAAGACGATCTCTAACAGTTGAGGATCTTAGTCCTACTTTAAGAAACCAAATTCTGGCCACAATTGTGGTAAGAGTATACCAAGCCTTGGATAATACCATTGTCCCAGCCAACACCTCGATTGCAGTCCTGTGAGTCTTCGGCGTAGCACCCAGCATACTATCTTCCTGAACTTTAAAATTTTCAGATTAAAAATACTTGCTGTTTTTAGCCACTAATTTGTAGTAATCTGTTATTCAGCAATAGAAAACAGTGTTACTCCTTTGCCTTGAAGTAATCTGCATGTCTAATAAGACAGTTTGGGTTATGTTTCTTAATAAAAATGTTATTTTTTTTCTTCCCTGGAAACTTCCATAAAACTCCATTTCTGGTATTCTGAAATTCCACTATGATGTGTATAGATATTTAAAATATGCATACTGGCAAATTATTATGTGTCATATCCCATTTTAATTTCTGGAGATCAAATGGTGAACAAATGACTAAGACTCTACCACCATGGAGCTCATGCAGGCAAAAGTAAATATATAGAGAGTTGGCTGTTCAATTACTTATTTTATTATAATAAATAATGGTACCTGATATAACAAACCACAAAATTGGAGTAATTTTTATTATAATTATTACTTTTATTTACCTGTTTTTTTTCTTTCCATATTTGAAGGTCTTGATTTTCATTATCTTGACAAGAAAATACATTCATTTTGACTAAGTTTCAATGAGAAGCAATCATTTATTTCATTTTACATATCTGATAATTAGAATAATTTTCTATAGACTACCTTTGCAACTCTGCATTTCAAACCTGATTTTTTCACCATCCACACAACACTGACGCTGATATAGCTATATCATGATTCTATCTGCTAATCTTTGTAGCATAACACCAGATGAATAGGCACAGTAGATAACAAAATAACTCCAGAATGCAATATACATCTGGATGACTAGCAATAAATTAAATATAGATGGGGGGGGGGGCACATATGAATATAATTTCCCAAAGCCCATCCACATATCTTTAGCTCGATTTCCCCCTTTTCAGATCCCCAAATACTTAACTACTACTCCAACCTCACATAACAAAATGTGAAATTTGGCACATGAAATCATCATGAAAACACACCAGTTTCTTAAAGGGTTATAGTTAAAATATCTTTTACAAGAGCATGTGAACACAATTCTAAAACCCTCCATGAGTCTTGAGAAAAGTTGAATCAAGAAAGATCCCTAAGTATCAACCTCCATTAGCTTCACAATAAATTCACCTCTAAGCACCTGGAAGTTATCGTAGACTAGACTTACAAGTGATGCACAGTATTTCTAACCATATTTTACTGAACACAGTTAATTCATGGCCAATCAACTGTGAGAGAGGTTAGAAAATGTAGTTTAGCTATGTGCCAAAGACAAAGCGAAAACAAGTTTTCAGTGAACCCTTTACATTCTCTGCCATAGATGACGTAAGAGCTAAGCAGAAACACAAAGTTGAAGAGGATAGAGAGGGCATAGGAAAAAGTTTATTAGTGGAGGCAGTCTGGGAGACCTATTTAGAGCCAGTATGGTTTAGGGCTTAAAGTCATGGTGTATATTGTAACACTGCTTGGGTTTGAATCTTGGCTCCACTCTAATAGTGTGACTTTGGAAAAATTAATAGATCTTTCTATGTCTCAGTTTCTCTACCTCCAAAATTGGAATAATATTTGTATGTACAGTACTTAAAATCATGTTTGATAGATAAGAAATATCTATGGTCTTTGTTATTAGGCTTTTTTAATTGAATCATATTGGAGCAGAAATATGAAATTTAAAAAGTGAGTCATTTGGGAATATGAAAGATATTCTAGATAATAGAAACAAAATATAAAAAGGCCTTGAATCAACTTTTAAAATTTTGTAATAACATGAGGACTAAAAATCTATCACTATACTTTGTAAAGTGGAGAACATTGATATTCTTAACAAGATTTGTCTCTCTGGAATGAGCGAGAGAAGGCCTAAAGTAGGTTAGAGAGAATAGGAGGGCAGGTATTAGAAATATTAGATATATATTATTTTTATAGGTGTTTTTGCTGTAAAGTGGATCACTGAAATAGAGAAGTTGTTAGAGACCAAGTTTAAGGTGCTGTTATTGTTGGAGATAGTATGGCATATTTGCATGCTAATGGAAATGATTTAGTGGAAAAGGAATTGATAACATTGAAAAGTGAGATAATTATATACTTACACAGAGAGGATGACATCCAGGGCATGAATGGGCCATAGCAAATTTTCCATAATAGGAGTTAATACAGGCGCATTTTATAAGTGTAGGCAAAAGGGAGATTAGGATAGTTCTTTTATTACTTCAACTTTTCAGCAAAATAAAAGGCACAGGCATTCACTGAGAAGGAAGATGGTGAGGCATGTTATCTATAATTTGTGTCAAAGACATGAACATGTAAAACAAATATCTAAGAGATTGTGAAGATGAAGGTGAGAAACACTAGATCTGAAACTTTTTATGCATTTGAGTCACCCAAAGAGCTTGTTAATGAATGGATCCTGGGCCTTCCTCCAGATTTTCTGAATTCGTGCATCTGGAGTGAGGTCTAAAATTTTACATTTATAATAAATTCCCAGGTGGTCCTGATCTTAGGGATTCAATGATCAGTTTCATAACAACTAAAAAAAAAAAATACAATTTCTGGGCAGCAGATGCAGGTGCATTGGTAATGGCTTCAGTATAAGGGTTGTATAATTTTTCTTATCATACATGGTTGAAGAAAGAAGTAGAGACTTGGATTTAATCATGATTTGTTCCCTCAGTGTCACATAGTAGAGAACAAAAAGAGCACCTAAGGTGCATAAAATAATTATAATTATGTACCACAGACTCTGACTTCAGTAATATATGAAGATGTAATGAAGACAGGGCAATGAATATGACAAAGTTTTATTGTATGCAGAATAAAATTAAAACAGCAGACATAAGTCTACTAACCTTTGAAAGTCCTATTTACAAAATTGTCACTTGGTTGTGACTTGGGACCTTGGATTTGTAGAGTTTCGATCATTTACTGATAAAAATGACTTATGTATCAAAACTATGTGTATAAACAAATGACGTATGCTAAACATCTACTTTCCTTCTCTTGGTCCAAAATTTTGGTATATGCTAAGCAGAGGGTACCTACATGACTAGTCTGTAATTAAATCCTTAGGTACTGAATAGTCAGTGAGCACCTCTGGTAAACATCTTTTGCACTTGTTTTCCCAAGTCACTACTGGAGAAATTAAATGCATTTTGTGACTCTACTAAGAAAAAAACTCTTAGCTTCATTTGCTTTCCTTCAAATGTTTTACCATGTGTCTTTACACTGATTTTTTGATAGCCTTTTGCTGTACTGAATTTTGTCAATAAGTATGACTATCTTGAGCCCTGTGAATCCTCCTAGCAAATTACTGTAATTGGAGATGGCATTGGGGACCATCAACGTCATAGGGTCAAGGTATTGCAGGTATATTATGGGAGTATGTGTTATAAAGTGGTAGTAATGGAAAAGATAAAAGATTGTGACCATGAGCTAGAGTTCCTTTTCATGCAGTTGGTATGGAGATGTGGTGATGGTGGTTGGATAATCAGCCATTCTTTTTCAGTGAAAGATAATCCAAGGGAACAACTCATAAAATTCAAAAGGATTTGAAATAATGAAAATCTCCTATCTGTAGCTGAAATAGTCATGGAGGTAGTGGCTTAAATTGCCTTCCAAAAGGAAACTTTCCATTTAACTTTAAGGAGTAATTTTAGCTGCCAGCTTTCGATTATTAATGCCTTCAGAGTTTGCCTAATTTTTCCAGATAAGCTCATGTGCTTTATGCCCAGCCCAACCAGTGACTATGTCATGTGACTAGACTCTGGCCATTTTGAACAGATATGAAATATACACACACACTCACAAAGAGGCTGGTGTCTCTTTCCCACTAGGAAATGATTTAAGATTCCCTTGGGCAAAGCAGAAAAGGTAGCCAAGCTTTAGTTACATTTAATATGTGCAACTTGGGTAGCTTGCAAGAAAAAGTCTATATTGCTCTTAAGCAATAAGAGGTTATAGGATGCAACTATATTGGAAATTTCTGAGGGATATATAGCAGAGAAAAGTAGCTGACCAAAAATCTTATGATTGACTTTCAATGGTGTCAAATTGTCAATGGAAATTTGCTAACTAGCTACGGACTACATTTCTCTGCTTCACTTACAGAAACATATGCCTATTTAACTGAGTTTAGGTCCACAAAATAGAGTTGTGGCAGTCTATTTTACTTCCAGGCCCGACCCATAAAACTATCTAATACTACAAGGCACTCTTTCTCCCTCTCTTGGCTGTGCAGCAATACCCAAGAAATCTTAATTACATGTTGAAGAGGGTAGAGCCTTTGACAGCCCACTTTTAAACAACTGCAGACCAAAACCCCTCCCACTTATTTCTAAACCTTTAATAGGATAACTCCATTAGATTAGATAAGTAGAAATAATGATATATTTTATTACACCACTTAAATTCCAGAGTTTATTTATTACAGTACCTAGTACTACTCTGAGGAGTCACAGAGGCATCCTGAAGATGAATTAAGGAATTGCCCATGTCAAGTATTAAGACAGCCACAGCTTTAATGACTGTAGCAGGTCAATTATGTCTAAACTCCATTAAAAACTGATAATCAGATTTCATTAAAATTCACTGGTCATACACAAATTGTTCTCCCGTCGTGACAAATTTAAACAGCAGTGTATGAATTTCTCCATTTCTTCAAGAACTCATAAGACTTTTAATTATTGTTATTTAACCCTTCCATCCCCATTTCAATTTTATAGAAACTAGCAGCAAGCAAGAGAAGATAGAGAATGAATAAATAAATCTCATCTCCATTACATGTCCTCAAACCTCTGCTCAGATCTGAACTAGAGGAAAGAAAAAACCTTGAATTGGTTATGACTGAAGATTTAAAATGAATTAAGCTTATTTTGAATTTTAAAAAATGAATGTTTTGCATATAATAAAAATTCAAAAGGAACAAGTAAGCACAGTAAAAAATTAAGTTGTTCGAAATCTTTATCATAGAAGCACTCAATTTCCCACCCACAAGGAAACTGCTTTGAAAAGTAATGACTCTTGAGCATTGTTTCAGGGATTCTTCATAAACATAGAGGCAAACAAAAATAGTGGCATGCCACATACATTGTTCAGTACACCTTGTTTTTTTCATTTAAAAATACATTTTGGATATCATTTTATATCAGTAGTTAAAATTTTATATCACTTTTTCTAAAAGTCTCTACCTTTTGAATGACAGGATTTACCCAGACCATTGTTAAACCATTTGTCAATCTGGTAGTCATAAACAAATGATTAATAACTTTATGTCATTTTTCTCAAATGCAAGATCATTTGTAGAATAATTCTGAGGAAATAAATTGCTAAGACAAAGAGAATACACATTCAGAATTTTGGTAGATATTGCTAAATAGACTGCCATAGGTGTTTTTCTCATTTATACTGAGCAGCATGTAAATCATCCTGTTTCTCACTCTAACACTTTTTGTTCTTTGATAATTTAATTAAAAAAATAGCAACAAAGTGTATTTTAATTTGCACTTATATTCTTGTAAATGAGGCTGAAAATTTTTTCATGCCTAAAAGATATTTGTATGTTTAGCACTTTATTCATATCACTTATCTCTTTTTCTATGAAGCTAGATGTATGTACCAGAGTGCAAGAAATTCAGTTTGTGATTCAGATGCATGAGACATTGGTGAGATTTTTAGAAGCCCAGTGATCTGAGACATGCTGGGACACCCCACCAAGGCAAAAGACAAGTTCTTGCTCCCCATTCCCACTCCCTGCCTCATATCTCCTACTGCTATGAAAGAGTCAAAGATCAATAAGTGTGGAAACATATACCGCATTTGGAAATCTCTTAATTTATTGGGTGACACAGAAGGCTACTAGTTTCAAGTAAGATCCAAAGCAAGAGGAAGCAATGGAATTGAAAGAGGAAATTTGCAGCCATGCCACTCTGAATGTTCCTGGTCTTGTCTGATCTTGGAAGCTAAATAGGGTCAAGCCTGGCTAGTACTTAGATGGGAGACCTCCTAGGAATACCAGGTGCTACAGGCCTTTAAAATAAAAAGAGAAAAAAAGCAAAGAAAATGAGCATTGTGGAAGCTCCATGCTCTAGTGAAATCTTGTCTCTTTCACATGGCTTAGCAAATGTTATTTTATGCATCTGTGTTGGATAAGAATCATGAGTGAAGTCTTTATTAAGCCCTAATGTGATAGCTGCATCACATATCTCTAAGGTTTTATAGCACAACAATGCCTTCTATAACCAAGAATTGTGCTGTTTAAAAAACAAAAAACACTCTTGACCTGGTCCAACACCCTAGTAAAGATTAAAAACCTGATAGTGGGACAAGATGGTGATAACATAACTTACCCATAATGATGCAGGCATCATTAGATCCACTGACTTACAAAGTAAGATACAGAAATGACACATTATGTAAGGGAAGTGTTACATTTTGGGTTGGGATCAAAAAGATATTTCAGAGTTGGTAACACCTATTGCTGATACAATAAAACCACTCTCAACCCACACTCATGGGCTGAGGGGCTTTTTCTTGATGACCAACTTGGTGGACAAGAAAATGTTGTGGGTCTAATTCTCAGACTAGTAAACAGGAATTGTGTACTCTAGTGAAAAATGGACAGCGGCCATATCATAGTCCCACTGGGCATCCCTAAATAAAGGTGTAGAAGAAAAATCTTTACAAAAGATGAAGCAGGGTTTCTGCTTAAAGAGATGTGTTAGATGCACCATATGTTGGCAATTAATAATCTATTTGAATGTGTATATTCTTTCCCTACGTTTTTTTTGCAGTACTTTTTGTACCTTATATGGCATTCATTTTTGATTTGTTTTAAAAGTTCAGTTCTTCATGTGGATGAGAGCTAAAGGTGGCAGAAAAGTTCTATAAATGTCAAGGTGTTGTGTTTAAGCATGTTCTTTTAACCCATATTTATCACTTGCAAATAGGTACAATAATTGTTAAACTAGTAACATGCATAATTTTTAGCACCCCCCCACTTTACTTATATATTGTTTAATATAATGATTGCTTCTTTAAAAAAACAAAAAAACAAAAAAACACCTAACAGAATATCAAACATGTGAGGCAAAAAAAAAAGGAATAGAATTGCAAAGAGAAATAGACTAATCCAGTATCATAGTTGGAGACTTCAACAACTCTTTCTCAGAAATGAACAAATCTAGCAGGTAGAAAATAAGGACATAGTTAAATTCAACAACACCATCAATCAATAGCAGACTCTTAGAACACAAAGGAATGAAATGAAATCAATAACAAAAAGATTACTGGAAAATCAAAATATATGAAGATTAACCAATTCTAAATAACATGCAAAGGAAAAAATCTTGAGAAATTAAAAATACTTTGAACTAAATGAAAATAAAAAGACAGCTTTATCAGAAGTCATGGGGTGAAGTAAAAGCAGAGCTTAGAAAGAAATTTATAGCATTGGAAGCATGTATTAAAAGGATTTTTAAAGTTAATAATCTAAGTTTCTACATGAGGAAATCAGGAAAAAAAAGAACAAGTTAAATACAAAGTAAGCAAAAGAATTCATTAAGAATTAGAGCAGAAATCAATTGAATTGAAAAGAGGAAATCAACAGAGAACATTTGTGAATCCCAAACAATATAAAGGTAGATGCAAAAACCTTCAACGAAATATTAGCAAATCAAATTCAACAATGTATAAAGAATCATACATCATGGGCAAGTGGAATTTATGCCAAACAAACAAGCCTCATTTAACATTCAAAACTTATTAATGCCACTGATCACATTAATAGGCTATGATAGAAAAGTCACTTTATCAATAGATATAAAGCATTTAAAAAAATCTATTCAAAAACTCAAAATATTAATAGAGAGGGATGTCCTCAATCTTTCAAAGAATAGTTACAAAAATCCTATAGCAAGTATCATACTTAGTGGTAGAACTCAAAGCTTTCCTACTAAGATCATATACAAGACAGGGCTGTCTCCTCTCATTTCTTTTTAACACTGAAAGCACTAGCTAATGTGATAAGAAATAGAAGGAATGCATATTGGGAAGGAATAAAACTATGTTTGCAGATGTAATAATGACCACCTGTAGAAAATCCCAAAGAATTAACAAGGAAATTCCTGAAACTAATAAGTGATTATAGCAAACAATCATTGGGTATAAATTTAATATATAAAAGTCAATCAGTTTCTTATATACCAGTAATGAACATGCACTGGGTGTGGGATCTGGAAGACTTTAGGTGAGGTTGCAGAAAGGCTGCTTTCAAGTTTCTGGCTCCACAAAATGCCATAACAAAAAGAAAAATAACAGCAAAAAAAAAAAAAAAGATTTAAAAGTCTAGAGATTTTATGTGACTTCATATATTTACATACCATCTTGAAGTTTCTTGCATATACCTCTTTTTTCTTTCAAATATAACAAAGAACAAGATATGCTGTTCTATTCCATCTATTATATTTATCTATATTTATTGTAAGGCTCAGCTGCTCAACAGACCGAGTCTGACTCATGATTAATAGGCGTCCTTTATTGAAAGGCAAGTGGACCCGGTGAGGGTCTCTGGTCCTGAGGAAAGGTCCTAGAGAAGTTGCACCCAGACGGGGTCAGGGCAGTGTTTTAAGGGTCATGTCCAGGAAGGAAAAGATTCAAAAAAGGCAAAAGCATAGCATGGGGCTCTTTCATTGGTGCAGCGGTGTGGCGCCACAGTGCAGTCCTGGCACCCACGGATTGGTCCATGTGCATCAGGTGGCTAGCAGATGGGAGGCTAGGGGCAGGAACCTGACGTCCTTGGGGCCTTTTCCGGGAGCACTGGCCTTACATCCCACCCTGTTTGGTATAATAGGGCGCTGACTCAATCTATAGCTACTTCTTGCTGAGAAGGGGCGAAGTGGGGGTCTGAGGCTAGGACTTCAGTGAGGCGAGCATATGGATGTAAAAGTAGCTAGTTGACTGTGATCTGGCAGACATCACGGATGCATTCCATGCATCACAGGGGTGGAGCACGCTTCAGGCGAGTGAGGTGGTACCAGCACTGATGACCGAAGAGTTTGGCAGCTGTCAGTGTGTCAGGATGACAGTGTGGACCTGACCACCGAAGTTCTAGTGCCCAGGCTGTAGCTCCTTGAGGAGGACCTGGTCCCCTGTAAACAGGGATCACTATTTGAGGAAGCTGGTCCGGTAGCTGGGTCTGTTGTAGGGGCTGGAGGCACGAGTCTGCACGCTGCCTGAGTAAGCTCGGGAGAAGAGAGATAAGTAGATAAGAGATCAGTGGTGGGGGAATTACGGGTAATGTTGATCAGTGAATAAGTGGAAGGGTCAAGCAGGGTTAGGTAGGGTGAGAGAGGGTGCCGAGGCCAGGGCATCTCAGAGCTTAGAAAAATGCTGTTTAACAAGAGCTGGAGCAGACATAATAAAGACTATAAAGTAAAATAAATTATTTTGATAAGATATAGAATCTTTGTTTCTTTAGTGTATTGCTCACAGGTAAAGAAAAATCTTTTACAGACCAATAATCCAAACTCTAGTTTTGTGTCAGTACACTGTTGATATTAAAGTTCATTTTAAAACCTTATGATAAATACATTTAATTTTAGCCAACTTGACTGTATAAAACAAGATTTTCTTTTCTCTTTTCCTTTACAACTTCATATGTTCACTTATGTTCTTGCCTTTATTTTCCTCTCAGGATTTCTCTTCACAAACCTTCTACCACTTTCCTCATTCCTTCAGTTTGCCTCTTTCTCAAATAACCAACTTTAAGACAAACACCTTTCCTTCAATTCTCTACAAAATAATCTCTATACTTTATACCTTCTGTTACTAAAAACATTTTCCTTTCAATCAGAATTCTTAACTGAACTACCATATTACATATAATGCAGACAAATAGATCAGAGGCCATGCACATACTCATATTTCCCCATCATCAGTATTTGTAACCTCACTGGGTGTAGACATTTTAGGGAGCGATGAAATAGGTTGGGTCCCAGAGAACTCATTTTCCACTCAGAGTCCAAGGGTGAAGTGGAAGAAAATTCCTGATTACGGAGAACATGAGAAAGGTTTTTAGGTTGGCATGAGGCCGTTCCGTCAATCTCCATAACCAAGATAGGTAAGGGGACTATAGGACCCGAGTGAGATAGCAAGACAGAAAAGGTAGCTCCTGTGTCCACCAGGAAAAAGATGGACTTACCCGCCACTTGGAGTGTTACCCTGGGTTCGGCTTGGGTGATGGGGTTCCCGAGTCCAGGTGTCTTCAATCGTCGGCAAAGCCAAGTAGCTGGAGGGTGGGGTCAGGCCTCCGCTTGGAGGCACAGGAACCAGGCCCCACTGTGGACAGTCAACTTTCCAGTGGCCCATTTGGGCGCACAACAGGCAAGGCCGGGTGGGCTGTCGTGGATTTGGGCATTGGCGAGCCCAGTGGCCCTCCTTTCCGCACTTGAAGCAAGCTCTGGGCGGAGGTGCAGTCTTCTGGGGACCCCTTTTGAGGACGATTTTTGAGAGCCAGCATCAGGGCAGCCACAAGGGCTTGGGTTTGGAGATCTACCTTTTGTTTTGCCTTGCAGTCAGCCTCGGCTGTCTCCTCTAGGGCATTATAAACTTTAAAGGCCATTTTAACCAGATCTTGGAGGGGTGGTCTGGGGACTGTCTTCCGCCTTGGAAAGTTTCTTTCCAATATCTGGGGCCAATTGGGAGATGAATCGGTTAGCTAAGTTGGCAGCTCCAGCCGGGGATTTGGGGGTCAGTCTCATATGGAGAATAAGAGCTTCGGTCAGTCTATTAAGAATTGACAACCTCATGGGCTGCAGTCTCCATGCCTTCTAAGGGGCACTCGACCATGTATTTTACTTGGTTTCATCCCTGTTGTCCTTCTTGGTAATTCTAGCCAGGGTCTGTGTCGGGAACTGCCGTGGGGGCCGGGGGCGCTCAGGCGCAGGGTTGGCAAAAAGCGTTGGTCAGAAAGGGTTTTTGCTGCCGACCAAATGACCTGCCGTTGGTCTGGGGTGGTGGTAGAGCCTATAACAACATTAATGTCTTGGAAGGTGAGGGCGCAAGTCCGGGTGAGCTGGATAAATTGCTTGACATAGTTTGAGGGGTTGGTGGAAAAGGAACCCAACTTTTTGTCCTATGTGTGTGAGATCTTGAAGAGAAAAAGGAACACGAATGTGTGCTAGGCCTTCAGCACCCGCCACCTGGTGGAGGGGGAGGACAGAAGCTGAGCGAGGGGCCTCGGGAAGGAGCGGGGCATGGAGGGGGCGGTAATTTGGGTGGTGTCAGGAGAGCTGGTATGGGCGCTGACAGGTGACGTCATGGGTGGGAGGGAAGAATAGGAGTGGGCGGGGAGCACGAGGCGGTTGCTGGGAGGCCGGCGGGTCTGGTGGACTGAGGGAAGGGATGGGGGCAGGGGGAAGTGGTTGAGGTGAGGGAGGAGACTGTGTCAGTAGGTGGTGTAGCTGGGGAGGCGGGGGAGGGGAGTAAAGGAGACTGGGCTGGGGTAGATGGAGGAGCTGAAGCCAGAGATGGGCGTAGAGACAGAGGAGGATGATGAGGCTGGAAAAGCTAGGGGAGGAGAATAGGGCGGGGGAAGTCGGTTGGGGAGCGACTAACTCTTCAGGAGCAATGGTAAGAAAGGATAGAGTCTTCAGGCTTTGGAGGTACAGAGGGTTCTGGGAGGCAGCGGAGGGTGGCGGAGACTTGGGGGAAGTCATGGTTGATAGGATTTGGGGAGGGGAACAGCGGGTACAGAGGGTAGGGCGGGACCGCAGAGTAAAGAACGCCTGAACATAGGGGACCTCAGACCCTTCCCCGTCCTACAACAGTAATTATCTAAATCAAACGTCCCAGTAGACGGCCATTTGGAATCATTATCGAGGGGATATTGAGGCCTGGCCTCGGTGCAGAAGAAAATGAGCTGTTTACGGCGAATGTCCTTATCTAAGCCTAAGGTTTTCAAGTTAGACAAGAGGCATTGTAGGGGAGAGGTCGCCTCGGATTTGGAGGGAGGTTCCCCATGGCTGAATGGGCCTCTCCCTCCCAGAAACTCATTTTCCAAAAGCCACAGGTGTCCCCGTGACAGAAGGAAATGGTCGGAACGGGGGTGGGATTGAGTGGTGCGGACGTCTCTGATCCACCCGTCCCCAATACATCTGGCCTACCGGAGGAGCGCCTGACACGGCCTTGCTTTCAACAGAGGACTCTGAGAGAGACAGAGAGAACGTTATCCAGCCAAGGAGAGCAGACACGATGGAGTCTGGGACGACTTACCCCGTTTCCTGTCGGATGGGTGGCGTGGTCCTGGTGGCCGTCCAGAGGTTTTCTGGGAGCGGCGGGATGGGCCCCTCATCTCCGCCAGGAGAGGGGTCTTTCCTGCCCCCGCTGAGCGCCAAGAATGTAAGTTTCGGCTGCTCAACAGAGTCTGACTCATGATTAACAGTCCTCTTTTATTGAAAGGCAAGTGGTCCCAGGCGAGATTCACTAGTACCGAGGAAGGGAGCCCAGAAGTCGCACACGGGCGGCAGGGGCAGGGTTTTAAGGGTTGTGTCCAGCAAAGGGAAGATTCGAAAAAGGCAAAAAGCACAGCGTGGGGCTCTTTCATTGGTGCAGCGGTGTGGCGCCACAGCGGGGCTCTTTCATTGGTGCAGCGGTATGGCGCCACAGCGTGTAGTCCTGGCACCCGCGGATTGGTCCATTGGTATCAGGTGGCTAGCAGGCGGGAGCTAGGGTCAGGGACCTGACGTCTTTGGGGCCTTTTGCGTGAGCACTGGCCTTAATTATCTCATTTATTAAAATTAACTAAATTTTAGAGAGCTTAAATTGCTTAAAGTAACTTATGGCCAATAACATTTCTTTGAAAGTCAAATATGGTACTTAAAAGGACAATAATGACTCATTAAATACCAAAAGACAATAAAATTTGAATATAATATCATTGTGTTACAGGAGACTGGGGTCCTCTCTCAGCGCCTTGTTCAGTTTCTTAATGTCTCAAACAAAGAATCGAGCAAGACACCAAAATACAGTAGAAAAAAAAGTTTTTATTAGAAAGAAAAGTACACTTCCAAATGTGGAAGTGGGCCCGGGCAAGAGAGGCATGGCTCAAAAAGCCTGGTAACAAAGACTTCAGGGTTTTTATCCCTTTTTGCTGTGGGTGTTGTAAGGCCAGTGCTCCTGGAAAAGGCCCCAGGGGCCGGTCCCCGTCCCTAGCTCCCACCTGCTAGCCACCTGATGCCCATGGACCAATCCGTGGGTGCCAGGACTATACCCGTGGCGTCAAACCGCTGCACCAATGAAAGAGCCCCATGCTACGCTTTTGCCTTTTTTGAATCTTCCCCTTCCTGGACGCGACCCTTAAAACCCTGCTCTGACCCTGCCCAGGTGTGACTTCTCTGGCCCCTTTCCTCAGGACCAGTGAACATCGCCCGGGACTACTTGCCTTTCAATAAAGAACACCTGTCAATCATGAGTCAGACTATTGTCTGTTGAGCGGCCAAATCTTACAGGTGTTACTTTTCTTAGAGGAGTGAGCTTCCTTGATTTCAAACTAAGATTGAGAGGACTCAGTGATTCATCATTTTGTTTCTGTGCATCTTTGTTCCCAGAATCCAGTCCGTTATAATGATATAATGAACTTCCCTGTGTATGCATCATATTATAATGATGGTATAATGAGACCCAGGTGAGTTGAAAGTCATTAGGGTCTTCATTGCTCAGGTGCAAGTGACTGACTTAAACTGGTACCTAAATTTCTGCCTATTGGTTTCTTTGTGTGAGTTAAAAACTGCCTTCTGGCTTGCTTAATTGTGGGCAGATTAGGGCGGACCCCTTCTAAGATAGGATGACCTCAGTGTCTTTGCAGGCAGACGCCCTAACTTTCCTGCCTACCTCTTTTCTAAGAGCCATGAACCCCCTTAGTGTTATGGATATTGAGGGATGGGAGATCTCTTCTTTAGCATCTGCTTCCTGCTGAAAATGGCCATAGTCCCTGCCCACAGGGGTTTCTTGAATCTCTTTCTTTCTCTGCCTCAGTCAGGGTGGGGTCTTGGATTTCCAGCTGAAGTACCAACTCAGCACCTAGACAAGGAAAAGAAAATACAAATTCGTTATTTAAATCATACATCCATTAATTTCTATTATCGATTTGCCTATTAAGTGAGTAAAGGGAAACAGGCTTGGTTAATATATTTTTAAAGAGTAAAAAGAAAGACCTTTGGCTTAAAGTCCCCACACCATTTCTGCTTAACAATGGGCTGATGACCCTTATCAATAGCCGGAGGATCTGATTCGCCAGGGCAATTATCAGAATTTGAGGGAGAGGGCCTCTTTCCCAAAGAAAGGAGGGAAGAAAGCTTAACTAGGTTTACTGAAAAGATTAACTCTGCAAGAGAAGTCCCATTTCACTTTATGCTAAAAGATTAAGAATTTTACAAGTGATGTCCCTTCTCAGCTGTGCATAAAACTTCTCAAAGAAGAGAAGGAAGATGAACGTGATGGTTAATTTCATGTGTCAATTTAGCTAGGCTATGTATAGTACTCATTATTTATTCAAAAAACTAAACTAGATGCTGCCATGAAGTATTGTGTAAATGTGATTAAGTACAGGAAATTGACCTCATAATGTGGGTGGGCCTTATGCAACCAATCAAAGGCCTTAAGAGCAGAACCTGAGATTTCACAAAGTAAGTTCTGCCTGAAGACTGCAGCATCAGTTGTCCGAGGTTCCAGCTTGCCAGCCTGGTTTATGAGTTTTGGACTTGCCAGCTCTCATAATCATTTGAGGCAATTCCATAAAAGAAAATAATTCTTTCACCTCTATGCCCACTTTCTCCCTCTTCTCTCTCTTCTCTCTCTTTTTCCTTTCTCCTTTCTCCTCTCCCCCCTTTCCTCTCTCATCTGTCTCTCTCTCTTTTCCCCTGCTCTCTGCACAATTGGAAATTGATCTGTTTTTTTTGGAGAACCATGACAGATACAGTGAGATATAGCCATATTAAGGTAGTTCTCTATCCCTGTCATGAGAGAATTTCATAGGAAGAATGTTTGAGAAATCTGTACTACTCATTACTGCTACCACTTGATTCTGATCCCATTATAAGTGAGTTCTGAAATCACTCCAAAGGATCTTAGAGGCCACCCTAAATAGCAATTTTCTTAGAACAATTTCCATAGGAACATGTTTATATTTTGAACAATTTGCTAGAAAAAATTATCTTACATGTCAATAATCTTACTGTTAGAGACATCAGGGGTACAGAAATCAAGAAGAGATAGTGTATAGGTTAGACTTAGAAAATAGAAAAAAGCAGGCAGTCTCCCACATTTGACAATTAAATGGGCAAATATGAAATATTTTTAAATTAGGCAGGCCTAAATGTATAACATAAAGAAGAAATTAAATTTGATAATTATGTGGTAAAAAAAGGAATAATTACACAGAGGATATATAGAATCAATTAATTATATAAGAAATGATTTAAAAGTCATTAGTCCAAATCTCTGTCACCAGAGTGGCTTTGGAAATGCCAGAGCTAGAGTGGAGCAATCAGACAAGAGCTGAACCTACATTGTGAGTTAAGCTAATGTTTAGAAAAGACCTAAAATAAATAAAACCAAACACTTTCCCACAGGTAACTACATAATGTTAAAGCAGTTTAGCATGATTAACATGAACACAGAGAAATCTTACTCCAAAAATCAGAATAATTGTTGATTGCAGATGGAATGAAACACAACATGGACATGCACAGTGTTCTCAGGATTAAATTAATATTAAGAAACATGCAGAAAGGTAAGCTAACATGAGATTCTGAGACATTCAGAGATCGACATATAATCATTTGAAGATAAAAATTTTGAGTGAATCCAGAGTTCAACTAGGAAGCTAAAATAGATTGCAAATGTGTAACATTAGGGAAAAAAAAAAGTGAGATAACATGTATAAATTTTGTTCGTAAATATTAACGTATTTTTGATCTCTTATTGTAAATTTTCAAATGGCATTAAATGGAAACTATTTTAAACCGGAGAAAGAAGATAATTTCAGTTTCAAATTTATAAAGGTTTGTTTTGTTTTGTTTTGTTTGCATAGCATATCATAACTCACTCGTATTTATCTTTAAAATCATTTTTTTGGAATGTATTAATACACAGTAATAGAAATTGTGGCTATTTCCAAGTTCAAGTGTCAGAGAAGCTGTTATTCATTGTAATTCTTGCTGACTTTCCTTTTGAAGTGTTTTTGCCACTGACTTACCAAGCATGACATCTTCTAGCCTGAGGAGGTTAAGTAAGTCAATAATTATATAGCTCATTTTTAGGTTTGAGGCACACATCAGTTGATTTCAAATTCAAGGGAAGATCTCTTGTGATGTTCTAAGCAGGGGAAGATCATTGTTTCTCTCTCTCTCTCTCTCTCTACACACACACACACATACATACATATATATATATATATATATATATAATATATATATAATAATATATATATCACTTGGATTTTTTTAAAAATTAAATTCCTAGATCAGCTGATGTAAAAGTAACAAAATAGTTCAAAAGCTGTGTGGAGGTAAGGGAGGAATGCATATATTATAACTATCAAGGTAGTAGGTATTGCTCCCGCTGAGTAGATTGCCCTATAGTTTCCCACCTGAAGCTAGTTAATTGGCTAAATCTTGTTGCAGAGAGAAGAATTTGTGGCATATTACCACAACAATATAAAATTGTAACTATTCACTTGAGCACACATAAAAAGAATCAAATATGGAATTTCATCTAAAGAAAGACTTCAGATGCTAAAATCCATCTCAGCCCTCTTTCACTGATCTTAAGGGGAGCCACAAGACCCATGTTCTCAGCTGGTTTCCTATTAGTCTATAGAAATGGTATTTTGGGAAAGAACTAGATTTGTATTCATTTGAGTATCTTAAAACATTAAACTGACAGTGATTTTGGCTTTTAGGCCCATGAATTTTTTGGAGTTATATATATATATATATTTTAAATAACAAACAAGATTTACAGTTTTGGTCATTGCCATTACATTACCATTTACACACAACATTCATGTGTAAAAGTTATTATGGGCCATGCTTGATGAGACGTCTTATATAAATTGTTAAATTCAGTTCTCATAATAGCCCTAAATAATTAAATATTATTTATCTTGATTTCATAGAGGAGAGAAAAAAAAACAGAAAAGTTAATTGATGACAAAGGTTTCAGAGCTTAGTGGTGGATCTGAGAAGTGAATCCAATTCAGGTACCACCAAAGACAGAATTTTTATATGTATCATTGATGAATAATTAAGAGAAGTAACATTATAGACCTGAAGACCATTTTTACTTATTGAAAAATATGCTTGCACAGCAATTTCCACTTTAGTGTACTCGTTACAGGTAGGATCACTCGATGATTATTTTCTGAGACCCTATGTGTTACATGCTACCCACTTGTTAGTTTTGTGAATGACTAAGGAAGGTTAATTTTATTGGAATGTAATGTTATGCACATAACATGTCAGGCTCTACCTGGAGTTTCTTCGTCTCCAACCCCTGACCTGTCCTTTGAATGCCCATTTCACCTCAGTGGGTCAATGTATATCAACTTTGAATTAGGCAATTTATCTTGACTACAGTTTTGTTGACTGCAAGTTGGGGATATGAGTTTATTATGATAATCCTACAAGACAATGAATGTAAAATGCTGAAATCAGGCCTGAAATACACTCAATATCCAGAAGTAGTATCAGTAGCAGCAGAAGAAAGAAATGTAGAAATGGTGGTGGTAATAGACATGTTGGTAATTGTAGATAAAATCTCTGCATTAGTATATTTTCTCTAATACCAATTTTAAAAGATAAGGATCATGGAGCAAAAGCAAAGAGAGAGAGAGTGAGAGAGGGAGGGAGGGAGAAGAGAGAGAGAGAAGGAAGAGGCTTTATTTAAATGGGACAGAGAACATCCAACAGCTTACTGTGAATTTCTCACTATTTGATAATCTTATTCAATCTATTTCTTTAGCATGCCCTCAGGTATAGAAGTAAACTAGGGTTATAAACTGCTTAAAAATAGAGACAAGGAAATGAGAAAAGCCTTGTTCAAAACAAGGAATTAGTTGAAAAAAAAAAAAACAATGTTGCTGGTTAACATGGAATTCAAGTGAAGGGTAGGGGTTACTAGAGTTTAGTGAGAAGATTGTTTTAAATAATGTGATTCCAGTGGAGTTATTCTGTTGAGTAGCAATTTATACTATAATTTTCAATTTTTAAACTGATTGTCATATATTATCTTATTTGCTCTTTGTGATATAATAAAGAGTCTCGAGAAGGGTTATATATGCATTTTACATCAGGACATTAAGGCTTTATCAAAGAGACAAAATGTATCAGAACTAGGGCTACTATATTTTTCTTGATGCATATTCAATTTTTTCTGTATTTTTTTTGTTCTATATTGTTTCGTATTCTATCACTGAAGTTACAGAGCTCACATGATTAATGAATATTGTCCTATAATTTTCCTATAATAAACCATTTCTTAAGCTCATTAAAAAAATGTGGAGCAAATGCATAAACACATTGAAGATAAAATCTTCACTAAATATTAAAAATCTACTGCTATTTTTCTGAAAACCAGTTTTCAACTGTGACATTTTTTGGTTCCAAAAGAACCAAAAATAGATTCAATAACTTTAATCTATAATTAAATATATTTTGAAAAGAAGTCAAATGCTTATTCGCAAACCATTCTTATATGTCTTATTGAATTTTTTAAACTCTATCAAAAAGGCTCCACGAAATGTAGAAACAGAATGAGCTTTAATGACTCATCAGCATACATTTTCAAATTTAAATTATCAATTGTGTGTGTATAATATACTTTTATATTCATATTTTTTAAAGGTTCTTCATTTTAGTCTATTCTTTTTTTCAACTAAGAAGCATTGATTTTTGGTACCATCAGAAGTATTGACGAGAAGACAAAATGCAGAACTTCTATTGTAAGCATAGTAGACATAAGTCTATAAAAGCACTCCACAAATTTAAGCATTTAGTAGTGATCTTCAAATCTAATTAAGATTTTCAAAATTCTACTGCATTTTTATGTTTTCTTTGTTTGTAGGTGGTAGTGTTACTGTTGGACACGATTTGAATTTCAATGTTGCCCCAAAGGGGAGGCTCGGTTCTTCCTCATTGATGCAGTGAGATTTAGAAAAGACTTATTAAAAATGTATTTTAGAAAGACAAAGCACATCCTAAGGAGACACATGGTTTTAGTGAAGAGCTGTAACAGAGTGCTGTAACTACCAACAACAACAAAGACCACAAAGACCCCCAGAAGTGAAAATGTCTGCATTACACTTCGGCTCCAATGAGTGGTTTTAAAGGCATTTCTAGGTGATTGGCAAGTGAGGTCATTTTGATTGACACTTGAATGCTATATAACTCTTTGCCTAGTGCGTATGCACTTACCCAGAATTCTAACACTATTGAGATGTTATTTGGGAGGTCTCTCTAGGCTGGACTCCTATTCCTTTGTTCCCCTGTTGCTCATATCTGACTAGGTACCTGACAGTAGTAATAAGCCAAAATATTTACCTTAGTTTGGGTGTTTCATGAATTTTAAGAAACTGATATGTCTATAGTTTCTTATGGAAAAATTAACCTAATGTGAAAGAAGAGGTGTTAATTAAAAAGTTAGTCCGTGTGACTAATCCAGGTAAACATATCTTGACAGGTACATGGCTTTTTCTGAAAGACTTCATGCATTGGTTAATGCTTCTTCATGACCCTTTCCTATGCTGTATTTTTTTTTTCAGTCATAGTAATAACTTGTTTCTTAAAGTATCAACATTTGCTACATACCAATTAGAAAAGGTGCTTCTCAATTGTATTTTTATCCTTGTGACTGCTGAAATGTACAAGAATATATAATCTACAGATTTATTCCTAAATAGATCTTCATTACTTTATTCATTGTCATATAAATTTATAAGAAATAGACTTTCAAAATTACTTATAGCATTGTTACCAATCAAGTCAACTTGACAATGATTTTTTTCCACTTTTTCATATAACTACAAAATTTAAATAATTGTAACTATAAATAGCTTTCCAATAGGTTTTAATTTTTTGATATTTTTAATAACTCAGCTTTCAAAAAATTCAAAAATAAAACTTTTAAATATAAATTTCAGTGAAATAATTAAACTATTTTTGGACTTCTATGTGGTTATACTTTAAAAAAATAAAGTAAATAAATCTAGTTAGATTCTGGACTGGTTGTTTTATTTGAACTTTATCTGTCTAGCAGCTATACTCTGGCATTATGTGCCATGTGAGAATATAAAGCATTTTGCTTTCAAAATAAAAATATCATTAAATATCATTGCTCAGTAAGAGTAAAGCTACAACTGCAGCTATAGCTATAGCAACAATGAAACAAGCAGAATACTAATGAAACCATTTTATGGTAAAGTGAAATGAGAATTCTCAAGTGACCATGCAAGAAGGGTGAGCTGTATACATCAACTAGCATTTAAACAGGTCAATCATTAATTACCGTTTTTTTTTTTTAATTATTATTATTCTAACAAAGAAGTTCTCTTCTGTTGATAGACATCTCAGGAGATTCCCTTTTCAACATGACAGAATACCAAGTATCTATATAGATTGTTTATCTGAATCCAATTTTCAAAGGCTTTCATCTGAGACACAGAATGCATTTTTAATATCATAGTTAGTATGAGTATGTAGTCCTACCCACAAACGCTTGTTGTCTAGGTAGTCAATGCTTGTCAATCAGAGTTAAAACCCAGAATGGTAATTATTTCAGTATATGCTTTTTCCTAAATTTTCCTCAAGTTTTTGCTTCCTCAGGAGCTAACAAAAGCCTGACCTGACAGATATATGTTATTGAAACTTTCTAGAATCCATTTTCTCATCTGTAAAATGATAATACTGAAACTAATTTCTTATAAGGCTATTTTAATAGTCTATTAATTTGAAATTTTCTATTTAAAATACTCAGGTTCAGACTAAGGTTCAGAATTAGAACATATTACTTTTATGTCACTTTTTCTCATATTCAAAAGTTCATGATCAAGTCTAACATCAATGAGAACAGTGTCTCTTTCCATTAAATTAAGGAAGAGTATGAATATTTGATAAACATTAATATAATCTACCACATCAAGAAAATCTCTTATCTGAGTGTGCCACCATATATACCAAAGTACACATTCAATTCGGCTAAAAACAAACAAACAAACAAATTACTTAAGATGAGTAATTGGAACAGATTTTATTTCACACTCAAGGTAGATTATATATCTGCAACTATTTATTTTTGGATGTACAATAAAGAATCTCCATTTTTGAAGTTAGTTAACAGTTGTTAAGCTACACTCCTTCTTCTTAACCATCAGACCTTCATCTGAGCAAGCTGATAAGAAATCCCATATGCTCCTTTGACTTCAACTGAAGATTAAAACCTTTATCCCAGGACCTCTACGTATCCATCAGGAAAAAAAAAAAAAAAATTAGTAAGAAATGTCAGAGAGTTTACCGCCTGTGTTTTCTTCTAGGAGTTTTATGGTTTCGAGTCTTAATTTATGTCTTTAATCCATTTTGAGTTTATTTTTTGTATATGGTGTAAAAAGGTGGTCCAGTTTCTTTTTCTTTTTTTTTTTTTTGCATGTTATCTGTCCAACTTCCCCAACACCTATTTATTGAATAGACTTTTTACCCAATTATATATTCTTGCCTCCTCTGTCATAGATTAATCGACTATATAGGCATGGGTTTATTTCTAGGATCTCTATTCTGTTCCATTGAGCTGTGTATTGTTTTTATGTCAGTGCCATGCTGTTTTACTACAGCTTATAGCATATTTTGCTATCAAGTATTGCGATATCTCCAACTTCGTTCTTCTTTCTCAAGATTGCTGTGGCAATAACATGGAAATAGATCAAATTTATTATATTAAAGAGTTTTTCAATCTCACTTCTAGATGCTTAACATTTAAGCACACGTAAATCCAAAGAACCAAGTCTTTGATTCTAGCTTTCTTGGTAACAACTACCAGAGCAAAGACATATAAACTTTCCAAGATGTAATGACATACTTGAAATTCAGTGTAATAAATGCCACCTAGAGAAAGAAAGATAACTTTTGAGGAATTAGTGAGGGAACTAAAAAAAGGAATAACTAGTGTAATATATATTTTTAAAAAGGCAAACAAACAAAAACACAGGAGAATGCAGAATAGCATAAATAATGTTTGCTACTATAAAAAATAAATGTATTGTAATGTTGATTTTGCTAAGAGCAATGTCATATAAGTCAAGGATGCTATTGTTGAGATATTCAGTATACAAGTGCCAGAAATTTAGTTGTGTTTAAAAATATCTTTGGGACATTAATGAACTAAATTATTGTGAAATTGCTTATCCTATACTATTAATTATAGAGCCATCTAATAGACTTTTCTTATATCTATGATGTTGACTAAATTTAAAAAAAGAAGTAAATATTAGGCAGTACAAATTCACTTAGAAACAATATTAATAGTAAGCAATTGAATATCTTATCTCTACCCTGAACTTGAAAATATGTTGATGGGTCTATCACATCTTAAACTGATAAATACGTAGGTCTTAAGCAAAATTATGCCATGCTTCAGATATTCTTGGAGTAAAACCTTTTCTAGTAAAAGACAATTTAATCTTAATAATATGGCAGAGCAATATTTTTAGAAACATTAACATTTTTTTCAAATTTTAAATTTTATAAATAGAATTAAACCTAGCTGAACGTGTTCCTATTTATTCTGATGGAAATTCAAAACTGGATGTTTTGAGAACATCTAAGATATATTGTTATAAGATTACCTGGTATGTGGAGGAGTAATAATAAATAATTTTAAAGAATCACCACTCTTATCACTTAGAATTCTAATACTACCTCCCTGATTTAACTCTGGTCCACAGAAAATTCAAATGCAAAAAAAAAAAAAAAAAAAGAAAGAAAGAAAGAAAGAAAGAAAGAAAGAAAGAAAAAGAAAAGAAAACATTGAGCATCCTTTGTTTATACTACCTAGAAAATCTGATTAAGCAGTTATTAGATTCCACCCTGTTGGGAAATTTAACTGCACCCATAGACCATTTTAATTCCAGCACAGATTATGTAATTCATTTTAAGCAAATGTTGATTTCCCCTTGAGCATACAGGGCAATTCAAGCTAACACTAGAGATGACTTTCTCTCAGTTGCCTCTTCCTCTCTTCAGCAAAAATGTCACGTGTCTCTACTCTATTTCACTCCCATTTTAGGTTCATAATTAACTTTTTAAATTTACTTATTTCTTGCCTTATTCCAATAATAAGACTTGAAAAGTATTTACAACAGCAGCAACTTCTGTTTTAAATATATTAGAACACAAATTATTACATTTCTCAAATGCATACAAAAATTAATTTGTATATAATGAAATTCTGCATAAGAGAATTCATGATAAGAAAACAATTTCTGCTTTAATAAGAATTTCTGGATCAGTGCATAAGAAAAGATATTTAGAGCTCTGGCTAGAAAGCAGCATCCCACATCAATCCAGCATATAATAAATACATATATGATATTAAAGAGGATTCTAAGGACCTAGAAAAAAATTAAGACTCAGCCAAGTAAAATAGTATCCTCTCAACTATATTGTTTATACAAGTCATTCAGATTTGAAGATTGAGTGATTCATATAACCCCTATTATATTCCTCATAGTTGCCAAATGTATTCATACTAAACTGTGTAGAAAGACATTTCTTCTTTACCGTTGGCTCATTTTCAACTAATTTTGTCTGTAAGGTATGTAAAAGTCCAACTCTAAATATATTCTTCTCCATTTCTGTCTTTAGATTTATTTATGTATTATGCATATATTTATTAACATGAAATATCTTACCTGATTAATGTAATCGAGTGTGTGATACCCTGTTCCTCATGAATATTGATGTTTAAGAAGACTCGTATAAATCCATATAAGTGTACTAAATTTCAAAAAAAATTACAATAGTATAAATGGACTATTTAAAAGCTTAGCAATAACCTACGAACTTTTTTTTTTCTTCTGGTAGATGGTGAGCCATTTTAGGCAAAGACTGATATGAGTTGGAATGTTTGTGTCTCTACACTTAAAATTGTAACTAGTACGTAATGACTTTTCCTATATTTTTGCTGAAAGAATGAATAAAGAAATGAAAGTATATAGTTCTACAATTAAGGTGAAATAAGATACTTGCTGTCTTTCAATTTGCATGAGTAACATGTAAATTGAATGCCATTTAAAAGATAAACAATAGTTTCAAATTATTGATCTCTAGAGAAACTGATTACAGAATTTTAGCCTGGCGAAATTCTAAAGTAATGAATTGAAATACCTCAGTGGTAGAAATATAATTAAAAACTGGTATTACCTTTTGTGTTTAATATACCTTAGGGAACTTTAAACAATAAGCTTGTCAAGGATAAATAAAGCCTAACACCATTGAAATTAGACTATAATTAATTTTCTAAAATGAAAAAACAAGGGAAAGAAAGTACCTCTGATAATTTATACAAATAATTTATATAGCTTATGGTATATATCATATTATAGAGATATAAAAAACAAATGAAAAAGTTTGTGGAATATTTGTATCTTTTTAAAATAAATAGTACCCTCATTTTGAATACTGAATTATTTCAGCCTCTGTGAGGCAAATGTATTGTGTTTTCAAATACAAAAAGCTAATGAATGGCAAAATCTTTAAGAGCTACAATTTACATTTTCAACAATGTTTTGTTTCATTTAACAACTGATTCAGAATGTGGCAAAATCTATGGAATTGATTCAGGGTCAGAAATGTCTAATGAACATGGTGACCAGGTGACTACCAGATCATCCCTAATCTTAACTCATGTGATAGCAATATGTAAAACAACTGGAAATCTCATATATTGAAGCTATAAATTTAAAGCATAACCATTAAAAAAAAAGTGTGGCATTTTCTTATAAAGTTAAAGATACTTTTACAATCTAGCAATACTAGTTCTTAGTATTTTTCCCAAGAGAAATAAAAACGCATTTTCGTGCAATGATATGTATACAACTATTGCTAGCAGCTTTACTTCTAATAGTCCAAACAAGACGTAATCTAAATTTCCATCATAAGGTGAACAGATTTTTTAAAATAGTGATATATTAATACAATAAAATATTATTCAACAATAAAAAAGAATAGACTACTACTACATGTGGTTTTAAATATTATGCTGAGAGACAGAAGCTAGTCGCAACAGATTAAATAATGTGCAAGTCCAATAGGAAAGTGAAAATTAATCTCTTATGGCAGCAAATCACAGGTTTCCTATGGCTAGGTTTATGACTAGGAAGAGAACTTCTAGGTATAATGGAAATGTTCTACACTTTAATTGCAGTGGCAGTTCCACTGGTACACAAATTTCTCAAAACTCAGAAAAATGTACATTTAAAATTGAGGTGTTTTATTGTATGTAAATTATAGCTTAATAATGTTGACTAAAAATTATGCCAATCTGTGATAAAATAGTAATATAACTGTAACAATATACTTTGCCAAGGAATGTAGCTGAATATACACATTTAGGTTAAAATGACATTTAAAATCATAATGCTAATTATAGTACTAAGAACTTTTTTGAAAACTTACCCTGGAAAGTACTGAAACAACAATTTAGTGTGCTTATTAAACAAAGGACTTTGCATGTAGTATTAGTACTTTTAACTTTGACACGATAAGGATTCTGACACAAAAAAGTTTATAAGTGAGGAATGTCCACAAGACATTCCATACTGAATCAGGATATAAATTCAGACCTTTCTAAATTCAAAGCCCTCAAACCATAAAATCTGAAACTGTAAACATCTCAGAAAAAAACACAGGGGAAAAGCTCCTTGAGTTGGTTTTGGCAACGATTTTTTTGTTTTTTGTTTTGGATATGACACTGAAAGCATCAACAACAAAAGGAAAAATTAACAAGTAGGACTGCAACTACATCAACCTAAGAAATTACTGCTCAGTTAAAGAAGCAATCAACAAAAAGAAAAGGCAACCTACAGAATGGGAGAAAATGTTTGCATTCCATATACCAATAAAGGGTTAATATCCAAAATATATAAGGAATTTTCACAGCTCCATAGCAATAAGTAGTAGTAGTAGTAGTAGTAGTAGTAGTAGTAGTAGTAGCAGCAGCAGCAGCAGCAGCAGCAACAGTAGTACTAGTAGTACTAGTAAAAACATCCACTTAAAAATGCACAAAGAACCTAAATAGACATTTTTTCCAAAGAAGATATACAGATGGTCAACAGGTTCATGTAAAGATACTTAACTTCCCTAATTAGAAAAGATGTTAATCACCAGGGAAATGCAATTTGAAACTACAATGAGCTATCATCTCACATCTGTTAAAATAGCTATCATCAGATAAACAAACAAACAAACAAATAAATAAATAGATAGATAGATAAATAGGAAATAAGGTCTAGTAAGAAAATGGAGAAAAGAGAACCCTTGTACACTGTTGGTGGGACCGTAAATTGGTACAGCCATTATGATTTTTTAAAAAAGTATGGTTTCTCAAAAAGTTAAAAATAGAACATCATATGATCCAGGAATCCCACTTCTGGGAATATATCCAAAGTTAATAAGTGGAGAAAGAAAAATGTGATATAGATATAAGGATAGGTAAAGATATAAATTTAAAAAAATCATCTATATAAAAGATAGAAATTTTACCTGAAGATATACTAAGTGAAATAAACCTAACAGAGGAAAAAAAAAAAATACTGTATAGTGTCACTTCTATGTAAAATCTAAAAAGAAAACATTGAACTCATAGGAACAGAGAGTAGAATGGTGGTTGCCAGGGGCTGAAAGACTGGGGGGGAATGGGGAGAAATTGGTCAAAAGGCACAAACTTTCCATTAAAAGATGAATAAGTTTACAGTGTGGTGACAACATTTAGTAATATTGCATTGTCTTCTTGAAATTGCTAAGAAAGTAGACCTTAAGCAATCTCACACACACAAAAAAAAGGAACTATTTAAAGTGACAAATATGTTAATTAACTTGATTGTAAAAATCATTTCATAGTATTTACATATATCAAATCATCTTATACTCTCTGAGGATGTGACATTTGAATTTCTGCCAATTATAAGGTTCCATTTTAAGTATAGCAAATAGATTTGCTTTTTAAAAAAGTCATTCCTTCTCCACCTTAATTTTTAAAGACATTTTTATTAATTATTCTGTTTTAGCTGTATCAAAAACAACGAAATACAAGGATTCTATTTTTTACACATTGTCCTGTCATATCTTATAAGCTAGAAATTTAGGGGATGAGCAGAATGTATCAAGAGTTAGAAAGTTTTGGGTGCACTGGGAATTAATATGAGAGAATTCCTAGGAGGAGACTGTTGAAAATACTTCCTGCCATTCAGTTTTCCTTTTTTATTAAAAACATATTTTCAGTGGTATTTCTCTATTTAAATTTAAACCTGGGATTTTGTTTTGACAAAGGTCAGGAATCTCTTACAAGAAATATCACGAGTATTGACTTATGGGCATTTATATGGATCTAGTTGATGTTTTGACTTCAGAGTGAAAGTGAGTTTTCCAACACCAGGCATGCAAGGCAGTAATTAAGATATTTTTTTTGATGCAGTTATAAATGGGTAACAGTCAATTTTCAAAGACTTAAAGAGGCATAAAATATTGAAATAACTTGTGCAACAACACAAAAGTAGTGAGTGGTAGAGAGTTTTCTTCTGATTTAAGAACCTGTACTTATAACTAAATAAATCACCACCTTTCAACTTAAATAACTTTGAATATTATTCTTTATTATATCACGCACAGCTATAGTAATATTTACAGTTATTTGTATTTACTAAATGACTTAGATTGCTTTGTATCATGTCCTTGATTTAATTTAGACTTGAAATGTATTTACGTTTTTCTCATTATATGTCATCTTTGAACCAGAGATTGATCAATCTTACATGTTTTTTTTTTTTTAATTATAGTTGACATACAATATTATATTAGTTTCAGGTGTACAGCACAATGATTAGACATTTATATAACTTACGAAGTGATCACTCCAATAAATCCAGTACCCATCTGGCACCATACATAATTATTTATATACTAATGACTATATTCCCCATGCTATCTATACTCTACATATTCATGACCATTTTGTAACTATCGATTTGTATCTCCTAATCTCCTCCCCCTTCCTCAATCTCTCCATCCCCAATTGGACATCAAAATTCTTTCTATATCTATGACATTGTTTCTTTGTTGTTTATCCTGTACTCTAGATTCCACATACAGCATTGGTCTTTCTCTGTCTGATTTATTCCACTCAGCACAATATCCTCTAGGTCCATCCATGTTGTTGCAGATAGCAAGAATTTGTTTTTTGTAAGGCTGAGAAATATTCCATTGTATATACGTACCACCTTTTCTTTAACCATTTGTCTATTGATGGGCACCCAGGTGGCCTCTGCATCTTGGTTATTGTAAATAATGTTGCAATGAACATATGGATTCACATGTCCCTGCATAGTAGTGTTTTGGGTTTCTTCGAATAACTGGGTATTTCTTTGTCCTTGTAATAGCCTTAGTTTTAAAGTCTATTTTATCTGGTATAAGTACTGTTACCCAGCTTTTTTGTTTGTTAGTTTCCATTTTTATGTAACATCTTTTTTCATCTCTTTGCTTTCAGTCGGTGTGTGTGTCTTTCAATCTGAGTGAGTCTCTTGTAGGTACCATATGTAAGGTTCTTGTTTTCTTATCCATTTGGCCACTCTATCTTTTGATTGAAGCACTTAATCCATTACATTTAAAGTAATGGATTAAAGTACTTATTGCCATTTTATTATCCATATTTTTTTATCTTTTTCTTTTTTTTCCTTCTTCTTGAAGAAGTCCCTCTAACATTTTTTATAGTATTGACTCAGTAGCTTTTTCTTGCCTTGTAAGCTCTTTATCTATCCTTCAATACTGAATTCGATACCTTTGCTGGGTAGAGTAATCTTGGTTGTAGGTCCTTGCTTTTCATCCCTTTGAATATTTTCTACTAATCTCTTTTGGCCTCCAAAGTTTTTGTTGAGAAATCAGCTGACTGTCATATGGGAGTACCCTTATAGATAACTAACTGCTTTTTTGCTGCTTTTAAGTTTCTCTCTTTGTCTTTAAGCTTTGGCATTTTAATTATGATGAGTTTTTTGTGGGCTTCTTTGGGTTCACCTTGTTTAGGGCTCTGAGCTTCCTAGGGTTGTATGTTCTATGTCCTTCACCAGGTCAGGGAAGTTTTCAGTCATTATTTTTAAAATATGTTTTAAATTCCTTGCTCTCTCTCTCTTCTTTTTCTGGTATCCCTATGATGCAAATATTGATGTTTGATGCTGTTCCAGAGGCCCCTTAAACTATCCTTATCTTTTTGGTTTTGTTGTTTTTGTTGTTGCTGTTATGATTGGGTGTTTTCTGCTATATCTTCTAACTTGCTGATTTGATCCTCTGCTTCATCTAATCTACTTACTGTTAATTCCTCCTGAGGTAGTCTTCATTTCAGTTATTGTATCCTTCATTTTTGAATGGTTCTTATGTTCTCTATCTCCCTTTTTATGTTTTCTATTTGTTTCTTAAAGTTCTCACAGAATGTCTATTCTTTCCCTAAGTTCAGTGAGCATCCTTATAACCAATGTTTTGAATTCAGCACCTGCTTGATTACTTGTCTCCATTTTGTTTAGTTTTTTTTTCTGGATCTTTTTTCTGTTCTTTCATTTGAGACAATTTCTTTTGCTGCCTCCTTGTATTTGTTTCTATGTATTAGGTAGGGCTGCTATGTCTCCTAGGCTTAGAGGAGTGGCCTACATAGTAAGTGCACTGTGGAGCCCAGTGGCACAATCTTCCCTGGTCACATGAGCTGAGTGCTCTAGGTATGTCCTTCGTATGGATTGAGAGTACCCTTCTGTTATAATTGAGCCTTGGCTGCTATTTGCTCTCAATGAGAGGAATTGGCCCTTGGGATGATTGATTGGGATGACTTGCTCTGATCAGTGGAGGAGCTATTTTGCAGAGGCTGAGCCTACAGACCAAGATTTGCTTTGGCAGGGATCTAGTGCCTGCCCTGTTGGCTCTTTGTGTGTGTTGTCCTCAAATGTGACCCCAGATGATGCTCCCGCTTAGACTGCTGCCAGCCATGGGGCATGTAGGCTGGGGCCTCTTGGAAGGAGCCCTGCCCCAGGCCAAGTTCCACTGTAGCCTGTGCCCTGCCCAGGGCCACCTGACATGAACCACAAAGCAATCCACAGATGGCCACACCACATGCTAGGCTTGGAAGTGCCTCAAGAGGCCAAACCACAAACGAAGGCTGGCTGCCTCTAGTGCCAGGCTTGTAGCTGCTCAGCAAGAGGTACGGAACAGACTGAGGCCAGATAATATTTATTTGGGGTTTGTTAGCCTTTGAGAGATTTTAGTAAAGTTTGCAGCATGAGGCAAGACAGACCATTTGTATGGGAAATCCACTGGAGGTGTCTTGCGCACATTTGTAAATTGGGAGGGCTTGGGTCTTGGGGACTCACCAAAGTAAGTCTACCTGTGCTAGCTATGCTGTCAGAGAGTCAGATATGGTGGCCACCTGGGTCTGAAAGCCAGGAGTAGGGGAGCTCAACAAAGGAGCAATGCCCTCTACCATCACTTCTGGCATGGAGAAGGCTGCCCTTCCAGCCCTCACCCTGAAGCCAGACAGTTCAGTTCCTCCTCATATGTCCCCGGCACCTTTTGAGTTGCTGCCTGAGTGCCTTTGAGTTGCTGCGAGAGCTCAGAGAGAGTGAGTGCATTACTGAGTAAGTTTGTATAGGGCCCCTTAGGAAGAGTGCCTAGGACTCCTCCAGCTCTCCATCTCACTCAGCCACATTTCTGCTGGTTTTCACAGTCAGAAGTTGTGGGGACTTCTCTTCCCAGTACTGGAACCCTGGGCTGGGGAGCCCAGTGTGGGTCTGGGACCCTTTGCTCCTATGAAGGGACCCTGGATAATTATCTTGGTTCTCAACCGCCACATGTGGAAGTGAGACCATTTCAGCCATTTAGCATCTTTGTCCCTTTTACCAGTCTCGAAGTGGCCTCTTCTGTGTGTCTGTCCCTAGTTGTAAGACTTTTGTACAGCTGACTTCAGGCAACTCCCAATGATGGCTATTCTGTAGTTTGGTTGTAATTTTAATGTGTTTATGAGTGGAGGCAAGCACAGCCTTTACCTATTCTGCCATCTTGACCCTCCAGTGTTCCCAATCTTGTATGTTTTTTGCAACAACCCTGTTTTAATTTGCTTCTTTGCATCTATTTGAAAAAACAAAATTTAGACAGCAATGATTATCCACATTAACAAACACTAATAATGGACAAACGAAACAAGTTCTAACAGGTTTTATCAGTAAATCATTTATTCATATATATAATTTAAGAAAATAATTTAGTGAAGGTTTAATAGAAAGCACCACCAGTGGGCTTTCTTTTTCCTTTCTTCAGCTTTATTAAGATATAATTGATATAAAACTTTATGTAACTTTAAGGATACAATATGATGTTTTTATATACATGTATATTATTAAATGATTATCCGATAAGAATAGTTAACATATCTGTCATTTCATATAGTTGCTTTTTGTGGGTGTATGTGTGGTGAGAATATTTATAATTTACTTGCTTAGCAACTTTCAAATATACAATAGAGTATTGTTAACCGAGGAACATCTTTTGCAGACATATTGCTGACATCATGCTATCTTTCTTGTACTTGAATATTCAATTAAACATGACATTATAAAGCAAATTTGAAAACTATGTATAGGAAAAAATTTAAATGTACTTATTGTTCTATGGAACGGATTTGAAAATAGTAGTAGGAAGGAAGAAGAGAGGAGAAGGAGGAAGAGAAGAAAAGAATTTTATTAAGTATTGAGAATTTTATTACCAAAGAAATGATGAGCCAAAATGAAGCTGTTATTAGTCCTGCTTGAAATAATCTTACATAAGCAGTAAATGATGTTTAAGCTGAGATCCCCCAAGAAGGGAATAATCTTCAATGCTCAAGAAGTGTCATGAGGGATAATGAACACAGAAGACAGTAAGGGAACGTAGCAAACAATAGAAAAGAGAATTACTCGCAGAGATAATGTTTGCTCTATGAGAGTCCAGGATTGCTATGAACCAATGACATCTGGGTGTCTTCCATTCTTCTCATTTGCAAGTTTTTATTTCAGTTTTCTTCCCCCACTGCACCATTGTGAATTCAGTGGTGGGTGAGGAATTCAGAAAACTTATTAGAAACAGGATACCTTCCTATAAGATACCTGTATGGGAAACTTCTTTAGAACTTTTTTTTTTTTTAAGTAGGAATGTGATGCATTGCTTTCCTATGATAAATTACTCAATAATTCAGCAAATAAAATATGTTGAGAAGCCACATGATGGTCAATTACCATATTATAGATCAACATTTCCAGTCTTAGGTTCTTAAGTTTTCCTTTAATGTTCTTACATTTTAATTCACTGACTTCACAATGCCTGACACTGATGGATTCTCTACTACTCTTGAGCACTCAGACTTATTGATGGACTCAATCTAGATCTATTTCATTTGATTCTCTTATCAAAACAATACTAAGATCAATTGAAACCTCCCATGTGGCTATACCAAAATTTCATGGCAGAAGACAAAAGAAAACTTATATAAAATCATATGATATATTGACTAGTATACTTGAAAGGAATCAAATAACACCTCAACTTGAGGAATATATTATCCTTATGTGCTGTCTACACCCAATATTAGATACTTTCTATTATTTAACATCCTGGAGTTAAGTTCTCAGTATTATGTCACCACATGAATCAGTTAGGGTGTATTGAAAGTATTCTTCTAACTAGCTCCTAAGAGTCATCTGCAACAAGAAGGGAGAGTTATAGCCACAGGCCCAGTTCTTGTATCAATTGAAGACATTATTGTATGTCAAAATTATACTTGTCAATAGAGTCGATATCCTAGAGCATTAAAAAAGAAGTTTACTCACTGCAGAAAAAGTAGACAGTACTAAGACAAATAAATAATAATATAGTGAGTGCTGTTGGCTAAACAATAGTGCTAATTCAAGCAATGGAACAAAAATAGACATGTCTGAAAACACCCATTTTTATATATTATAATCTTCCTTTCCTAAAAAAATTAAAAAATAATAACATTAAAATTTTGTGAAGATTTTAATAATATATATAGGAAAAAACTTTTAAAATGTACAAATTCTTTGGTATTTTCTTGCCATTTGTGGAATATATCTAAAGAATGTAACCAGAAAAAAACATATCAAGGTTTTATACATAGAAGCTCATTGCAGATTAAGTTTTACTGGATCAAAAAATTGGCCCCACTTAAAAAGGAATTGTTTAAATAAAACCAATTTCACCTTGAAGTAGTATACAGTTATTAATTATCATCTTATAAAAGTAAATTTAATATTTATTACTGATTACATGTAGTATTCTTAAAAGTTTTGAAACACTATTTCTGTATGAAGTCAGAGGTTTGAAATCAGATATAATAGCTATCTGTTTTCTGTATAATAGCTATCATCCAATACTACACTGTGGCACTACATAAACTAGATAACACAGTGTTTGTTAAACACAGTTGTTGCTGTCAGAAGAGAAACTAGTTATGTATAAATGAAAACACATTCTAATTAGTTTTATCTTTCTTGTGTATTTTCAATAAAATAGATGCAGTCCTGAGATAGCAATGCCTTTGCTACTAAATGTTTCTTTTTGTAGATCTAACACAATGTCTGACATATGGTAAGAATCCAAGTATTCTGTTGCATATGGAACACTAACAAACTTTTAAGGAAGCAGGCATAAGCTTGGAATAATATTTTTTTTTATTATCTACCTGAATTTTCGGTGTTAATTCATATATTCAACCTACGAGCTGTGATATTCAGCCTCCGAATCTGATAGTATAACATAAAAGATCCATTAGTGAACTTTTAATATTGTTCTTAGAATAAAAATTTATAAATTTACTTGTGTCTGTGTTGTTCTTTAAAGTAAATCTTAGTAAAAATTGCAGTCTGGTATCAAATAAGCAAAAGTTATTCAATAAAATATATATATATATATACTTTCACTGAGTCTTTCAGAAATTCACTTTTATAAGTATTTGAAATAATGAAAGAAATTCTGCCTTAATATGATAAGAAAGAAAACCAAGTGCACTCCGATTCATTGCATTAGTGGTACAGAAATAAAAGTATTGAAACTTGTGCATGTGAGTCCATTGACACTGATGAAAAGAGGTAATAATAAGTTAATTCTTTACTCAATGATCATTTTCCACTTCAGCCCTTTATTCACACATTCTTTTTACAGAAATGCAGCTTTTGAGCTCTGCTTAGGGATCATGAAGATGCTAATTCTAAACTCAACATTCCTTGGAAAAGAGCGATATAAGAACAAATATTCTAGCACTGAAAATTTTTTCCAAGATTATCTTCAGAGCCAACATGGTTATAAATGCCCATCAGTAATATATTCCATTCCACCTACATCCGCACCTGAACCATAATGTTTTGATAGTTAAAATTTAAGTAAGTATTGTAAGAAAAGCTTGATATGGTTTTGTTGTTGTTGTTGTTGTTGTTGTTTTTAAAAGCAAGGAAGCATAAGAGATATTATAGAAACATTCTATCAGAACAGAATTCTTTAAAGCCTGTAAGAATGTAAAGGCTTAAACATCAACTAACTGGCATGTCAATTTTTTTTTTAATATTTTACTTTTAAAAGTGCAAAAGTAAAATTACAATCGCAACTTTATTGTTAACACAAGGTTGACTGTTTTATAATGGGTATCTTTATACATTTGCATTCAGAATCTGAATATTTTGGTTTACAAGTTGCAGATATAAATTAATATTGAAAGTTGAGGCAAAAGATAAATTATTTTAAAACATTATTCCTGCTTCCTTAAAATTATCTTGAAGTTTCATACACATAATATGATGTAGACAAAAGGCAATAAGATCTGGGGAATCTAACAAAATCCTTGGCATGTGATAAATTGTAGCTTATAATAATATCAATTTTGAAAAGTCAAATAATCAGATTTTTTTTTATTTTTCAGGGATTGCTAGTTGATAAGGTTTAATGTCTAATAAGTAAATTACAATAAATCAGCCTTTTAAAAGATATCATATACATTTATGTAGATATATGTGTGTGTGTGTGTGTTGTGTGTTGTATGTTATTTATATTTATATTTATAGCTGTATTGTTTTTCTGAACAAAAGCCCAGTTTTTGTCATTGGTGGTCAGAACACAGAGATTATAAAACAACGTATTTACATTTGTCTATGTCTTAGAGTAGAAATTTAAAGGCAGAAACTCATTTTCATCATGTAATAACTGTTGACCTAAGACAGAAGCAACAGCAATTATATCAGTTGGAATGAGTTGCAAAACCATGCTAAATAGTTTTTCCCAGAAAGAAATTTATACACTTCATATACCTAACAGCATTGATTATAAGATACATCATTATCTTATGTACTACTAAGAAGGATAAACTACTACTGCCAGTTAAAAGTGGGAAAAATGTATGTAGAATTGATGGAATAAAGTATCCCAATATATCACATTGCTTATAAATAGGTTGCAAGTGCTGAAGGAGCTTCCCAACAAACCATCAGCCTTTAGAACATCCAGCCCCTATCCAGGAAAACTATAGTTTCCCAAATCAGAAAACTGGTAAACATAACACTGCATTGCCTCTGCCTTAATTGGGTAAATGCCGCCTTGATTGTAGAAAGCTGTAGAACCATAAAGCGGTGAATGCAGAACTGTGAAATCCTCAGACACATCATACATCAGAAAATAAATATCTGGTCCCTTCTTTCCATATTTTGGAATTCAAGTCTCCTTGCAGTGCATCTAATTCTCAGACCTAAACACATCTGGAAAACTAGCTGCAACAGAATTTGGGGTACACAGTTCTAGCTGCCAGCTTCTACAATACAGAAAGAGACATAGATAGGGTTTGGAGGTTTAGAATGTCCATTGCATGAGCCATAGTCCTTTCCATTTGTACTATCAAGTATGTGGCTGACTTTGGAATAGAATATAGGAAGTGTGGTAAGTAGAAAAACGTGCCCCCTTTCCAAAGACCCACACATTCTAATGCCTGGAATATGTGAACATGTTTGTTTATGGTAAAATTAAATTAAATTTCCAGATAAAATTAAAGTTGCTTACCTTAAAATAGGAAGATTATCCTTGATACTTAGGTAGGTCCAAAGCAATTATAAGTGGCCTTAAAAGTGGAACAGGGAAGCGGCAGAAGAAACTATAGGGAGATGACTATAAAACACTGCTCAGAGGTGCTATGCACCTGACTTTGAAGATTAAGGAAGGAGCCACAAGCCAAGAAAAATGATTGGCCTTCACAAACTGTAGAAAGCAAAGAAATGATTCTTCCAAAATCCTCCAGAAGGAATGCTGCTCTGTTGACCTCTTGACTTTAGCCCAGTGAAATCCATGTTTGAAATTCTAACCTATAGTATTTGCAGACAATAAATTTACATTGTTCTAAGTCACTAAGAAGTGGTCACTTTTTATAGCTGTGATAGAAAACTGACACAGGAAACGAACAGTATGCACCTCTACTTAGTCAACCTGTACTTGTCAAACTGTTACTCTGTACCAAGTGGCATTCTTGTTCCTTTAGGAAAACATGCCATAATCAATGTTCTCAAGGACCTCACAGCCTAATGAAGAACAGGGATGAGTAAAGAAAACATTAGTATATACTATGATTAATGTTATAATAGGAAAAACATAGACATGACTGGTCAAGGAAGTTTATGGGAAAGTCATACCTCTATGCCTAGAAGGATATATTGCTGGGACTTTTTGAGTTCTTATGGAGGTAAGAATAGGAGATACGATTGAGTTCTGCCATCAAAAGCAGAAAAAAAAAAGTGTCATTTTAGGTTTTAAGATGTTGAGTTGAATGATCTGAGAATAATAACATTTTATATGTCACAGGCTTATAACATGTATCACATTCATGCTCTAGCAAATCAGGAAACTTTTCCTCAACTTTTTAAAAAGTGTTGAATGATTTGCCACACTATTTAAAAAAACAGTGATAGACACTATTATGTAATTAGAATCACCTGTAATGTACCTAAATTTGTCCTTCTGAGCCAATGCATTATAAGAGAGAATATTTTAGCTCAGTGTTAATACTTTAGAATTCTTCTCTACTTAAGCCACTTCAAAAAACTTTAGTCTATAATTGCTACTTAACAATATTGTCACCCCCACCAAGAGTCCTCCCACCTCGATTGTTCATCAGTGAAAGAATCTGCATAAGAAGAAAGGAAGAATCAAATAGAGAGAGAAAACAGACTGTAAAGATAAAGCTCTGGCAAATAAGTTCTTCAACTAAATATATATATTTTTGTTGTTCTTGCTGCTTTTTGAAAACTCAAATGATTTTTTAAATTTGATAAATGGTTATTATTGTTGTTGGATTCTCATTGATATATTGTTTATAATAGTTTTATAATAGTTTTATAAAATGTGCCATAAATCATAATTATTTATTATAAACTCATAAAATGCAGATTATGTAACTTTTTTGTATCTCTGTTTACCACTGATCTAAGATGGGTGAAGTTAGGAAGCTGGTCCCTTTTAGTGGTTAAGAAACAGGTTTGTGACCCAGACTGACTCGATCTGGATCCTAGTTCAGCCCCTTTCTCCCTGAGTTACCTTGGGCAAACTTTTTACTTGCTTCAATTTCCTTGTGTGGTAAGGGTTAATAATAATACTTTCCTCAAAATGATAAACAAATACTAAATTTTACTTAGAATCATGACTGACACATAAGTGCTAACTATTATTTGTTAAATAAAATGGAAGATTAATTCAAATTGACTTAATTTCACATGAGTTGTTAAAATTCCATAAACTTTATGTTCTACCATGTTATGTTTAAACACAATTGAGATATTTTTTCTAAACATCTATTTAGGCATTTATTTAATGTAATGAGCTAGATAAATAGTAGCATAGCACATTGAATTGATGCAAAAAAAAGTGTGAAACTCATAGAGCTTAAAGTTAGTGGCAGAAACAGATGTTATACAAAGAGTTATAAAATAATGAATGCTGTGAAAAGGAAGCACAAAGAGTACTGTTGGCAGATACAAGATATGGTTGAATGAAACATATTTTAAGGTAAAAGGTAAAAAATTCAGCCTATTGCTCAGACTTTTATCAAAAATTTAAACCTTGGATATTCTCTAAGGACTAAAATGCTGTGTTCATGATGCGCATTAAGGTAGGCACTATGCCAAAACAGCCTCTCTGCCGAGAAGTCCTTGTAATATTAAACTCAAATGTCTCTTCTGCTACATTGAGTTTATTTTCTCTAGTATGGACTTTGGAGATAGAATATGATGTTAACACTCTCAAAACAAGAAGAAACCATGATTCAACTTTATTTCTCAAATACTATGATAATTAATCTCTTTTTTACAATTGGGGGGGGGGTTTATGGGACCAAACTTTTAAAATAGCAGTGGGGGCAGAGGTAGTGGGAAGAAGAAAATTAATTTGCCTGCAGGAAAAATAACCTTGGACAAGTGGCCAATTTAATCTATAGATTTTAACTATATATAAAGAGGTCATTTTCTCTTCCTTCTTTGGTCAGAACATCTTATGACATGATGATGCCTGGAGGGTATAGAGGAATATTCTTCAGAACTTTTCTAGCCTTATCCAATGACATTCTGGGTGTGGTCCCTGGAAACATCAAACATTACCTTTAAAAGAATGGATCAAATGAATAAATTATCATTTAAAAACTAAAAAAAAATCATTAAATTTGAAAACTGGTAATCTCTATAACTGGCAATAATGCATGTTCTATGTGCTATTAGTGAGATTTATATTTAAAAATTTATAGATATTAAAATTTAAGAACAAGCTATCCTCTTTCCTTCCACCAAGTAGATTTGAAAACAAATACCCTTAGGTACAAAAGTAATTAAGTCTACACGATAAGGGCCATTTTCAAATTTCTCACATTGAGGAAAAAAGGAGCATCAATAAGGAGTAGAATTGCTCCATTCATATCCGAAGATCCTGAGAGTAGTGTAAGAAAGCAACTAAAATTATTATTCTGCTCCATAGTGTGACTCTCTATTTCCAGAAATGGAGAGGATGGGGAAGATAAGGAAGTACTGCCTGTACTGAGACATGTTCAATCTTGTTAAGTCCAAAAGAGATGTTTACAGAATTATTTACAGAATTATTGCAGAAAAAAAAAAAAAAAAGAATCAAACTGTTTTAAGGATAGACTCCGAAAGCTACAACAGAGAATAAGCCACCAAAGAGCCATCTCTTCTATGATGAGAAAGCCACCCAGTGAATTGAGAGGCTACCTTAGAGGTGTTTCCTCTTGAATCCATACTGTGATTAGAAAGCCCTTCCATGACTGAGAAGCTGCTACTGCCTCTATCAATAGCTTCAGAACCATGTGATAATGGTTATAATCAAAATGGATGTTCCACTTAATCCTCCTAAGCCTGTGATCCTGCTGACTGGACATTGGTGCCTCTGCTAATTGTCCTATAAATAAATAATAGATAGATAATAAATAAATAAATAGATAGAAATAGATAGATAAATAAATAAATATAATTATTAAAATAAAATGAATAAACCTGCACAATATTGCTTCCCAACAGAAACCTCTGAAGTAGCAAATGTCCAGCTTCAGCCTCACTTTCTACTTTCCAAAATGTATGTAAATATTTCTAAATCACTCTGGAACCTTAACCTGCAAAGGAATCTAACAACTGGTTTTCACTTTTCTAACTTCTGCAATTCAAGAAATTTGAAAGAATTTGGAAAAAATGTCATAAACGAATTGACCAATTCACAGTGTCTTCTCACATTATGAATTTTGATTGAAATATTTAATAATATTTATTCTTTGATGTTTCTTAGGAGACTGTTGTGTTCAGTCAAATAGATCAACATTAGGTTCTGTGACACATTTATAATACATTCTTGTGAGACACCGTGAAGGGAGAGCTAGCCCAACCTCACAAAATCTATCCAAGCATAATTATTTTTTTCAATATAGATAATGAGGATTTAGATAAAAGAGAAATGTCTAAACACCTGACTGACTTTATAGTTTATTATCAGTCACAAGAGATTATTTTTGTATTTCTCAATTTCTGGGAAGTATACTGTCCTGGCAAAATTCTAATATGACCTCCATATTCCCATCCTCTGGAGTATGCACCCTGTTAATCTCTTCAGTGAGATGTGAATATGATGGTTTCACTCCCATTAGTAGGTAACATTAAACAACAAAGACAAAGGCATTCTGCACATGGAATTAAGATCCCAAACTAGTTGTCTTTGAGTTAATAAAAATGAAGATTATTCCAGGTGAGTATGTTTCACTTTGCGAAAGCTTTTAAAAAGGGACTGAGCTCTTTCTGGAAATACAGTCCCCTGCTGGCCTTCAGGAAATAAGCTGCCATGTTTTGAGAGACAGGTAAGACATGTCAAGGACCAAAGGGTGCAATCTAGGAGCTGAGATGGGTTCTGCTCTACAGTTAATAAAAAAACTGATCATCTCAGTCATACAACGCAAGGAAATTTATGTTTTCAACAATTAATGAGTTTGGTAGAGGACTTCCGATAAGCCTCAAAGAATTTGAAGCCTTAGTCAACAATTTAATCTATAGATTTTTAACTATATATAATTATCCAAATTTAATTAATTTTTAATTTCAGCTTGTGAGACCCTGAGCAAACAGCTAGACTATGTCCAAATTGCTGAATTATAAAAAATGTGAGGTAGGAGATGGGTGTGTTTTTAAGCCACTAACTTTATGGTAATTTGTTATGCAACAATAAAAATAAATACATACATAAAAAATATTTTACCAAGACTTTTCAAATGTGTATTACTTATACATGCTCCTTTTTAACTTGGAGGAACTTTATTAAACTCAATAAGAAAGAATTAGGAAAACAAAAATATTGATTACTTTTAATACGCTTACCAGTATCATATTTTAATAAAACATTTTAATATCTTTATGTACTCTAAATATATTAATAACAAAGCCTTGGAGCTATAAATTTGTCATTCATTTTGCAGAAATACATAATACATAACCTAATTAACAAACTCAAATCATATTGTGCAGTAAATTTATGTAATCAGACTTACTCTCCCCACCTCAAAGTTCAATATTGTTTTTTAATTTAAGTGTAAATATTTAAGTGTGACCCCTTGGCACTTATTTCATTTATGAAATCCAATATTTAGACAAATATATAGCTAGCTTAGATATGTAGTCTTTTCATGAATTTGTTTTATAAATGAATTAATAAATCAGTTTTCAAAATTTATTTCGAATGTTCCTTTTTATTTTCTTTAATAGATTTTTCTCTCAGAAAAACTTATTTGACAGTATTTATAAGATTGAAGAGAAATATCATTAAATAAAATTTATCACTTGCATTGCCCCACTGTATAATATACCTGATTTAAGCTTCTCCTTAAATGATTTTAAATACAGCACTTTACATATATATAGACACACACACACACACACACACACACACACACATAAAACAAATTAACAATGATTAAGAGAGGACACCTGATCAATATGTTGAATTTTCAACTTGTTTGATTGCCACACAGATTTTTGCATTTCAGATAATGTACCATAGTAACATACAGAATGGGAGAGCAATACCTTTCTTGTGTAGAGTGAAACAAGTTTTTATGGTATGCATGCGACCTATTCTCAGATTCAATTTATATATGTATTTTATAAAATTTAAAGATACAGAATTTTATTTCTGTTAAACTATTTATATCTAGACACCCAAGTTTTGATATCTATTGGTAAGAAATACTGAAGCAGTCCAATGCACTGACATGGGTTTAATATGTGCTTTATAATGTTAAAAGCATTTTATGCCTTATATATTCTTCCTCAATGTTTTATAGTAATAAAGCTTACACTGTAGCAAGTCATCTTTATATTACTTTTTTCTATATAATTAATTTCTATAATAATATCCTGATGAACTTCAAACAAGTTAATTATCATATACAATTAGTTATTTTAGTCAATGTATCACCATTGACCAAGACTTTGAGTGTACAGATCAGAAAGTCCACCCTCTCCATCTTTTGTATTTTCCCCTAATTCAGCTATAACAACTATTCACCTAATTTTCTTGTTCTCAGTTTAATTTATGTAAAGATGTATCCACAAACATTCCCACTGCAGCTAATAGAATACCGCCAGGATCCAAAAAAAATTTCCCTCAGACTTGTATAAATTCACAAGAGAGAGAGAAAAAAATGCTACTAGGTGCTTTCAGAAGATGTTGTTAGTCTTTCCACATCTTGTCTTCTTTATGCCATAGTGAGACTATTAAATAATGACATGGTGAAATTCTCCATTGTCTTATTTTCTTTGTTTTGGCTTTATCTTTTTTACAACTAACTGTAAGGTTAATTTTTTTTCACTCAGATAATTTTCAGTTAACTTTCACTGTCCATTAAGTCCTTATTTCATAAGTGTCTATGCAAAATTACAGTGAGTAATTCCAGATCAGTATTCAGTAATTTCAATATATGGCTTTCTTTTTCACTTTTTTAAATTCAGTTAGCAGAAATAAACTTCATTCCTTTTTCAATTAATATATTTTTATAGCTATTGAAAAATATCATTTGTTTTAGGTTGCAAAAATGAATGTTGATTTTAAAATAATTTCCTGCTGCTACATATTTATTTAATATTAAAGAACATTGTAAGGAGAGTCAGAAGACCTGTCAAACCTAATATATGTGACTCCATATGTAAACTTGGACTAGTTACTCAACCTATTTAGACTTTTCTTTCTCCATCAATAAAGTAGTAGGATATCTTAAAGCCTCTTACGAATCAATTTCAAAAAAAAAAAAAAAAAAAAAATTCTTTCCTGGAACTGATTGTGCAGACAGAAGATTTTCATTACTTTATGCATGGTTATCAAAATCTTTCATTTTTTTTGTGTGTGGAAAATATAGCACAGGGCATGTAACTTGGGAGATATTCATATATTTGTCTCTTTCTTCTGAAATACCCTGGTGCCTAGACTTCCCTCATTAAGGGTCGATAATACTAAGGTCTGAAATTTGATTTCATTGAAGAATCAGAATATCTGAATTTGGCAATGTTTGTTTACCTTTATATAACCCAATCTTCCCCCTGCAGTAGGGAACCCAAACTTCCTATGGAGAAAAATCCGCTGCTCCAGTAGAGACCAAATCATTTAAAACTTCAACTTCACATGTGCTGCATATGAATGTTGTTTTTTACCTTGCTCTCTCTCCATGCCACAGCTGGTGTGGGTGCCCTTTGCTGACTCAGTTTTGCATGAATAAACCATAAAGAAATTGTACCATTCTACCAGTACTGTCTGCATTCCCAAAGCATGTTAAGAAATTTTCAACATAATTTCAAAAAACACTAAATGGTGCATGGTCAGTTAAAACAAACAAACAAACAAAACAAACAAACAAAAAACAACCCTAGTACTAGAACTAATGTAAAAGGTAGACAGTAAGATTGATGTGTGTGTGTGTGTGTGTGTGTGTGTGTGTGTGTGTGCGCGCGCACACACAAATTACTTAGGGAAAGACTTCAAAGAAAAGAATCAAATATGTTCAGGGTTCATTCTTACTTGTCCCATATCAGAGAGCCAATTTTTCCCACTGGGCTGCATAAAAAAGAGTTTGCTTGCCAGCTTCATGCTTAATGACCTCAGTAGCTGGCAGCTCAGCGGGATAGGAGCAAAAGCTGTTACGATGCCATAGCAAAAATCCCTTTTCATTTAAAAAGACAGCCTGGTCATAGAATATATACTTATGATCTATTTTTAAGTAATAGAAATATATATTTTTTAAATAAAACATTCATGTCCATTTAGAAATGTGATGAAAACATTTCACTTTCTGGATTAAAAAAAATTATCAACACTTTTGCCAAAAAATATACTCTCATATCTCAAACTGTTTCCTGATTTCAAACATTGGTAAAGAGGCATTATCCTTTTATCTTTACTCCATGCTGTGAAGTTGTAATTTTAATTCTAACAAAAAAGGTTTACAAAGATCCCCACATAGCCTTCATATTAAAATGTAATTTTCTAAGGTCATTTAAGAATTCTTAAAGTATATTTAGAAATAGATTTCTAAAAGAATATTTTACAAGACTCTGAATGAAAATATGAGCAAACAAACAAAAAGATTTTGTCTCTAGTCTTTCTTCTATCTTATAAAGATACGAAGGCCAGAGAGGTGAAATGACTTGCTTAAAGTAACACAGCAATATTAGAGAGAGTACAGCTGTTTCTCAACTGCAAGTGTGAGTAAATTGTAGAGTCTAAAATGTTTCATTGCGTGGTAAGTGATAACAAATTCATTCAGAAAAAAAAAAAAAAGCCTTCTTTTCCAGAGTTTATAGTATCTTCTTTCTATACTCTAGTAATCAACCTCGTCTGTCACCCTTCTAACTCACTGCCATTATCATGTATTAAATATAATATAGGTTGAGAGTTACCAAGAGTTACCAAGTTGCCAAATTGGGAGCTGAGATTATTTAGGTATTAGGAAAGTAGTAAAATTTCAAAGGTAAAGTTGCTGGTAAGCAAGAACAGTAATTTATATTTTGAGTACAGTGTGCAATACATAATTTTTGAAAATCTGGGAATTCTGTGCAATAACTATGGAGAATAAACTTAATTTACTCCTTCCCCCCCCTACTTTACTCCTTTCCCCCTACTTTACACTTTCCTTCACTGGAAGTAAAGATGTTTGAGGTACAATGTTCAAGCTATTCCATATAGCAGCAACTGCTAGCAGCTCACCAACCCTATTTCATCATTTTCCTAGGCAAATTGCTAGGCAATATTTTATCAACCTCCTTTGCACTTGCAGTCGTGAGCTCAAATTCTAACCAACAGAATGTGAGTTACAATGATAAGCATTACTTCCAGGTCTTACCCATAAATACCATCCCATGTAATTTTCTGTGCTTTCTCTTTTTCTTTTTCTCCCTTAATACAAAATGAACATGATAATCCACAAGATCATGGTAGGAACCACTAGAGAAAAGAAGGTTGGGGACATCACTTGAAGGAAAACCACCTGCCATGAGGAACACCCATTTTGAACTTTGGGTGAATTGGTTGTGTGTTTTGAGGCAGTATATGCACTGGAGTTTGTTCGTTACACCTGCTTGCATTATATTAATAACATGTTACATAACTAGTAAAAATTATTTTTTAATTCCAAACCACCTTGCCTTATTAGGAAAAGTCCATAAAAATAAAATAATAACTTTCCCTAAGTGTTAATCATAGCTTATATGACCACTTGGGGCATTTTTTGTCTGGGATTGGAGTTGTCCTCTTGACCTTCAGCCTATACTTAAGAATTACTACTTTAATGACGGAGAGTTCTGATCAGAGTATGTTATGCTATGAAAAATGTCCAGCAATGGTTAGAAATATCCATTACTATTTCATAGATCTTTGGAAACATAGCAGAGAGAAAAATGCCCCCAGATCTCTCCTCTTGAAACAACAAGCTGAACTCTAAAACTCAACAAAAAACACCCAAACTGCACACAAGCACGTCTGAGTGTGGGACCTGCGCATAAGAGCTACCACAGGTCAGAGCCCCGGGTGTAGGGAGTACACTGGGGAGAAATAAAGAAGCTGCCTCTCGCAGCCACCAAAGCTTCCTGCAGAAGGAGGAGGAGGAGAAAGGAGCTGCAGAGTTCCTGTAGTGAGTTCCCTGCACTGCCCACCTGGGAAAGTTGTGAGGTCCCTGTGGCAGGACAGAAAGCAGAGAGGTGGTTGGCAAAGAAACAACAGTTGATTTTACCGAAAGTGGTTGCAAAACTGAGGCTGAGTCACAAGCCCCAACCCCCAAACCAGAAGGCCCCTCCCACCATACCCTCCAAGATGGAACACCGTGGAGCCCCAGGGGAATTGGAGCAAATGCTACCAAAACTGTTGCTAATACTGACAGAGACTGAAATTGGGGGTAGCAAGCATGATTAAATATCTATCAGAAAAAAGAAGTCATTTTTAAGGCTTTTATAAGCAGGGATCCACGAGGCTTAGACGTCACCTACTGGAAACCAAAAGAGAAGTGCCTTATTTGCAGCAGGCTAAAGAGAGACCTTATATAAGAAAACTTCTTTCTGAAAAAAACAGCAGAATACATTTCCATTAATGCCCAGGTAGAGACATAGTCCATTAAACACCATGAACAACCAAGGTGACAAGGCATCTCAGAAAAAAAGGAAAAATCTCCAGAAAATAAACTAACCATCATAGAAATATGCAACTTAAAGACAGAGAATTCAGATGGTACTTCTGAAAAAACTCAGTGAGTTCTGAAATGAGTCATATCAACAATTTCAGGAATTGAAAAAACAACTAGATGAGCAGAGCAAGGAGATTGAAACTCTCAAAAGAACAGAATAGATTCTGGAGATTAAACACACACACACACACACACACACACACACACACACTGCAAGAGTTGAAAAATGAAATAGCAAGCTTGGAAATAGATCGACCAAATGGAGGAAAGGATCAGTGATATCGAAGATAAATCTAGAAATAAATCAGAAGGAAGAAGAGAGAAACCAAATAATAAAAAATAAGAAAGAGAAATTCAAGAACTAGCTGATACCATCAGGAGAGGAAACATAAGAATAATGGACATTATTGAAGGTGAAGGAAAAGGAGCAGAGATTAGAAAGCATTTTCAGACAAATAGTTGATGAGAATTTCCCAAATCTAGGAAATGAGCTGGAGCTTAGAATTCAAGAAGTCAACAGAACACCTAATTATCTCAACCCAAAAAGGTTTCTCCATGACACATTATATTACAATTATCAAAACTTAATGTCAAAAAAAATTCTTAAGGCAGTCAGGAGAAAAAAAATGGTAACTTAAATAGGTAAACCAATTACATTATCCTTGGACTTCTCAGTGCAAACTTTACAAAGCCAGAAAGGAATGGAATCAAATAATCAAAATATTAAGTGAGAGGAACTACCAGCTAGAACAATGTATTCAGCTAAGGTCTCCTTTGAATATGAAGGAGAAATTAAGACTTTTCCAACATACAAAAATTGAGAGAATTCTCCACTACGAGTCCTGCACTACAGGAAATACTGAAAGGGGTCAGTTCACCTAAACAAAATGATGATGATAATAATAATAATAATAATAATAATAATAATAATAATAATTAGAAATAAAGTGACTATCAGGTAAATAGAAACAGAGGAGTGCAACCCTTACTAAAAAACAGGGCATTATAAACTTAAATAATAAGAGAATTGTTACAATAAGATAATAATGAACGCTCAGCACACATATGGACAAATTGAGATAACAATGACTGAAAAGGGGAAGATTCTAAGATCCAACTTTGCAAAGGGGAATAGAGATAAGGCACGCACATAAGAAAATGGATGACCATATATATATAACTATCCTTTACATATTCATAATGGTAAGCACATGCCGAAGATTCAGAATTGAAGTATATACATAAAACAAAAGAACCAGAGGCAAAACACACAAAAGACAAGCAAAATGAAGAAAACAGAAACATGAGGACAAGGAAGCAATAGAAACACTGAGCTAACAAAAAGCAAAAGATAGATTGGTTAAGAATACTTTATATTTCAATAATCCCTAAATGTAATGGACTGAAAGCCCCAATAAAAAAGCACAGATTTGCAGAATGGATCAAAAAACAAAACCCAACCATATGCTGCCTTCAGGAGACACATCTCCGCTCCAAAGACAAATATGGATTCAATGTGAAAGGGTGGAAAATGATATTTCAAGCAAATGGCATTCAGAGAAAAGAGAAAGTAGCAGGACTAATATCAGACAAAATAGACTTCAAAATAAAAAAGGGAAAGAAAGATACTGAGAAACACTTTTTTTCTTGCCTCTCTTTTTAATTTCCTGCCACCCACTTCCACCCCTGACCCATGAATGTTGCTGCTTCCCCTTAAGAACTGGAACTCTGAAACTGGGGCTTCCCCTCCCACATGTTCGCGGTATAAAACCGGGGCCTGGCATTGCACACCCTGGGCCTGACACACCGGAGGTATGATTCATGGCTCCACCAGGGGCATGAACCAAGACCTTCTGCATGCATAGCAGACCTGCTAACCACTACACTTTGGAACCACCCCCTGAGGGAGACTTCTTAATGATAAAGGGAATCATGCACCAAGAAGACATAACACATTACTATCTATGCTGCCAATCAGGGATCCCTGAAATATGTAAAACAATTACTAAGAGAACTAAAGAAAGAAACAGACCAAACCACTATCATAGTATAGTTCTTAAATACCCACTGTCGCACAGATCATCCAAACAGAAAAATCAATAAGGAAATAGCATCCTTAAATGACACATTAGACCAACTGGACATAATTGACATTTACAGTGCCTTCCATCCCAAAATAGCTGTTTATATATTCTTCTCTAGTGAACATGGAACATTCTCAAGGATTGACCACATATTGGGACACAGAGATAGCCTCAACAAAATAAAGAGGGTAGAAATCATACCAACCATATTCTCTGATGATGATGTTTTGAAACTAAAGACTAACTGGAAACAGAAATCAGGAAGAACCACAAATACATGGAGATTAAACAACATGCTAATGAAGAATAACTGGGTCACAGAAGAAATAAAAAGAGAGATCAAGAGATACATAGCAATGAATGATAATGATAGTACAACATATCAAAACATTTAGACCTGGCAAAAGCCATTATTAAGAGGAAAGTTCATGTCATTTCAGGCCTATCTCCAAAAAGAAAACCGAGCCCAAATAAACAACCTAATGCTTCATCTTAAAAAAAACTAGAAAGGAAAAAATGAAGGATAAAGTCAGCAGAAGGAAAGAAATAATCAAAATTAGGGCAGAAATAAATGAAATTGAAAACAAAAAAATAGAAAAAAATAACATTCAACAAAGAGCTGGTTCTTTGAGAAGGTTAATAAAATTGACAAACCCCTGGCTAGACTTACTAAAGAAAAAAAAAGAAAGAACAAATAAACAAAATCAGGGATGAAAGAGGGGAAATTACAACTGACATCACAGAAATACAAAGGATTATACAAGAATACTATGAAAAATATATAACAACCAAATTTAATAACCTAGAAGAAATGGACCAGTACTTAGAAAAATACAATCTTCCTAGACTGAATCAAGAAGATCTGTAAAATCTAAACAGACCTTCAATAGTATGGAAATTGACAAAATCATCAAAACTACCAAAAATAAAAGTCCAGGACCAGATGCCTTCATCAGTGAATTCTACCAAACATTCAAAGATTTAATACCTATTCTTCTCAAACTCTTCTAAAAAGTCGAAGAGGAGGCAATACTTCTCAACTCCTTTTTGAAGCCCATATTACTCTGATACCAAAACCTGGTAACATAACACAAAAAAAGAAAACTACAGACCAATATCTCTCAATGAACACAGATGCAAAAATCCTAAATAAGATACTAGCAAACCAAATGCAGCAACATATTAAAAAGATCATATGCCATGATTGAGTGGGCTTCATTCCAGAAGCACAGGGAAGTTCAACATAAGCAAATTGATTAATGTAACACCTCATTAACAAATTTAAAAAGCCTTTGACAAGATACAGCATCCATTTATGATCAAAACACTTAAACAAAATTGGTATAGAAGGAAAGTACCTTAACATAATAAAGACCATCTATGACACTCAGCCAATATTATACTTAATGGTGAAAAACTAAAAAACCTTCCCTCTAAGATCAGGTACAAGGCAAGGCTGTCCGATATTGCCACTGTTGTTCGATATAACATTGGAAGTCCTAGCAAGTGCAATCAGACCAGAAAAAGATATGACGAAGTCAAACTTTCACTATTTGCAGATGACATGATTCTCTATATAGAAAACCCTATATAATTTTCAGGTGTACATTATAATTTGATATCTGTGTATTATATCATGCGTTTACCACTTAAAGTCTAGTTTCCCTCAGCTACCATATATTTGAACCTCTTTATCCACTTCACTCTCCCCTTATCTCCCTATATTTGACCTCCTTTACCCTATATACCTCCCGCTCTTTCCCCACCCCACTAGTAACCACTAGTCTATATAATCCTCTGGTAACCACTAGTCTATAGTCCAGGTCTATGCATCTCTGTTTGTTTGTCCTGATCATTTGTTGCTTTGGGGTTTATATCTCACATATAAGTGATATCATGTGATTTTCAATTTTTTCTATCTGGCTATTTTGCTTAACATGATTATCTCGAGGTCCATCCAGGTTGTTGCAAATGGCAGTATTTAATCTCTTCTTATCGCTAAGTAATATCCCATTGTATATATGTACCACAGCCTCTTTAGCCAATCATCTATCATATGAAACTTCAATTGCTTCCATGTCCTGGCCACTGTGAATAATATTGCTATGAACATCGGTATGTAAACATCTTTTTAGATATGGCTTTTTCAAGTTTTTAGGGTAAATACCCAGTAGAGGGATTGCTGGATCATATGGTAAATTCCATTCTTAGTCTTTTGAGGAACCTCCCTCCATACAGTTTTCCATAGTGGCTGTACCAATATGCGGTCCCACCAGCAGTGTATGAGGGTTCCTTTTTCTCTGGATCCTCTCCAACACTTATTATTTGTCCTGTTGATTATAGCTTCCATGGAAAAAGTCCATGATGTGTTGATAAGTGAGATAAGAAAATTTAAGAACAATATGTATAATATGATTTTATGTTGGTTTAAAAATAATAAAGAAACAGTGAAAATAGTCTGGAAGAATATACTAAAAACTAATAGGATTTACTTCTTGGGAGCTGGATTAAAGTATTAGAATAAAGAAATATGTACAATTTTTTAAAAATTACTATTTCATTTTTTTATGATATCATTACCATCTATCAGATCTCCTTTCAAAATCTTGATCCGAAGGGAACTTTTTTTTCTTTTTAATGTGAGAATTCTAGCCATTATGCCAGGTAGTGGTAATGGGATGAAAAGAAGGAATGTTATCTTTTTTAGTAGGGAGATTGAGAGTAAAGAGACGGTCTCAGCTTTTTAAAGCCTTTCCTAATGGGTGGATACTTACTGAATTCTCTATCAAGTCTATGCAATCTGAGGGAATAAAAATGTGCCATTAATTTTTATTTATTTGTTTGTTTGTTTGTTTGTTTGTTTGTTTATTGCTGTTTGAAAGTGCACCCAAGTATGTCTTACTGGACTCTACATTATATCTTGGATTATTTTTCTATTTAATATAGGTCTTCATACCATCAACTGTCTATCACCTTAATATTTGCCCTATGAACCCTTGGAATTTGAGATCTGTCAAAGTGATTATTAATGACATGCCATATACTTAGTTAAAAGCACAGTTTAAAAACTGGACAATCAATCAATAATTAAGACCTTCTGGCGTAGTCTCAAAACTGCTTAATTTAGTCATATCTCTACCCATAGCATTGCGATTCCACTGGGGCTGAGAGCAGAGTTGGCAATGGATATGTGTGATTTATTCTTTCTAATATGAGAGAGCAGTTCAATAACAAAGTGATACTTTGTTATTCAGCAAAGGTGCTCTATAAATAAGTCTGACAAAAATGAAAGAAATTCAAATCAGTAAAAATAAAACAAACAATCTGACTTAGGGGCGCCTTGGACAGAACTGGTGTTTCACAGTTTCAGGGCAAAGACTTTATTATATTTCTCTGAATTGTTATGGTTCTGGTGAACATTCTATATGAATGACATAGAGTGTGATCTGAGTCTTTAGAACAGCAGAAGCAGAATAAACCAAGCTCCAAGTTCTAACATATTTTCTTCAGTTCTACTGTTCTTTGAACACTTATAAGAATGTTTTCTCTAAGCCTCATTGAGGGTAATTTTGTGTGGATGAAAAACATTTCTGCAAGCAATTAGGGTAATTTGTGTCTGGGGATGACTCAAAGGGACTCTACTATACCGAAAAAAGCTAATTATACTCTTGTGAGTTGATAATTACCATCACAGACTGCAATCTCTAAAGTTTGAAGGTCTTTGAACACTCAAGGAGGCCACATCCTTTCTGATTCATGAATCTCTTCAGGTATAGGAAAATTTGTACTTCTCAAGAGTGAAATATCCCCAGAGATAGTTGTCAAGAACATCATTTCTTATATTATGTTCATAATTATTTCTCTCTACAATCAGAGCATAAACTGTCCTCTGCAATATTTCCTACAACATTGTCCCTAAACCGAACTCAGCACACTAGTTCTTAAGCATTAATAATCTTAAGTAAATATCTTTGCTGCACCTAAGCTTACCTTTAAAAAAAATGTCATTCCCTTTATATAGACCTAAATGCAAGTTATAATTTATCCTATTGAAAATGGCAAGTGATTCCAAACAGATATTAATCACCTTACATTATATGTCTTTGTAAACCACACAATGACTTTTGATTAAGAAATTTTCAAGTGCAATTTTTATTTTAAATGACTTTGAACTCATAGGACAACTATTATTACAATCTTTCATAAAATAAAATTTAACTCTATAATTCTTGATATCATCTGACATGAGCAGAGAAGAACAGAAATGCTAATCCCTTCCTCAACTATGACAATGTATCTCTATTAGTCAGAGTTCTCCATAGAAACAGAACCAATAGGAGATATATGTGTTATGACTATATATATAGTTTCTAGAATAAGATCTAGAACAAGATTTTTAAATTATTATAAAGAATTGGAATATTCAAGTATGGAGGCCTAAAAGACTCATAATCTGTGTTTGCCATCTGTAATGGCAAGCCAGTGGTGTAACTTCCTAGCCAAGTCCAAAGTGCTGAGAACGAGGGGTGTTGATAGTGTAAGTTTCAGTAAAGGCAGGGGAAGACGAATGTTTAAAGAAGTCAAGAAAAGAGAGAGAAGTCAATCTTCCTCTTCCTTTTGGTTCTATTCAGGCTGTCAAGGATTAGACAGTTGGACAATGCCCACCCATATGGGGAGGCCCATCTGCTTTACTCATCATAATCACAAATGTTAGTCACTTCTAGAAACAGCCTCAGATACACCCCAAAATAATGTTTGACCAGATAAATGGTTATCCCTTGGCACACTCAAGTTGACACATAAAAATTATCATCACACTATTCCAAGTTCAAATTAGCTTGTTGGGAACTACAGCAATCACTGACTCACATATCTCACTGTGGTAAAAAACTGATACATTTTTAATATGTGTAGCTCCTAAGTAACATTTTATAAAGAAATGCAGGATTTTATATGTTCCTCATTCTATTAGATTTTATCATTCAATATTCAGTCATTGCTCCAATCTACAACAATATTTTAAGGTTGTAGTACTCGCATATATAATATTTACTGTTCTCTCTGTATTATCCATACATTTGATATGTACAACAGTCTGTCTTGATCTGTATTAATGATTTTTGAAAGGGAAAGAGAGGGCTATAGGAAGAATTTTATATCACACACTAGAATAAGCATATTTCAAGTTAATCTCAATTTACTATTAAACACATTTAAGTACAATTATTCAATTTGAAAACAGTGTCCCTTTTTGACTTTGCCTCCAATCCATATGCTTTTACGTGATACATGAAAATAATCTGAGAGCCCTTGTAAAGTACCTAAGATATACCATTGAAAGCAGAGCAATTAAAACAAAGAAGTGCGTGAGATAATGTGAAAGGTCATGTTAAAGTAAATGTATGTTGGCCTCCAATGATCGCAACTTCCTTGTCAATGCCTGAATAATTTATTCTAATAATTCTCAGAAAGATTTAGCTTATAATGCCATCAAGATATTAGTCTATATTTTATGAAATACTATGTACTCATTTTTTAAATGGAATACTTTATTCCTTTCCTTAAATTTTGGTTATTATTTCAATGATCTATTGTTGTTTAATAAACAGCCATAAAACATAGTCACTTCAAACAAAAGCTCTCAATTTGGGCTGGACTTGGTAGGATGATATTCTGAGCCTTGCCTAGGTTTATTAATATGGCTATAGTATTAGGTCTATATGGTTCAAAATGACATCACTCATATGTCTGGCAGTTCACTGATGTTACCATCTGGGAAGCCTTATTTTCGCTCCACTTGCGCTCTCTCTAGTGGTGCCATTTTTCATGGCAGTGGCACCATTTCAATTTGGCAAACCCTGATTCATTATTACTTATCAAGTTTCTAGAAAGTCACTATAGGAGAGTGCAATAAAATGTGTGGATATGAAGAAGCTTAGTTCACTGGGAGTATTTGATGTAACGGTCAACCCAGTTACATTTCCTGTTCTCTACATTTCTTCAGAAATAACTGAGAAAAATTTTACAATTCTATTCGTAGACTAGCAGATTCCTAGGATATAATTAAACTGAGCACAAGTCTTGAGTACTAAAATTTCATTATCTCTTTATCTATCTTAGATTTCAAGATTGACTTGATAGGCATTGCAGAGATGGAAATCTAAATTTAGGACTAGAGCCATGAATTCCAGATAAAGAGTTCTGATCCAAAAGGAAATCAGGAAATGACTATATTTTATAAAAGCCAGTTGTCAGACCCAGGAGAGAAATTATAGTTGCCTAAATGAAGACCACTTTTGGACCCAGGCATAGATTATACATTCTGTTTCAGAGAATTATTGTGAAAGCAAAGGACGAACCCAAATGCAATATAATTGAACCAGAAAAATCAATAACAATATATGGCTGCACTATGAGATGCATTTCTCAAAGGAATAATAGTTTTACTAAAGGGGAAATTGACTTAGTCAAAGAGATAAGGAACAAAGCAGCAAGAGAGATACATTTTCTCCAAGGCCAGGCTAAATATTCTCTAACAAGGAAATTCCTATGGTGATTATTTTAATCTGATTCACCCTCCTTGTGGGGCCCTCCACAGTTAGTTCCTAAAGAAACTCTACTTTTTATTACCAAGTTTTTCTTTTCCATTTTAAGTCTAAATATTAGTCTTTTTGATAGAGAAGGCAGAAACAATTAGCAATTAAGCAATTCTTTGAGGAATTGTGTAGAGAAGCATCTAAGTCATGAATGTATATTTTGATTTTGTTCACTAGATTTTAACCTACTTACTTCATTCGTATAAAAATGATTTTACTTAGATGTTTAACAAATGTGTCTATATCGATGATCAGAGAGCTACAAAAAGAACATACACACAAACACACACACGTGTGCGTGCACACACACACACGCACGGTTTACCATCATTTTCTAGATCACCTAGAGGTCACTATTAATTAAAATATTGTAGACCTAGAGCAAATTTTAGGTCATTTATTCTAAAGCAGAAAAAATGCCTAGACTCTCCATCTTCCATAATCACAGCAATGGAGAGGAATAAGAAAACAGGAGTGAGGGAGGTTGGTGCTCAGAAATATTAACTACCATTTATATCAGATGCCCAAGGGAACATTTGCAAGAGATTCTTAAGGCCAAATGAAGCTAAAATACAAGTTATTTAGTCAAGTTTTCTAACAAGAAGAAGAAAAGCAGTGACCCAAAAGGCAAAGCAGGATGTAGATGAGCAAGTTAAAAGAAGTTATTAAAACAGAAACTGGGCAGAAATAAAGGGGAGTTGGAAGCTGAGAGCAGGCAGTTGTATGAGTGGGCCGAGGTGGAATTATATCTGATGCAGATAATGGCTGATTGAGAAAAACTCAAACAAATGTGTCTATATAATCATATCCATGGGATACATCTGAATTTTATCAAGGTAAATGAATAATCTACTTCTCTTTCCAATCAATTGCATAGAGGATTATTCATAAAACTTTAAAACTTATGAGGCATTGTAGAATGCCGAAGGTAATGACTTGACATTTCAAATGCCCCACTTTGTTTGAAAAACTATCTTTCACTCTTTATAATTTGAATAGGCAAAAAGGTGCCCAAGAGTTCTTTTATACCTAGTTAGGTAGGACAATTACATTGACCATGACTGATAACTGCTTTGAGTCTATCCTCAGGCAAATCTGGACATTTTCTCATCCTTTCTCTTTATGAAAATGTAAAAATCTCACAAGACTTTTTAATGAACAGATGATTCAGCCTCATCACAGGTTGTGGGGTATTTATTCCAAAATCACCTAGAACCTTAGCTCTGAAAGTACAAAAATGTTTAAGGGTCTGCACAGATTACTGAGAAATTTAGGGGTTCAGAAGAGGTGGTAGCAAGGAGAAAGCAATTAATATACCCAATCTTAATTATAGAACCAAATCACTTAATTTTAAGTAATGTCAAAATACTTGAAGTTGTTCCCTCTCATTTCTGGAGAGAGGTGCATGACTGCTTGTACAAACTTTTACTTACCCCTTGGATTTCTGGGAAAGGAAAAAAACTACCTAAGACTAGTAATATTTTGACTGCTGAAGAATTATGTCAATATACAGTGTCCTGAAATGTTGTTCTACAAAAAGAATAGTCTGCTTTGTTTGTTTTCAAATATGGGTAACCAAAACATCACATACTTAGAAGAAAATCTTGTACTATTTTATATAAAATATATCAAATGTTATGGAAGAGAATTATTCATCTTAATAATGCATTTTTAATAAAACTTAGAGAACTCTAGCATGTGGCATGGATTTAATCCAAATAAATTTAAAACCCCTTGAATTACAGAGAGGTGGTCTTACAGGAAATACCACACATAATTAATGACATCCCTTTTAAACCCTTAATTCTAAATAACAGAAAATGTCATCTGCTGTCTGGATAAAGATGCATGAGATCTCATGTACTATTAAGCTGAAATTGTGAGTTATAAATTGAGAAAAAATCAGGGGGTCCAGTGTTTTCACAAGACAACAAGTCTCTTAGATTCAGAAAAGAAAACATTCATTCATTACATAGTCTATTTTCAAACTCTTCTCTCTTCACTGAATTTGATTATGAACTGTCATTTCTACTGAAACTTCTGTTCTTTCAGGTAATGTTGACTAACATAAATTATTCTTTTAGTTTATGAAATAGGTTATTTTTATTTTCTCCTTTAAGTTTTTTCCCCAGTAGCATCTTAAACAAGCCATCAAGGATAAAGAGAACTCCTCAACTTTATTTTCTGTGACGGTTAAAATATATTCCATTCTTTTTACAGAAGCACTATAGCAAATAACTACAAAAAGTCTGTCTTCTAGAGCAGCGGTCCCCAACTTTTTTTGGTACCAGGGACTGGTACTCCTATGAGAATCTAAAACCTACTGATCTGAGGTGGAGCTGAGATGGTGGTGAGGTGGTGACGCTAGCACTGGGGAGCAGCTACAAATACAGATGAAGCTTGGTTCACTCATCCACCACTCATCTCCTGCTGTGTGGCCCAGTTCCTAACAGACCACAGACCGGTACCGGTCTATGGCCAGGGAATTGGGAACCCCTGTCCTAGAGTACATAATATATTCATATCCATGCAGAATGGAAATAGGTTAAGAAGTGTTTATAAATGTCTAAATTTTTAAGTCAGTGTAACATAGTTTTATGACTCAGATTTGTGGGTGAGACTTTACCTGGCTCTAGGACTTGTGACATAGCTATTAATTCTCAGAGTACTATATTTAAAATTGAGGAAGTGAATACAATTGCTTTCACAGAGATAACTTTGCAATATTTTTTCACTAATATCAAAAGAAATAGAGTCACATATATGTAATGAATTGATGGCTTCATACCAAGCAGAATACCAGAATTATCCACTTTTGAAAATTGGTTACACTGGCCTAAGAGTATCATTCCAGATAAATTATTAAAAAACAAAACAAAACAGTAGTACGTATACACTGAGACATCTATGAAAACATTATAAGATAGACAAGTGGATATAGAATATCTTTCTATGTCTATGCGTTCAAAGAGGGAAAAATTAAATGGAAGTCAGTGCATAAATATTTAGACTCCAAACAATTTTAATTTTATGACCTTCAGTGTTGGAGCTTCTGTGTATGAATAATTTTACTTAATGTTCACACTATGCATATCAAATAGGTATTATTATTACCATTGCACAGATGAGCAAACTAAATATCAGTTATTTTTAACATTCACTCTAGTCACATAGTTAAGAAAGAGGAAAGACCACAATATAAACCCAGATAGATCTAAATTTAATGGACTCTTCCCACTGTATCTCAATCCATTTATTTAATATTCATCTAAAATCAATTAAAGAAAAGGAGTTGTGAATTTAATACTTTAGCTATATATCCAATTTCCTACTTGAAATCTTTGGGTATCTAACAAAAATCTTAAACTTAGTATGTCTAAAATCAGCTGACTGCTGAACACAGCTCACTAAAACAAACAAAACAAAACAAAATCCCTTGGATCGTTTTTCTCATCTCAATAAATGGCACCACAGTGTGTCTATGAAATTCCAGCCATAAACCTAGAGGTCAACATAGAGTCCATTCTTTCCATCACTCTCCATGTCACAAAATTTTCACCTTCCTCTTTTTCTACTGTTAACTCTAGTCAAAGCCACCCCATCTGTTCCTTAGAATATGACAATGCGATCCAGATCCACCTCTCTGCCCCTACATGTAACTCCTCCCTGAGTGATCTATTTTCCTAGTATACGAAATATCATCAGAATGACATTTTGAAAAAGAGCTCACAAAATCTCAACTCTTCACTCTCCACCCTCTACTTTGATTTCTTGATTGACTTTCCTTTACCAATAGAATAAAAAAGTTTACTCCTTTATGGTGACAGATCAAGGCTTGACATTTTCATGTATCCTTCTCCAATCATACCTCATACTATACCTTTTTTCCTTATTGTCTTAGGCAATTTTTGTTGTTATAACAAATTACCATAGACAGAGTGACTTAAAAAAACAGAAATTTATTTTTCATAGTCCTAAAGTCTGGAAAGCCTGAGATTGGAGAGCCAGCATGGTTGGTTTCTGGTGAGAAGCCATTTCCTTGTTTGCAGATGGTCCTCTTCTCATTGAGTCCTCACATAATGAAGAGAGAGCAAAAAGAAAACAACCTCTTTTGTGTCTCTTATAATAAAGGTACTAATCTCATTCATGAAGGCTCCACCCTCTTGACCTAATTACCTCTCAAAGTCCCCACCTAATATCATTGTATGGGGGTTAGGATTTCAACACATGAAATTTGGGGAGACACATTTAATTCATAACACTTATCATATGCCAAACTGTCTTGGTCATTTTTGCAACCTTTGAGTATGCCAACCGCTTTTATGCCTCTGGGATTGTGCGCTTGTTGTTCTCTCTTTCTAGAATAATCTTTCAAATATTCTTTGAATAGTTAGATTATTCTTTCTTTAAAATCTCAGTTGAAAAGTTTCCTGACACACCTTAATTAATGAAAATTGCTTCCTTGGCTACTAAGCTAACCCTTGCTTTGTTTATTTTTCTCATAATCTTCAATATTTACTTTCTATTTGTTTTCTTGTTATTGTATCTCTCTCAGGTCAAGATCATATTCAAATTTATATCCTCAGCTCTTATCAAAATGCTAGGTGACTACACACCTAGTATGCCAGCTAAAATAAAAAAAATAGTCCCAACACTGAATACTGGAAAGAAGGCAGTGAAAATAAAAAATGGTACAGCAATCTGGAAAGCAGTTTGGCATTTTCTTAAGAAAACTAAACATACACTACCTTATGACCCAGCAACTGCACTTCTGAGGATTTATGTCAGAGAAATGAAAATCCATGCACAATCTTTCATTACAGCTTTGTTTTTAAAAGCTAAACACTGGAAACAACCAAAATATTGTGTATGTACATTTTTAAACAAACTGTGGTACATCTATATGATGGATTGCTACTCAGCAACAAAAAGGCATAAAGAATTGACCCATGCAATACTTTGTATGGATATCAAAAGCGTTATGCTGAGGAAAAAATCTTAAAATGTCACATAGTATATGATTTCATTTATATAACTTTCTTAAGTGACATAGAGATAAAACACAGATTAATGATTTCCACACATTAGTGATAGTGAAATATATGGGATAGGTGTTCCTATAAAGCATGAAAGAGAGATCTATGGTGATGAAATAGCTCTGTATCTTGATTGCAGTGGCGATTATGTGAACGTACACATATGAATGTGAATATACTGATAAAGAACTATATATATATACACATACATATATATGTTGTGCCACGTCAAATTCTTGGTTTTGTTATTGTACAATAATTACATGATATATAACTATTGGAGAAAACTGGGTGAAAACTGGGACCTCTCTGAACTATATTGAAATTTCCTGTGAATCTATAATTATTTCAAGATAAAAAAATAAAAATATTTGATGTTCAGTAAATAAAAATAGAAACAGCTAAATTTATACAGTGTTTACCATATCAAGTATATGTAAATGTTTTATATACATTAATACATATCAATAACGACAAAATCATATGGATACTATTATTATCCTAATTTATAACTTAATGGTTTGCCCAAGATCACCCAGCTAGCATGGAGAGCCATGATTTTAATCCAAGCAATCTGGATCCAAAAAAATACACTATAGTATTTCTCAAAAAAAATTCTTGAAGGAATGAGTGAAAAATATAATTTTTAAAAAGGTGTATTTACTCAAGGGAGAAGATATCGTACTACCTTTTGAACAAACACAGGTTGACTTTTCACACCCTCTCTGTTAAACTTTATTGACTATAGAGTCTTATCCATGTTGAGAATGAAGGGGAAAAAGTCAAGCTGTGGAGCATAAGGCCACATTTATTCTGAAATTCAATTCTCAGTTCACTGAATAAACTTTCAAAGAGAGAAATTTTGCACACTTTTGGAAAGCTTATCTTATTTATTTATTTATTTAACATTTATTAGGGTAACATTGTTTAATAAAATTTCATAGGTTTCAAATATACAGTTCAACAATACATCCTATGTATATTGCACTGCGTTTTCACCACCCAAAAGTAAGTTTTCTTCCTTCAGTTTACGTTTAATCCCTTTACCTACCTCCTCCCTTTACCCTGTTCCTTTTGGTAACCACTAAGCTATTGTCCATGTCCATAAGTCCCTGTTGGTTTGTCATGTTTGTTTGTTGCTTTCAGTTTTATATTCCACACATGAGTGAAATCATATGGTTTTCAACTTCTTGTATCTGATTTATTTTGCTTAGCTTGATAATCTCAGGATCCATTCAGGTTGTTGCAAATGGCAGTATTTCATTTTTTTCATATGAATGAGTAATATTCCATTGTGTATATATGCCACATCTTTATTCAATCATCTATTGATGGCACTTTGGTCATTTCCATGTCTTGGCCATCGTGAATAATGCTGAAATAAATGTCAGGGTGCATATATCTTTACAGATAAATGTTTTCAATTTGGGAGGTAAATACTCAGAAGAGGGATTGCTGGGTCATATAGTAATTCTATTCTTAATATTTTGAGGAACCTCCATACTGATTTCCATGGTGATTGTACCAATTTACATTCTCATCAGCAGTGTATGAGGGTTCCTTTTTCCCCACAATCTCTCCAACACTTGTTAATACTTGTCTTCTTGGTGACTGCCATTCTAAACAGGTGTGAATGGGTGGCATTTCCTTGTAGTTTTGATTTGCATTGCCTTAATAGCTAGTGAAATTGAGAATTTCTCATACGTCTGCCTGCCATTGTCATGTCTTCTTGGGAGAAGTATCTGTTTAAGTTATCTGCCTATTTTTTAATTGGATTGTTTATTATTTTTTGTTGTCGTTATTGAGTTGTATAAGTTCTTTGTATATTTTGAATATTAGCTCCTTATCGAAGGTGTTCTTTGTAAATATGTTTTCTCATTTGGTTGGTTACCTGTATGTTTTGTTGGTTTCTTTTGCTGCGTTGAAGCTTTTTAGTTTGATATAGGCCCATTCATTTATTTTTGCTTTTATTTCGCTTGCCTTTACAATGGAATTCATTAAATTCTCTCTAAATCCAAGGTCTATGAGTTTAGTACCTATGTTCTTTCTATGCATTTTATTGTTTCAGGTCTTATATGTAGGTCTTTGATCCATTTTGAGTTAATTTTGGTATATAGTGAAAGAGAGCAGTCTAGTTTCATTCTTTTGCAAGTGGCTTTCCAATTTTCCAGAACCATTTATTGAAGAGGCTTTCCTTTCTCCATTGTTTGTTTTTGGCTCCTTTGTCAAAAATTGTTTGCCCATATATATGGGAGTTTATTTCTGTGATCTCAATTTTGTTCCATTGGTCCATTTGTTTGTTTTTCTGTCAATACCATGCTGTTTTGATTGAAGTCAGGCAGTATGATACCTTAAGGTTTATTCTTTTTTCTCAGGATTACTTTCACTATTCAAGGTCTTTTGTGATTCCACACAAATCTGATGATTTTTTTTGTTCTATTTCTATAAAAAAATGCCATTGGGATTTTGATGGAAATTGTATTAAATCTATATATTGGTTTGGGTAATGTGGCCATTTTAACTATGTTGATTCTTCCAATCCATGAACATAAAGTATTTTTTCATTTCTTTGTGTCTCTTCTATTTTTTTAATAATGTCTTATAGTTTTCAGTGTACAGGTCCTTCACTTGATTTGCTAAGTTTATTTCTAGCTATTTTATTCTTTAGTTGCAATTGCAATTCAATTAAAAAGAATTCATTTCTTTTCTGAAGTTTCATTGTTAGTGTATAGAAACACAACAGATTTTTGTACATTGATTTTATATCATGCAAACTTACTGTATTTGTTTATTGTTTCTAATTTTTTTTTTTTTGGTGCAGTCTTTAGAGTTTTCTATATAGAGAATCATGTCATCTGCAAAAAGTGACAATTTGACTTCTTCATTCCCTATTTAGATTTTTTTTTCTTGCCTGATTGCTCTAGTGAGGACTTCCAATATTATATTGAATAAGAGTGGTGAGAGCATATAGCCTTGTCTTGTTCCTAATCTTAGAGGAAAAGTTTTTAGTTTTTCACCATTAAACATAATGTTAGCTGAGGGTTTGTCATATATGACCTTTATTACATTGAAGTACTTTTCTTCGATACCTATTAATTAAGTATTTTTATCATAAATAGATTCGGTATCTTGTCAAATTTGTTGAGGCTAGTTGTATGTCCCAACATATGGTCTATCCTTGAGAATGTTCCATGTGCACTAGAGAAGAATGTATAAGCTGTTCTTTGGTAATGAAGGGCTCTGTAAATGTCAATTATGTCCAATTGGTAATGTGTCATTTAAGGTCAATATTTCCTTTTTGTTTTTCCATTTGGATTATCTATCCATAGCAGACAGTAAGATATTTAGATCCCCTACTAGAATTGTGTTTATGTCAGTTTCTCCCTTTAGTTCTGTTAGTAGTTGCTTTGTATGTTTTGGTGCTACCTGATTGGGAGCATAAATATTGATGTGTTAGGTCTTCTTGATGTATGATCCCCTTTATTATTATAGAGTGTCCATCTTTGTCTCTCTTTACCTTTTTTATCTTGAAGTCTATTTCATCAGGTATAAGTACGATTACATCCACTTTTTTATAGATGTCATTTGCTTGGAGTATCATTTTCCACCCTTTCACTTTGAGTCTTTATTTGTCCTTGCAGCTGAAATGTGTCTCTTGAAAGCAGCATATGATTGGGGTTTGTTTTTTGATCCATTCTGCAACTCTGTCTTTTTATTGGTAAGTTCAGTCCATTTCCACTTAGAATGATTATTGATACATGACGTTTTCCTATAACCATTTTATCTTTTGTTTTCTGGTAGCTCAATGTCACTATTGTTTCCTTCTTGTGTTTCTGTCTATTTATTCTGTGAGTTTATTCCTGAGTTACAGTAGCTATCGTCTCTTTTAAAAATGTTTTTACCTTCTTTATTCATTATCTAATATTTAAGTTTATAATACTTTATTCTAAATAAGAGTTGCAATTTCCTGTTTCTGTCTGTTAGTCATCTTACTCATAATTTATTTTTTGTCTTTTTGTTTCATGTACAATGACCTCTTTCAGTATTTCCTATAATACAGGCCCTGTGGTGAAAACTTCCCTCAGCTTTTGTATGTCTGAAAAGGTCTTTATTTTTCCTTCATGTCTAAAGGAGAACTTGGCTGGATATATTATTCTTGGCTGTTAATTTCTTTCTTTCAATAGTTTGAATATTTGATTCTACTCCCTCCTAGCTTATCAAATTTCTGCTAAAAAATCCTATGATAACCTAATGGGTTTTTCTTTGCAAGTTATAGTTCTCTTTTCTCTGGCTGTCTTGAGAATTCTTCTTTTGTTATTAATTTTTGACAGTTTTAATATAATATGTCTTGGAGAAGACCTTTTTGACTGAGATAATTAGGTGTTCTCTATTCCCTTCTTCCACTCTTCTTCTGGTATACTCATTTTTATATTGCTCTTTCCAATAGTGTCAGTTCTTGTAGAGTTCTTTTATTTTTATTCTTTTATTCTCAAGTTTCTGTCTTTTCCCATCTGCATTATTTTCAGGTTTCTGTCTTTAATATCACTAATTCTTTGCTCCATCTGGTCTGCTCTATTTCCTAAACTTACTATTTCATTCTTCATTTCTTTGATTGAGTTCTTTAGCTCCAGAAGTTCTATTTGGTTCAATCTCTTGTTTAAGTATTCCTGTTGGTCATTGATTTTATTTCTGAGTTCATTAAACTGCCTATCTGAGTTATTTTGCATCTTGTTCTTTCAGAACTGCAATTTTCAATTCTCTGTCATTTAAATTGCATATTTATATGTATTTTAAGTTTATTTTCTAGAAAATTTTAATTTTCTCTCTGAGCTTCCTTGTCACCTTGGTTATTCATGGTGTAGATTATCTCTCCTCCTAGGCATTTGTGGTAACAAACTCTGCTTAAAATATATATTATTATTAAGAGAGATCCTCTTTAGTAGGTTGATAAGAAGATATTTTTCTGTTGTTTTCTAGTAGATGGTATAAAGCTTCCTGCACTACCCAGGGCTCCAGATCTCTGTTGTGTGGCGGGGGGGGGGGGGGTGGGAACGCCCTTTATCCTCTGGAGAGCTGTGTGTCTCCTCTGTGACTAGGTCACCTTGGTCTCAGGGTTCCCCACCTCCTTAGGAGAATGTGGTGGGTAATGAAGAGCCCTTGAAATCCTGGTGCTGCCCCTGCAACCCGATGCAGTGTTGTGCCGCCTTAGGCATTCCAGTACCTTTGCCAGTATCAGCCTGGATGGGTGGGGGTAAGGTGGGGTGAGAAAGACTGCAGGTGTGCCTGTGGCTTTCTTCTCTCAGTAATGGCGAACACCAGGCGTCAGCTCTCTTACCTCATTTTTCTCCACATACCAACACTTGTCACTCTTGTCTTTTTAATAATAACTATTCTAACAGATGCCACATGATATCTCATTCTGGTGTTGACTTGCATTTTCCTAATAATTAATAATGTTAAGCATCTTTTCTTGTACTTATTGACCATTATATGTTTTCTTTGGGAAAATATCTATTAAGTTCTTCTGCCCAGTTTGATTGATTGGTTTATTTGTTTTGGTTTGTTTGTTTGAATTTTTGCTAATGAGTTGTATTAGTTCTTTATATGTTTTGGATGATAATCTCTTATTCATTATATGATTTGCAAATATTTCTGTAGGTTGCCTCTTTATTCTGTTGATTGTTTCTTTAGCTGTGCAGAGCTCTTTAGTTTGATGTGGCCATTTTTTTTTTTTTTTAATTTTTTCTTTTGTTGTTATGCTTTTGGTGTCATAATCCCAAAAATCATTGGTAAGACCAATGTCATGGAGCTTTTTTACTATGCTTTCTTCTAAGAGTTTTAAGATTTGATGATCTTAACATTTAAGTCTTTAATCCATTTCAAGTTAATTTTGTGAATGATGTTAATACATAGGTGCCGTTTCATTCTTGATAATGTGAATAACTAGTTCTCCAAACATTTATTAAAGAGACTATCCCGTCCCTATTGAGTATTCTTGGCTCTCTTGGTAAATATTAATTGACTGTATGCAAAGATTATTTCTGAGCTCTTTATTCTCTTGCGTTGGTCTATGTGTCTGATTCTATTTCAGTGTTATATTGTTTCGATTACATAACTTTACAATATCATTCAAAATTAGGAAAAATAATGCTGCCAGTTTGTTATTTTTTCTCAAAATCACTTTGGCAATTTGGGGTCTTTTGTGGTTCCATACAAATTTCAGGATTAATTTTCTATTGCAGTGAAAAATGCCATTGAAATTTTGATATAAATTGCATTGAATCTATTAACCTCTTTGGGTAGTATGGACATTTTACCAATATTAATCCTTCCAATCTATGAAAACAGATATCCTTTCATTTATTTGTGTCTTCTTTAATTTCTTTCATCAATACTTATAGCTTACAGTGTACAAACCTTTCACCTTTTTGATTAAATTTATCCCTAAGTAATTTTTTGATTTGGTGCTATTGTGAGTAGGATTGTTTGCTTTATTTCCTTTTCAGATTTTTTTGTTGTTATTGTATAGAAATACAACTGTATTCTGTTGATTTTGTGTCTTGCAAATTTACTGAATTTATTTATTAGTTCTAAGATTTTTTTGTGTTGGAGTCTTTTAGGGTTTTCTTCATGGATGATCATGTCATTTGCAAACAGAGATGATTTTACTTCTTCCTTTCAAAGTTGAATGCCTTTTATTTCTTTTCTTTCTCTCTCTCTTCCTTTTTTTTTTTTTTTTTTCCTAGTTGCTTTGGCTAAGAATTGCATACTATGTTGAATTAGAGTTGTGAGAGTGAGTACCCTTATCTTGATCCTGGTTTTGGAGGAAAAGGTTTTACCTTTTTACTCTTGAGTACAATGATATTTGTGGGTTGGTCATATATGACGTATAATATGTTGAAGTTTGTCCATTCTATACCCAATTTGGTGAGTTTTCTTTATAAAAGGGTATTGAATTTTGTTGAATCTTTTTTTCTGCACTTATTGTATGAATCATATTTATTTATCATTCTATCAAGGTAGTGTGTCATGTTTATTGATTTGTGTATGCTAAACCATTCCTGTATCCTAGATTTCAGGGATGAACCCCACTTGATTATGGTGTATAATCCTTTAGTGAGCTATTGACTTTGATTTGCTAGAATTTTGTTGAGAATTTTTGTGTCTATATTTATCAGGGATATTGGCCTGTAGTTTTCTTTGCTTCTTGTGCCCTTATCTGGCTTTAGTATCAGGGTGATGCTGATTTCATAAAATGAGATCCTCTTCATCAATTTTTTGGAGAATTTGAGAAAGATTGAATTATTCTTCTTTAAATGCTTGGTAGAATTCACCAATGAAACCAAATGATCCTGAGCTTTTCTTTTAAGAGCAAGTTTTTAATTACCGCTTCAATCTCCTTAGCCATTATTAGTCTGTGCAGATTTTCTTTTTCGTCATGATTCAGTCTTGAAGGTTGCATGTTTCTAGGAATTTATCCATACCTTCTAGGTTACCCAATTTGTTGATGTAGTAACAGTTCATAGTAGCTTCCAATGATTGTGTGTGTGTGTGTGTTATCAGTTATAAGGTGTCCTTTTCATTTATAATGTTGTTTATTTGAATTCTCTCTCTTTTTAGTTAATCTAGCTAAAGCATTTTTTCTTTTCCTAGTTCCTTAAATATAAAGATTGTTTATTTGAGATATTTCTATTTTCTTTATGTATGTGTTTATAGCTTAAACTTTCCTCTTAGAACTGCTGTTGCTATATCCTATTAATTTTGGTATATTGTGTTTTTATTTTGTCTGTCTCAAGATACTTTTCCATTTTAATTTCTTCTTTGGCTCTTTGGTTGTTTGGTGTTGTTTAAATTCTCTGTATTTGTGATATTTCAGTTTTTCTTCTGTTACTGGTTTCTAGTTTCATCTCATTATGATGGAAAAAGATACTAGACATGATTTCAATCTTTTTCAATTGTTTAAGGCTGCTTTGCAGCCCAGCATATAATCCATCCTGAAAATTTTTCCTCATGTATTCTGGGACTGTTAGGTGGAATGTTCTGTATGTGTCTGTTAGATTTATTTGGTTTTTCATGTCCTTTGTTTTTTTATTAATGTTCTGTCTGAATAACCTTTCCACCTATGAAAGTAGGTTACTGAAATCCCCTACTATTATTGTATTATTGTTTTCTATATCTCACTTCAGTTCTGTTAATATTCATTCAAATATTTAGGCCCTACAATGTTAGAATGCATATATACTACAATTGTCATATCCTCTTGATAAATTAATACTTGAATTATTACTTCTGTCTCTTGTGAATTGCCTTTAGTTGTTTTAACATTCAGAAAAATTATACTCTTTCTCTAATAAATTTATAAATAAACTTTCAAATGGATGTAGGCTTTATTCCCCTCCAGATTTAACAGATCATTATATACAATTTAGGTAAAATGTAAAAGAGTTGAATAAGTTAATCTTTATACTTACTTTTGAAATGCAACCAAATGGAACACATATTATTAAAAATTACTTTTTAAATCAATCAGTAAGAAAGTGAATTATTATCCTATTCAGTACCATTATTTTTCAATGATTAAAATTGGAATATATTCTACCTGTGAGTTAAGTTCAAGAAAAATTGACAATGAGGAATTGTATTATACACAAAGAAATATAACACAGTTTAGTCTAATAATAATTGTGTTTATAGAACAAGCTATAGCTTATTCTTATTATAAAACAATCTTGAAGTTTTTTAACTTCAAATCAAAATTCAAATTAGAATCAGAAATAAAATGATGTTCTTATATAAGTTAATGAATACATAAGTGAACTGACTGGAGTTTCTGAATATTGGTATTTTTAGTATTCCATCTGAATATAATATTTAGAGTCTCTTTCCATCTTTACATATTATTCAGTTTGTGAATGTAAAACACACCTTTTCCAGCTCTGTTTATTAATTCTGCATAAGAACCCTTACATATCAAAGATTTAACACAATATGCTATCTGAGGTTCAAAATTTCAATTTGCAGCAATCCTTAGTAAATAATGAGAACCATCTGACTGATTGATGTAGAGACTGAAAGTAATTGATCCTGCAATTGAGAAGTTTTAATGAAACATGAAATTAACAAAATGAGTATTAAGCATTCTAAAGTTTATTGGAAATGATATATAATGTGTTACTAAGCTGTTCTCTTCTCACATTTTCTATAAAGAGCCTTGACTAGAAGCTAAGAAGTCTAGTGAATGTGTATTGAACAAAGGTCCACAGCTGGTTTACTTTGTTACAGTAAACATTCTACATGATAGTCTTTGATTCTTCACCAAAATGTCATCTGTAGGTAAGAAATTATTAATAGAATTATAATTATTAATATGCACAGATCGCTCTTAGAAGAGAAAATTTATGCAGGAGGGAATTAGTAATGATTTTATTTTTAATAAAAATTAGATCATTTCAGATCATTTTCTTATTAATTTCCTCTTGACAAAAAGGAGTCCTTCCCAAGTTCAAATAAATATTACCTGATTTTCACAGCAAATGTCATGGTAAGTGAAGCTTATTTCTCCCATTTAAGTATTAAAAGCTAAATTTCCCAGTGGTTATATTATTGCTGAAGGCTGAGTTACTGGTAGACTGAGCCAAGAACCCAAATTTTTATTTGTTTTTAATTTTTAGCCTAAAATATTTTCCATCATACCACATTGCTTCTTGATAAAGGAACAAACACAGAGCAACTAAAAAGCATAAACATTGCTTTAGTAAAAATGTTTTTTAAATATTTTATATTACAACTCTTTGCTATTTCCCATTATAAAAAGATATTGGTTCAAGAGAAGTCTTTCACATTTGCACAGTGTTCTAATATATCACTAACTCAGGCACTATTCACAAGTATCCAGCATCAAAAGGACATCGAACATAGTTGCCAATGTGACTTCCAATTGAATTGAATCAACTACTACTTGTGGAAGACATCCTGGTAATTTATAAATGTTTAAAAAGTAGTATTGAAGAAAAAGACCTAAGCCTAATAAACAACAGTGCTACTATTTCTGGAAATGCTTAAGGCTATAACAAAAATCTCCATAAAATTTGGCATATAGTCCAACCACTGGCATCCTTTGATATAATCTTGAACATATTTTTCTGTGAGGAGCATTTTAAAAAGTGACAAATTTTAGAGTTCTGGTCAACATGGTTGAGTAGGTAAACTCAGTGCTTCTCTCCTCTCATGACCACATAAAAATTACAACTAAATTACAGAACACCATCAATGAGAATTACTTGAAATTTACCTTAACAGAAATACTTTAATTAAGGATATACAGAAAAAGTCAGGTTGAGACTCACAGAAGGACGGAGACACTGAACAAATTGCCACCACATCCACATGTGATGTTTAAAAATTGGAAGAGATATCTGGGCTGCAGAAGTCCTCCTGAGGAGTGAGAGGTCCCAGCCCCACATCGGGCTCTTCAGTCCAGGCCTCCAGTACCAGGAAGAGAAGTTCTTCACAACCAGAAGTTGTGAGAACCAGCAAAGGTTGTCCCTGAGAGAGACAGAGTGCTCTCAGAGTCCCAGACATTCTTATTAAAGGGGGTCTTACACAAACTTACATGCTGACAAATGCTCACTCTGAGTTCCAGCACTGAGAGCAGCTTAAAAGTTGCCAGTGATATATGAGGAAGAACTGAATTACCTGGCTTCAGGGTAAGGTTAGAGGGGCAGCTTTCTCCCAGACAGAAGTGCTGGCAGAAGATATAGTCACTTTTTTTTTTAGCCTTCCTCACATCCAGCCTACACAGAGTACCATATCTAAATCTTCATCAACCTGGCAAACACTGTTCACCCTGTCTGGTGATTCCCTAAGACCCTGTTCCACCTAACATGTGGGTGGAATTTATAGTCATAAAATTATGCATATTTACATAAGAAAGTTATATACCTTTTGTTTCTCTAAAGCTGTTAGAGAGGTTTCATAGAGAAAAAGATATCTTGAGAACTTGTGGAGAAAAGAGCATATTTCAGAAATAAAACACAGCTTGAGAATGCTCAGAGGCAAGAAGTAATGCATCAATGGTTGGTGGAAATGAACCATTTAGCCAGTAAGATGTGTCCACTCAAGCAGTAAGTTCACTCTATTCTGTTTTATCTATCTAGACAAGTTACACCAAAAACCTTGTGGGGCCATGTGATGTTGGATATTTCCCTAATGTGTGCCTCCCTGCAGGAGTGCTGGTCAAGTAAACATACTGAAGGTGCCCATCAACCAATGAGCAAATTAGAATAAACTCTCCTACATTCTTACCTTCATCTTTTAGTTGCATTAACTGAATACATTCCTTTTAAATTATGTAGGAAGAACTTTTAGTACTGAATTAAACACTGACATTATTAACACTTTTGAAACTGTTTGAGAAAAAAGAAACTCTGAGTTCCTGCTTCCTCAAAGACATGCACATTCTATTTCTCCTTAGGGTAAATTTATCCTTTGTCATAAGGGTTAAAAGCAAGACAAACAAACAAGAAAACAAACAAAAACTCAAGAAAATTCTAACCTCCACTTAATTCCCCAAGGAAGCTTATTTTTATTAGCTTTTTAAAAATATATCTCTAATTTTATCAAAATTAAATAAATGTATAACTGTATCATATATGTTCAATATCATTCATTTTAAGGCACTGTTGTCATCTCCTAGGACCTTATTGCCATCATCATCCAGTCGCTGGGATGAGGAGAAAATCTTTTATCCAGAAATGGTACACATTATTTACATGCACATGCCATTAATAAGAACTTGTCACATAGTCACATCTATCTGGGAAATGTACTCTAGCTTTTTGTGCAGAGGAATAAAAGGAAAGTGATTTTGGAAAACTTAACAGCCTCTGCCATAAAGAATCAAATGATTATAAAAGACTAACTAATTGGTTCAATCAGTTTAAAAAGTTTAAGCAGTTTAGAGAAACTGATAAGCAATATCCATGTAGCAACCTAAGGAAATTCTATAGTAAACTTTTAATATTAACAGTTCTTTTAAATCATCACGTGCTTTAAACTTATTATGTTAACATTATGAATTATATCTTAGGTGACTGCTAGTATATATTTAATATTGCATGACTCTGCTGCGTATCATTTGAGCCTGTTGACATACTCAGATGTGCTCTGATTTCCTCTAAACATAATGAGTTCAATTTTGTTCAAGATGCTCAGTTAAATGTAAAATTGAAACAATTTATTTCCATACATACATAGAGACTTAATTAAACAAAAGTTATGAGTAAGTGTTTAAAATGTATCAGTTAAAGTAAACTTTTCCACTGATAAGCATTCAGATGTAAAAGTGAGGAAAAATCAGTTTCATAATTTCAAAGATTGGCTTACAACAAAATTGTTTTATTTATTTCTAATAAGAACTAGAATAGACAACAGTTAGCATTTCTAACATGGACAAAAGAAACGTCCAAAACTGCAGAGAACTTTAATGAGTTTATTTGAGCCAAAAATCTAAATGGATTAAGAAAATGCTCTAGAGAATGACAGTTTTGCAGTTTATTTTATACATTACAATCAAAAGAGGAGATGTAAGGAGAATTACATGAACTTCTTTGGTGGTAGATTAAAGGGGTGGGAGAAAGGGAAGCAGGAAAATCTCTGGGATTGGATAAAAAGTAAAACAGAGGGACACATACTTCTTTTACATTGGTGGGTACGGGGTAGTTAATAATTAACATTTATAACACATGGATATAGTATGTGGGGAACAGGATAATAATGAGGGTTCTGTGGTTTCATGCTCTGGTGATGTGGATTGTGCCCTGAGGGGTCCGGAAACAGGGATTACTCTGACATTCCAAGGGTATGTTATTTTAGATGCAAAAAGACAATAGACAGGTTTACTTAAGGTAAAGACTGACCTTTGTCAAAAAACCTACAGGCCCAGGATGTGACTACCTGCCATGACCTGCTTTTAGTTAGAAATTTTTGTGTTCAGACCATCTTATGTGGTTAATTGAAGTCTCTGGGTTTGTATGGTTTGCCATGCTGGCCTCCACTAACCTTGTCAGGTTTAGTATACGGCCCCTTTTTGTCTACACTGATATGACATTGAAATATTACCATAATGCGTCAGTGTAGTAACCATAGCTGTGACTTTCAATGAACTTCATTTTGGTGGATCCCAAACACGTGGTCTTGGTTGAGTTTCTTAACTTCTTTCACATTTTAATTATTGATAAAAATAAAACAAAATACCTGCTTTGCAAGCTTGTTCTGAGGATTGAGATATAAGAAAACCTCAGTCCTTTTGACTGAATGGTTCATCAATAATAGCTTTCTTGCCAAATTGCCATCCCATGTTATTTCCCACACCCCATTCCCAGTTCTCTTCACACTGCCAGTTTATTTGCTTAGAGTGAATATGCTCAACCTTACCTTCACTTTTGTTGGCACTAGAAACTTGGGTTTTAAAAATACAAGTAGACTCTGTTTTTATTTTCCTGGTTTGTTTTGTTTTTTAGATTCCACACGTAAATGAAACCATATGGTATTTGTCTTTCTCTGTTTGACTTATTTCACTTAGCATAATATCCTCTAGGCCCATTCATGTTGCTGCAAATGGCAATATTTCCTTCTTTTTTACTGCTGTGTAATAGTCCATCATATACATATATACATACATATGTATATATAGACAGATATAGATACATATATGTGTGAGTGTGTGTGTGTGTGTGTGTGTGTGTGTGTGTCACATCTTGTTTATTACTAATCTATGAAGGCCAACAGGATGGTTGCTAGAGGGGACAGGTGAAAAAAGTAAAGGGGAATATAGTCTATAATACTGTGATGTTTGCTTATTGCTGGATTATTACTAGAATTAGTAGAGTGATCACATTGTAAGGTATAAAAATGTCAAATCATTATATTGTACACCTGAAACTATAACCAATATAATATTATAAAACAGCTATACTTAAATTAAAAACATTTTAAATAAAAATTAAAAAATAAAAATACAAATACAAGTAGAGAGAAGCTAGGGATTTCATTCTGGTTCTTAATTGTATCAATGTAATACATTTAAGTCATATTGAATAGCTTATATAAGCAGTATAATTGTTAACATTGATTTATTTAAATCACACACAACATGATAAAGCATAATACCATTTTGTTTGTGACTACTATGTAATAATATTCTATTTTATAATCCAAGCCCAGGGCTATTTCTACTAGAATGTAGTTGCTCCCTCTTTATAAACCATCAGAACTATTGCTGTAATAAATATTTGTTCCATATAATTATCATACAAATATAATTTTTTATATGAGTGATCATTTTATCAGGTAACACATTTTTAATGGTACACAGGAATATAGAGATTACTCACAAAACCTAGCTCATGATACATTGAAATTGTTTATACATATTCAGCCTACTTTTAGTCTATTTATTTCTACATATATTTATGTATTTTTAAGAATTTAATGAATACTTGTAAATTTAGTACCATATCCAATAACCATATATGTAAAATTAATTAACATGTACCCATGTGTCTCACATGCTTTCTCTATCCTGTCATTCTGTCTACACCAGAAGTAATTGCTATTCTTATTTTAACAATGGTTATATCTGTGTAGATGTGTGCAAGCATGTATGTGTGTGTGTCTGTGTGTATGGTTTAGTTTAAGTCACATTTAGAGTTTCTTAAAGTACATCAAGGAGTATGTAGTTTTCTAAGATTTAAATTTAATCATTAAACATTTTGGTACCAAGATTTGACCATGCTATTTCACGTATTCAAGGTTCATTCATTGTTACTATTGTATCAATTTTCATGGTGGAAATATACCATAGTTTCCTATAGAATGGCATCTGGGAATTTTTGATAATATGAAGAGTGCTTATATAAAAACCCTGTACACATGTCTTGACACATATAAGCATGGGTTTTTCTCCATGGATATGTATTTAGCTACAGAATCCCAATTTCCTAGAACATAAAAATTTTTTTTCTATATTTAATACAGAAAGATATACTCTTGTGTCAAGGCATATCATTAAGGAAAGAAAGGGAAATAACTGAATTCAAATATAAATGTAAATTTAAAAATGCAATTTAAGATCAAATATCTAAAACATTATAAGTAAAACAAACAAACAAACAAAATACGAAGATTACTCTGGGCCAACATGGAATAAGAGGGAACCCGTTTATCACCCTGTCTTTCCTGACTTAATAAGGATAATGAAATAAAAGATAATAGTAAATATCAAAGGTTTCAACATCACAAAAAAGGGCTATCAGTTTTTATGTGTGTCTTGCTGGAAATGTACAATACCTTCTATAAAATAGTCTTGCAAAAAAAAAAAAAAAGAATCTTTGATCAAGATCCTACATCTAATAACCAAGACGCAAAAATACAAAAGAAAGAAGAGCTTGTAAAACTATACCCCAATGAAATAAACCTCAAATTTAAAACTACAAAATAAATATCAAGTCTTCAACAAAAATAATTGCAAGGGAAAAAAAATGGTGAGAAACCTTAGATTCAAAGACACACTAGAACTGTCAACCACTTACAATGTATGGACTTTATACAAAAAGATTTGAAACAAACTATAAAAATAAGATAATTAGAAAATGTGAATAATTATCTTTTGAAGATGTTAATGAACGATTATTAAATCTGTAGGTATGATAATGGCATTGTGGTTATGATTTTTCTAAAGAATCCTTAATTTTTGAGATAGACACTATAATATCTACAGTTGAAATTATGTGACATCTGGAATTTATTTCAAAGTATATGTTGGTAGTTGAATGTGAGTGGTCATAAATGGAACAAATTTGGTTATGTACTAATTATCATTTGAAATTGGTGATAGATATTTCAGGTTTATTATACTATGTTCTCCACTTTCATATGATTTAAAAATTGTATAATAAATAAGAAGACCTGTTCATCAAAAGATATCTCAGTGAAAGTAAAAAGCTAAGTAAAAAATAGCACAATGTAATAGAGACTTGAATAGTTACTTCTCTGAAGAGAGGATCCAAAGTGCCAATAAGATATGATATTTTGCTCAAACTTATTATCATATAAAGGTGAATGAAGTTCATGATGAAAACTTTTACTCACTTGTTTGTGCCAATACTTAAAAAGTCAAACAATATGAAGTATGAGAGGTTGACAATCAATAGAATTTCTTACCCATTGGTTGGGATAATATTTTTGAAGTTTATTAACTATGATTTTATTTATATAATTTTCTTCATCTTGGTTCTTCCTTCAGTGATCCTGCTAGGATATGTCACCTCTGCTACTAACAAAGAACATGAAGTTAGATGAAATTATTTTTAAAAATGCATGATGAGAAAGAGAAAGTCTTATAAATCCATTCCCATACACAACCATTCTAAACATACATACAAATACACTTATCCGTAATAAAAAAATTCTGAATATTTAAAAAAAAAAACTTTTGGGAACTCAAATAGAAGCAATTTCACAGGGAAAGAAAGTTTTATAGCATTTATATATAATCATTCAACCACGAACTTAAACCTAGATGAGGAAAGTAAGGGTGTGAAGAGGAAATATACATATCAATATTTACCATACAAAATACATACAACTAGGGCACATATCAATTTAACTATGTATGTACAGTTTTAAAGGGCAAATATAAAGCTACATTTGTGTTCTGACTTTCAGAGAATCAAAACAATCCCATTTGATAATATATATATTGATTACTCAAAAATCTGTTGTAATTTATTGCTTAGTATTTATAAATTTAAAAAAATTAGCTATATTTCAAAATACTAATTTGTAAAAAGGTAAATCACTGAATCTTACACATAAACACATAAAATTTAATTACCACAGAACATATATTAATGTTCACATAAATAATTTTATTTCTACATTTTATTATCAGCCTAAGATATATTGAAATATTCAGGAGTATTTGTGAATGCATTGAAGATCAATATTAAAATATTTATACTTCCTTATTTAAACAACTCTCATGCTGATCTTCAAGGAGAAGATTTTTTAGAGTTTGATGATTCCACGATTACAAAATTCATTAATAATTTTCTCCTTAAAAGCTTATGTTTCCGCTTTATAATGGTTACTTTCATGCAGCAACTTAACTACTGTTCTGTTGTTCTCCAGAACTCTGACTAAAACACTCTTTAATGAAAAATTGCTATAAAGGTATGCTATAAGGGAATGCTGATCAAAACAACTAAGCACAAAAAGCACCGAACAGCAAGAATGTAGAAGCGCTTAGTCTTAGGCAGGTAAATAGAAAGCCTTAAGATTATTGACATTTATTAAACATCAACTCTTTTTTCAGTAATTCAATTAAATATTTTTTACGACTTTCAGCTTAATTCTTCTAACGACCCCTTGAAATATGTATTGTATTGCTATAACAGAGATAGTGGTGCTATCTGTATCAGTCTGCTCAGGCTGCCATAGCAAAATAACACAGACTGGGTGGCTTATACAACAGATATTTGTTTTCTCACAGTTCTGGGGGCTAGTTGTCTATGATCAAAGTGCTGGCAAATTTGGTTTCTGTGGAGAGTTCTCTTCGTGACTTGTAGGTGGCCATCCAACTCTGGCGTTTCTTCTTATAAGGGCACCAATACTGTGGTGTTAATGCCCCACCCTTATTTAACCTTAATTACCTTCCTAAAGGGCCTATTTCCAAAACAGTCACATAGTGAGTTAGGGTTTCAACATAAACATTTGGGGGATGGGGTGGCATAATTCAGTCCATAACACTATCCAATTCCTCTACCTATACCCACATATTTCCTAGACCCTTGCTGTTAGGCAGGGACAATGAGTAATTCTAGCCCACAAGATTGTCACTTTGGGATCTAAGCAAAAACTAAAGCAGAACTTTCTAGTAGTCTTTTCTTCTGTCACAGTAACTAAGGAGGCTTTGTACTCCAGATTGTGTAATACATGGTGGTGGAGACTCCATCATCCTAGATCTTCGAGAGACTGCAGATCACAGCCCTCTTGCCAAACTGTATGGAAAATAAATGTGATTAAATAAACTTATTTTTAGTTTATCCAGGGTACATTTTGGGATTGCTTGTTATTGTGACTTACCTGGATCTACACCTTACTGAGTGGTAATTAGAGATATAAGTTAAAAGTCAAGTCACCTAGGTTTAAATACCAAATTTGCTATATATGAAATGTGTGAATTCAGGTAAGTTTTTAATATCTTTCACATTCTTTATTTATAAGATGGGGGTAAATAATAGTGCTCATTTCATAAAACTATATTTACCTATCATGAAGATCAAATGAAAGGTTACATGTAAAATGCTCTTTAAAATGCTTTGTATTCAATAGGGGCTCTATAACTACCTATTATTTTTATGTTATGAATCTGGAGCTCAGAGTTTATGCAAGTGTTGATGATAAAAGTTAAACATTCATGAATAACTTGTGAAGTTCTTAGGAACAGCAGGTTAGGGCCAAAGCAGAGAATAACAAAAACTGCATTGACCATTTGTTTCTCTTTGTCCAGGTATATCTCTAAAAAGATGGTGATACTCACTTTTTAGAATTTAGTTGAGAAAATTCAGGATGTTTAACCTAACCCTAAGTGAGTCTACATTATCTAGCCGTGGATAAATCATATAGGCAGAGTATTGCTAGTGATCGTAGAATGACAATTGTTTCTCAAATTCAATCTATCAACATACATTTCCTCTTGGAAATTTACATATTTTTCTGGCCAAGAATAATTTTCTCAGAAATTTTACTTATTCATAGAGCTTAGGAATTGAAGTCATGATATTCATATAAGTATTAGACATTAAATGTCCTGAAGAATTTGGCATAACCATTTGTTAACACTCATGATGTTGGAAAAAGCAGTCCTGGCTGCTCCTGCTAACCTATACAGCATTACTTTTATATTTTCTTAGCCCACATATACCCAAAAGCCAAAAGCTGAACATTTTAAAGGAATCTAGAAGCTATCAGAAGGAAGGTTTGTGTGAAAATAAATAACAAACAGAGGCTTCTCTAACACTAATAACACTAATGTATCAAATTCCTCTTCAATCCTTGGCCATCGTTTTTATCAGATAGATAGATGTGCACTGGTAGTACCTTAAAACAATAAAAATAGTGAGCATCTTTAAAGTACTTGGTCACATAAATGCCTCAACTCTTACCATCTTCCTGAGGGTGCCAACACTACATTCATCCCAGGAAGCCCAACCATGGAAAACCAAGGAAGATTGGGAGCTGGGAACCAGTCTGCAAGATACATAAACTGTCGTGTTCACTACCACACAGTGTTGGCCAAGTTTTGAGTATCTCTGAGTTTATTTCTTTCTCTTTGTAAATGTGTAGTTTTAAATATGTAAATATTAAGTTTGTTCAAAATGAAACTTTTTTTTAAAAAAAAAGGAGCATCTGTCTACCAGTCCAGATGTGAGAATTGAATAATTTAATTCAAATAAAGTTCTAAAAAATATCTGAAACATAGTAAGCTATCAAGAAATGTTATCTTTATCATCACTAGTTAGAAAAGATTTACACCCATGTTATATTAGAAATACACAACAATAAGCAAGGAGAAGAGGCTAGAATGATCCACGTAGTAATAGGTTAGAATTGGAGACATTAGTAAGAACTAATACTTAGTTTAATATATTACATATGGTTACAAATAAAAATATTTATAGATACGTGTATATACATGAGTTAGTATACACATGTACATTTCTTTGTTCTGTCAGCTGAGAGGTGCAAGCAAAGAACATAGATTTTGGTTTCTAATACCATCCTCCCATAAGTGGAATCAGTTCCTTGGAGAAATGGTTGATTCTCGGACTGGGGCAGGAATTATACAAGATGGGCTTGGAACATTTTGTACTGTGAGAAATTAAGGACAAACTAAAGCACACATACATACACAAAATATTGTTAGAAATATGTGGGGCTGTGAAAAAGGGACACAGGAACCAATTGAAAGAGGTTTTAATGGTTAAAGCTGGGAATATTTGAGCAGGAAAATAAATAAACTTAGATTATAACCTAAAATATAAAATGAATATTTATGTTTATCTCTATCTCTATCTATCTCTATCTCTATCTCTATCTCTCTCTCTATCTACTGCTCTCTCAAGGAGGGAAAGAATAACTCCTCACTCCATAAATGTGGGCTGCTCATACTGACTCTTATTGTACAAAGAGTACAATATGGAAAAGTGGGGAAAAGAGTACTCTACAGTGGAGAAATATGACAAATACTACTCAGGGTTATCATCAAGAGTCATGAATCATGTTGCTAGGATAATGTGATAAAGACAGCACTTTGTGTCTCAGATCTTCATCCCCAAGTCCCACAACCCAAATCTAAACATAAGAGAAACCTGAAAAATTCCAGTAGAGGAGAATCTTACAAGAAACTTTACCAGTTTTTTTTTTTTTCAAAACTGCCAAAATGATCAGATATGAGAAATTTGAGAAACAGTCGCAGCCTAAGCATGCTAAGGAGAATGACAATTAAATGTTAATATGATATACTAGATGGGATCCTAGAACAGAAAAAGGATAAAAGGTAAAAACTTTAAAAAAACGGACTTTAGTTAATAATAATGTGTCAATATTGGTTCATTAATTGCAGTAAATGTTCCATATTAATCTAAGATGTGAATAATAGGGTATATTGGGTATTAGATATATGGAAATGCTCTTTACTATCTTCTCAATTTTTTCTATAAATATAATGCTGTTCTAAAAAATGAAATATATAGCACTACAATAATTGGAATAATTTTCTCTAAGACCTTGTTTAGTCATTCCAGATGATAGAACATTGCGTGAAAAATGTTTTAACGTTAGGCTGAGGGACTTCAATTCCACCTCTGCCACTTTGTATATACGTAAATCAGCAAAATTTCTTACCTGAAAACATGGTACCCTTAACATGTGCAATGAAGATAAAAATAACAACCTGAAGAAGTGACAATGAGGAATAAATTAACTCAAATAAATGGAGCACAGCAATGCCAGTCGTAGACAACTTAAATAATCTGCTCAAGAATATAGAATTGGAATATAGAGAATGAGGATTTGAATCTGGCTTTGTCAGATCCCACTGCCCATATTATGCTACACTGGTTTTAATTAAAAACAAAAACAAAAACAAAAACAAAAAACACCAGAATTCAACCATTAGAGCAGCACAGTTTGGCACAATTATTTGCTTCTATATCCCCTCAGATGAGCTATATACCCTTCAGCAAAGACAATGTGAACATGGAGCCACTGTGTAATAATCATTGTGAGTCCCTCCCCTGAGATCTGGTATAAATGCTGACAGTGGAGGTGATATAAAGACTATTAGAAGTAACGAAGACATAGATATGAGGAAACAAGAGCAAAAAGGGATGTAGAATATTGGAAGGGAGGCAGAGGATTAAAAAACTATATCTACTAGACTTCAGCTGAATTATCTTTATTTCTGGCTTTCTGAAACTAGATTGCTAAATTCAATTCAATTCAACACACTCTGATTAGGTATCTATCATGTATCTCAAGGTGAACACAGCACATATTCTGGCATGTAAATTTTATTTAACATCACATAATTTAAAGCAAATCCCTTTTTTAAAAAAATTCGAGTAAGTAGCTTGTATATTTAATTGTAAACAATCCAAGAGCAAATGAATTTCTGAAACACTTCACAGGAGTGCTGTGGTTGTAACACAACTCTACAAACTACAACCTTAGCAATCCCCAGTTCACACATTCTTTCCTCTCTACCATGAGGTTTGAAAAATACATGTCTAGGATCACAAGAGGGATTGAGGGCAATACAGGGCTGAATATGGCATGACTGCTCTTCTCTAGCTGCTGAAACACAGATAGACAAGGCAGACACACAAATAGTATGACACATTTTGCGCAATGGTAGAGATCTGAAAGTACAGAGATAAGAACCATTAACTGAGTTCTTACTGTGATCCCACCCAGCCAATTTAATCTGAGACCTTAAGTGAAGTGGTGTACAGCGATTGCTTTACAAAACAACTACTGATGTACTGAGCAAAATCGCGGCACACCTTGTGGAAGACAAAAGGCAAATTCAGTTTCATTTTGTTAATTTTTTTTTTTTTAATTGGAGGACATCATCCTAGTTAAGAGGGAAAAAAAGTAACTGAAGTAGAATTAGGTTACCTAAAGAAAATTTTAGGGTATTTTAAAAGATGTCTTCCCCAAAACATTAAAAACCATCATGTGTGGGTTTGTGTGTCTGTAAAATAGATTAAAAAGGCCGAACCTGTGTAGTGAACTATACATATATAAATCATAATCACATATATGAAGTTTGAATATATAACTTTAAACAAGGTTAATCATAAAAATGTTACTATGACCTGTAACACTTTATGACTATATGTGTATTAGAACTCATTAGGATTTTTATATAACTTCCTTCCATTGTGAATTATGGAGTTATTCTCATTTTTTTCTTTTTTCTGCATCTGAGCTTCATCAACTGTTTCTGAGAAACAGAGGTTGAAAAGCACTAGGAAAGAAATTCACTAACAGAACATAATCTATTTTTGGACTTTAGCTCATTCTGACGTGAATGCAAGATCTACTGCAGCTACAGTACCTGGGAATTTCCTGTACTTAGTAAACAAGGTCAATAGCATTCACTCTATCTAGAGCTGTAAAATTCAGCCAGTATTTGGCATAGGTTTTAATGTAGGATTGAAAAATGCTTGAAAGTTTTGCAAGTTGCCAAATCAGGTCATTGTAATGAACAAAGAGAAGCCTAAGTAGAAAATGCTTTAAATATTCAACAAAGCAAGCAAGGAAAAGGAGAAAGAGTAAAGAAGGAGAAAAGGAAGAAAGGTGTCTTAGTCTGCTCAGGATACTATAGCAAAAAATCACAAACTGGATGGCTTATGAACAATAGAAATTTATTTCTCAGAGTTCCAGATACTGGGAAATCCAAGCTCATGGTGTTGGCAGGTTCAGTGTCTGGTGAGAACCTTAGGATATTCTACTACCGGGACTGCAGCACATATCATGTGTGTCAAGCAAAAAAAAAATGTTACTATGACCTGTAACACTTTATGACTATATGTGTATTAGAACTCAAACACAGTCGAGAATAGCAGGAAATCACCAAGCCACAGGACACAAGAATAGAACGTATCAAGGACAATACTGATTTGAAGATATGGGTCTTTTTTTTTTTTTTCAATTAGAGTTGGCACTTAAGATTATTTTATAATAGTTTAAGATATATAGCATAGCAGTTAGATATTTCTATAATTTAAAAAGTAATTCTAATTAGTCTAGTACCCACCTAGCACTATACATAGTTATTACAATATTATTGACTATATTCCATTTGCTGTACTTCACATCCCTGTGAGTATTTTGTGATTACCAATTTGTACTTAATTCTTTCACCTTTTTCACCCAGCCGCTCAATCTCACTCCCATCTGGAAAATCAGTTTGTTCTCTGTATCTAAGACTCTGTTTCCATTTTATTTGTTCATTGATTTTGTTCTTTAGATTCCACATATAAATGGGCTCATATAGTATTGTTTTTGTCTGACTTATTTTTACTTAGTATGCTCAACCTCTATATCCAACTCTGTTGTTGTAAATGTTAAGATTTTTATTTTTTTTATGACTGAGTAATATTCCGTTGTATATTTGCACCATGTATTCTTTAAAGAATCATCTATTGATGGGCAATTAAGTAGCTTCCATATCTTCATTATCGCGAAGATGTAGTGAACATAAGGGTACATATATCAAGTTAGTGTTTTGGATTTCTTTGGACAAATACCCATAGTAGAATTGCTGGGTCATAATTCAGTTCTATTTCCAATTTTTTGAGGAATCTTCGAACTGTTTTCCATAGTGCCTGTACAAATTTGCACACCAACCAATAGTGCACAAGGGTTTCCTTTTTTCCACATCCTCACCAACACTTGTTTGTTGATTTATTGATGATAGTCATTCTAACAGATGTGAAGTGGTATCTCACTGGGGTTTTAATATGCATTTTTATAATGATAATTGACATTGAGCATCTTTTCATATGTCTATCCGCTATCTGTATCCTCTTTGAAGAAATGCCTATTTAGGTCATGTGACCATTTTTTAAATTGGTTCGCTTGATTTTTTGGTTTTGAGTTGTATGAGTTCTTTATAAATTTTGAATATTTGCCTCTTATTTGTTGTATCATTGGTGGATATCTTCTCTTATTTAGTAGGTTGTCTTTTATTTTGTTGACGGTTTCCTTTACTGTGCAAAAATATTTTTAGTTTGATATGGTTGCATTTGTTTCTCTTTTTGTTTGTTTTTCTTGTCTGAGAAGATAAATCAGAAAACAAAATTACTAAGAACAATGTCAAAGAGTTTACTGCCTATGTCTTCTTCTGGGAGTTTTATGGTGTTGGGTCTTATATTTACCTCTTTAATCCATTTTCAGTTTATTCTTGCATGTGGTGTAAAAAAGTGATCCAATTTAATTTTTTTTTGCACATATAGGTACAGTTTCCCCAATACCATTTATTAAATAGACTGCATTTATCCTGTTGTATATTCTTGACTTCTATGGCATAGATTAAATGACAATATAGGCATAGATATATTTCTGGGTTCTCTATTCTATCCCATTAATCTATGAGTCTGTTTTATGTGATTACCATGCTGTTTTGATTATTGTAGCCTTGTAGCATAATTTGATATCAGGTATTGTGATATCTCTAACTTTGTTCTTCTTTCTTAAAACCGTCATGACTATTCAGGGTCTTTTGTGGCTCCATTTAAATGTTGGATTACTAATTCTAGTTCTGTGAAAAATGCCATTGTTATTTTGATAGGAATTGCATTGAATCTGTACATTGCTTTGAGCAGTATGGACATTTTCACGATGTTAATTTTTACTATTCATAAGCATGGTATATGTTTCCATTTATTTGTATTGTCTTCAATTTTTTTCTTCAGTGTCTTATAATTTTCTGAGTACAGGTCTTTTATATCCTCAGTTAAACTTATTTTTGGGTATATTTTGATGCAATTGTAAATGAAATTATTTTCTTAATTTCTCTTTCTGAGAGTTCATTATTCACCTATAAAAATGTAAACAATTTCTGAATATTAATTTGTATCCTGCTACTTTACTGAATCCATTTATCAGTTCTAACAGGTTTTTTAGTGGAATCTTTAGGGTTCTCTGTATATAGTATCATGTCATCTGCAAATAATGACAGTTTTACTTCTTCATTTCCTATTTGGCTGCCTTTTAATTCTTTTTCCTGTGTAAATTCTGTGGCTAGGAGTTATTATATTATGTTGAATAAGAATGGTGAAAGTGGACATCTTTGACTTGTTCCTGATTTTAAGAAAAAATATTTTTAGCTTTTCCCTGGTGAGCATGATATTAGCTGTGATTTTTACCAAATATGATCTTTATTATGTTGAGGTATGCTCCCTCTATTCTCACTTTTCTAAGGTTTTTTATCATAAATAGATATTGGATTTTGTCAAATGCTTTTTCTGCATCTATTGATGATTATATAATTTTTATCTATCTATTTGTTGATGTGGTGTATCACATCAATTGATTTGTGGATAATGGAGAAATATTGCACCCCAGAAATAAATCCAACTTTATCATGGTGTATACTCCTTTTAATATCTTGTTGAATTTGGTTTACTAATTTTTTTTTAGAATTTTTGCATCTATTTTCATCAGAAATATTAGCCTATATTTTTCTCTCTTTTTTGGTAATATCTTTGGTTTTGAAATTTGAGTAATGATTGCCTCATAAAATTAGCTTAAGGGTGTCTCTCCTCTTGAAATTTTTGGAACAGTTTGAAAAGAGTAGAAGGCAATTATTCTTCAGTAAAAATTACCTGTGAACCATCTGGTCCAGAACTTCTGTTTGTTGAAATTTTTTTGATTACTGATTCATTTTTGTTAGTAATATTAAGTCAGTTCAGATTTTCTTTCTTCTAGACTCCATCTTAGGACATTTAATGTTAGTAGGAAAGTATCGATTACAGATTGTCCAATTTGTTGGCAAATAATTGCTTGTATTTTCTTCTCATAATCCTTTGTATTTTAATAATGTCAGTTGTCACTTCTCCCCTTTCATGTCTCATTTTATTTATTTGGGTCCTCTTTTTCTTGATAGTTTGGTTAAAGTTTTATAAGGTTTGTATATCTTTTCAAAGAACCAGCTCTTGGTCTAATCGATCTTTTGTAATTTCTTTTTAGATTCTATTTTGTTTATTTTCACTCTGATCTTTATTATTTCCTTCTTTTTACTACTTAGGGCTTTCTATGTTGTGCATTTTCTAGTTCCTTAAAAAATTCGGTTAGATCATTTACGTGAGGTTTTTTTCCTTCTTTTTTTTAAAAACATATATATATTTTTATATGATGACATTGGTTAACAAAATATGGTAAGTTTCAGCTGTACATTTTAACAGTAAGGTATGTATATATTTACATTGTGTGTCCACCACCCATATTTAGATTTCTTTCTGTCACTACATATTTGATGCTTTTTATCCCATTTATCACCCCCTTGACCTTTCCTCCCTACACTCAGGTAACCCCACTAGTCTAAGGTCTATCACCATGAGTCTCTGTTTGTTTGTCCTGTTCATTTGTTGCTTTTAGGCTTATATCCTACATATAAGTGATATCATGTGATTTTCAACATTTTCTGTCTAGCTTATTTTACTTAGCATGATTATCTTGAGGTCCATCCAGGTTGTCGCAAATAGCAGTATTCCATCACTTCTTATGGCTGAGTAATATTCCATTGTATATATGTAGCACAGCTTGTTTAGCCAATCAGCTATTGTAGGACACTTTGTTTGTTTTCATGTCATGGCCACCATAAATAATGCTGCTATGAATATCGGTGTGCAAATATCTTTTCAGATACGAATTTTCAAGTCTTTGGGGTAAATACCCAGCAGAGGGATTGCTGGAGTATATGATAGATCATTTCTTAGGTTTTTTTATTATTAATATAGGCTTGTATTGCTATGAATTTCCCCCTTAGGACTGACTGCCTTCACAGTATCCCATAGATTTGGGTTCATTGTGTTTTCATTTTTATTTCTCTCAATGTATCTTCTGATTTCTTCTTTGATCTCATTGTTAACCTCTTCATTGTGTAGTAGCATGTTATTTAGCCACCATGAATTTCAGTTTGTTTGTTTTTTTATAATTAATTTCTAGTTTCATACCATTGGTGAGAGAAGACACTATGTATGATTTCAATCTCTTAAATTTATTAGAATTTGTAGCCTAATATGTGGTCTATCTTGAAAAATGTTCCATGTGCACTTGAGAAGAACATATATTCTGCAGCTTTGGGGTGGAATACTCTGAAATATCAATTAAATCCATCTGGCCTAGTGTGTCATTTAAGATTGCTATTTCTTTATTGATTTTCTGTCTGGAAGATCTGTCCATTCAAGTCAATGAGGTGTTAAAGACCCCTACCATGACTGTATTACTGTCAAATTCTCCCTTATGTCATCAATATTTGCTTTATATATTTAGATGCTCTTTTGTTGGGTGCATAAATGTTTACTAGGGTTATATCCTCTTGTTAGATGATCCCTTTGTCATTGGGTAATGTCTTTATCTCTTATTATAAACTTTATTTTAAAGTCTATTTTATCTGACATGAGTATTACTACCCCAACTTTTTTTTTTCATTTCCATTCCCATGAAATAATTTTTTTTCATTCCTCTACTTTTTATCTGTGTGTGTCTTTCCATCTAAAGCAGGTCTCTTGTAGATAGCATATGTAGTAGGTCATCTTATTGATTCAGTTAGACTATTTAATCCATTTACATTTAAAGTAATTATTGATAGCTAGGTAGTTATCACCATTTTATTATTTATATTTATGTTCTTTCTTTTTCTATTTCCCCTTCTTTTTTAAAGAAATCACTTAAACTTTTCTTATAATACTGGCTTAGTAGTAATGAACTCCTTAAGCTTTTTCTTGTCTTGGACTCTTCATCTCACCTTCCATTTTAATTGACAGACTTGCTGGGTAGATAAGTCTTTTTTATAGGTCCTTGCTTTTCATCACTATGAATTTTTTGTGCCAGTCCCTTCTGCCCTGCAAAATTTCTGTTTAGAAATCAGCTGACAGTCTTATGGTAGCTTCTTTTTAAGTAACCCGGTTCCTTTCTCTTTCTGTGTTTAGGATTCTCTCTTCATTTTTGATCTTTGCTATTTTAATTATTAGGTATCCTGCTGTGGGCCTGTTTACATTCACCTTGTTTGGGACTCTCTGCACTTCCTGAACTTATATGTCTATTTCCTTCTCCAGATTATGAAGGTTTCAGTGATTATTTCTCTAAATAATTTCTCAATTCCTTGTCCTTCCTCTTCTCTGATATCTTATGATGTATTTGATGTTGTCCCAGAAGCCTCCTAAGCTATCTTCATTTTCTTTTTAAATTCTTTTCTTCTTCTTCTTCCTCTTCTTCTTCTCCTCTTCTTCTTCTTCCTCTTCTTCTTCTTCTTCTTCCTTCTTCTTCTTCCTTCTTCTTCTTCTTCTTCTTTTTCTTCTTCTTCTTCTTCTTCTTTTCTTCTTCTTCTCTTCTTCTTCTTCTTCTCTTCTTCTTCTTCTTCTTCTTCTTCTTCTTCTTCTTCTTCTTCTTCTGCTATTCTGATTGGGTGATTTCTACTACCTTGTCTTTTAAATCACTGATTTGATACTCTGTTTTATCTAATCTGCCATTTATCCTTCTAGTGTATTCTTTATTTTGGTTATCGTATTTTTTTTATTTACAACTGATTCTTTTATATAGTTTCTATATCCTTCCTTCTGCTTACTATTTCTTTGTTGAAATTCTCACTGAGATCATCTATTTTTCCCTTAAATTCATTGAGTATCCTTATAAACTTTGTTTTGAACTCTGTATCTAAAAGGTTGCTTGCCTCTATTTTTTTTAGTTTTTTTTTTTTCTGGAGTTTTCTCCTATTTTTTTTATTTGAGACTTTGGTCTCTTTTTTTCTCATTTTGGCTTCCTCTATGTTTGTTTCTACATCTTAGGTAGATGCGCTGTGTCTCCCAGTCTTGGCCAGGCAGCCTTATGTAGTAGTTGTCCTGTGTAGCCCAATGTCACAATCTCTCTGATCACCTAGTCCAATTGCTTCATGAGTGTCCCTTGTGTAGACCGTGTGTGCTCCCTTGTGGTATTTGATCCTTGATTGCTATTGGCAGATCAGTGGTGGGATTGATTCTCAGGCTGACTGTATGTGATATTGGCCATTCCCATAGCATATGAGCTGCTGTATGGGAGCTAACTCCATAAAGTGGAATTTGTCCCAGTGGGCTCACGTGCTTGTTGAGATCATCCTTTGTGTATGCTGCTTGCGGTATGGTAACCAAGTGGTTCTCTATTGTGGTCTCAGGCATGTTGGTTCTGAGTCCCTTGGGAAAGGATCCTGTGCAGGCCAATGTCAGCTCAGCCTGTGACCAGCCTGAGTATACCTGGTAGGAGCTTCAAAACTATCTGTAATTGGTCACTGCTGTGCTGAACCTGGAGATGCATAGGAGAGGCTATGTGAAACAAGACTTACTGCCACCAGCACTATGTCTGGGCCAGCTCAGCGAAAGTCCTAGATCACCCCAAGACCTAAACTGCCTGCCAGTTGCCCTTAAGGCTCAGTAGTTGAAAGATACTAGGGCACTATGCAAGTTGTATGAAGTGAGGTTCCAGGAACTCACCAGGGTGGGGCAAGTTGTGTTCACCAGGTTAGTGCAGATTCAGTTTTGGTGCCATTGTTGAGCCTGTGTGCACTCACGAAAAGCTCAGATTGCATCAAGGCCAGTTGCCACTTATCTCAGGCCCACAGACCCCTGAGATTTGTTCAAGAAATATTGTAGCTTGGGCTCGGGTTGGCTGCCCACAGAAAGTGTCTTTGAAAGTGTGAGAGCAGAAGCCTGTTGATTGCTGCTGAAGACGCCTCCTGCCATGTGTGGGGTGACGCTGGTTGCTCAATCACAAAAATACCTTCAGCAATGCTTGAGTTGGGTTGCACGGGGAGATCTCAGAGTGTCACCAGGGTAGGATGAGAAGAATTCACCAGGCCAATACAGATTCAACTTTGGCCATGTAGGAGGAAGGATCAACACAGGGATAATGGTGGCTGTCCCTCCATTCCTTACCCTGAAGCCACACAATTCAGTCTTTCCTTGTATGTCTTTTGAGTCACTTGAGCTGCTCTCCCTTTGCCAGAACCCAGAATGAGTGTCTGTATGCAAGCAAATTTGTGCTTCTGTGCTCTAGCCCTTTAAGATGATGTCTGGATTTTCAGCAGCCTTTTATTTCAATAAAACAGTTTGAATCCTTGCTGATTTTCACAGTCAGATTTTGTGAGGACTTCTCTTCTAGGCACTGGAACCCTGGGCTGGGGACCCCAGGGTAGGCTGAGAACCCCTTGTTACTCAAGGGGCACCTCTGCAGCTGGGATATCCCACCTGATACTCACGGCCACATATGGATGTGGGGTCAGCCTGTTTCACATCTTCACCCCTCCTACCAGTCTCATTGTGACCTCTTCTCTAGATCCTTAGTTGTTGGGGTTCTATTCAGCTAGTTTTCAGATAATTCTCCAGGTTTATTGTTGTATAATATAGATGTAACTTTAATATGGTAATGGGAGGAGGCAAACACAGCCTTTATCTACTCTGCCATCTTGACTGGAACTCCTCAAGGATCATTTCTGTACTGGCATTTTTATGTTGCTTTTGCAAATTCAGAGAAACACATTCACAGTTCAGACATGGAAAACTTAGTAAATACAGTTAGGAGCAAAAGTATTTTCTGACACCTTAAAATTACCCATAACTATACAACAGAATTTTCTCCTAAATTTTTAAATTTTATACTAGATTTGATTAACCCTATGCTCAACTTGTTACATGAATTCACTTTCCTTTTGCTAACTGAAGTGTTTTTTTTGTGGTGTCAATAACTATAGTAGATATGTACTAAATTATTTAAGGGTTAGACCTTTAAAACTTGAGAAGTAAAGCGAATTTTAGGGATGTGAATATAAATGTTTTTCTAAGAAATAATGGCATAGAATTTATTGTATTTAGTTGCATGTATATCTGACACTCCTCTACTAAGTTTAATGGACAGATTTTTTAAACTTTAAATTGTAGTCCTAGAATCAGGGTCTTTTTTTCCCCATCTCTCAGTTCAGCCACATGTTCTATTGGCTTTATTCTTATTAAAGATACCTTATGTGTTAGTAAAGGTAGATGCCCAAAGAATGTCAGTATTATGTGATTTATAAGGTTCTGGAACTCAAAGAGAGAAAAATCTTTCTTTCACAGTGATAAACTCAATCCTCAATAAAGAACATTTATTGGCCTTGTGCAATCATAAGCCTACATGTAGATTAATTATTGTTTTTAAGTTACACAAATCTTAAAATTGCTTTTTTTGTGGTGAAAAAAAGAAGGGCCAAGTATTTAACAATACCATCTGGTAAAGGGGGTGAGTTGCAACCCTGAAAAATAAAGGTACTAAGGAAATAAATAAACATAATTTATACATATCTACTTTACTTAATTTTCTTACTTTCAGTCTTCTCATTTGAAAAATATGCATAACAATAATCTTACTGCTCCACTGGGAAGACTGAATGAGAGAACACATGTAAGTATCCTGGCACATGGGAGGTATTCAATAAATATTAATTCCTCTCTTATCAAGTGAAACTGAAGAACATGATGATTGAATCTAAGAACATATGATCAGTTATAATCATCTGGGATATGTTTATAAATAGTATGCCAACAGTAATAAAGACATGTAAATAAATAAATAAAATTCTGTCTTAAAATTTTAGTTCAAGAGTTAAAGGAAAATCATAAGTCACTAAATTACTGGAAGTTGTAAACCTTGTAAAGCAATTTGTTTTTGCCTGACTAACTTATTACACTTCATGGTCCCTTATTATTCCATACAATTTTATCACTAACGAAAATGAAATTACAATGCAACATAGCCTCATGAAATTACTAGATGATTCACAATTTTTACATTCCAGAGTTAATCATAAATGTTTTTCTCATTTTAGAAAGTCTTTAATGCCAGTCTTACTATTTACGTCACAGTTAGCATTAGCACTCAAAACTTTCATTTAAATACACACAACTAATGATACTCTAGTCTTGACAAAATAGCTATTTAATGTCCTAAATAGACACAACTGCTAGGTGAACTGTTTCAAAGTAATTGGCAAGACAAGAATAATCTATCAAGAAAATTTCTATATGCTTTCTAATTGAAAGGCCAGTGTCTATATATTTTGTGTCTTCCTCTTTACATAGCTTTTCTTCCCATTCAGCTTTTTCACATCCTGCACATTCAGAAAAGCTCAAGTGCAATATCTCCACATTTATCAAGACTCCATAAATTATCATCCCCAATTGAGTTGTGGAAATGATCTTATATGCTAGCCAAAATAAATGCTCTCAAGGTATATTTTTAATAATTCTTTTAGAAAACACTTACATATTATATCTTACATTATAAAAATTATAGTCTAGGACTTTCTCATTAATGCTATTGTACTCCATAAGATTTCCAGAAACAGGACAGAGATGACAGTCATTCGTAGTAATTTGGAATATTTCATTTTCCTAGTGGATTTTTTCAAAGACCAATGAATCTGTAGCTAAACTCAGAAGAATATACTTTGATCCAGAAATACATGAATCAAACTTTAAATAGATAGAAAATTTTTAGGTCCATCTTTTTTTCAAAATCATATTTTCTTAGAAATGCAAGGAAAATTACTTCACTAAAAAAACCTCCAACCAATTTAGAATTTCTAGAGCAGAAAATGAGACCTTGTTTTGAAAGCCTTAGACATCTAACTTTACAAAAAATATATGGTTTTCTCTAAGGAACATAAAGGATTTTAGCAAGATGGCTATGGAACACTGCCAAGAATAGCGTAGGAAAAAATCAGTCAAATAGAAGAACCAAAAGAGAGATACATACATAGATGTTAGGTATAAAAGATAGTTTCCTACATTAACTGTAAAAACTCTTTGATATGGATTGACAGATGAAATAAAATTATAACCAGTTTTGGGTTTGCTTCATTTTTTAAATATAAAGCTTTTAAATTTTCATAATTTAACAATTATCTTTAAACTTCGATCTCCAGTATATTAAAAAATGAAAGAGTTTAAATTGTGTCTTACTTTTTTAATGCCCTATAGCAACTGATCCAACTAGGGGAAAAATAATTGTTAAATAAATTAAAATATATATTTTACATGTCTGTGAGAACACTTAATGCTACATATTATAAAATTATAATATAATATTTTGAGATAAAGATAACAGTATGTATCATTAGAACATATACTATTTTCATTAAAAATATAATTTAAACTAGGATTTAGACAAAAAGATAAAAATAACACCTTTATAAATTATAATCCTTAGGAGTGAAAATGTGATCAGTATAATAAAATGTTCAGTGTTGTGAATAGAATTTTCAGTTTTATTATGAAGTTTGTAAGTAATTGTTGATGTTGACTTAATGACACAGAAAGACTAATGTACCTTTGGTTACTAAATTGATGCCTTCTTTCTGAATATAAACTGCCCCAATCATGATTTTTACAAAAGTAAGCATATCTGAATTAGAAATCTAGTGTAGTCAGCCATCATTGTATGGACAAACTCATCTTCTATGTAATGGATGGTCTTTTGTTAGAAACAGAATGATCAACCTAAAAAACATGTAGTTACCAGAATAATTATTTTAGAGTATTTTCAATAACCAACGATGATTAAATCAGAGATTCCCAGTGGGAAGCATGAGAATTAATCGCATAAAGAAAATGAGTTTGAAATCAATGTGCATTCTGCTAGTATAGCATTTTATAGTTACTATTATATTGCTCTTTTTTTCCTTTTACATTTCCTGAAAGTTATTGATAATTTTAAAATCTGTGGTGCATCTGAATAAGAGCTCAAACATTACTTTCTCTAAGAAATTGAAAATGGAATAGATGGCAAGAATGTCACCCAATATAAAATTGAGATAATGGTCTCCCATATATAGTATGCTTCAAACATAAATCATTACTCTTAGTGACGTGCAAGAATTGACAAAGGTGAAATCTCTGCTACAGCCAGAAAAATACAAGCTGCATTCATATACAATTACTAGGCTTATTGTTTTGACAGAAATAGTTTATCCATTCAAACATTTGTTCAGATTTAGACTATTTATTTTGCTGATTTTTCTTTAAATTGAAAAGTTTTTGAATGAAGTAATTGACCTAGCCAATTGATTTGGTTTCCTGTAGTCACATCTTTAATGATGATAGCTAAAGAAATAGAAAATAACTCTTATGTATAATATATAATACAAAATAGAATTTTCAAAACCAAATATTTATAGAAACAGGGCAAATAAGGTAAAAATTAGTGAATTATTCTATTGTAGCTAACTGGAAAGTTCATGAGATATCTAGAAAGAACAACTGATAAGTTCTAGAAACACATTAGCCACTCAAGTCTACCTGAGACTTGCCATGCAGAAATGTAGATGTAGAAATGCTATAATGTTAGATTCAGCAGCAGGATTTCTAGAAATTCCAGTTTTCAAGAAAATAAAAAGCTAGCTACATATGTGACATATTGTTATCATTAAGTGCTGAGAAAAAATCAAATACTTTTAGAAATGGAGATGAACATTGACTCCCTCTCTTTCTATAGACCTCTTTGTCTATGTTGTAAATTTATTTATATATATTTATATAAAATATAATATAATATAAATTAAATATACATATATATGTGTGTGTATGGAGAGAGAGAGAGAATTTACTTCTGATTCACATCCATCCTAGAGTTTATTACCTTGCCTTTCAGTGTTATTCAATACTACTTACTTCTCACTTCTTTTTCACAAGGAAGAAGTGAAAGGTTATTTTTATCTTTTAGTAAATTTATAGAAATGCAATATGTATCAGTTAAATGAAATAAATATACAGTAGACACGTGTTAATAAATGTGACCGGTAAAGATCACATTGTGTCACTTATGAGGACAATTGGACAGGTTTCTTAGACTCCCAGTTAAGTGACCCAGTTACTTTTGTAATATAATACCTAAGAGCCCATAAGAAAAATCATTTTCAAAAACAATTGACGTGAACAGGAGAAACTAAATGTCACATAATCTCTCACCTCTAAGTCCAGCTTCTACCACCAAGAAGGAAGAGACCATTCTTCTCAGCTTCAGGGAAAATGGAGCCAGCGTCCCTATAGTTCATGAGATCAGGCACATTTAAGTGCTCCAGAGCAAATGATAGGATGACCATCCTCCTCCACAGAGAGGATCATATAAATAGATTATCCTTTCTTTAGATGGTGATTTGATAAATATTTAAATATCAGTCTTTAAATAATAATAAACATTAGGGAAATGAATAAAATAAAGAATGAAAGCACAATGTGAAGAATGATATGTGGCCATTACAAAATGCATGTTTTTGGATTATGTAATGGTATGGAAAATGCTTTCAACATAATATCAGTCAAATAGGTTACAAATTTATAGCCTACAAATACTTATAGTATATATAAAATGTCCATTAAAATCTATAGGTTACGTACCTATTTTAGAAAGTTATCTTCATTTAGTCTAGATCTCTATTTCTATGTATATCGACATCTCTATTTTTGTAATAGTACTATTAAAATTATGATACTGGAATGAACAAACTTGTACATAAATATTCTCTGTACTGATTTCTATGAGAAGTTCTCCTCTGCCCCCTTTCAATAAAGTACATATGCAATGTATATATATGAAATCTAGATATATGCCCATATACTTATATATTTCCAAGAGAAATATCTGGAAGTCATCTTCAACTTTCTTGGCCCTCCAACCAATCAGTTACTAATTCCTATAAGTCTACCTCATTTACACCTTTCTAATGTCCCTTCTTTTTTCCATCTTTCCTGTCATTGCCCTTCACTATTTCTCATATGGATAACTGAAACTATAATAATCTATAATAATCTATTTTATCTGTTGTTTCTGTAATATCCAGACATTTCGCCTTTCCAACCCTCAACACTTGCTGATTATTATATCTTATCTTCTAAAATTTCATCACTATAAAGAAAACTTTACCCACATTCCAACACCCTAATTCTAAGTCTAAGATAGGTTAACTTTCTCTCTCAAATTCATTGTTTGTGCCTCTATCATAATTATATTTATATAGTATTATATGTATCTATTTATGTCTTGCATCAGGACAAAAGAACATGACTTTGTCTTGTATCTCAATTCTTATAGCAAAGTGCCTGACATAGAGGATCTCAATAAATAGTTGCTTAAAAACTGTTTAATTTTAGAGTAAGACAAGATGATCTTAGATTAGAGTAACAATCACTAAGAAATCTTTCTCCACCTGCTTTTTGATAAATAAATTTAAGAAAAGTAAGTGTTAGTTCAAAACCATTACAGATGAATTTTCAGAGTAAAGGTCTCTGAGAACATCACACCAAGTAAAATCTTTAAAAACATTCAAGCTAATTTCCAGGTGCTTTCTAACAATGCTCTCTGCACCTGAAGACAGATAAAGAATTTCAGGGTAGAGAAGGCTTTCAAAAGTTAATACCAATATTCGTTTTACTATAACATTGAGAGAATACCATGGGTAGTCATTCAAATAATTGGATTAAATAAATTAAGGAATTCCCAAACAAGCTTAGATATTCTCTTCCCCACCACACACCCCAGGTTGAATGATACATAGCAAATGGCTATAACATTCCTCCCAGGATCCATATCCCATTGCACTGTCACTTTGTATCTCTTCCCACCAAGTGTGGCATACACTGCCCTATCCCTTGAATCTTGGCTTGCACTATGATTTGTTTTTATCAATAGTCTATAGTAGAATTGGAGTCATGCCACTCCAAAATTTAGTCGTGCTCTCTTTCACTCTTTCCTTCTACCAAGCCATCATGAGAACAAGCCTAGGGTGCTCTGCTGGATGATGAGTGACACATGACCCAGTCAAAAGTGTCATCCCAGCACATCTACTTAACTCAGAAGCAGAACCCTCTGAAATCTTTACATTCCTTTTGATTTGTAACTAACCAAAGAAGCATAAGAGTGCCCAGTCATAATAACAGAAAACAATAACTGTCCAATTGAGCCCAGACCAATTTGCTGAGCCACAGAATCACAAACTAAATAAATAAACAGCTGTTATAATAAGGCACTAAATTATGAGGTAATCTGTTAATAAATAAAAACTAATTGATATAACCTTCTTGTGCTTTGGTTTCCTAATATGTAAAATGACAATATTAACTATCATATATGAGTGATATGGGTATAAAATTAACAAACATTAAAATAATTTGGATAGTGCCTGACACACAGTGAGAACTAATAATGCTGACTATTGTTATGTCAGTTTAACACACCTCTGCTTAGAATGTTATTCAAAGATTCTCAGTTCTGAACTCATATTTCAAATATGATTTCTGAATATACTATTTAGAAAAAGAAGTGAGAAAACATGATTACAATTACATAGAACATGTAATATCTTCGTCATTCTTAGGGGCAGCATGACCCAGACATTAATGTTACCCAAGAACTACTAACTTTAACTTACATCTTTGCAAATATTGCATAGGCGGGTAAATGGCCTATATCTAGAAGAATAGCTTACAAATTTGGATTTGCATTAAATGTCTGTAGAATGTCCAGGTGTTTTATATGAAGGCACTTCATATACTATTGGCAATATTTTAATCAGCATTTACTGAGGACTTACTGTACTTATTAAATCATACTAGGGTATTAAGTCAATATCTTCATAATAACCTATGAAATAGGTTACACATAAATAATCAAAGTTAACTATGTCTAGAAAGTAAGTTAAAACACTAAAAAAAGTCAAAATCATAGATTCAGGCACAGATGTGATTTTGAAATCATGGGCATATAGGTATGAATAACAATATTGAGTGAAAGAGCAATAAACCCTTATATCCTTGACTCTTAAACAATGCTGGTAAATGATATCTAAATAAACATTAGGATAATTTTATATTATGCCTATATGCTTTCACATCATTTCTTTTCTGTTATTCTTCTCTTAATGGGGTTCTAATCCATGCCCTTTTTCAAAACTTGTTAGAATGTAGAGGAAATGTACTACTTAGAAAGTGTGTAATTTGAAAAAATTCTAAACAATAATAATAATGTTCTCTTATTCTTTATCACACTGAAAACACAAGTCTATATAAAACTGATATAAATTTTAATCTAGAAATTAAAAATAGATTTTCTGTGAGTTGTTTTGACAACTTGAAGGAGCACTAAAATTTTAAAGATATCAACAAATTTGTATTAATGTATAAGTTAGCTTTAGATTGTAAGAAAAGTGACAAAAAATAAAGTAATAATATATTAGACAACTCTGAAATTGCCTCATGAGAATTGAGAACTCAATGACAGAAATTAGTATATTAGTATATTCCTTAGTTAGGAATCTTGAATCTGGTAATCAAAAGGTAGAAATTGGATTGGCTTCTGTTAGCATCCTTAATATTCCAACTAGAAAAATAGTTGCTTTATCTTCCTATAACTGTGCTGGTTTTAGAGAATTAATTTCTCCAATGATGACTTTTTTCTACCAGGGGATTAAGTAAGAATTTCTGTGAACTGGAAGCTGTAATCTCTACTAGGCCGCTTGGGACTCTTCATGCCACTGAGCTTATAGGCAAATAAGGAAGTTCCTCTTCTGGCTGGGGTAATTGTTCCTGGTTACCACAAGGAAATAGAGTTGCTATCACATAGGGAGCAATGGAAAGGTAATGCAAAGGTATATCTAGAGCCTAAGATATTATTGTTGAGAGCACTACTTAGGACTCCTATAGTCAGTAGTTAAAAAGTAATGAAAAGCTATGGCAAAGCAATATGTACAGAGTAATGAACACTAAAAACATTTCAATAGATAAGGTTTAGATCCTGCCCAGTAAAGAACCATGACCAGCTGAGGTAATACCTGATGGCAAAGGAAACAACATTCAAAGAAAGAAGTTCTAAATGTAAACTATAGCTGTGTGACCATAGGACAACAGTAGCTATGCATATTTTACTTTTGATTATGACATATACCTATTTGTAGGTATTAACTGTTTTTTTTACATTCTATGTTTATTGAATATTAGGCATATTAATAATAGTTAACATCTCAATTCAATATTTAAGTCATAGTATCACCAAGGGAAAACTGAGTAAGCTAAAAAAGCAATGAACAAAATCTTAAAGTAGATAAATGCCATATGGGACTTTGCATAGGCCCATTTACATAAGAGGAGTTGCATTGTGGTAAGCAGAGTGTGGTGTTGTTATGGTATTTATTTGGAAGCTAAATATGAGTTAAATGCCATTTATGGATGCTGAGTTGAACAAAGAGGTGGGCTGTATTGGATTGTCTATTGACAAATCAGTATTACCATAACCTCATTCTAAGTTTTCTCTGTGAGACAAAAGAGAAGTCAGAAATTACATTTCCCTAAATCCTTTGCCAATGGTTCCAGGTTAGAGTTTTCCAATGAAAGACATTCACTTGTGATTCAGAGGCTAAATAAAAAGGGGAGATGGTAATCTCTGCTGGCAATTATAGTGAGATATGTTGTCAGGTGTGTGACTCACAGCTGCTTCCCAGTAAGCTCTATGAACAGCTCAATCTGCTACTGCTGACAGAGATAATTGTTGGGAGCTTTCCAGAGACTCTTCATAATTTCAGCTGCCAGAAAAATCTTAAGAACCACCCAGTTTGTTACTTCAAACTGAGAAAAATCACTAGTAGTTTCTGTGACTTTTGCTTCTCCTGCTCTTCTAATTATTGGGTAAGCTCCCAATTCTCTATATTAATTAATTTAATGCCTTGAAGAAATATAATAGCTGATGTTTACTGACTAATATATTCTCATTAAGGACACGTTCGAGAATTTGCTCACACATCACTTTTGTCAGAGAACTTAGTGCAATGAAAGATGAGAAACCATGTGCCAGGTTAAAATCAAAGATTCTGTAACTAAGAAACAAGAAGAGAGTGCGTATCGATGGCAACCTCGCCTCAAATAATATCTGCTTTTGTGGGGAGGTTCTCTCTTCTCATTCTAGGGATTCTTTTAAAGCTATTTTTCATAGCACTATATTGAGGCCAGAAGCCTCAAGGTAAAGAAAATAAACGTCAGACATCTACATGAATAATATACTCTTAACCCCAATGAATTACTTTTAGTTTGATTTTCTCTGTTATTTTATTCAAGATGTCATTTTGAACCTCATCAAATTACACATGCACAAATATTACTTTATACCTTCCTGAGCCTCAGTTTCTTCAATTATTAAATAGAAATAATAACAATTTTGCCCTCCTTATTTCTCATGGATTTTTAGTAATAAAATGAGAATTGGTGTAAAAATAGTTTGTAACCAACAAAGCCCTATGCAAATATCAAGGATTAAAATTATTATTACTTTTGTAACTCTACCAAAGTGTTGTATTGATTTATTTCCCAAAATTGTTTTTGTCTCAGAAAGAGAGATCTGTACATGGCTCTGGCAATACAATGAAATGGATACAGTCTCCTTTTTTCAATTTCTTTTGGCATCTTTAAGCAACACGGAACAAAAATATTGGCATAGTCATATTTCCCATAACAGGATGACCCCAGCAGTGTGTTCTTTCCACTGGAAATGCTGCTTGTGAATCTTAACTTTCACGGTCAGTGCTTATGGGTTGACAGCTGGGATTTAAAATACTTGTAGCTAAATCATAAGAGCAGCTAAAAAGCACAGGCCGTCTGCTGCAGGTGTGCAGTAAAATACCCTCAAATTTATCAAATCCACATTGACACCCATTAACAAAACATTTAGCAGTGTAAATTTTCTTCAGTAGTCTTATTTGGGGTTAACTCCAAAATATATCTCTACACTTTGTGTGTTATTCACAGGAAATAGTCACTGTCCTCAGCCAAGCATATTCTGACAAAATGCTGTTCACGTGGCAACATCCATCAGACCCCATGAAAGCTGATGAACTGCACATCTTGGCTTTGCATCTCATCTGTCTGGACTGGACACTTATTGAATAGGTGCTTGCACTACAGTCAGAATTTTATCTATCTTATTACAATCCACTGCACTGACTTTATCAACCACAAAAATAGCCGGAGTATAAAATAAGTCTATGGCTTAAATTTACAGGAAGCTGAAGTTTATATCTGAAAGTTTATTTTTGCTCTACTTAAGTACATATATCTGTTTTGGGTATCATGGTATTCTAAATGTCATGTGTCTCATGTACTTATGATTCTCATGGACCATCTCACTGTGTTCTATTCTGGCCTAACCTTTCACAAATGCTCCAGGTACACCATAAAAACTCCCAACTAGAAATTTCAATTATTTTTAATTGGGAAATAGTTGAAATAATTTATTTTGTAATAAGCTCTAAATGATCTTCCATAAGGTCTTATATCTTAATAGAAGATGCTTTATAATTAAGGAGTGACCTCCTGAGCCAGCCATGTCCTAAATGCTTATTTCTCCAATGGGTTATGTTCAAATGTAGACTTATCAATTCCTACGATTCCCTCTTCTTCCATTTTGACAAAATATAAACAATAATAATGTACAAATGAATACTTATGGCTTTGAAAGCACTAAAAAAATCTCCCCCAAATGGAAATTTCTAGTAAAAGTTTTGTGGAAAATACCAAGAGACCTAAGCCTCTAGCCCTGCTGTGCCTACTTGTCATATGTGGTTATTTAGCACTCCCAATGTAGCTACTGAAAATCAAGATCTAAAATTTGAATTTAATTTGTTTGAATTTTCATTTAAAAACAAATGGTGTGCTTTTTTTTCATTGAACATATTTCTAAACTCATTTTAGCTTAAAAATTTAGTGCCTAAATTAATATGGCTATTAGTATAAAATAAAAAACATTATGAAGACTTATTATGAAAAATAGTAAAAAGTTTAAAATGTAAAATATCTTATTAATAATTTTAATATAGATCACATGTTGAAATGATGTTTTAAACATAAATAATTTAGATATAAATAGTTATTTAGATATAAATAAATAATGAAATAGTTTATTAAAACTAATATCACCTTTCTATTTACTTTTCCTTAACACAGCTCTATCAAAATTAAATATACATATGTTACTTGCATTATATTTTTATTGAATAGCGCTGCCAAAAGGACAAAGTCAACAACGTTCCTTCTCTCTTGATGTCTGACTTTACTCTCAGGAAAGTTTACTTTAAACTCTGATTTCTTACCCCATACAAGAGTCCTGATCCTTACTTACATCTCTACATTCTTCTTACTTTGTTCAGACACCTGCTTCAGTTAATAGTAATAACCAAAACTATGTTATAGCAGAAAGAGATCCTGATCCCAATGCCGCAGAAGGGAGAGTAGACATGGGAAAATTGCTACCCTCCATAGCAATATGTGTATGTACAGACACTGAAGGGTTAAGGCAGATAGATGATGATTTCGGACATCCTGAATTTTATCTGAATTCATTTCCCAACAAAATATCATAACAAATAATGTTATGATACTGAGTTATTTTAGTACTAAATCCCATGTTTCGTATACATTATAGCCTTTTTATCAATTGTTTAAGGGACCTAACTAAACCCTTAATGATATGTAAATAGAACCATACATTCTGAGTTCTAACAAACCATTTCAATATTCTTGCATGATTAATAAAAATAATCTGTATTTCAGTAAATAATAATCCTTGAAGTAATTTTGAAAAATATTTATTTCTGAATTAAGATTAGATTTGGATTTTTTTGTTGATATCAAAATTACATTTAAGAAATGAGCATAAACACCTGGAATTAAATAGTAGTCGTCTGGAGCAATGTCATTTCATTGTGTTACTGCTGAGGGAGATCTTAATACATTATAGCTCTAGTGGCGCTGGAGAGCCTCTGTCATTTCTGCCAACACAGTAACGTATTACTAATCAGCAAAGTTTAGGAGAAGCAAGATGTGCTGAAGTACATTTCAAGAGGCTACATGGGAGAGGGCCTATTGATGTGTGAGGTCATTTGATTGACAGTTGCCTGTTATATAACCTATTGTTAACTGTGCGTGTACCTTCCCAGAATTCAGTTCATTATAATTAGATGCATGAACTTCTGGATGTATCTATGACATTATAATGATGCCTTAATGAGGCCAAGGTGAAGAAAAGGTCGGAGTGTTCCTTACTGCACAAGCATTTGTGGCTATCCTAAACTGGTTGCTATGTTATGGTCATTTATTTCCTTGTACTCCAGGATGTAGGGGTACTGTTATTTGAAAAATGAGTTTTTTTCTGGGAGGTCTTAGGGACAGCATTTGGGTTGGACTGACTGTCGGTGTTGTCATTTCTATGGGTAAAGAGTTGGGCCTTCGCTCCCATGGTTTTACGGCTACCTAACTATCTAACAATTGCTTAACTCAAAAATAACCAAATTCATGATTTTAGATGTGCTACATATAATACCTTTGGGTTCTTTAAGGATGGCAACATACCTTCTTATGAGAAAAGATTGGCAGCAGGCATGAATCTCCTACTCAGTTACAGCTTAAACCAGAGGAGGTCCTTTGTTTACTGGAGAGAAACCCAGACAGTAGCCAAATGTGCAGGCTTTTCAATCAAAATGAATTTGAATCTAGACTTGAGCTTTACCACTTAGGGGATGTGGACTCTAAAGCAATTTCCTCACAAGAAAACAGATGATGACATTTACCTCACAGTGGTTTTCTGAGACAACAAATGTATAAAAGCACTTAAGGCTAGCTCCAGATAAAGATTATCCATTAGATCTAAAATCACTATAAACAGTTTTCTGTTTTATAGATTTGGGTCTGTTAATAAGATTTCATTTAATTTTAAGAATAATAAGATGAAATGTTTTATAGCTTCTCTAATTTGGAACTGTATCTTTGTCTATGCTTGATAAAAAACTGCATACTTAGTAGAAAGCCTGAATGAAGCATTCTTTCAAGTGTGGAGGAGTAATGATAAAACTGAATCAGTATACAGGCCAAGTAGTAATAATGTTTGTTCACACCCTATCCCAACACCTCTAAACAATACTACTAAGCCAAGCTATGAGTAGAACATGCAGAGCATGGTCCACCTCCATGAAACTTGCTTTGTTCCTTTCTTTCTCTTAGTGTGGGTTTGGATCTCAAAAATAGATAACAGAAAAAAATTATAATGTCACAAATTTAAACAAGTGTTTATTAAACTTTCTTCATGTAAATTTCTGTTTGATTAATCTATTAGATTTCTAAAGATACCTGAGAGCTAGAAGTTTTTTTCATGTATCCTCTTCCTGGCAAAAATAAGTTTTCTTTTTGCTCTCAGACCATTATCCCATTACTTAATCATGACTTCTGCCCCAATCTTTGAAAATACTGTGCATTTTCATCTGAATACTGCTTTTAATTACCTTTTATTTATTAAAACTCCATTTTTCAAGACCTCTTCAAGTTCTCCAAAACAACTAAAATTTTATCATAAAGTCTTCTTTGATGGCTATAGATAATTGCCTCTCTTCTATGAATCGTTCTCACAATTTGAGTCAATGTTACAAATTAGCTCTTACTATTTTCTCTTTGTTTTGTGAATATTCATTTGCCTCCCAATTAGGTTGCACATTCCTTAAGGGCAACATTATAACATATCCTAGATATAAGATAAATGCTTGTCAGTTGATTTATCAGCAAAGGCTTGAAACTAACCATTAATTTAAGAAGCATTTGGCGCCAGTAAAGGTACTAATAAGCATGGATGTTAAACCAGTGTGGTATGCTGCAAGCGCCTATTTCAAAATTTAAGCGTACTCAAGTCATAAAACAACAAAAATGTTTCCATTTACATTATAATCTCATAGTATAATATAGCCATCTTAAAATTTTATCATCATAAGTTAAAACTCAACCTAAACTATTTTGGAGAAGTATTTCATCATAAAATATAAAATGGTGGCACATTTTTTCCAAACCTTTCTGTCCTTGGATTATATTTTAATCTCAGTTTTTACCATGTTCATGACGGTGCTCTCAGTGCACTGTATGCAATAGAAAGAGTGCATGATGTTGGCTTTCCATACTCACTCTTCATGGAAATTGGTAAAATAATTATATCACCCGTGCTTAGATAGACTTGGACATTAGGCTCTTTTGTAATTCTAGCTTGCCATTTTAAATATAAAAAATAAGAATAAAAAAAAACTCTTCCCAATTATTCTCAACATTTTTTGAGAGTTATTAAGGGAAGACAATTTCCTTGTCATTTGGCCATCAGGCATAAAACCCTTCTCTCGCTGCATTTTTGTCTGTAGCCCAAGGAGCCATGTTTGGACCTGTGGTGCAGCAATAGCCATAGAGTGTAGGAACTTCATAAATCCTTTGATCTGCTATTGAGACCACAAGTTGAGACCCTATTTATTGTCATGTATGTTATTCCTGTTGAAATAACTGGTTTGTAGTGAAATTAAGTGAATCCCTTCATGTTTAAGTTATAATTAATTAAACCTGGTTTCTTTGGTTTTGAAGATCCATAAGGGTAAATGTTATTTTATAGATTAGAGAGAAGGAAAAGTAAATGATACTTAGACCTAAGCTGAGCTGAAAAAAAGAAAGGGAATCCTTGTTATTTGTCACGATCTTTTCTAGGGATTATCACAACAGAAGGAGTAACAAACTGGATTTGAATCATATTTGTTGAAATCTATAAATGGAGGCTGGGGTAAGCAAAGTGATATTTCTTTATGCTGAAACTAACTCTGTTTTATATACATGTGTATTGTGTTATTCTCCAAGTTCTTTTATTAAATTATACATTCCTTAAACAAAGACTTTATTTTTTATTACATTTATGGAGTCTTCTATGTGCTAGGAACTATTCCTATTAAATCATATCTTCATTTATTAATTTACACATTTGGGTTCTCAGTAATATCTTTAACTTCTAATATTTCACTGCTATAGCTTTTCCTCTTAAATATCATCTTCTTATATTACAGTACAAGTATAGAAGTGATAAAAATTAGATGATTTCTGCAGGGATAATAAAATAGACCCTATGAGTTTTATTATTATTATTATTATTATTATTATTATTATTAATATTAATTTTTAGGTGAGGCAACCCTTGGTTGACCTCACACGATTGCAAGGACCTTTGTCAATGTTACAATCCCTATTTTTAACACCTACAGCACCTGGTCTTTCTAGGTGGTTTCCCATCCAAGTACTAAACCAGGCCCAACACTTAGCTTTCCAAGATCAGATGGGATCAGGCTTTGTTCAAGGTGGTATGGCCATAAGAGCCCTATGAATTATTTGAAAACAACTTTTTAATGCCTTCTATCCCTTTCTCATAAAAGTAGAGGGCAAAAGTTGCTCATGTGTTTTCCATTTCACATTATTTGGGATTCTGGAGAGAGAATAAACATTTATGAATTAATTTCAACATCTTTTTACCTTTAGAAAATATATCCACTTGTAGTGCCATTTTACCTTTGTCATTGTACTACTTATAAACAGCTATTCACCTAGATATAACATTATTCTTTGATATACATAAAGCTTTCTGCTTTTGTATTCAGAACTTATTCTTGTCTGAAAAGAATGAGTAAGCCTTGCCTAAACTAGATGAATAACAACCAACTTGTCTAAAGCAGTAGGTATTCAGATATACTGCTTAAAGAACATGTTATAGTAAAATGTGAATAATTGTGAAAGGTTTTCCAGAAATCAGTGTGCAAGTTCTTTCTGGTAAGCATGATACATTTGTATGTCTTTGGACATCTCAAGTAGAGGAAAGTGTCAATGCATCATAAGTGACAACTTCAAGCAAGTAAGATAAGAACCCATAGATGTGTTTATGATTAAATAGTTCTAAAAATTCAATTTTATAGGTAAGGTATTGTTTTAGGATTTACTCTACAGCTACATTCTTATCCCTAAACATCAAAACATAACGTAAAATATTTTCCCCTATATTTTTCTATGCTTTTATTTTGCTACTTATATTTTTCCAGCAGAAACTCTGTTTATAATTTTAATTGAGCTCAGATATAGTCCTTTTTTGTTTTCTTATTAAGATAGTTTTCCAGAGAGTTCTTCATGTAAAAGAGAGTTATACACTTCATAAATATATGATTAGATTAATCTTCATTTTTCTCCTACACATAAGAGACCATAATAATTTTTAATTCAAATGAGGAAAAAATTTAGAGTAAAAATAAAGGAGTTGTTAATAGTTTTCCAGAACAGGTATAATTGGAACTGTTAAAGAAAAAGTAGGATGTATAATTGCTTTATTCCATAGTTTCTGGCTGAGCAAAATGAGTCAGAAAGGTTTTTATTGGAAAAATGAAAACCGAGTAACATAATATACTAAAGTATTTGAGGGATCCAAAAGCCCTCATTATTTGAGGGATCCTAAGGTAAGAGTATAAATATGAGACTTAATGACTATATAGCAATCCTGGAGTAGGTGGGACAAAGATGTGGGACAAAGTTAAAAAAAAAAAAAAAACTAAAGATAGTAAAAAACTAAAAGATAGGAACCAGGGTGAGGTTATGATGGTATGAGATGATGATAAGTCAAGCGGGCGGGGGCGGGGAGATTATGGGATTGCATCAAATCATAGCAACTCCAAACCATGAAGTGAACAAAGGATAGTGGCCAAGGAAATTGTAGCAGCATTTTTCATTATCTGAATGGGTCCTTGAAAACTAAATACAGATCTTTTAGGTAATCTGGACTGATCATAGACAAGTTATTTTTTAATTTATTCCCAAATAGGTTCATGCAAAAGATAACTGCAGCCCTCTTCCTAGAAACACATAAGTAGGGAGAGTAATATAGACAGCAAAGGATAGTTCTCTCTCTCCCCAACCATACCTGTGGTGTGTAGAAGAGCAAAGACCATCTCTCGGCATATAGCCAGAGCAGTGGCTGAAGTGGCTGCACTATGCAAGAAGAAAAAGCAAAGAGATGATTACCAAGCCTGCCTTTGATTCACTATGGTAAAATAGCATGAAAGAAAAAGAGGAAGAAGCACTGAAGAACTATCTCCATGTTCATGATATTTTAACATACAGTATCATCACTCCTGTGATACAAATGGACCTATTCATTTTTTAAGGTAAGCATAAATTGGCAATTCTACTTCACTCTCTTTGTTAAGATAGTCGACAATGTAATCATCCATAATGAAAGCAGCAGAAAAATAAATTATGCAAATTAATGATTTCTCCATAACTTGACATTTCTATTTTCTGTAAATAATGAGATAATAGTTTATGATTTAGTAGTTTATGATTTAGAGAACACTTCTCTTCACATCACGCATATCTCCATGTAACAAGGTAGTTTTAAACTTGTCCTGCTCTACTAGAATTAGTTTGATTTTCTCAATATCAAAGGAATTGCATTGCTTAGAGTGAAGTAAAGAATTGGTGTTCCATTTTATAAATTAGAAAACAGAGGTTTATAATTATAAAGTAGTTTTCCAAGGTCAAGGAAGCAGTAAATTATGATGTTGGAACTCAAGACATATCATTTGATTTTAATAGCATATCCTTCCCACAATTCCAAAATATCATTTCATATATAACATTACTAGAATAGATAGAGCTCAAAATATTTTAGGTGAAGAAAGAAAGTATTTTAAAACCAGAAGTAAGACACTCTATTTTGGAATTATGGGATAACTAATTTTAAGCCCATTAAGCCTGTACTCTCCTATTTCTCTATGCTTTTCTTCATGTGTGCCTAAGTCTGTGTGTGTATGTATGTTTGTAAAATTAGAGTAAAAAATTTTTGTAGTCAGTGTCAACTAAGTAATTAATCTTTCAAATTAAAAACAATATATTTCCATTTTTCTGTATTATTTTTCTTTAACAAAAATTAATGTAATCTTTAATTTGCCATTTATTTTTTTTTTTTAAATAAGATTCAGTTATGCATGGTTATATGTGTGTAATTTATTTCCTTGAAACTTCACTATTTCTTTCTAATATTTGTAAAGTTTTTTTTTTTTTTTTTTATGTCTGAATCATTTGAAAATCTTATCTATTACTGGTTGGATTTTGCATTGTAAACACAATAAGAGAAATGCTATGATGTTAAGAAATAGTCTTGTAGGAAGAGAAGTTAATTTAGAAGTCTAGTTTGAGGCCTTCATTTTTACAGTAAAGTAACTGAGAGATATGATTTTCCCTAACAAAGTATTTTATCCATAAAAACATTTACTGTTAAATAATTGTGGTTACTGCTACTCCAAAACATTTCCTGACAATATCAAACTGTGAGGTTTATTTAGTCCTAGATAAAGGAATAATAGGTACCTTTCTTGTAAGAGAAAAAAAAACAGGTCAAGAGATAGAAGTTTAGAATATATCATGACCATGTGTTTATATTATTTATAATTCTTATGTAATTCATTCTCTTTATGTTCATCTATATTTGGCCAATCTAAAATAATTCTGAGTCTTTTAACAAAATATTTAAATAAAAATCACTATAATTTGAACTTTATAGTTTCTAGAAACTTGATTTGTTTCCCCTTTTAAAGGAGAAATAAAAGGCTTTTATTAGGTTAGTTAGATTTGAAAGTTATTTTTCTTTCCCATTATCGCTAAAAGCTGGCCTGCCATTGCTTTGTTTCAGATGGATTAGCACGTAAAGAATTCTTCTCATGCTGGATAAGTCTTTGAGCTCTAATGGCCATATGCCACAGCCACTCTTGCATTCTCCCATAACTCTCATTTTATATCATATTACTATTTAGCTACAAAAGTAAATAATAACATTACAGCAAGTTTAGAAACAGTCAAAACCACTCATTTTCTACCTAAACACTTTTCTTCAATTTTTCTTATCCAATTTTGTTTCATCAATCTATTTTGCTTATTTTGTGATAATAAAGCAGATACTAGTTATGACCTATATTCTGGCATCTGATAATTGCAAATAGGAACTAATATGAGATGTGCCAGTAGTTATTTTTGAACACCTCATTTTCCCCTAAGAATGGGCTGACCTTTAGTAAATGTATAATCTATTTGTATGTCCAAGAGACATAACAACCAATCTTCATTCTATAAGAAACAAACCTGTTATTACTCTTTCTTTCCCTCTATGCCTCATCACCACCATGAAAACTTTAATTGCCTTTGCAAGCTTTTAAAAGAACCTTGTCTAATCTTTAGGACTGAGACCTAGAATCTAGGACACGAATGTGATAATATTGTACTGGGTAAAAATATAGTTGAACATAAAACAGAGTGAGCTTTCTGAAAACTTCAAGATTTAGTACAAATAGTTCTGCCGTGCTTGCCCAGAAAAATAATGTTGACCCTTCTAGATAGAGATTGTGGTGAAAATGTCAAACAAACCCATTGTTCTCTTTTCTTCATTTTAACATTTTTGTTATTTTACTGACATCAATAGAGCCATACAGAAGCATTCCAGTTCTTAAAAGCCAACAGAAAATAATATGTAACAAAAGAATGATGCACTTAGGCAATAGCAACACCCAGACTGGTATTTATCACATTTAATGGAAAAATTTGGACAATATTTTTCTTACATAAACATATATCCTCACAAATAAGTCTATAAATAAGCTATAAAGAGAATACAATCTTTTAGCATTTATTTTTGATCCACAATTATCTACATTCTATCATCTCCTTATTGCATAGAAGATTGTTATTCAGTTTTTTAAATTCATATTCCTTGCATGTCTACATTTTATCAGTTTATTCATTCAACAAATATTAACTGAAACATCTTCTATGTACCAAGCTACCTTTCTAAGTGTTTGGAGCACAATGGTGAATGCAGATTCCTATATTTGTAAAGCTTTCTTTCGAGTGAAGAAAGGCAGACAATAAACATAAACTCAATAAATATAGATGCGAAAAGGAGATGAGTGCTATGGAAAAACAAGTAGAATAAGGTATGTAAGGAGGATCAAAAATGCTGTGAGAAGATGGTTTACAGTATTAAATAGGTGATTTGGGTATTTTATGGGCAGAAATAGCAGTCAGAACAAAAGCATTAAAGTGGAAGTTTCTGACTTCTTAGGAAACAATCATCAGAGTTAGGGAGAAAGTAGAAAGAGGCAAAATCAGACTGGTCAGGGAGCCTTTAGACTATAGAAAGAAACTTTGATTTTCAGAGAATGGGATCATGTAGATGGCTAGACTTAGCAAATAAAAAGACAGACACCCATTTTAAATATCAATTTCAGATAAACAATAAATTTTTAGTATAATTATGCTACATACAATATTTGAGACATACTTATTTATAAAATATCGTGTGTTTTTCTAAAATTCAAATTAACTGGGTATTCTGGATTTTTTCTGGTACCCCTAAACCATGATAGAGTTTAAGTGAAAGAAATTACATAACTTGACTTATTTAAAATGATCACTCTGCCTAGAGAATTATATTTAAGTGATCTATTGAAATTGATGAGTTATTTAAAATTATCACAAATTAGTAAGTTACAAAATAGTCAAGGGGATGTAAAGTACAACATAAGGAATATAGTCAATAATATTGTAAAAACTATGTAAAGGTGGGTACGTAATCTGGGAGATTACTTCATAAATTATATAAATGTTCACAACTATGCTGTTCAACTTAAACTAATATTAAATAATATCAAATGTAAAAAAAATAAAAAAAATGATTACTGCTGCTTAGTGTAGCAAGACCAGAAACAGGGAAATATATAGGGTGGCGCTTTTGCAGTGGTCATGTGAAAGTTGATGGTGCCTAGAATCAGAGAATAATAATGTTGGTAGATAGAAAGTAATAAGGAACGGTAGGCAAGAAAAGAAAAAAAAAGCAAGGCACTTATTTATTGACATATGTATAAACAGATATATTTGATATGCATAAGTTTGATTAATTTAAACTAATTGGTTATATGACCACTTCTTGGAGGGGAGGGAGGAAAACTATGGCTTCATTGCAGAACTGAATAAGAAAGTAGAAATGCAAAAAAGCCTTTGGACTAGAAATCAAAACACCTGAGTCCTTTGTCATTTGTGTATATGTGACTTAAGAAAAATTACAACCTCTGAGAATTCTATTTTTTTGCCTTTGTAAGTTCTGATTTAAAATTTCCATGTCTTTACCACACCAGATTATTGTGAAGACCAGATAAGCCTGGATACTTTTATTGTCTGTAATGTGTCATCTAAGAACTAGTTGTTATAGTGTTGAGGTAATAGGTAAATCATATTGATAAAATTATGCAAGTGGGAAAAACAAAGGATTCAGCAGGCTAAAGAAATGTCTTATACTTATTTCAAGATAAGACAACTAAAAAACATTTTTCTTCTAGGTAACAAAACAAAAATACCAAGAATGCATAAAATTATTTGGAAAATTGTGTACATGTCTCAGTTTCACTTTTCCTCTCTTCACCTTTATTCTTTCAACAAAAGGAAGCAGACAGCATATATTATTAGCACATTCTTTTCAGTGATGGGGTCTTCCACAGAGAGCAGAAAAGTAAATTTCACAAAAACTCAATTATTTTTATCTCAGAAAATCATTTAGAAATCACATTGGAATATAGTCGAGGTGATTAATGAAAAAATAATCAAAGATTCTACTGTAGTCCTAAGAAGAATATATTTGCCAGTGTTTAAAATCAGAGTGTAAAATAAAGAATAGGAAAAGAAATGTGGCCATATCTATTAGTTCATCCCCCATTAATTTAATAATTACTTCCTGACTTCTCACTATGTATAAAAAATCTATGGAGTATTTAAATAATAGAATCATTACACTCAAAAGAAATTTACATTGATAATAAAAATATTAGGTAGAATGTGATAAATACTACAGATAAATATAGCTAATGTATTATAGCAGTAACAGAGGAAGAATGGGCAGAGCAAGGATTGATCAGACACAGTTGATGATGGCAGCTATTGTCAGGTGGTGTCTTAACCATTAAAATAAAGGTGTAGTTCTTTGTGGTGACAATGTAGGGCAAATAGAAGGAATAAAGAAATAGATGAGAGAAGAGGTTAATACAACATATGGAAAATATTAACTGTCAGATGAAGGCAGATAGTTTTATTATGCTGGCAAATGTATAAAAAAAGGCTTTTGAGCTGAAAAACAACACACAGCACAAGATGGAGAAAAATCAATCTGGCAGCACGAATAGGAAGAGCAGGAACAAACTAGAAAACTATTACAACATCCAGTGGAAAGATGGCAATAGAATGAAAAGTATTTATTTGTGAGGTATGTTTCAGTTTAGGCCTGGTATTAAATGAATGTAACAGGCCGTCTAAAATAAGGGTGGCTTACACATGGTAGACGTTCATCTGTATCTCATTTAAAGATATTAGATACTCAGCTAACTAATTAGCGAATTCTTGGAGTCTTCGGAGGATCTAAACATTCTTACTACCATCCTCATGTTTTTTCAAGAATAGTGGCTGAATGTCCATCATCCTATCCTTATTGCAGGCCTGGAAACAAAGTAGAAGCATAAAAAGGACCTCTTCCCCTCTGAGTCATATATGATTTGATGGCCAATTTAACAGAAAGGGGGATTAAGTAAAAACAAGAAAATTAAAAATCAAAGCTGTAAGACTGAATGTTGTGTTAATGTTTGTAGCTGTTAAGAAAACACTAAAATCATTAGAAACTTAAGTTTGAAGAGAGGAGGGGTAATTGGATTAGGCCTAAATATTCACAAGCATACAATTATGCTTTCTGTCACAGATATTATAAAACACTGGAATTTATCAAAAAGAATCTAGCATAATTAAAGTAAAGTTTATTTATTTGTTTATTTATTGGAAATTTGTTAATTGTCTAGAGGAATTTTTTGGGGGTGGAGGGAGGATTACCTTTTCTAGCCCTGCAGTATAATCCAAAGGTGCTAGGGTATTGTGAAATTATTTTTACAACCCATTTTTTGCTTTCTTGTCACTACCCTGTTTGACAACCTCTTAGAAAACTGATAGATTTTAATTTAACCTGATTGCACAGTATTGTACTTACAATAAACAGAAAATAGAGATATTAATTTTTTCATTAATTCATTAAATATTTATGAGCACCTATCAGATGTCACGTACTGTTCTAAAGTGTTGAAGATAAGGTAGTGAGTAAAACAGACAAGTTATTTCTCTCAGGAGCTTACATTCTAGAAGGAATATGGTAGGGACTGGGGAGGTCAGATCATCAACAAATGTGTGTGTGTGTGTGTGTTTATGTGTGTGTGTGTATACGTTATATATAGAAAGAGAGAGAGAAAGAGACATATATATTTGGAGAAAGCAGAAATTGAGCTGAGAAATAAAGCAGAAAAATCAGGATAGTGACACAAAGATTGATGAAGGACAAAGGGGAAATGAGTCAAATATACAGCTGGGCAAAAGATCCAACAAGCAGAAGCAGAGCAGATGCAAAGTAAAGAGACAGGAGGAAGGAGAAATGGTAGCAGGCATAAAATCATATAGTGACTTGTAACACATGAAAAGGACCTTATTTTATTATATTTTTTAAATGAAGTGAGTGAATGGAAGGATGCATAGAAGTTACAAGAAAGGTCAGATTAGATACAGAATCAGATGAGATATTTCAAACTGATCTGAAGAGATTATTGTTTTATAGATAATGACTTTGCCTTAGGAGAAATCAACTCTTTTAAAATAACCATTCGATTTACTTTCCTTTTGTTTTGTACTAATTTTGAATAGATTTGACCTAAAGCACTAACTATCAGAACTAAATCTAAAGTGTGTGAACGCTATAATACCTTGAGTGTGCATTGTCTAACACTTGCTTCCCTACAGGCTGAACCGTGACTTCTGTGATCTGTCCAGAGCTATTTTGTTCTGATGTAGAGCACACAAGTTGAAGTTCTAAACCCTCAGTAGGTCTCCATGGTTACAAAATGACAAGCTGCTTCACTGTACCCAGAAGAACTGGAATTTTTCTCATGTGAAAATGAATAGTACCAAGGCTGCATTTTCAGAATGATATACTCAATAGTGAGTGACACATTTTTATTCCAATACAAATATAATGCATTAAGTCACATTTAAAAAAAGATAAAGAGCATTAATGTAGGCACTTATTGACAAATGTTCAAGAACATGAGCCCAAGAGGTCAACTGTACAATTATGAATTCACTAAAGACTACGCTCAGAGTAAAATTCTCTTTCTATAAGAAGCTGAAATTAACTGATAACTGATGGGACAGAATATCTATTTTCTGGGAAAAATAATATATGTATAATAATTATTATAATATATAATACTAATTTATACATATGAATTTCTGTATTTCATATTTGAATTTCTATTCTATCTCTTAAATATACTTCTGAATGCTCTAAATTAAGTAAAAAATATTCACTTTAAATGAATATCTCCTCTTTCTTTTCAGTATTCTTATGCTACAATATGCTTTAACTCACAATTTTCTTTTTCATTATCTAAAAAGATTACACTAAAATAATTTTGTCAATTTTTAGTATAGATACGATTTTCTGAAACTCTTCACATTCCATGTAGTTTGGAATGGAACTCTTTAATTGATGCTAAGCTTAAGGATAGGCATATTTGTCTGTTTGCAGATTGTGGCCTACTGGAGCAAATCAGAAACATAGAGCTAGGCTTTCCATGTGCAAGAAAAGGTGTTTCCATGCGCAAGAAAAGTAAACCAAAGATGACAGGACAATACATTGAACAATGGATGAATCACTGAAGTATGAAACTATAGAAAGAGGACAAAATAAAAATAAAATAAAATAAAATAATAGTAGGGTTTTCTTGCTATTTTATGGTCTTAAAAAAGACACTTTGGTCATAGATATGATAGTCATCAATTTGAAAATATAGCAGATACTTTGAAAGTAAACATTTCTAACAAAGTATAAAAAACAAGTATTCTTTACAAACAAGGAGGATTTAGCCTAGGTATGTAAGACTGATTTAAGATTCAAAATCAATTATAGGAAGTCCTCATTTAATCTCTTTTATAAGTTCTTTGGCACTGTCATTTAAAGTGAAACTACATATGATAAAACCAATTTTACCACAGACTAATTGATATAAAACAAGAGTTAAGTTCCCATGGCATATTTCTGGTCACAAAAATATCACCAGGTATCTTTGGAAAGATGGCAGAATAAGAGACTTCTCAGATGTCCCTCCTTGAAACAACAATAAGCTGAACATCTAAAACTCACTGAAAAACACCCAAACTGCACACCTGCACATCTGAGTGTGAGATCTGAACATAAGAGCTACCACAGGTCAGAACCCCAGGTGTCAGGCAGTGGACTGGGAGTAATAAAGAAGCTGCTTCTCCCAGCTGCCAGAGCCCCCTGAAGGAGGGGGGGAGGGGAGAAAAAGCAGCGAGTTTGTGCTGCGAGTTCCCAGAACATTCCTGCCTGGGATATCTCTGAGCTCCCTGTGGTGGCCTGGCTGCAAGGCCAATTATCTGGGCAGAAATCAGAGAAACAAAAGTTTATTTTTACCTACTGTGGTTGCAAAACCAAGGTTGAGCTGCAACCCCAACCCCCAACCAGAGGGTGCCTCCACCCATACCCTCTGAGACCGAACACCATGGACCCCCAAGGGATTCTGAGCATCGCTGCCGAAACAGTTGCTAACACTATCAGGGACTAAAACTAAGGGTAGTGAGCATGATTAAATATCTATGAGAGAAAATAAGAAGTCATTTTTAAGGCTTTATATAAGCAGGGATCCATGAGTTTAGATGCCACCTACTGGAAACCAAAAGAAAAGTGCCTATTTGCAGCAGGCTAAAGAAACACTATTACATAATAAATTTACTTTCTGGAAAAAAAAGTAGAATATGTTTTATGAATGCCCAGGCAGAGAAATAGTCCACTGAACACCATGAACAACCAAGGTGACAAGGCATCTCAGAAAGAAAGAGAATAATTCCAGAAAATAGCTTATAGACATAAAATATGCAACTTAAATGAAAGACAATTTCAGGATGATACTTCGGAAAAAAAAAAAAACTCAGAGATTTCGAAACGAGACATATAAATATTTCAGGAATGAAAAAAAAACACCTAGATGAGCAGAACAAAAGAGATCGAACCCTCAAAAAGAACAGAATAGATCTTCTGAAGATAAAAACACACTTCAAGTATTGAAAAATGAAACAAGCTTGAGAAATAGAGTCAACCAATGGAGGAAAGGATCAGTGATATTGAAGATAGAAATCTAGAAATAATCAGAAGAAGAGAAAAACCAGGACTGAAAATTAATGAAAGAGAAATTCAAGAACTAGCTGATACCATAGAGAGAGAAAATAAGAATAAAGAGATTATAGAAGGCGAGGAAAAGGAGGAGGGATAGAAAGCATTTTCAGAAACAGTGGTAGAATTTCCCAAATCAAGGAATGAGCTGGCACTTTGGATTTAAGAAGTCAACAGACACTCAATTATCTCAACCCAAAAGGCTTCACCAAGATACATTGGATTAAAAATTATCAAAAAATCAACGACAAAGATAGAATTCTCAGGGAGAAGAAATGGTAACTTATAAGGAAAACCCATTAGATTATCATTGAATTTAACCCAAACCTTACAAGCAGAAAGGAATGGAATCAATATTTAAACTATTAAGTGAAAGAAACTACCAGCCTAGATAATGTATCCAGCTAGGCTCTTCTATATGTATGAAGGTGAAATTAAGACCTTTCTGAACATACAAAAATTGAGAGAATTCTCCATTGCGCCTTGCACTCCAGGGAAACACTGAAAGTGTCAGTCACCTAAAACAAATGACAAAGAAAAAAAAAAAATACGAGTAAAGTGACTATCAGGCAACAGTAGCAAAGGAGTGCAACCTTGCTAGAACAGCACATTATAAGCTTAATAATAAGAAGGGAATTTCTATAACAAAATAGTAATGAACATTCAGTATACATAGGGACAAATTAAAATAAAAATGGCTGAACATGGGAGATTTCAAAGACCCAAAATAAAGAGGGAATGGAGATAAGGAACGTGCAGAAGAAAATGGATGACTCTGTGTGTGGTGTGTGTGTGTGTGGTGTGTGTGTGTGTGTAAAACTATTTTTTTACATATTCGTAATGGTAACCACACACCAATGATTCAGAACTGAAGTATATATCACAAAACAAGAAGAACCAGATGTAAAACCCACAAAAGTCAACCAAAATAAAGAAAACAGAACCACAAGAACAAGGAAGCAATGGAAACACTGAGCTACCAGAAAGCAAAGATAAAATGACTGTAAGAAACCTCATATTTCAATAATCACCCTAAATGTAAATGGCTGAACCTCACCAATAAAAAGGCACAGAGTTGCGAATGGATCATAAAACAAAGACCTACTATTGCTGCCTCTAGGAGACACATCACAGCTCCAAAGACAAATATGACTCAGAGTGAAAGGATGGAGAATGACATTTCAAGCAAATGGTATTCAGAGAAAAGTGGAAGTAGCAGTAATAATATAAAAAATGTAAGAAGATACTGAGGAACACTTCATAATGATAAAGGGAATCATACACCAAGAAGACATAAAATGTATTAACATCAATGCTCCCAATCAGGGAGCCTTGAAATATGTAAAGCAACATAACAAAAGAGAGAAACAGACCAAAACACTATCATAGAATGGACCTAAATATCCCGCTGTCAGATATAGACAGATCATCCGAAGAGAAAATAATATAAAATAACATTCTAAATGATACATTAGACCAGCTGGACATAATTGACGTTTATAGAGCCTTCCATCCCAAAACAGCTGCTTACACGATCTTCTCTAGTGCACATAGAACATTCTCAAATCAACCCATACTGGGACACAGAGATAGTCTAAACAAATATAAGAGAGTTGAATCATACCACCATATTCTCTGATTATAATGCTCTGAAATAGAGATCAACTGCAAAAAAAACCAGGAATAACACAAATACAAGGAGATTAAAACATGCTACTAAAGAATAACTGGCCAGAAAGAAATAAAAAGAGAGATCAAGCAATACATAGCATTAAATGATTATGATAGTACAACATATCAAATCTTTTGAGAGATGGGAAAGCGGTCATAAGAGGAAAGTTCATATCATTACAGGCCAATCTCCAAAAACAAGATGAGTCCAAATAAATAACCAAACGATTCATCTTTAAAAAAACTAAAAGGAAGACAAATGAGTCTAAGCCAGCAGATGAAAGAATAATCAATATAGAGTAGAATATAAATTGAGAACAACAACAAAAATAGAAAAAATAAATGCAACAAAGAGCTTGGTTTTTGAGAAGGTTAATAAAATTGACAAACCCTGCTGGACTCACTAAAGAAAAAAAAAAGGAATTAAATAACAAAATCAGTGATGAAAGAGGGGAAATTACGACTGACATCACAGAATACAAAGATCATACAGAACACTATGAAAAAGTACATAACACCAAATTTAATAACCTAAAAGAAATGGACCAGTACTTAGAAAAAAACCTCCTAGCCTGAATCAAAAAACTAAATCCAAATAGACCAATCAGCAGTATGGAAATTTAAACCTACCAAAAAGTAAAAGTCCGGACGAGATGGTTTCACCAGTGAATTTACCAAACATTCAAAAAAAGTTTAATAACTATTTTTTTTCAAACTCTTCAAAAAAAATCGGGAGGAGGAATAACTTCCCAACTCCTTTTATGAAGCCAATATACTCTGATACCAAACCTGGTAAGATACAACACACACACACACACACACACACACACACAAATCTACAGGCCAATATCTCTCATGAACACAGATACAAAAAAATCCTAAATAAGATACTAGCGAACTGAATACAGCAATATATTAAAAAATTATACATGATCAAGTGGACTTCATCCCAGAGGCAAAGGATGGTTCAACATACACAATCGTAATGTGATACACCGCATAAACAAATTAAGAAATAAATTGTATGATCATATCAATAGATGCAGAAAAAGCCTTCGACAAGATACAGCGTCCATTTATGATTAAACACTCAACAAATCGGTATAGAAGAAAGTACCTTAACATAATAAAGGCCATATATGACAACCCTCAGACAACATTATACTTAATGGTGAAAAACTAAAAACCTTCCTCGAAGACCAGGAACAAGGCAAGGCTGTCCACTACACCACTCTTATTCAATATAACATTGGAGGTCCTAGCAAGTGCAATTAGGCAAGAGAAATATATAAAAGGCAAATAGGAAACGAAAAGTTAAACTGTCACTACTTGCAGATGACATGATTCTATATATAGAAAACCCTAAAGACTGTACTAGAATGCTACTAAAACAATAAGCAAACACACAGTAAAGTGTCTGGATACAAAATCAATGTTCAATAATCCATAGCTTTCCTATACTCTAATATGAAGTGTCAGAAAAAAAGTGGAAAAAATAATTCCTTTTGCAATTGCAACAAAAAGAATAAAATACCTAGGGATAAATTTAACAAAACAAGTGAAGGACCTATATAATGAAAGCTATAAGACGTATTAAAAGAATTGAAGAAGATACAAAGAAATGGAAAGATATTCCATGTTCTTAGTTTGGAAGAATCAACATAGTTTAAATGACCATGTTACCTAAAGCATTATACTGATTTAATGCAATCCCCATCAAAATCCCATCAATATTTTAAAAGAAATAGAACAACAAAATCATCAGCTTTGTATGCAAGAAATAAAGGCCCTGAATTGCCAAAGCCATCCTGAGAAAAAAGATCGAGGCTGGAGACATCACTCTGCCTGACTTCAAATTATACTTAAAGTGAATCAAAACAGCATGGTATTGGCAGAAAAACAGACACATGGACCAGTGGTAGAGTTCGAGAGTCCAGAAGTAAACCCATATTTATATGGGCAAATAATTTTCAAAAAAAAAAAAAAGGCCAAAAACACAGTGGAGAAAGGAAAGCCTCTTCAACAAATGGTGCGTGAAAACTGGAAAGCCACCTGCAAAAGAATAAAACTAGACTGTTATCTATCACCACACACCAAAACTAACTCAAAGTGGATAAAGGGCCTGAATATCAGATCCAAAACAATAGAATCCATAGAAGAAAACAGGAATGAAACTCAAGGTCCCTGGACTTAAAAAGGATTGTATTGAATTGACCTCAAAGCAAGGAAGTCGAAGCAAAAATAAATGAATGGGACTACATCAAACTGAAAAGCTTCTGCACAGCAAAAAACTGTCAACAAGGTAAAGAGGCAACAATCTGAATGGGAAAATATATTTGCAAGTAACATCTCTGATAAGGGCCTAATATCCAAAATATACAAAGAACTCATATGATTCAATAACAACAACAACAAAAAACAAACATCTAATAAAAAAATGGGCAAAGTACCTGAACAGACACTTCTCCCTCGAGGACATACAAATGGCCATAAATATATGAAAAGATGCATCGCAGCTATTAGGTAAATGCAAGTCAAAACCACAATGAGATACCATCTCATACCCTGTTAGGAATAGCTATAATAAACAGGAAAAGTAATAAGTGTTGGAGAGGATGCAGAGGAAAAAAGCTACCCTCATACACTGGCTGGGACTGCAAATTGGTTTAGTCACTATGGAAAACAATACGGCAATTCCTTTAAAAGCTAAGAACTGATCTACCATACAATCCAGAAATCCCTCTGCTGAGTATTTGCCCCAAAAACTTAAAAACCATATCCAAAAAGATGTTTAAACACCGATGTTCATAGCAGTATTATTCACAGTGTCCAGGACATGGAAGCAACCGAAGTGTCCTATGATAGATAATTGGCTAATGAAGCTGTGGTACATATATACAATGGAAATTACTCAGCCATAAGAAGAGATGAAATACTGCCATTTTTGACTACATGGTTGGACCTTGAGATAATCATGCTAAGAGAAATAAGCCAGACAGAAAAAGTTGAAAATCACATGATATCACTTATATATGCAATATAAACCTAAAAGCAACAAATGAACAGGACACACAAACAGAGACCATGGACATTCACTATAGACTAGTGGTTACCAGAGGGTTGGGAGTGGGAAAGATGGGGTAAGTAGATGGTTAAGGGGGGGGGTCAAATATAGGAGGATAGAGCAGGGAAGTGGGTAAAGGGGATCAAACATATGGTAGCTGAAGGAAACTGGACTTTGGGTGGTAAACACACAATAGAATATACACATGTCAAATCATAATGTACACTTGAAAATTATATAATATATTAACCAATGTTACCCCAATAGACAATTTTTAAAAAGTATTATTGACACATAAGCAAATAAAAATCAATAGATTATTTTCTTTTTATTGTGATACTTGTGTTTTTGACGATTTTTAAAACTGATTTGCAGTGATTTCTTTTCTCCAAATGTTCACATGCATGCCTAACCATGTGTTTAAAATTTGTATTTTTTTTTAAAGAGTTCACACTCTAAATTTTGCAAGCTTTAGGTACTATAAAATCATCATCTTTTTGTAATTTCAATACTTAAAAGTAAGGAAAATTGCTGCTCACAACCTTTGCTTGCCATATCATGAAGTAACTGTTGGAGACAATGCATGCAAATTAACTGCTGGCTGTAGAATAGAGTCAGTACAGGATATAATCTCTGAGAGAAAAAGGACACATTGGTGAACCTCAGAAACTTCCTGGTTCTCTGCCTAGAAGCAAAATGTGGATGAAAAAGGCAAGGGAAAATAGGGCTCAGAATATGGCAGTGTTGCTAGGCTCAAGAGGCAAGGATTAAATGCTGAGACTGCAGATGAGACTGTATTTTGCAGGACAAGGAACCAGATATGGGGCCAAATGTGCAAGCTATGCATTCATAGGTGAGACTCTTTGAGGCTTGGCAGAGAATACCAGAAAGTGGAAGCTGTGAACCAAATGAAAATTCCATTGGTCACAAATTTCAGGAAGGTGTAGGGATTCTAAGATAATTGGAGTGGAGAGATCTCACTGAGTTCTCAGAGTTTTTACTGAGACAGCAGACAAGGCATGCCTTAGCTAAAAGAATAGTGTTAGAATTTGGGCTTCTTTAGATTCACACTAAAAATTATCTTTTAAAAAAATCTTTTAGTACAAATGAAATTTAAGGAACTATTTCATCATTTTTCCAAAGAAGTTAACCCATTTCCTAACAGTGTTTAGGAGATCTAATTATTTTTCAGTTAAAATAGATTAAACACCTTACCATTTTATGAGTCAATATAGCATCATGGATAAGAACTGTAAGATGTTGGTTCATGCTTAACCTCTCTGTGCTTCAGTTTCCTCATCATAAAAGAGAGAATAAAAAGAATACTTAAAAAAAAGAAAGCCTACAAAGGACAAGATGACTTGCCATTATATTAGCTTTTTGCTGAAATAAAATGCAACATCATTCACAATCATCACGCAGTAGCCATAACCCTCAACAACCAATTAAAATTGAAGCAGCAGGAAAACATGACCTGTTAACAGAAGAAAACACAATCAATAACACAGATTTACAGAATACAAACATAATAGTATTAGCAGGTTGTCTTTAAAACAGTAATTTTAAGTATGTTTAAGGATTTGTGAAAAAAAATTAAAATATTAAGGAAAATATAGGGAATATTTATAGATAAATGGAAACTGTAGGAAAGATCTAAATTAAATTCTAGAACTGAGAAATAAGATATATAAAAATAATGTCACCACATAGAATTTAAAAACTGGCATTGCAGGAGAAAAAGTTAATAAACTTATAACAAGTAATAGAGACCATGAAAACTAAAACATAGAAAATAAAAGGCTGAAAACATGACATACTGTCAGAGACCTGTGGAAAATATTAAACAATCAAATATATATGTAAATAGAGACCCAGAAGGAAAGAAGAGAGATGTTGTGGGTAGAAAACTTATTAAAAAAATAAAGACAAATATTTTCAAATATAATGAAAAATATCAATCCCCCAGATTTAAGAAGCTCAGTGAATCTACAGAATGATAAAAACAACAAAAGAATCAAATAGGCATATTATGCACAAATACCTGAAAATCAAAGAGAGAAAGAAATTCTTCCAAGCAGGCAGAAATAAAATAGACACATAACACAGACAGGAACAAAGGTGAGAATAAAGCAGAGTTCTTGTTAGAGACAGCATAATCCAGATGGGAATGAAAGTGCATCATTAAAGTGCAGAAAAAAAAAAAAAACTGTCAACCAAGAATTCTCTATTCAGCTAAATCATTCTTCAGAAATTATGGTGAAATAACTTCAGAAGAACAAGAACAGGAAAAAAAAAAATGTCCCCAACAGACTAGCCATATAAGAAGTAGTAAATGAGATTCTTTAAGCCAAAGGAAGATGATACTGTATGGATTCTGAGCTATATATAAAGGAAAACATGGCATTAGAAATTATAAAAATGTGGTGAAATAAATACAAATGATATTTAATGGTTTAAATTAATAATAATGATAATAATAACATAATGTGGACTGATAAATGGAACTATATCATTGTAAAGTTATTAAATTATATGTAAAGTAGCATAATATTAATTTATGATAGACATCCTTGATATCTTTGAGGCTCACAATGCATTAAAGTTCTAGCCCTGATTTCCCCTGCTCTCTCTCATTAAATGTGCCCCCCACTCAGCAGAAAAGGCTCCTCCCTGGTTAGCTTTCCTAAAGAGCCAGACCACTTACATTCTATTGGATTTTTAACCTAATATATTTCATCTCTCTGCCAACCCAGAAAATTATTCAAACAAGCCAATCACATCCTCCTGCGAGAATGAAGGGTCACACACATTTTTGTCACTACAAAGTCTATCTCCTACAGCACATGCTGATCTACTCTGATCCTGAATGTAACCCCATTCAGTCCTGTATGGCTTTGTAATGTTCGCCTCCCCTGAGGCTGTATGTATATGTGGCTAAGGAATTTTTACTAACCTTATATGTCTAGAATTGAGTATCATGTGTTTGGTCATCTCTAACTATTTAGGGCAAGAGATCTTTCCTGTAATGGAGTGAATAGAGGGTGATTAGATAAAAGTGGCAATAAAATGCTATGGTAAAAATATTTAAATATTTGATTAATGCAAAGAGGCAGGGAAGGAAGAAAAAGATATTAGACAAATTAAAAGCAAACAGTAACATAGTAAAACTAAATGCAATCAAATCAATAATTAAAGTTAAATGTAAATGCATTAAATCTTTGAAAGATATAGAATGTTGGATTGATTAAAAGCAAGAAACAATTACATACTGATTATAAGAGATGCATTTAATAAAATGTCACTGATAGGTTAAAAGTAAAAGGAATAAAAAATAGACAAATATTAACCATAAGAAAGCTGGAGTGGCCGTATAGACAATAAAACTGTTTCTCTTTAAGAGAAACTATATTATCAGTAATAAAAATGTTACAGGATGAGGAAAGAATCAATGCATCAAAGAAGCTCACAATCTTAAATATTTTATATTAATAACATAGCTTCAGAATAATGAAGCAAACAATGACAGAAATAAAAAGAATAAAAGACAAATCCATAATGATTTTGGAGATATTATAACTCTTCTTTTAATGCTTAAAAGAAAAATATGGCCAAAGAAGAAAAAAATCAATATGGTTATAAATGATCTGAACAATAATATTAATCAACTTAACTGATATTTAAAGAACAATTTACCTTAGAACTGCAGAAAAAATTTTTTCCAAGTGTACATGGAACATTCACTATTCTGGGTACTATGTTGAGTCATAAAATGCCTCAATAAATTTCAAAAGATTGTAAAGAGCACATTTTATGACCACACTGAATTAAATTAAAAATCAAAACAAAAAGATATCAGAAAATTTTCAAATTTTTTGGTAATTAAAAAAATTTCTTTTCCTAGTGGGTCAAATGATATCACAAGTGAAAGTAAAAATACATTGGACTAAATAATAATGAAAACTTGTCAAATTTGTGAGATACAGATAGAAAAGTGCTTAAAAGGAAATTTATATCATTAAATGATGTATTATAACAAAGTTTTAAAATCAATGGCCTAAGCTTTCCCTTAAGTTAGAGAAAGAACAAATTAAAACTAAAATGAAAAAGTAATAAAGGTAAAAATAGAGATCAATTAAATAGAAAAAAAGAAACTTTTGGAGAAAATCAATAAAATCTGAAATAATTTCCCTGAAAACATTAAGCAAATTGATAAACTCCTGACTAAATAATCAAGGAAAAAAGAAAGAATACACAAAAGATAAACATCAAAAATGAAAAGGGAATAAAACTAGAGATCCTAAAGTTATAAATATTGAAAATTTTATAAAATAAATTTGACAATTCAGATAAAGTGAACAAATACAAAATTGAAGAGAGGAAATAAAAAAATCTAAATAGTATTATATTTGTAAAAGTATTCATATTCATTAGTAAAAACTTCCCCCAAAGAAACCTTCAGTCCCAGATGTATTCCCTGCTGAATTTTATTAAACATTTAAGGAAGAAAAAATGAAAAATACCCTCAAACTCTATATCACACCATACACAAAAAATAATTTAAAATAAATCATATGGCTAAGCATATAATCTCTAAAATATCTTCCTTGGGGTAGGCAAATATTTTTTAGGAATCAAAATTCATAAACAATAAAAATATAAATTAGATTTTATCAAAATATCTTATCAAAGGCACTATTAAAATAGATATGCAACTGACTGAAAGAACAAATTTGCAATGCATGTATCTGACAAAGTATTTGTATTGGAATATATCAGCTACGTCTACAAATTGATAATAAAAAGACAAACAACCTTATAAAAAAGGGATAGATACTTTTAAAAAAATGTTATGAAAGAAGATATACATAGGGCTACTAATACGTGCTTACCAATACTAGTTATTTAGGAAATGCAAATTAAAGCCACATGAGATACTATATACGCGGTTGAATTAAGTAGACTGACAGCATTAAATATTGATGAGAATAAAACAACTAGGCATTTTAAACATCGCTGATGGGAGTATAAATGGTACAGCCATTTTCGGAGAAAGATTTGGCATTTTCTTATAAAATTAAGCATATATTTCTGTTATGACCCAGAAATTCCATATAGATATTTACCCAAGAAAATCCCAAACACGTTTCCACAAAGGCACTTATCGACAATGTTCATAGCAGTTTTATTGAAAATAGATAAAAACTGGATACATCCTAAATGCCTTCCAACCAAAAAATATATAAATTAAAATGTGGTACATTTACATAATGAAATAGTATTTAAACATTTAATATATAAATACAGTTTAAAAATAAGCTGGACATTAAAAAGTATGAACTACATGATTACATTTATATGAAATTTTATAACAGGTAAATCTGATGTAAGAAATTAGAACAGTAGTAGTTTATACAGGTTGACCTAGAACATGAAGAGGGAATTTCATGTGTTGGTGGAAATATTTTTTATCTGGTATCCACCCATATGGGATATTGGATGCATGCACTTGTAAAATGAGATGAAATATTATACTTAAGATCTGTGCATTTCACTTGCTGTTAAAATGTACAGCTGAAACTTATTGGATTTTGTTAACCAATGTCACCATAAAAATAAAAATTTTAAAAATTAAAATTTTTAAAAATTCAAGCTAAAAAAAATTTGTGCATTCCACTGTGTATATTCTCTCGTATTAAAAATGTTGCTCATTCTACAAATCAATAATTTTCTGATTTTTGTTTTTATTTTAACCAATAATTATGAAGTTGAAATCTCCAATGTCTCTGAGTATAAAATAGCTGTAGTGTAGTTCAATTTCACCGACATTGTCTAAAGTGCTTCATAAGAAAAGTTTATGATCTAAGAGCATATGTTGTTTTGTTCTAAAGTATTCTGTTGTCTGACTTGCTGAAACATTCACAACATGTTTATTTATTTAGTTGTCCATTAAAAAGATGCAATATTCCATTTTGAGAAATGAATTTATACTGCTGTGCATCTGGCAATTATCACAATTCTAAATGAACATGCTCTGTTGGCTTAATCCCCATTCTAATACAGTGCTACGCTAGAAATGATTGTATGGTGTGTAAGCCTAAAACCCTTTCCCTCGTTTTATGGCACTTGGGCTTCATGCATTTGGAGACTGCTTTCTGCGTCAAATGAATTTTTAGTTTTCCTAGCAGCCCATTGCTTGAAGGACTAGCAAAAGGAAGCCATTCTGACCATTTGTCTGAACTCATGGAAATTTCAGCCTAGCCCAGATGATGAGACTCAGCTGTTGTGTGAAACAGGTAAAGGCACCATTTAAAATGCTACTGGCAATTTTCCTGAGCCTTTACAACAACAGGTGTTCCAGATTTTCTCTTTCTATAATGTTCTCCAAAATAGCAAATTATATGGCAGTATGTTTGTTTTGACAACAAAGTAACCTTTTCCTGTCAGAGTGATAGGTGATTGTGATTATTTTAATCATAGTTCAGAACTCTACCTACAAATTCTATATGATTGAATTAGGGTGCAATTTGATTCTTTCACTAAGATAAGGCTATGTAAGATATATGGAAAATACAATTCATTCTATGACAGATCTGTCAAGTGTTAGACCTTTGGCATGCAATGCAATGGCAAGAGAGTTATGAACTATCTATAAAGCGCTTTGGTCTGGCTCAGAGGGGTTTTTGGTTATGTATGTGTGTTGACAACACAACCAAGTACTGAGATGTATCAATTTTGCTCAATTGAATTGTATTTGTCAGTTTAATCATCAAAATTACCGGCACTATTCCAGTTATCTGGGTCATTAAAGTGATTGAATTAGACTGACTACTCTTAATCTGATTGCTCCCTTGGTAATTGGTCTTCAAAGAGAAAAGCTAGGCAGATGTCATAACAAACCATGATAATATGATGCTAAACAGCTGTGAACTGGGAGCTCTTCCTAAAAGGCTTAGGTCTCTGTTCAAAATGAGAATTATTAAATGCCTCATGGAAATTAACAAAGTAAGAGTTTTGCCACTTTTATGGAATCATTGCTTAGTGTGAGAAGTTAGCGAAATAATTGAATAAAAAGGTGTATGATCTGTTTTTAGTTTTAGTTTTTTCTTCATTGTTAGACTCACTGTTTTGTGGAGTTTAAATAAAATTTCAAGAAAGTATTTCTTAGACTACTTACTGGGTAATGTTTACTTACAACTTTAGGAAAATCAAGGGAGAAAAAGGTAATTAGTAAAATATAACCCAACAGTTCAGTTTGCTTAAAAGAAAGCTGTTAGAAGAAGAATTATGCCAGGTTTGGTGGATGTACTACTAATGAATCTTTATTTCTTGTTAATTTCTCTCAGATTACCATTTTCCCCACGTTCTCATATGTCTCTTCACTGTTGGCTTGCTGTGTACATCCTCTAAAATACTCAGGTATATGTACTGTTTCTATTTCTGGAAGAATTTCATCTGCCATTATTGTCTGGAAATTTTGTCCACTGGAATAATTGTTATTAGTCTTTCATCTTTGGTTGCTTACCTTGGGCTCAGAGGCTGTTGTAGAAATCCAGGTGAGCACTGGTGATAGCTTGGAATACTGCACTTTCAGCAGAGAATATAAGAATTGATGAATTAGGGATATATTTTAAAAGTAAAATAAATACACATGTTTTGTGGCCATGTATGCTTTACTGCTGTGCTTGTGTCTTCGAGGACACAAATTTTATCTCAGCTGGTGTTGAATTGTGTGTATCTTATGCCACTTGAGGGAAAGAAAGAACACCATTCATTCATTTGATCATGACTTAAATATAATTATTAAGCCTTCCTACATGTTATGAGTTAGTGTCATATAATTTTTTAAATTGTCAATTATTAGTTTTTCTTCTAATGTTGAAACAGAAGGCCTTTTCTAGAAGTGCAACTGCTTGGTTTCAGGTCAGACCAAGGCTTCATTTCAGATTCTAGCTCACAGCCAGCTGTAGTTCATTTTAGTTACTTACGATGGAAGAACACATGCTACTTTTAGAGTTTAAGAAGTTCTGACAGATGCCATTCCTCTTCTGCACTTGAATATTGGAGCAGTTAAAAGATATATTAAGTGACATAAGGTAAGTATGGACCAATATAGAACTTTTGCAGATGAAGCAGATATTAAGGTGTGATATATCTGCGTTCAATGGGATGTAGTACAATTTACCTACTCAATTCAAAGGCAGAAGCTATCTCTATAAACTGCGTAGCAAGGAGAATCTAGTGGGATAGGATTTCTAGTGGGGAAAGAAATGGGGTGGTGTCGGGAGCCATTATGAGACACTGAAGAAGTTACGCAGTTTATAGCCATAAAACAGTTGCTAAAACTGCTTAAACAGTGGTTCAAGGAAGCAGGGATTTGAGTTAAACACTACTGACCCTGGAGGAGAGGTATGCCTGCTAAATGAAATTCTTTTAAAATAGTGGAATGTTTTACAGAAAGCAATGATGTTTGTACCCTGAGGGAAGGATATATAGGAACTTATGTAAATATACGCATTCCTAATGTACTCTGTGCCTTGCTATTGTGTTAAAAAAGAAATATAAGGGCTATGCAAAATAAACTCGAGGCTGCAGCATTGACTGTATGCCCTCCCGAAGCGCTTTCCTGTCTTCTTCTTTTTTCCTTAGGCTTCACCCCCCTCTTTTAGGTGCTGTTCGACTTTAGCAGGCTGGCTTCGGCAGGGTGGGGATACACAAATTCAGTTTATCAGATTAAGTTGCTCCTTGTCCCATAGAGACAGTTTGGTGAAGGGACTGGGAATGAGGCCACGCAGATTAAAGGAGATTCTCTTTAATAGAGTAAACTTAACTCATAGAGTAAAGAAGAAACACTCCTAACTCCAACAGAATTTGCTATAACCTCTTTTCCAATACCCATTAGAAGGGGAGGAGGAGCTTCCACTGAACTTATCTACATTTTTCTTTCCTAGACACTAGTCTTTTTCTCCTTAGCTTCCATTTAGAATTAGACATTAATTCTATAAATCTACTCTCCAGGTGTGGTATTTAAACCAAGACATAAATGATGCGAAAATCCAGGTGTAGAGCTATTTAGGCAGACGAAACAGAAATTACAAAGTTTCCTTAAAAGGAGGCCATTATGGTTAGTTAAGAGAGCAACACCAATTAAATATTTAATATTGAATTGTCAGTTTGATTTTTAAGCCCGGAAACTTGGAAGAGGTTAGGGTAAGAAATAAATTGGAGTCATCTGTATGCAAATGATAGTTAAAGCCATGTATTTGAATGAAATCCTAAAGGCAGAGGTTTAGATATCCAAGAGGGGGCTTAAATATCAAGAGATAGTACAGGTCAGAAGCCTGAGTATTTCAACATCCAGCCATATGCTCTAGGATTGGTGTAACATATTTATCTAAAATCCTTTGTCACACTCTCTTTTATAAGTTTAATATCTATATCTCTTATCGTCTTTGCTCCATTATCATGGGGAAAAAAACTTATGGCAGGAAAGAGTTTTTATTGACACATTTGAATCCAGATGTGTTAGAAACTCATTCTTCACCATTGTTGAGTTGTATTTAACTGTCTTTGTAGATGATGTCCAAATCTTCAGATATTTTTACGTTTATTACATGGAAAAGTATTCTGTTCAAAAATAGAAGAAATTTTAAGCAAAATAAATAATCGCTAGGGCTATCTGGTGAATAATTTTCCCAACCAGTTCCCTGAAGAGCTAGCAATTATTCTTCCTGTTTATTGAATCAGCCAAATAATATAATCATGACCATATCCTAGGGGGATTTCAGCAAGTTGATCCACTATAATATCTGGATAAGGAAAAAGAATGTTCACCAGCTTTAGTAAGGATTAGCTATACCTCCTACTGTTTTGGGTGAAATTTAAGCTTGAATTTAAATGACTGTTTGCATTCCCAATAGGTTCTAAAATGGAAAAAGAAAATTAAAAACCTTATTCTACAATAGTTAACTAGAACGAAAATCTGTCTTTAATAAAATTATCATATTTAGTTAGCTTTTTTGCTTTCCATATTCATTTTCCTGAAAAGTTTATTTAAATAGTTAAACTGACCAAAAATGTGATTTTCAGTTTAAGAGTGGCTTTTAGTTATTGTAAAAATAGTAGGAAACATTATTCCTGGGTGGCATGCCGTAGGGTACATGTCACTCACCTCACTAAGTATCTGCTGTGATTCTGAAATCAGCACTAACAACAAATCTGTCTTTGGGCACGTTACTTAATTCTTTAAAATTTGGTGTCTCTAGCTTGAAATGTAGTGGCCTATGGCCACTTTTTAAATTTCTTTGTTTATGGCATTTGCCATTCTAACAAATTTTAAATTGTGAGGGCTAATATTCCTAAATCTAACATAATGAGTGATTTATATATTCCTGGCTACAAAGTGCCAAATTTGTGCCTGCCAATCTACCAGATGCTTCCACATATTATCTCAGTGAATAACCCTAAAAACCCTATGCTTGAGGTACTATTATTCCCATATGAAATGTGAGAAAACTGAAGCTCAAAAGTTTAAGCAGCTTAACTAATATTTCACAGCAAATACTTTTTAGATTTATGTAATTTCCAAATCTATTCATTCTCCCTTACCAGATTCCTATTTAATCTCCAAAGAACAAGAATTTTTGGTGGTTATTTTTAAAGAACTATTTAAGATTTTATTTTATTTTATTTTGTTAGAATACTTAACATGAGATTGACCCTTTTAACAAATTTGGAGTGCTCGGAAGAGTGTTATTAACTATAGGCACAATGTTGCACAGCAACTCTAGAACTTACTCATCTTGCATAAATGAATCTTTTTTTAGACTTAAAGAATGTATATATTTTCAGACCTTTGATAGCACATTTAAAATTGAAAACTAATTTCTTTTCTCAAATATCTCACTTATTAGCTTAAATTTTTATCAAATTAAATAAAAATGGGGGATTCCTAGACAGATCAATTAAAAATACAAATATTTTGTTTTAAGGGGTTAATATCAGTCCATTACTTTCCATTTCTTCATTTCCAGGAAAATAGAACTGTATGTACATAGAACTACATTTTCATGAAGTAAGACAAATAGGTTTTCATGGAGATTTTAATAAACTCTTATTTCTCAGGTTGAATTTTAAAGACAATCAACATGACCATCTTCCAGCACAATTCTACTAAAAAACAACCCAGTCAGAATCAGTGGTGGGAGCAGGCTGTAATCTGAATTTTAAACAGGCTACATCCTTCTCATTTAATTCATCTTTGTACAAAATTGCATGAATGCTAAATTTTGATTCACTATCCTCATCTAGTCAGGAAAGACTTAAGTAGAAAAAAGTTCTAAGTCAGTGAATTAGGAGAACATTTTAGTGAAAAAAAAAAAAAAAAGCCTTTGACAAATCCCTTGAATTTCCCATGAAATACAATATATATAGCTTTAAATGTGCTAGACCATAATGTTAATAGATAAATAAAACTATAATAATATATATTATTGATTCCAAAATGTTCAAAGTTTGCAACAACTCATTGCATTATCCTTTCTATTGTCTTCATTTTCATCTTAGACTTTTCTAATTCTTGTCTGAATAAATTTTCTCATTTTTCCCCCTCTAGGATGTTTCCCCTACCACACATTACCAGATGATTTGAAAGACTTCATTCACTGCTCTGTGAGTGGTGGGAGCAAAATGTTCGTCTTCTATTCTTGTCTCTTTCAGTTTATACCAACATGCATAAACTATTTTTAAAATATAATTTTTTTATTTTAGACTAATTTTAGATATACAGAAAAGTTGTGAAGACACTACATGGTTCCCATATGCTCAACACCCAGTTTTTCCTATTATTAATACCTAACATTAATATGGTACACGTGCCACAATTAATAAACCAATATAATCATTATAACTAAAGTCCATACTTTATTTAACTATGGAGCCCACACTTAAGTAGTGAAGAATTACGCTCCATTTTTTCAGTCAGAGTATATGTATGCATTTTTGGAATTCTACATGGGAGGTTTGTCTATTCTCTCCCATTTATATATTCAGACATTTATTTATATTAGTTAGAATCACACTTTCTAAAATGTTTTGAGTTATAACCAAATACCATTTTATATATTTTATATATTTTTTGCTCAAATTGTTCCAGCTTTGGCCTTTGGGATCTCTTTCAGTTGGTCCTTGTGTCCCTTTGACACCTTTAACATACCCCATCATGTGCGTATGGTGTGTTGTGCATGTGTGCATGTGTGTGTGTGTATGTGTATGTCTGAGAACTTCCTAACATTCTGACATTATAAGATACTTGAGACTCATTTTGTGTAATTTCTTTTCTAGTCTTAAGGTAGTCATTTGTTCAAGGAGCCAGGATTTAATATTGCTCATAGCAGTGTAGGAACTCCAACTCTCTTTTGGTTCCTGTTTGCATGGTATATGATTTTCCATTCTTTTACTCTAAACCTAATTATGTTTTGAATCTAAGTATATATTGTAGGCAACAAATAGCTGAGTAAAATTTGTAATACATTTGGGATGTATCTGCATTTTAATTTTAGTATTTAATCTGTTTGCATATATAACATAATTACTGATAAGGTAGATTTTAGATATAGTGTTTGACTATTTTTTTCATTTAACTATTTTAATTGATAAGAAGAGATACTACTCTTGATCTTAGCCAAAAGGCCAAGAAGCGATCATTTAACTATTTTTAAGATTTTACTTTTAAGCAGTTTTGGATTTACAACAAAATTAAGAGGCAGGTGCAGAGATTTTCCATACAACCCTGTTCCCCACCTCCTGCTACATATCCTCCCTTATTATTAATCACTTACTAGAATGGTACACATTTTACCAAGGATGAACCTACATTGACACATCATAATCACCCATATTTTACCTAAGGCTTTACTCATGGTATTGTACATTCTATGGGTTTAGAAAAAGTAGGGCATGCATTCAGCATTATAATTATATAGAGAGTATTTCCAATGCCCTAAAAATCTGTGTGCCCCCTTTTACCCTTGGTTACCACTGATCTTTTTGTTGTCTTTATAGTTTTACCTTTTACAGAATATCATATAGTTGGAATAATACACGTATAGACTTTATAAAATGGCTTATCTAATTTAGTAATATGCATTTAAAAATTTCTCTATGTCTTTTCATGGCTTGACAGCTCATCTTTTTGACACTAAATAATATTTCATTGTCTTGGCATTATTTATCCATTCATCTACTGAAGAACATCTTGGTTGCTTTCAAATTTGGTAATTATGAATAAAGCTGCAAGAAATGTGTATGTAGGCTTTTTGTGGATATGTTTTTAGCTTCTCTGGGTAAATATCAAGGATTCCAATGCCTGGATTGTATGGCAAGAATATGTTTAGTTTTACTTTTAAAAATACCAAACTGTCTTCCAAAGTGTCCATAACATTTTGCATTTTCACCAGCAAAATTGTTCCTGTTGCACCAACATTAGGTGGTGTCAGTGTTCCAGTTTTTGCCATTTTTATAGATGTGTAATGGCATCTCATTGTTGTTTTAATTTGCATTTCCCTGATGACATATGATATGAAACTTCTTTTTCTGTATGATTGGCCATCTGCAAATCTTTGATGAGGTATCTGTTAAGGCCCATTTGGTAAATATATTTTTTTTATTTTCCAATTACAATTGGCATAAAATATATTAGTTTCAAGTGTACAACATAATGATTAGATATTCATATAAATTATAAAGTGATTGCTTCAATAATCTAGTATCCATCTGACACTACACATAGTTATTACAATATTGTTGACTATATTCCTTATACTATGCATTACATCCCCATGACTATTTTGTAACTACCAATTTGTACTTCTTAATCCCTTCCCCATTTTTACTACTTCCCAGTCTTCCTCCCATTTGGCAACCATCAAAATGCTCTCCATATCTATGAGTTTGCTCCTGTTTGTTTATTTTGTTCCTTAGATTCTACATGTACGTGAAGTCATATGGCATTTTTTTTTCTCTGTATAACTTACTCCACTCAAAATAATACCCTCTAGGTCTATCCACGTTGTTGCAGATGGCAAGATTTTATTATTTTTTATGACTGAGTAATATTCCATTGTATATATGTACCACTTCTTTATCCATTCATCTATTGATAGACACTCAGGTGCCCACATATCTTGACTATTGTAAATAATGCTGAAATGAACATATTGGATGCACATGTCTCTTCAAAGCAATGTTTTCCATTTCTTCAGATAAATACCCAGAATTGGTATTACTGGGTCCTTCTTTGTCTCTTGTTATAGCCTTTTTTAAAATGTCTATTTTGTCTGGTATAAGTATTGCTACCCCAGATTTTTGTCATTGTTTCAATTTTCATGAACTATCTTTTTTCCATTCCTTTACTTTCAGTCTGTGTGTGTCTTTTGATCTGAAGTGAGTCTCTTGTAGGCAACATATGTAAGGGTTTTGTATATGCAGTTATCGCCATTTTATTATTCATATTTTTCAACTCTTCTCCTTCTCTTCCTTCTCTTCTCCTTCTCCTCCTCCTTTTCCTCCTCCTCTTCCTCCTCCTCTTCCTCCTCCTCTTCCTCCTTCTTTTTCTTCTCCTTCTCCTTCTCCAAGTCCCTTAAATACTTCTCATAATGCTGCTTTGTTGTGATGAACTCCTTTAGCTTTCTCCTGTCTAGGTAGCTCTTTAACTGTCCTTCAATTCTAAATGATAGTTTTGTTGGATAGAGTAATCTTGGTTGTAGGTCCTGGCTTTTCATCATTTTGAATATTTTCTGCCAATCCCTTCTAACCAGAGAGCTTCTGTTGAGAAATTAGCTGACCGTTTTATGGGAGTTCTCTTGTAGTTGACTAATTGCTTTTTTCTTGCTTCTTTTAAGATTTTCTCTTTGTCTTTAACCTTTGACATTTTAATTATGATGAGTCTTGGTATGTCCTCTTTGGGTTCATTTGTTTGGGACTCTCTGTGCTTCCTGGGATTAAATGTCTATTTCTTTCACCAGATTGAAGAATTTTTTCATCATTATTTCTTCAAATAAGTTTTCAACTCCTTGCTCTCTCTCTTCTCCGTCTGATGCTCCTATGACACAAATGTTGTCATCCTTGATGTTGCCCCAGAGGACCCTTAAACTATCCTCATTTTACAAAATTTGTTTTTCTAGTTACTGTTCTTATTGGGTGTTTTCTGCTACCTTATCTTTTAAATGGCTGATTTGATCCTCTGCTTTGTCTAATCTATTGATTCTCTCTAATGTATTCTTTATTTCAGTAATTGTAGTCTTCATTTCTGACTATTTCATATTTGTGTTTCCTATTTCTTTGTTAAAGTCCTCACCGATTTCATCTACTCTTCCCATATGTTTATTGAGCATACTTATGATCAGTGTTTTTAACTCTGCCTCTGGTAGATTGCTTATCTCCATTTTGTTTATTTCTTTTTTCTGGAGCTTTGTTTCATTTGGAATATGTTTCTTTGTCTTTCCATTTTGCCTGTGTCTCTGTATTTGTTTCTATGTATTATATAGGACTGCTATGTCTCCTGGTCTTAGTGGCCTTATTTTTCTGTGGGCCCAGTGATACTCCAGGTGTGCCCCTTCTATGGGTTGTGTGTGCCTTCCTGTCATATTTGAGTTTTGGTTGCTGTTTGCACATTGATGGAGATTGACTTTCTGGCTCATTGGTTGTGGAGACTGGTCATGGCTACAGTAGAGCTGTTGTTTAAGGGCTAACCCTATAGAGCAGGATTCACTTAGCAGGGCTCTGGTGCCTTTTCAGGCTGCCCTTTGGGTGTGTCATCCTACGATGTGGTGCTCCGGCAAGCCATACACTGCGTATACCAGCCCCAGGTCCTCCTGGGAAGGGTCCCACAACAGGTCAAGTTTAGCCGAGCTTGTACCTGATTTGGGGCCACCTGGCATAAGCCACCAAGCAATTTGAAGGTGGCCACCACCCATGCTGGGTTTGAAAGTGCCTCAAGAGGCCAAGTCACAAACCAAGGCTGGCTGCCATCACCACTGGGCTTGGGATTGCTCAGCAAGAAGTATGGAGCATGCCAAGGCCAGATGCTGCTTATTGGGGCTTCTGAACCTTTGAGAGATTTTAGAAAAGTTTGCAGCATGAGCCAAACAGACCATTTGTATGGAAAAGCCACTGGAATTCGCTTGGGTGGTCTAGCAAATCAGGAGGGGTAGGTCTCAGGGAATCACCTGGGCAGGACAACTTTTGTTGCCAGTTTGATGGACACCCAGATATTGAGGCTGCCTGCATCTGCACACAATGAGGGGGGAAGTCTCCACAGAGGGACAATGGATTCTGCAGCACTTCTGTCTCAGAAGAAACTACCCCTCCAGTCTTTGCCTATAAGCCAGAAAATTAGTTTACCCATATGTCCTAGTGCCTTTGAACTGCTGCCCCAGCACTGGATCTCACAGCAAATGAGTAAGTTCATGCATGAGCCTCACTTTAAGATTGGCCACCTGTGACTTCTGCAACCCTCCATCTACTCGCCATAACCTCTGCTGATTTTCAAGAAGCCAGAAGTTGTGGGGAAACTTCTTGAAACCCTGGGTGGTGAGCCTGGTGTTGGGCTGGGACTCCTTGCGTCCTCCAGTGGAATCTCTGCAAGAAGATATCCCTCCCTATTTAACTGCTTATACATGGATATGGCAACCAGCTCTTCTGTTCTCGCCACTCTACAGTCCCAAGGTGCTTCTTCTGTTTGTCCTTAGTTACTAGGACTTTTGTTCAATCTAAGCTTCATGTGATTCTCAATGATGGTTTTTCTGTAGTTTAGTTGTAATTTGATGTAGTCATGAGAAGAAGCAAGCACAGTGTGTACCTACTCTGCTATCTTGAATGGAAAGTCATTACAGCTATTTTTAATCTGATGTTTCTTATTGTTGAACTTTCATAGTTCTTTGTATATTCATAACAGTTCATTATTAGATTGTATTTTGCAAATGTTTCTCTCAGTCTGCTGCTTGGTTCTAACCTCTTGATATGTATTCACGAGTAGAAGATATTAATTTAAATGAAATCCAGTATATCAATTATTTCTTTAATAGATCATGTCTTTGATATTGTAGCTAAGAAGACATCACCATACCAAAGATCATATAGGTTTTTCTTATGTTATAATTCTAGAGTTGTTATGGTTTTGCATTTTCCTTGTAGGTCTATATTCATTTTGAGTTATATTTGTAAAGGGTATAATTTAGTTCCTCTCTGAATTTGTTTATCAAAGTTTTACAGTTTTCCTCATATATGTCTTATACATATTTTGTTAGATTTATACCTAAGTATTTCATTTTTGATGGGTGGTAATGCAAATTGTATTTCTAAATTTCAAATTTACTTGTTCATTGTTTGGTATATAGGAAAGTGATTGATTTTTTGTATATTTTCCTCATTTGCTGTTTGCTATAATTGGTTATTAGTTCTAGAAATTTTTTTGGCAATTATTCTGTATATATCCATATATTCTATGTGGATGAAAGACAACTGTAATAAAAACAATTGTGTGGTTTTCTTCCCAATTTTTGAAAATTTTGTTTCATTTTCTTGCCTTATGGCATTAGCAAGGACTTTCCAATAGAGCTGGAAAAGGAATGGTGAGAAGAAACATCTTTGCTTTTACTTGATCTTAATGGGAAAGCTTTCGTATCTCTCATTATGGATATGTTAGCTATAGGTTTTTTTTGTAGCTTTTATCAAGTTGAAGAAATTCTCCTCTGTTACTCTTTCTTGAGAGATTTTATCATGAATGGGTCTTAGATTTTTCAAAGTGCTTTTTTCTGCATTTTTGATATGACCAGTCATTTTTCATTTTTTAGGTCCTCAAATAACATCATTTTCATTCAATGTTGATTCCTTATAATGTTCATGAGAGAAAAAAAGAAAATATTCCCAGCTGGAACCACTGTCGATGTGGAGTTTGCACATTGTCCCTATGTCTGTGTGGATTTTCTCTGGGTACTCGCATTCCTCCTCACATCCTAAAGATGTGCACGTTAAGCAATTGCAATGTTTAAATTGCCCGTCTCATCTGAGTGTGGGTTTGAGTGTTAGCATACCCTGAGTCCTGTCCAGAGAGGATTCTTGCCTTGTTGCCTGAGCTGTGGGGAGTAGCTCAGACCACTCACACCCTGAGCTATATAAATAGGTTTGTAAATGATTATCTTACTTGTTTTTATTATAATTTTTCTTAAAATGTACGTATAGCTCAATCTTATTTTAATGTTTAATATTACGAGTGTTTTGAGTCTTTAGCATTTGATGATATACTTTTTTTAAAGTTTATTGGGGGTAATGTTGGTTAATTACAATTACATAATTTTCAAGGTGTCATTATAATTTACACAGCTGTATATTCTATTGTGTTTATGGCCAAAAGTCCATTTCCTTCAGCTATAATATTTGATCCCCTTGCCCCCATCACCCTCCCCTACCACCTATATTTGACCTCCTTTAACCATCTACCTACCTCTTATCCCCACCTGCTACACTCTGGTAACCCACTAGTCTATGTCTATAGTCCTTGTCCATGTGTTTCTGTTTGTTTGTTGCTTTGTAGGTTTATATCCCTTATAATAAGAGATATCATGTGATTTCAACTTTCTGTCTGGCTTATTTTGCTTAGCATGGATTATTCGAGAGTTCCATCCATGTCATCGCAAAGTGGGAATATTCATCTCTTTTTTATGGCTGAGTAATATTCCATTGTATATATGTACCACAGCTTCTTTAGCTAATTATCTATTGCAGGACACATCATTTGTTCCTATGTCCTGGGCCATTGTGAATAATGCTGCTATGAAATTGGTGTGCAACTAATCTTTTGAAATATGGGTTTTCAAGTCTTTAACAGTAAATACCCAGTAGAAGGATTACCGGATCACATGGTAGATCGATTCTTAGTTTTTTTGAAGGAAACTCCATACTGTTTTCCATAGTTTTGTATCAATTTGCAGGCCCACCAGCAGTGTATGAGGGTACCTTTTTCTCTGCTTCCTCTCCAACACTTGTTATTACTTTGACCTGTTGATTATAGCTATTCAAATAAGTGTGAGATGATATCTCATTGTGGTTTTGATTTTGCAGTTTCACCAATAGCTAGCGATGCTGAGCATCTTTTCATATGTTTGTAGGCCATTTGTGTGTCTTCTAAGGAGAAGTGTCTGTTCAGGTCCCCTGTCCATTTGTTGATTGGTACATTTGTGTGTGCGTTCATGTGTGTGTTATTGAGTCATATGAGTTCCTTATGTATTTTTGGAATATTAGGCCCTTATCAGAGACATTGTTTGCAAATATATTTTCCCGTCAAATTGGTGCCTCTTTACCGTTGTTGACAGTTTTTTTGCTGTGCAGAAGCTTTTTAGTTTAGAATTAGTCCATTCATTTATATTTGTTTTTATTTCCCTTGCTGTTGAGGTCAAATTCATAAAATACTCTTTAAGTCCAAGGTCCATGATTAATATTCCCTGTTTTCTTCAATCGCATTTTATTGTTTCAAGTCTTATATTAAGGTCCTTCATTTTGAGTTAGTTTTTGGGTGTGTGGGGATAGATAAAGTCTAGTATCATTCGTTCACAGGTCACTTTCCAGTTTTCAAAGCGCCATTTGTTGAAGGAGGCTTCCTTTCTACCCTGTATGTTTTTGGCCTTTTTGTTGAACATTATTTGCCCATATAAATGTGGGTTATTTTCTGGATCTCTCAAACTCTACCACTGGTCCATGTGTCTGCTTTGCTGCCTAGTATCATGCCGTTTTGATTACTGCTGTTTTGTAGTATAATTTGAAGTCAGACAGAGTGATGCCTCCAACTCCTTCTTTTTCTCAGGATGGCTTTGACAATTCGTGGGTCTTTTGTGCTTCCATACAAATCTATGATATTTTATTCTATTTTCTTAAAAATGCTGGTGGGATTTGTTGATGGGGATTGCGTTAATATTCTGTAATAATGCTTTAAGTAATGAAGTCATTTTAAACTATGTTGATTCTCCCAATCCAAGAAAACAGAAATATATTTCCATTTCTTTGTATCTTCTTCAAATTCTTTTAATAGGATCTTGTAGTTTTCATTATATAAGTCTTTACATGTTTTGTTAAATTTATTCCTAGGTATTTTTTTCTTTTTATTCAATGCAAAAGGAATTATTTTTTTTCCACTTCTTTTTGACACTTCATTATTAGAGTATAGGAACGTATGGATTTGAACATGTTGATTTTGTATCCAGAGATGTTACTGTAGTTTGCTTATTGTTTCTAGTAGTGTGGTACAGTCTTTAGGTTTTCTATATATAGAATCATGTCATCTGCAAATAGTGACAGTGACTTCTTCATTTCCTATTTGGATGCCTTTTATATCTTTCTCTTCTGATTGCACTTGCTAGGACCTCCGATGTTATATTGAATAAGAGTGGTGATAGTGGACAGCTTGCCTTGTTCCTGGTCTTAGAGGGAAGGTTTTTAGTTTTTCACCATTAGTATAACGTTGGCTGAGTGTCATAGATGTCATTATTATGTTAAGGTACTTTCCTATACAACGATTTGTTAAGTATTTTGATCATATATGGGTATGTTTTCAAAGGTTTTTCCTGCATCTATTGATATGATCATATGATTTACTTTTTAATTTTGTTTATGTGATGTATCACATTAATCGATTTGCATATGTTGAACCATCCCTGTGCCCTGGATGAAGACCACTTGATCGTGGTGTATAATCTTTTTAATATTATTGCTGTATCAGTTGGCTAGTATATTATTTAGGATTTTTGCATCTGTGTTCATGAGAGATATCGATCTGTAGTTTTCTTTTTTGTGTGTTATTTTACCAGGTTTTGGTATTCAGTGTAGTATTGGCTCAAAAAATGAGCTGACGAGTATCGCCTCCTTTTTGATTTTTTTTGGAAGAGTTGGAGGAATAGATATTAAGTTTTTTTTGAATTTTGTGTAGAATTCACTGGTGAAACCATTTGGTCCTGGACTTTTACTTTTTGGTTAGTTTTTGTTGATTTACTTCAATTTCTTTACTGTTATTTGGTCCATCTAGATTTTCCAGATCTTCTTGATTGAGGCTAGGATGGTTGTATTTTTTAAGTACTGGTTCCATTTCCTCTAGGTTATTAAATTTGGTGTTATATACTTTTTAATATTATTCTTGTATGATCCTTTGTATTTCTGTGATATCACTTGTAATTTCTCCTCTTTCATCCCTGATTTTGTTTATTTGTGTTCTTTTCTTTTTGTTTTAGTGAGTTAGCCAAGGGTTTGTCAATTTTATTAAAACTTCTCCAAGAACAAGCTCTTTGTTGCATTTTATTTTTTCTATTGTTTTTTTTTTTCAATTTTATTTATTCTGCTCTAATTTGATTATTCTTTTCTTCTGCTGAACTTTGTCTTCATTTATTCTTCCTTTTCTAGTTCTTTAAGATGAATCATTAGGTTATTTTTTGGGCTCTTCTTGTTTTTGGAGCTAGGCCTGTAATGATATGAACTTTACTCTTAATAATCACTTTTGCCATGTCTAAAAAGTTTTTGATATGTTGTGCTAACATTATCACTCACTTCTATGTATCTCTTAATCTCTCTTTTATTTCTCTGTGACCCAGTTATTCTTCAGTAGCATGTTGTTTAATTTTATGTATTTGTGGTTCTTCTTTCTTCTTTTTGCAGTTGATCTCTAGTTTCCAAGCATTATGATCAGAGAATATGGATGGTATGATTTCAACCTTCTTATACTTTGGAGGCTATCTCTGTGTCCAGTATGTGGTCGATTCTTGAGAATGTTCCATGTGCCCTGGAAAAGAGTGTATAAGCAGCTTTTTGGGATGGAAGACTATTATAAACGTCAATTATTGTCCAGTTGGTACAATGTGTCATTTTGGATGTTATTTCCTAATTGATTTTCAGTTTGAATGATTGTCCATATCAACAGTGGGGTATTTAGGTTCCCTACTATGATAGTGTTTTGGTCTGTTTCTCCCTTTAATCTGTTAGTAATTGGTTTTACATATTTCAGGGCTCCTCATTGGGAGCATAAATATTAATACAGTTTATGTCTTCTTGTGCATAAGATTCCTTTATCATTATGAAATATTCCTCAGTATCTCTCTCTTTCTTTCCTTTTTTATTTTTGAAGTCTATTTCATCTGATATTAGTACTGCTACTCCTGCTTTTCTCTGAATGCCATTTCCTTGAAATATTATTTTCCACCCTTTCACTTTGAGTCTGTATTTGTCTTTGGAGCTGAGATGTGTTTCCTGAGGCAGCATATGGTTAGGTTTTGGTTTTTGATCCATTCTGCACTCTGTGCTTTTTTATTGGGAGTTCAGTCCACTTACATGGTTAGGGTGATTATTGAAATATGAGGTCTTCTTACATTGCTTTCTAGTTTTGTGCTTCTGTTTATTTATTTTGGTTGGTTTTTGTGGTTTTCCCCTCTGGTCCTTCTGTGTTTTATATTATATCCTTCAGGTCTGAATCTTCAATGTGTAGTTACCATTATGAATATGTAGGATATTTATGTATATACAGCAGTCATCATTTTCTTCTGCGTGTGCTTATCTCCATTCCCCTTTGTGAATTTGGATCTTTGAATCTTTCCCTTTTTAGTCATTGTTATCTCAATTTGTTCTGATGTATGCTGAACGTTCATTACTATCTCGTTATATAACAATTCTCTTATTATTATTTAAGCTTGTAATGCACTGTTTTTAGTAAGGTTGAACTCCTCTGCTTCTATTTGCCTGATAGTCACTTTACTCCTAACTTTTTTTTTTTTTTTGTCATTTGTTTTAGATGAATTGACACTTTTCAGTATTTCCTGTAGTGCAAGACTCATAGTGGAGAATTCCAATTTTTGTATGTCTGGAAAGATCTTAATTTCTCTTCATGTCTACAGTAGATCCAGCTGGATTATAATATTCTAGGCTGGTAGTTCCTTTCACCTAGCAGTTTAAATATTTGATTCAATCTTCTCTGGTTTGCGCTGAGACGTTTGAGGATAATCTAATGGGTTTTTCCTTTATAAGTTACCATTTTCCTTCTCCCTGGGTGCCTTGAGAATTCTGTATTTGTCGCTGAATTTTGATAATTTTTATATACAATGTGTCTTGGTGAAGGCTTTTTGTGTTGAGATAATTGGGTGTTCTGTTGACTTGAATTCCAGGCTCCAGCTCATTCCTTAGATTTGGGCAATTCTCGTCCACTATTTGTCTGAAAATGCTTTCGTTTCTGCTTCTTTCCTCACAATCAATAATGTCCATTATTTTTGTTTCCTCTCATGATGGTATCAGCTAATTCTTGAATTTCTCTTTCGTTACTTTTCATTCTTTAGTTTTTTTATCTTCTTCTTTCTGATTTATTTTAAATTTTCTGGCTTCGATATCATGTTTCTTTCTTCCACGTGGTCGACTCTATTTCCAAGCTTACTATTTCATTTTTTAACACTTGCAGTGTGTTTTCTTCTCCAGAAGATCTATTCTGTTCTTTTTTTGAAGGGTTCAATCTCCTGCTCTGCTCATTCTATGTGTTTTTTTCAGTTCCAGAAATTATTGGATATGCCTATTTTGGAACTCCACTGAGTTTTCTTCAAGAAGTATCATCCTGAATTGTCCTGTCACATTAAGTTGTATATTTTCTATGTCTGTAAGCTTATTTTCTGGGAGATTTTTCTCTTTCTTTCTGAGATGCCTTATCACCTTGGTTGTTCATGGTGTTCAGTGGACTATTTCTCTGCCTTGGGCATTCATGGGAAACATATTCTGTTTTTTTGTTTTTTTGTTTTTTTCCAGAAATGAAGATTTATTATATAAAACTGGTTCTTATGCCTGCCTGCAAAAAGGTATTTTCTTTCGGTTTCCAGTAGATTGTGTCTAAGCCTCGTGGATCCCTGCTTGTATAAAGCCTTTAAAATGTCTTTTTTATTTTCTGATAAATATTAATACACCTTGTTTATCCTTCAGTTTCAGTCCCTGTCAATGTTAGCAACAGTTTTGGTAGTGTTTTACTCAGATTCTCTTGGGGCTCTGCAATGATCGGTCTTGGATGGTATAGTGGTAGAGCTTTTGGGTTGGGGGTTAGGGACTGTGGCTCAACCTCGAGCTTTGCAACTATGGCCAATAAAATCAACGTTGTTTTTCTGCCATCCTGCTTCTCTGACTTCTGCCCCTGATGATTGGGCCCTGCAGCTGGCTGTGGGCAGCTCACCGTTTTCTCAGGCAGGGCGCTGTTCAGGGTACTCACCGCTCCTTTCCACTCTCCCTCCTCCTTACAGGGAGCTCCAGTGGCTTGAAAAATGCAGCTTTCTTTATTTCTCCCAGTCCACTGCTCTAACCTAGGATTCTGTCCTGTGGTATCTTTTATGCAAAGATCCGCATGCTCAGACATATTGTGTAAAGTTTGAGTGTTTTTTGTTGAGTTTTTAGATGTTCCACTTATTGTTTGCTTTAAGGGGAGAGACCTGGAGATATCTTTCACTCTGTCATGTTTCCTAGGATCCCAATACATTTTTATTCTAAGATTTTGGACATTTTCTTCTTTATTATCTGTTTAAACAGCAATAATTTATTTATAATTTGCTCTAGAGAGAAAAGCATGATTGATTGAATTTTTATAATAATAATTTTAAAATAGTTTGTTTTAACTGTACGGCTTGTTTTTTGGTATTTTGTTAAGAAGTCTCAGATTATAGTCAGATTTGGAAGGAATCATAAGTATTTTAGTATATGAGGTATAAATATTTTTCTGCATTCAAATTTTCTTATTCGGTTACTATGCAATCCAAGTAGTAAAATGAAGTTTAAAATTGTTTTACTGTGTGTGAGTCATTCCTATATTAAAAGCAGAAACAAAAAGAGCCTATTTATTATTGTATTCAGAGTTTATCTCACCTCTTATTAAATTGCTGTTTTGGTACATGAAGCACATAATTGCTTATATTTTTTCTAACTTGTTCTAAAAATGTTTGTAACTTAAAGTTTAAAATGAATGATTTAAGCTTTATCAGGTTTTTGAATAGTTTGCATTTAATTTATGTATAGGCTTCTCTTCCATGTATTTTAAAATATATTATAGAGTCTTTAACATGTCATAGCAATATTCCAGGACTTGCAGTTTTACAATAGGCAGATCATCTCATTACACTTATTATTTGAAAAAAGAAGTTGGCATGTCCATACAATACTTCAAATGCAAAAAAAAAAAAAAAAATTATTATTATATAATATCAAAAATAGTCAAGACCCTCAGGTACTGTGAATGAAGCTTTTCCTCTGATGAGAATAAGGGAATAAGAGCCTGTTATACATATGCTGCCTACTTGGTAATATTCATAAGGAGTGTGTGCAGCAGCCATTTATCATCACCTTTTAGTCATATGACTGATCATAAATATGGCCAAAGAACACTTTACAATAATATCTAACAGATTTCATTTGTTAAAAATAATCATCAATTGATAATTTTCAGTTGGCAAAAAAAGTTTTAAAATTTTTAGAGTTTTGCATTATTATAGTAATGCACAATAATTATCAACTAATTAGTGTCTGTCATGTCTAATGAAGAAGCTACAATAAAGTAGTGTTTAGTTCATGCTTCATTTGTTAGATTTATCACTTTATTTTATCCACACTTAAATTATTTTAATCTTTCATAAATTCTTTTTGATAATAAATCATTTTTTTATTTTGGAATTTTTTTAAAGTGCTTGTGAAAAGTATGGATTAATTTTAACTACTATCATACTATTTAAATTACTTTAAAAAGGCTCATTTGTATCTTCACCTCTAAATAAACCTTATTCACTTAAAAAATTAATAAACTACTCCTCTTAGCACTTTAGTATAGAACTGAATGTTCTATCTTGTATATTCAAGACAATGATCTAGTGAATTTTTACTTGATTTTTAAAGTATGAATAAATACAGTTTTATTTTATTACTGTCTTTATAACTTTTAAGGATTCTAGATGTATTTCATCCAGTCTGAAGATCAATCTATTATGTACATCGTCTGTCTTATTTATAAATAGTTGATAAAATATATTTGAATTTTAGTGTTGAAATGGGCTAGCAAGGATCTTGTAAGAGTTTGAAGTATTTTCATATTTTTCCAAATATATTTCAGAATAATCTTTTTTCCATTATATATTATCCTTGATTCTCTAAAAATATTCTAGTACTATGATTGTGAATAAACAAGCTATTATTCATTAATGTTGAATAAAGTTATTCTCTACAGTATTTTTGAAGATCACTGTACTTATCAGTTAACAAACTTATCCAAGTAAAGCTGTTGCTCTTCTTCATGCTCTGTTTGACCATACAAATTTGTCTTTTTCTTTATCATTACTTGTGTCACCTTTTGTTTTTTATTATTTTCCTTGTTTAGATGTATCTTTATTCCCATAATTTTCTCTTTTTTTCAGCTTTGCCAATATGTAATTGACATACAATGCTGTGTAAGTTTAAGGAGTATGACATGTTGATTTGATCCATAAGTGTTGCAAAAGATTACCACCTTGGTGTTAGCTTATAGCTGCATCACATCACATAGTTACAATTCCTTTTTGCAGTGAAAACATTTAAGTATATAAATAATTATTATTAACTACATCAGTATGCTGTACATTATATTTCTAGAAAATATTCACCTTATAGCTGGAAGTTTGTATTCTTTGATCAACATCTTCACTTTTCCTCTATCCCCCAGGCCCTGATAACTACTGCTCTGGTCTCTGGTTCTATGAATTCAGCATTTTTAGCTTCCACATATAAATGATATTATACAGTATTTGTCTTTCTCTGTCTGACGTATTCAACTTAGCATAATACCCTCAAGGTTCATCCATACTGTTGCAAACACCCAGGTGGCCATCTTTCTTATTACTTTCTACTGTATGTATGTGTGTGTGTGTATATATATATATATACATATATATGTATATATGTATATATCTTAATGTCTTTATGCATTTATCTATTGACTAACACTTAGGTCATTTCCATATCTTGAGTATGTGGATAATACTTCAATGAACATGAGAGTGAAGATATATCTTTGAGATGGTAATTTTATTTTTCTTTGGATGTATACCCAAAAATGAGATTGCGGGATTACATGGAAGTTTTTATTTTTTTGAGGAAACTTTATCTGTTTTCTATAGTGTCTGAACTAATATACATGCTCAATAAAAGTGCAAAAGTGTTCTCTTTTCTCTGCATCCTCACCAACACTTTTTTTCTCTTCTCATTGTGATGATAACCATTCTAACAAGTGTGAGGTGATATCTCATTATGGTTTCCATTTGATTTCTCTAATGATTAGTGATGTTGAGCACCTTTTCATGTACCTGTTGGCCACTTGTACGTCTGTTTTAGAAAACTGTCCATTCAGTTCCTCTGCCTGTTTTTATATCATATTGTTTACTATTGATTGTATACATTCTTTATATATTGGAATATTAACCCCTTATCAAATATATGATTTGCAAATATTTTCTTATCACATAATTTGCTATCAATTTTGTTGTGATTTTAGTAGTCTACATTTTCTTAGCAATTGTGATTCTTTCTCTTATTTTCATAATTTTTGACCATCATGGGTTTTAGTTTCCATGTAGAAATAAAGTTTTTACATTTTTAATGTCTGAGCTTAGTGGAGTGTGGAGAGAGGTATACGTTTTTAGCTTTTACCAAGATAGATCTGGTGTAATCAAGTGTTTTGAAAGTATATACAAAATTAACCTACAAGGAAAACGTTGATGCAGTTTAAAATTGCTGCCATTGTGTATTGAGCTATAGTAGTGTGTAAAGTACTTGCAAACTATCTATAGTGACTTATTAATATATGAAACTTTGTACTGAAAATTTTGATATTTTTCTGGTATTTCTATGTGTTAATAGAAAATTTGGTGTTGCTTTGCCTGGAATTACTAGAAGAGGCATCAGATACTTTCAAGGATGATCTATGCTGTGATCTATGATACATAAAACAGGGTATGTCATTCATCATACTATTTGTTTATAGTGTTGCTATGTATTTTTCCTTATGAAACCAAGAATCCTGACCAATTTTATTTCTTTTAATTCTGATCAAAAAGAGCAAAAGTGTATAATTTAATCATAATCATGCACTCTGCGTTTTATTCTTATTTATATACTCCAGACTGGAAAGAACAGTGTTTTGCTTAGGCATCAATAAGAAGTGAATCCCTTGTTTAGAATTTTGTACCACTGATTGGAAGAATTTTGATATACTAGCTTCTGATGTCATATATTTCAAATTTGTATCTCCCCACTACACACATTTTGTTTTGGTGCCATGTGCCATAGAACATGTTTATGACCCAATAGCACCTCTGTTTCTTCCTTTGCCTTCAGTCACTGTACTAGGAAAGTTTTAAGAGTGAGAAGATGAAGTATTCTTGGAAATCATTACTATGTCAGAATGGCTAGCACTTAATAAACCATACAGAGATGTCACTGAAAAGCACATCCCACGCCGTCCAATAAAAGGTATTCTCAACTCAATATCCCTTGGTTAGCACACAAATATGCCCATGACTGACACAAAAGAAGGAAAAGTATGATTATGACAGAGAAAAGTTATAGTTATAAATCCATTTTGGTTTAAATATATTATTTCACCACATTTTGTAATAATAAGTTACCCAGTCAATAGATTAAGATTCTTCTTAGGGATCTTCTTAGGTCTGCGGAAGAAACTTTGTGAAAATGAGGGGTCCTGTAACTTAACCTCCACTAATACCGTGTCAAATCCACCTCAACCAGGTATTTAAAGTGATGCAGTTTAAATGTATCTGATTTCATTAACAGGTAAAAACAAGTTAGGTTAATGTAATAAATAAATAAACAAATACATAAATAAATGTATTTGTATCATATAACCAAATATGAGTGCCCACCAATTGCTACATTTTATATTTCTGCTCTTTACAGTAATACCTGTCTTAAGGTGACCTTAATCCAATGCGAGTGGGATGGAAGGATTCATGACTAATATGAAGAAGATTTGTGACTATTGGAGCAGGTTTGGCTACAGATATCTTCCTTTCAACAAAATTTACCTAGTCTGTATTCCAATAATTCATAAGTATTACTTGACTTCTTATAACCTAAAAGATAGCCAAGTGAATTTTAAAAATAGAACAAGAAAGTTAATTAAATAACCCCTTGGTAAATTTCCAATTTAATTATCTATCTTAGCTAGACTATTGCTAACGATAAATCACAGTAGACTCATGGGCTGTTGCTAATTTCTCCCCTTTTCTCAAACTTCTAACTAAACATGTTCTGCCTCTCTTTTACCAAATCATATGACTCCTACCTTCATTATCAAGTCCAGTATTGTTGCCTTTCTTCTTCTTCCATCCTTCAAAAACTAATTCCTTTTTATGACCTTGACCTATTACTTTCCATTCTTTGCCATCCAGCATTTTTTTCTCCTAGTAATTTATTCATTCCTTTTGGTGAATTACTACTTTTACACAGGCTTATTCCTCCTTTATATAAAGACTTAGATAACACTGTGCCAAAAACAAGGCTTTAATTCACATAACTATCCATTTGCTTAACAAATATTTCTTTGTGTTTTGTCTGTTCCAGATACTTGATGAATAAGACAGATGAAGATTCTGGTCCTTACAGAATTTATAATCTACAAGAGAAAAGATAATAAAAAGGAAATTATATATATATATATATATATTATATATATATATATATATATATATATATATATATATTATATATTTATGTATGTATGTATGTATGTATGTACGTATATATATTATAAGAACATGTAGAAATTAAACACACTGAAGAAAAAAATAGATAGACTAAGGAACTAGTGGCAAGACAAGTGAACAAGATATATTAGAGACAATAAACTTTCTTGACTGGATAGCTCAAAATGACATGATATGATAAATAGAGTGGTTAGAGAAAGCTTTCCTCAGGAAGTGGCTTCTAAGAAGATCTGAATAATATGAACACCTAGAGTATTAAGGGGAAAAGTCAGCAGAAGCAACAAATGCAAAGTCTTTAAAAGAAAGGTGATTATTAGAGGGGCAGCAAAAAAGTCAACTGGACCAAAGCAGAGAGCATAAGGTAGGTGTCATGGTATAGAGATGGGCAAGGGCCAATAAGATGGCAGGGGATAAATGGAAGAGAAAAATAACTATTAGAGGGATTTGAACAGGGGAATAACATGTTCTGATTTGTATTTTTAAAAGTTAAGTCAAAACTGTGGAATGGAGAATCAACTGCAGAAGGACAAGAATGTAAATAGAGGAGCTGACTACAACAGTTTAGATAAAAGATAAAAGGAGTTGATGGCATAGATTAATATAATAGTGGTGGAAATGTTGAGGAAGGGCAAGATTTGATCTAAATTGTTGAGAGATAGCTAAAAGAACTTTATGCCAGATTAATTGTGTGTTATAAATTGAATGTCTGTGTTTCCCCAAAATTTATATGTTAAAATCTAATACCCAATGTGATGGTTTGGAGATGGAGCCTCTGGAAGGTAATTAGATCATAAAAGTCAAACCATCATGAATGGGATTAATGACCTTAATAAAAGATTTTCCTCCATTGTTTTATCAAAGATATATATTTAGAAGAGAAATTACCTACTTCAGGGGTTAATAAAATTTTTGTTTCAAATAATACTAGCAAATTTTCTTCAAAAATGCCTAATTCAGTTTACATTCCCTCTTTACTGTGAGTAGCACATTGCCCACAAGTCCACAAACAATTGCCATCAGTAACTTTAAATTTTCTAAAATTAAGAGTATTTCTATTTTAACCTATTTTTCCCTAATTATCATCTGTTGTTTGCTTCCTTCTGTTTAAGCTTGAAATTTATTTAGATTTTAGGTTTACATGGTTATGAAGTAAAAATCTAATTTTACATTATAATGATATTTTTATGTTATAGTGATAGTTTTCTTGACATTTATTGAACTTTTTCACCCACTAATTTTTATTTTTTGTATTTATGTATGAAAAATATATGCATATATTACACATATGCACATACACATAAACCTATTTTTGGACTTTCTATTCTATTAAGCCACTGTTCACTCATGAACCAATGTTACACACTATTAATTTATAAAGCTTAATGATATACTGCTATTTGGTATAACAAGCCACTCTTTGTTTGTTTTTGTTTATTTAATTATTTCATTGTTAATGTTATGCTTTAAATTATTTCATTGTTAGTTTTCTGAATTTTTAAAACTGCTGAATCCCATAAAAATCTTAACTGAAACTACAACATAGATGAATTTAGAGAACCAGCATGACAATAATATGTTGAGTTTTCCCTTGTATAAACATAATAAAAATTTCCATTTATTCAGGTCTTTTGTGTGCTTGCAAACTTTCTCATGGTACACTAAAATGACTTGGATTTTTTAAAGCCATTCATTTGTTGAGTACTTGAAAGTTTCTGTTACTAATGTGAAAGGAGTCCTTATTATTCTATACTATTATATTTTCTAATTTGCTTGTTGCTGTTAATGAAAAAAGTTACTGATTTTTTGTTCTTGATCTTTATATCTGGCTACTTTGCTCGATCAACTAAAATTAATTTCTATTTATAAATCAGTCACTAACAATATTTAAAATGTCTTCCATTTTATAGTTGAGGAAAGGGAACTCTGAAGAGGTTATACCTTGCTAACTTCACATAACTAACCAGAGGAAATTCAAGCCTAGGATTTTTTGATTGCTGCAACATCGTTTCCCTGGCACTTATAGCAAACAATACAGAGCAGTACATGAACAGACATTAGTTTACCAAATGAAATCCCCCTCTCACACAGAGATATAGCCTAGCTATTAACAGAATGAGATGAGAATAAAATGAGAACATCTGAGCTAATTCATATAGAAAAGTCTTGAAGTATAATATAAATGTGGGATAGTCTTAATCTTGTTATGCGTGAGGTCATTATGTCATGCTTGAGGGACAAATTACCGAGGTTAAGTTCTGGCTCCACCACTTATGGTTGAGGGATTTGGGAAGTTCAAAAAACTTTTCTGCATTTAATTTTCTTCAAAATAAGGATAATAATACTGTTGTTTATGTTTAAGGTTTACGAGTATTACATGAGTAATCAGGTAAAGAGCTTGATATAGCATCTGTCACTTGGAAAGTATCCATGATTGTTAGCTGGTATTCTATTTGCAACATCTATAACTGGGTCTTATCCATAATAGAAACTTAAACATATTAAATTGAAATTTAATTATAGTGAGACACATTTGCAGTTTAGCTTCAAGTAAACCAGTAACATTCCCATATTGCCTTTCTTATTGCAGAAAAATGAGTTTTCCATAATGAAAGCTGCTACTATAATATTGAATATAAATTCATTCTGAGAACTGGTTTGTCCAACAGCTCCATTACACAATTCAAAAATGAAACAGATATGCAAGACATAGCCTCAGCACAACCCCCCACCCTCAATCAAATCAATTTAGAGATATCTTTTGTTCTCTCTCCAAAATATATGCAGGCAATGTCTGTTTCACTCTAAGCTACTATGCTCTCTCACCTGGTCAGTTAAATGGCCTCCTGTCTCATGTCTCTCTTTGCACTGGATCCATTCAATCTATTCTCCACAAAGCAGGCTGAATAGTCTCCAAAAATTAAAAGTATCTCAAAGCGAGCTGTCTTCAGTGACCATCTCCTTGGATTTTAAATATTCTAAAATAGTTTTCATGCTGGAGCCTGTCCACTCTTCAATCTCAAGTTATTAGTGCACAGAGGAAATAAGAAGTGCAAAATCTCTGGGTCAGAACAATATTTGTCCAGTCTCTCTTTGTTTTTATTCCTCTGTATAGCTTTAATTTAAGGAGATTCTTATCTTAGACTTCAGATAAAAAAACATTCTCAAAGACATCCTTTTTGAACACACTATTGAAAGCAATTTCCCAATATCCATCTCGGTCCATCTCTGTCATTTATTCCCCTCTATTGTAATCACAGCACTCATTGTTACCCCAAATTAATGCTTTTCTTTATTATTTATTGTCCACCCCACTATTCTACATTCCAAAATTAGAATCACATTAAATCAGACCAGGACATTGTTTTTCTAGGTCACCATTATAGCTCCAGCATCTGCTAAACTACCTGCCACATAATACATACCCAGTAAATATTTGTCAAATTAATAACTAATATATGAATATAGTATTGATATTAAACATGAAGCTGCTACCTCAGTCTCCTCTTTCAACAATGTAACTTCAACAGGTATAATTTCAGCCTCTGGAATTTACTGTTTGTTTGTTTGTTTGTTTTTTGTTTGTTTTGGTCAGTTCTTACTTTAAAACAGATTTCTCAAAAAAATAAGAAGGTGCTTTCTCTGTCTGCCTTTACAGGGCTTCACTTCCAGTGTTGAAACCTGACTTAAGGTTCCAGATGTGTGTGTGGGGGGGGGTATAATTGACTAAGCCAACTACTAACATGTCTAGACTTACTTTAGATAGAAAGTATTTCTATACCTGTATTGAAATATTAAATATAACCATTTTGAATTTATTTTCTCACCTGACTCAAGACAAGACTTCTATCAAAAAGAGCATTTTTTTAATATCATCTTTGATATTACTACATAATTACAAAATTTTCAAAGTCAGGTTTTAAGTAGAAAAAAGAAACTAACAGGATGAATGAATGAGGAAATGATTAGGCAAAATTTGCAGGTAAGAGCCTCAGGGAAAGTTGATAAGCTGAGCAAGTTTGTGTCAAGGAATGTTTCACTCTTTGTGAGTTCTGCATGGAAGGGAAAGTTTAAAAATATAATTTCGAAATCCAGGTGTAAGGTGGTAAACCATTCTGAGAGTATGAATGAGCTAGTTAACACTTTTACCTATTTATTTGTTTTTGCTTATTGGTTTCCTTCACCTTGTCTACATTCTCACCCTATGCAGCATGCACACATTCATTTAGGCAATGGACTTTACTGCAGGTCTGTTATAACCTAGATTCTGGGCCAGATGTTAAGGATATAATGGTGCGTAAATCAAGCAGGTTCCCTACAGCTGTGATCTTGGCGTTCAGTTCACACTCTCGACAATTTCTGACTTCTTGCTTCTTCCCTTTATGTTTGGTGGTAGGTAAAATGTCAAAATATAAATTACCTTACTTTAAATAATAAACTATCTATAATCATCATTAAAAGAAACTGTGTACAATCTGAAAAAAAACAGGGAAAAAACCATTTTAGTTACCAAATTGTGGATATTTCCCTCTCCCATGACTGGTCTCTGCTCCATGTTCTGATAAAACCTTTTGAAACTTTAATATTCCTAGCCTCTCGAATACTAGTATTATGTCTAATTAAATGTGTGTGCTACATTTAATTTACCAGAGTAGATCCTTTGAAAGTCATTGGGGGACTAAATTATATCACTGTATACTAAGTTCTCCCTGTACTACACATATTATTTCATTCAACTTTTTTTGTTATGCTTTTTTGAATATGGCTACTGGAGTCAAATTGGTGTGCCTATCTACAACTTCAGTCTCATGATGGCTTCTAGAGTATGGACAAAACATGAGATGTCCCAGCTCACAATCTTATTTTTTTCTCCTGTGGGAGAAGAAGTCATGATCAAAGGGGAAAAATCTATGAACACTCTATTTTGGAATTTATTTTTATCCTTATTTTCATATTCTTGATTTATTAATTTTCCTTCCCATTTTATACACTTAAGTATCCTAAATAATACTTTATTCATTATAATATTAAGAAGCTTAACTAAACTAGTTCCTATGTGGAAAAGATATGTTAAGTCAAATTCTTATATTTTAGAAGCCAATAATTTTTTATTCAAAAAATTTTAATTTAAATTTAAAAAACTAAAAGCCAATAAATGCCTTTATTAAATATAGATTTTTCAGAATCTTTAAAGAAAATTACACTATGCACGTATTATAACCCTGCCCTGGAAGAGAATATTCAATTAATTAAAGAAACTTGAATTTTAGAATATTATGTAGATATCTTCAAAGATAAACAAAGTAAGAGAAAGTAGTATAATGGACCACCACATATATATCACCCAGCATCAACATTTGTCAATTCATACCTACATTTCCTTCATCTATACTGGCACCAATCTTACTCTCCTAAGGTTATTTTGAAATAATCTCAGATATCTCATTTTATCAGTAAGTATTCAGCATGTATCTCTAAAGTGTATAACATATCTGCAATACAATTATTATTTCTAAAGCATTAAAAATAATTATTTAATGTCAACAAATATACAATCCACAACTGTTTTTTGTAATAGTTTGTTTTAATTGTGATCCAGAATATTATCAACATATTATAACTGCAAAAACATCTAATTCCCTTTTAATCTACATCTCTATCTTATTTTTTTCTTACATATTTGTCTTTGTGATTGAAGAATTCAGGTTCTTTTTCCTGTGGGATTTCCCACATTGTGAATTTTACTAATTGTATTCTTGAATATTGTTCAATATGTCCCTCTTTCATTTAATTCTCCAGTAATTTGGTAGTTAGATCTGGAGGCTAAATGAGAGCCTAGTCTACTCAAAGATTTTATTTTAATCACTCTGTATATAACAGAAAAAAAAAATCAAATATCCATCTCAGGGGTTTCATTAAATAAACCATGGAATAGTCACACAATGCAAAATAATGTAACTTAAAAGAAATAAGGAATTCTTCTCAACAGAACTATGTGGTAATCTCTAGGATATATAGTATTGTTAAATAAAAAAGTCAGTGCAGATGTATGCAACATGCTACTATGTATCTAAGAAAGGGAGGATAAGAATATATGTGCCCAACTGCTAATATTAAAAAGAAATAGATGAATAAACCATATATATGTACATATAAATATACGTATATATGTATTATATATGTATATATGTAAAAGTGTTTGCCTAGAATGAGGAAAGAGAGTGGAGGAAATAGGAAAATAGAAACGATTTCTTTGAATAAACATTGTTTTATAAATTTTATGTAAGAACAATATAAATATTTCACTTAATTATAAAACAAAATAATTTTTTTAAAGTCATTGAAAACTGAAATTAATATGAAACAAGTAAACATACAGAAGTATACAATGGCATAAAATACAAATAGAAAAACTATTCCAATTGATTTTAAGGTGTAGCAATTTGATTGTACATCCTTAATGGGATATAACCTTTAGTAGGAACTAAAGAACTGGAAAGATAAATTTAGAATAGTTTTAATAATTACATATTTGGTGGTAGTATTGGTATTGTACTCCAAGACTTGTTGGTGTAGGATAGAATAAAGCAGATGAGAATTTATGTTGATAACAATGAAAACACAGGTTCATTTTGATTTAGGAAGGAGATACAGTTTTAGGATGATTAAGGTTAAATAAAATTCCTATTGTCCTGAATCAGAATTAGAAATATGAATATAAATTCATGCTGTGTTTTCGGGGAAAGAAAGAAACAGAGAGCGAGAGTGAGAAAGAGATTATATATCCTATATGTATGTATGTGTTTACTGAAAATGCCTAGAAACAATGACCACTTAGTAGCAATGAGCACATCTATATCCAGATTTTCATAGCTAAGTACAACTTCTCACTAAAAAAAAAAACAAGTTTCCTGGGAGAAATGACAGATTCTTCATCTGGATCATGCTATATACAAAATGAGTCTGGCATATCTTGTCATACCAGAAATTAAGGAAGCTGTCAGAGACTACTAGGGTCTGACTGTGTTGCTGCAGGTTCAAGGTTCCCGAGTACGAGGCTTTGGCAGTTAAAGGAAAATCGTGGAGCTGTAGGCAACTCTGACATAGCTCTTTATTCAAGCAAGGATGCAGCTAACCTCACAGAGTGGCGGCGCCTTTTATACACAGGTTAAACAAGAGTGGCACACTGCCAGATAACAAGTTATCTCATGCCTACAGGGCACATGATTGGTTACATAAGGGGAGAAATGCTGAGTCACTTCCACTTCTAAGGGTGTGGAGGAGGCCTGACTACAGCCATCTTTTTTTCTCCTCACACTGTCAAAGGATCATTTAATAAGCTTCCATTAGGTCAGATAGAACCATTTGAGTACCAATAAGATAATAAATGCAGTGAATTACAATACATTAAAATATTTAATTCCATCAGTTCATGATAATATTTTTTAAAAATTCAGTTGTCAAATTTTAAATATGCTAGAAAACAAAATCATTATTGTAAAAACTTGAAAATAAAGGGGAAAACAGAACATTTACCCTGTCTATCCCCTAGAAAGTGTACTTAAGAATAACCAAAATTTGCAAAGGACAAGTTTCTTTTTGTTAAAATAATCCAACTAATAAATGAAGAAAGAACAATGTAATTTGAATACCATGATTTTTCAGTGCCCGACGAATTAATGAATCAAAGCAATGATTATCTGTAGTGCTAACCACTAAAAGAAAACAATCTGGCATTATGTGTCCCCTGACACAATGCAATCTATGAAGTAGTCTGGCAGGAAGAGGAGAGGGGGAGAAGGGGGGGAGAAGGAAGAGGAGGAGGAACAGGGGGAGGGGAGGAGGAGGCTGAGGAGGCGGAGGAGGTGGGGAAAGTAGGGAGGAAGGGCTGGAGGAGGAAAGAAAACCTTAACCATTTGAAACTTTTAAAGGTAATATTCAATGTAGCTCAAATTTTATTAAATACCTACAGAGCCTCACATATATATCAGGAAAATGACAATATCTGGCACTTTGTTGTATCTCAAAGAAGACTGAATAAGTGAACAAGTGTATTTAAGATACTAACTTTGGATTTAGAAAGCTGCTAAAAATTCATTCTCAAAACTCTCAGTAGAAAATATTGATAGAAAATGAGTTTGCTAATGAATACTGAACATGTGATAATTTATTAGGAAGAGAAATACAAATATATAATCAATACAATTTAAGCACATAATCTCCAAGATAAAACATCCCTCTTTATATATATAAAGGTACGCTGTTGCAATAACTGTGACTCACTCTTAATTCATCTTGCAAGCTTCTCTCAAAAAATAATTATGATGAAAGGTATTTCTAAAATAATTTGTTGCAGATTAAGTTTTGCAAGTCAGCGTGAGCCACACAACCCCATACATGAGAGAATGAATGTGTTGAGGAGGTGACAAGCTCTTTTTTTACGAAGGGAGAAAAAAACTGTGTCTTCCATATTCTTGTAAAGGCCATCCTATTGGGCAGTAGCTTTACAATATAGCCCTCTCTTTGTCCACCCTCTTAGATTTATTTGACTTTGATACACATAATACTATTTCTTAGTCTATATTATTATTTTGTGATGGTGTTAGAAACTATAACTTTAGGCATTTTCTAAGAGGTGATCCAAAGTCCAGTCACACACACGCATGCACACACACAGTCATTCACTCTCATTTCATATGGAAGAAGCCATTGTCTAAACCAGTTTTTCTAAGCTTAGAGCCAAAGCAAAAATTTGATTCTACTTGTACAATGGTGCTATGTGGAACAATGTATTGGTTTTAAGTAAAATGTATTAATAGAATTTTAATTATCTAATAATGTTTAATAGCCTGATGACATTATCTAATCATTTTCATGTTACAATTACCTATCATTGACCCAAAAGTTTGTAATGGACACAAAACATGACATCAATTAAGTTTGCACCCTAGAGAAAGTCATTTAACCTCTCTAAACCTTCATTTTTTTTTACCTGGAAATCCAGGAAAATTGAACTAAATTATCTCCAAGATACTTTCAATTCTAGAAGGTTCTGAGTACACCTCAACAACACAGGAAATGCCTACCTTTCCAATGTGTCTAATTTTGACTTTATTTGTGTATACATTTAAGATTATAATTACAAAAATGTTTTTAGTGCATTTTAACACTGGAGAGTCAAAGGTTATGCCTATTATCACTTGTGGTTTAAAAAAAGAAGAAGGAGAAGGAGAAGAAGGAGAAAGAGGAGTGGTGGAGGAGGAGGGGGGAGGAAGAGGAGGAGGAGGAGGAGGAGGAGGAAGAGAAAGAGGAAGAGGAAGAAAGAAGAATCAGACACAGATCCTGCCCTGAAAGGCTCACAGAAAGCTCATGATGTGAAAGTAGATAATGTTCAATGTTCAGATGCAATGATTGCTACCACGCTGGTAAAGACAAAACATCCTCTCAGAATCAGAAAAACATTCATGTGGGTGGTAAAATTTGAATTCAATATTTAAAGATGAAACAGTCTGATAAGAGTATCTCCTACATGTTTCCAAATACTTTCATAGTTCTCTAAGAGTGGGTACTATTTCACATTATTACTTAGTGGGAGGTAAAAATGTTTTTTGCATTTAGTTGAGAATTGAAAAAATCTAAATCATAGAATAGCATCTGAAAGAAACATAGGAAAATAACACAGAACAATCTCCAGATGTTAAGAATAAAAAATGTAAAACTCACAAAAATTTTATTATGGCTATAAAAACTTTCTCAAAATTTAAAGAACTCTTCAATTTAAGCTGAAAATATCCTTGGTAGCAGGTCCGGCAATAAATTATCTTGATAATCAGTATATTTTGGGTTATTAATTATGGCCTAATGAATTTCTTTTAATAATAATTTTTTATCTATTATTTATGTAGATAGAAAAAACTGATAAGCCTTTATACAAATAGAATAATAAGTTTAAAAATGACTATATTAAGTATAGACAGCAGAAATAATCTGAAGAATATCAGAAACATATAATTTTTTCTCTAACATCTTAATTTCTAAATCGAGCTCCTATTCCCTGGATATAGTAGATAGAACCTGAAAGTGCCAACTTTGTAGTTAGAAAATATTGAGTTTTTTGAGCTAATAAAATCTTAGTTATATTCACTATAGGGTTTTCTCAGCCAATTTTATGTTTTCTCCACTCTCTTTCAAAGTTGTCTTACCAAAGAAAAAATTAAAAATAGAAAGTTTGTCACAGATCAATAGCCACTGAGAATATTTGCTTTAAAAAGAATTCCAAAACATTTAAAGAGCAGGGGTCTCCAAACTGACAATGAAAATTTTGCCAATTTTGGAAGTGCCTGAGTTTTTTCCCAATTACTACCACCATATGATACTTAGTTATGCACAGTGTGAAGCAAGATTGAAAGGTTTTAACTATTCCATATGGCACAGACGGCCATAACGGAGCAGCAGCAGTTGAAGCCAGACACCCCTAAGGAGAATTTTACCACAAAAGGCAAACATGACTGCAAGCCGTAAATACAGGGGAATTGCAGATGATGCTGTGTCATTGGTCCTACCTTTGCAGCCCACTGGTGGGGTGACCCTGTTCTTCCTCTTTTCTAAACTTCTTAAATGCCTCTAAAATTGACAATTCACTTGCAATTCTCCTGCTTCAGTCTTTCTTTAGTGTAAAAATAAATCTTTTAAAATATAGGCTTCAAAGTATGAAATGTCCCTAGGCATCACATATGCAACCAGAGGGCAACAAACCCAGGAAGAATCAGTCAGTAATACCTATCAATTTTACTGAGCCTTTATGAGAGAGTTGGTGATTAGATTAAATGACTCTGAAGGGTGAAATTCAATGGAAGAGCTCATTATTTCTATTATTGATAGAGCTGCTAAGGGTCATGTCATTATGCAGGTGCAGAGAAAGGGGAAAAAATCCCATTAGGCTTAGAATTTAGTTCATGATTATAATTTTGGCCATACATTCTTTTTAAAAATATATCAAAACTAAATGAATATTTAAACCATTTGTTTTCTCTCTGTTTTTCATATATGTTTTCAAATACACATATTTAAATAAAAGAGACATTTCCCCAATCGTTGTATTTATTTCTTTATGTGTTGTTTAATTTCTTAGTATATTTGAGACTTGTTCAAGTTTATTGCCAGAGCATATATACACCTTGGGACAGACTGATGAAAATAGCTTCATACAAGAAAATCATTTTTTAATATACAGTAATAGAATCTATTCAATTGTACCTAAGATAGACCTGCTTCTCAATGTACTCTCTTGAGAAAATCAGGAAATATTAAGTTTCATAGGATATATACATCAATGCCTATTTTTTCTTTCTTTCTTTCTTTCTTTCTTTCTTTCTTTCTTTCTTTCTTTCTTTTTCTTTTTTTTTTTTTTTTTTTTTTTGTTATTTAACTAACTACAACAGTGGTTCTCAAATGGTAGCGTGCATCAGAATCGCCAGAAGGGTTTATGAAAACAGATTCCTGGGCCTCACCTCAGATAAAGTAGATCTGTGATTAGACCTGATAATTTGTATTTCTAACAAAACACAGGTGATACTAATGCTATGGATCCAGTGCCCACATTTTTGAGATGCACTGAATTAGAAGATAGAAACTATGTTTATTTAAATCTCTATATAGAAATAATTAAATACACAGAATCTTCATAAGTGGCATATGGTGAGATATAGAATCTAATTTAAACTAAGTGTAGCCTCAGAGATAGCTAATGTTGGCAAAATCTTTTTTAAAAGAATGATAAATACCATATGATTTCACATACATGCAGAATCTAAGGAACAAAAAGAACAAACTAATAAAAAAAATAGACTTACAAATATAGAGGATACTCTGGTGCCAGCCAAAGTGGCTGGAGTTTGGGAGGCTGGGAGAATGGGGTGAAAGGTGAAAAAAATACATATTAGTAGTTGATAGATGGTCATGGGGATGGTGAACATGGCTTGGGGAATGCATTTAGCATTAATGTAATGGCTAGATGGAGAGCTAGAGGAGAGAAAGAGCAATTAGGAGCATTGTTTTATAAACTATATAAACGTCTAACCAATGTACTATATACTTGAAATTAATGAAATAAAATTAAAAATAAATAAACAGGTCTTATGATTGAATTTATTGTAGATCTAGAAAATAGAACTTATAATTGAATTTTTTGTAGGAAGTTTAGAAAATTGTGTTGTTATTAAAGAGGTAATGTGGCATCATCTGTGTATGACAGTAAGTGACATGCAATCAGAAGAGATATTTTCTCATAGTTTTGGAAGCTTGAAGACTGGGATCAGTGTGGCAGCATGGTAGGGCTCTGGTGAGAGTCCTCTTCCTGGCTTACATTTAAGCCAACTTCCCACTTCGTCTTCACATGGGAGGTGCAGGGAGAGAGCTCTTCTTATAAAGGTACTAATCTTTTCATAAGGCCCCACATTGTGACCTCATCTAAACCTAATTATCTTCCAAAGACCCCATCTCCAAATATCATCATAAATACCATAACATTTGAGGTTAAGGCTTGAACATAGAAATTCTGTGGTGGATACAATTCAGTCCATAACAAGCCATGAGAAAAAAAAGTCTATACCCTGACTCTCACATCTTAATAATTTTTATAACCAGTGTCAAACTATCACAGATCAGATATATGCCCCAGTATACTTTATGACAAGTGGCACTAAAGATCATGTTTTAGAAGTATATAACTGTCCTTGCTGATGCTCTTCTCAAAATGCAGCAGCATCTTTTCCAAATGGCGATTTCTCGTAAGAACTTGTATAGTTGTATCTCCAGCTGAAACTTCTGCTCGGGATTCTAGACACACGCCAAGTTGCCTACTTCACATCTTCACTTGGAAGCATGATAAGACATCTCAAACTTAACATATTCAAAACAGCTCTTAAACTCCCTCTACTATTCTCTCCACTTTTCTTCCCACTATCTTCCCTATCTCAGTTAACGCACTTCATCCTTCTCATTAAATCCCCAAATCATAAGTTCTTCTTTAACTCTCCACATATTTTTGTTTTTTGTTTTTTTTTTAACGATTCACACTGTATTACAAATGTTGATGCTAGTTTCAGAATGGGTTTGTATTAGGTCCATGTCTTACCACCATCACCACCACCCTGATTCAAATCACCGTCGTTTCTCCACTATCCAGTTGGGTTTACTGCTATAATCCCTGAATTTATATTCCTAGTTATATACCGCCCCTGTCCACTTACTTTATTCTCATCTCTGCAGCAGAATAATTAATTCTTTTAAAATATGTCAGATCAAGCCACTCTTCTTAAATCCCCAATGGATTTATCCTCTACCTCATTTGGTGTATTAGTTTCGTGGGTCTATTATAACAAATTACCACAAACTGGGTGGCTTAAAGCAACAGAAACTTATTGTCTCACAGTTCTAGAGGCGAGAAGTCTGAAATCAAGGTATTGGCAGGGCTTTCCTCTCTATGAGGGTTATAAGGGAGGATTATATTTTGTTTCTTCCTAATTTCTGGTGGTCATGGGCAATCCTTAGTGTTCCTTGGATTCGTAGCTGAATCACTCCAATCTCTGCCCCTGTCTTCACATGAGCGTTTCTATTGTGCGTCTCTTTGTCCAAACTTCCCCTTCTTATAAGGACACTAGTCATTGAATTAATGTCCCTCCTTAATCTATTGTGACCTTAGCTTAACTTGATTATATTTGCAATGATTCAATTTCCTAATAAGGTCATACTCACAGGCGGGAGTAAGAACTTGAACATAGCTTGGGGGTGTTACCATGGGGTCATCTAAATTCCATCATGCCCCAGTAGCATGGAGGGGTACCTCTCTTCTTTTCATTGACACAGTAAAGAATTACAGATTAGCAAGATTTAAAAAAGTGAGATTTATTAAAATATGTTTTAAGGAAGAAGAGAGTCACGCCCAAAAGATCTGTAACTGCGAAGAAACAAAAGGTATGATGAAAGTATGTGTCAAAGAAGGGGCAGGTTACAGCAAAGAGGGCTGTAACCTCATGGAAATGAGGATGTCAATATTATATTTGGGCTGTGATGAGAGATTACAAGCGTGGTTCTAGATGATTGGCACATGAAGTGATTTTGATTGACATTTGGCTGTTATATAACTCTGCCTACTGTGCATGTGGTTACTGAGAATTCAGTCTAATTAGATTTATTAGATATAATTAGAATGTTTGGGCATAGGCATGATTTTATAACGATGGTATAATTAGACTGAGGTAAAAAGGTCAGTGTAGGACTGTTGCACATGTGCTTGTGGTCAGATTTAACCAGCTGTTGGTATATGGACATTCATTCCTTTGTTCCTCAGGATAAAGGGGAGATTTGTAACTATAAAATGCATGTTTCAGGGAGGTCTTAGGATGGGGCCTCTATTCCTTTGTTCCCATGCTCATGTCAACCTAACAGGGTGAAGGCACGATTCATTCACAACACTCAAAGTGAATCCAAAGTCCTTACAATGGCACAAAAGCCCCAATCTTTTGCTATTCAAAGTATGATCTGTAGACCTCTACAGATCATACTACCATCAGCATCATCTGGAAGCTCTATGAAATGTAAACTCTCTAGACTTCCTGAATCACTTTAATCAATTTAATGTGACACCTACGTGATTTACATGCAAATTAAAATTTGAGAAGACTGCCCCTCAAAATAACCCACTTGCTTTTCTGTTCTCTTCATCTAGTACTCACATTCACATCATTCAATTTCTCTGCTTCAGTCATATTGTTTTTTGTCATTTCTGAAATGCCTAGAAAACACTGCCAGATGTTTACATAGATTATTCCTTCACCTGCTTCATATCTTTATGCAAATATCACTTCAGTGGGACTTTTCCTGAATATTCTATTTTAAATGAACATCCCCATTAACCTCTTCACTCTTCCTTTATTTTTTTCATGCAGAACTTCCTATTATCTAATATGCTAAATATTTTAATTAACATTGTTTATTACTTTCTCTATTAACTAGAATATAAGCTTCTTGAGCACAAGAATTTGCATCTGTTATGTGTACTGATAAATTTTAGGCTCTTGGAATGATGTGAGAAACTCAATAGAGGTCACTCAATAAATGTGTCAAATAAATGAGCCTGTAAGTTCATTCATTTATTTACCCATATACATTATTTAACTTATGTTATTTGAAATCAACTGTATCATATGCATTATAGAATGTTTTTTTTAAAAAGATATAGTACTCATATAAGTCTATGATTTAGATTTAAAAAGTTATAATTTACCTAAACATTTGTGGGTTTGTTCTTATCCGCTCTCGTGGTAAAGCATACTGTAGCCTTAGTATACACTATGAGAACAGATATATGCTCTTATGCATCCTAAATTTATTCCTTTTGATCTTTTACAGAGTGTTCCCTTGTTCTGTGACACAGATATATGGTCACCAAGTATATATGCACCACATCATGCCTTTCTTGAATATTGTCTCTTTTCATTATATTTTCTTTTTATTTTCTTTTTTGAAATGAAGATTTCTAAACTCCTCAGTTGGTCTAATACAATGGGACTTTGGTAACTTACTGCTTCTTTCCACAATTATGCTCTTTTAATTAGAATCTCAAATAAATTATTAAAGTGTGGCAAAGAGGGAAGAATGTTAAAATCTATGCCTCTCCACTCTCCACTGAATCAAACTGGCCCAACCCTGAATTAGATTCTTGCTATTTTTCCTCTCTAGAAAAAAAATGTGGTCTCTACCCTCAAAAAATGTACACTCTAATTGGGGAGATAACACTTCAGAGTAGGGGATTTCTTAATTTTGATTTTGATTATTTTACCTTTAGATATTTGGAAAGCCCCAAATGCTGAATATTCATGGCCTATAAACAGCATGAATAATAATAAATGTACATTAGTTAAAAATTGCTTACTGAAGAAATGTTTAAATCAAGTATTACTAAATGTATAAATAAGAAAAAACAACTAAGCCAATAAAGTTTAGGCCGTAGCATCTACTGATTAGATATGAGTAAAAAAAAGTCAAAAATTAGTTCTGTATTGGTGATATAGCAGTTTATACGTTATCAGTTTGTAGGAATCCAAGAAGAAAATAAACAATTTAAGAGAAATGAAATCTTTTCAAGGGATAGAGAACATCTTTGTTCAGATGATGCTTTGAGATATAGACATTTTCTTTCCTTCTTTTTGAATAAGATTTCATTTGACCTTAACAACCAAAGATACAGGAAAAAGTAGGGAACTGAGAGTTTAATACAGTATTGGGCACTTACACACATTATATGATTTAATCATAATTATGCTATAAAATAGATATGATGTTATTTTCCCATTTTACAGATGAGAAAACTGAGGCCTAGACAAGAAGTTGAATAATAATACGCCCAAATGTATTTAACGAATAACGGGAAAGCAATAATTTGATTTCAGGATTTTTCTTTTTTTCAACATTTTTTATTTTAGAATAATTTGACTCAAAGAAATTGTAAAAATTATAAAGAGAATTACTATGTTATCTTCAGTCAGCCTCCCCCAATGGTGATATCTTACTTACATAACATTACGCATTGTCAAAACCAGGAAATCAATATTGATACAATGCCATTAACTCAGGTTCAGACCTTATTAAGATTTCAAAGGTTTTTATAAGGAATCTTATACATAAGAGTATATACGCGATATAGTATAGTTATATAATGTTAAGATTTATGTAATTATCCCCATAATCAAGAGAGAAAACTTTATCATCTCAGAGAAAGAATCACATATGCTTACATTACCCCTTAATAGTCATCCCTGGTCCTCGGCAACCACTGAGTTATTCTGGATCACTAGAACTCTGTTCTGTAATTCCAGTCTCTTTTAAACCAAAGCCCTTGAAATTGTTAAATGAATGATTTTTTTTTTCTTAAATAGTATTTATAGTCTTCATAAGTGGTGTACTGTGGCACATGTACAAATGTGTGTGTATGTATACATATGTATATATGTATATATATATATATATATATTTATATGAGTTAAAGATTGAACATGTATTTAAGTGCACAAAAGAGAAAAATATTATACACTTTCATCACTATATCCCTATTTATAAATCAGTTCAAGAAGCTAGAAATGATAGTTTTTTATTTTATTTAAAATATCTATCTGAATTATTGTCATTACAAAATAAAACTATGTTTAAAATTTTATGTATGCCTGACTTTCACATTTTGTTTCATAACTTTGAATGGTGTTAAATTTTTATTTTTACATTTAAATAGATATAATTGAAGGAAAATGTACAAATAAATGATCTCATAAATAAAATATAAACCTGGAGACTGTTATTTTTCCATTTTGAATATCACCCACCATTAGTCTTTACTAATTATGTAGACACCAAGTAAAATAATGATTTATCAAGAGGCAATAGACAAGAGAACAGGTCCATACTAAGAAAAATTTTAATAAGTCAAAGTAATTATTGTCATCCACTTTTCTTGTCCCAACTCCAGGTTCTCTTTGCTATTCTGTGATACACTCCTCTGTAATGCAACGTCCCAGCTGTGCACAGAGTCAGGGTATCATCAAACCACTCCCCTCTAGAGATATCACTAGATCTTGCCTCAGCCAGACTTGTTCAGTACCTGGCTTTGTATTAAATTTGCAAGTCCTCTTAGGCTCTTGAAGGGTAATGCATAATACATTCCATGCTAATTATCTGATGAGAATCACTAGATTAATATTATATTATAGCAAGTAAAATATCATAGACCTAATAGCACAAAAAATTTCAATTATGTTACTTCTTTGAGTTAAATTCTGAGATTTAGTTTGAAAACTGTGTCACTACAAGAGAAATGTTAGGGCAGAAAATGATATTTGTTCCCAATTTTGATTGGACCATTCCTAAGACCACACTGCTACTCATCAGTACATAGTGTTTTTTGGGTAATGAAATAAATGCATTATTATAATGAAACCTTGCTACAACCCTGGGTGACAGGCAAGACTAATATCAATATTCATAGTTTCCAAATGAAGCAGTTAGGATTGATAGTATGAAAAGATTTGTCCAAAGCCACTGGTTATTAAATGACAGACTAAGATTAGAATCAAGTTTTATATTCACATAAGACTGTAAAGGAGAGGGCTAAACTAAATGAAGTATAACATTTTCTTACAAATCCAATAACTATAATTGATCATTCAATGGTTTCTTTAATAACAATCTGATATTACAAGATGGCTATGACAAACCACAATCTATTGATTAGATTTGGGTAATATTTTAGAGATTTGAATTTTTTTCTGCTTTGTTACTTTATTTCATCACTATAAAAGACATACTGATTCATGCATTTTGTATATGTTCATTAAATGAAATATACTAACTCCTACCATGTTATTAACTAAAGGGAACACCATTTAATAGCTATTTTATCACTATATAAACATCTCATTGGTATGCATCTTTCTCAAAGTGATTTTTAGGCCCTGGGATTATGAGAGTGAGCAAAATATTATTCTCATGTGATTTATATGTTATAGAAAGGGGCAATATGTAAATGCACTATTGATTTAAGAGAATATCTATATAATATATCTGTCAGGGATATATACTAAAAAAAGAAGCAAAGTCAGGTTAAGAAGATAGAGAGTGATAGGAAATTGTCCATTTTCAGTAGTGTGGTTAGCAAAGCATGTTCTCAGATGGTGACATTTGAACAGAGACCAGAATGAAAAAGTAAACATGTAAATATCTGCAAGATCTTCATGTTGAAATAACAGCAAGTAAAAACTTTTCTAAGTTTGGAATTAATTTGGTGTTTGAGTAAGATCAAGAAGGCCATAAGGCAAGATCAGACTGAATGACTAGAAGAAAGAAAATGAGGTAAAAGAAATTACCCAGAGTCTTACGGTGTACTTGTGGTGTTGTGAGCCTTAGAATTTTACTCTAAGTGTGATGAATCCATTAGAACACTTTGAGGTGTGCATGGTGAGGGAGACAGGTAGGTTAAGATATGACTTAGACACTTTAAAGTTTTAAAGGGTCTCTCTGTTATTTTAATGGAGAATTTTATTGTCTGCTAGGGCTGCCAAAACAAAGTACCACAGACTGAGTAGCTTAAAAAGCAGTTTTCTCACAGTTCTGGAGTCTAGAAGTCCAAGGTCAAGGTATCTGCAGGGTTGGTTTCTTCTGAGGTCTATCCTGTTGGCTTGTAAATGGCTATTATCTTCTTATCTCTTATTTCTGATCGTGCCGTGTTCAAATTTCCTCTTCTTATGAGAACACCAGTTATGTTTGATTAGGACCCACCCAAGTGACCTTATTTTAACTTAATTACCACTTTAAAGATCCTATCCTCCTAGTCACATTCTGAGGTACTGGAGGTTAGGACTTCAACATGTGAATTTTTGTAGAACACAATTTATCCCATAACAGGAATAAAATACAATGGGGCAAGGTGACAATAAGGAGTTCATTTAGAAAGTTATTTCATTATCCAAAGGAAAAACAATGCTACTTGGTCTACAATAGAGGTCATGAGAATCAGTCATTACATAAATCATATGAGGTGTTTACCAAACTCAACTCATGAATTATCCCTAAAAACATTTTAGGTCTGCTACTATTTTCCTCATGTTGACAGTAATTCATGTGTAAGGTCACACAACTAGAAATTCAGGAGCTAAAATTTAAACGTAAATGTGTCTAATTCCAAAGAGTATATCTATCCTCTCTAGCATCTTTCCTGAAGATTGACTTTTATCCTCTTAGAGGTATTTAATACTATATGTATAGAAACTATCTTAATTTGGGGGTCTTTGAGCATAGAATTAAATAAGTGTGAGATTATATATGTTTTCCTAAAGAGATAATGTATATTTAGTTTGCCTTTGCACGTACACGTATTAGTAGTAATTAGCCTTGAATGAAGGCTTTCTGTTCAATTGTCATTAATTTAGTCTTTATCACTTATTGAGTTGCATAATAAATTCTGTGAAGAGTTAGGAGAAATGCCTATATCTGCTTCAAAGGAATTTCTCTTTATGTTGAGAAGAAAAGTGATATGCATATTTTAAAAAAATGGTATTTGTTGAATGCTAAATGAGTTAACTGACCAGTAATACCAGAGAAATTCAAAAGAAGAAACAATTCAAAGCTTTTGAAAAGTTATAGTGGTTGAGGCTTAACTTCTAAGAATCTATACAAATTCAATCAATAAATAAGGCAATGCCTAATAAGTCTATAAAAGTAGACAGTCTTAGTTTCTTTCCCTTCCAGTAGGCAAGTATCTCCTTTTTTTGAAGTCCTGTGTAAAAATTAGCCCTAGGGTTTAGTCTTTTAAGGAGTGGTTTTGTATATGTAGAGAGAATTCTGTGTTTTGCCTTCCTAGCAGTCCTCTTATTTCTACTGTTATGTTTGTTGAACACCTGCATCCATTGGTACTTGGCAAGTATCATGAAAGCTGGAATAGATCATATATGTTTTAATTTTCTTTTTACTCTTCCCAGCACAAAGAAACTATCATGGGCAAGAAATCAGTAGATTAGAATCAAAGACATAAAAAATTATAAAAAAAATAGCAATGATACAAAATATTTTTACAAAAAGAAACTGTTTGGGGGTAATTTTTAAAGTCATTTTCCTTATGAAATATGGGGTTATGTTGGCCATACTACTTTATTTATATTTTTTATTTTGTAGCCTAACCATGTAATTATTGACTACCTATATTAATGAATATCAATAAAATCATTATAAAGGCTCTATAATACTTTATTGTGTGGTTATACCATAATTCATTCAATGAATGTCCTATTATTTAACATTTAGCTCTTTATGAGTATTTCCTTTTATTAAAAAAATACTGTAGTGTGCATTATATACATACATATAAACATTTATATGTCTTAAGATGTTTATCACTGGGTCAAAAGATGTGAATAAATTTAGGGTCTTTAGTAAATGCTGTCAGAATTCTCTGCAGAGAGTTATGTTAAGCATCTTTCTATTTCAAGAAATAAGAATAACTGCCATATACTTATGAGACCTACAGTACTTTCTGGTTTGCAGGATTTTGTTGTTGTGGTGGTGGTGGTGGTTGTTGTTGTTATTGTTTTAAGTAGGTTGCAGTATTATTTAGTATACAGTGGCCATGGATATTTCAGTGTTCTTTAAATATATATAAACAAATAACAGTGCGTTCTTTCTCTAAAGGAAAATATAAAGCAGAAAGAAATTAAATGTTGCTCAAATTCTAAAACTATGAAAATATAAGAATAGAGAAAACAAATAGAAATTTTTTTAAGATACCCAATGACTTTAGCAGCTGGTGGATTGTACCATGACTATTTTTACACGGAATGAAAACAAGACAGCAGGTTCCTTTGAAACATCAAACTGAGAAAATTGACTACAGCTTTAACAACCTTAAAAGAATTTTTTGGCAGAATGAATGAGTATGCATAATTGAGAAAAATACACCAATCTGTAGAAAAATTAAATAGATATGAAAAGAGGTTAAACAAAAATGTTGTTGCCTGTTTCTTTCACAACTTTCCACCTGTTCCTGACTGTAACAGGAATCAAGGTTTCAAGCTAAAAAAGGAGGTAGGATAAAGACAGTGTAGAGCTGTAGAAATTGCAGAGGACTTAGACCCAGAAAACTTGAGGGGCATATACTCAACCTTAGATTGACAAGGCAGGGAGCCTGTCCTTAAGTCCCAATTCAGCTACCTCCTAATCCTGTGATCCTAGGCAAATAATATGTCCTCTTTCTATCTCAGTTTCCATAGTTAAAAAAAAAAAAAAACATAGTAATAGAGCCTAACTTTCTCAGTGCTTAGAGTATATTACCTATTTATTAAATATTAGTTATGATTTTATTATATAGCTGCTTGTGGGAACTTAGGTAAGTCATTTTATCTCTTGAGTCAATTTCTTCAACTCTAAAATGAATTATTTAGATAATGTAATCTTGTGATGTCATATTTAGATTTGAAGGTCTATGGTAGTATGAGACCAAAAAAAAAAAAAAAGAAAAGAAAATGCACTGGATGCTACCATCGGAGTCAATTTGGGAATGATTTGAAGCCAGTGACCTGAATATAAATGAAGGTTTCAAGCAAAGTAGGAGAGAATGGGAGAGAGGATATATATATATATATATATATATATATATATATATATATATATATATATAGCCGCTTTTATAAAAGAGTTTTTAAATATATTTTTACCATTGCATATTATGATTATATAAGAATTAAGATGGATTGCATAGGAAATAAAACTACAAAATAATCCCTTGTTCATTTTAAGAATAATGTCGTTTTTTTGCAACTCCTTTTTTCCAATATAAAGAGTCCTCATAAATGCTTTCTATTCTCAAACATTTAACCATCCTCTTGGTTCTTTGCTTCTCTTAAGTACAGAATACCATAATTATATGCTATAATTTTGTCCATCCTAAATATAAGACTACTTATGAGTCACAAGCTATTTAACCTTGAGTTTTAGATTCAGGGAACATTTAAAATGTTAATACAACTAATACAATTAACAGAATTAATTGTGCTCATACAATTTTTGTATATGTATTGCAGGCATCTTCTTGGGAGAAGGTTCATAACATTCAAAAGATTCTCAAAGGCAACTTTGTTGTTGAAAATGTCAAAAATCATTGTCAAAAGGAATCATCTCATGCAAACATGACTGTAGTTATTTACTGAACTATCAGATTGTCAAGTGCCTGTCAAGAGTACTCTTTGAATAAATATTAAAAAATAAATTAATAAGTTAAATTAACGACTAAGTAACATAACTTGGCAATGAGGCCTTCCTTGACTATCCTAAATAAAATAAATCCCAGGTATCCATATCTTTCTTATTGTCCTTTAATTGTCGCCATGCACTCAGTCATCTAATATACCATACATATATTTGTTTATAGTCTTTCTCTTACTACTAAATTATAGGTTCCATGAGAGCAGAGACATTGTGTTTTGTTTTATATTGATTTTTCACTACCTAATTCCTGATATACATAGTAAACATTAAATGACTATTTAATGACTATTTGTTATCATAAATATTTAAGCGAAGTATTCACTTTGTCCTGATTTCTCGAAATTATTCATGTGTCTTTGAAATTCAGACCTCTCTTTTACAAACCATTTCAATTTAACCACCACTTTTAATATCTGTCAACTGCAAACTTAATGAGTATACTCTCCGTCCAGGTTAATAATGAAAATCTTTAAGCAGAACTTTGGGGATCGATCATGCAATGTCTAGTGTGATCTTGATACATTCAATAAGTTATTTAATATCCAAAATGTATCATGTCTTTTGTTTAAATGGATTTGATTCAGGTTTTTGGTAACTTCCTTTATAGCACAAATTCTAGACACGAGCTTTAGAATCACGGTGTGATAGAAAGCACCTGATATGTTGGGACTGATGGTGGATGTGAAGGATGGTTCATTCGATTACTTATTATATTCGGAACTCTGCTTGGTGCTTCCCCATTTCATAGTTTTATTTTTTTCTATTTCAATGTTAACAATAACTTTGTAAAGCATATATTATATTCTGATTTTCAGTCAAAAGTCTCATGTTGAATTCTTGCTTTGCCAGTAACTATAATCCTTGACAATCACTCTAAGCTTTTGTTTCTTTATGAATAAAGTGGGGAACACAACACCCTATTTCTAAAAGAGTAGTGGTGAAAATTTAATAAGATTATTTGTGTGAAATTATTTATGAGCTCCATATTTGGAAAATCCAACATTTCATTGTTAAATGACTATAACAAAAGCCTCAATACTTAAAATTTCAAAAATTTAATTTCTCGATATTCATTAGCTTCTCCATTATACATAAAATTAACATATAAAAATTATGTATCGTGATTATCCAACATAATTCATTACTATAAATAGAGACTATTAAAGAATTCAGCAGGATCTACAATATTCAGTTTACTTCTTTAAGCCCTACACTCCAATACTTTATTAGATACTTCAACAAATATATATCAAATACTCCTCTGTAATGATAATGTACTAGGTATATTACATGCATAGTAGTTTATGTCTTTAAAAACCTTATGAAGTATGTTTTAATATCTTAATTTTAGGAGCAAGAAAACTAAAACAGTAAATTCACTTGCTCAAAGTTAGTTACTGGTGGAGATTCAAACCTGTATCTGTCAGCAGTAAAGCCCATGTTAACTATAATTCTCTTCTGCCCTCTAGTTTTTATTGTTGTTTACTATTTGGAGCTCTTCTTGAATTCCAGCACCTTCCATTCAAGCAATGTAGATTTGACTTGGGCTCCATTTCAATGTTCTATCTTTCTCTCCAGATCCAAGTCTAAATTTTTTCAACAGTCTGGCCATGAAACATTCCTGGTATGGATTTTCCTATGTTAAAGAAAATTTCCCATAGAATATTTACTGATCTGGTAGGTTTTAATTTGCTGACGTATGAATCAGGCAGCACCCAATATAGCACATAGAGAGCAGCTCTGAAGAACTGCACAAAGAGGGAGGTTGTGCAGACCAAAGTGAGCAGGAATAAGAAAATTATATTGGACATTTTCTGAAGCAGGGTTACTTTCCTTACATAGGACAAAGAGAAAACTTAGAGCCAGGTTAAGTGATTTGTGCTAAGTAAGCAAGTGCTGATTGGTTGACCTAGATCTTTTTTTCTGGGAAAGCCGTGCATAGAAACTTAGCTTCAGTTCACTGTCATGAGATTAGCATGAGTGACTCCATTTTCAATCTGATTTGGTAACTTAACATCCATGATGTGGTTTTCCTTTGCATTGGCAATGACTCTTTTCAGGAAAAATCTCTTTGTTAGATGGAACTTCCATGCATGGAAACTATATTAATCAGCTTACAAAAAATACCATAAACTGGAGGACAGAAAGTAACAGAAATTTATTTTTATTGCAATTCTAGAGGCTGGAAGTCTTTAGACTTCCAGCATGGTCAGATTCTTGTACATGATTTCATCTTATCTTGTAGAAGGCCTTACTACCTTCTCCCTGTGTCCACATTTGGTGGAGAGAGAGAGCAACTTCTCTGGCATCTCTTCTCATAAGGACACTAATCTTATCAAATCAGTGTCTGCCTCTATGACCTCGTTTTACCTTAATTACTTCCATAAAGTCACTATCTCCAAATATAGTCACATCGAGGTTGAAGACTTTAATATGTGAATTTTGGAAGGACACAGTTCAGCCCACAGTAGATACTTAAAAATGTTTAAATAAAATTTATATCAGATTTCCACTATGCTTTCATTCATTTCCAAGTTAAACTCTCCAATTCAAGGAACAGTACTCATACTTAAAGACAAATAGAACTCTTGCTATAGATAAAAGTAGCACTAATTGATATAAAGGATAAACCACTATGATATTTAAATTTAAAAATTTCTATCTTTAAAGATAAAATAATGATCTTCAAAATTAAGGTTATCTACAATGATTCCTACATTCTGTTATTCACATTCTTAGGTAGTCACCACCCTCATTGCACCATGGTTTATATGCCATTTCTGAGAGTAAAGTATGAAAGACTGTGGCATCTTAAATTTTCTTAATCTCTCAACCCCTCTCTCTCTTGGCTTCTGTCTCCCTCATTCTCTTTTCCCCCTACTCTCTGTTACTATTCTAGTGGAAATCAGCTGGCGTATAAAAAAGTTATTCAAGTAGCTTGTGGAAAGGCCCATGTGGCAAGAAAGAGGGCTTCAGCAAACACCCAGTAAGAAACTGAGGCCTGCCACAACCATGTGAGAGGACTTAGAAGCAGATTTCTAGATCTAAGGGAGTCTTGAAATGACTGCAGTCCCAGGTGACAACTAGATTACAACTTCATGTGAGATCCAAAGCCAGCACCACTCATCAAACGGCTCCCACATTCTAACAATTAAAAATGTTACATTATGAGATGATAAATGTTTATTCTTTTAAGCTGTTAAGTTCTGGGGTAAATTTTTAAGCAGATAGATAACTATTGTAATCACAAACTCTTCAATTTTCAAAATAGTCTCTTTTATACTTATGAGATGCCCAAAACCAATGTTCTTAGTAAGCAGATAGTTCTCTCTCTTTCAAGTGCTGATATAGTAATAAGACAAAATCTTTACTGTGGATCCACCATCATCATGTGGCTTCCAGGGTCACTATATTCATTTGTTTAAGGCAAGTGCAAAGGGAAAGACAAGGCGGCTTGCAAGTAGGAAATTTTTAATGGACCAGACCTGGAAGTTGTGCATTTCTTCTTCTCAAATCCCATTGGTTAGAAATAAGTCACAAAGGCTCATCTAATAGATTGCAAACTAAGAAATGAAGTCTACTTGTGTATTCAGTGAGAAGAAATAATGGATTTGATGATCAACTACATTTCTCTTCCAAAACTGTGGCTCTAACATAAGTTTCTTTATTGAACTCCAGACTTGAGTATCAAACTACAGTTTGATGTCCTATTGGACATCTCCATCTAAGCACAGTTTTTCAACCTCAATGTTATTGACTTTTGAGGCCATAATTCTTTGTTGAGGAATATCCTATACATTATAGGATTTTTAGTAGTATCCTGGCCCCTACTTATAGATAGATGCCATGCACTGTGACTAACAAAACTGTCTCCAGATACTGACAAATGTTGCTTGAGGTTGAAAATCATCAGTTTGATATTCAGCGATATTGAAATTTACACTTTTTTAAAAACAATAAACACATTATCTCTTAAAATGTACTCACTATTCCTTCTGATTCCCTTAATCTGAGAGATGCCAAAAAATTAACCTAGTATTTTAACACCAAACTGATTTTTAAGCTTAATTCTTTTGTCTCTTTCAATTTCAGAATAAACCAGTCATGAAATTCTTCCAGTTCTACTTTCTTAACATGTCTCAAATTATTTTTATTTTCTTTAATACCAATGCCAATGTATTAGTTCATACCTCCTCTTATCAAACGCCTTCAGATTAGTCTTTCAGCCTTCATTCTCTACCTCCAATAATCAATATCAGAGAGAACTTATTTAAAATAAAAACTTGGATGATTTAAAATAAATTATGTGAGACTTCAGCAATTTTATTTTCTGCCAAACTCCCATCAAAAGCAACAATATTGAAGAAAAAAGTAATATTTAATGAAACTGAATTAAATAAAATCATAAATTATATTCTATGAAAAATAACTCCTAAATATAGTAAAGTTGTAAAATTTAAACTTACAAAGTCTAAAAAATTTACATTTTTCTAGATAAAGTTTTAAGGGGAAAGATTTTTCTAATGAAAGTAAGGCTGCCCAATAAGGCAATGCCTAAATTTATTTTGCTTGGAACTTGTAATTAGTGAAAGAAGGTTAACAGGCTAATGATCAAATTCTGTTTTAAAAGAGATAAAAATAAAATATTAGATATAGAAACCACACCTCTTTACAGGTGGACACACGGGACAAGCTGGAGATACTCTGGGTAATTACTCAGTTTTATATCACAAAATGTCTCAGGTAAACTGTCATTATACACCAAGTGGATGGTCATCATTTTCTCCCTTCCTATAAGGTTACAAAAAGGACTCCATGAATAAAGGGCAAAGGCTATCTCTAAGTCTCCCTCTTTTGGGTCCTAGGACCTAATTCTAATGTGTGCGGGGGGTGGGTAGCTTTTTCCCCACATCAATAAGCATTGTTTTGGACACTGGCTGTGGGTCTTATAATTTGATTTGATTCTGACAATATCTACCTAGAGATATTATCAGATTTCACAGGTTAAGGCTTCAGTTCAACATGTCTGTCCCCCACCCACACTTTGGGTGCTATTTATAATTTCAGGTTGCTACCTGGACTTTTGATGGACTAGCTATAAATTAGGTTCATATAACCTTCTCTTTTGGTTCAATTAATTTGTTAGAGTGGTTTACAAAACTCAGAGAAACATTTAACTTACTAAATGACATGTTTATCATAAAAGAATACAACTTAGGAACACCAAGATGGAAGACATGCATAGGGCAAGGTATGGGGAAAGAGTATAAAATTTTCATGCCATTTTTAAGCAGGCCACTCTCCCAGCACCTCCACATATTCACCAACCCCAAATCTCTCTTAAACCTGTCATTTGGGGTTTTTTATGGAGGCTTAGTTACAGGTACAGAATTGATTAAATCATTGGCCATTGGCAAACGATTCAACTTCTAGCCCCTTACTCCTTACTAAAGATCAAGGGAGTGAGACTAACTGTATAAATATTCTAATCATGTGGCTGTTTCCCCTGGCAACCAACTTTCATTCTTAGCTATGGTCCAAAAGTCACCTCATTAGCATAATAAAAGACATCTTTATGCTTTCATCACTTAGGAAAGTTCAAGAGTTTTAGGACCCTGGTGCTAAAAATGGGGACTAAGTCCAAATATATATTTATTATCATTCACGATATCATACCACCTGAATTAGGGTTAATACCATTGCATGACAGAAAGGCTGTATTGAATTTGGAAATTAGAAGTTATACCCACCTTTGCCATCAGCTAGCTTATCTTCAAGTTAGAAAAATAGGAAATTTTTAAGCACAAGAAATTATGCATCTGTCAATTTTTATCATCTGAAGAGAAGGATATATCAGGAGAGAGACATAAAAGGAAACCACAAAAATCTGCAAGGCCTCATTCTGAATAAGGGACTTTCAATTTACAGGAAGCTGAATCAAGTAAAAAAGGCAAAGAAATGTTGAAAAGAATGTTCCCATACGCCACAGAAGGAAGTTCAAGCTGCTTGTGATAACTGTTCACTCTCTGGGCATATCTTAATATCATTTATAGACGGATAAGTTATCTGATCTAAGAAGAATGACCTCAATTTAAATAAAAGTAGCAATTTTAAAATATGTATGTAATATTTCAATACCAAAAAGAAGAGAAAAATCACAAACCAAAGGCAGCTGAGGATCATTTGAGAAAAAGTTTGTAACTAGTGAAAAATGTGACTAACATTTTTTAACTGAACATGACATGGGAGAAAATAGGACATGTATGAAAATAAGAACTTAAGGCATAACTACAAAATATCAACAAAGAAATTATGTAACAATATAGGGACCCCAACAGTAAGTTAGTTATTCAGCAAGAAAAAATAAAAGGTGTGGGGGAGGCAGAATTCCAAAAGTAAAGGTAAAAATAGTATTTATAGATATTCTGGATTTACATGTGGCTTCTGCAGCATGAAGGTTTGACTTCTTCCATGGCCACTGATTGTCACCAAAGAGAACGTCTCAGGGTAACAAACTGAAACTGCATGGCCTTTCTAGCCTAGTCTTGGAAATTATACAACATAATTCCCATTGCACTTTGTTGGTTAAGAACAACACACTAAGTTTGTCCAGATTCAAGACTAGCAGAAGGGGCAGATGGCAGGTTGGCAAGGGAATATGTAGAAGAGTATGTAGGTCGAAAGATATTGTTTCATCCATCTTTGGAAAATAGAGTGTGCCAGAGCAAGGTACATAGGAGGCAGCTAGAAATAAGTTTTTCATACACAGTGGACACTCATCAGTTGTTTTACAGAGATAACAGAAAAGCAGTGTTTAAAACAAGTCATGTAAGTGGAGATCAATTAGAAAAACTTTCACTATAAACTGATTACTCCATTTTTCAGAGCAAGGAGTCAGAACTCAATAGAAACTATTTAAAATTGATAACTTAAGTAAAAAAAGGATAAGTATTTTATTTAAGGTATAAATGTCACCATTGGAAGAGGTAGACATAATTTAATCTGATGGTAAAGGTTAAGAAATAGTAAAAATGATAATAATAATTAATAATAATAATAAAATGAAAGCACATATATTATTTTATTCGTGAGTGTAAAGACAATAGATACTGCCTAAAATTACTACATTAAGATCCTGTATTCTCCATCCCACAGGAAGTATGCAAGAAAACTATCTGGACTATTAAAATAAAATATTACCAATTCTATTTTACAGTTGTTTGTAACTGGGATTAGATAAATTAATTTTGCATAAATTTACTACAAATATTAATATTTTTACATAAAAAGTATATTAAAATTTTTATACATAAAGTAACTGTGTTTTGGATATTTTTACTAATATTGGTATATGATCAAAAAATTTAAATATTACTAATAAATAGATATAAAGTATCCAATAAATAGTAGATAATAAAGCTTCACATTATAAAAAGAAAACACACATGCATGTGCACCAATTAAATTGAACAAAGAGTAACTTTTAAAAGACATGATAAAAAGAGAAAGTATGAAAAAAACAAATTATAGGCAGAAGTAGAAATTTTTCTGTCATATCAAGAGGTAAAAAGTTTACTTTATAAATAAAAAAAATCTCAAAAATAATTCAAAACAAAACCCAAGGATATATTATATACAAGTCATTCAAAAAAGTTTGAAATGATGAAAAACAATAACTTAAAGTCAAGACTACTCTACCCGGCAAGACTATCAATTACAATGAAAAATGAAATAAAGAGCTTCCCAGACAGGAAAAAGTTAAAGAAATGTGTCACCAACAAGCCAGTTTTATAAGAAATGTTAAAGAGAATTATATAAAATTTTTTAAAAAGGAAAAAAGAGTAGGACTCATGAATATAAATAACAAGATGGCAACAACTCTATCAATCATCACTTTAAATGTAAATGGATTAAATACTCCAATCAAAAGACATAGAGTACCAAATGAATGAAAAAACAAGACCCATACATACACTGTCTACAAGAGACCCTCCTCAGACCAAATGACACACACAAAGATTGAGAAAAGGTATTTCATGCAAATGGAATTTTTTAAAAATTGGGATAGTAAGTATTAGACAAAATAGACTTTAAAACAAAAGTTATAATAAGAGACAAAAAGGGCATTACATAATGATAAAGTGATCACTATAACATGTGGACATAACCCTAGTAAATATATATGTACCAAACATAGGAGCACCTACATATATAAAGCAATTTTTGACCAAAATAAAAGGAGAGATCAACAGTCATATACTCAAATTAGGAGACTTTAACATCATATTGACACCAATGGACCTATATTTCAGACAGAAAATCAGGAAGAAAACAGCAGCCTTAAATGACACACTAGACCAGATGAATTTAATTGATATTTTCAGTTTTTCACCCCAAAGCAGCAAAATATACATTCTCAAGTGCACATGGACTATTTTCCAGGATAGGTTGCATGTTAGGCCACAAAACAAGTCTCAATAAATTTAAGAAGACTGAAATTATATCAAGTATCTTCTCTAACTATGAAAAAAAAAACCTGGAAAATACAGACAAACACATGGAAGCTAAATAACATGCTACTAAACAATGAATGGGTTAACATGAGATCAAGACAAAAAACAAAAGATACCTGCAGACAAATGAAAGTGAAAACAATGATTCAAAATATGCAAATATAGCAAAAGCAGTCCTAAGAGGGAAATATATAGCAATACAGACCTATCTCAAGAAACAAACAAAAATCTCAAAAAACAATCTAATCTTACTCTTAAAAAACTAGAAAAAGAACAGAAAATAAAACCCAAAGTGAGTAGAAAGAAGGTAATAGTAAAGATCAGAGTAGAAATAAACAAAATAGAGTTATAAAAATAATACAAAATATCAATGAAAAGAGAGCCAGTTCTTTAAAAAGATAAACAAAATTGATAAACTTTTAACCAAATGCATCAAGAAAAAGAGAGTACCCATATAAATAAAATCAGAAATGAAAGAGAAGTCACTATGGACCCCACAGAAATTCAATTGTATGCCAACAAATTGGACCATCTGGAAGAAATGGATACATTCCTAGAAACATACAAACTCCCAAGACTAAGTCAAGAAGAAACAGAAAATCTGAACTAAGCAATTACCACCAATGAAATTGAATCAGTAATCAAAAAAGTTCCAAAAAACAAAAGTTCTGGATCAGATGGGTTCATATGTGAATTTCATCAAACATTCAAAGAAGAACTAACACCTATTCCTTTTAAAATATTCCAAAAAATATTGAGAGTGGGGGAATTTTTTTTAATGAGGCCACCATTACTGATTCAAAAACCAGACAGTACCAAAATAAAAAATAAAAAATAAAAATAATAAATAAATAAAGAACAACAACTATAGGCCAATATCCCTAATGAACACTGATGGAAAAATCCTTGATAAAATATTAGCAAACTGAATTCATCAATACATTAAAAATATCATACACCATAATCAAGTTGGATTTATTCCTGGAATGCAAATTTGTTTTAATACCTGTAACTCAATTAATGTGAAATACTGATTTAACAAATTAAAAAATAAAAATCATAAGATCATATCAATAGATGCAGAAAAAGCATTTGACAAAATCCATCATCCATTTATGATTGAAACTCTCAGCAAAGTTAAAATACCTAAACAATAAAAGTCATAGATGACAAACCTACAGCTAACATCTCTCAGCAAAGTTAAAATACCTAAACATAATAAAAGTCATAGATGACAAACCTACAACTAACATCTTACTCAACAGGGAAAGGCTAAAAACATTCTTCCTAAGTTCAGAAAGAAGACAAGGATGACCACTTTCACCACGTCTGTTCAACATAATATTGGAAGTACTAATTACAGCTATCAGACAAGAAAGAGAAATAAAAGGCATCCTAATTGAAAAGAAGAAGTAAAACTGTTATTATTTGCAGATGACTTGATACTATACATATGGAACCCTAAAGATTCCACCAGTTAGAACTAATGAATAAATTCAGTAAAGCATCAGGATACAAAATTAATAATCAGAGTCAGTTATATTTCTATACACCAATGATGAAAGAGAAATTAAGAAAACAATCCTATTTACAATTATATCAAAAACAATAAAATGCCTAGGAATTAAGTTATCCAAAGTGGTAAAAGATTTATTCTCTGAAAATTATGTCACTGAAAAAAGAAATTGAACAACAAATAAATGGAAGCATATGCATGCTCATGGATAGGAAGAATCAACATCTTTAAAATGGCCATACTGCCCAAAGCAATTTCATCAAACATGTGTAGAGCCAGATGGGTGCTAGAATAATTGGGGGATCACTTCATAAATTATATAAATGTCTAACCAATGCACTATATTCCTAAAACTAATATAAAATAAATTATTTAAAAGTTGTAATGAGAATTATAGTTTAATTATCAAATAAGACTTAATTCACATTGAATAGCAGTAAATAGATATTTTAAGACCAATTTATAATTTTAAAGACTACAGGCCAAAAAAATATGTCATAAACCTTTATGCACCAGAAATGGAAGCATCAAAATTTATTAATAGCTATTAATACTAAGAATAAAACAGCTATTAATACTAAGAATAAAAACATAATAATAATGAACCATTCAACAATACTCTGAAGCAAGAATTGCTTGAAAAATTGCCAAAATTTACAAAATATCCATAGAATAAAACAATTTTAAAAGTCTGTAACTATATTTATTGCATATAAGTGAAGTTTTAATAAGAGACTAATAAGTGGGTTTAATTAGCTAATTTACAAACAGAGAATAAAGATAAATTAGTTAAGTAAACAATTCAAAACTTTAGCAAAAATGTAACTAAATAAGACAAGGGAAAGCAGAATGAGAGAACTAATTAAGTAGAAAGGAGAAATTAATAATTAATAAAGCACAAATAAATAAGTCCAAAAGCTGGTTATTATGAGAAAAGTCAACAAAATAAGTAAAATTAAAATAAAATTGAGTGAGCATCAGAAGAACTAATCAAGAAAAAAAGTTAAAATCCAAAAATTAAATAAATGGAGAAAAATCACATATTTAATAAATTTAAAGTATTTTATTCAAATTAACCAACATGATAAAATAAATTTGAATATTAATTTGAAATTATTATTTTCTAGGTAGCATAAATTATCACAGCTTACATGACATTTGATAGAAACTCTCAAGTTCTCTTCTAGAGAATTTAAAAATTTGAAATTTTGAGAATATCAAGTAACTGCCCCTTAAGGGAGATCCAGGCACAGATACTTTTCTCAAACTTCCAAGAGAGAGAATATATTAATTTTCTTGAAATTGATCCAGACCATAAAAAGAAGTCTACTAATCTATTGAGATCAGCATAATAATGACCCCTACCTGACAAAGGTTACACACTAAGAAATAATTGGACTAATCTCATGAAGAATATTCCAATAAATAAATAAGCAAATAAAAAATACCAAAAATCTGAAATAAAATATAAGCAAATTAAAACCAGTAGTATATAAAATAGGGAGGTGAATAGTACAAACTAAGAATTCATTAATAGGATGCATATTTGTCAAAAAGTGAAAACCTTACATTCATTTTGTACATGTATAATAATAAAGAACTGATTACATAAATTACTATAGAGTCAAATAAAAGAAATGCCTATAGTTTTCAGAAAGATTAAGCTAAGGTTATAGGTATTCCAAATTTGTTATTAGGTACTGTTAAGTGCATTGAGGAGAGGAGCTTGTTGCAGAAGAGCATACATATTATAATTTCTATTAATACAAAATATAATATAAAATATTTAATCTTAGTACAATTCCTAGAATAGAGAAATATTTCTTAACATGGAAAACTAAACTATATAAAAATAAAATACTTCTGTGCAATAACAATTCATATTAATTTTATAGCACATGATTAAAAAAAAGTTTCCTAAATATGTAATGAATTATTTCAAGTCATTAAGAACAAGTTAAAACAATTTAATTTAAAAAATAGGCAAAGTCATACAGAGTTCACAGAAAAAAAATACAGATTGGTTTACAACTCTCTGAGGAGGTGCCCTATCTTGCTTAAAATAAATATATGGAAAAATAAAAACATCAGAATATCAGAGTTTAAATTCCTGATAGTACACAAAGGTAGTAGGGGTATAGATTCCGGTCAGGATGATGTAGAAAGTAGACACTGCGTTTGCCTCTTCTGGTGACTACATCAACATTACAACAAAATTACAGAACAGCCATCACTGAGAGTCACCTGAAGTCTGACCGAACAGAAGTCCTACAACTGGGAACATACATAAGAGGTCACCTGAGGCTGGTGAGGAGATGAAAAACAAGCCGGTCCCACAATTGTGAGTGGTGGACCAGAACCAGGAGTGTTATCTTGGCTGTAGAGGCCCCCCTGAAGTAGGGAAGTGTCCTGGCTCACATTGCACTCCCCAGCCCAGGGTTACAGTCCAGGGGAGAGAAGTCCCCACAACCAGCAAAGATGTGACTGGATGAGATGGAGGGCTGTGGGAGTTGCAGATGTTTTTCTTAAAGGGCCCACAATGGACTTACTCACTGATGGACTGACTCACTCACTCTGAGCTCCAGCACTGGGGCAGCTACTTGAAGAGTGCCAGGGGCATACAGGAAGGAGCTAAGCTTTCTGTCTTCAGGGCAAGGTCTGGAGAGGCTGCTTTCTTCTGTACTAGCAGTACCCATTGTTGCCTTGTTGATCCCTACCACCTCCGAGCATGTGGATGCAGGCGACTGCCATATATGTCTCCATTAACCTGGTTAACACAGCTTGCTCCACCCAGGTGATTCCCCAAGGTCTTTCCCTTCCCAACTTGCAGGCCCACCCAACGTGTCTCCAGTGTTTTTTTCCTATACAAATGGTCTGTCCTGGCTATGCTATGGACTTTCCTAAAATCTTCCAAAGGCTCACAAAACATAAAGAATCAGCATCTAGCCTTGGCAGGCCCCATGCATCTTGCTGAGCAGCTCCAATGCCTTCAGTAAGAGCAGCCAGCCTCAGTTATTGTCTTGGACCCTTGAAGTATCTATAAGCTCAGCACAGGTAGCAACCATTTGCAGATTGCTCAGCGACTCTTACCAGGTGGCCCTGGAAGTACACAGGCAGCAGTTGAACTTGGCCTTCAGCTGGGCCCCTACCAGGAGGCCCTTGGGCCGGCACACGCGGTGGCCTGTTTTGACCAACAGAGTCAGAGCAATACTCAGGGCTGCATCTGAGGGATACACACCTGAAGAGCAGACTGAGCAGGAACCAGAACCCTACTAAAGTGAATCCTGGTTTGTCAGGTCAGCACTTCACTGGTCGGTCCTCACAACCAATGAACTCAAGGATCAGTCCCTCCCATCGATATGCAAACAGAAACCAAGGCTCAACACAATAAGAGGGCACAAATAATCCACACAAAGGGGCATACCTTGAACATCTGGCTCAGTGACCAGGGAGTCTGCACCATTGGACCCCACAGGACATCTACTACATACAGCCACTCTACTAAAACCAGGAGACTTAGGAGCCCTATCTATACATAGAAACAAAAATGAAGGCAGCTAAAATGGGGAGGCAAAGAAACATGTCCCACATGAAAGAACAAAACAACGCTCCAGAAAAAAGAGCTAAAGGAAATGGAGACAACCAATCTATCAGATGTGAAATTTAAAATACTTGTTACAAGGATGCTCAATAAACTTAGAGAAAGAATGGATGAACTCAGTGTGAATTTCAATAAAATGAGGAATACAATATTTGAGATGAATACATTAGAGAGAATCAAAAGCTTGGATAAAGAAGAGGATTTATTGGGCAACTTAGAGAATGGGGTAGCAAAGAACACTCAATCAGAGCAACAACAAGAAAATAGAATTTAAAAAATGAGTACAGTTTAAGGGGTCTCTGGGACAATATCAAGCATACCAACATTTGCAGCAGAAGGTATCAGAAGGAGAAGAAAGTAAGTAAGAAATTGAAAACCTATTTGAAAAAGTAGTGACAAAAAAAAAAAACACACACACAAAACTTTCCAAACCTGGTGAAGGAAATAGACATACAAGCTCAGGAAGCTCAGAGTTCCAAACAAGAAGAAACAAAGAGGCCCACACCAAGACACATCATAATTAAAATGCCAAAGGTTAAAGACAAAGAGCAAACCTCAACAGCAGCAAGAGAAAAACAATTAGTTACCTACAAGAGAGCTCTCGTAAGACTTTCAGCTGATTTCTCAACAGAAACTTTTCAGGCCAGAGGAATTGGCACAAAATATTCAAAGTGATGAAAAGCAAAGACCTACAAACCAATATTACTCTATGCAGAAAAGCTATCTTTTAGAATCATAGGATAGATTAATAGCTTCCCAGACAAGTAAAAGCTAAAAGAGTTCATTGTCACCAAGCTAGTATTACAGGAAATGGTGGAGGGACTTCTTTAAGAAGAAAAACATATGTATCAAAAATATGAACATGAAAATGTCAATAACTACACATCTATCAAGTACTACAAATGAAAAAGAATTAATATTCTAATCAAAAGACAGAGTGGCTAAATGGACATGAAAACAAGATCTTCACATATGTTATCTACAAAACGCTGCAGATCAAAAGACACACAAAGACTGAAAGTAAAGGGATGGAAAAAGATATTTTGTGAAAATGAAAATTTTTAAAAAATCTGGGGTAGCAATACTTACACCAAACAAAATAGACTTTAAAACAAAGGCTATAACAAGAAACAAAGAAGGACCCAGTAATCCTACTTTTGGGTACTTATCCAAAAACCCAAAATATTACTCTGAACGGACATGTGCATCCATATGTTCATTGCAGCATTGTTTACAAGAGCCAAGTTATAGAGGCACCCTGAGTGTCCATCAATGGATAATGGATAAAGAAGAGGTGGTACACATATATAATGGAATATTACTCAGCCATAAAAATAAATAAAGAAAGAATTAAATCCTTACAACTGCAACAACATGGATGGACCTAGAAGATATTGTGCTGAGTGGAGTAAATCAGATAAAGTCAAGTGCCATATGATTTCACTTACATATGTAATCTAAAGAACAAAATAAACAAAACAAAATAAAACAAAAAACAGGAACAAACTTATAGATACAGAGAATACTTTAAGCATTTCCAGATAGAATGGGGTTTGGGAAGGAGATGGGTAAAAAAGGGAAAGTACAAACTGGGAGTTACAAAATAGACATGGAGATGTTAAGTATATCATAATGAATGTAACCAATAATATTGTACTAATTGTATATGAGTACTAAATTTATTGGAGTGATCACTTAAGTTATATAAATGTTTAATCATTATGTTGTATATGTGAAATATAATATTGTATGCCAGCTATAATTGAAAAATTTAAAAAAAATTCAAAAAAATTATTGTTTGCATAAACTGGTGCAAGTCCTTCAAAGAGCAACTGCATGAAAGGATTCAACATTAAATGTATATTACTGGAACCCTAATGTTTTCCCTTGGGTATGCCTGCCTGCAAGCCATGGCCCAAAGAATGCACAAGCAGGAGTTGGTAATATAGAAAGAAAATTAGTTAATATTGAATACAGAGATCAGAGCTTTGTTTTAAATAAAACGACTATAGGCAAAATCACAAGACACCATAGATTCTAAATTCAGAGTCATACTGGGAGCTGATTGGTTGAAGGTAAGATAAGGGTAATAAATCATTTCTTTAGGTCTTAAGGACAGCTCTGAGGTCTTTTCCCACATCCCTCTGTCTGATTTCATGGGAAAGTAGTCAGGGTGATGGCCCACCTTAAAGCTCAGGAACAGAAACATAACTTAGGTCAAGATGTTGTCTTTAGCCAGCCAGAGGTCCTGACTGTGTGAGTGGGTGGGGGGAATAGAGAGGAGGAGAAGAAGGAGGGGAATAAAGAGAAGAGCAAGGGAGGGAGGGAGAGAAGGAGGGAGGGAGGGAGGGCAGGAGGGAGGGAGGGTGATTGAGAAAGAGGAAGACGATTTCTAGAGCTAAGATTTAAATCTAAATTTAATCAAAGTCCTTTGATTTTGTATACAAATACTTATGATATTTCATTTCTAGTAAGACATTTTACAAAAAAAAACCCACATATACTTATGGAAGCATGTTACTAGAAATACCTACCTAAGAATCCAAGGGATCCTTTGCTGATGCTCCCAGACTTGGTTCACAATCTCTGCTATTAATGGTTCCCATTGATTGTTCTATGTCCCCTTACTCAGCCTTATTAAGGCACTCATCTCTGCATCACATTTACCTATTCTCTCATCATCTTTTCTTCTAATTTTAAATTATGAGGGCAGGAATTTTTTCTAAATAATTGTGTATTCAGTAATCTTTTATAATCTGGCAAAAATAATAAGTGCTTAACAAATGCTTCTTGAATAAATATTAAGTAAGAACAAGGTAAATAAGAAATTCATAAAATGTGTGACTAAGTCACTGGTAAGGAAACGAGTCATTTTTTAATATCAAAAAAATTCTCATATTCCCACTTGGCTCTATTTTGGAGGAAATAATGTGTAGATCCTGTATTTTAGCATCTGCATTTCTTTATTTCTTCCCATTTGTTCTTTACACATCTCAGGTGAGAAAACAGCTCTGGAGTGCTACAAAGTGTTGTGTTTATCATTCGTAGAAATAATAACAACACTGGAAACAACACTCTTTTCTTCTTACTCCTGATTGTTTTGTTTTGAATAGATGCCTTTTCTCCAAGCTTCCATGTTTCTTTCACATTATGTGAGATTACTTTCTAATTACTAAAAGCAAGAAAAAGATGAGTCAAGTGAAAAACTAAGATGCATATTGCGAGGGCAGTCTTCCTCTGTGGCAGAGTTAGGGAAATGAGCAGAAAGTGCTTGTTAAAAGATAAGGAAGCAGACAGCAGACTTCAATTATGGAACTATGGTAGAATAAGGCATTTAGGTATACTCAGTAATGGCAATGAGCAATAAGGATTTAGGGAATAGAGATATATAAGTAAATTTGGAGATTAATATAAATTGTAAAAAGTGAATGGAAAAATAAAAATAACTGAAGTAATGTTAATGAAAATTACTAGGAGTGAATATCAGTTGACAACAAACAGTATTAATAACCATACATATCTGATTTATTAAAAAGTTATCCAGAAAAAAACATATTTTATCCCATTCTGTGCCAAAAAAAACTTTTATGGCTAACTAACTATGAAAGGCTCGCAATTTGTATAATGGCTTGGTTCTTTTTGTCCTTATAGTTTGCCTTGCCTAATTGCTTGGGCATTCCATGAATCTCTGTGAGAAACTAGCCTCTTTGAGCTGTAAAATTTAGGCTACTTGTTTTTGTCAATGTTCAATGTAAAATGTATTGGTGGTAGTGTTACCATTTGGGGGAGATTTGAAGTTCAGTGTCACCCCGGAGACATGGGGAGTGGGTAACAATACAGAAATGCAAATAGTACTTTTCCTTGGTTCTTCCCCAGTGACTCAGCAAAGAATCACAGGTCAGTGAGATTTAGAAAAAGATTTATTAAAGGTATATTTTAGAAGGATATGGGCCATGCTATAGAAAGCTGCAGCCCTGTGGAATTTAAAAAATGAAAAGATAAAAAGACAGAATGCTCCCCAAGGGAGGGGCATGTTCTCAACAAAGAGCTGTATCTATGCAGAAGTGGGAAGATTTGTATTATATTTGGGTTGTGGTGGGTGGTTACAAAGGTGTTCCTAGATGACTGGCACATGAGGTCATTTTGATCGACACTTGGCTGCTATATAACTCTGCCTAGTGCTCATGTGCTTACCCAAAATTCAGTCTGTTACAATTAGATTCATGAACTTCTTGCATAATCATGGTATTATAATGATGATATAATGAAGCTGAGGTTGTGGGCAGGTTAGGGTAATACTTTCTGAGTACATGTCTGTGGCCAGATTAAACCAGCTATAGTTTATGGCCCTCTTGTCCTTTGTCTCCTGGGATGTAGGAGGAATTCTCTAACTACCAATGGCATGTTCTTTAGGTAGTCTCTGAGCCTCCTTTCCTTTGTTCCCTTGTGGCTCATGTCTGATTAGCTACCTAACAACAGTGTAGTGGCCCATGAAATGTTAAAAGCATAAAATAATGTGCATAAACAAGATAAGATAGCATCTAAAACACCTATTTTTACTTCGTGGTGTTATGTACATAGCCATAGCATTAGGAAGAAGAAACTTAGAAGATTATTAAAATATTTTAGTTTTATAATCTTTGTGAATGTGGCTCATTCTGAATGAGGCTGATTACTGGAACAAAGCCTGGTCCCCTTAGGTTAACAATATCTTGTGTCAATATAATCTCTAAAAAAATTATTGCCAAAGTTCTCAGTCTACTGTTAAACATCCCAAGATTCATAAAGAGTCATGGTTAAATAAAAGGAGTAGGAGATTCCATTGTCACTAACAAATGCTTAAAAAACTAAGCTTAAATAACATATTTTGAGCCTGATCACAGAGGTTTTAACATTCCCATCAGCTTGACTAAACATTAGACAAGTTTCTTCCTCACTACTGGCCCCAGATATCCCTTTTATTAAAGGATTTTCTCTAGAAAAATTATAATTGTGAATTCTTTCTCTGCTCCTTTGAAATTTATGTAAATCTTTCCCTAGCTTCTGCCAAGTTTTAAGCCCCAGGGAATGTCTTTCTTAAGTACTTGGGACCCAGCTCTTTGAAATGTAAATAGAAAAGGAAGTAGCACCTTATTTCCCATTCTCTGTGAGAGAGTGGAAGTCAAACTTTAATGGTGTCAATTAGCAAACATAGATAGCCTAAACAAAGGAAGAAGCATTGGGTACTCAGGAATAACTTATTGGGCTGGACACATCCCATTGATCAACCTTCACCCCAAAGTCCTCTAGTAACTTTCACTAGCTCACCCTAGTATTTATAAAACATTCCACCTTTTCTTTCAGGGTAGTTGATTTCAGACTCTCTCCTATCGCAATAGTCTTGAACAAAGTCTTCTTTGTCCGGTGCAATTTTACTTTGACAAGTCCAAGATGAATGCAATCTGGTTTAGGGAACACATTAATCCATTTGAATATGGCTTTGTACATAATACAATTTTTTCCAAATGTTGATAATATATCAAAATTCTCTCACACCTTCCAAAAACACAAATATTCTGTCATACATTCACAGTCTATAGTAATCAACAATTACTAATGGTATGACTAGATATCTAGAGTAACTGCAATGTAAAAGAGATGTAGCAAGATACCAGGGAAACATGGGCTATGAAAATTTTGTATATTCAGTAGATTCCTAAAAGATAGAGTAAAAATATTAGTGAACAGCAGAAAGTTGCTTTAGTTTTGACTTGTAAAATGTACTATGATATTTAATATTAGAATTTTGACTGCTTCGCAGAAAATTATAAACTAATATGTTTATTTTATAGAGGTAGAAATGTTTTTAAATATAGATAAGTATAAAATTAATAAAACAAGAACTTGAACTATAATCTTATCACTATTAATTTTAAAAGTATTGTTATGCCCCGACTCATATCTCCACGAACCACCAAGAAGCCAACACCGATGCAAGAGCAAGAGGGAGTTTATTTCAGACTGGAGTCCGGAACGCACTCCGCACACCGACGCAGCAGTGAATAGGAGGCGGTCCCGAACATGGGGCTTTAGGGGTATTTGCAGGGAAAAAAAGTAAGCACGGGAGCAATGTCTTGGTGTTACAGGATGGGTACAACAAGCTTGACCTTTAGCGGGACTGGCTGGGTGATGGCACCAAGGAACAAGGTGGGGAATTTGGAGAGTTACTTTTCATGGTTGCTCTGATTGGCTGAGTCTAGGGTGGGGTGAGCGTCTCGCTATCTGCGGTTTTTCCCAGAACTGGCCTGTGCCTAAGATGGAGTCTTATACCTAAGATGGAGTCACCTAGGTTGTTCAGTATCTTGTAATATATTCAAAGACTATATTGCTTTATTTTATGCAACATATCTTTCTTCAAGACTTTAACAGTTGTTACTACTGTGATGATGTGCCCCTAGAAAGATGAAAGAAGGGGTTAAGACTAGAAGCCTCTATGCCAACCGCCACAGCAGCCACATTTCCTGATTGAATACCTGGCGATTACATCGGTAGGCTATTGTTTAACTCTGTTCCCACAAGAAAGAGTAGGAGGGATTTATGGGAAACATGGTATGGGAATCTGACCTTTTAACGTTCTGCTTTCTGCTTCTGTGCCCCTGCTTACACATCATATCAGACCACCATTTGGTGACGGGTAATGAGTAGATGATGTATATATAGATCCATTGTGATTGGGATATAGTGATTAATGGATTTTGGGGTATAAAACTGTAGACCTGAAATGGGTCGAGGCTGCTCCTTTGGAAGGACAGCCGCCGGCTATTAAACTGCCTCTAATATCAAAGCACTCAGGTTGAGTCTAGTTATTCCGGTCACAACACTACTGTGTTTGGATTTCATATCATATATATTAAAATGAAATGTCAAAATCTTCCAAGAACTTTATGAATCATGGACTTTCTGGTTTGCTTGTTCCAGTAGGCTCACTTCAATGCAATGCAAGCACTGGCTAGGACATAGCAGAAAATGTTTTGAATTTGAGTATGTCTTTCTTTAAAAAAAAATTCTCCATGTTCAAGCAGTTCAGTCTGTCTATCTGAATATAAATATGTACATAGGTGTGTGGGTACACCTCTCCACATAGGCCGCAATAGCTGTTCAAATAACACATTTTTCATTTTCATTATTCAAGTCACACTTTCTAGTGGTGTGTTACAGATGCCAAAACTTTTTTTGTAACATTATTCTGCTATTTCAACTTCTTTTGAAAGTATCACTATATAATGCATCGCTACTCTGAATTCTTAAGGTTTGCTTTGGTCTAAAGGGCGTAGTTGTAAGTATGTCTCCTGCTTTCTATCTTATTTTAATGAAGAAAAGTTTTACTACCGACTGGACAAGACTTGAAAATAACATATTACATAATCTTTAAAGAACTTATTCATATTGTTTTACCCAATTGAAGAAATTGTATTGTTTATTATACACCAAACCAAGAAATTTACTCTAAATGCCTTTCAACTTATGTAGTTATTACATTATGATGATGCTATATCTCAGAAATACAACTACATAAAAACTTTATAAATGTGAGAATTTAATTGCCTTGAGTCTTTTGAATGCATTAATAAAAACCAATAATCAAACTCTCTAAACCATCTGTATTACATTTATTCACAACAGTTGTTATAACTCAGGGGCCTGAGATGAGGCACACTGATCTCAGTCATGATAAGAACAAATTGTAGTGGTTTTGCTCTCCCTGATTTTAGTTACCCTTGGTCAACTGCAATCCAAAAATATTAAAAGAAAAATTCCAGAAATAAAAAGACCATAAATTTTAAATTATGCATACTGTTCTGAGAAGCACAATGGAATCTTGCATCCTCCTGCTGTCCCACCCAGATATAAATTATCCCTTCCTCCAACATACCATGCTGTATATCCATTAGTTGCTTAGTTGCCATCTCAGGTATCAGATTAACTGCCACAACATCTCAGTGCTTCTGAGCATATAACCCTTATTTTACTTAATAATGGATCCAAAGCACAAGAATAGTGATGTTGCCAATTGGAGTGTGCCAAAGAGAAGTCATAAAGTGCTTCTTTTAAGTTAAAAGTTATGTATGCATAGGAAAAAAGCAGTGTATATAGGGTCAGTGCCAGCCACGGTTTCAGACATGCCCTGAGAGTCTTGGGACATATCCCTCACAGGTAAGCAAGACTATTATAGCATAAAGAAGGAGCAGAACAGAAGTCTTCTCATTGTGATTTGGCAAAAGTAGTATATATAAATGAGATGTTGTAACATTTAATACTTAACGGTGTTCAGGGCTTACTCTGTGAAAATCTTAATAACACCACAGTGGAATCCAGACCTCAATTAGAGGGCTCAGACTGTCAGTCAGTAGTGTATGGAAGCTGGTTTGAATAGTCAGGAGATCCAGTAAATGTGTACATCTCTTCTCTAATCTAAGGTCAGTGACTTTGATAGTAGCTTGAAAGTGACCTGTAGAAGAAGAATTTGTGCATTGGAAATTGGTAAATGCTACAAATATGGGCTTTTATTTTTTTCAGGCAAACTATTGTTAAATATTTACCAGCATAATCCTGTTATTTATATATGTTTACCACTTCCAGAGTTAGTTCAACAACTGAACCTAACAATGAAAATCTTTATCCAAGACTCAAATTTAAAGGAGCAGAGAGGTTTGATCTTATTTGATCCTATTTTTTTTCTCACACAAAAGTCAGCATGGAAGTATCCACAAATTAGTCACTTGAATGTCATGTGTGTGACAAATATAAAGTTACAAAACAATCAGGAAAACATTTTAAGTCTTGTTAACATTACCACATGGTGATAATAGCATGGATCTTGTTAAAATACTATAGTGTTTATTTATTTTCATCAAAATTTGGCTCTAAATTAAAGAATTCATGATTTCTATGGCTAATCCCAAGTAATGAACACAGCAATGACAAATCTTAGTTGTTCAGACTGATGCCACTGAAATCTCACGGTATTCAGTGCTAACACAGGACAGCACTTTTTCTCCTGCGCTAGTCAGCTTTCTTCCATCTCTTCCTCTCTCTTACCATTATTAGCTGATGCTCAGTGGCTAAGGGAAAGTTCTTGATATATTCTACCAAACTGTTATCTAATAAGCCTTGGTCTCTGAATTTCAAAGCCGCATGCTCTAGCATCATATCTATGCACATTCTAAGAAATAGTTATGTTTTAATTACACAGAAATCTGATAATTCCCTGGTCTATATTTTAATTCCAAGGACATCTGAAATTTTCAGCCAGTTTTTGCAGATAAGTAGCTGAAAAACTGTTTTAAATAATATCTTTCAACATTAACTTCTCCTATACAGTGAAAGTGATGTTACTCTCTCTAAAGTCTTTTATATGTCTAGCTTCCCCTGAGTTTATTTTAATCAATTATTTATTATGTACCAAGAAAATAATTATGACAACAAAAGTTTATAATAATTGTATTAAATTAGTGGCAATTATTTATTGTACATTCAACAGCAGACAAATGTAAATCAATATAATATGCCAGATATTTTTGTAGATAAAAGAAAAATGCTTTTCTGCTATTCACTAAACTCAAAAAACTAAGTTCTTCAAATGTATAAATTTTCAAACTACAGGAAAAAATATGAGGCATCCCTTCACCTTTGTGTCTTCTCCAAAACACATACTTGTCCAAGATTTTTAGCATAAAATTACTAGATATTTCCTCCTGCCCCATGGGCTTATCTTTTCCAAAATTCCTGTGAATTCCTTTCATATAACACTGACTCTCAGTCGCGCCATCTATTTATTTTATTTCTTACTAATAAATAATCTACCACTATATTATCTGCAACTTCTAGCAGAGAGGAACACAAATCTTTGACTATTCTATTCTATTTAGTATTTAGTATTCTAGTGATTTTTTTTTCTTTATCAGTTTCTTTTTAGGGTATAAAATCTTTTTCACTTTGCTTTTTGTCCTTTTCCTGACACCATTGTAGTATTCTCTACAGCTTAAAGCAATTGCTACCTTATAGTCTTCAACTAATATGAGATTCATTCCACATAAATTTAAATGTAACAAGAAAAGAATAATCTGGTGAGAAAATGACAACTAGAAATAATACCTTTGCTAAGACTTTTACAATAGTTCACAACCATAAGAGTATTATTACCTTTCCCTCTCTAATTCCTGATCCACATAGAGGACATTGGAGATGTGTGCATTCACATTTGGTCCCTACTACAACTGAAGCAGACAGCTACCACTGGCATTTAGTGTTTGGAGGGCAGGTATGCTACAGTTTTGAAAATGTTAAATGCAGTCCTGTAAAATTAAGAATTATTCTGCTCAAAATGGCAATGTGAAGATTAATGCCATCTATTCCTAGCAGTGGTTGAAGCACTTAGGAAATTTAAATAGAAAAATAATGGAGGGAATCAAGTATCTTTGCTAGTTCTCTGTGACAAAAACTACCTAGTATAATTTTACTATTTGTTTAAAGTACAGTGATTTTTCCAGCATCAAATTCTGTTGTTCTATATTCAAGCACATATATAAAACTCACTTAGAAAGAATTGTAAGAATTCTTTCATTTAGGTAAAAGAAGAAAACTATTGATATTTCTTGAATTCCAAGGTTTTATACCATTATTGCAAGTAACTTATAGCTAACTCCATATAACACTAGCCACAATTATGTGTCAGTAATGCTATAGCAGTCATCAACCAAAACCCTAAACACTGACACATCTGTGGTTACTAATTTTTAATTGTTATTTCATTATTGAAAGGGAGTCAGCATACTCATGGATGATAAAGGTGCCTGTGATAAGACATCTTATCTGGCCAAATGAATGCACATGTCAATGAGTGTTTGAACCCAAAACAGATGTCCAGAGACTGCAGTAATGACAAGATATGCAGTTTCTATGACAACCGTGCCAGCGATCTCTGCAGAAGGTCCCATATTTCAAAGATAATGTTAATTCTGCTTAGAATAAGTATGTCAATTATATTAGCCATATTTTTGTCTCTCTTCAGCTAATTGCTTTATGGCTTGCATTAATCATGTTCTGTCAGTAAACATAATTACTTTGTATGAAGACCAGAACTTCATTAGAATTTGAGAAGGATTAAAATGTAACAATAGGTTTACAAACATATGTTTGAGATTTCCCAAATGAGGGCATTGAGATTAAACCCTGGAGGTGAATATAGAGATAACTAATATAACCCTCAGTGTCTTGTCTCTGAACCCTGTCAGCCAACAGAGAGTCAGTCATAAAGACTTCACATTTTTCTCCAGCTTGAATGTTATTAATATTGATAATACAGCAACTTTCTTAACAGTTAAGGCTAAAATTTGCATTCAATTAAAAGTATAAATCTGGATGAGTTTTCCTTCTATTAAGTTTGTGAGCAGACTACCGCGAGAAGGTGAAGGAATAAACATGGATATTATTCAATTCATCTGGTATTTGGCAGATGAATTGTGCCCTTGTAGAAAGGGGATGTTGGGATAAGAACAAGAATTCAGTTCTCAAACTCCACTAATTTACAGCCCACCCTTATATGCTTTAGTTACCCTGATTATTTCTTGAATACACAGCTGGCGTCTATAGTTTAAATAGATCTAGTTTGACTTGGTTTATAATCTGTCTAGACTACAGTTGACCCCTGAACAGTGCAAGAGTTGAGGGTGCTGAACACCTGTGCAATTGACAATTCATGTATACTTTTTGATTCCTCAAAAACTTAACTACTAATAGCCTACTATTGTCCAGAAACCTTACTGATGAAACAACCAATCAGTTAATATATGTTTTGTATCTTAGATGTATTGTATATTGTATTCTTATAGAGTAAGCTAGAGAAAAGAAAATGTTATGAAGGAAATCATATGGAAGAGAAAATACATTTATAATATTTATTGAAAAAACTCCATGTGTAAGTGGACTTAAACAATTCAAACTTATGTTAAGGGCCACCTGTAGTTCTTTCAGCAATTTGTAATAATAAATATTGTTGTTTCTCTAAGTTCTTGCATGTCATTTCATAAAGTTAAACATATTTGTTGAGCCCCTTACTGGAGGGGGAAAAAAGCAAAATTCTATAATCTACAGCCAACAAGTTCTGTGTTTAATCAAGTCTCTTAAAGTGAGTAACTGTAACTATTTATTGGCTGCATGCTATGTAATTACCACTATGCTTGGAATATTGTAGTTAACAATATAGGCACTTGTCTTCATGAAGCTAATAAACTATAGTAAGTATTATTCAGAACTCTTCACTTTTGTAATAATGATAACCTGTAGAAATAAAAAGAACATATTTATCTTTTTCACTGACACTGGAAGAACTAATATAAAAAATGCTTATAAAACTTTCCAAAATGCAAATACACAGAATCTAGAGTGTATGATAATGTTGTATTGTTGTCTTTGAAACACAACTATGAATTAAAACAAACAAACAAACAACAACAACAACAAAAACATCCTGTGAGTTTGAAATACTTTTATCAGTGTCAGGAAGTCCTTGTGGGCCATTTTTGGGTAAACCCAGGACTGCTTCTCAGAGGAGAACATTTCTCTACAATGTCTTTTGCTGCCTTTTCTCAAGCACTAGGGACATAATCTGTTCTTTCCTCCTGACAGCGGTATTACTCTTTACAAGAAGAGCCCTTTTCTTCAGTTTTCCCTTTTCTGCTCCTCTACAGAAGGTTATACTTGTTGCTAGGTTTTATTGTTATTTGTAACAAAGAAATACAAGATGATAAAAATAATAAACACCAAGGAATTCAAAATTTTAAGGAGTGTTACTAACTTCTTATAGAAATGACTACAAGTGAATGAATTGTTTTTGATTTCCTTGCTATAATTGTGACATAAAGCCTCCTCTGATTTACTAAACTCTACTTCTTAGGTTAGCAGGAAGAGGGTGTTTCCCACTACTCCTCCACTGTCACTGTGTTTCTGACCTTGTCCTGAATTTAATACAAAAACTGAAAATATAATCAAATCTTTACATTCATTCCTCCAATGCTTCAGTTAGTACATTTTCTTTATAAAGATTCTTAGGATTGATCATCATTCATTCTTCTGTACACATAACTTATATAACCAAATAGATTAGATTTCAAAAGTTTATGGTAAAATTCAAATTTCAAAATGAAACAATACAATGGCTCCCTACTGGAAGCGGTATCATAACTACTGCCAAACAATAGAATCCCTCCACAGTATTTTGCATGTTGATTAATTTGCCAACTATTGAGTAACAAGAGACGAACATAGATCTCTCTATTATTGGGGGAAAAAAAAAGATATTGAGGACTTGTTAGACTAGTAAAAGATGGGAGTCCTGGAAGGTCTAAAAGACAACAAAATATCCAAACAAAAAAAATTGGGAGAGAAGCTATCTACAAATAAAAGGTCATCCAAGTAGTTGAGTAGAGTCAATTATTTAGAGGATAAAGCCAAATATAACAAACAGGCGGTGTTACAGACTAGTTTCAATAAAATTCAAAATGACAGATCCAGCAGATTAGTGACAAGGTGCCTAAGATGATGCCTAAAACGCCATAGTGTGTAAGATGACAAGGTGCCTAAGTTGATGACAAAAAGCCTAAGGTCTGCCAGACAAGGAGCAGTAAAGCATTCTAATAATGCATAGCAAAACTCTAGTTAAAGATTGGAAACAGAAAGAGAACACCTGTTGTGCATATGGGTGAGTGGTGGTGGGGACCACAAAGTGAGAAAAAATAGATAATCACTCATAGAATAATTTATAAATACCTAAATGAGAAGTCAAAGGATTTTCATCCAAGTATTTCCCCACAACATATATATTACAAAGAAAAAATTGGCAAACTTCACTGTGAAGAAACTAGCAGTTGCCACTTTAACCAAGTGATCAAGGTTCACATCAGATCAACACATACGGTGGTACAAAATAACTGATTTCTATCTTCAAAAATGCCAATGTTAGGGAAAAAGAATACTATTGTAGTAGATTAAAGGAGACTAAAGAATTAAGACTGATGAATGCAACTTAATGACCCATGATTTTCTTTTGCTGTAAAGACCATAATTGAGACAACTGGCAAAACCTGAATAAGGACTATAGATTGGATACTATTATTTGTCTATAGTAATTTACTGATTTTTAATACTTATTCTAATTTTACAAGATGATGCACTTGCTTTTTAGGAAAAAAACACTCTGAGGATTTGGGGGCAAGGGGCATCAAGTATGCAACTTAGTCTCAATTCATAAAAAAAAATAAGTCTATATAGAGAAAGAAAAAGATAAAGCAAACATGGTGAAATGTTAACATTTGAATAAACTTGGTATACAGAAATCTTTTATACTATTATATAAATTTTTCATAAGTCTGAATATATGTCACAGTAAAAATAAAAAGATTTATTTACTAGGCAATTTTTCCAAACAGGAATTTAAGCATAGGGAAGCAAGATAAAGACCCACTTCCTGGAACTAGAAAGAAACTGAAATCTCAAGAACAAAATATGTTATCAATGACTCTTTTTGTTGTTAGGGATAGAAACACAAGCAGAATTTATTTAAATAAACAATAAAAAAGAACTTTGGAGGAAAATCGGGTAAGTCATAGAATCAATAGAAATCAGAGATATTTCAGGAATCTCAGGAAAAAATAAGCAGACATTTCTGTAAATACATTTCTCAAACCCTCACCAATTGAGTTTATCTTAGAGTATCTGCTTATATCTAAGACAACTTTCTCCTTTCATTTCATGTATCCATCTCAGGGATAGACACCAATTTTACTGGCACTGGTCACTCTTTGGACCAATCACTTTAGATGGGAGGATCAGCATTATGATCCACCCTCCATGGGATATATCCACCCTGGGGATGGAGTGTTGGAGGTACTACTACTGTGTAATACTGTGATTGGCATCTCCACAAGTGATATCATAGCATTGGGTGAAGAAATAATTCCCTAAAGACTAGGAGTGAGGCATAGTGTTATATATAGCATTATGGTTTAAGTAAGGATTTACTCCAACCTCACATGAGGAGTGGACCTTAAGTTTGTCAATCTAATATGCTTCATAGCATGCCTTGGACAAGAAGATTTGGTTAGGATTAACAGGTCACACAATCAGAGCCAATACAATTATGCTGCTGCTTAGAGGATTCTGGCAATACTCTCCTCGATTGAACTCAAACCTGAAAGCTTGTAATTGGAGCTTCTGTTGCCAGTATGCCACCACATGTAGACCGACCAAGAGTAAAGCCAATAAACTGATGAGAGTTGAGCAAAAGCAAAAGATACACTGGATCTTGTTTGAGCTTAAAGAGACCATACTGGAAGCCAGTTCTACTCCTGAAGTTTTTAATTAAAAGAGCTAATAAAGTTATTTTTGTTTGTATACATTTGGGTTTGTTTTTCTGTCACTTGTGTTGGAAATACCCTATTACAAGTATACTATTAGCAAAAGAAAGAAGAAACGAATTCTTGGCACCTCCCACCACCTGAACACATATATACACATAAGTGCGCACACACACACAAACACACACTAATATACACAATACCCTTTAATGGAGAGTTTTTATCAATAAGAGTGGAAAACAAGATTAAATCAAAATCTAAAGTAAGCTTCTTTTGATGTTAAATCAATGTAATTCGATTGTTCTTTAGGTCCACTTGACAGATATCAAGATTGATCTTAGTCTGGGGTGGGGACACTTTATAAGTGAGTATGAAAAAGCACAAGAGGTTTGAGACTAGGAAATCAAACATGTAGTAACACAATCATTTCCACTTGAAATGAGTAATTACTATATGCCTAAATTTATACAAGCCAAAGGAATGAATTCAGAAGATTTCAAGAGTTGTATATTTTCCTAAGCTATTAGTATCCATCAATTTGTACAAGAATTCAAATTACATCTCAAGCAGTACATTGATTAGTAAAGTTCATAAGCATGCAAACGTATGATTTCAACAGTTATCAGACATTGGTCATTCACTGTTTTTGAGACTTAATACAAAAATTTGCAGGTTGACATTTTTAAAAATAATAAGTAACTTACTACATCCTCTAGGCTAGTTGCTTAATATTATTGTCCATTTTCAACTGTAAATGGTGTTAATTATACTTTCTTATCTCCCATAAGAACTATGATAATTACTGTTGGTAAAGCACTTATGTTTCCATGGATAAGGGGACTGTGTAAGGGCAATGTATTATATCACCGTCGTTATCACTGCCCTGGGCAGCTGCTCATTAGTGAGTGCATCTGAGTAAAAAACCCATGAAAGGTTTAATTGATATGAGACAGAAATTGGTCAACCTCAGCCATAACCACTGCCAAGTTTAAGTCCAGTGAGAAAAACTTCTCTCTAATTAGATCACCTCAAATATCATCACAAAAAAATAATACACTGGTTTTAAAGGTTTTTGTTTTTGTTTTTGTTTTTTTTTTTTAACAATTCAGCATTCATTTATTTAACAAACGTTTATTTAGTATCCATTATGTTCCAGGCACTATTCTGGGCTCTGAACAAACAGTGCTAAAGGAAAAAAAAAAAAAAGGCCTTCATGGGGCTTAGATTATAGGGTTTAAAAATTTGCAGTTGGACTATAGTTGTTTTTTTTTTTCTCTCTGACACAAAATCCTACTTATATTTTAAGTTCATTACCAAGAACTCTGTCCTTACTGCTACCTTTACAACACTTCCCAAACCACTTGTAGTTTCTTTCTCTGAGAAAATGTCCTAAATACTTATTATTCTAAACAACAAATTGCTGCCCATTATGTAAAACTTTGCATGCTATTTTTCTCCTATGTGTTGGATCTTTCCAGTTGTCCAAGGCATCTAGCACAGTACCTGTACACGTAGTTTCCTCATAAATGATTCCTTAATCAGACATGCAACACCTGTTATTATTATTTCTCTCTTTTACTAAGTAGTGATTGGGGCTCATGGGAGTTTAAAAATGATTTCCAGACACATGCAACCCGTTTATTACATAGCCAAGCAAGGCCAGAGTTTGAAAAAAGGTCAGTTTTAGAAAAATATATTTTCTGGCTCTGCTTCTTCATGCCCTCCTGCCATTGCAGGCTTTCCTGTTTTAAGCAAGACATTCCCTGCCAAAATCTCTCCAGTCATCCTGCCATGTATTTTCCTGAATATTATGACCATGTCAATTAGCAACTATAGGCAACCAAGAATTATTGCTTCTACTTTGGGCCCTTTTTAATACTGTAATTACTGAGGCCCCAGTTTTGGCTAAAGCTGTATGGAAGAGACATCGTAATTTCTATAAGCTGAGTTTTCTTTTTCTAAGTGCTACTTAATCTGGCAGCACTGTAGCTACATTTCTGAGCACTAGCAATAATAAACTAATGTTTAACTTTATCCAAATTTTAGGATTTTAAAACCCAGGTTGTATGTTTAGTAGAAAAAAATTTTTTGATGCAAAATTTTATTTAAAACTACCAAGAAATACTGATTTAAGTCCCTAAATTTATAAAGACTCTTGAAGCAAAATATTCCTATCAGTTTCTATATCTATTTGCTGATTTTTTTCCTTTTATTCTTACCTTCCTAACTCCTTTGCCTCCACCCACATTCTATGAGACCATAGTGGCTACAAAGGAACACATCTGATAAATAAACATCTAATATTAACAGACTCAGTTCCAATTCTTAAAAATGTGTTATTTGGCCAAGATCATCTAATTCTTTTATGTTAGAATTATGTTTCTGAAAAGTTCCTCCATTCAAATAGTTTTCTGGCAGCATCCTCATTATTTGCCCTGAAAGGAACATACCTTTAGTTTAGACTTAATGGAACACAGACATTGAAATGAAAAGTTTTCTGTCCCCTTTACTGTTTTTTAGGGTCAATGGGCCAGGAAACTATAGATCAAAGTCTCTGCTTTGGTCACTTCACCACACGATTTTTAAAATATTTGAAGGTTATGGAAAAGAACATTAACTTTGTGTTGCTTTTAATATTTGAAAGCTATAAAAAGGTCAATTAAACTAGTTGCAAGCTATAAAGTTGCAATTAATATTAAAAGTTAGAAATAATGGTGGATTTGTGATAAAGTAAGTTAACCTTAAAGGAATAAATGGCCAATTATTGCTCTTGTCAATTTAACCATTGTAACCCAAAATTTCACCCATAAACCTTCTGAGAACATTGTACTAAAGTTGCAGCAGCAAATGAAAATCTGATACCACTCATTACCTTTATTGTAGTACTCTGTTAAAAGCTGAGCCCAAAAATATGTTTCAGTCTTGAGATCTCAACAGAAACTTACTCTCTCCATCACTTTCACATTCCTCCTTTTCCACATCCAAACTTGAGATCTTGCTACATTCTTAAGAGTTGCATTGAGGAAAGGACTAAAGAATAAAGAAGAGGCAAGATAATTGGATTCAATCGAGCAATGCAAAATTCTTGACAAGTCAAGTTCTCTGGGCCTCGTCTTTCTCATCTACGAAATAAGAATAATTATCATATCTACTTTATACTAGAATTGTGACTAATAAATGTGTTATTGTAAAATCCTTCAAACAATGAATAATAAATAGTAAGCACCCAATAAATATTAGTTATTATGATGATCATCATTATCATCAACACCACTGTGACATCTTCATCACTATACATCAGGCTCTGCTGCTGCATAATTGCTTATATTTAAATCCATAGAGAAAATAATAAAAGGAGAGAGGGTCATTTTGACTTCCTTGTCTCATTCAGCCACATAAAGTAGAAGTGAACAATCAGGTGATGAGATCCCAACCTCGGCACAATTATCACTCCAATGTGGCCAGGTTAGTTGTTATAAACTTGAACTAACAAAACAAAACAAGCTTCTGTTTTAAAAATTTAACTCAATCTCGTCAATCAAAGGGGTGTCTGGTTATGAAGAGGACTGGAGAATTACCCACCTTTATAAATTAGAGCTATCAAATAGTAACACAGGATGCCTCAAAAAATATTGAATCAGAAATTAGAAGGCCAACTCAGGAATACTTAGAGAGAGATGCCTACAGTGGCATATTGCTGAATTTAATGTTCTTAAGGGGACAAATGGGAGAGGCAGAAGATACAATCAATAGAAGCTAGAGCTAAGTATGAGGAAGGGAAGGAAATGGCAAGGCTGTACTCAGGAACAAAGAACTGTGAGTGTAAGATACATCTTCATAGATGAGTAGGAGGCTTTGATGTGTGTCAGGGGATAGGCATGCCTTCCTATTTTTAATGTCTTCTATGTTCATCTAATCATTTTGTGTGTGTCTGTGTTATAACAAATGAGAATACAGAGAGAATAGTCTGATATGTTTAACAATCATTATTCATCACAAACACCAAAATATGCTGGTCAATCTACAAATTGTTATTTTTAGCAGTAAATTCTCAGGCCTTCAAAAGCCCTAATATTGTACAATCTTTGTCACAGATTTTACTGATAAGCATATGCACTATTCTAAAGACTAAGCTGATCATATCTGCACTGCTTTTAGTCATCCACAAAATTATATAGCTCGGTAGAAATAAACAGATTATTTTTCATTAATAAAAAAGGAAAAGTTTCGATTCCTATTTCTTTTACAGAGATGGATCTCTGAGATAGGAATGGCTTCTCTGAAGACTCTTGTAAAATGAAACTATTTGAATCACCTCTGGTATAAATAACAATGACCATGATGCCAAGAGAGTAAAACAAAAGTGTGTTGGCCCTACCTTGCAAATGAGTGTTCCCAGTGAAGCAAAGTCAGATTAATCACCTGATCTCTCTTTGAAGAACCCTCAGAGAGAACTGATTCCAAGGCAGGGTGCCAGCAAAATCATGATGGAAAGTCCAAATGATATGTCCTTCCACACAAAGCAAAACAGGCTAACAAAGTAATAATAAAAGCCATCATCAAAAGAGCAGAGTGCTCTGAAATGAGGTTCAAGTGACAAAGAAGAGCTCTTTGTTTTCTTTGCATTGAACTAGTCTTTTTTTTTATTTCAAATCTGTCTTAGAAAATGATAGATTAAGTGGTGTGTGTGTGCCTAGGGCAATTATAACCTATTCACTTAACGACATATTTTAAAAATCACAGGGCACAGATTTTCTTTTTAACAGGAGGGTGCCTTTTTTCTTTGGTTTCTGACCTCTGCTTGAACCAAGTGAAATTTGATTTTGGTCACACTGAAGTAGAACTATTTGTTTCTGTTATATCTTTGAATAGTGCTTATACAGCAGTAGAACAGCACTAGGTCAAAGTATTTTTTCTTAACACCCATACATTTTTTAAATATAGCTGTTTGGAAATGAGAGATAAGAAAAATATTCAGCAATATTTACCCCAGATATAAAATCTTTTTTTAAGCCAGTAGAATATCATCAAGAATTGTATATAGTTGAACAATAGAAACAAACTGTATTATTAGGGTAATTTAAGGCCAAAGATTATTTTCTCCTTATATACAATGTGAAAACTTTGATACAATGTATTATATATTGAGACAACTTGACTTCTTATATTTGATCTGGTGAAGTCTTCTGTCTTCTGCAACACTCTTTTGTAAGTATAATTAAAACAAGTTTATTTAAACTACATTTTGAGAAATTTGAAAATATCTCCATGAGAAAAGACAATTTGGAACACAGAGCTGCCACCACAAAAAAAATAAAAGGGGGGGGGGAGGGCAAGTGTTATTTCTCTCTGTTTTTTACTTCCGTGTCTGGACCACTATTTTTCCCTCTTAGGGAAATTGTTAAAAGTAGTTGTTTAGTAAATTAACTATTTCTTGTAAGACTTTTAACACATGAAATAGCTTTTATAAATGATTTTTAAAGATAAGAATGTCAGGCCAACGGAAGCATATTCAGAAGAGTATGCCTTTGATCAATATCACCTCATAACTTTTAAGCAATTGCTAAGCCAAGCTAATATACATATTGCATGAAAGTGCTAAGATTATTATATTCCTAGTATTCTGCACTGGATAAAGGGAAGAGTTTACAGTAATCAGACTCTCTTGCAAATATGTCTTAGCAACCCAACAAAATTGTAGAGTTAGTTTTATATATTTTTCTATAATCTCAATTACAGGTAACATGGTTCAGTGTACGCAATAAGGGTGATGGAAAATTGCAAGATGACATTAGCTTGAAGTGCAACAAATGAAATCTTAAATAAATAAAATAAGAGATATCGTCCATAGAATTGGTTGAGTGTTATGAGGAAATCACAAAAGAATTTGGTAGGGGTGTGTTTATAGAAGAAACACTTAAAAATTATGTTAATTTTATTTTCCTATACTTTCTTTTTTCAAATGTACCAACTTTAGGATTTTGGCATATCCAATAATTTGTTTAATATGATTTAAATAAATTGACTTCTTTTTCTAGAAAAAATTTAGCTTAAAAAAAAATGCTAATTAATACTTAAGTGGAAAACCAGCACAATTAGCCATATAGAAAGTAATAAAAGTAAATATAGTGAAAGTGAAGCAATGTTAATTTTCCCATTTTATCAAAGAGAATCACTGATAATTACATCAATATTATTTTGCACTGACCTTACATGGTAAAATTTAGAAGTGTTTATACTGGTCCTGATTCTTAATTATAAGTTACTAAATAATCTTGGTCAAGTTTTTCAATGAGCAACACTTAGAACTCCTTTGGAAATTTGCTTTGTTTTATCTGAACAGTTACCATTAACCATGATGTGATCTTTCCTCCTTCAGTAAAAGATTCCCTATGGTATGCTATTTCTGTGTCTCCCTCCAAATTCATATGTTGAAGCCTTGGGAGGTAGGCCTTTGGGAATTATTTAGGCTTAGATGATGATCATGAGGTGGACCCCCATGATGGGATTAGTGCCCTTAATAGAAGAGATATGATCTTCTCTCCCCTCTAACCCTCTTTCTCATTTTCTCCCACCATGTGAAGATACAGCTAGAGGGTAGCTGTCTGCAAATCAGAAAAAGGACTCTCATCAGGAACCAAAGCAGCATCTTTGATATTAGGTTTCCAGGCCTCCAAAAGTGTGAGAGATAATTTCCATAGTTTAAGCCACCCAGATTATGATAATTTGGTTTAGTAGCCTGAACTGACTAAGATATGGCATATCTTATGACATATCCATGTGGCATACAGAATAAGAAGTATTCCACAGAGAACATCCATTGTACTATCTCTATAATGACATTTAGAAAATAAAAGAATCTTAGACATTGTTTCCAAAAATCAGGTAATAAAACAACCATCTTCCGAATGACAAATATTTTAAAAGTCTAATCTTTAGACGGGAGGATGTCAGACAACCAAAAGCCTACTATTTAATTTTATCAATGGATCTTTTTATTTTATTTATTTAAGATTAAAATTTTAGATAAATGTTTATCTCTCAAGTAAAGCAGGTCAATTTTTAATTATTGGAGAGTCATATGATTCCCAGCCACATTAAATCTGCTATATGAAAATCCAGGGAAATGAACATTTTTCATTGAAAATATTTTTAAATGTATTTAAGTTTGTGAAGCATAGATATTTTATTTGATGAAAAATTTAGAAGACATGAAAAAATTTTTAAATCTTTTTTTGGGCATTTATAAAAAACCACAAGCAATAATTCCTAACTAATACTGAATGTTATACCATTTAATCGAAATTACACATTAAATATGTCAGGAACTGTGCTGTGGATCAAGGTTAGATCATTGGAGCACAATGTTGTACCTATGTGCTAGCTTATAACACAGAGTAGTGTAAGAATTTGATTGCTATTTGTGGAAAATAGAATACCTCATTTTTGCCTCATCTAAAGAGCTTGTATTTTATCTATCTATCTATCTATCTATCTATCTATCTATCTATCTAATTATTATTTATTTATTTATATGAAATGCATCATAAGCAAGAATCCTTACCATTGCTAAGGTAGGGGGAAAAGTTAAACAAAAATTAGCAGCTAAAATAAATGGAGCATACAGGGAATCTTTGGAAATTTCAGTTTACAAGAAGGTTTCATGGGATGTAATTTATTCATGTCTCCCACTGAATTGAGTTAACAGCATCTGCCTATTCTCTTGGTTGTGGCAGACATTTTCTAAATGTTTCAGTTCATATCTCAAGATAAGAGGCCTTACTGCTCAACTGAAAGTTATCCTTTCAAAACGATACCCTATATACCAAAGAGGTTATCAAACAGATAGACAGATGGATCTTGAGGCCAGTAAACTTCAGGATTGCTCCAGTAAAATTCACTGGCCCTCAGGATTCATCCCAATTATGCTCATCTAATTGATGTCCTTGTTTTATGTTTTTATTTAAAATATATGTGAAGAAAAGAAAGCCTTAATAATTATTTATGTAAAGTGAGAAGGCTCCACAATATACAAGAGACTGAATTTCTACTTACGTTTTGTTAATATACATCACTATCAAGTAGTTAATATAGTATATAATTTCTAATAACATCAAGGGCCATTGGAAACATTATATCAATACTTACTGTATAAATAAAATAATATGTTTGTAGGACATTTGTTACATGCTTCCAGGTATATTAATTTTATTTAGTCCTTGCAACAACCCCGTAAGAAGTATTTTTATCTTAATATTTAGTTGAGGTTATAAAATCTCATGAATATACTTTGTTGATCACTGGTGGGCTTTAATTAAACCTAAAATCTTTTAAATTTCCAGTCTAGACTTTCTTCTATGACATTACAGCCACCACTCCTTGCAACATTTGCAACGTGATTCAGCCTTGAAAAGACATTCAAGAAGTGAGTGGACCAAGTAACCTAAGTCTTTCTTTAACTGACCACGAGAATGTCAATTGCATTTACTCTATAGATGATCTAAGAGCTAACAGCACCACTCAGATAGGAAATGGTAGTTATAATTTTAAAGTAATAAGAAGCTACCTGATAGTCTTGAAGATGCTACGTACAGTGAACAAATATCACCGAGACAAATGATGCCTAAAGAAACCATGTTCTAGATCACTCAATGTGAGGTCTGAGTGAAAAATTTCTAGCTCAGCCAAAATGAAAATCATCCTTAGAATGGGTTATTTAATCCAATTAGCAATGATAAATCATTCAGGGTAGAGGAAAGCTAACTGTGCCGGGGATATTTACAAGACAGAGGCAGAGAAATATTAGACAGCTGCAAAGGCAAGCGTCTGCTGCATCATGCAGGATGGGCCAAAACCCACAAAGTACTATCTGTAGTCAGTAGGAAGTTGTTTTCCCTCACTCACAAAAGGCCCAAAATCAAAAACAGACTTGCAGGGACAGATGGAACAAGTCAAGAATAGAGCTGCAGAGATGGTTATAATTTTGGAGTCCGATACTCAGGATTAGATTAGAATGTAGGCTTAAGGAGAACTGAGATGCCTACCAATTTAAAAATATATTTGTTTAGTAACCTGGCGTTAAAAGTTTTTAAATTTATTTTTGTATTTAAATCAAATTCATAAATCTTCTCTTTATAGGTTTTTTTTAATGGTTGCAACAATACTCATATTACATGTACAACTTTAGTTGCTTTAATTTTTTTAGTTTAGTATTAATTCAAATGTCCAATTAATAGAAATGTCCTCATTGGTATTTCATTATTAGTGGAAGCTAACTGCTCTGACAAATAGACTCCAAAATATGTGTGACTCAATCATGATGAAAGTTTAATTTTTGCTTATATTAACAATCCAAAGAAGTATTCATTGTCAACATTATATATCTTAATATATTCTTAATATATATCTATCTAAATATTTTTTATATATATATATTATTTAGTGGTTCAGGGATCCAGCTTTTAACTCAGTAGCCCAGGGTTCCATTTATGAGTTCTGTTATCCCTAGGGTCCCATCATCCCTTGCGTTTAACCAATGAAGAGGAATGAGAGTGAAGAAAAGGCACATAATTTCATAAAAGGTTTGCGTTTGAAATGCATACAAGTTTTCTACTCATACTTTTTTGGTAGAAGCCAGTCACATGGCCACATCAACAATAAATGGGATTGGGAAATATCTAGCTGTGTCCCAAAGAGAAGCAAAAATAAGAGAAAACATGAATTTGGATAAATAAGTAGATGTTTTTGCCAAAGTATCTTTTCAAATTATACATATAGATGGCCAGTGAGCTCTAAAAGTGGTAGGAGTAATTATAGATTTTAAAACAAGGGTCACCTAACAAGATTGAAGTTACAATATAAGTACCAACAAATTCTAAAGAGCTAATGCCTAAAACTGGCCATAGCCTAAACTTCTTATTTTATTCTAATATGTAAATATTCGTCTTTGTTTCATCATAGGCTATATGTTAATATTTACAGATAAGACATTCTTGGATTAACTATTTCTTTTGGTCACATATATGACACCTTCTCTAATTTAATAAGAGGAGAAAAGACATCATAGTCTAAACATTGGGGAAGACATAAATGTCCATATATAACTAGAACAATCTGAAAAAATTTCCATCATTAGTAGACTTACACTGATATCACAGTTTGTCATAAGCCAAAAGAAAGAAAGGAAGATTTAAATGAGACCCACTAAAGAACATGCATCTCCAAATGACAGTCAGGGTAGTGGAGTAGAGAAGGAAGGCTACATTTCTAAGCTGGTTCCTCTTGTCTTCTATCATGACTCTATATCTGCTGAGGCTGTTATATTTGTAGGGATCTAAAATGAGTGTTTATTGTGTATAGCAGGTAGGGAGATAGATTTAATCTATATAAAATTATTACTTTGAAGTAAGTTTGAGAAATGGCTTTGCAATTGACATTCCATGACATCAGCAAACATCTGAAGGTTAATATATTTACTAAAATTTTGCATGCCAATTGATCTTGTCCTTTTTAAGGACTTCAAAGCTAGGAAAGGCAGCAGTGCCAATAACATAAAACTTCCAAATATAGGCTAAAATGTATGTGGTTTAAACAGAGAATGGAAAATCAGAGGTTAAAATATTGTAGTCATCTGAGATTTGACAGCCTCACTTGCACTAACACCAAGGTTCGGAATCATTTGATCAACTTGTCTCTGGACTCTGCATCTCTCTTATCAAAAAGCTAGCCTAACTAATATGTAGAGTGAGGAACAACGCAAATGCAAATTTAGAAAACTTCACTTTCAATACACAAAAGGTAGTGACAAGGTTGAATCAAATAATAATATCAAGTCTTTTATTTGTACTCATTTCTTCTTTTGATATGGATAAAATTAGAAGTAATGAGCACTAAGATTAGAGAAGTAAATTGTTCTCATTTTAACTTTCCAGAACTCTAACCTCAAATATAGAGAATATATTTTTTAACATAAGATTTTCTGTCCATTGCAGAGCAACAGATAATATAATTGAGGTTGCAAAGGTAGGCGATCGGAAAATATTATATCATTGCTGGAAATAAATACAAACACCTTGAGATGCCCTTTTCCATTCACTTGATTTAGATTCAAGAGTTAGATTTACCAACTTGAGTCATTTTTCTGAAATTAATATTACTTTAATTTGTACGTAGACTTTATTAACCAGTTTTAGAGAAAATGGACTTTTGTTTGAGTTGCCTAGAGAAAATGTTACATAGGAGGAAAGTCTTTCTTCCAACTCTTCAAGCTCATTTCAATAAGAAACTCAATACATTGATATGTGTGTGTATACACATACAATACAATGAGAAGCTCAATACATTGTTATACATATACATACATATGTATATACTGGAGCACAAAAAAAATCTATGTAAATTGACTTAGATGTTCTGTGGGTTGAACTTAGATTGTTCCATCCTAAATTCCTTGAAAGAATAAAAAGGCAAGTATCAATCTAACAAAACTGGGATTTACCAATATACTTGAAAAATAATGTTATCAAAAAATTTTAAAAGATACTGAGTCAGCTTTTTATAAAATATTTTCATTATTTTTTTTATCTTGATATTTACTTTCCTGTAAAGTCTACTCGCATGGAAACTATGTAAATAAAATTCCAAGATTTTGACATTACAGATTGTAATATTTTTAATAAAACGCACTGCTGAAAAACAATTGGACTTCCTGCATGCTTTAGTAAACGGTCTAAGAAAGAATGTGAGCTTAATGTTTTAAAGTTTCATGTTTTCATTTTTATGCTTGGGGTATATCTGTAACAGAGATGTGTTGTGTGAATTCGATGAACATCATCGATAACTGCATTATGGACAATAAACTTCTACATTTTTGTTCACATTAAATAAATATTATAACATTATGACTTTTTCACAATATCAATTCTGTATCAAAGCTATAAAATTTTACTTGCTTTTCAATTTATTTGATCTTCTCTAAAAGTCTTGTGTGTTTATGTGCTGTAGAGTCAGCTCTGACTCCTGGTGACCCTATGAGTGACTGATGTCCACAATGTCCTGTCCTTAGCAGCACTCTCAACTTCTGTAGACTCATGCTTATGGCTGAGTCAATCCGTCTTTAATTGATCTTCCTCTTTTCCTGTTAACTTCTATTTTCCCAGCATTATTGTCTTTTCAAAAGAAATCCTGGATTCTCACAATGTGCCCAAAGTCGGACATTTTTGCCTCTAGCAATATTTCAGGCTTAATTTGCTTTACGATCCACTTGTTCATCTTTCTGGTGGAACAGGTATTCATAATTATTTCCTCCAACACCATATTTCAAATGAATCACTTTTTTCTATCAGCCTTCTTCACTGTCCAATTTCTACATCTGTACATAGTAACTGGGAATATGAGGGCATGGATGATCTTAGCCTTGGACTCTATGACAAACACATCTTTGCTTTGATGAATTTTTTCCAATTCTTCACTGCTACCTTCAAGTTTCACCTCCTCTTGATTTCTTGGCTGCAGTCTCCATTTACGTTGATGACTGAACCAAGGCAGGCAAAATTTTTTTAACAATTTCAATGTCTTCATTATCTATAGTAAAGTTAGGTCATTTGAATTGAAAGTGCAATTAATTCAAATGCAAGTGAGGATAATTTTGTTACCTAAAATACAAATTCAAGATGTAAAATAACATGCCTTATATATAAAGTAGATATTGATAAATATATGGAAAAAATACAAAATATTAATATCTTCAAGACGTGATTTTTAAATTTGCAGTTAATTTCCACTTGGTTTTAATAGTATTTTAGTGTTGTAGAATAAACTCTTTCTCCCTAGAGATATTTTTAGCATCTAGTAAAAAACATTACTGTTCAAATGCTTAAAGTACCTAATTTTAGAATAAAGAATCTATAGCTCTCTCTCTCACTTATTGTGGTAATCCACATATTTCAACCACTGGGCATAATAGAATGTTTCTCTAATATAGTACAGTAAAACAGTGTTTGAATAAAAAGTTTACATTAATATTGTAATATTTTCTTCTTGACTTTCAACTCATTGAAGCATGACCATCTTTTTGGCTGTCTAATTGGGTTTTTGTGTGAAAAACAAAGTTTTTGAAATTGGCATTAGACTACAAATTTAATTAAAGATGCAGTTCTTATAATGATCAGAACATCTGTGCCATGGCCAAATAGTTCTCACTGCTTACATTTCTAAGACCTTTATTTGAGAATGTGCATAAGCTTCATTTAGCTCTTGATATTGGACAGCTAGCTGCAATTTTAAAATCTATAAAGCAATTTAGTGACTATATACAGTCCATGTAAAGTTAATTATAACAAGTAACTAGAAATGTTAAGTCTATTTTAACAAATTACTGATAATAAAAATAAAACTCAAGGAAGGGAAAAATTTAGTTAAAATAACCTGATCTAGAAGAACTGTATATATTTAAAAATTAATTTCCCATAAAAATTATTGAAAAACCATAAAAATTTTAATCAAGAATTACTTTTTTTATCTTTAAAATGGGAGAGAGATGAAAAAGAAGTATCAATGTAAATATAGGTACAGACATCGACTTAATATGAGGAACATTTCTATACTCCAAAACATAGTCAAGTAATGCTTAAAGTTGAAAAAAGCAAAAAAAATAAAAATAAAAATGTAATGTAGGATTTGTGTGTGTGTGGTGTGTGTGTGTGTGTGTGTGTGTGTGTGTGTGTGTTTCAGGGTGGGGAGAAGGTGTGTTCAGAGGAGGGATATAATAAAAATAAGCACCAAACTTCTGAGGAGGAAAAATTAGCCACAGAACTATATGAGAGAAGATGATGAAATAAGGAAGTAGATTTTATTTTCAATCTTATATATATATTTTAAAGTTTTACAGTGCCTGTAAATTCTGTGTTCAGTTTTAAAAGGATGTTTCAATATAGTGGATGAGGGTAGACATCTTTAGAAATAACACACCCTAAAAAAGCAGTAAATGGGTAATCAAGGTAGTGTAGGAACACATAAGTGTATCAACGTAGCTGAGGACATAACATAAACAAATGAGTGTAAAAACTTGGCAGAGACAAAATACAAGCCGCTATCTTAACAACTATAAAAGAGGGGACCAAGCAGAGAAAGTTGTGATATATTTATCTATCCAGTAGTGCCCTAGTCATAATACTGTAGAAAAGAATTCAGACAACCTGAAGTGAAAGAATTTATTTGAAAAATCAAAATCAACTTTTAAAAAAGTTGACACTGTGTGTCTTTTTTACCCACTAGAATGTAAACTTCATGAGGGTCTGGACTTTTGTTTTCTTCGTTGACATATCCTTAGCCCAGAAAAGAGTACCTATATTAAGTAATTGTTCAATAAATATTCATAACATGAATGAGTGAATAAATAGGATACATGCTTGGGTCACAGAAAGTGCATTTTCATCTTACTATGGCCAAATAAAATAACTCTCTTGTCGTGCCATCTTTTCTTGATCTGATTCCTCCCAAAGAGCCTTTCCATTAGTGAGCCATTTTTTTCAGGCATAAGTGGTCACAGGCAAGTTATATCCTCCATTACAAATTATGTAGTTGTCATTTCACTCAATTACTCGATAATTCAAAATATGTCATTTCTAACCCAAGTGTACCATCCCTAGCGTCTAACCATTCTATACACATCAGCAAAGCCAAGATTTCCAAATCAGAGCCTATTGAGAAGGAAGGGCTATGGTAATCAGAATTTAAAGTGCTCGTGTAAACTGATTATTGTGGAAAGCTCTGGAATTTTTTTTTTACTCACTTGATTTCACATTTTGTGTCCAAAAGAAATTATTATTTTTTTGTGATGGAATTGAGTGGTTCAGTTCTATAAATAAGAAAATCATGGCATGTTCTCTGAATTCTCTATCTCTTAAACAAAGATTTGAAACAATGATAATTTCATTTCCTTCAGATTTGATATATCAAAGGACTATGGGCATATTCAGGCCACACTATTAGAGGTGTCTTTATTATTGATGAATAAGGAATCCCAAAACAGATGACAATGAATGACCTTTCTGTTAATAGGATACTTAACGAAATACTACTCTGGTCAAAGCATCCCAGAATATAAAGAAATGTGGAGAGGTCTACCTGTCAGGTGGTAACTCAGTAATTAAACAACAATCCCAATAGCTGTAAAACCTAAGCATTTTGACATACTCAATTGGAAAATACTTCAGTTCATGCTGTGATATTTGGTTTAAAGGTCTTTAATAAAGGTCAACATTTTTTACATTAAAATTAATTGATTAAAAATACTGTAAGTAAGCAATGATCTTATAGATCCTCAAATATACCAGGCTCATCCTGCATTTACTGTTTCCACTGCCTAGAATTCTCTTCCTGAGTTTCATAGCTTACTCTCTTTCTCCAAGTGAGAACTATCTTAATGTCTTGCTCTTTTCACCTGCTCATTGAAGATTTCCCTAGACATCCTCTTTACGAAAAGAAACCACACACACTCTCTCCATATTCAACTTGCTCTGTCATATTTTTCTCCACAGGTCTAAGCACTGCATAATATACTTCATATTTTCATTATTCAATTGGTTTGGTGTTTACTTCCTCAACTAGAATGTGGTTTTCATGGGGGCTAAAATTTTTGCCTATTGTGTACTTTGCTGTATCCTAGTACCTAAACCAATACCTAGCACTTAGCAACTGCTTAGCAATATTATTGCATGAACAGATGAGGGTTGCCCCTTGAGAACCTGATTGCTTCCAAAAGCAACAACTGTATCCATTGTCTAGATTTATAAAGGCAAGACCAAAGTCCTGAACTACAGAAATGACCCCAAGTTACCACCACTATGTGAAGTATATCTGGATGTCTTCCTTATGTAAAATCTCTTTCTCAGTGTCTTAACTTTATCAAATTACATGGTACTTCCCAGACATATAAGTTGCTTTTGAAATGTTAGTTCGTTGTTAGTCTTGAAAAATAAATAATAAAAATAGGGGTATGTTTCTTAAAGCTTGTGGATACTTAAAACCATGTTTGTAAAACATGATATGAGAAGTATTTTTGAGCACAAATAATGTAGACAGAAGTGCCTTCAAAGTTATAAGGATATGTCATTTGACACTGTTATTTAAACACATTTATTGGAGCAAATTTTCTTAAATTTTATTCAAATAGTTTCCTCATTCAGTTACACATTCATTCAATAAGTATTAATTGCATACCTGCTGCATTTAAAATATCTTAGGGATAAAGCACTGAAGAATATGAATTATTTTATGATTTGGAGTGTTGTTTTTTAAATTAAATTTATTGGGTGATATTAGTTTATAATTATATAGGTTTCGAGTGTACAACTTATTAACATTGCATATGTATATTGCAGTGTGTTTACCACTCAATTCAAATCTCCTTCTATCATCATATATTTGACCCCCTTTACCCTTATCTACATCTGCCCCTCCCCACTTTCCCTCTGGTAACCACTAACAGTTGTTTATGTCTATGAGTTTTTGTTTGTCTTGTTCGTTTGTTGCTTTCAATTTTATGTTTCATACATTAGTGAAATCATGTGGTTCTCAGCTTTGTCTGACTTTTTCACTTAGCATGATAATCTCAAAATCCATCCATGTTGTCGGAAATAGCAGTATTTTCATCTTTTTATACTAGGTAATATTCCATTGTATATATGTACCACATTTCTTTATCCACTCATATTTCAAAGGATACTTTGATTGTTTCCATATCTTGGTCACTCTGAATATGCTATAATGAACACAGGGGTGCATATATATTACAGATAATTCTGTTCTAATTTAGAGGATAGATACGTAAAAGTGGGATTGTTGGGTCTTATGGTAATTCTATTCTTATTTATTTGAGGAACCTCCATACTGTTTTCTATAGTGGCTGTACAAATTTACATTCCTACCAGCAATGTATAGGGGTTCCTTTTAGCCCACTACCTCTCCTACACTTGCTGTTATTTTTCCTGTTGATAATAGCCATTCTTACAGGTGAGAGATGGTAGCTTATTATGGTTTTGATTTGCATTTCCTAATAGCTAGTGAAGTTGAGCATCTTTTCACATATCTGTTGACCATTTGTATATTTCTTGGGAAAAGTGTCTGTTCAGGTCTTCTGCCCATTTTTTAATTAGATTGTTTGGTTTTTGTTGTTATTAAGTTGTATGAGTTCTTTATATTTTGAATATTAGCCCCTTACCAGAGGTGTTGTTTGCAGGTATCTTCTCCCATTTGCTGTTTGGCTCTTTGTTTTGTTGGTATCTTTTGCTGAGCAATGTTTTTTTAGTTTGATACAGACATATTCATTTATTTTTGCCTTTACTTCTCTTGCCTATGAGGTCACATTCATAAATTGTCTCTAAGACCAAGGTCTATAAAATTAGTACTTATGTTTTTTTATGCAGTTTATTGTTTCAGGTCTTATATTTAGGTCTTTGATCCATTTTGGGGTAATTTTGGTGTATTGTGACAGGTAGAAGTCTAGTTTATTCTTTTGCATGTGGCTTTCTAATTTTCCCAGCACCATTTATTAAAGAGGATTTCCTTTCTCCATTGTATTTTTGTCCATATATACAGTAGTTTACTTCTGAGCTCTCAATTCTGCCCTATTGGTCTGTGTTTCTGTTTTCTGCACCATACTTAGTGGTGAAAAACTGAAAGCTTTTCCTTTAAGATCAGGGTCAAAACTAGGAAGCCCACTCTCAACACTCTATTCGATACAATACTAGAAGTCCTAGCTAGAATAATCAGTCAAGAGAAAAAAATAAAAAGGCATCCAAATTAAGAATGAAGAAGTCAAATTGTTACTTTTGAAAGTGACATGAAAACCCTCAATACTCCTATAGAATAAAAACAAATACAGTAAAGTTTCAGGATACAAAATCAATGTACAAAAAATTCACTGCATTCTTATACACTAATAATTAAATTCAGAGAAAGAAATGGAAAAAACCTTCTTTTGAAATTGCAACAAAATATAAGGGAAGTAGAAAGACAGACAATGAAAAATATGTTACTATATATTAGTTTTCTATTGCTACTGTAACAAATTAACACTTAGTTTAACGGCTTACAAAATATAAATTTATTATCTTATAGTTCTTTAAGTTTAAATTTTAATAGAGGTTTCACTGAGCTAAAATCAAAGTGTTGGCAGAGCTGCATTCCTTTCTGGAAGGTCCAGGAATATGTTTCATTGTCTTTCCTGCTTCCAGAAACTTCTTCCATTTTCCAAGCCAACAATGTTGCAGCCATCTGGCTGTTTTTCCATAAACATATCTTCCTCTGCCTACAGCAAGAGAAAGTATCTCTTTGCTTTTAAGCACCCATGAAATTAGTTGGTTTACTCAGATGATCCAAAATGATCTCTTCATCTCCAGGTCTTTAACTTAGTCATAGCTGCAAGTCTCTTTTACCATGTAAGATAATAGGTTCTTGGGTTCTGAGGATTAAGATGTGGACATCTTTGGAGGTCATTATTCTGCTTACCTCACTTTATCAGGGAATGAAGAGTGCTATGAAGAAAAATAGTAAGGTAAGAGCAACCAAAGAGCTATGCGTGGCATATTCCTTTATTATTTCAGCTCTTATGGGAATTTCTGAAATGCCAGACTAGCACTTTTCACACAGATTTATTGTAAATTTAGTAAACAGAAAATATGATAGAACGTTTATCAAACATCTAAAGAGTAGAATGGTGGCAATCACTGTCAATAGCTATATCACTCACCTTTAGTTAAAATCTGCACCTAGTGTTTTGTCCTGTAGACTCTCCTTGGCTTCCATACTACCATGAAACTCCAACACACTTACTTTGTCCTCTTAAAAAAATTACCGCCTATTCTACACACCATGGGATAATTTGCTGTGATGGCCACCTGCTAGTAGAGCTAAGCTCCTGCAAAAATTGCTAGCCATTTACTTGGATGTTCTACAAACCATAGCAACAAACCCTTTCCAAATCTGCATGAAGAATGGATGAAACTCCTTAATTACTGTTGTTAGACATCACCACATTTCTCTCTATTTGCTTCCTTATTTGTTCTCAACTAGAAATTGTTCTATGTTCTTGGGGTCTCCAATGACACCTTTACCCATTTAATCCAAGTACTCTATAGCTTTGCTCTCTAATAGATTAAGCCTTTTTTTACACTATTAGTAGCAAGAGTCAAGAGTCATATTACATCACACATGACTGCCACTATTAGGAAATTAGGAGGTATCACCTATGTACTTATGAAAATAAATAAAACTTAATTCTCCATGTACCTATTTTTCAATAATTTTTAAATTTAAAAAATACAAAACACATTACATGTCTTCTTTAAAGAGAAGATATTGAAAATAATTACCTTTTCCTTAAATTAAGGATGGTACTGAAGCAATTAATTACTGCATTATGCTGTAATAGAATAGAATTTTCTCCCCTCTTTCTCATAACTTAACCTATCTGTTAACCATTTACTATCCACCCAAGTTTATTAATCTCTGATTTCTAATCTCCTCTCATCTGAATAAATATATAACCAAGTGTATCAAAATAGTTTGAAAATCCAAAAACAATAAACAAAACAAAAAATGGCCTTAGAGATTTCATACAAATATGTGTGTGAATTTGAATGTATCCAGCTCTCTGTGAAAGGTAGAGTTTTGTTATTTTATATTACTTCTTAAAATTGTAGCTTCTACATTTACTCCTCTTGCAACATTTACCTGAACTGGTTAATTTCATACTACATTGTGAACTATGTGAATAAATTCTCCTACACTATTACTTTCAAAAAACACAGAGGAATACAAAAAATAGTCTCTGCCCAGAAGGAAAAGAAGCTCTCTCCACTTAAGAAAGAAATTATCTGTCATAGGTAGAGGGATTAAGGGATTTATGGAAGAATTAGAGAGAACAGGCTGTATATAAGGATATGCCAGTATGGAAAAACTAAAATGAATTGAACCAGTCCTAGATTCTAAATGTTTGGATTATTTTTCTTAATTTGTTTCATTATTTCAAGGTAAATTATATAAAGCATGATACTTTAGAAGTTAAATAAAAACAAAGTTCTGGACAAAGAAAAATGGCAAGTGACATTTGAAATTGTCTTCTAGCCTTTGCAACACATGTGTACAAAACTGGAAACATGATTTATGAGGCATTAAGTGAGCTGTGAGAAGCTGAAGCTCTGTAATCCCTCTAAATCATGGTAATCTCTTATACCCTAGTCTATCCTTATACCCCAACCTATTTACCACATATCCCCTCTTTCTGGAATGTTTCTTGCCTCCTTTATTTTAGTAACTAATGTAATTCTCACTCATCTTTCAGATGTTCACCTAAATTTATTTCCTTTAAGAAACCTCGTTGATCCAGCATCTTTTTTTCACAGTAATATGATTGCCTGGCCACTTGTCAGTATTCTCTTCTAGAATGTAAGCTGCATGAAGGCAGGCACAATATTACCTCTTTACTGTTATGACATCAATAAGCAGTCACTTAGCAAATGGCAGACACTAAATTCTCAATATGAAGTTTTTCAACAAAATGGAAAATGATAAATGTTTATTCTCCTACTCAAAATTGGACTTGGCCTTAAGATGTACTACAGACATCTTAAAACAAGGATAAATAGACTTGTAGAAAGCTGTAGTACCTGTTAGGAGGAGGAAGAATATGTTACTAACCATATGTTTCTATGATTTTATTCTTATCATGACCTATTCCTATGTCAGGAAAAATTGTGAAAGTCTTTGAAAAGGGGTGAAAATGTGCCTTTTATCATCTTTGAACTATTTTAAAACTCTGTTAAGTTGTAGAAAACTGATAATAATGTAAATGAATTGCGACCAATTATTTCCCTGTATATATATATATCTATATGTATATATATATCTATATAACAATACACACACACACACACACACACACACACACACACACACACACCAGTTTTGCATCTAATTGCAATGCATTCAACATTCTTGATTCTCTACATATGTGTGTTCTTTAAAATTTTCTTTAAACTTACAAATTCTCTTAAATACTTTATGTATGTTTATTTTACATTTGTATAAAATTTATGACAATTCCTTTAAAAATTATTCCTTTTTTCTAGTGATTTGTAACATATATTTATGACTGGAAACTCTTTGTATAACACTGCAATAAACATTTTGATTTTTTTAAAAGTATCTTTTAATGCCTGTAAAGATATTTAATTTGAACTAAATGAAAGGGCAAAAAAAAAATACAAATGTTAGAAAACAGCTTTTTCTGAGTGTCACATAATGCTGGTACTGAAAAAAAAAATTAAGCTGACAAAATAAGCCCCTCTCATCATTTTCAGCTTGCTCCTCATAACAGTGACATAATCACCTTCTTTAACTGAGAATAGCAGTCTAGGCATATATTTTTTAATAATAAAATGCTATTCACATTTTCATTTTAAAGTTTAAAAATGAAATTTTAAATTTTTAAAATGAAATTAAATTTTTAAAGTTTCATAAAAATTAATGAAGGTAATGTATGTCAAACATCATTTACAACTTTGTTCTGTTTAATTAATATTATTGCATGTTTTTAAGCTGAAGTATATTTGCTCATTATCATAAAGTATTTAATTTATATGAAACTTCATTCAAAAGAGAGCCTTTGAAGAAGCAAACAATTTATTCCAGGCTATGTATACATATTTTAATAAAACATTCAGTTCACAGATGACTTTGTTGTAAGCATCATTCAAAAATCAAGTTTAGCTCCAAATGATTCAAGCCTAAAAATATTAAACTACTTAGATATAATAGATAGGAGAGAGAAGTGAGCTTACTCCTAGCTTCTGACTTATCTACAATTCTTACCAATTCTATTTTCCTATGTTACTTGAACCTACTTCACTACTAATTTCAATTAGCAACATCCTTATCCAAGGTCCTCATCCCTATCTTTACTCAGATCACAGCAATATCAAATCTCTTACCTGGTTTTCCTCACTCACTTTTTATCATCCATTGCAAAACAGCCAAAGTAGTCAATTCATTTAACTCAGAAGTTTCTATATTTTCTTTTTTTTTCCTTTAGAAAGTTATAAATTTTGAAATGTTAATACTCTATTTAAAATGTTCAGATGGCTCTTCCTGTCACTTCCCCCAACTTGCCTCACATCCTATACTTGACCTACATGGTTCTATTTGGAGCTTCTCAAGCTTTCACAAGTTCTGTACAGATTCTTCCTGTAGTATTTTCAACACCCCATGTTCCTTCTGTCCTAATTCCTACTGTCACTTTTTTGTGAAAGATTCCTTGGCAACCTTCTCTGATATAGACACATTCTTCAGACTTTCCAAAGAGATCCATCTGTATGTGGTCCCTTACTATTCCATAAACTTCTCAAGGACTGGGTCCTTGTTCATTTGTAATATTTTGACCCATTTACCTGAATATTACTGAAAAATAATAACCCCAAAATTCTTATGAATGTACTTTTGGGAAATGTGAACTTGTTACAATTTATGCTGCTACATCTAAGTCTCCAGTTGTGGTTATTCACATATAGAATAACTACTCTCAGGGTTTTTAGGAAATGGACATGACTTCAGTAGAAAATATAGGAGAAGTGGTAGACATATTTTTCTAAACACTTTTATTATTCCTACGAGAATAGTTGGGGAAAATTCTGCCAAATCAATAAAATTTTCTTATATCCAACAAATATTATTTGCATCAAATTTACTAAGACCTTAACCAGATAGTTGGTGTAAAATGATCATTAAGCTAGTCCCCTGGAAATCTGTTTTCCCCCCAATATTTTAAATTGAACCACATGAAATTGCCATTTTGGTAAGTTAAAAATACTTGAGGGTTGACAATTTCATATGGTTCAAACTAAATTTCAAAAATAGGTATTGGAATCTTTGGAAACACAGTGGAGTGAGAGACATCCCCAGATCTCTCCCCTTGAAACAACAATAAGCTGCATATCTAAAACAGAACAAAAAACACCCAAATTGCACCAGCATGTCTGAACGTGGGATCTGCGTATAGGTGCTACCACAGTCAGAACCCCATTTGTTGGGCAGTGGACTGGGAATAATAAAGAAGCTACCTCTCTGCAGCTGCAGGGCTCCCTGTAGGAGGAGGGGGAGGGAAGAAGGAGAGGCCAGTCTGGGTGGTGAGTTCCCTGAACATTCCTCTGTGGCTGCAGGGCGCAGTCATCAGAGCAGAAAGCAGAGAAGGGGATAGGATCGCAGAGGAACAGAGCTGATTTTGGCCAGCCACAGTTGCAAAACTAAGGCTGGCTGCAGCTCCCAACCTGCAACCCAGAGTTTCCCTTCCCGGATGCCATCTGAGACCTATTACTGCGGAGCCCCTGGGGAATCTGAGCAAATGCTACAAAACTATTGCTAACACTGACAGGAAGTGAAACTGAGGGTAGCTAGTGTGATTAAATATCTATAAGAAAAAATTTTAAAGCATTATTAAGATTTTATATAAAGCAGGAATGCAAGAGGCTTAGACACCACCTACCGGAAATCCCCCCCCCCAAAAAAGCACCTTCTTTGCAACAGCCTAAAGAGAGAACTTTATATAATAAATCTTTCTGGGGAAAAAGCAGAATATATTTCCATTAATGCTCAAGCAGAGAAATAGTCCATTGAACACCATGAACAACCAAGGTGACAAGTCATCTCAAAAAGAAAGAGAAAAATCTCCAGAAAATTAAGCTTGCACACATAGAAATAAGCAACTTAGATGACAGAAAATTCAGAATGGTGCTTCTGAAAAAACTCAGTAAGATCTGAAATGAATAGTATCAACAATTTCAGGAATTGAAAAAACAACTAGAAGAGCAGAGCAAAGAGATTGAAACCCTCAAAAAGAATCAAATAGACTTTCTGGAGATGAAGAACACACTGCAAGAGTTAAAAAATGAAATAGTAAGCTTGGGAAATAAAGTCAACCAAGTGGAGGAAAGGAACAGTGATATCAAAGATAGAAATCTAGAAATAAATCAGAAAGAAGAAGAGAGAAATCAAAGAATGAAAAATAATGAAATAAAAATTCTAGAACTAGTTAATACTGTCAGGAGAGGAAACACAAGAATAATGGGCAATCTTGAAGGTGAGGAAAAGGAGCAGGGACTAGAAAGCATTTTTAGACAAATAGTGATGAGAATTTCCCAAATCTAAGGAATGAGCTGGAGCTTGAAATACAAGAAGTTAAGACAACATCAATTATCTCAACCCAAAAGGGCCTTCACCAACACACATTGTATTAAAATTATCAAAAATCAATGACAAAGACAGAATTCTCAAGGCAGGCAGGGAGAAAAAAAACCAGTAACTTATAAAGGCAAACCCATTAGATTATCCCCAGACTTCTCAGTGTAAACCTTACAAGCCAGAAAGGAATAGAATCAAATATTTAAACTATTAAGTGAAAGGAACTACCAGTCTAGAATAACATATCTAGCTAAGCTCTCCTTTAGATATGAAAAATAAATTAAGACCTTTTCAGACATACAAAAATTGAGGGAATTCTCCACTACTATGCATGCCCTACATGAAATACCGAAAGGAGTCAGTTCACCTAAAACAAAATGACAAAAATAAATAAATAAATAACAATAGGAGTAAAGTGACTATCAGGCAAATAGAAACAGAGGAGTGCAACCCTTACTAAGAACAGGGCATTATAAGCTTAAATAATAAGAAGAGAATTGTTATAACAAGATAGTAATGAATGTTCACATACATAGGGACAAATTGACATAATAATGACTAAAAAAGGGGGAAATTCAAAGATCCAAATTCACAAAGGGGAATGGAGGTAAGGCATGCATGGAAGAAAATGGATGACTATATATATGTGTGTGTGTATGTATGTGTGTGTGTGTGTGTGTGTGTGTGTGTGTGTGTGTGTGTGTATATATATATATTTATATATATCCTTTTTATATTCATAATGGTAATCACACAACAAAGATTCAGAACTGTTCAGAATATAACATAAAACAAGAAGGACCAGAGGGGAAAACTACAAAACAAACCAAAATAAATAAAACAGAAACACCAAAACAAGGAGCAATGGAAACACCGAGCTACCAGAAAGCAAAAGATAAAATGGCGATAAGAAGACCTCATATTTCAATAATCACCCTAAATGTAAAAGAGTGAACTCACCAATAAAAAAGCATAGAGTTGCAGAATGGATCACAAAATAAACCCAATCATATGCTGCCTCTAGGAGACACATCACAGCTCCAAAGACAAATATAGACTCAGAATGAAAGGGTGGAAAATGATATTTCAAGGAAGTGGTATTCAGAGAAAAGCAGGAGTAGCAGTACTAATAACAGATGAAGTAGACTTCAAAATAAAAAGGTAAAGAAAAATACTGAGGGACATTTCATAATGATAAAGGGAATCATGCATCAAGAAAGACATAAAATGTATTAATATCTATGCTCCCAATCAGGGAGCCCCAAAATATGTAAAGCAATTACTAACAAAAACTAAGGGAGAAACAAATTAAAACACTATATTAGTAGGAACCTAAATGACTCACTGCCGGATGGACAGATCATCAGTCAGAAAATAACATCCATAAATGACACATTCGACCAGCTAGACATAACTGACCTTTATGGAGCCTTCCATCTCAAAACAGCTGCTTATACATTCTTCTCTAGTGCACATGGAACATTCTCAAGAATCGACCACATACAGGACACAGAGATAGCCTCAACAAACATAAGAGGGTTGAAATCATACCAACCATATTCTCTGATCATAATGCTTTGAAACTAGAGATGAACTGCAGAAAGAAATTAGGAAGAACCACAAATACATGGAGATTAAACAACATGCTACTGAAGAATAACTAGATCTGAGAAGAAAACAAAGAGAGATCAAGAGATACATAAAAACGAATGATAATGATAGTACAGCATATCAAAAATTTTGAGACACGGCAAAAGCAGTCATAAGAGGAAAGTTCATATCATTACAGGCCTATCTTTAAAAACAAGAACGAGCCCAAATAAACAACCTAATGCTTCATCTCAAAAAAAAACTAGAAAAGGAAGAACAAATGAAGACAAAAGTCAGCAAAAGAAAAGAAATAATCAAAATTAGAGCAGAAAGAAATGAAATTGAAACAAATTATAATGGTTAAAAAATAAATGCAACAAAGAGCTGATTCTTTGAGAAGTTTAATAAAATTGACAAACCCATAGTTGGACTCACTATAAAAAAAAGAGAAAGGACACAAAAAAAGAAAATCAGGGATGAAAGAGGAGAAATTATGACTGGCATTGCAGAAATGCAAAGAATTATGTAAGATACCGTGCAAAAGGATGTAACACCAAATTTAATAACCTAGAAGAAATGGGCCAGTTCTTGAAAAATACAACCTTCCTAGCCTGAATCAAGAAGAACTGGAAAATCTAAATAGACTGATCAGCAGTATGGAAATTGAAACAATCAAAAACCTACCCAAAAGTAAAAGTCCAGGATCAGATAGCTTCAACCGTGATTTTACCAAACATTTAAAGAAGATTTAATACCTATTTTCCTCAAACTCTTCCAAAAAAATGAAGAGAAGGCAATACTTTCCAATTCATTTTATGAGGCCAATATTACTCTCATATCGAAACCTGGTAAAAGTAACACGAATAAAGAAAACTACACCTAAACACCTAAATAAGATACTTGTGACTGAATACAACACACATTAAAAGGATTATACATCATGAATAAGTGGGCTTCATCCCAGGGGCACAGGGATGGTTCAACATATTCAAATCAATTAATGTGATACACCACATAAACAAATTTAAAAAAATAAGAATCATATGATCGTATCAATAAATGCAGAAAAAGCCTTCGGCAAGATACAGTATCCATTTATGATCAAAACACTTAACAAAATTGATATAGAAGGAAAGTATCTTAACATAATAAAGGCCATATATATAACCCTCAGCCAACATTATACTTAATAGTGAAAAACTAAAAACCTTTCCTCTAAGACCAGGAACAAGGCAAGGTTATCCACTATTGCCACTCTTATTCAATATAAATTGGAAGTTCTAGCTACTGCAATCAGACAAGAAAAAGGTATAAAAGGCATCCAAATAGGAAACTAAGAAGTCGAACTGTCACTACTTGCAGATAACATGATTTCTCTATATAGAAAACCTTAAAGCCTCCATAAGAACACTACTAAAAACAATAAGCAAACACGTAAAACTCAGTATACACAAAATCAACATTCAAAAATTCATAGAGTTCCTAATTCTCTAATAACAAAGTGTCAGAAAAGAAGTTGAAAAATAATTCCTTTTGCAATTGCAACAAAAAGAATAAAATACCTAGGAATAAATTTAACAAAACAAGTGAAGGACCTATATAATGGAAACTACAAGACCCTATTAAAATAAATCAAGAAGATATAAACAAATGCAAAGATATTCTGTGTTCTTGGATTGGAAGAATCAACATCGTTAAAATGACCTCATTACCTAAAGCATATACAGATTTAATGCAATCCCCATCAAAATCCCATTGGCATATTTTAAAGAAATAGAACAAAAATTTATCAGATTTGTATGGAAGCACAAAAGACCCCAATTGCCAAAGCCATCCTGAGAAAAAGAACGAGGCTGGAGGCATCACACTGCCCAACTTCAAATTATACTACAAAGCCACAGTAATCAAAACAGCATAGTATAGGCCGCAAAACAGACACGTGGACCAGTGGAACAGAATTGAGAATGCAGGAGTAGACCCATATTTATATGGGCAAATAATTTTAAACAAGGAAGCCAAAAACATATAGTGGAGAAAGAAAAGCCTCTTCAATAAATAGTGCTGGGAAAACTGGAAAGATACCTGCAAAAGAATGAAACTAGACTGTTGTCTATCACCACACACCAAAATTAACTAACAATGGATTAAGGACCTAAATCTAAGGCTGAAACAATAAAATGCATAGAAGAAAACATAGCAACTAAACTGAAGGACCTTGGACTTAAAGAGCATTTTATGAATTTGACCTCAAAAGCAAGAGAAGTAAAAGCTAAAATAAATAAATGGGACTATATAAACTAAAAAGCTTCTGCTCAGCAGAAGAAATCATCAACAAGTAAAGAGTGAACCATCCAAATGGGAAAATATATTTGCAAGCAACACCTCTGATAAGGGCCTAATATCTAAAATATACAAAGAGCTCATACAACTCAGTAACAATAAAAAAATAAATGATCCAATCAATAATGGGCAAAGGACCTGAAGAGATACTTTTCCCTAGAGGACATACAAATGGCCAAAAAATATATGAAAAGATGCTCAACATCGTTAGCTATTAGGGAAATGCAAATCAAAACCGTAATGAGCTACCATCTCATACCTGTTAGAATAGCTATAATCAACAGAGTAATTAATAACAAATGTTGGAGAGAATGCAGAAAAAATGGAACCCTTATACACTGCTGTTGGGATCTCAAATTTGTACAGCCACTATGGAAAACAATATGGAATTTCCTTCAAAAAACTAAGAATTGATCTACCATATGATTGGAAATCCCTCTACTGAATATTTACCCCAAAGACTTGAAAAGCCATATCCCAAAAGATATTTGCACACCGGTGTTCATAGCAGCATTATTCACAGTGGCTAAGATATGAAGCAACCAAAGTGTCCTATGATAGATGATTGGCTAAAGAAGCCATGGTACATATATACAATGGAATATTACTCAGCCATAAGAAAAGAAGAAATACTACCATTTGTGACAACATGGATGGACATGCTAAGCAAAGTAATCCAGACAGAAAATGTTGAAAATTACATGATGTCACTTATATGTGAGATATAAATCTAAAAGCAACAAATGAACAGGACAAACATACAGAGACTCCTTAGACATGGACTATAGGCTAGTGGTTACCAGATGACAACAGACTAGTGATTACTAGTGGGGTGGGAGAGAAGCTGAAAGGTAGATGGGTTAAAGGAGGTCAAATATATGGTAGCTGAAGGAAACTGGACTTTGAGTGGTAAACACACATTAGAATATACAGATGTCAAGTGATAATGTACATCTGAAAATTATATAATGTATTAACCAATGTTACCCCAATAAACTTAATTTTTAAAAAAGCTATACAATTTTAAATATCAAAAGTAGAATGTCTCAAGTCCTTGAATAGAAAAGATGTGCACTAAGAACAAAGAGGAGAAAAACACTTCTAATTTGGGGTGAGCGGAATTCAGAAAAGCTATAAACAAGCATAAGGATTTAAGCTGGATTATGAAGTATTAGTACAATTTCAATAGATAAAAATGATGGAAAAGGTATTTTAATTAGACTGTATATTCAGAATTTATTTATATGTGTGTGTGTGTGTGTGTGTGTGTGTGTGTGTGTGTGTGTATCAAGGGAGAGGGAACCCTTGGTTGACCTCACAGATTGCAAGGACCTTGTCAGCTTATAAGCCCTTATTTTTTTTATTTTTTATGCCTACAGTACTTGGTCTTCCTAGGTGTATTCAGAATTTTTAAATGGCAAGTCTCACTAAGGTTTTTTTTGATAAACAAATGGATAAATTCAAATGAACTTAACTAAAGAAGCTGTATCATATACCATGTACCTTCACAAAATATCCAAAGACAAGAAACAAAGTATCTCTGGTTCTGATGGGAACTGAACCTGGAAATTGGAATAGAGGCTTCTCTCACCATATCTGAGCTATTGGCCATTTCAGGGTAGCCAGAATTTCTGTGTTCAAATTCCTATTCCCTTACTTCATAACTGTGTGAACTGAGGTAGGTCATTTGCCTTCTTCTGCCTCAGGTTCCTTATTTTAAAAATAGGGAAATAAAATTGTAAGGGTTAAATGATGTCAGCATATTCAAACTGATTAGATAATGCCAGACATATACTAAATGCTGTGTAAGAATTTGCTAGCATTATACTTTTGGGGCTACTCCATTTATTTCCCTTCCATTGACTAGATTCCAACAACTCATCTTGCTTGTGACTCAACACAAAAGCCTCCTGAGTCCTCTCTACAACATGGTACTGTTTTCTCTCCATCAAAATAAAGTATTGGCTCGTGTTGGGTTATATGGATACATCATGTCCTTTTGGACATGGATAGAAAGTGAATGATATCCTAGGATATAAAGAGCTTGAAAAATAGTGAGTGGGTCAGAGAAGGTAATATAGCTTAATAGAAATAGGCAGGTTTCTATTATGCCACAGACAACTGTTGCTTTGTGGATAGTGCAGGATGGCTTATAATGTGTGTAAAAATGAGTAGGCAAATGAAACACTGATTCTGAGGGTCATGACTGTCCTGATAAGGAGTTTAGATTTTATTGCATGGTATGATTCACATTTGGGACTGGATAATTCTTTTGCTCTTGAAGTCCCTGTGCATTTCAAGATATTTAGCAGCATCCCTGGCCTTTAGCCCTAGGTGCCAGTTGCAACCCCTCAGTTGCAATAACCAAAATAGCATACTCTGCACGGCAAAATCACCCTGGTTTGAGAACTACTGCTTTGGAGACAATGATAGAGAATTTTCCCTATCAGTACAAGAGAAAAGTTATCAGAATAGAAAGTTTAAGGTCAAAGCAAAACACTCAGAAGACAAAAACATTAAAAATAAAAAGGTATGTAGCCAGGAACCTGATAACAAGTAAAAAGTACTAAATGTAACTTTTACACAACCAGAACCAAAATAATAATAATAATAATAATAATAATAATAAAACAATAATAATAATTATTATTATTATTTATTAAAAGGAAGGGGGGATATTTTGAAAGGAAATGCACTATCTCCAATCCAAAGTCTCATTTCTCTCTTCTGCTTATTCCCACCTAAGAATGACAGGATCCAAACTAATTTTTTTCCAGTCTACTGAGGTATGAAAATAAAATTGTACATATTTAGAGTGTACAGTGTGATCATTTAATTGTATATATGTATATATAATGTGAAAACTCAAATCATTTTTAAAAGTGTAAAAAAAAATAAAGTATCAAATGCTGCATGTTAATTATAGAGTAAAATGAAGCTTATCTCATCATCTCATTCATTCTCTACCAAGGACAGCAGGCACATAAAAGTGCCACCTCTCCATGCTGTGGCCATGACAGGTGTCATTAGTTGATGGCAATGCTTTCCTGCCAAGGTTAGATACAGCCTCTGATTCCCTCTAAATGCCGCATTCTAGGCAGAATCTATCACTAATCAGAGCTGACATGTGAGATAAAAGGAATTTTTTCATACCTATTATTGATGCTATGTTTCTTCGATAGACTCTACAAACAGCACAGCCATTTTGGCAATCACATAAAACCGTTGACTCATGGTGAGCTTATCTTTCTACAAGATATCTAAGTATCGTTTGTCTGTGTTGATATGAAGCCTTACTGGCAAGATCAACACATTATGAAATTTTATCTTTTTGAGAAGTTCTTATTTTCACTGTACTTAAACCTATAGAGACATTTGAATCAGGCTCTAATACAATAGATGTCAATTTCATTCCTAGCTTCAAGTCATCTACAGAATTTTAAAAATTATTTTTCTCTCACCAAATAAATTAATACAATTTTAATTCAACAGATTCTTATTGCTCTAGAAAGCACAGTTTTAGCTCTATCTACCTTTAGATACCATTCATTCAATATTTAATCAATAAACATCTGCTGAGAAAAATTCTTTTAACAGTTTTTCAAATGATTATTAATTATCCAAGAATAGCTTCCAACTTATTTTTTGATATCATAAATCCTTGTCAAAAGTTTTGCTGATGTCCAGATATATTGTATTTGCCACATCTCCCTAACCCTCTCTCAAAGACAGAATTTAGGTTAATATAACATGACTCATTTTTATAAATATTTTAAGATTTAAATTCTTTACTACTTCTTCTTTTTTGGGGCTCTCAACTGTAAATTTATGCAAAGATCTTAACAATCCAAAGAGAAATCATAATGTAAAAACATGTCAAAAGGGATTTTCAAGCTCCCTGAAATCTAAATAAGATCTCCCTGAAACTCCATTCTAAACCCTGTATAAGACAAAAGACCTCCCTTTACTTTCTTTGAATTTCTGGGGTTAACATTATTGGCACTTCCTCCGACTTCTAGCTATATGCTTCAACAGAAGCCACTCTCTTAATAGACCACCTAGCCCTGCCATACAGGCTCACATAAACTAGAAACTGATGATTAGATGATCCTCCCGCTGAAATGACTATGACCTCTTTAGCACCAGGGAATTTTCTTGGCATACAGCATCCCACATTGTACTCCCAGTGCAGCACTGCAAACTCTTTTAGCATTATCTCCCCTTTCCTTCCTTCCCCTTTCCTTTTCTTCTCTTAGAAGTAGAAATCAAATTACTTTTAGTTTCTCCCTGAAATGAACTATAACAATATGCTCTGGTCTGGCTCCTGCTTTCAAGATATCTTTATAATCCATAAAGGCTTTTTTTCTAAAATAGAAAAGAATGAAAATATATATACTTACTAAGGAAAGAGAATAATATGAATGACTAAAATAAACTGTATGTCAGTAAAAAGCAATGCAAATTTAATGAAATATGGTAACTGATACCTTGCTTTAGTGTTGGGAGAATAATGGGATTGGGATGGTGACAAACTGAAAAGGGCATGCCAGGTCTAAGGGGCACAGTTATAATTTAGCTATAAAAAGTCTTTGATATGTAGGCACACGGATCTGGCCTTTTGAAAAATCTGGAACCCAAATTTTATGTAAAATTTCCTAAGTTTAAAATATTGGCTCATTTTAATATAATAATTTAGATCAGTATGTCTATGGATTGCATAAGACCTAGGGGTAAGCAGTGGGCAACCACTAGTAAACAAAAACGTGTCCTCCCAAGTTAATTATGGTAACAGCTGTTCAGCAAATAAAATTTGCACAAACACCTACACTATCTATATTTTAAATGCCAGAGAAAGCAATTTATAGAGACATAGCTAGTAATTTGTGAATCTCAAAGCTAACAAAAGAAGAAGACAATCTGAAAATGGCCATAGAATTACCAATTTTGCTTCATTCAACTCAGTTTATTTTATATGAACATAGCTTTGCGTTTTCTTTGTAGGAGTAGATCAATTATTAGCCTTGTTATCACAAAATACATTAGCCTTGAGGTGAAGTAATGAGGCAAATTGACCACTCCTTCTTGACATTTTCAATGTTGTTATTTTTCTGTTTTAAATGTTATTGCTGTGTGTCTATCATGTAATTTTTGCCCCCTTAAGGTTTGTTGCTTAAAAAGTGAATAGCTTTTATCCATAAGGTCATGATTCAAAAAACCTAGTATGTATTACCTCTTCCACTATCACACAAAAGTACAGTTTTTCAGTTATACAAAGGAGACTAAAAGATGTTCTGTAGTTCCATATAAAAGATGCTTTTTCACTCCTATTGTTTGTGTTTCTCTGCACTTCCTTTACCTTTCAGCACTCGTGTGTCTTATGTTTTCTCCCCTATTTAGTCATCATACTCTTTATGGCATGAAAGGAGTTAGCATTCACATCATGATCGTTCTCTGAACACTACCTTGATCTTCCTAGAAGAAAACCCTGCATGATTTTAATAAATGAGCACATTATGTAACTGGAATGAAAATTTTCCAAACTTTTGTGTAATTTATCACAAGCTCCCATCACAGGTGAAGCCTAAGCCAACACACAATAATTCTTGATATGTTTCTATTTTTTTTAAATCACACTAAAAATGAATTTGTATAACCAGTATTACTTTTTACCTGAGAGTGAAAATGGAAGAAACTTCACACATATGTCTGAGTCTGCAGGAGGAAAAACAAACTTCATACCCTACAATTCCTTTGAGAGGTAGTGTTTTTATCCTTTCTTCTTCCCCAAAATATCTTTTGCATTTTTAAGTTCCCTGATTATTTGTGTGGCTAACAATAATTACAATCATCATAATGACAAAAATCTTAGGCAGTAAATGAAAGATAAAATTAACTACTGAGCTTCTAGAAAAGGAGTGGATTGTTTCTAGCGAAGGATTAAAGAAAGATTTGCTATTAATAACAATGTTTAACATAGCTGTGGCCATTTTTATGCTACCTGCACAGTGCCAAGAAGAAAAGGTAAGCCAAAGAGAAATCCAATAATAAAGCAAAATTTCATTAAAGTCACTTTTATGTTTGTTAACATTTTGCCAGGTTTTCACAGGGATTTCTGTGTATGTGAAAATAATGAATACATTACAGAAAAACATTATATTGTTCTCTTAGGAGTGTAAAACGGAGATTAATTTAAAAAAATAAAAACTGGATTTGGTGATTCTAAGTTTGCTCAGCACTAGACCCTTTGGAATCCTATTTTCTAAGCCCCTTATTTAATCTCTTTTTGTCAGTTAAGAGCTGTAGTTGAACACTTGGGGATTGCATCTAGTGTTTGGATCCTGTCTAGTGTTTGGTACCTGACAAAAGAATAAATTCTGATTATTATTACACTCCAAAAGGGAGTCCTAGTGGTGTGAGAGGTTAATGTGACAGAACAAAGCTCATGGCTATTTAAGCAGAAGTTAGAGTCATAACATAATGGTCTGTCAGTATCTGTCTGATCCTAGCCTCTATCCATCTGCTCAGAATCCACATCCAAAACCACAAAGGCCATCACAAGCCTCCTCCATACTAATTCCTTTCATACTATTAAAGAGTATTGATCAGTATTCCAATAATGCTCACCCTTAAAATAATAGTCAGTTAGATATAATTAGCTGTTCTTCCTTATCCAAGGACTAAATTCCTGTTCATGTGATTAACACCATTCTCTACTACCAAATTTTCCAGACATATGCAAATTTCCTAGAGCTTTATCTATTACCTGCTGCCAAATGCTTCTCCTGCTATGTTCCACCAACCTGCCAAGAAAGCCACCTGTCTGCCTGGCTGTCCCTGGACTTCCTTGGTGATAACAGTTGACCTATTGGCACTTCTCATCAAAACCTGGTGATTCCCAAGCTCATCTCATCACCAATAAAAGAGTCTAGGAAACTAACATTTAAGGAAAGCTTAGCATTAAATTTATAGCATGGAAATAAAAAGGCATGATGATTTAGAGGTCTTGACTCTCAGAAAAGTCTGAATTTGCTATGTTAGGCTGACTCAGCAACAAGACAAAAAAGTGTCAGCTCTTAGACAGTAATTGATTTTTAAATGTATACACCTTGTTCATAATCTTATTCTAAAGCAAAAAGGCCTCCTTTATAAGGAAGTATGATGGCATTTTGAGAAATGTTTATATATATTTTGAATAAAAGACTGTCCATAATGGTAGGTGTTTTGATTTTGTACAGCCTCTATAAATGTTCCCACAAAGTAAAAATATGTATGGATGCATTCCATGAATACAATTAACAAATTGCAGAAGGTTTTGAAAACACACAGACTTCCTAAAAATGTCAATATCATGTCAAATAGACAAAATATTCTCTCTTTTCCTATACTGCCACCAGGTGGACAATATAAATGAGAACAGAGCAATTTAGACTCCTCAACTACTTCAAAATTCAGATAATCTTATGCCCCAGTTTGCCCAAAACAGGTCAGGTTTATAGTCACAGCATAAGCAATACCTTATTCTCAAAAGATTCCTGATTTAAGTGGTAATTCACAATTGGATAGTAGAGGCTTAGCCTACAAAACACTACATCCAGACATTGTCTTCTTTACTCATCTAATCTTCCTTGCTCATTATATTCCAACCACACTGACCTTTAGATTCCTCAGAGATGCCAAGCCTTTTTCCATGCTGTTCCCTGAATGGGAACTCTTCTCTAGTTCCCAGATTGAAATAAGAATACTTCTGTTTATCATTCAGATCTCAGCTCGAATATGTGACTTCACTCTCTACACTCCAACTCTGATGCTACCATTTTGAATTCAGTAAGGCTAATCTCATTAGGCCCTTTAATTCTGCTCACAGCTGTCATTTCAAGGAGCTCCAGATTCCAGGACACCCGTCATCTCTCATACTCTAATCTCATAAGACAATTAAGGTTACCATCTCTACTACGAGTCCAGAAGGGCCTGAATTGTTCCTCTCTTACATCTGTTGTCCTGGCCTATGCAACAATAGTGTTCCCTTACATTTCAGGGAATGTCTTGTTTGGGAAATATATATATAATTTATTTATATTTATATTAAATATATATTTACATGAAATATATTCATCCATCCTCTTCTGTATTTTTCTCCTTTTCTTACTTAATTTCTGACAAATTCCATTGCATCCCCTGAGATACATGGCTAATCATCAGCAAAAGTCCACTATATTCATTCTCACGCTCCTCTATTATTCCCTTTTTTTTCTTGCTGAAGTGGAAATTAGCTTGTTTCCTGAGAATGATGCTTCACTGTAGCTCTCTTATGTATGACCATTCCCACCCCTTACACACAGACTTTGTACTAGTGAGGCTAAAGGTAATTAATATACTTGTCTTTCCTAGTCCTCATTCCTGCTTTCAGAACATTCTTGCTCCCTCTTCTCTAATAATATCAGAGCTTTTAATCACATGTCATCAGGTGATAACTCATTGTTTCTTTCATTTACTTCCCTAGCAGATTTGTCAAATGTCTCAACAATTATAAATCCTAGCTACCACTGTGATCTAAGCCATTCAGTCAGTTTCTAGAAATGTTATGATATTTCTTTGTCAGAAAAGTTGGTAGAAATGTTACATGTTATCGGAGAGGAATATTTTATAAGCTATTATCTTTTGCCTAGGTCATTGAATTAGCCTCCAGACTTTTCTCCATATTTCCACCTTGGCTTACATAGAGCTTATCCTCAAAACTATTGCTGGAATAATCCTTGTAAAACATTTATTTTTTACCTTGTTAGAGTGTAAACCCCACAAGGATAGATATTTTCATCTAGATTGGAACAAATATTTCCTAAGCACCTAGAACAGAGCCCAGGAAATTGAAGGCATGAAATAGCTCTTTTTTTAATAGGTTAATATAACATTACTTAACCTAATTTGTAGTTATCAGTCCCAATGGAACCATAAATACAATCAGAATTCACTGATTTTTTTAGAGGTTTTCCATCTCTCGATTATCATAGTCGATCTTACCAATCAGAAATAAAAAATGGAGATCAAATCCTATGATCCTTGGCTATGCTTTAGTTGGCTGGCATTACACTTTTAAGATTTGTATTTGAATGTCATTAACTAATATATTTTTCAACTTAACCCAGTCTCAACAACCCATCTTGTCCTATACTCAGTTGACATCACAGATTTTTTTAACCTTGTAAACATTTGAGTTTGTGAACTCTAATTTATATTCCTAACAGAGTGAACAGAAAAGTCAGTTTTCTAAAGCATCAAGGGTGTTCTCCTTCAGCATACTTTGTTAAAGAGCAATTAGATGAGATTGGACATGTGTGATATAAATCTAAAAACAACAAAGAGAGATTCATGGGTATAGACAGCAGACTAATAGTTATGAGAGGAGAGAGGGAGGTAGTAGGGACAAAAGGGGTCAAATATGAGGTTACTGAAAGAAATTAACTATGAGCAGTGAATACACATGCAATATATATACATATATACATATGTGTGTGTGTGTGTATATATATATATATATATATATATATATATATATATATATATATGACATGTTGCTGAATTGTACACTTAAAACTTATTGGATGTCATTGATCACTGTCAACCCAATAATTTTTAATAATAAAAAAAGAAATTCATCTGAAACATTTTTCTCTGCACAGTTCTATTAAGAAGAGAGTACGTTGTACTTTTTTAATAAACAAGATAAGCATAAAAAAGCAACTGGAGGTCAGTGTTTACCCAATATGACCAATTCTATAAATAGATAAACAAGAAAAAGCATCATGGAAATATCTTTGCTGTAACTTCTGAGCCAGAAAACTCTTTGAGCATAGAGTCTATAATTAATTCACCTCTGAGAACTTTACAGACCCTGGAAATATGTAGCAGAATGAGGAGAGGACCTCATGAGGGCTATACTGTCTTATTCACCACTCTATCCCAGCACCTAAATCACCCTTGAATACTGGAGGTGTTGTACTTGTTGAATGAAGGAAAGAATATCTACTAAATGAATAATTTACGAGTATTCTGTGAAAGGAACTAAATGCCTTTTTTGCTCTGTCCCCTTGATTGCTCTCTTATCATCCTTTCTCAGTTCTTAGAAATACTTGAATATTTTATTACAAGAGGAGTGAGAATGTTACCTGTTACCTGGGAGGAATATTTTATAAGCTACTGTTTCATATTAACATAGAAGTTAAGAATTAGTTTATCCAATTAGTTCACTGTCACAGCTAATGCTAGGTAAAAGTGCTCTAATAAGATAGGACACACACCAGACAGGCTTAATGAAAATACTGTCAAAAGGGAAGTTAGAGGCTTGAGTTATCTGAGAGAAATTCTAATGTGAGGAGAGCTGGGGTGAATAGGTGCAGTACTAGGAGCCAGTGTTGGAGTGGGCAAAGTCAAGGGTGAGAGTAGAAAAGAAGCATTTACCAGTTTGTTCAGATTTTCTTTGTTCCTCACCTATTCTGAAATAGATTTGCCTAAATATGACTGACAATTTCTTTTTCTTTATGATCATTTCTCCTCAAGAACCAAGGACTATAACAGATCATTCTTTAAGCCTTGCATCTAATACACTGACATATTCAATGACATGACTTTTTAAGTGTAGTTAAATTAATAATTTAAATATATAGTTCAGTTATTTCAGTAAGTGCCGGATAATCACTTTTTAAGAAAAATAATCCATCAAAAAGAGTTTTGGTGAGTATTAATTGAAATGTTGTCTTTAAAGTGTTTATCATGGTGCTGAGCACATAGCAAGTTTTCAGTAATTAGTAGTTATTCACAGTGTTATATATACATGTATATTTTCTATTTAAGTACCTTATATTGAATTTTCCATCTGGCTCCTGAATGAATTCTCACAATTCCATATGTATAACAAAGGAGATAAAAGATTTTATTTTCTTCTGTATGGTTTTTGTCTTCTCTTCACTATTTTATTCTGTTATAGGAATCAGATGAAATTAAACTCTGCTACAAAAAATGATAAACATATGAGACTCAAAGAACAAAATTAAGGTAGGGCTTGACCCCATTCTTCTAAAAACACCAAAGATCAGTTATTAGGGCAATGGGGACCTCCTTCCTTTAAATACTTTATAAAGAGAGTGTCTAAAGTTCCTCAATGCTCCACAGCTTGGCTACCCCAAAGAAATGTAATTTTAAAAGATACTAAGTAAAAATAATTAAATTATATCACTTTCTATTAATTCTAAGTTTTATTCTGAAGCAAATTTTCACATTTCTTTTGTCAAATAAATATGTGCATATGGAAGACTAGACTTTAGGCCTCATAAAAATTTCACAGAAACTCATATGAGATAGTAATTTTATTATTGACCAAATAAATTTTTTGTCAAATGAAGAATTACTTTTTATTTTATAAAAAAATCTCAAGTGTAATGAATGAAAATTGATAGTTATTTTACTTTAATTGCATCTATATGAAAAAAATATCAAGTTGGTTATTTAGTTTATAAAAATTTGATATATATATATATAAATCAAAGATGTTTATAATTAAGAAAATACATTATTTGTAAAACTTACTATGTTTAAATATGTACCTCTTCTTTGTTCTACTGATAATTGCAGTACAGAATCATGGTGGGTGGACTAAAGTGAAAGAAGTACTAAGTATTTTGTTCCCTTTAGAGGATAACCACACTGGTTTTCATTTTTCATTAGTTTTTATTAGACATCTGTCCCAACATTTTATTACAATAATGAATCCAGAATTATTCAATCAACATTTAAAAATCATTGTAATCTTGATTTCCTTGAATAATTCCAGAATACTGTATTTAAGGGAAGTTGTAGCTGTGTAGTGCTTGATTATGGTAAATCTAAGAATAGGGAAAGAGACACAATTTATAAATAATTTAAATGATTTTCTCAATTTTAGTGGTTCGTTTCAGTGTTTGATCCATGTTTGGTTATATTTCAGCTTACCTAGAAGTGTAGCCTTTGCAAGTGTACTAAGTAAAGCAATCAGTTTTCCTTGTCTAAACAATTAAGAATAAGACCAAAAAAAGAGAGAAGAGATGAGTGAAAACTGGGCAGGAAGTGGAAGAAAGGCATGAACGCTAATCAACATTCTTTTTACATTCCCTTCTTTTTGTCCTACACCCACAATCATTGGTGAGCACTCGTCCTTCCTTTAATTTGTATCTTCTCAGAACTACTTCTGCTTAGGGAAACACTTGCAAGATTTGGAGAGTGAGGGGATTTGGAGAGTGTTTTGAATGAGATGTTGGAGGAGTACATCTTCTTAAAGTTCTTTTCATAGCTGTGGATGTTCCAAAACGTACAAGAGGGCTATCTTCACAGATATTTTTGGAGCATAACTAGGTTTTGGAGTGAGGAAAAGAAGAAATAAAAGTACAAATGAGCAAGTTATTAAAATAATAAAATGATCAATGAGAAAGACCTACGTTAAAGAAATAATATTAAAAAGGGAAAGAAAGAGGAAATTAGAGGGATTTCTAAAGTGAATCATAAACGATTTTTCGGAAATTTTATCTGTGCAATGGCAGACAAGGGAGAGTGAATGATACCAAGAACAGGAATCTATGTGATTAATAATCATTAACTAAGAGAAGGAATACCTAAGAAAGGACAGGTTGGAGGGGGAAAATAACACCTTAGATTTAGGACATAATGATTTACAGGCTGCCATCTATCTATGGTGTTCTTCTATGCAATTAGTAACATAAGGCTGGATCTTAAGAGAGAGGCTGGACTGCAGTCATCATTCTTCAGGGTATGGTGATATTGGTGTGGGCTCCATAGTGGGCTTCAGCTCAAAGAGAGGCCAAACAGAAGGGTTCCCTAAAAGTAAACCATATCAAATAGAAAGACAATATTTTTCTTTAATAAAAAAATCATCAAAATACAAAAATAATTACTTCAAATGAATAATTGTATATGAAATTTCAATTATACTTGAATCATATTTTATTATAAAATGATTCTTACTTTTAGAATATCAAAGTAGGTATTGAATGCAGAAAAAAAATTAGATAGTACCTTTATATTGTTTCATCTATTATTATTGTGACTTCACATTAAAATAAGTCATTTCTCTTAGAAATAATTTGAAGGATATTAAACCTATAGGTTCTTATTATTTTAAAGTCACCAAATCTTAATTTTTTTCTTTACAAATTTATTTCATTGCCTTTATGCTTAAAAAAGTTTTAATCATTTCATGTCAGAAACATTATCCTATGACTTCTTAATTTTTCATGAGTCTTTTTCTTTTACATTTACCTCTTTAATCCACCTGAAGTAGACTTTTGTGAATGTATAGAGCAAAGGTTTAACAGCCCCTCCAAGCCTCCTCTTTTTGCACTTTTCTAATAAAATAATTTATCAGCACCTTTTATCAAATATCCCTTCCTTTCCTAATTGATAATTCCACAAATTAATAAATATGAATATTATTTTCTGCAAATACAGCACACAAAAAATATTGAAAGCTTCTATCTGTACAAGATTCATTTAAGTCAATGAAGATATTATAAATAAAAAAATGAAATTGGGAAAATAACATAAAAAGACAGGTCACATAAGAACATATATAAGCCAAAATACATGCAGAGGTTTGAAAAACATCATTCTTTTACCACAAATAAATGAAAAGACATCCAATATTTAAGAATTGGAAGTTAATAGTATTAAAATGTCCATATTACTCAAAGTGATCTACACATTTAATGCTATATCCATCAAAATATCAATGGTATTCTTTACAGAAATTAAAAAAAAAAATCCAGAAACTCACATGGAATCACCAAAAAAACAAAAACAAAAACAAAAAACAAAAAAACCTAAATAGCCAAAGCAAGTTATTCAAAAACAAAGCTAGAGTCATCACACTTTGATTTTAAAATACAGTGCAACGCTACAGTAATCAAAATAGTACAGTATTGCCATAAAAACAGACATTTACACCAGTGAAACCGAATAGAGAGCTCAGAAATAAACTTACATATATTCAGCAAACTAGAATATACATTGGAGAAAAGATAGTCTCTTCAATAATTGTGTTGGGAAAAGTGGATATCTCACACCAAACCTTAAAATCAACTTCAAGCAGATTAAATATTATAGGACCTGAAACCATAATATTCCTAGACAATCATTCCTTGACAATGATTTTTTGGAATATAATGTGAAAAATCACAGGCAACAAAAGCAAAAATAGAAAAGTGAGATTGTGTCAAACTAAAAAACCTGGCAAAGGATACAGTCAACAAAATGAAAAAACAGCTTATAGAATGGGACTAAATATTTACCAACCATATATTTAATACTGAAAATATATAAAGGATACCTATAACTTAATAGCAAAAGTAAATAAATAACCTGATTATAAATATCAACAAAGGAACTGAATAGACATTTCTCTAAAGAAGACATGTAAATGCCAAACAGATATATGAAAAGATACTCAACATCACTAGTCATCATAGAAAAGCAATTCAAAACCACAATGAAATATTACAATATACCTGTTACGATGGTTATCAAAAAAAAAAATGTTGGAAAGAATGTGAAGAAATATGAACCCTTGGTCACTAACTGTTGGTAGAAATTAAGTTGGCACAACCAACATGGAAAAATAGTATAGAAATTGCTAAAAAATTAAAAATGGAACCACCTTATAATCCAGTAATCCCACATTTGAGTATTTATTCAAAAGAATTCAAATCAGAATTTCAGAATGGTTTCTGCACTTTCATGTTTACTGCAGTACTATTCACAATAGTTGAGATTGTGGAAACAATCTAAATGTCCATAAATGAATTAATAGATAAAGAACTTGGTATATACAACAAAAAAAATATTATTAAGCCACACACAAAAAAGGATATTCTGCCATTTGTGACAACATGGATGAACGTGAAGGACAGTATGCTACTTAAATAAGCCAGATATAGGACAAATACCACTTATAAGGGAAATCAAAAGTAGTGAAACTCATTGAGGCAAAGAATGGAATGGTGGTTGCCAGGTGCTGAACATATGTGTTAATGGGGAGTACAAAGTTTATTTATAAGAATGCGGTTCTAGAGATCCACTGTACTGTATAGTGCCTTTAGTTAATAATAATGTATTATATACTTGACAATTTGCCAAGAGATGAGATCTTATGGTAACTATTTTTATTACAAAAAATTATAATAAAATATAAGAAGGTGGAAAAACTTTTTCACATGATGGATAGGCATCTATATGGCATAGATTGTGATCATGGTTTCACCAACACACATTTATTTCCAAACTCATAAAGTTTTATACATTATGTACAGCTTTTGTATATCAAAAATTAAATTACCTAAAATTTAGTCTTTCTTTTAATATAAGAAATTCAAATTTAAGCTAAAAGCACATTTTGAAGACTATCATAATGGCGGGAATTTTAAAATAAGTGACAGTCTACTATTATTGAATATGTGAAAACACACAAAAACATTATTGATAGAAACAAATTTGTACATTATTTCTGGAGAAATATTTGGCAACAGCTATCAAGAATAGTTATTATTTTTTATCTAGCAATTAAATTTTTAGGTTATTATTTTAACCTAGCAATTAAATTTTTAGGAATTAGTTGCCAAGAACAAACTGGATATACACAAACATTCATATACATGGAGATTTATGACAGTATTACTTAAAGTAGTAAAAAGTTGAAACTACTTAAATATTCAACAATATATAAAATTTTAAGTTAGTTTTTGTATAAACTGTTAAACATTTTGCTGATATTAAAATAGTTCTAAGGTATACTTATTAAGAGGAGAAATATAGATATTAGAGCTGAATGCATTCATGCATATTCCAGGTAATTTCACTTTTGTTTAAGTATATATATAGGACAAAAAAAAATTAAGATTGTAAATGTATGCTCCAAAATGTTAACAATGTCTGTGTCTGGATGTTAGGATTATGTGAATTCTATTTAAAACATGTATACTTTTCTATCTGATATCAGTGTTCTATAATATCAATATTATTTTCATACTCATAAAAAATAAACATTAATTTTAAATGAGTATTTCTACAAACAAAATGGTTTGTGTGACATAGTAGTTAAAGAAATATAACTGGAATTACTGACTCAAAATGCCTATAAAATTATACCTCATATATATTTTGTTTGGGAAAGGGCATAATTAAAGCTACTGCAGATACAGCAGTTGCTGAATATAGACTGGAGCTGTTTTGTTTTTAGTTTTAAAGAATGTAAAGGGAGTCAAATATATAATGATAGATGGAAATTTAATTTTGCATAAACACAAAGTACAGTATACATATGACCTATTATTGAATTGTATACTGAAGAATATCATTTTTTAACCAATATCACCCCAATAAAATTAAAAATAAATTAAATATGACAAAAAAGAAACAAAAAATTTACATGTATGCATAAAAGTCTTAAGTAACAATGGGATGTGAATTAAGGATATTTGCCAATGGAACATAGTAATACAAGTAAGAATTAGCCCATTTTAATAATATGTTTTTCTAAAATGAAGGCTTTTAGAGCAATATGCAGAATTATATATGTCTTTTATTATACAAGAGTTGAAAGTTACTCTGGAAAAGTTCAAGAAACTTCCTAGATAGTAATATTTTGCTTAAGACATTTTACATGATCCTTTTTTTTACCCGAACTGTTGCTGTCTCTGCCTCCTTAAATCCCAACATGCTTAGCCTGAGTAACTTGAGCTCACCCTTCTGCACTTGCTTTATAATCATTCTCCTGTTAGCCTGCATTTATCCTCTAGGGTAAGAATCCATGCTACAAGTTGTCACAATAGCCCATATTCTTTCCAAGCATTTATCTTAACTGATAAAGTACACACACACACACACACACACACACACACACACATGTGTGTGTGTATATATGTACATATATATACACACACATATAAAGTATAAATATGCATATACATATACATATATGCTATACATACACATATATACTATATATTATATTATATTTATATTTTTTATATATGTGTGAGATATATATTATATAGTGTGTGCATGTGTGTGTATTTCTGAAACATAATATACTCAATAACTATGAGTCAAATTAATTAATAAATGAATACATTGGAATATATCTATAACTGTTGTTTAGAGGTCACCCAACATGACACCCAACATGACACCCAACATGACATTTATATGTTGTCTTCTGATCCTCTTAACAGTCTTATGAAGTTGTCAATAAAATTTTAGTAATTCCATTTTATTCACAGGTAAATAAAAATTTAGGAGATTAAATTCTCACACAAAGCCATACAAATAAGGTAATATGACATTAAAATGCTTATATTACTTTAGTGTCAATTTCACTATGGTTTAATAATTAAATAATACTGCTACATTCATTTATGTTTTTCTTCATTGATTTCTTCCTTCATTTGATGAAAAGCACTTGCCTTTGTAAATATATTTTTCTTTTATCTATGATAAACAATACAATATACAGCTAGAATGTTTGCACACTGAATGTACTTTCAGAGTCCAGGTGTTTCTGCATTGCCACTGCTGTGGACAATGAAGTTCAGCACAGTTTTCACTAACACTCTTTGCTAACAATGTCAGTTCCTTTTTATTCCTGCTCAAAAGCCCGAATCTCTGGGTCACTGGGCCTTCTTATCACTAATGCAGCACAGCCACTGAAGTTCTGGAAACATCTCTAGTGCTAAAAATGACTTGATTTGAGTTTTCAAGCCTAGACTTTGACAGGTCCTAAAGCCCACTTCTAGCCTTTAGTCTAAGTGAAACCAGATAATTCTGTATAATACAAAGTGCAGTGAGGCCTGAATATGCTCAGACTCTTCCCATAATCCAAACCCAAGGAAGTGACTATAAAGAAAGGCTTTTTTTTTTTTTAACAAGTTATCAGTTATGTCTGCTTAGAATATTTTTGCTTGTTTGTTTGTTTGTTTGTTTTTCAGAGGATGGATGATCCCATGGTTTCATGGAAACTTTTCAGCTGTTTTTTCCTGGCAACAAACTGAAAATGAAATGAAGTGCTTAGTGCTTTTTTCATTGATTCAATTTGTATCAGCAGTCAGATTCAAAAAGAACAATTAATAGTCCTACTGTGATGAGAGGTGGGAGTCCTGATCTAAAGAAAGAGAATCTTAAACCAGTCCTGGAACAAGGGCATCTCACTGTGTGATGTAATAAAATAGAAATGAAGAAAATATATTAACTTGATTTTTGCATAATGCATTACATGGTATTATTTTTAGAGATTTTTATTATGATTATCTCACCCTGGAAAAGAAGAGTTAACCTAAAATCATTTTTCACTTATCAAACTGGTAAAAATTTAAAATTTTATACCAAATGTTACAGAGACTAGAAAATGGATACTACTCATGGAATATTAGTTGTGATAGCAACATCATGGAGAAATGTATCTATTATAATAGAAACTATGTGTACCCTATAATTTTCCACTTTCAATTATTCATATATCACCACTGGGGTGATGTGAAATTCAGCGTTGCCCCAGCAGCAGGGGCGGGGTGGGGTACAGGTAGGGGGGGTTGGGTCCTCAGTTCTACACAGCAAAGAATTACAGGTCAGCGAGGTTTAGAAAAAGACTTATTAAAGGTATATTTTAGAAGGGGATGGGCCATGCTAAGGAAGCCTGCAGCCTTGTAGAATTTGGGAAGTGAAAAGATAAAAGAAATAGAAGACAGAGTATGGCCCAAAGGAGGGGTGAGTTTTCAGCCAAGGGAGCTGTAACAATGCTAAAGTGAGAAGATCTGCATTATATTTGGGCCACAGTGGGTGGGTTTCAAAGGTGTTCCTAGATGATTGGCATATGAGGTCATTTTGATTGACATTTGGCTGCTATATAACTTTGCCTAGTGTGCATGTGCTTACCTAGAATTCAGTTATAATTAGATTATAATTCTGTTATAATTAGATTCATGAATTTAGGGGCAAAAATATAGTATTATAATGTTCATAAAATAAGGCTGAAGTTGTGAGCAGGTTAGCATAGTACCTTTTACACGTCTGTGGTCAGATTAAACCAGCTATAGGTAATGGCCCTCCCATCCTTTGTCTCCCAAGATGCAGGAGGGATTCTTTAACTACTAATGGGGTGTTCTTTGAGTGGTCTCTGGGCTCAGCTTTTGTTACTTTGTTCCTCTGTCACTCATGTCTGACTAACTACCTAACACACATACATTCTTGAAAAACACTGCACTTGAACTTTAGGAGTCATGCTCAGAAATGCTTATTGTGGCTTTACTTGTAACAGTAAAAATTGAAAATAACCTAATTGACAATTAATTCAGAAGAGGACACCATATCATGGAATACAGTACAATAGCTAAAAAGAATTAAGTAGATCTTTATGTTTTAACATAAGAAGATCATTCATATATATTGTCTGAGTGCGAAAGAAGCAAGCAAATTTGCAGAACGATATGTTTTTTATACAAAAACAGAATAAAAATACTTTGTACTTTCTACAGTTATGCATATTTATGCAATTCAATATGAGAAAAAGACACTAGAAAGATACAAATGGAAAGTTATTTGTATAGTTACTACTGAAGAAGGATGAAGAAAGCCAAAACTGCAGTCATGATGAAGGAGATTTAGATTTAATTAGTATGTTTTAATTGTTAACAAAAGCAATGCAATTAATGTTGCTTATATAATTAAAATTAATATAACATACATTTTAAACATAATTTGATTTTGAATGTATCACTTCAAATAAATGCCTCAGAGAAAACTGTGACCTGGTCATCAATAACGGATCACAAAAATGACCCATTCATTTATTTTTTCGTGAAGCGATATAAAGCAATCGATCCAATAACAGAATTCTGCTTCTTGAGTAGATCATGTAAGAAAATAAGAAAAAGAAAAGGCATAATCATCTAGAGTGATAATTTAAGGGGACTGGGCCAATGAAGATCAACAGATTCTTTTGTGCAGAAGAGAGGTTGGGGATTTGGAGAGGAAAGGGTGAAGAGAAATAAGTCAATGAGCAAAAGGGGCAAGGTCATCTGTAACCATACACACCTTGAAGGAAAACACCTGCAAGGCAATTTTCTATCAAGCATCAAAATTTGAAAATTGGGTGAACAAGCAGATTTCCTCTTTCTCCTTCTTTCCTTCTCTCTCAGTACACTGAAGAAATGGGCCTCTTTTTCTTACTTTGACTCATTAATGTTGATGAATTCAAAGAATTCATGAAGGCAAGTTAGGAAAAGATGGGTCTTACTGCACTGCTTCTTCTGTTAAAACAAGTAATCTAGAGCAAGGGTATTATTAAAATCTAGGTTTTTAAACTCATATTGTGCTTTTTTACTTTTAGATCGATCTCTATATTAAGTCCTTTCAGCATTGAGAGTTGCATAATGCAATATATTTAGGTGACCAATGATGTAAGACCAAATTACTATGTAATATTTACTAGGAGGCCTAACATTGTCAGGTCACTAAACTAATTTTATTCTATTTTAGAAAAAGGGTGGAGGAATTATTCCCTGACAATGATTTTATATGGTCTTTGTAAATATAAAAGAACAAAAGAGCTTTGAGAATTGTAAATTACTATACAACTTATAATTAACAGTAGGTTAAGTCCAGTTGTGTTTTAGAAATATAAAAATTGGGAAATAAAGAAGTAATAAAAAAAAAATGGAGATACTCTGAATACAATTTTTTTCCAAAGAGGAAAGAGTAAGAGGGAAGATGGTTATTTTTGTAAAACATAATTTTAGAGTCATAAAATAAAAAAATATCTAAAATTAAAACTCACTTATTCCACTTAAACAAAATCTTTGTATAGTGACCATTCATTGTCTTTAGTTTTTTTAGTGAACACCCCATTAAGTGAAATATAGTAGAAAAAGCATGGTAACAAGTATGTAGAAATGAAGGTGTAGAGTGTGTATAGAAGTATCTGTTGAAGTAATATATCTGGAATTCCTGAAGATTATCCCAATTGCTTGAAAGAGAAAACTAAAAAAACATCAAGAGAAATTAAACTAGTGTTAATTTTATAGAAAACTAATTATAGATGAAAATTTCAAAAAGCTTTTAAGTTTGCGGAGATGCACAGCTACAATTTTGAAACAGAGAAGATGACAAAAGATCGCCATTAGGAGTAAAGCTCCTGTCTGAGTGTGACCCCAAGAAAGAACTTTCTCAAGTTCAGATGAAGAAAGGATGGAAGGATGATGGCTTTCTGACTGCAAGCACAGAGAAATAATATTTTTAGCTTGACCTGAGATAGAAGCCATTTTCAATCATTGACTCCCAAATACGAATTGTCACTATACCCTATTAGCTTTGATGACTAAAAAAAATGATATTTTATTTCTTGTTTTCTGTGGAAATATTAAAAAAATATTTGCCTCATCTCAAATATATTTATGTCACTGATAGTCATAATATTAATAAAACATATAGTGTTTTGTATGTTCCAGGTATTATTAAAAGTACTTTATATTAATCTTCATATTGACCCTTGAAATATATACTATTTTATACACACACACAAATACATATATACAATACCTATATATGATAGCAAAATATACATATACAATTGATATAAATAATTTTATACTTGATTTATATATTAAACAGAATATTTTATTTTCATCGTTAAAATACCAGAGCATATAATTTTTTATAAAGAAAAATATATACATAAAACACATAAAAAAATTTAATGCCACAATTCATAGTATAAAAATGGCATGGGTTCTTCATTTTACTTTTATAGTTTTCTTAATAAGTATAAACTGTATAAATTCCCTGTTTAAATTACATTTTAGTTAAAAAATTAATGCATTAAATTCAGGTTATAACTGGGAAGGAGGCTTGAAAAAACATATGAGGAATTAGCAATTCATCAAATATCTCATTAAGCTTTTCAAAAACTGGAAATATCACTTCACCAGCTTTTGGTTGCTAGACAATTTTGCCCTCTTTCAAAAAGCTTTTTCTCTCCCTGTGAATGAAAAGTGATCGTAAAATCTCTGATTGTTGATTTGTCTATTATTAGTTAGTGTCTACAATGCACCAGGCTCTTTGCTAAGTAATAAACATTGTAACCATGGAGCTTGCAGAATGGAGAGGAGTGTACAGCCACACTGTAGTATGCTAAGAGCTACGATAATGGAAGTATGAAGTGTCATAAGACCATAAAACAAGAATCCTGAACCCAGCCTAAGGGTGCACACGTGTGTCTGTCTGTGTGTATTTATGTAAAATCAATATCTCCTGCAAATAAGTAATTAGGTGAGAAAATAAGTAATAAGATGAGGGGAGAAAAAGGAGAGAGAATGTCACCTGGGCAGAGCAGACAGATTTCTCCCTATCCTGTCCTAGGGAGAAAACCCATTTTGCTCACACACTGGAGCAGTTCTTACTTTGAGAAAGCTGAAAAAGTAGATGAAGGAAGTAGTGTGAGATGATTCAGAAATGATAGAATCTGGAAAACCCAGGAGTGACTGTGATAGACGCTATAAGAATTCCAATTACACTTGATGGCCAGAATCCTAAAAACTCAAGCTTTCAATTTTAAAATTCTGACTAAAGTAATAGTTCTTCTACATAAGAGAATTCTACTAAAACATTAAGATAAAGGAGTAAAAGGTATAGGGAACACTCTACCACAGATACTGGGAATATGGGTTAAAAACAGATGTGGAGAAGGTATGTGTTTGTTTAGTCTCAATTGCATATGCCAATAAGATTAAACATAGAATTAAGTTAAATTTCTGCTATCTAATATCCTGAGCTTTCTAAAATTTTTAGATTCTTGGACCTTAAACAACTATATGATTTTTAAACTTGTTTTTAAAAATTACATGCATGAAACAGCCAAAAGATTTAAGCTGAGAAGTTGCATATAAATTAATTGAAAACAAATTTAAAAATCTAGTCAATATAGTGATATTCAAATCCCATTTGAAGGAAGTGGCTGGTTCAAGATATTTACTGTGTGTAGTGTCTAAATACTCTAACTTTCTAGCTCTGGTCATACATAAAAATTAGGAACAGTATACTTCTCAATAGCATATATGATGTTATTAGTTGTAGTAGATTGGGGCAAAAAATTAGCAGCATCGCTGCTTGATTTTCAAATATTTCAATTTCAGTTTTCAGAGCAAGCCCAGTCATTTTTAACCTAGCTCTCTATCTAGTCTTACTCACTCAAAATACAGATAAGTCTGAATTTTGAATTAACATATAAATGACTTTATGTTCAGAAACACTAAGTTGACCCTAAGTTTCTTTAACACATCAGTAATGGCTAATGAAATAAAGAGCATTTTGTTACAGAGAAAGTATTACCAGGTTTTCACTGATTTCATTCAGTAAGTATTCATTCATAGGGCATAGTTCTGGAGAATATAAAAGTCCTGCACTCAGGGACTTATTCCTACCATGTACTTAAAGATATAGAAATGATAATTATAATGCTAAATAACAGTTTGTATTAATCAGAGTTTTCCAGGGAAACAGAACCAATAGGATATATGAAAACATACAGTTTTTAAGAAACTGACTCACACCACTGTAGGAGGTCTGCAGGTATAAAAAGGGTAGGGGAGGCCAGCAGACTAGAAACTCAGGAAGGATTTCTACATTACAGTCTTGAGGTAGAAGTCATTCTTCGCAGTTTTTAAGACCTTCAATTGATTGGATGAGGCCCACATTATCAAGAGTATTCTCCATTACCTAAAGTTTACTAAGTAAATGTTAGTCATATCCAAAAATAGTTTTATAGCAACATCTATAATAGTGTTTAGTTAGTTAGACCAAACAACTGGGAACTATAGCCTAACCAAGTTGACCATAAAATTTAATCCTCAAAGTGATTCGAGATAGTAGACAAAGTAATCATTTCAGAGATATAGCATTTGATATTGTAGCTGTCCAATAAATTTTAATCATATACAAATCCAAATAAGCTGTTCTAAACTAGAATATGAGATCAGTACGTTGTAGTCTCTTTCACCCCTTAGTTATTTGGGGTGGGGCAGAAGAGGTGATAAGGAAGTACTTGTTCATTTATTGTTATACAAATATTCTGTAGGAGTCAAGAAGAATATTTTGAGAGATATAGAACAAAACTCTATTCATTAGCACTTTTTTTATTCTTTATTTACTTTGTAATATAGTTGATGTGATGGTTTTAAAATATGTCCACACACATTTTTTGACTCTCTTCCTATCAAGAGATGAAATCAAGAGATGAAATCTAATTCCCCTTGAATGTGGGCTGGACTTAACCTGCTTCTAAGGTAATATTAAATTGGAAAATAAGATACATCTCCCTCTAAACTCTTAACTTTGGGAAGCTCGCCCTTGGAAACTAGACAGGATGCTGTGAGAACACCAGGTTGCATCAGGAGACCACCTATAGCTGTTGTTCTAGGCAACAGCTCCTGCTGAGGTCCCAGTTACCAGCCAGAATCATGAAAGAAGCAGCTTTGAGATGACTCCAATTAACATCTAACAGTAATCATATGAGAAATCCTGAGAGAAAACCAACTAGGTGAGCCCAGTCAATTCGAAGAACAGTGAAAAATAATAAGTGATTGCTGTTTTTTTATACCCCTAAGTTTGATATGGTTTGTAATGAAGCAATAGCTACCTGAATAGTTGTTGATTTAACTGGTAATTAAATAGGTACTTTAAATAGGTAAATAATTACTAGAATTTACTGAATGCTTACTGTGTGCTGGAAACTACTTAAATCCTTTATAAATATATAAAAACTAATGTAATTCTTACACTGACCCAATAGAGAGAGTTGCTTTTATTACCCAGTTTTATAGATAAGGAAACACAGTCACAGAGGAAACAATTAACTTGTCCAAAGTTATACAACCAGGATTTGTGGAGCCAGGAATTGAACTTAGTCTGGCTCCAGAGTTCACACTTTTTACCTACAACATAATATGTTTTCCAATGACAAAGAGAAGATGAAATAGACATTTTGTTTCACACATAGAAGAACAAAGCCACAGACAGAAGCACTAGTCAAACTGTTTAAAATGGCATATAATCTTATGTTACTCTCATGTTGTACCAAATATTTTTGAGGCACAGAAAGACTATGAGAATAAAGGAAAAAATTTCCTCTATTATTAAGGCCTGAAAATCCTGAAAAAATTGCAGGAGATTTTAGAGTTCTAGGATAACAATATAAAAGAACTCAGACTAGTTTTTATTTTCAAAGCCTTAGATAATTTTAATAATGCCAGGGTTTTCACAGTCCCAAGAGAGCTAAAGTCTACGCCAGAACAAAGATTTAGAGCAATGTAAGGGTACAAAAGAGAGAGAAAAAATGATTCCTTACGAAGTGAACTTTATACTTTGCTTATCAATGGCTGCCCTAGGAGGCCTCCTCTTGACTTGCCTATGAGAACTCTAAGAATCTTGTGACATTTATCTCCTCATCTTGGATTTTAAGTCAAATTCTTAAATTATATAGATTCTACATATCAACCAGAGTAAGGTAAAGGCAAAATACTTTAAGTTGAAAGATACTGTGGATGATTACCTGTTGGTTCTATTTTCAGATAAAGTTCTGCAGGATGACAAGAGGAAGACTATGAATCTTGTGTCAGTGTGAGAAAGGGTTATTAGTTAAAGAACCATTGAGCAGAGGACTCTGTCATTTAAGCCACTAGTCCAAAATATTCTCATTATTTCTACTGAAATATTTCTTATGGCATGGGCAAGATGATAACTGAGCAAAGGAGGACAACATAGCCTTGAAAGAAGGCATCCTTACCTTTTAAAAATGTAAGAAAGATACAGGAAATAAATATGAGAGAAAGAAAAGATGTCTTTGGTATCAGGTGCTGGTCTGGTACTATTAGCTGGTCACTGGTGTTGCTAGGAGTTTACCTGGCAGTCATGGCTAGGTCTTGGTGTTTTATGAACACAAATAATTTTACAGAAAATCAACATCAGACCAGGCCACTCTGTGGTCATGATGGATCGCTATTACAAAAACAAAAACAAAAACAAACAAAAACAAAAACAAAACCAAAAACAATCCCTATACATATCTGAACATGAACATTGTGCAATCCACAAAATAACCCAATATCCCCCCATCCTGGCTTATATGAGTAACTGCTACTACATGAATTGCAGTTTTAGCCTCACTATGGTATTCCTTCCTTCTAGATAAGATCTATTAAAACACCAGATCTTGAAATTATCCATTTTTCCTGATTGCATTTGATTCAAAGCAAAGTTAACTTCTTTAAACTCTCCCCCAAATCACTTACCATAGGCCCAAATTCTACAATAAGTACTCTCTAGCATACTGTTACTGAGGTGCTACTCAGGACCCCCTGGTGTGCACTCTATAGTTCTCAGAGCAATAAACCCTATGTGATTAACTACATGTGTGTCCTTAGTGATCTTTAGTAGAAGGTATGGGCAAATACAAACAAGTAAGAAAGAGACTAAGCGATCAAATTATGGTAAGCCTCAGGTAGATAAAAGAGAATAATTATAACTATTTTGCCAAATAAAAGTTTACTGAATGGATGACTGTAATAATACACAATAAACAGAATCTTTATAAAAATATTTTAAGTGTTGCTTAAGGGTAAAACTGTTTAACTGCAAAATAACAAGGAGTTCATTTTGGGATTAACTCATGAGAAAGTTGAATATACTGTACAAGGGGACAAAGCAAATGATCATTTTGTCATAAAAGCTGTCAGACTAACTCTTTTAGTAATATGAAGACAAATAGATATTCTGAGTGTAAACTTTTTCAATATACTCATCCAAAAATCACATTTATTCTTAAATGAAGAAATCAAGTTTGGGAATTTTGATAGTGCAGGCGTCCATCTAAATACTTCTTCCTGGCTATCCATTATCATTGGTAATATCTATATTTTGAATGTATAGTTTGCTTCCAAAACACCTACTATTCTTAGAATGTATATTTGGTACTAAGTCCATAATACTCTACCACTGAAGAGGAAAACCTGAGCTCTGTCACTTGTTATAATACTTGGACTATCTCCGTATATATGTGGCTGTCATGTATTACTGGAGGTTAAAAACAAAACATCCACTTAAGATATTATTTTCATTCTAAGCATTATTCAAAACAGTTTAAATCAAGTTTAACCTTCCTAACAATCCTATGAAGCAAGTACTACTATGTCTCCCATTCTATGGGTAAGAAAACTGAAGCAAAGAGTGGTTAAGTAACTTCTTCAAGGTTATGTAATATACAAAAGCCAAGCTGGAATTTGAACTCAGGAATGGTATTCCAGAGATGAATGTCATAATCACAGTTCAATACAGTTAGAAAAACAGAGGAACCAATTGAGACTTAATTATTTTTTTTAACTGTTTACAACTATATCTTGGCTTTTATGAATTTGGTCATGAACATATCATTTGACCTCAATAGACTTAGACATATTTGATGATAAAATGGGGTAGGTATATTTTATTATGTATAGCTTTCTTTCAGAGCTCATGATGTAGATTTTACTATGGTTAAAAGAATGCCTGTCTAAGTGGAAGACTTTTGACTGCTGCAGTTGGTAAATCTGTTAGAGTCGGTAAGTCTCAACAATTTCAGGACACTCAGATTCATATTTGAAAACAAAGCAGCAGGGAATGAAACATTCTATATTTTATATTTACTTTAAAACAGTTTATTTTAGAATGTTCTTACCTATGACAAATACATTTCCTCTGAGAAATGTTTGTTTTTACTTTATGGCAAGACTTTTACAAATATTTATATTAACATGTCCTGAAACAGCATTTCCAAAAATTTTATGAGTCATTACATTTATAACAAAAAAGGGATCCTAATAAAATCTTCTTTCTAGTCTACTCAAATTCAGTTTTAAAATCAATAATGACAAACACATTTTTCATATCTTCTCATTTATGCACATTATCTCATCGCTGATACTAAAAAGACTCCAATTTTGTCTTTTTTTGGCCTATTTTTTTCCTCAGAAATCATGGTTTTTAGGACTTTTAGAAAATTCAAAGTTATTTCAATTGTATTAAACTAAAGTATAATACTGTACAAATGCATAAATTGAAATTTCTGTACAACATAGTGTAGACATTTTTATGTATGTCAGAGAAAATGAATACCATAAATCCGGGCAAAATGTTATATTTTTAAAATTTAATGGTCAAGCAAGATAATATTCTGAAAAAGAGTAACAGTAAATTTTATCACAATCTGTAATGGTCCTTTATTTCAATTTATTTTTAAGTCATTTTTCAGATGGAATTGCCCTTAAATCACAGAAAATGAAACTTGAAATACATGTCTCCATAGAGAAATTCATTTGAGATACTTCAAAAAGGAAGAACTTTCAACAAAACTCACCTTCTTTCTATCAGAAATCTGATAAATCATTGGTGAGAAGATGAATTTTTCATAATAAAGAGTAGAAAGATATTGACATCATTTTCTAATAGCCAACAATTTGGCGTACACCGTGTAAAAGTAATGTTGTTTTTCAGAGTATTTTATAAAGTTGTTTCTAAAACACACACATACACAAATTATAGCAATTTTATGCTGTGCAGTTGTAGACATATAAAATAATTGATTTTCCAAAAGGAGGCTCCTTTTTATTAAATATTATGCCCAAATTAAGTTCAGTTAATCATTTTGGTGTAAAATGAGTTACTGTGGAGCTGTTTTTCCTGAAGAAGTAAGCAATTCTCTGGTTTTGGATTATAGAACAAACAGGTGAAAGCAATCAAAAATTATTTCAACTCCATAAGAAGTTTTTTTTTTATAGTATAAAATCATTTTGTCTAGATACCATTGGCTTTTAATAAGGCTAAAGTATTTATTTAAATGACAGAGCATGGTGTGGTTGGGTTTGCTTTCCCTAAGTGTCTAATGCCCTACACTACAAACGCCAACAAGTTAGAGGGTCTCACTAACTTACTGCACTAGTGTTTCTAAGGAGCAGTGAGTGGGGAGGGGTAGTCTTAAGCAAATTTATCTTGAATGCAAAGAATTTAAATATGTGTTAATGATAAAGGTACTTATTTCTCATTGGTCCCTTTTTTGAACATTAGGTTTTGCAACAATTATAACATATAGCAATGCTGCTACATTGTTTTATGTTTACCTAAGAGATTAAGACTTCAAAACCTTTTCAATTATATGTAGCTTTTAAAGATTCTTAGTCATTTTAACTATAGTAATGAAGATCATAAATTGCTAAGTAAAGCACTCTTAGAGGACTCAAGATTGAAAACAAACTGTATTTTTATTCTAACAGTTTATTCTAACACCCTGAATAAGAAAATTCTTACTGACCATTTTCTCCTTTTAAGAGTAATGCCAGATTTATTGGAATCACCTAAATTTAGCTCCGAAGTCTTCCTTCATTGGTTTACATCAGCTGTTCAGTTATTTGTGGCTACAAGTGGGATATCTGAGCAACAAAAAAAATTTCCGGAAGTCAAACAAACAAACTGTGATTTCTGTATTTCTGTATAAAGTAGAACTTAGTTAAAATAATCTAGAACATAGCTCCAGAGTGTAGAGGGGGACCAGCAAAAATTAAGTGGGTCACTTAGTAGGTTCGTAAGTCTATTCTGTCAAACATCTGAAATATTTGATAAGATAAGACTTAACAGACTTACTAAGGACAATCTTTCTGAATTCTTAAGCAGGCTTTTGCAAATCAAAAATATCACACATTGTCATTTTTTAGAAATAGTTATGCAAACCTGTTATTTCCTTTAAAGACATTGTATTTTTGTTATTTTGAGATTTTAAAGAATTGAAATCATATGTAATTAAATCTATCATTTTTCAATCTTGATTTCATCTACTTATTTAAGTTAAAAAGAAGTGATCATTTAGAGAAATAAAATATTTAATGATTTTTCAAATATTTCTTCTGTTAGATAGCTTTAAATTTTGTCTGCTAGGAGTCTTAGAATGAAATTTCTTGCCCACATTAAGCAACTTCATAGTCCATAAAGACTACAAATCTATATTTTGAGTTTCATCTCACTTTGGTGGCTATTCAAACATATATATTCATATTTCTATTATATGTATTCCTTATAAGCCACTCCAAATCTTTTGTCAAAAGGCAGTTTTTGAGTAATTTTTCCCTCTTTTAGATTAAATTTTACACTGTTTTTATAAGAACCAATAGAGAAAAAAAATGATCCACTTAACGCAATTTTTCACATAAGAAAAATATTTTAAAAATTATATCCATTTATTAAACAAAAACTAATTTTTATCTCCTCTATATTTTACAGTTTTTTTTAAGTTTGCCTTCTTTTTAATGTTAGAATGGGATAATAGTCAATATTTTTTCAACAGCCAATTTGCCAAGGGTCTGACAACCAAATGAATGCCAACTGTAAAGCTTGAATAAACTCTTGGCAGTATTCTAATGTGCCAGTTATTTACCCTTTAGTCATTATATTGGGGGTGGTCAGGATGGCCCTGAAGAAAGGGAAAGGGCTAGGACAATGTGTGAGTACTTGAGAAGGTTGGGAAAACTAGATGCCCTCTAAATTATATTAAAGAGCAGTAAAGTCCTCATTAATTTCATCGATAGATTTGGAAACTGCAATTTTAAAACAAAAAGACTTATAACAAAACCAATTTACCAGAGACTACTTGATATAAACAAAAGTTAAGTTCCTATGGCACATTTCTGGTTACAAAAAACATCATTAAACTTCTCAATAAGACACAAAACACTTCTTATATTAAACATTGACATAAACATGAGCTATCTATATGTTTATGAAAGATTAATAAGAACAAGTAAGAAAATAATTTTCCAACCCACTGATTCTGGTTTAGGGCCAAAGATGGCCAGAGCCTATTCTGGCAGGTGCAAGGCAGGAATGCACCCTGGATAGGACTCTCTTCCATCACAGGGCCATCATGCACCCACCCACATCCATGGGACAATGTAGAGGCACCAGTTCACTTCACATGCATTTATTTGGGAAATGATAGGAAACCAGAGTACCTGGAGAAAACCCATGCAGATACGGGGAGGACCTTGCAAACCACACAGACAGTGGCCCTGCAGGGAATCAATATTTTTTTCACTGTTATAATAAATCAATGTTCAATGAAATGGTGTTATTCAAGTACCTGCTATATTTCAACATTTCTCAACCAGTAAACCTATACCAGCACAAAAATATCAATCTGATGCTACAGATATGAGCTTAATCAATAAGTACATGAATATTTAAAAATTTCCTGCTTTATTTATTATGTATTTTTTAATTTTCAATCATAGTTGATATACAATTATATTAGTTTTAGGTATACAACATAGTGATTAGACATTTATATAACTTATAAAGTAACTACTCTAATAAGTTTAGCATACATATGACACCATACACAGCTACAGTATTATTAGCTATATTCCCTATGCTATACTTCATAGCCTCATGACTGCTTTTATCACTGGCAGCTTGCCCATCTTAATTCCTTTATTTTTTACCATCCTCCAACTTTCCTCCCATCTGGCAACCATCAAATTGTTCTATGAATCTATGAGTTTGTTTCTGTTCTGTTAATTCATTTATTTTGTTTTTTAACTGTTTGGTTAGACTTCAGGCAATTCTTAATGATGGTTGCTCTAGTTTAGTTGTAATTTTGATGTGGCCCTGGGAGGAGACCAGTACAGACAGCATTTACTTTTTCTATCATCTTGACCCTTAATCCAGAAACTTCCTTCTTAGTCATAGGAAGAATATGATTTGAAGATATCTTGTGGGTTTGCAAAGTAGATCTACCATGTCCCTTTTCACCTTTAAGACTTAAACTTTAAAATATCCGATACATTGCTGGTAAAGCTGGATGGAATATGTGGCTAAGAACTGAAGCAAAATGGAATTACCTAAGAGTTCCAACTGAAGCCTTACCAGTCAGTCACCAGAGGATTCTAGCCTTCCTCTCAATGCACCAAATGCAAAGAGCCTTTGAGGGAGGAGGTAGATGGAAGAGGATTGGTGAAAGTTTGGCAGGCCTGAAAGGTCTGGAACAGTGCTCTATCCCAGAGAGCCCACAGGAAGCAGGACAAGAGACAAACCAGGGCAAGAGTGAGAGAAGGAAAGGAAAAGAGAGAGGAAAAGAACTAAGAAAAGGCAGTGCAACTCAGGCTCAAACTCTATTTTTCAAATGCCATTAGTCAGATAGGTCAGTCCTACTTCTAAGGAAAGCAACAAGTAGAATTAAAGAGAAACAGACTGATCCCTTTTGGGAAGTAAGGGGGGGGGTTCCTTCCCCTTTAGAGGGGGTTAATAAGCACCAATACACATAATAATGTGTAGCCTCATGTAAGAAAATACAGAGCCACTATAATAATGACCTTCTTAACTCTTTCAAAAAACATTTACATTGTTAATTCACTGATTCTAAAGAAGTTAGAGCAACCACTTGATAAATGTAGAAGAGTGAAAGTATTTAATCCCTAAAATCTGAAATACTTTATCTCATTACTTTCTCTGATTCTCTGTTAGGCAGTTAAGCAAATGTCAAAAGCTCTGTGAACTTCACCTTTTAAACTATGTGAAAAATAAAGATAGTAATGTCTTTCTTTCAAGAGACAAACACATAAACAAGAAGATAGCATTTCACATAAAGGATTCATTACTTTGCAAAATTCAAACCCAACCTACTTCAACTAAGTTAACGAAAGATGATACTGAATGTATCAATAGCATAAACACACTTCACAATATATTTGGCTTATCTAGTTCTGAAAATTAAAATTTCTAAAAGTTTTTGGTTCTTTTTTTGAGTGGGTGGTTATTTGCAGTATGTGAAATTTAAACATAAAGTTCATTAAAATTCTTAAATTATCCTTCTTGAAATTTGTGTAATTTATATTGTTAATGCCACTGACTTACATAAATCTATATACACAGAAATTGTAACCACCCAATCAAGATAACTCTTAAAAGTAAAATTTAGGAATGAGGGTTTTTCTTTTTCCTAGCCAAAGCTGAGTAACAGGAATTTACTCTCTCACTTAAAACTAGGGGGGAAAAAAAGGTGGGATAGGGAATTTTAAAACAATAGTTCTCAAGATATTATATGTCAGGAAACTAAAAACAGTAATTTCCTAAAAAATATTTGCATAATGTGGTGAGGAAAGGGAAACCAGTCAGAGTTTGGCAGTCTCCTTGAGTTGGGCAGATAGATCTGGAAGACCGGAAAGGCCGAAGGAGCTACATAGAGAACTTCAGACATGTATGGAGGCCCCCCTGTTCATGCGTGTAAGGAAATTAGCTAGAGCCAGGAAAAAACAGAGGGAATAATTTCCAGCAGTCTGAAAATAGTTTCTGTCTCCACCGGCTGAATGGAAAACCTCAGAATTCAAATAACATTAAGCAGACTTCTCAGAAAAGTTCTTACTAGTGTAGCACATCAGCCCTAGAGTAATGCTACATATCCCACCTAACTCTAAAGCAAGTCTCAACAGGAATCAAATTATAGCCGAGTAAATTAACTATATCCCAGAACAAAGCTCAAGAGTAGTTATAGAATACAAAAACATCCAGTACTTAATAATGTAAAATACACTTTCATTGAGTTTTCCTAAAGGAGCTTGACCAGATTCTCATGGTTAATATCAGAGAAAATTTTCTGTGTTTCTATCAGGGAGAAAGAAAAGGAATTATTTTGTAATACTAAAATCACACAAATACATTGAAGGGAAAAATTTAAAAAACTATAGTCCAATAACTCATAAAACTTGATACTTACCAAATTTTATAAAATAAAATCCAAAAAATATACAAAAAGTATAATATATCATTACCAAATAAGATTTATTCTAAGACTGTAAGATTGGCTTTATATTTTTAAATCAACCAGTGTAATTTACCATATTAATAGAATGTGAAAGAAAAACCATATGAATCATCTCAATAAATGAGAAAAAAACATCTGACAAAATGCCACATCTATTTCTTCTTAAAAAAAATAAGCAAAAAACCAAACAACTCTTAGTAAACTATGAATAAAAAGAGTGATTATCACTTTCGATAAAAAGCATCTATTAAAAAAAACTGAGTATAAATTTGAGGAACTAACACCACTACCTGACATTAAACTTGCTATAATGCTACAATAATCAAGACAGTGTAGTATTGATTAAAGAAGAGACAAATAAATCAATAAAACAGAAAAAGAGCTCAGAAATAGACCCTAATAAATATAATTACCTGATTTTTGGCAAAGGAGCAAAAGAATATAATGGAGCAAAGATAGTTTTTTCAGCAAATGTTTCTGAAACAAGACATTAACATGCCAAAAAAAAATAATAATCTATAGACCAGATTGTAGGCCTAACTGTAAAACACAAAACTATAAAACTCCAAGAAAATAACATAAGAGAAAATCTTAAATGATTTTGAGTATGGTGATAGTTTTTTATATTCAGTACCAGAGGCATAATTTATAAAAGAAATAATTGATAAACTGGACCTCAATAAATTAGAAACTCCTGCTCTGCTGGAAACAACACAAATGTCCATCCTCAGATGAATGGATGAACAAATTGTAGTATATCCATGTACTAGAATGCTACAGAGCAATAAACCAAAATGAATTATTGATACATACAACAAAATGGATGACTCTTAAAATAATTATATTGAATAAAAGAAACTATACATTTAAATTATACACTAAAATTGTATAAGATTCTAGGAAGTACAAAGTAGAATATAGTGACAAAAATATTAGTAGTTGTCTGGGAAGGGGGTGGGAAAGAATTAGCAAGAAAGAGGAATCACAAAGGGAAAGGGGAGACTTTGGGGGATGGAGGATATATTCATTATCCTGATTGCAGTGATAGTTTCACAGTATATGAACATATCAAAACTTATCAAATTTGATACATTATATACAGTTTATGTTTCAATTATACTTAAAGTTGTAAAAAAGGAAGAAATATAGCATACAACAGGATAATTTACTATTACAAGAATCTGATTTCTAAAATTTGTGATAATTGCTTAGTTAAAATTTTAAGCACTTTTATTTTAAATAAGACTAAAATCTCCATGAAGCAAGTGTAACATCATAGTCATCTTATATACCAGTATCAAATAATATGTATGCACACAGTAGTTGCTTAACAGACATGAACTGACTATGTTTACCGTTTCATTTATAGCAGAACACTGGAATTAATTATACTTAAAACTGACTAGCCAGTGATTGTTTAAACACATAGTCTTCAAGCTGTTGCATTCTGAGTCTTAGAAGAAATAAACAACATCTGTCCCTCTGTGCATTATTGGTTTAAAGAATTTTGTGTTTAAGGAATTTGTTGTGCATTAAAATGCAAATTATTTTTCCATCTTGAAGTAAAAAGAGTGATTAAAAATTAATAATTAACTTACTAGAGCCAAGCTCTTTAAATATTTTAAATTAAATGACATTTATTCTTTTATTTTTAATTTTTTTTGCATTGAAGAGATAAAAATTTCAAAACTTTTCCTTTCCCCCACAAATAAAGTAACTATATTCCAGAGACCTAAGGAACAGGTCTTCAAACACTATTTTAACCCTTCCTACTGAAAACATCAATCTGTTCTGATTGTCTAAATTATATCAATTCAATTATTTTTCAAATTCCCCACAAGCTTCCCATTACAATTTACCTTAAGGCTGACTTAAGATATAATTCTTCATAGAATGTTTTCATTACAGAAGTCACATACCTATCATGCTTATTGGTCCAAAACGTGCCTTTTTTAACCTTGCAGAAAAATTATATTGTGTGCAAACAGAATACTGCATTTGAAAGTCATATCTTCTCTTCAGATGTAATGGATATTTAAATTTTCAGAAGAAAGTCCCCCCCCCTCAATTAGGCAAATATATTTAATGAAGGAGATAGAAAAATATGATAATATTTTTTGCAAGTATATTTTCATTATGAGATAAAATTTCTTTTCTTCCAGAATTAACCTTATTGAGCTGTTTCCTTGTTCCTGACTTTAAACAGAAACTATATGTCTTCAAGGAATATATTGGTCATGGGTTGAAAAAGAACTGTCAACCTGGCTTTTTATGCATGATGAAATGTAATATTTCAAATTTCTAAGAAACACCTCCAAAATCAGAAGAACAGCCTGCCATTTGCCTGGGATTTAAACCAGTGCTTACCTGTGTGGAAAACAAGCAAGTACTTACTTCTGCCTCCTTCCTGCTGGCTAGTGTAGCTGGGTAGGTAGGGATCAGCGAGAACAACACCCACAGTGTCTATAACAGAGAGAGCAAGAAAGTGTGCCCAGAAGTTCAACGATTTTAGGGCCCAGTTTTCAGTAGAATTTTTTTGTTTGTTTTCCCTCTTGACTCTGAAGAGAACAATGTAGTAAGAAGGAAAACAGATTAAAAATTAGGGACTTAAGTCCATAGAGAGTCAATCATTTGGCTTCTTGCCAAACAATTGTTCTAAACATTATTTGGCTATCATAAAATCTTTTTAATATTTGTCAAATAAAACAAGAAAAAAGTCTATTTTAAAATAAAACAAGAGACAAATTAGCAAACTGTATTTCTCTTTTCCTCGGACAAATTTTAGTTCTGTTTACTATTTAAATTTTTTAGTGTCTATCAAAGAAAGTGGAATGAAGTTTGATATCAAAATTAATTGCATCTATTTGCAATTGGCACGGTCCAAGAGATTCTACACAATGTGGGCTCTGACTCCAGCTTCTTTCATGCCTCCCTCTCTGTGCCCTAGACAGAAAATTTATTTTCATTACCTAAACACACCACCATCTCTCCCTCCCCAGGCCTCAGCAGGTGAAGTACCCTCTATCTGTATAGCTCTGCCCAGATACCTCTGCAAGACTGGCTCTTCAGGACCCATTAGATTTCAAGAATATTCTTAGAGTGGACTTCTCTGAAAATTGTACCTAAAGTTGATCCACCTTGTCCTTCTCCCTTATGGACCCTATTTTCCACTTTATGACATTGGTCACAAAAAAAAAAAATATTTATTCTTTTCCACTAGACTGTAAGCTCCATCAAGAGAAAACATATTGATATGTGTTATGGACCAAATATTTATCCCTCCAAAAGTGATATGTTTTTAGTCTTAAGTTCAATGTAATGATAGCTGGAGGTGAGTCCTATGGAAGGGTAATTAGGTTTAGAGGAGGTCATGAGGATGGGGGCCCATGATGAGATTAGTCTCCTATGATAAGAGGAAGAGATACCAGAACTCTGTCTCACTCCCAGCCATGTGTAGACACAGCAAGAAGGTGGCTGTCTGCAAGAGAAAAAGTGAGCTTTCATCGTGAATCAAGTAAACCAGCACCTTGGTTTTGGACTTCTTAGCCTCCAGAAATGAAAAATGGTAAAACAAAAAGAAAAACAAAAACAATCTATTGTTTAAAACACTCAATCTATAGTATTTTGTTATAGCAGCTCGTATGCCAGTAATGAGCCCAGAGCAAACAATACATGTGCTGAATGTCAATCAACTGGGTAATTTTTTTTATTTTAAAAAGAGACATAATACATTCTTTTAACTCATCACAATTTATTTATAATAGGAGATTTCATTATAACAATGTTTAAGTTATCTTTCTAGAAAATTACCATTTAGCATACTTCAGTATTTGATGCGAAAGTAAAAATTAACTTTAAAATAATATTTAATTCAGAAATTTATTTAAAAATTCTCTTGGAACCAGCATTTCAACAAATTTAGAATTGTTGTTTTCAATAATAATATATGAAAATGACTGCCAAACAACAGGTGCTCAAGGAATCCTATTTCCTCCACATTTTCTCTGCCCATCTGCAGTTTAAGAATATCCAATGGGTATTTTACAAGGTCCTTTGTATTCCCTAATTACAAAGGTGATTATTTTCAGTGATAAAACCCCTGTTATTAGCTCATAATTTACTGCAATTCACCTGTCTTAACACTGTATATGTACTGTAACTTATGGTTTCTGAGTTTGCTGATTTTAGAGTAATGGAGTATCTTATAACTCTGACTCTTTTCTGATCTTTTGAAGCTATCATGCTGACCTTGTTTATTTTTTCACGAATGTTTTTTTAAAAAAATATCTACAGCATTAGGGGGAAAAAATTGTGTAGATGATAGAGGTTCTGCTCATCCCTTTGGTGACCAAATCAAAGTTGTGACAGAAATGAGAAGCAAACAGCAAGGAAAAACTGCCTAGGATCTAGATGAACAAGTCTTACATCTAGGGAGAAATCTAAGAAACAACCCTGCAACAGCAGAAATTAGAATAGGCCAGGATGCGATGCTGCCCAGTCCCAAGTGGCTGAGTGGGACAGAGGCTATAGCAGTTGCAGCTGGCAGCTGCAGACATCTCTTGAAGGGGCCATGTCTGTGAGTGGGCTTTTGCCATGACAGACCTGCTCGCTCTGAGCACCAGTGCCAGGTTGGTTGCGCAGAGGCACCAGAGACTTTCAGGCAGACACTGAGTTGTTGGAGTGAGGGCTGGAGACAAGGCTCTTTCCCAGCAGAAGTGCCAGCAGTTTCCATTGTTCTTCTGTTGAGCCTTCCTCTCTCCCAGTGCAGATGCAGTGCCGCAGCCATAGCTGAGACATCATCAAACTGGATAACAGAGGTTGCATCACCCAGAGGAATCCCTAAAACTCCACCTCCTTCCACTCACAGCCCCATCCAAGCCCCATCCAGATGTATCCTCAGTGAGCCAGGTGCTCTTTGCTGAGCAGCGCCTAGACTCACACACTGGTGGTAGCTGCCATTGATTTCTGGTGTGGCCTTTTGAGGCAACTATGAGCACAGCACCCACGGATTGCTTGCTGAATCTTAACAAGTGGCTCTAGAGAAGCACAGGTTGGGCTAAGTTTGGCCGCGCGGCAGCTGAACCCCTCTCAGGACTATGCCACTGGACACCTGCCATACAAAGATTCCCTGATGAGACTGGAAGACTAGGAGCTTTGCTTAGTACATAGAAAGACACAGAAAAGCAGCCAAAATGGGAAGACAAAGAAGCAAAAACCATATGAGAGAAGAGAACAGAGGTCCAAAAACAGTGGAGTCAAGCAAACTAACAGATGCAGAATTCAAAACACTAGTTATAAAGATGCTCAATGAACTTATGGAAAGTGTAGATGAATTCCTTGAGAACTTCAACGAAGAGATGCAAAAACATAAAAATGAAAATGGAAATTATAAAAAGGAACCAGTCAGAAATGAAAACTCATTATCTGAGATGAGTACAATATTAAAAGGAAAAAACAAAGTGAATAAAGAAGAGGATCAAATTACCTATGTAGAGGATGGGAAAGCCAAGGACACTTAATCAGAATGACAAGAAAAAAGAAGCCAAGATTATAATAAAAATTTAAGGAGCCTATGGGACACTATTAAAGGTAAAAATATCCATATATTAGGGACACCTGAAAAGGAAAAAGTTGAATATATATTTGAAGAAATAATGATGGAAAACTTTCTTAACCTGGTGAAGGAAATAGACATACAACCACAGGAACCTTAGAGAATCCCCAAAACCAGGAACCCAAAGAGGCCCACACTAAGACATATCATAATTAAAATGTTAAAGGTTAAATACAAAAGAGAGAATCTTAAAAGCAGCAAGAGAAAAACAGTTAGTTACCTACAAGGAGCACCCATAAGACTGGCAGCTGATTTCTCAAAAGAAACTATGCAGAACATAAGGGGTTGGCACAACATATTCAATGTGATAAAGACCCAGGATTTACAACCAAGGATACTTTATCCAGCAAAGCTATCATTTAGAGTTGAAGGACAAATAAAGAGCTTCCCAGACAAAAATAAGCTAAAGAAATTTATCATCACCAAGCCAGTATTATAGGAAATGTTGGAGGGACTTCTTTAAGAAGAAAAAATATGTATCAAAAACAGGAATAAAAAATGGAAATAACTACATCCTATCAACAAGTACGTTACATGGAAAAGAATTAAGTGCTCCAACTAAGAGAGAGTGGCTGAATGGATAAGAAAACAAGACCCTGACATATGCTGCCTAAGAGAGCACTTCAGATTAAAAGACACACACAGACAAAAAAAGAAGAGGATAGAAAAATATATTGCCTTGATGGACCCAGAAGGTATTGCACTGAATGAAATAGGTCAGGTAGAGAAAGGCAAATATTGCATGATTTACCATACATGTGGAATATAAGGAACAAAATCAACAACAGCAAAAGAGGAAATAAACTCATAGATACAGAGAATATTTAGAGGGATACTAGATGGGAGGGAGATTGGGAGATAAAACAAGGCAAAGGGATTAAGAGGTACAAATGGATAGTGCAGAATAGACATGGAGATGTAGAGTGTAGCAGGGGGAAGGTGGTTAATAATGTTGCAATAAATATGTAAGGGAAGTGGGGTACTATATTTAGTGGGGTGATCATTTTGTGAATTATGTGGATCTCTGATCACTATGCTATAGAACTGAAACTGGTATTATTGTATGCCAACTATAAGTGAAAAAAACTCATTGAATTGTACAATGTAAATACAAGCAACTAACTGCCTATATATTTCAATAAAGAAAAAATAATACTCTAAAAAATATATCTACAACATTAATTACTGTACCTCAAACTCTTAGACTAAGTTATAATAATAGTAATAATTTTTCTCCTCTGAACAGTATTGTAACATTCATTCTAATAGATAGAGCACTCCACCAGCAGACAGGGAACCTGGGTTCTTACCCTAAATGTAATGCTAGTTAAAGTTCTATTGAAAAAGGAAATTATGTTATCTTCATATACTAGATTAAAGAGTTTGAGGATTATTACTAAGTTCTTTCCAGATTTGTGAGTCTAAAAGAAATTAGTAAATAATGCAACATCAATTATCAGGTGAAAAAAGACCTCTTCATAATATTCATACATATCTAGATATATGTATATAAATATATATAATGTAGATATAGATATAAGTATATATTGAGAAATACAGATATAGATGATATAAATATGGCTAGATCTAGATAAATATAGATATAGATATGGATATTTCTTTAATTACCACACCAGGGTACACTAGAGATAACTGCCTTCAAAATATAGATTAGGGAAAAGAGGTTAGTCTTCTACAGAGAGAAAGGAGAGATGAAAATAATGAAAAATAATATAACAGACATATTTATAACTATAGATATAAATAACTATTATGTTATTTATAGATATTATTAGATTTTTTCCTTCAAAGAAAAATAATCTTTAAGATATAACCACTTTTGCTAATGTTGTTATTATTGCTTAAAAGCTTTTCTTGAAAATTCTTCTTTGAAATTGCTTTCAGAATCAGGTTAAGAACAATGCAAAGAAACCAGTCATTAATTACGTTTTTGGCTGCAAATGTTATTGCTTAAAGTGGTCATCTAACTTATTTACCCTATGACAGAGAGAGAGAGAGAGAGAGAGAGAGAGAAAGAGAGAGACAGACAGACAGACAGACAAAGTAGTGAAATGTTACCATTTGGGAAATCTAAGTTAAGGTATATTATACATAAGGATACTATGTATAATTTTTGCAACTTTTCTTTACTTCTGAAATTATTTCAAAATATAAGTTCTAAAAAATATAATTCATCATAAGTCTCTCAAGCTAGAATAAACCTGCTTGATTTTTCACAGCAGGAGTATTAAGTTGCTACAGATAAACAAGGCATTTGCGATTGTGTGGATGAATTCAGAAAATTAGTTCTGCTTGGTTTGTAGAGCTTTCACTTTCAGAACATACTTTGTATGGAATATACATATATTTTTTAAAACCCTTCAAATGCTTATGCTCAGTAGTGGTAGGTCATTGGTGTTATAAGTGTAAAAAAAAAGTGCAACTTATTTCTCAAGAATGTGGTAAACACTAAAAACAGATTTGAAATAAAGGAATAGCTATATATTTTATTCTAGTGGTTCTCAACCAGGGGTGATTTTGCTGCCCAAAGAACAGTCAAAGATGCCTAGAAATATTTCATTTTTCATAACCCTGGAGTGAGAAGTGATGCTGCCTTCTAATAGATAGAGACCAGGGCTGCTGCTAAACATCCTAGAATGCACAGGACAGCTTCAAGCAATAAAAGCTTATCTGATTCAAAATGTCAATAGTGCCCAAGTTGAGAAATCCTGTTTATCAAGGATTACTGACAGGTTTCTTCTAAATCTGCTTGTCAATTTATAACAAAATCTCATTTGTTATTCTTCAATATTTTTATAACTTTGAATTGCCATAAAATCCACATTTTTCATTCAATAATGACAAAAATAAATTGTTGTTGTTGTTTGTCAATGCTGTGCATTTAGTTTAGCTTTTTAATGTAAATTTCATTATTTGTTGCATCATTTACACCACTAATTTGAATTCCACAATTAGTCATATGTCAAATTAAGCAAAATTTATCTTTCCCCATGATTCAAGGTCTAAGAGGGAAGTGACCATGTTTACATTACTTTGTATAAAACAAGTGTCACATACAGATAAATGATTTAAAAATTAGTTTTTTAAATGAGTATTTTATTTCCTCACTCTGTCTTCCTTTCTATTATTCTAACCCACTAGAATGTCCTTGTCCATCCATCTATGCTTCTCAAAATTTCGCCCATTATTAAATCCAGCTTTAAATGCCATCTCTTTCAAAGAGCTTCTCATATAATTCTAAGCTTATTATCTCCCTTATCAATATACCAAAAGCACAAATATGGAAAGCTCTATGACACAGTGCACAGAATTTGTAATTATTTTGGATGTTTCATTTCTTTCCTATCGTGTTAAAAAGTAGAGGAAAGAAACCATGTTATTCATTTTTCTATTCTGCCCAGCACTTAGCAAAGTGTCTCAGACATTGGTCATACGTGGTTAATACATCTTTACTTTAGTTATTTTGAATAGTTATGACATTGATGATATTCAAAGCAGCGTGTCAGTAAATGATACACATTTTGGAAATCAAAACAAAAAGAGGAGCCTAGCAATAAAAGAGGGCAAGGGGCTATAAACAAGAAATTATAAAAGAAATATAAGTGGTTAAAAAACAAAGATATATATTTTTATTTTTATTAAGTTTATGAGGGTGACATTGGTTAGTAACATTACATATTTCAAGTATATAATCATCTGTATATTGCATTGTGTACTCACTGCCCAAAGTCTGGTCTCCCTCTGTTACCACAAATTTGATCCCCTTTATCCTCTTCATCCTCTCCATTTCTTCTTTAATAATCACACTTCTGTTGTCTCCATCTATGAATTTGTTTTGTTCATTTGTTGTGTGCTGTTTTATATCCCACATGTAAGTGAAATTATATAGTTCTTGTTCTTTTCCATCTGACTTATTTTGCTAAACATGATATTCTCAGAATCCATCCATGTTGTCTCAAATGGCAGTATTTCATCCTTTCTTATGGCTGAGTAGTATTCCATTGTATATATGTACCACATCTTCTTTATGAAGTCATTCACTGAAGGACATTTAAGTTGTTTCCATGGCTTGGCTACTGTGTATAATGCTGCAATGAACATAAGGGTACGTATATTCTTTTGACTAAATGTTTTTAAATTTTTCAGAAGAGAGACTTCTGGGTCATATGAAAGTTATATTCTTAATTTTTTGAGGAAATTCCATACAGTTTTCTAAAGTGGCATAACAATTTACATTCCACAGCAGTGTATGAGGGTTCTTTTTTCTCCACATTCTCTCCAGCAGTTTTATTCTTGTCTTCTTGATAATTGCCATTCTGTGAGGTGTGAGGTGGCATCTCATTGTGGTTTTAATTTGGATTTCCCCAATAGCTGGTGAAGTCGAACATCTTTTCATATATCTGTTGGCCATTTGTATGTCTTCTTGGGAAAAGTGTCTGTTCAGATCCTCTGTTCATTTTTTAATAGGATTGTTGAAACAAAACATTTCAACCTCAATAGTAATAGATGCTAATTAAAATAATAAAACAATAGCAAATCTCTTCTTATTCTGAGCCAGGTACTATACTAAGCACTTAAAACCTATGGACTCACATAATTCTCAAAACAACTTTTTACAGCGTACATATATTATCCTCCCTTCTCAGATGAGGAAACTGTGGCAAAAAAATGGACAAATGATTTGCTCAATGTACTGTGGAAAGTGACAAAGCCAGCATGAAAACCAGGTAGTCTTATTCCAGAGCTCAAAACTTAACCACCAAGAGCATGCTATTTTCCCCACACATTTATAAATATCATTCAATTGTAATATCAGAAAAAAAACTAATGCTTTTATATTAGATACAACTTTTTGATGTTAAATGCCAAGGAAAAGAGTCAGATGAAAGAAACATAAAACTCCTCAAAATCCAAACAATTTGGTTTTTATATTTTGTGATGGAATAGGGATCAATTTAGATTAAATTAATTTAATCTCACTCATTCCGAGTCTCCGTCACTTATAGCACCTGTGACAATCTGATTTAGAGTGTGATCATCTATATTGGTCATATTAAGAAAGTAATAGTAAAAAAATGATCACTCTCAATCAAAGAATATAGAATATAAAAAAAAGAAAAATTTCTGATATAGTGTAAGTTTATGATTATGTGAAAAGTTAAAATAAATCTACTAATACAATTGCTTGGGGACACAGAATGTTCAGGTATACACCATATACATAAAGACCAGTTGTTACATCAACCATGACATTTCACCATTTCTGGGGCAGTTTGGTATTATTAAAAGTTTAATAATAACTTTGGTCTTGGGTATACAGGAATATTCTACACAAGTCAAAATTCTGAGGTTCTTTTGTTTCGTTTTTAGTTTTAAAGTACAATTGCTATCTTCAGGCAAATCACAACTAATAAAATGGATTCTACATTTTCTCTTACCTTTAGAAAAATATATCCATCCTGGATATGCTAATTGTTATCTGCTTTGTCTGATACTTTACTTGAGAGTCATTATCTGACATTTAGGTTTCCTACATAATGTCCCCAAAAAAGAAAGTCTTAAATAAGAAGGTTAACTTGTATAATTTAATTAGATAATTTGAAAGATTAATTAAGTAGAATTTTAACACTTCCCAATACAGAAAATAACTAATGGAACTATTTTACATTATTTTAACCAAATATAAACTGTGTTTGTTAGCACCGAGCTGAACAAGAAGGGAAGGTTTTAGTGGTGCGATGTCCAGTTGAAAGAATGTATGAGAAGCCAACATGAGAAAGAAACAGTGGCAGGCACCAACTTTATTGCAGGAAGCAGGCATGCTTCCATGCTAGGGATCACATGGGATTTATATATGTCAAAGAATAATAGTGGCATTCTGCCATACACACGTAATACAATAAACTGAGTCATACTTACATAAGTTAGGTGCAGGCACCCTACAACAGTAATTTAACATTCTACATCCAGAATCCTATTTCTAGCCATGAGCCTAGATCACAACTAGACCTGGGACCCACAGTGATTATGTCAAACAAAGTGAAAAATACAATTCTTTTTTTTTTTTTTTTTTTCTTGCTGAAAGTTTGTAACTCTGGGACCAAGGTAAATTGTCTTAACTATTTCCTGGAAGTAGAAAGACAAGACAAGCACACCTCCTTGACCTTGGATATTTCTAAATAAAAGTTAATTGCCAACAAGTTGACAACAATGTGAAAAACTGTCACATTGGGATTATGAGAGAAACTAGTCCATTGTTAAGATAGAAAACCTAGATTCTAGTTTCTAAAGTGCAAGCTATTTTCTCTGAAACCTTAGCCAAGTCATGTAACCTGGCAAAGTGTCTTTTTCTTCATATGTAAAACAAGATGACTGTTCTCTGTCAAATTTTCAGAAACTCTAACCGAGACAATCAAGTACCTATAGAAAGAGTAGAGAACAGCCTATACTCCTTTTATCTATATTAAAAGCATACAAATGTGACCAAAAGCTCTTCACGACTGATTAAGGAAATATCTTTCTTCAGTGTTTTGTTTGTTGAGCATTCTGTTAATTACTGAACAAGTTTTTAATCTTCTCCACAATCCCATGAGACCTTGAGCGAGCTACTTAACCCCTCCGTTCCTTAATTTACTTACCTGTGAAATGGAGATGGTAATTGTACCTCCACATAAGATCGTTACGAGGATTGAATGTTTTAATGAATATAAAGCTTTAAAAATAATGCTTCACATGTGTTGTCCTCAATTAATGTTAATACTTATTTACATTAATTACATTCTATAAATAAGAAAAATGAGTCTTAGGAAAATTCCTTAACATGTCCAAGGTCATATAGTTTGAAATGATAGAAGTAAGATATGAATCCAGGTATTTTGACTCCATAGCCCATATCTACTCACTGTTCTATACTGCCTCTCTTTGAACACTCTAGACTAGGTGATGATAAAAAATTTTCCTTTTAGCATATTTAGTAACAGAACACAGAAAAAAGATATATAAGATGCTACAAATTATTCTAATATTTAATGCTAAAAAAATAAGAGGCTCCTAAAGTTGTTATATGAAAAAGAGGCTGAGAAATTATTTTTCTACAGTAAATGTTATAGTTACAAGATTTTCCTTGTTGCTACTAGATATATCCAGAGTTGTGAAGAGGGAAGTCTGACATAAATCAGCATTGAATAATCTACCCAAATCATGAAAAAATGCCAACAAGACCTAAATGCATTTGTATGCAAAGCTTTATTAATGAAGTTTCATAAATACCATGCAATATAAAGTATAAATTATGCTGCTTTCTCTCAAAAACTAGTTTAAATATAAGGGTAAGAAATTCCCTATGCTTAGGCTGATATAAAATTGAGTAAATACAGAAACTCTGAAGAAAAAGATAATAATAATAAAGACTTCTAAAGGTTATGTGAATAGTCTAATTATCTGTACATAAATGAGAGAGCATTTTATCTTTTTATGCTTAAACAGAAAAATGAATACCAAAAAATGTGTTTCCAGAGAAAATTAGTTTCAAAACCATTTTGAGAAATGACAGTATATTTTCCATATTTTCCATAATGACAGTATACTGAGGTGCCCAAGTTTAAAATTTGGAATGAAATAACATTGATTTTGACAATGAAATAACATAGTTTCATTTATAAAATTAAACATATCTTAAATAATAGCGGTATGCAGATTCACAAAGCTGGTTTAAATAGAAGCTCTACTTTAGTCAGTGATAGAAAACAGGATTTATATGAAGACAGAGAATATATATAATTAAGAGTTAAAATGGTACTTGGTGGTTAGAATAAAGGCTGATAGCAGATAGAAGTTAGTCAGACTGGGATATAAATGTCTGCTTTATTTCTTATGAGTAGCTATATGACCTTAGGCAAGATGTTTAATACTCTTCACAAGAAAAATCAGAATGATAACAAAATCCACCTTGCAGATTTGTAAGAATTAAATACAGTAATATTTATAAAGTACTTAGAACACCACCTGGCATGTAATTATATATTCAATAAAGAGCAGTCAAGATTACTACTCAGTAGTAATATTAATGTCTAAATTAAACTGTCACATGTATAAATAAGTTAAGATTTAAAGAGCAGGAAAGGAAAATTATAAAGTTTTTGTTGTTGCTTTGTTTTTTTTTTGGAACATGGCTTGGATCACCTAGTATTTAAATCCATGGAAACAGAATGGATAACAGAGCCATCACTGTAATGACAATTACTGAAGCTCGTTGCATTGCAGATACCCTGACTCTATCAACACACCCTTTTTGCCCATTCTTACCACTGGGCTTCTCTCCCTATAACACCTGCAGCTCATTTTTTTAAAATATAAAACTACACAATTACCTAGATAACACCAAATATGCTATATTATTAAGACAACTGTATACAGAACACTTACAAAAATGGTTCTTTCCATAGAAAATAAAGTGAATTGTTTGAAGAGATGAATCTATTTGGGAAAATGATTAAAGTCATAAATACTGAAACCCCAGGAGGAATCTGGAATCACAGATACCTCAATATGTTGCAGAAAAGCAAATTTGGTTCTATTTCTTTCAAGTAAATATCAAGGAATATTCTGAGAAAAACATGCAACCTGTTAATACAAAAAGATATGTTAATTTTCTCCCCTGTCTTCCTATCTTTGAAGATGGACTACAATCTCTTGTACATAATAGGCATTCAATAAATTCTTGTTAAATGAGTGATTCTATTAAGGAATCAATATTAGGTTGCCAAAAAATAAGAATTTCAACTGGAAGAAATTTGAAGATTGTTTTAATCAAATTTGCATGCTTAATATATTATATTGAAAAGAGTAGAGACTTGTTTATTGTCACTCAGCTAATTAGTGACAGAGTTGCAAATAGAAATCAAACCTTAACTCTCCATTTACCTGGAAGACATATGAGATTATAATTAAAATCAGAATAGTAAAATGTATAGTAACTATAACATATCAAGTATTAGTCAGTAGACTCAATCAAATAAAAACTATTGATAATAAAAGTAAAACCTTGTGTTTCTATAACGTTTTATGGAGTGAAAAGAGCTCTGAAGAAAGTGTATGGAAATCTTACTTTTATTTCTGATTCTGTGGCATAGGCTTACATGATTCTCAAAGAGGTAAAATAAAGGACTTATGAATAATTCAATCTAATTTTCCTAAAAAATATATTACACACTGTGAGGAGAAAGAAAGATGGCTGTAGTCAGGCTCCAAACACTATTAGCAACTTCCGAGTAGAAGTGACTCAGCACTTCTCCCCCTTAGGACACCATGTGCACAGTATGCATTCACAGGCTTCTGACAGTGTACACTACTGTTTAACCTGTGTATATAAAGACACTGGTGCCCAGCAAGACTGGCTGGCCCTTGTTGAAATAGAGCTATGTAGCAGTTGCCTATGGTTCCCCACATTTCCTTTCAACTACCCGAGCCTCATACTGCCTACCTCGGTTCCTTGAATCTGCAGCACCACTCATACCCACTATATCTCATGCACTGAGTTAACAACCAAGGACACAGAGAGAAATAAAATAAAGGTCTAATGCAAGAGGTTCATTGTAGTAGGGTAAGGGCATAGATTATTGAGCCAAACTGTGTGTTCTACTCCTGGCTCTGTCATTTACAACTACATGACTTTGAACACTTGTTTAATCTCTCAGTTTCCTCCTCTGTAAAGTAGAATTAAAAACAATTAATAATTAATTAGATTAAATAATAACAATTAATTAATTATAATTAAATTAATAAAATGTAAAGTGGAAATAATAATAACTTATTTATAGTTATTAAAACTAAGTTATGAATATAACACTTAGAAAGATACTTGTCACTGGTCTATAAATGTTAGTCATTATTATTTACCACAAGGAATTTATAATCTAACATGGAAAATTTTATATATATATAAATTTTATACACACACACACACACACATATACATATACACACACATACACACACACATACATATTAAGACAACTGTGTTTGTGAGTGTATACAACTATATAACTATATAACTATAATTGCCAGAAGCTAACATCATGTTCAGTTACTAAAGTAAAGCATTAAATTCTAACATAAGAGTTTTAGGAATCACTTTATTTCAGCAACAAAAAAGGTAGGAATTAATGTAAGTATTATTTTCCTTTAAAGGGCATGATGATTTCAAAAGAGGTAAAGAGAAAAGCCATACAAATTAGCATAATGAGTTAAAAAGTGACTGTTGGATTAGAATTTAATGCTCTAAAGATAATTTTTAATCTTTTGAGAAATACATTTCCATGGAAAGGAGATACAAATTATTAAAAAGTTGTAGAGAGAAAGTAGATGAGAAAATACACACAGGAAATATGGACCACATTTTAAAAAGTATTTATTGACTCACTGTCTAGTTAATTCATCAAATATGAGAGCCAACTACACACAATATCCCCAGCACAGTGGCGTATATCTACTTATGATGTTCATTCCTCAGAGTAGACAGCCGAATGATCGTCCTATAACTTGGCAAGTAGAAGAGGGGCCTTGGTAGATGAAATTATAAATGTGAAGGACCTGAGACATCTAGCATTAATGTAAATAAAAGAAAAGACCAAGCCTTAATGCAGGCTCTAAGTGTAAATTATCATAACAGTATGGGGTGCCAGGGTCAGTTAACTTCAAGAGGTGAAAGAAGTATATTAGAAAAAGGAAGAAATTTGGTGTTGTTAAATATGAGTTCTCACAAAACATGGTAGAAGGAAAGGAAAGGAAGGATTGATTTTAATTTAACAGAGTGGAGTACGGTCAAAGATAATAACAAGTGGTAGGAGGAAGTTGTGAGAGCAGAAATGAAAAGAAGCACACAAACAATCAGGACCTACTGAGTTTACTGTGTTAGAACAAGTAGGTTGTTTCTAGTAATAGAATTATACTCACGGAATCCCCAAAGTTTGCCTCAGTTCTTTGATTCTGTGATTTCCTCAAAAGAAGAAAAGTAATTGCATATATCAAAATGTACAACATGTATTTCAATGTATGTAACGAGCAGTACTCTATCCTCAAGGTATGGCCTTAGTGACCCATTTAGCTTTATAAGTTTCTGGTTTATGTAATTAACACAGCTACTTAACCTCAATTGTCAAACATAGAAAGAGCCACAGGAGACTTCTAATTATCAAAGCTGCTGGAAATTGTTGGGAGTTGTGACAAGTATATGGCCACTATTTTCCAAGACTGATTCATCATTTGAGCTCTAGGAAGTAAATTTAGTTTTCAAGTAAAGAGACAATCAAAATCTAAAAAATACGTTCTGAAAGCACATGCAGACACTATGAGAATATTCTTGTTTGTAATTGCGATGCTGCATAGTTTACTGGATCCCCATGCTGGAAAAGCTGTTCAATATTTGCCTAATACCCAGTCAGGTTGGTCTCATTACAATTAAACACCATAATTTTGCACTTGCTATTATTACAGCTATAATAAGGAGCAGAACACATTAATCTCATGTCACAGGCCATATGTTCCTTATGATTGTATAAAAGGAACTTCTGCAAAAGCTAAAAAGATCCTTACATGCAGTCAGGCACTAAAGTTATTGATAAGGGCTGTAAACAACACCAACAAAGAAATTTGAGGCTTCGTTCTCAAAAGTGAGAATGAGTGTGAACACACACACACACACACACACAATTAGCACAAATGCATATACATAACAAGCCTGCTCATTAGACTATACATACAAGAAAATCAGAGAATACTTTATCAAATTATAAGGAGGACAGCCCCCTATCTTTTCTCTTCTCAGATAATGAAGTATAGAGATAATGAAGTAGCATATAACAGTAGTAGGTTCTACAGGAGACTATGCTTCCACTGCAGCTACTATTTATCTAGGCCAAAGTATTAGAAAGAGCTGTAGAAAAGGTGAACAATGAACAGAAACATCAGAATATCAGAAAGGGGAGAACTTCTGTGAGAGAGCAATCTGTTGCTGAACACTTTCTTCTGTAGTAGGGTTGCCAGCAATCCTAGTCGAAGGGAACACTTGCCAATTCTGGGTGCAAGCTAAAGATGGCTTGGCCACAAAGTGGTGCTCTGCTGGGGAAAAAGGAAAGAAAAGCTTTTGGCAGTCATACAGTGCCAGTATAATTTGGAAATGCCATGAACCCTAACATGCATTTAGATTTTTTCCATGGTACATTTATTATCTTTCAGGGAAGATGTAGTGACTCACCAGGCTTTCAGTAAAAATCCTAGACAGGATACATCAGAGGAAAGAAAATTCAAAGGTAAACAAAGTCTCAATAAGCCTGAAAACCAGCACTGATCAAACTCAGCTCCAAACTAGATTGAAGTTACAAACTCTTCACCCAATATACTTAATAAAAGAAATCCAAGCTTTTCAGGTAAAAGATAATGTCATTTGGAGCTTCAACACAATGTCTCTTTAAACACAAAGCCCATCATATAACTGAACAGTAGTAAGCATGCAAGAGGTGGAAATGTGATTGATAATAAAGACAAAACAAAACAACCGTTGTGTAGTACTTCCCACACAATGTAGGATTGACTTTGAAAGCAATAGAAAATGGCAGAAATAACAAGTATTACTTCCAAGATAAACTCATAGAGAACTTTTAGCTTCATCTTACTGCCTCTTACATCATTCACTCTAGAGGGAAACCTACTGCCATGTATGAGGATTCCCAAGCAGCCCTGTGAGAGTCCATGTAAAGCCTCCTACAAGCAGCCAGCAAGAGACTAAAGAGTCCTACTAATTGCTATGTGAGATAGCCATCTTGGAAATGGATCCTCCAGTTCCAGTGATAGCTTTAGATAAATGTAGTCATGACTGATGTCTTTACTGCAACCTCATGAAAGTTACCAAGTTAGACCATTTAGGTAATTAATGCCTGAATTTCTGACCACTACTATTATGTGAGATTGTAAAAGTTTATTATTGTTTTAAGCAACTAAATGATTTATTATGTAGCAATAGACAATCAAATATATTTTGGTATTTTGAAGTGGAATTCCTCCATGACAAACAAAAATTAAGGGAGTGTGTTGCAGTGGTTTGTTACATGTGGATTGTGAGTTTATTTGCCCTTGTGTGAACTAGATTTGAAGTATATTACATGTGTGTAAAATGCTCCACTAATGTTAAACCTTAGAAATGTAACTAATTTGTTTTGCCAAACTGAAGTTGTTTACCCCAAGAATGAAATTGTTTTGACCAAGAGTGATAACCAGACACCCGTGCACCTGGCTGATAAGACACTGAAGACGTCACCGCTACACATAAAATCTCCAGGACTCTCTGCCTGAATCAGAGCACTCTCTCTGTCTCATAAGAGTGTGTTTCTCCGTCCCTTGATTTACTTCTTGGCCTAAGGCTCTGCCCATCCAAACGAGAGGCTTCTTCGCAGATCGACGGTTGATCGACTGGCAACTGACCCAGCATTGATACAGCGCCGTTCTTGCTCACTGCGTGTCTGTCTCAGCAGCATTGCCAGGTGGTCTGCTAGGACTGAAAGCCATCAGGATCTGGTATGAATAAACCCTAGCATGCTTGCAATCTTATTCGTTTGTGTGTCTGCATCCTTACTTAGTTGTTGTCTCGCTGGGCTCTTCATATTTAAGTATATTAAGCAAAGTGCTGTCGCGGGTTGAACTGTCTCAAGGGCCTAAGGAACAAGCGAAGCCACCTGTGCATAAGTCCAAAAAGAGCTTGATTTGGACAGAGTGGCCTTGGAAAAAGGAGAGTGCCCAGGAAGTGGGAAGATGCTGAGAAGACTGAAAAAAGTATTAGTGATGTTTATAGAATTTTAATGAGATAGTAGAAACCTAATAGGCTTTTCTGAAACTTCTAATAGGGGTCTATAATCTGACTTTCTACAAATCATACTATACACTTCAGAAAACCTGGATGAAGAACCTTCAGAATGCTATATTGCCATGAAGGATCAACCCCAGCTTTTTTGGTATTCACAGAAATACCAATGAACTTAACCATTCTTCTCTGCACATAAAGTTACTGGTCATCCTGGGAGAAAATATTTTCAAATCATATATTTGTTAAGGAATTAACATCCAAAACACATAAAGAACTCATACAGCTTATTCCAAGTATTTCCTACCACAACGGATTCTCTCCATAACTACGCAGTAGCATTTAAATCATTGCTTTGCCTAAAACAGTATTTTTTCACCAATGGAGAAGGAGAAGGAGGGGCTATTTTACCCTCAGGACACATTTGATCTTGTCTGAGACATTTTGGGTTATCGCAACTGAAAAGGCGGTGGCATACAGTGAGCAGAGGGCAGAAATGTTGCTAAACATTCTACAGTACACAAAGCAGCCCTCTACAACAAAGAATTATCTGGCCTGAAATGTCAAGTGTGCCAAAGTTAAAAAATTCCAGGCCTAGAAAAATCTATAGTTATCCATTTAGAATTACAGTTTACTCACTAATTTTTTTTCATGTGGTGCCTTTGTAACATTTTACAGATATTTGTCAGCAGAGACCTCATATAAGGATATATAAGAGCAGCCAGAGGTGAACAAAACCACAGGAGAAGGGAGGCAGATTAGGAATGTGAAACAAAGGAGTTGTGTTATGCAGAAAGAGGGGGAGGGGACAATTCACAGCTGGGTCTTGGCCCTTTAAAGCCTTTGAAGCCTGGAGCAGTGCTGCCTGAGTGATCAACATATTCCATGTAGGGGAGCCCAAAGATTAGGGCAGAGAGCAGGGCAGAGATTGAGTGTGGAGGGGTGACAGTTGTGGTTTAGCAACTGCCATTGCCAAGTGGGAGGCTGAGTAACAGAGCCTGGCTGCACCATCCCACCAACCCAGAGCATGCCTCCCCCCATATCCTCTCAGAGCTAACACCAAGCCCAAGGGGAATTTGCACAACCAGTACTGAAACATATACTAAAGCCAGTACCAGAAACAGGCACAGTGATAATTGAAGAAAGACAGCTGAAACCTGGGGTAGAGCACTAAGGAAGGGAAACAGTCACCCACACAGCAGACATCTCCCAATCAGCTCCACTCCAACTCAGTCAGGATGAATCAGAGGAAGCAGCAGAACCTTGCATCTGACTGTCAGAGCAGTAAAGAGACTTCTGGACCTCTTCAGATACTCAAACCCCCATTGCCCATTGCACCTTTTCACAAGGGTAGAACCCTGGGACCGAGGGACCTGACTTGAGAGGAAGCACACAGCCCACCAGAGAGGGAGGAGCATCTTTAGCTTCAAAACAGAGATCCAAGAGGCTCAGACACCACTTACTGGAAATCAAAAGAAAAATCCCTTCTTATCAACTTCCAAAAGAGAGATCACTATATAATAAATTTCATCTTAAAAAATTATTTAAAAAGTTCTCCCATTAATGCCTAGGCAGAGAAACACAATGTATACAAAATACCTTGAACAACCAAGGTGGCAAGGCAGCTCAGAAAAAAAATGAAAAATTTCCATAAAAGAAGCTCTAAGACATAGAAATAAGAGATTTAAATTACAGAAAATTCAGGATCGAACTTCTGGAAAAAAACTTAATGAGATGCAAGGAAATTTTGACTGACAATTCCAAGAAATTAGAAACAAAATAAATGAACAAAACAATATTTTACCAAGGAGATTGAATCCCTGAAAAAGAACAAAATGGAACTTCTGGAGATGAAGAACATATTAAAAGAAATAAAAAATGAAATAGCAATGTTAGGAAATAGAGGTGACCAGATGGAGGAAAGCATTAGTGATATCAAAGATAAAAATCTAGAAATGATGCAAGAGGAAGAAGAGAGAGACTTGAGAATGAAAATCAATGAAGGATCTGTATAAGAACTATCTGACACCATCAGAAAAAGCAACATGAGAATAATGGGTATACCAGAAGGAGAGAGAGGAGAGGGAACAGAGAGCCTATTTAAACAAATAGTCTATGAGAACTTCCCAAACGTATGGCAAGAACTGGATCTTTGAATCAGAACAAAAGAATACCTAATTATATCAACCCAAAAGGCCTTCTCCAAGATACATTATATTAAAATTGTTAAAAATTAATGACAGAAAAAGAATTCTCAAGATATTCAAGGAAAAGAAGGCAATAACTTATAAAGGAAAATCCATTAGACTATCATCAGACTTCACAGTGCCCCAACCAGAGAGCACCTTATAATCAAGGAAGGGATGGTCCTAAATTTTCAAACTATTGAAAAAAAAGAAATTACTGCCAAGAATATTATATTCAGCAGAGCTCTCCTTTGGATAGGAAGGAGAAATAAAGCCCTTTCAGACATACAAAAGCTGAGGGAATTCTCCACCACAAGTCCTGAATTACAGGAAATACCGAAGGGGGTCATTCTACCTGAAACAAAAGGACAAAAAAATATAACTATGAATAAGATGACTAACAGGCAGACAGAAGCAGGAAAGTGCAACCCTTATTAAGAACAGGGTAGTATAAGCTTAAATATTACATAATGGTTAAAAGCAAACAAAGAAAATCTAAAAAGAGAAGATAACAGCTACAGAAACTTCGAAATGAATGTTCAGCATATATAGAGATAATCTGAGACAACAAAATAGAAAAAGGGAGGAGTAATGATCCAAATCCTCAGAGGGTAATGGAGATAAGGTGCACACAGAGGAAAATGGACTACTGTATACATGCAACTTTTCATTACAAAACATAACGGTAACCACACACCAAAACTCCAGAACTGAGACACATAATATAAAACATAAAACATAAGGGAACAGAGGGACTACAAAACATCATCAAATTAAAATAACAGATAGAAACACAAGAACAAAGAAACAATGGAAACTCTGAGCTACCAGAAAACATTATATTTCAATAGTCACCTTTAATGTAAATGGACTGAACTCACCAATAAAAAGATATAGAGTAGCAGATTGGATCAAAAAACAAAACCCAACATGTGCTATTTTCAAGAGGTATATCTCAGCTACAAGGACAAATATAGACTCCAAGAAAACGGGTGGAAAAATGATACTCCAAGCAAATGGCATCCATAGAAAACCAGGTATAGCATACTTTTATCTGACAAAAGAGACTTCAAGATAAAAAGAAACAAGAGACAATGATGAACACTTCATAATGATAAAGCAAGCCATACATCAAGAAGATCTAACACATTAATATTTATGCTCCCAACCAGAGAGCACCAAAATATAGAGAGCAACTACTGATAGAACTAAAGAAAGAAACTGACAAAAACACAATTATAGTAGAGGACCTAAATCTCCCACTGTCAGCTATAAATAGATCATCTTAACAACAAAAAAAAAAAATCAATAAGGAAATATCATCCTTAAATGACACATTAGATTAATTGGACATAATTGACATTTACAGAGCCCTTCAATGTAAAACAGAAGCTTATACATTCTCCTCTAGTGCACTTGGAACATTCTCAAGAGTAGACCATATGTTGGGACACAAAACTAGCCTCAACAAATTTAAGAAGATTAAAATCATACCAAGCATATTCTCTGACTAAATTGCTTTGAAACTGGAGATCAACTGCAAAAAGAAAGTGGGAAGAACCACAAATATGTGGAAATTAAACAACATGTTTCTGGAGAATGACTGTGTCAGAGGAAAAATAAAAGCAGAAATCAAGAGATATATAAAAACAAATGAGAATGAAAATATAAATCTCAAAACTTTTGGGACACAGAAAACAGTAATGAGAAAAAAGTTCATATCATTACAGGTCTATCTCAAGAAATAAAAATAAGCCCAAATAAACAACCTAATTTTAGATCTTAAAAAGCTAGAAAAAGAAGAATATAAGGCCCAAAGTCAGTAGTAGGAAGGAAATAACTAAAATTAGAGCAGTATTAAATGAAATTGAGAACAAAAAGATAATAGAAAAATTTAATACAACAAAGAGCTAGTTCTTTCAGAAGATTAATAAAATTGACAAATCCCTGACTAAACTAACTAAAGAAAAGAGAGAAAGAACACAAATATACAATATCAGGAATGAAAGAGAAGTTACAACCAATACCACCAAAATACCAAGTATCATACAAGAATACTATGAAAAATTATACAACGCCATCTTAAATAACCTGGATAAATTGACAGTTTCTTAGAAATATACAGTCATCCTAGATGGAATCATGAAGAACTGGAAAATCTAAACATACCAAGCGACAGTATGGAAATTGAAAACAATCGTTAAAAACCTCCCCAAAAGTAAAAGTCGAGGACCAGATGGCTTTACCAGTGAATTCTACCAAATATTCAAAGATTTAACGTCTATTCTTCTCAAACTCTTCCAAAAATTGAATAAGAGGCAATATTTTCTAATTCATTTTATGAGGCCAACCATTACCCTTATACCAAAACCTGGTAAAGATAGCCCCCCCAAAAAGAAAACTATAGATTGTTACCTGTCATGAACACAGATACAAAAATCTTAAATAAAATAGTAGCAAATTGAATACAACACATTAAAAACAGTATACACTATGATCAAGTGGGTTTCATTCCAGGATAATTTAACATGCACGAATCGATTAATGTGATATACCACATAAACAAAATAATGACTAAGAATCATAGATCATCTCAATAGGTGAAGAAAAAGCATTTGACAAGATACAGCATCCATTCATGATTAATACACTTAATAAAATAGGTATAGAAGGAAAGTACCTCAATATAATAAAGTCCATATATGACAAACCTTCAGCTAACATCATACTTAATGATGAAAATCTGAAAACCTTCATCAGAAACAAGACAAAACTGTCCACCATCACCTCTATTACTCAATGTAGTACTGGAAGTCCTAGCTAGAACAATCAGGCAAAAGAAAGAAATAAAAGATGCCCAAGCAAGGAATGAAGAAGACAAATTGTCACTTTTTGCAGATGACATGATTTTCTATATAGAAAACCCTACAGACTCTACTAAAAAACTATTGGAAATAATAAACAAACTCAGTAAAGTTTTTGGATACAAAATCAGGTTCAAAAACTCATAGCATTCCTATAACAATGAATTTTCAGAAAGAGAAATGAAAAAACAATTCCTTTTGCAATTGCAACAAAAAAAGAATAAAATACCTAGGAATACATCTAATGAAATATGTGAAAATCCTATTCACTGAATCTATAAGCCATTATGAAAAGAAATTGAAGAAGACACAAAAAATTGGAAAGATTTTCTGTGTCCTTGGATTGGAACAATTAACATAATTAAAATGACCTTATTACTTATAGCATTATACAGATTTAATACAGTCCTCATCAAAAGCCCATCAGCGTTTTTTAAAGAAATAGAACAAAAATAATCAGATTTGTGTTCTATTCAGCCAAGAAATTCTGAGAAAAAAAAAGCCAGAGGTAACACTGCCTGACTTCAAATTATACTACAAAGCAATAGTCAAAATAGCATGACAGACATACGGACCAGTGGAACAGAATTGAGAATACAGAAGTAAACCCATATTTATATGGGCAAATAATTTTCAACAAAAAAGCCAAAAACATACAGAGAGAAAGGAAATCCTCTTTAATAAATGGTGCTGGGAAAACTGGAAAGCCACCTGCAAAAGAATGAAACTAGACTGTTGTCTATCATCACATACCAAAATTAACAAAAAATGGATTAAGGACCTGAATAGGATACCTGAAACAATAAATTACATAGAAGAAAACATAGGAATAAAACTCATGGATCTTGGACTTAAAGAGAATTTTCTGAATTTGACCTCAAAGGCAAGAGAAGTAAAAGCTAAAATAAATGAATGGGACCATATAAAACTAAAAAGCTCTACACAGCAAAAGAAACTCCCAACAAGGCAAAGAGGGAATCATTCAAATCAGAGACTATATTTGCAAACAATGCCTTATAAAAGGGCCTAATATACAAAATATATAAAGAACTTATACAACCCAACAACAGAAAAACAAACAATCCAATTTAAAAATGGGCAGAAGATCTGAACAGACACTTTTCCAAGAAGACATACAAATGGCCAACAGACATATGAGAAGATGATCAACTTCACTAGCTATTAGGGAAATGCAAATCAAAACCATACTGAGATAGCATTTTACAGTTATCATAAAGAGGACAAGTAATAACAAATGTTAGAGAGGTTGTGGACAAAAGGGAACCCTCATATCCTTTTGGAGGAAATGCAAATTAGTATAACCACTGTAGAAAAAGTATAGAAGTTCCTCAAAAAAATAAGAATTGAATTACCATATGATCCAGTAATCCCTCTTCTGAGTATTTACCCCAAAATCTTGAAAACATTTATCTGCAAAGATATATGTACCCCGATGTTAATAGCAGCATTATTCACAATGCCCAAGGCATGGAAGCAATTGAAATGTCTTATGATAAATGATTGGATAAAGAAGATGTAGTACATATATGCTATGGAATATTACTTAGTCATAAGAAAAATGAAATACTACCATTGGCGACAACATGGATGGATCTTGAGATAATCATGTTAAGTGAAATCAAAATAAATCAGACAGAAAAAGTTGAAAACCATGTGATTTCACTCATATATGGGATATAAAACTAAAAGCAAAAAACAAGCATGACAAAAAGACTCATGGACAGGAGACTGTGGATTACCAGTTACCAGAGGGAAGGAGAAGGGGGAGGTACTTAGGAATAAAAGGGATCAAATATTAGGTGACTGAAGAAATCTAACTTTGGAAGGTGAATACACAATGCAATATATATATATATACCGTTGAATTATACTTGAAACTTATTGATTTTATTAATCAATGTCACCCCAATATTTTTTAAGAAAAAAAGAAAAAAACAAAAAACAAACAAACAAAAACAAGTCTTCATCCCAAATGAACAACTAGGCAGAAATTTTTTAAAAAAATCCCTACTCTGAGGCCACTAAAAGAGCTGCCAAACACTAGCTACTTCTAGATTTTCACACACAGTTAAATTCAGATTCAGAAATCTCTTTTACACTGATTTACATTAGCCCTAAATTTACATAATGGCAAAATCTTTTAAGTAAGTACATTAATTCTGAGTACTTGTAGCGGTACATTATGATTGAAAAAAATCTTGAGAATTTTGTATTGAAATATTATGAGCAATTTTTACTCATTCTGAAAAATCTTGTTTCAATAGTGTAAATTAATTTGTGCTGATAAGACACTCATATTGCCCAGTTTATCTTATGTGTTTATTGATGAATAATAAATATCTATTGCAACTCTAAATGATTCACTCAACCCAATAAACTTATGTAGATATGGTCTTTTACTATTGTCACCTAAAATTAGTTTATTTTAGCTTTTTATTGGGATATTTAGAAGTTACGTTTCTGGGAAAGGCCTGTGGCTGTAGGGAGCAACTGGGCGGAGATCTGGAGGAGAGCTGGCCCAGGAGCAGATCCTGAGGGTATAGTAATCAGTTGGTGTTTCCAAAGCTGTTTGGGGCATACGGACATCCCCCCAACCCAGGAGGCCATCCAGAGGCTGCGGGACACTGAGGAGATACTAAGTAAGAAGCAAGAATTCTTGGAGAATATCGAGCAGAAGCTGACAGCCGCCAAGAAGCACTGCACCAAAAACAAGTGCAACCCTCCAGGCACTGAAGCGCAAGAAGTACGAAAAGCAGCTGGCACAGATGGGTGCCAAACTATCAACCAATAAGTTCCAGCAAGAGGCCCTGGAGAACGCCAACACCAACACCGATGTGCTCAAGAACACGGGCTATGCTGCCAAGATCATGAAAGTTGCCCACGACAACATAAACATTGATAAAACTGATGAGTTAATGCAGGACATTGCTGATCAGCAAGAACTTGCAGAGATTTAAACAGCTATTTCAAAACCTGTAGGGTTTGCAGAAGACTTTGAGGAGGGTAAGTTCATGGCAGATTAGAAGAATTAGAACAGGAGGGACTAGACAAGAATTTACTGGAAATAAGTGGACCTGAAACAGGCCTTCTACCAAATATTCCCTCTATTGCCCTACCATCAAAAGCCACCAGGAAGAAGGAAGACGACGTGAAGGATTTGGAGTCCTGGGCTGAAACCATTTAACCTGTCCAGCACATGCTGGGCCCAGACAGACTGCTGACCTGCACAGTGGTCAGGCATGTGCATGTGCATGTGAGTGTGCAAGTGCACGTGCATGTGCAGGGCAGGCAGAATGTGGTACAAGCAGCTTCCACCGCTCTAAAATCTCCCTCCAAAGCAGTAGGGTACATCCCTGCCACCCTGCATAGCATGGTCTGACCCAGAAGGGATGTGGGGAGTAAGATTAGGTGGTGCCTGCTTTTTATGATGTTGAATTTCTGTAAAATAAACTGTATTTGCAAATCCAACATTGAGCTTCCAGGCTATGTTAACTCCACTGCTCAATGGAAAGGGTTGACTGTTTGCAGTTGAAATGTTCTGAAAATGTACTCTCTGTCTTTTTAAGGTCAGTTGACTAGTAGCACATTTCTTTGTAAGACTTGTATGGTGCTGGCAGAAAAGACGTTTTTTAAAAGTCATGGGCTTTTTCTTGTCCTTAGCTGTAATTATGCATCTGATTTTGGTTTCCTCAAGAGCTATGTTTCTGTCCATCACCTATGTACTGGCCCCTGTATTTCCTACTCTAGCACACTCCTCACTCCCACTCCCCTGGTCTTTTAGAGTTTGTGATACTGATTTGGAAAAGTTGGTGTTCTCTTGAGAGCAAGTGAGATTCTTAGAGTCAAAATTCCACCTACACATTTTTCTAACATAGCTCTAAGATCCTTGTTGCTGTTTGTGATAACTGATAGATAACTCATTAGAAACATGTGCATACAGTTATATTCTGATGAAATTATGGTTTGTGCTATCAAATAGCTCAAATGCTTTTCAAAAAAAGGTTTACATTTTCTAAGCACAGGCAGGATTATATGACGTGATCATTTTACTAGAGATAGCTATACAAATTATTTTTTTACTCAGCCTCTGTATATATAAAGTATTATAAAGTTTTTTTTTCCAATTGACCAATTTTATATCTATTAAGAGAAAAAATGACAAGCAGTGTGTTGAACTTTTGAGATGCAATTATGGTAAAGACATTTGGATTTAGTGAATTTAAATTACAGCAAGATAAATTTAACACACTATCTTCTAAAGCAATCTGTTGCTTTGTGTGCTTACAGTTTCTAAGAAACAAGGATAATAAGGTAAGTAGAAATCTGGAAAAAAGAGGAATATTTTTAATTTTATAAAAAGCTATAAAGTAATGCTATGTAGATGCATAGAAATTGAGTTATTTCCTTTATAAAATTTATTCAATGCTTCATGTCATTAGAAAATCATAGATTTGTAAGGGATCAGAGATCATCTTTCCTTACATCCTTAGCTTACTGGTGATGAACTAAATCAGATAGAAATTACTTGACTCAAGTTCTGAAATTTAGGCAGAATCAGAATTATTTAACTTATGTTTCCTAATACTAGGTTCATTAGTAACCTCACATTCTAATAAAACTTTTGGGAAACTTAATTTGGATACTAAGTTTACTCAAAATACTGAGAATGTGGGGAGGAAACTTTAGATAACTTTCAAGGTAGTATGGAAGACAGTAAAAGAGAAAAAGAGTTGATTCCCTCCATGAGCCCAGTAGCAAGTCCTCATGTAGCCTAGGAAACAGCTCTCTGGACTGGTAGGTTTTGCACTAGTAGTGGTAAGGCTGCCATGGGAACTCAATGCCCATATGCAAAGAGACCTCAGAGAACAGTAGATTTTCATGCCAGCAAGACTGAAATCGAGGCTATTAAGCTCAGAATGTTTCAATTAGAATAATCCCTACCATCCTCCGAATCTCTCCCAATATGAGAAGCAGTAGGAAAACTACTAAAGCAAAACCTGTAGCCTACCCCACCCAGGAGGGAAGGTGCACCTATAAATTTCTTTGAACCTAAATATGTGTCATCTGTAGCTTTTGCCCATGACCCCTAATTCAACAGAAACTCAAAGAAGGTTAAAGTCTAAATAATATACCACACTATGAGATAAAAAGAATAGAATGCACATGTACTTGCCTATGTAGCCACTTCAATATAGAATATGGCTCGGGCACTTCCAGAAGTGCTATCTCTGTTTCAGTCTTACATTAGAGATATAGTGTATTTTTCCATGTCTTGTAACAAGCACCCATTGTGATGGTTAATTTTACAGTCAACCCGACTGGGCTAAGGGATACCTCGATAGCTAGTAAAATATTATCTGGGTATATCCATAAAGGTGTTTCTGGCAGAGATTAGCTTTTGAATCAGTAGACTGAGTAAAGAAGATCCACCCTCACTAATGTGGGCAATTATCCAAGCTGTTGAGGGCCTGAACTGAACAAAAAGGCAGAGGAAAAGCGGACTCACTTTTCTTAAACTGCAATGTGCACTTTCTCCTGACTTCAGATAACAGAGCTTCTGGTTTTCTGGCCTTTGGTTCTAAAACTTAACATTAGTGGCCCTTTGGACTTGAAATGAACTATATCATCAGTTTTTCTGGTCTCCAGCTTGTAGAAGGCAGACTGTGAGAGTCCTCAGCTTCTATTACCCTGTGAACCTAATCATATATATCAAATATATCAAATCTCTCTTTCTCTTCTCTGTCTCTGTCTCTCTCTGTCTCTCTCTGTCTCTCTGTCTCTCTGTCTCTCTCTCTCTCTCCACACACACACGTGTGTGTGTGTGTGTGTGTGTGTGTGTGTGTGTATTGTTCTTTTTTTTTCCCCCTGGAGAACTAATACAACCATAAGTGGACTTGCTACAGTTTAAAAATATATATAGGAACCTGAGGTGGGAATGTGGTATGTAAAATAATCTAACAAAAAAGGTAAACATAAACCTTTCTGACAAAACTTTTTCAGGAAGCGAATACAAGTTGTTATCTTCTTATGCACTATAGTTTAGAGAACAGAATCTATATGATTACAATAGGCAATTTTGACAATGCATGTTGGAGTGGAATAAATGCCCTTAGCTCACATGGAACTGGGTATTAGCAAACTGAAAAAAAAAAAAAAGCCAAAATAAAAGAAATGCAGGTGAGAAAGCATGTGCATGAGAGAAAAACTAAAATTGCGCTGTAATTATTTTGCCAACATTAATACAATAAATCTTCAAGCGTGGATGTCAGAATGGTCAATTGAGTGTTTTGAGGCACAGAAAAACACAGATGAATAACAAGTTCAGTGAGACCAGAAGATCACTTAAGACAAACACAAATTATACTGATATATTTATGCTTTAGTTCATTCTAAATTAATACCCTTGGTTGTATTTACAAATCTAGATGAGTTTAGATAAATGTTGTAAACATTTTTCCTCAATAATAGCTTTATTGACTTACAGTTTACACACCATAAAAATCACCTTTAAACTGTACAATTCATTGTTTTTAGTACATTTACAGAGTTGTGCAAACATCACCATTCTGTAATTTTAGGATATTCTAATCACTAACCAAAATTATATACCCAAAGGAAAATACAGGCTTGTTAGCATTTGCCTCCCATCCCAATCCACCACTACTTCCCTAGCCCTAGAAAACCACTAACCAACTTTCTGTTTACATTTTATGTAAATAGAATCATACAATATATAATATTTGTGACTGGTTTCTTTCACTTACCTTAATGTTTTCGATGTTCATTCATGTTGTACCATGTATCAGTACTCCATTACTATTTTTTGCCTTGGTATACCACATTTGTTTATCCAGTCTTCAGTTGATAGATATTTGGATTGCTTCCACATTTTGGTTAACACAATAATTTTTCTATCAATATACATTCACATACAAGTTTTGTAGATGCAAGTTTTCAGTATGCAAACACACACACACACACACACACACACACACACACACACACACACACACATGCTTTTAGTGTCATAGCTGAGAGATAATTGCCTAAACAAGATCATGAAGACTTACTCCTATGTTTTCTTCTAAAATTTTTAGAGTTTTACCTCTTATATTTAGGTCTATGTTTCATTTCAGTTAATATTTATAAATGATATGAGGTAGGAGGTCAAATTCATTCATTTGCGTGTGGACATCCGGATATCTTTTTGCTATTCTCTCTTGGCTTTGGCCTTTGACAGTTTAACTACAACCTGCTGTGTATCTCTTTAAGTCCATTATTCCACTTAGAGTTAATTGAGTTACTTGGATGTATAGACTAATGTTTCTCCTCAAGTTTTGGAAGTTTTAGTTGTTTCTTCAAATCTTTTTCTGCCCCCTTTCTTTTTCTTCTTCTGAGACAACTATAATGTATCTATTACCAGATGGTTTGCCAGAGGTCTCCAAAGCTCTGTTCACTTTTGTTCTTTTTTTTCATTTTAGTTTTTAGCCTAAATAATCTCAATTGGCCTATCCTCAAGTTTGATGATTCTTCTACCTGCTCAAACAGATTTTTACTTCCTCTAGAGAAATGTTCACTTCCATTATGTTCGCTTCCAGAATTTATATGTGAATCTTTAAAGATTTCTATCCCTTTTTTGATATCTCTATTTAGCATTTTTCTTATACTATTTTTAATGTTTAGACATTATTACCTTTCTGTTTTTTAAAACATATTTATAATAGCTGATTTAATGCCTTTGTCTAATAAGTTCAACATCTGGGCTACTTTAGGGAGAAATTCTATCGACCAATTTTTTCCCCTGTTTATTGGCCATATTTTTCTGCTTTGTGTCTTTGTAGATTTTATTGAAAACTGAACATTTTAAGCAATGTAATGTGGTGACCCTGAAAATCAGATTTTTCCTCCTTCCCAGGGTTTGTTTTATTGCTGTTTGTTGTTGTTGTTGTTGTTGCTGCTGCTGCTGCTGCTAATATTTCTTATTCTTTAGTGACAATCCTGAGATAATTCTATAAAGTTTGTATTCTTTGTCATATGTGGTCACTGAAGTCTCTGCTTGGTTTTTTAAGTCATCTGTTAATGACTGACAGAGATTTCTTTAAATGCCTTAAACCAATAAATTTCTCAGTTTTTACTTTAAAGCTTAAAGTGTTAGTGTTAGGATATGTCTTTAACCTCCCAGTTTTTGACAATTCTATCTTAATTTTTATTTCCTGTTTGCGCAGAGTTTCAAGGTGAGCCAGACTAGAGATTTGGGCCAAATCGGGTATTTCTTAGGCAGCTTTGTGTATGAGAACAACCTACTAGATCACCCAGAAATATATATGTCAGAGCTTTTTAAAACCTCCTTTGTATATCTAATTTCTAAAATTTTTCATTTGAGATCTTTGCCAGTCTCTTGTTACATCCAGATAGTATTACAACTCAGGCAATTGTGATATTAAATAAGGCCACTAATTGGTTTTTAAAAACCTTGAAGATAGAACTTTTCTCATAAGCGAGTGCTGCCTTAGGTCAAATAAAGGCAAGTCCTATGAATTGTGTTTTCCAGGGACCTGTCAAATGAGTTAAATAATGATGTTTTGGAATGGGACTTTCCAAGAGCTCCAAAACTGTTTGCTCCTCCAGTGGCTGCTATGCTCCTGGTTTTCACAGTTACTGTGATTGTGAGATTCTTTTCAAGGCCTCTGTGGACCTGGGGAACAGAGAATGGGGATAGAGTAAATTAAAATACTACAAAGCACACCATTTGTACCAAGATTCAGCCATTAAAAAAATAATAATAATAAATGCTTTCTTAGATGGTTACAAGTGTTTGCTTAAGTTATAGAGAGAGCTCTGAAATAGTTGATTTTGGAAATTTATGCCATTATTCTCATTGCTTTCATGGACATGTGGATTTTTTATTGTTATTACTCCAGCATTTCAGAAATGCTTATTTGATCACCTTGAAAAACAGTGCTTAGGAACTAATTTCTAGAAATAGATTTTTCAAATGGAATTAAAGATCTAAGCAATTGTTGAATACTCTAATGCAGCTGAAGTGGAAGAAACACAAAAGCATCAAGACAAGTGCCCTGTGCTATCTTTCTATCCATTTTGCATCCTTTTTCTCCCACAACTGTGGGGAAAACCTATCCCTTACCAAAAAAAAAAAATCTGAACTACTTGACCTTTTCTCTGTCTATCAGTAACAAGTTTACTCTTCCCAGTCATTCTGTTTCCGTTTTCTTTGACACTAGTTGGTTTGTTTTTTAAAATGCAACTGGAAAAGTAAATTCTATTAAATATTTTGGCCTTAGTAAAAATCAAAAACATACCTCTACATGATCTAGGTAAACATGTGATTTGTGTCCAAGCTTCATTAAATTAGGTGTTGGTTTGCCTTCTGTTGTCTCCTTTTTGGAATGTCTTCTATTGAGAAGAGTGATGTCTTAGACAAAAAATCATGTTAATTCCTGAACAGGTGAAGGAATTTTTCAAGAAAGTCTTTCTTAACCACAGACTCACAATATATAATAGCAGCCTGATAGCTATTGTCTTTGCTTGACTTCATTGTTTGTTATAGCCTTTATCATCATGACACATTACTCGTTTATTTATTGCTTGTCTTTCTCCACCAGAATGTGACATCCACAAGCAGAGAGATTTTTTTCTTGTTGCTTTATTTATAGTGAGTAGGGGAGTGCACAAATTTGGCCCTTTGATACATATTTATGGAATAAAAGTTATTAAAATATTATTTACTTGTCAGACATGACTGAACTATGGATACTCTTAAACATGAATCATATTTAGTATGGGTGGAAGTTTACCAAATCTATAGAAAAAAAGAGAACATGCACTGGATTGAAAGGAGTTGATATTTTAAAAGAAAATTTCCTTATAAGGACTTGACATTTTATAAAATGTTACAGATTGTTGAATCTATCCAAAACAAATGCAATTTATCAAAATTGTGTATACAAATATCTGTATTTTTAGATATGCATAATGTCTATGCTTGCAGGTATAACAGTTTTTGGTTTTCCTCTTAAACCTTCGAGTATAGAATGTTATATGGCACCTATAAAATAGAAATCTATTTAGAGACATATATTTCCCAAACTCAGTCTCTTTCCAATATTTGTAATCAAGAAAAATTAGATCGACCAAAATCCAAGCTTATCATCAGCCCTTGCCATGTGGATTCCTTGATTGATTTAACTAATGTGTGAATTCAGGGAAATAAACAGAAAGAACTGCTGTAAAGTATGCTAAGGAGTGAATTTTCTTTTGTTCAAAGAAGAGAATTAATTGTAAAAGAAATCTGTCATTGTTTTTCCTTCAGAACAACAACAAAAAAGGCAAGTTTTATTTTATTTAATTTCCTCAGATAGTAGTGACCAGGAAGCAGCAAAAATAAAAAGGAGTTATGGGAAAAGTTATTTTTTAAAAAAAGTTTTACCATTACTATCTTGTGCCCAGATAAAATAGTATGGGACAACTCCAGGTAGCTAATGGTTGACCTGTGTACAGAGATAGAATTAATGAGTCCTCCTTTATTACTGTCCAGTGTTTTGTTGTTGATAAGACTCCTATGCCTTTTAAGGGTCAAAAAGGAAGCTGCTTTTGATGAAAGTCTTTATTTTGGCTACTTAAAACAATAAGCCAAACAATTAAAATACAATCTTCTGACGGCTTTTTCAAATAACTCAAACAATGTCAACTAGACTGTATTGTTTCCTTCAGGTTTAATGCCTTGATACATTTCCCCCACCCCCCCCCCCTGGAAAGAAGCAATATGTAGTCGTTAAGGGCACATATTTGGGTCTCTCAGAAACCTGGATTAAAATTCCAAGTATATCACTGATGAAATGTCAAATTATTTAACCTTAGTAAGCTCTAGTGTTCCAAGTTGTTGGTGTGTCTGCTATTATCATTAGTCCTTGCTTTTCAATCTCTCAACTACTAACTTAGATAAAGCTCTTTGTTATCTCGTGAAAAACAATTGAAATAACTGCCTAGCTAGTATTCCTACCTTCACTTTTTCTCCTGTCTCCCCTCTTCTCCTTTACATTTACATTCTGTAAGAGCATAATTTCAGGAAGAACATTGGGAAAGAGAGAAACAAAGGCATAAGATCAGAAGGAGCCAGAGGGAGATTTAAAAAAAAAAAAAAGAATGATATGTAGCATGTAGTAAGCGCTCACTCTGTGACAGGAACTTTTAAAATACCCTCCAGGTACTTATAAATTTATTTTTCACAATAGTCCAATGAGACAAGATATCAATTTTATCTCTCAGTTGAGCAAACTGAGGCACAAATGAATTAAGTAAATTATTTGTGTAGCTGATCAGAGTTAATATTCAAAATATATAATAGCAACATGGGCACTAACAATCAGAACAAAGAAAGAACCATCCCGATGTATATCAATCAACACTCAGCCCTGAACTAATATATGGCAGAGTTGGATTCAAACCCATGCACTTTAGATTCAGAGACCTGCTCTTAATCATTTGTTAGAAATGAGAACATCAATGACAGGAAAATCACCCTGTAGTTAATGAGGCAGGTCAGTTTTCTTCTTGGGGATCAGAATCTCTCAAATTATGTAGCTATTTTAAAGGGTCACATAGTAAAGACATAGGGAGATTAATTCTTAATAATTTTAATGAAAACCACTATGCATGTACTGAAAATAGCATGTACTTCTAAACAACTAAGCAATTTTCAACCCACACATAAATCTGTCTTTCAAACGTTTCTTATAATTTTTACAGAAATGCAGTAGGAAGATGAAAAATGCACCTTGTAATTTAGTAACATTAGCATCAATATATACAACAACAAATCTTGACAATTAAAGAGCTTTCTGGAACACAGACTTTCTGACTTTTTGTTTTTGGCTTTTGTCAGACAGTATAAAAGGATATATAGATTAAAGGTATAATTGAAAAGATACATTTTTGCAATCATTGCCACTTTCTGTGCTATTAATGTTTGTAGCACAGCAATTAATGTTTGTAGTTCTATAACATTTGTAGAAAGAAGCGTATTTTCAAGTTATAGAACAGGTCAAGTGTAGGATTAGAAACTTATTATTTTTGACATACGCTATATTTTTTTCTAGAAATTAAGGTATTTAAGACAGGACCTGATGTATATACATAATAAACAAGACACATCAATTGCATATACACACAAGCTTAACTAATGTTAAATAGGACTAACATACACTCAAATAAGAATCACTTCTTAAACTTTTGAGACTGGGTAGGGCAGGTTAGAAAGTGACATTAAGAGAAAATAGCATTGGTGAAAAACCATTGTGAGCATATTGAGAGCAACAAACAAGTCCTCAGACATGAGTCAATTGTCAGCTACCACATTATTTTTGAGGTTATCGGCTCCCCAAAGACAGTCAACATTTATTTAACCAAGTCATACAAATGTCCAACAGGCATATATGAAAAGATGCTTAATGTCACAAATTATCAGGGAAAAGCAAATCAAAACTACAGTGAGATACTATCTCACACCAGTTAGAATGGCTATTATTTTAAAAAAGGGTAAAATATAACAGATATTAAAAATATGTGAAGAAATTAGAATCTTTGGACACTGTTGGTGAAAGAGCAAAATGGTGTAGCCACTATGGAAAGCTGTATGGAGGTTCTTCATAAAATTAAAAATAGAATTGCTGTATGATTCAGCAATTCTACTTCTGGGTATTTATCCAAAAGAATTGAAATCAGAATCTCAGATAAATTAGCACTCCCATGATCATTGCAGCGTTGTTTCTAATAGCCAATATGTGGAAACGACCTAATGGTTAATTAGTGGATGAATGGGTAAAGAAAATGTGATATATTCAACTATAGAATATTACTTGGATTTTTGAAAAGAAGGAAATCTTGCAATATGCAACAACATAGTGAACCTTGAGGACATTATGCTAAGTGAAATAAGCCAGTAACAGAAGGACAAATACAGCATGATTCTAATTATATGTGCTATCTAAAATAGTGAAATCACAGCAGCTGAGAGTAGGATAGCTGTTACCAGTGATAGGGAGGGAGAAGGAAATAAAAAGTTGCTAATTAATGGGTATTAAGTTTCAAATATGCAAGATGAATAAGTTCTAGCGATCTGCACAAAATTATGCGTGTAATTATCAATACTTAAAGATCTGTTATGAGAGTAGTTTTCATGTTATGTGTTCTTACTATAATGGAGTTAAAAATTTAAAAAGCAAAGAGGGAGTGAGGATGGCAAAATTGAAAATCAGGAAAACATTAGGATATGGAGATAGTCTATACTCAGCTGTACTATTATCAAAAAATTGCTTACTCTTTGCTTTCCCTGTCTCAACCTTCAAGCCAGAACTTCTGCCCAAGTCACAGGTCATAGAAAAATAAAATTGTTAATGTATAACTAAGATTGCTAAAGGCAGTTGATAAGATAACACTGAGCCTTTTTTTAGGAGAAATTGCTACTGCCCTCGAACATTCAGTAGTGTAATTAGCTTTAATTCTTAGTTGTGTTATATATCAGATACAATTTTAAGATAAGCAATATCATCCACATCATTAATGCTATAACCTTAGAATAATTTAAAATGCTTTCATGAACATCATTTTATCTAAATACTAACCACTGTGGAGTAGAGTTATTTCTGATTTACAGATAAAGATAAGGAAGCATATATAGGCTAAATCAACTGGCCAAAAACAACATAGGATCTAAAACGTCTTTTAGCAGTAATTTTAAGCACTTTCTGCTAATATATGTTGTCTTCTGTCAGTGCCTTTTCTCATATCCATTCCAATTAGACTCTTCTCTTCCTACCTGCAATTCAATCTCTTTATGTTAGGCCCCAGCTGCCAAGAACCAACTTGGTCCTTTACATTCAAACTCAATGGAGTTCTACTATCCAGGTTCTCCTCTACTCTTGCTCCATATAGCTTGGCCTTAATGCCCTAACTTATGATGTCACTGCTCTCTGCTACATAAAAATATGATATAAGAAAATATCCATGAATTTTGAGAAGATATGGCCTTATATATTTTTCATTTCAGAGTTCACACTAGCATTTTAAGAACATTCTACAAACAAAAAGACAACATATAGAATTAAATTAACTTTTAAAATATGGTCAACTTTTTGGTTAAAACAACATTTCCTATGCCTAGCTGAACTTCAGCATTATTAGGAATGCCATTTATTTATTTATTTAGCCATAATAATAGAGGTCATAATACTCTTAGAATTTAAAGAGTGTAATGCTATATTAGTTTTTTGACATTCAGTCTTCTTGTTGTATAACGAACATAATCAAGAGCCATATTTACTCTAACTAATTTCTTGGATGGTTTCCTATTCTAGTCTGGGTCTACATCACAGCCTCTCTGCCCCAAATATCTTACTACAGCCACCACCAGCACAGAAATAGTCAGATAATCAAGATTGTGGCTCAAAGACCTGCTAAATACTATGAATCCAACTGCATCACAAGTGAAGAGGAAATAAGTAGGATGATAAACAGTTTGAAGGTATGCAGAATGGGAGAAAAAAGAAAACCCAAGAAAGAAATTTTTGTAACTCTAAATATGTTTTCTCATAGAAGAAAGAAATGGGCTCTGAAGGCTATTCCAGTAGAGTTTCAAAAAAAATCTGAATAATGCTTAATTTTTTAGATTAAAGTTATAGCTTCCTCAAATTATAAAATTTGTGAAATCTTAGAGTTTTGAGGTTGGAGAATACCTTAATATGTATATTGTCCAACCATTCAATATAAGAATCTGTAATAATCTGCAATTTATGATGATTGAGTCTACTTAAGACTGTGATAGGCTTTGGACTTGACTCTCTAAGATATCCACCAACTTCCCTTAGTTCTGACACCTGACACTAAAAGAATAAACCAAATCCCTCGATCACATATCAGCATTTCAAATGATTTGAGGCAATTATTATTTTCCTCTTACAAATTTAAAGTTGATCATTTTTCTTCCACCATTACACTCTTTGCAGTTACCTCCCCCATTTGGATATATAAAGTTTGAAATATTTAGGTAAAAAGCTAAACAACAAAAAACTCTTTTCTCTGAAATCGGTCATGTTAATTTTTTAAAATTTCCTGATGAAAGAAATCAACAAAGATTACTTTTGGCAATTATAATATAATGTTTTCAACAGCATAGGAAAACTTGATTTTATGGACTAAGATTTAACTCCTAATCTGTTCAGTACTCTGAGAATACTATATTCTATGAGAGAAAAAAAAAGGATCGATGAGTCAGAAAATTCTAAGTAAACATTGATTTACACCTTTTAATAACAGATATGTTTTGTGGGATAAAACTGCCAGCATGGAAGAGGTGATAACTCAAAACAAACAAAGAAACAAACAAAAAAGGAAGCAAGTTGATTTCTAATTTGACCTTGCCACAGGGAACTTTACAACTACATGAAAATTGCCAGTTGAGGAACTTCTATAACTATAGTTTAAAAGGCAAGTCTTTTGTGGAAACATTTTTGTTACTATGGAAGAATTCAGAATCTCTTTTGGTTGTGAAAGTGTAAATATAATCGAAGTTGGCAGCCAATACCTTGAAGAGAGCATATAACAGAACATTTTTATCCTATGGCTCAGTAAATGATGACCTTGAAGAATCCCTTTGAGTGAGGAGATCGTATGGAAGAGGGGGGCAAAATCTATCTGTCAAAAGGTCCTTGACACCCTCTGGGTTCTTTCTTTCTTTCTTTCTTTCTTTTTTTTAAATCATTATCTTGTCATTTTTGAGGAGAGCAGTGAGAATATGCTCTACTTGCTTACTGAGCAGATTCACTAGCTGCTTCCTGCAGGCTAGAATCTCAGTCTGTCTTAGTTCACATTGGCCTGGCTGTGCTTTTGTCAATGCATTCTTGACAATTTAAAAATTCACAAGTGGTTTAAACACTTCAGTATGTATATACAAGACATAGTGGTTCTACAGGTATTCCATGAGGATGATGAGACATCCTTGTCATGCTTACTCATTGGTTTTTGTTCAATGTTTCAGAGTTCTTTATTGTAGTGGACATAGTAACATAGTAAAATACTTACAACAATGAAGTGTTATGTAGAAATATTTTCTAGCTCTTCTAGTCTGTAAAGGTTAATGTGCCTATTAACACATAAAAGTATATTAACATAAAATAATTGATAAATTGGATAAAGGGCATTTTAGCATCATTTTTTACCTCAAAGTCACAATTACACAATTACATATGGCTTCTTAATGACCTACTTATTTTATCTTATTCATAAAGTCAAAATTTCACCTCTGAGAACAGGAATTAGTCTGTGTTATTTAAATCTAAACTTGATTAACATTGTGTTATGTTGCTCAGGTAATTCTGCCATAATGAGGAATTGGACAAAGTGATTAGTATAAAGATAACAAATACATATTCAAAATTAACATATTACATAATACAATACATTGATTGAGAGCTCATGATGTACTAAGTATTACATGATTAATAAGCATTTTTTCTCCAGGTTACTTTTTAGGAAAAATTGTAGGTGGAGAGAATTTTTATTAACAAATGCCTTTCCAACAAGCCAAATTGTATCAGTTTCAGATATTAATTTGGAATTCTACTTTATGAAAATATTTTACTTAATCTGACATGGCACCTCCCTTCCTGTAAGCTTCTCCAAAGACAAATAACTGAGAAGTAGAAGTTGTTCTCAGCATTGCAACTTTAGTTAGAATTCTTAGACATGAGCAGTCACTTTAGAGGGCTATGCTTCTCTATCTATAAGAACTTTGAAGTCATATAGGCATCCCATCACAACCCCAGAACACCCTCATCTATGTCCCCAAATTATCTTTTTCAACACTCTGTTTAAAAAAGTAGTGATTTATAGTGTGACTGAAATATTTTAGCCAACCAGGTAATCCCATGAACAAAAATAGTATTCAATATGTTAAAATGATATAGGCTTTTAAAAAAGGATTAATGAAACATTTTAGATCATTTGAAATAGCAGTTTATCATTTTAAATGTTTAAATTAAAAACTGTTATTTGATTGCTTCAAATGAAAAAAATTTTAAATGTTTGTGTTTTCTCCAAATGTAAGAAAACATCTGTTATTATCTGCCTCTAGTATCCTTCCTGGGATTTTCAAAATTGAATATTAAGAAGAAATTGCAATTTAATTCTTTGAGTCCTACTGATTATCAGTTTATCTGATAACTGAAAAAAAAAGAGATTTGAAATTTGAGTTTCTCAGATGATTATAACCATAGAAACATGGAAACAGACACTAATAGATTTTATCTAAAGATTTCGGATAGTCTGAATGGTTGATAAGAATGACAAAAATCCCAGATAATCAAGAGGAAAGAAAAAAATTGTGTCCTGCTACATGAAAGGTAGTATATTATCTCTGTATCATCTGTAAATTGATCAATTAGATTCAATTCCAACATTAGAAAACCAAAATATTAGTTATATACCATAAAGTTCAAGCTCCTTGTTCTTCCACAAACTAGTGATACTACTTTTTACTTTATTCTTCTATTAAATCTATCCTAGATTCCACCCAAAATTGTTTTCCCTCTGCACAAAATTCCGTCAATATCCATTCATCTTTCAAGAAGTTTAACCATCTGTCACAATTTACCTGAGACTGTCCCAGTTTGACTGAGACTCTCCTGGTTTTAGCACTGAAAGTCCTACATCCCTGGAAAACTCTTAGTCACTGAAGACTAGGATAGTTCACTCTACCTACAAGACCAAGCCTAATGATGGCCTTTACTTCTCCTTCACTTTATCAACCCACTCACTTACACACAAACTAGAACCTGTCAATCTTTAAAACTACTTCATCACTGAAAGCTTAAAATCCACTATCTGATTCCTCATTTAAAAACATATACTAAAAAAAAAAAATTTTAAATAAAAATACACCGTAACTTACACACTTCTTTACACTAAAAAAAATCTCATATCGGTTGACTCCTTCCTTGTACTAGATATTTTCTGTACTCCACACAAATCTACAGTTGGCTCTTCTGCAACTTGGTCTCTTTCCCAGGAGACACATTGATGTACTATCTTAACCAGTATCCCTTGCAATTCTGGTTTTCAGATGGGTTCAGCCAATGAGGCTTGAGCACGATATCAGAGGGTGGGAGGAGAATGATGTTAAGGAATATACTGTCTGTCTCCTTCCACTACCAAAGGCCACATTCCATTTTCAGAGGACTTCTCAAATAGTATAACTTTCTCATTATACACTATCTTGCTGCCTCTCCTTCTCACTCTCCCTGTTTGTTCCCTTTCCCACTCTCCACTCTTCTTCGGCCTTTCAAGTCCTGACATTGATAGTCCTTAGGAGCTTTGACATGCTTTCTCATGTCTCAGTAAAGCATTACCATGATTTATTGATTGCCCAGATAGTGTATATAAACTCTTACCTTTTTAAAAAATACCATCTATTTTCTACTATACTATGACTGATACAACCATTTTCTCCAAATCTAACAATCCTATTAGCTGTACTTCCTTCCAAATCCAATTCACTTTGAAAATTCATTATTTCATTCTCTGTTTCACCAGCATTCTTAACTGTCTCACTTCCTAGTACTTGTGGTTGTGTCCATTCAGCAATTTCTCTAAACTCGTGTAAAACCAATCATTTATTGTTACCCTAGTGATTGAATACAGCTGGTCACATATTCAAGCAAATTGGTAACTCTTCAAGTAAAGACACGTGTCAGCAATCTTTGGGCTGGAGTACCTGAGAAGAAGAGAGAAATAGGCAGGATAGCCTTCCCTCTGCCTTGCTCCTCCCAGAATAAAACTGAAACCAACAAACAGTAATAAGCAGGAAACCATCATAAAACCTATCTATTAAAAACATGAGCAATATCATGGATGACCTCTTTCTTATTCATTATAACAGACTTATAACCACTATGTAAGGAAAGAAAAGATATTTTAAACATTAAGTTTTGGCTGCTTAAATATCATCTCCTTGAGGTCAGGGAGGTCCTACGGCAGAAGTGTTGTGGAATTTGATAGTGAAAAAGAGAAAAGTAGTAGGAAGAAGAGGCAGATAGAGCCTGGATGAATTAATCACAATCTGCATCACCTTCTAACCCCAGAACATATTTATATTCTTAAAATAATTGATAAATCAGAGAAGAAAGAAGGAAAAAGAGATACTAATGGATGACACTAGTTTAACTTATTCCAAAAAGATCATAAAAAGCTTACAAAAGCTATTTCTTCAAGCAACTATAGAGAAACTGCTAACTCTCAAATTAGAATAGTCAAACCACAAATAGTTCAATGGAAACCATCTCTTCTGCTGATCCAAGCCTGTCATTGAACAAAGGCACTCACATTCATAGTCCTTTAGAGATTTCACTAGGAGTGACAGCATTTATTAAAAAGGAAGATAGTTTATCACTCTCTGGAACTGTGATTTGGTCTCCATATGAGTAACATGAGATGTTCATTTTGTTTTTCTTAGCTAACACAGGAAGGAATACACTTAAGTCATTTCATTTATTAAGAGTAAAACAAAAGTTTAAGGAACCAAGAATCCCAGGAACTACATTTACTGTAAATCTTTTTCATGTGGTTCTTATTTCTACTTCACCAATGAAAGGCCCTTATTGGAAAGACAGGCCATTATCTTATGCCATCTATTTGGTCAGACAGGTGGGCTTTGACAGATGAGAAGTTTTGCTAAAGCCTGCAGGTGTTATGCCACGAATCACCTGTCTTAATGTTAAACATGGCAGCACCCACTCTAGGTGGTTTTTCTGAATTTCTGAAGCTATGTAACAGGAGTGACTTCTAATCCACACAAAAAAAACACACACACACACACACAAACACACACAACACAAAAAACTACATAAGAACCTGAGAGCTAGTGGTAGCCTTTCCTGACCTTTACTCCTCCAGCTTTTGCAATGATTTTTAAAACAGTCCCGGTATCAAAATCCTTTCTTCTCAAAGTACTTACAGTAGTTTGTTTTCCTGACCACATTTTGAAAGAGTTCAGTTTCCTTCACATGATCACACAGCTAACCAAATTCTTCTTTATTCTATAGAACAAACTTATACTACAGAACAGAGTTATATAAATGTCTAGCCACTATGCTGTACACTGAAAACTAATATAATATTGAATGTCAACTATAATTGAGAAACAAATAAATAAATAAATAATAAAACCATTTACATGCACAAGTAAAAAAAAATTCAGTAGATATAAGCAGGTGAATTAGAGAGTTCGAAATAGCTGTTTAAAGTAAGCCAGTCCAGTACACACACACACACACACACACACACACACACACCAGAAAATTCCAATCATCAGCTCTTCCTAGGCAAGTGTCTGGATTTATAGGAAACAACATACAACTCTTTTTGGTGAGGTACTAAGAAATTTGGTTCCTGGAGCAAGCAGAAGTAAATACCAAAGGATACCATTTTTTTCCTCACCAAAGCTCTCTGCAAGCTAAACTGTTGTGTTTTCTTGAAGAGATCATTTTTGCATGTTCTCTATTGCAGGCTGGTTTCCAAGAATCAAACATAGAGAAAAAATCTGGCATGAGGGATGACTGTTAGAACACGTGGAAAAAGAAGAAAGGAAGATTGGGCAGAGTGAGCAATTGAACAGCATGTAGTTCCAACAAAGCCTTACTTAGCTAACCCCAGGCAGAGCTCTGGAGCACATATGGCTTATTCCTCAGTGAACCAAAATGGCCAAGTCTTTATATGCCCCCATATATGATTAGTCATTCAATGTGAACTCTCCTGGGAAAGCTATCCCTTGGGCAAGGCAGCTCTCTACAGCTCAGACAAACATTAAAGAGCAAACTGTTGGAGCCTGACTGCTGACAGCTAGAACAAGTCCTGTATTAAAGGAGATCTGGCCAGTGACTTTCTATTTGACCACAGTCCTTTCATGTACTAATCATAGTTGTTGCTCAATGGAAATTAGAATTCAGAGGCAGAGACTTCTAGTTATTTTTTACCTTCAAGTTCAGAATAATTTAATTTATCTGGTTTGGTTCTAAATGAAAAATAAGGATATCCAACCTCAGTCTACAGGGTGTTTAAATTTTCAGTGTCACTCCCTTTATAATTTGGGCATAAAATTAATTTAAATATTATTACATTCAAACCAAATAGAGCTTTTAGTGTACCTATGACATTTGAAAACAAGTTTAATTTTACTATATAGCTTCTCTCAACCAACTCTTGGCTTCATATGTTTCATTGAATCTACTCTTGGCTTTAAAACCTAGATTTGATTTATCAGGCCTGTCAAATCTAAGATACATCTCTTTTTAAAAATGTTTCTGTCTTGAATGATGTGTGGAGCATGATTTACTGGGTAATGTCATCAGCATTAGCCATTGTTGAGACTAACTCTGCAAAATGTTGTGTACTGAGAGTTAGGCAGATCCAGCTTGTCCACTTTAAAATGCTGGCAGAGCATGGGGAGCCTTTGCTCACTGGCCCTCAGTAATTGTACAGCCAACAGTGGTCTGTAAGGTCATCCACTGAAAAGAACTAGAAAGCATCCTTTTAACAGTCTTTTTGTGAGAGTATATTTTGATCAAGTGGTTTCAACATAAAACGGGTTTGTGTATGAGTTGAACAAGATGGCTAGGTCTCCTGCCCTATTAAGTTTTTATATTGGTCAAAAATTATATCTTTTTGGTCATTGTCTCCATTTCTTTTTTTTTTTTTTAATTCAAAACTCTACTTTGAAACATTCCCATTTGAATGAGAGTTATTTCTAACTTTTAAATATCATCTTTAAGTGCACAGCATTAGTGTGCCAATTGTAACTTTGTGCATTTTATTTATTTTCATTTTTGGCAATTCCATTCTAATTATCCTTACTTGGTTGGAACTTGAAACTAAATAACTTGTAACCCAGGGTCCAAATAATATCTTATTGAGTAGAGAGTAACTATCTGGGGGAGCTCCCCAGCACCTATAGTCACCCCATATGATATGGAGCTTTATATCAGAAAACAAGACTCTCTATGATTCTTCTCTAAAATCTCTGGCCCAATTCAATCTTTGCATTTTGGATGTAATATGATTGAAACATTAGAAGGCTGGAAGATACTACCATTTTTTTAAATCAAATCTAAGATGCCATTGACTGTAACATAAAAACTAATTTCAGAGATGTTAATATGTAAAAAACTGATGAAATATAGTATATAGTACATGTGTTGCCCCCTAAGCATCATATTTTCCTCAATAAGTTTCAATTAATGAAGTTCTTTCAAGGAGTTTTATATGTACAATTTCTGATTTATTGCTGCATGTAGTAAACTCCTACAAAGGTAGAGCCAATTAAGAGAGGTCCTGCAGTGATAAATGTATGAGTAAGTATACCATGGCCCACAGAATCTAGAGTCAGCTGACCTAGAGTAATACTAATTATTAAAACACAGTTATACAAATTCACATTAGAGGGCAACATAAGCAGATGTCATTCATCGAATGAAGCAACTATATTGATTCTGGTGGTAGCAACAGAATACAGTTAGACAAAATCTAAGGCTGTACGTGTAAATGTCCAAAGATTTCAGAAAAGAAGTACTGACTTTTAGTACTAAGGAGAGCTTCAAAGAAGTTATTGTTTTCATAAAAAGATCAACTCACCATCTCAAAAATAGAGAAGGAGGGGGAAGGGAAGGGAGAAGGAGAGGAAAAGGGGAGGAAGGGGAAGGGGAAGAGAAAATGGAAGGGAAAGGGAAGAGGAGATAAGATACATTTTACATTGGGTATTTGATGCACCCAAAGTAGAACCATGTTGTTTTTAATGACCCATAACTACTTTCAGTAAACATTAGCTTTCTAGGGAATATAAATGCTTCCTTATCTTCCACCCTAGAGTATTTAGTATACATGTGTAGAAATAAATACATGTTGTTCATTCAGGACTTCTTTCGTAAAAATCAAGATTCTCAGAGACTCTTTGGATGGGACTCTGGAAAAGGAATAGTTCTGACTTCCTAGAATGAGGCCCCATTTCTTCCATATCAGAGTCCTTACCACAAGTGAGGAAGTTGTCCTCCGGGACAGGGCCAGTGGTCCTTGTCATAAAAATCCTAGAAATCATTTTTTTGAAGTATACATGTAAGAAGATACACCAATGTCTATGGCTTATTGTTGAGTCATTCCATGGTTTAGAATCATGAACAAATGTAAAGAAAAAGAAACATTTTCATCATATATATCAGGAATGTTACCAAGAGTCATAAAAACATCTCTGTCTCCAATTACTGGGAACCATTTAAGCAATGACTGTGCATCTAGACAAAAATGCTTTAACCTTATTACAATTTAAGAAAAACCCAAAATTCTGCAATAACAAAGTAGATATCCTATCACAATCAGTTATATTTACTTATTACTACCTAATGAAAAGGAAATGCTTTAAGTAAATTACACAAAGTATATTATTTTACTTTAAATAAGATTGGAAGAGAAAAATACAAAAAAAAAAATACCAACATAACAATTGAGAAAAAAATAGAAAAGGTTACAGTATAAGATAGATATATAGTTAAATCTCCTTCCATGAACAAGTGAAATCTTTTTTTTACTTTCTTTGATAATGGTATAAGCCTAAAATCATTCCAGAAATCACTGAAGAGAAAAAGTTATGAGAGTGCAATATCTTGGAAGCTGTTTGTATATTAAATGAAATGAGGAACAATGACTTTGGAGAATCACTTTTGGTGACCTCTACAGAAGTAGTTCATGTCTACAGTAGTAATCTTGGCTCATGTTTTCATACTGTCTTCTAGAAGTGTCATGCCATGGAGATGAGTAAAGAAATACAAAAAATATACAGTCTTTAAAAAGAAGAACTAAAAGAGAAAATATAATTTTCACTGTTTTTAAATGTATCCCTTCTCATAGAATCCCTCACCTTCTGTTTGATTTTTTCCCCAATATATCCATATAAATAGGAAAAGTGAGTTATGTTTTTCTATCTTCCTACTGTTTCTATTAATATTTTCTGCACGGTACTTACCAATTTAATATTGCTATTTTATCTCTGAGCATATGAAAGAACAAACAAAATATCACAACACATTATTTTAAGGCCAACACTTAAAGGGCTATAAATGCATCACTTGTGACAAAGGAGGGAAATTGCCAAAACTGTTCATATTTACTCTGCTCCTTTTCTGTTGTAAGTATGTCTGAAAATCTTTGTAAAAGAAGTTCAAATAGTTACTCATAAGGTTTTTTTTAAATAAAACATCTTCATTATGTAATATTTGCTCTTAGTGAGAAATCAATGCCAGGTTTAACAACTGGATGCATTTTCCAGAGTTACTGAAACACAATTTGATCCACTAGGCTGTAAATCTTCCTATGACAGGGATTCTATTTAATTTAAACCAATATTTAAACAAATATATCCCTCTCTCTATGAGAGTTTATCAATATAAAGTGAACTCAAAGACTTATAGAGAAGAAAATATTGGTCAATCATAATGATGATGGCAACAATGTCATTATTCAAAAACAGTACATTTTTATATTTATTTTCTAAATGAAGCTCTTTATTAAGATTATTTTGCATCAGTTATGTATTCTCCTCTTTCTTATTCTTGAAGCTATTTACATTAAATGCAAAAAAAAAAAAAACCTGTATATCTGTTACCTATGCTAACCCATCTAATTACCATTCATAAACATAAGCAAACAACTAAGTATCACTAGACGTGATTTTGGAAACTCCTTATGCTGAAAAATAGATCTTAACATGAGTAAACACAAGAACATACTCTAAATCAAAATATCATTTGAAGAATAAAATCAAACTTTAAAAAAATTCTGAGTGAATTGCTTACCATAAACCTTAGCTTGTTGACATGGTAACCAGGACTCTATGTCTGTTCTGGCCAGCTTAATCTCCTAACCCATAGCTACATATGTACATTCATCTTCATCATATTAGCCAGCCTGGTGTCCAGGCAAGCTCTACTGCTTCAAATGTCATCTAGCCAAGTAACAACACAATTGTGGCTTCAGGGAGGTGACTTCTTTACCACCTTCAGTGAGATGGGTTATGGGGAGCTTATCTCTTATCTCCAAAGTAGTGTTTGTAGGCTTGAAACCACATTTTTCGATGAAGTTTGTGTTGACACTTACCACTGGCTCTTCCATCATTAGTAGCACATCATTTTCAAGAAAAGTTCTGCCAATAATTATTTGCAAGTGCACTGTACCATTAGCAAGAAAATCATTGACTTAGACTCAGACAGAATTTATAAATTGGCTAATAAGTTCACAGGTCTTTTAAAAAATTTTTTCTATATCTTTTTTGGGAGAATGGGTTTGAGATTTATCTCTTGCTTATGGAAAGTTTCTGTGTAATAAGATAAGAAGTCCAAGTTCACAATTTTCATTTTTTTAGACTTCATAATTATAACTAAATTCCATGTCCCTATAACTCCATCCTCAAAACCCATAATACCCTGGGTCACTGAGATTGTGCCTTCCTATTAGAAACACATACACACACACACACACATTTCTAATTATATATATTTCTAATTATATATTTATCTAATTATAGACATATTTCCTCAGTGTTAAGTGCCAAAACTACACTAATCTTAAACTTTTATAAGATGTAGTATTCCATAACTGTCTCCTTCATATTTTAAAATGACTTGAATATAGATCTGCCAGAACTTCAGACTAACAGTAAGCGTTTTCCACGTATCTAGTTTTCCCTGCCCACATAAGCCCCTGTCATCTCTGCTTAGAAACCTCACAATAAACAGCTTTGTGTAGGAGAGGTTTGTGGAGCTAGTGAACCAGATGGCATAATATTACCATCACCATGATAAGTACATGGATTAGGAGATGAAATATAACTCATGCCATATTGTGTATCATGGTTGTGGCTCCTAAAAATGTTTATTCTGCCCTTCCCAACATCAAATAAAGGCGTATCATCCAATGTGTAGATTGATAGCACAGAGTCTAGAGTTCAATATTTACTTAAGCAATATTCAATAAATACTTATTGATACATTAATAAATTAATAGTTAGACAGCAAAAAGACAAAATTATGTAAATTATTAAAATAAGGAGACAGTGATAATAAATACAGAAAGGACAATATCAATCTAAGAGGAATTCTGAGAATGAGGACATAAAATAGGAAGAGGAAAAAATGTTTTAAGAAAGCACTTCCTGAGCTGAAAGTGTAATCCACAGAATAAAAGACCCTACTTTATTCCAAAAATATGAATGAAAAATTAACCAAACAAATGCATATCTTAGTAGAATTCCAACCCCAAAATAAGAAGAATATGGTTAAAAGCTTTGGAAAATAAATCTAGATTGTCTATGAACAAAGAAGGATTTGACTGGCATTAATCTTCTCCTTAGCCAAACAGCAAGGTAGGATGCAATGAGACACTGACTTGGGATTTCTGAGGGAAAATTAGTTCGAACCTAAAATTCAATATCCAGTCAAAATAGTAAGCAAATTTGAAGAGAAAGTAAAAGCATTTTCAAATCTTCAAGATTAAAAAGATTATGTGGTTGCAGGCATTGTTCAAAAACTTGAGTTTGTATTCCCAATAAATAAAAAGAAAACCAAGAAAGAGAAGTACATTTGGTTTTATTGGAATTATGTAATGAAATCTCTGTGTGAACAGTTCAAATGAAAACAGGAAGTCAGAGGATTCTATAAAAAATATTCTTACGGAGAAGATGATCCCATTCAACAATCTGTATAATCAAGATCTTGAAAGATTTACCAACATGACTAAACTTAAGGGGTCTTTTGCTGCCAGTAATAACAAAGAAATAGAAGTAGAAACTCTAAACCCAAAAGTTGTATTAGAAATCCACAGACCACATATTGAACATGCTAAAATATATGATTTTGAGCACTAAAAACTTGGAATGTTTTCTTATGTTTGGCACAGTTTCAATTATGTAGGATTAATCTTCTTTTCAATGAGCTGCATTACAGTACTTTGCAGTAATATTTATAGGTTTTTAATAATATAATAATTTTAGGAATATTGTTTATCACATTTACATAATGTTAATGTTTTTCCACAGAATTTTTATTAATGAAATTTAAAATGAAATAATAATTATTAAATACAATTTTCATAATGCAGACCTAATAAGAAGAAGAAATGGAATTTGGGGAGGAAATACGGTCATGTTTAATTATGATTTAAAGTTAGTGTTCCTTATCATTAGAAACAATTGAAGGCTTTTATTTGTTAATAATGTTCTGTCATAAGATTTATGCATTTCATCTTAGAAATGTCTTTTCACACAGATAGCACTGCCAAATACTGATATCAGCCCATGAGCATATGACTTTCATTGAGCTGAATCACTTGAAAGGTGATATTAATTCTATTTGATTCCTATTTGCCTTTAGAATGTCATTACATTGCAGGTTAGCCACTTCAAATTGAAGGGTAGTTGGAAACTCCTCAATTGCACAATTCAATGGATTTTAAAATATAGAAATTTCCTTTGCAGTTGCACTGAGGTATAAAAAAAGGCAGCTGAAAATTTAAACTTGGAAAATATATCTGGGGCAAATTTGTGTGACCTGAAGTAGAATATGCTAAGATATGCTAAAATTCCTGGTGTTTTCAATTTTCAAAAAGAACCTTTAGTGAAAGCAAAGATGAATAACATAAAACTTGAAAAAATGTAACAGAATAGTTGGCAAAATTATACAATTGTATAGCTGACAGAATTTAGTAAACAGAAGGGCAAGGAGAATTAAAATGTTAAGTATACTACTTTATCATATGTAATGTGAGATCATCAAGTACTCAATTACTTGAAAAAGAAAATATTTGTTGAAGAATATTAAAGTCATAAATTTAATACTAGAAGAATCATAAATAATATAAATAATAATTATTTGGTATTAGAAAGAGGAAAGGAAAGGTAGTTAGCATGATAATCTAAACTCAGCAGATACAGTCTTAAGTTTATAAATCAAGAAATAAAAATAAAAGCATTTAGAGAGCCAAGGATAACCACACATGAACTGAAAACCAAAATTCTTTAAGGTGGTTACAACTGCAAATTGTAGCTAAATGTGAGAACTGAGGAAGGAGAAAATTTTCATTTTTAAAGTTTTGTTTCAAACTGTCTTAAGATATATATAGAGAGAGAGAGTGAGATACAGACTTTCCTCTTATTGTTTCCTTTTTATAAAAAGACATAACAATTTCTCTTTTTAAAAATTTTACTCCCCTAAGACTTGAAAACCCATATCTGAAAAGATATTTGCACACTGATGTTCATAGCAGCAACATTATTCACGGTGGCCAGGACATGGAAGCAACCGAAGTGTCCTACGATAGATGATTGGCTAAACAAGCTGTGGTACATATATATAAATGGAATATTACTCAGCCATAAGAAGAGATGAAATATTGCCTTTTGCAACAACATGGATGGACCTTGAGATAATCAGGCTAAGTGAAATAAGCCAGACTGAAAAAGTTGAAAGTCATATGATATCACTTATATGTGGGATATAAATCTAAAAGCAACAAATGAACAGAACAAACAGAGACTCCTGGACATGGACAAGGAACTAGTGGTAACCATAGGGTAGAGAGTGGGGGAAGAAGGGGTGGGTAGACAGTTAAAGGGGGTCAAATATAGGGTGTAGGGGGAGGGCGAAGTGGGTAAAGGGGATCAAATATATGGTAGCTGAAGGAAACTGGACTTTGGGTGGTAATCACACAATAGAATATATAGAAGTCAAATTATAATGTACATCTGAAAAGCATATAATTGTATTAACCAATGTTACTCCAATAAATAAAAAAAATTTAAAAATAATAACAAAAGGAAAAAATTTATAATAAATAAAAAGTTTTACTTTATTATTAGTTTCAAGTATACAATACATTGGATAGACATTTCTATAGTTTATAAAATGATCCCCCTAATTGCTCTTTCTCTCTCCTCTTGCTCTCCACCTAGCCTATCCATTAATGCTAACTGCATTCTTTATGCCATATTCCCCATCCCTGTAACTATCTATCAGCTACTAATCTGCACTTCTCTAACCCTTCATCCCATTCTCCCAGCTTCCCAATCCCCTCCCCTCTGGCCATCACCAGATTGTCCTCTATATTTGTGAGTCTGTTTTTGGTTAGTTTGTCCTTTTTGTTTCTTAGATACCACATGTAAGTGAAATCATATGGCATTTATCTTTGTCTGACTTATTTCATTCAGCATAATAACCTCTAAGTCTATCCATGTCATTGCAAATGGTAGGATTTCGGGTTTTTTTTAATGGTTAAGTAATATTCCATTGTATATATGAACCATAACTGCTTTATCCAATCACCTGTTGGTGGGCTTTTAGGTTGCTTCCTCCATATCTTGGCTATTGTAAATTGTGCTGCCATGAACATAGGGGTGCATAGATCTTTATTAATTATTGTTTTGGTTTTCTTTGGATAAATAATAATTTCTCTTAAAGTTATCTTCACACTCACATCACTGACCAGTTTTTCTCTATTGACCCAGTTAATTAAATCAGCAATTCCTCTTGGTTATTATTATAATTATATGATCCTAGATTTTTTAGTATTCAACAAAGCTTGTACACACTTTCTCTTAGTTGATCTACAGAGTAAGTTATTATCTCCATTCTATAATCAGTGAAAATTTATTTCAGATCAACAAAATAATTTCTTTCAATCATTCAATTTCTCAAAAAATGTGTGTGTCAGAAACTGTGATAGGCACAGGGATTCAATGATCAGAGATGCAGATAGTTGAGTGAAGGTGGCCAATGTTAATTACACAAATAAATACACAATTGAAAATAGAGATAAGTAATCCAAAGGAAAGCAATATGGTTTCAAGAAACATACTTACAATAATCTGTTTTAATTGGGATGAGTGGAAGTTAAAAAAGCAAGGAAAGGAGAGGTGTTCTAGAGAGAAGCATAACACAGGCAATAGTTCTGAGAGATGGAGCATTGTCTAGTAAATGAGCTATGGCTGCAGTGGCCAAAACAAACAGCACAAGAGGAGCAATATAGAAAAATGTGATTAGAGAAGCAGAGAGAGCCAGACTATGAAAGATCTATAGGCCATGTTAGACTGTCATCTTTATCCTAAGAACAATAAGAAGCCACTTAAAGAACAGGAAATGTAATATGATCGGATTTGCATTCTAAAAAAAAAAAGTCTGGTTGTAGTGTAGAGAAGCCAATATATAGAGGGCTGGGGTCTCTGTGTACATATTCAGTCTCCAAGTCCAGTGTTTTTTCCACTAGTACTATCTTTTGAGAGATATCTTCTTATTGGAAAAATGAATCATTTACTCAGGTATTTTTGTTCTAGCCTAACTAATTTCTGTCAGAATATGAAGAATCAAATACTGTTATAATTATTAAATGTTGTTCAGAACACCACCTTGCACACAGAAAATCAGTAGATGCTGGGTGATTAAATAAATATGTGCTTCTATGTAACTTTTTAAATCACTTTGCCAAAATATGCCATCCATATATCTCTTTGACTTTTATTTCCCTTCTGTGGAATATCAATTATTTCTCTTTGTGCTTCGACTCTCTCATATAAGGAAAATGTTTTGCATATTATCAACCCACAATAGTGAAAAGATTTCTGTAAAGTACAGAGGAATGACTCGGGAGGAAGGGATGGAGAAGACAGGGACTCTGAATTCTCAAATAGTAATTTAATCTAAAAAGGGCTTACATGATTGAAAAAGGTTATATGAACCTTGTATTGGAGTGATGAGGTGAAAGAAAGAGACACAAAATACTAGAGATGTGAGGAAGTAGTAACCAGTGAGCATGGAATGAAATAGATAATTAAGTTAACAAGAAAGACATGTAAGACATACAAACACAAAGACACTTACAAGACCCATACAGATAACAAACATGCAAACATACATGCATGTGTATGCATGGCCACAAATATTTACACAAATCTGCACATTTACAAAGTCCTATTGTAATGCCCTGGTTTGGAACTCCACGAGCCAAGAAGGAAACTGACACCGATGCAAGCGCAATAGGGAGTTTATTGACAAACTCGAGTTTGGACTCCACTCATTCACTGACGCAGCAATGGTTGAGAGGAGCTCTGACTGAGGGGCTGGGACCTAATTTAAAGGGTAAAACCGCAAGCCTTGGGGAGATGCCTTGGCGTTACCTGATTGGGGGGTTAGGTTGACCTTTAAAGGGATTGGGTGGTAGGTTGTTGGGTCTGTGTGCAAAAGGGGGTCGTGTGCAGTTGGGGCTGCGTATAGAGGGGGCCGTGTGCAGAAAGGGCCGAGTGCAGAAGGTAGGGCCGAGTGCAGAAGGTGCCGGTGCAGTAATCAGAATATGTGCAGGAGGAAATAAGGGTGGGGGTGCCTTATGGGCCCACCGATTAGCTGGTTTGGCTGTTTTGGCCAGGTGGTAAGGCATTGTTCTTGACCACTGGCCTTTGGGGAACTTTTCTAACAATTCATCTTGGGATCACTCAGAAAAATGGAATCATTCCAGTCTTTCACTATCAGTAGTCAGAACTCTGGCATTACGCATGTGACATAGACAGCTGAGTACCAAAGGAAGCTGGTATTTTCTACAAAAGTTCACCTGTGTGTGCAAAAAAGATGTTCTCAGTGACATCAATACCTACTCAGAACACAAGCAAATAACCAGAGGCAGTTGTTTTATTTCTACTGAGAATATACTGAAATCCCATTTTCAAATGAAATATGGTCCAGTAGCTTTGATCTCATTAACCCCGATTCATCATGCCACATGTGATTCATTTATATGGAATATCAGATTTAGATACCAATTAATAATTTAGGAAAAGACCTCAACACATTTATTTGGTGGAAAAAAATGTTTAGGAAGCACCTTAAGATAATATCCTTATATTTACTTCTCAGCTGACCCCACACCACTTTTAGTTAATAAAGTGCCAGGAACTATAATACTTGTTTTTACCTTCCCACACATAATTGTATTCCTTCTTCCTCAAAGCTTTTTTTTTCAGGTTGTAAAAAGATTAGAACACAATGTCTATTTCTATTAGCTTTATGACTAAACTAATAAGACAATTTCAGCTGATAAAGTATATTTTAGAAGTTGGTGTTCATGATTTATAATAATGAAATCAAGAAGACCACATCATTTGAAAAGATTTTCATTAAAGAAATTCTTTTTAACAAAGGAACTTTTTAAATACATTAGTATGTAGGAAACTTTCAGCATAAGAGACAGTTATAAATTTACAAAAGACTTTGATTTTTTTCAGGATATTTAATGACATATTAGTGCTATATAATAGTACATAAGATTAAGATATATTTTTACTTTTCCATATACAGGACTAAATTGTGAATTTAAAATGTTAACTAAATTAACAAATTTTTTATGAGCAGAACCGCTATTTATAATAAACCCAGATTTACAAGGAACATAGTCTTTTTGTATTAGTCTGCAGTGGAAGGACCTGCAAAAGAAGAGGTAGAAGATATCCCTAGTGTAGATCTCCAAAGTCCATCTCAGGGATTATATATGTGCCTCCCTGAGCAAAATAATTCAGTTGCTTGAGAGATCAAGAAACCATAAAATAAAATAAAATAAATAAATAAAATAAAATAAAATAAAATAAAATAAAATAAATAAAATAAAATAAAATAAAATAAAATAAAATAAAATAAAAGACTTTCTGATATTTTTTTTCCTGATATTATTCCTGAAATACACACTGTATATTTCATCCTTGGAGAGGAGGGTACATAATGAAAGTAGATATATCAGTTAGGATTTTCCAATGATTAAGAAAACAACAACTCTGATTTACCTAACAAGGTGGAAATTTCTGGAAAAATTGAATGTCTAGTCTGTGTAAAGAGCAGAATTCGAGGAAATAATAGAAATTTATAGACCATCCTCCTATGTATTCATTGGTTGATCTTTTGAATTTGTGTATTTCCATGAAGGAAAAAAAATTGCTGGGGGTGAAACTTGATTGTCCTTAGGTAAGTCACCTTCTAACTTTTGTAAACCTAAGAGCAGATGAATTCAGGGGTAGGTTACTGTGGAATGCAGAAGAGATATCACTCCAGAGGAAGGGAAGGTATTACCAAAATAGAGAGACTGAAGACAGAAACATGTTGTGCAGACATGACTGTGGTAATCAATCTCCAAAATGGTCCCTGATAAACCTCAGGCTCTGTATAGTCTCCTGCATATTGATCTGGGCAGACCTAAAAGTCACTGGAACTTCTACGCTGATCTCTTAGATTGTTTACTCAGAAAAAAGCCAGTCGCCATGCCATGAGAACACTCCAGTGGCCCTGTAGAGAGCCCTACATGAAGAGGAACTGAGAGCACCAAGTTGCCAGCCGTGGGAATAAACCACCTGGGAAGTAGCTACTCTAGGTTCAGTCAAGGCTTCAGATGATTGTCACCCCAGCCAACATGACCAAAAACCTCATAAAAGGCCTGAACCAGAACCTGCCCAAGCATACTATTCCAAATTCCTGACCCACAGAAATGGTGAGAGATAATAAATTATTATTTATTATCTATGTTATTATAATATGTTTATATTCTTATAATATGCATATATCATATGCCATTTTAAGTTTCCAGAATTTGATGTAATTAAATTATATAGCAATAGATAACTAATAAAGTAGCTTATAGCTGCTAAAGAGGAACATAAACTTGAGAGATTTATAGACAAGTCAAACTAATAAGAATTAGGGCATAGATCTAATTAACCAACAAGTGTTTATTAATTATCTAGAAAAAGTGAGGAAGTATTATGTAATAAAGTTCATGGGCTTTGAAACTAGACTGCCTAAGTTAGTATCTTAACTACTATGTGAGCTTCAGCAAATTACTTACTGCTTTGGGAGATACTACCATTTCCCCTCTCATTTATAGAATGGAAATGGTAAAAACAATGTTTAACTCAAAGGTTATTTGTGAAGATTATATGACACAATCCAATAAAATACTTAGAACTTTGAATGGCAAACATAATGCTTGCATAATATGTAACATATAATATGTATATATCATATGCATACCTACATATACTTATTATATATATATATACACACAAACATATACATACATACATATATATATATATATATATATACACATACATATACATATATATACAGGCATCAACATATATCCATATACTCATTTAATCCTTATAACAACCTTATAAAATATGCACTATTATTTTCAGTTTTACAGATGAGTAAACTAAGGTACAACTAATAAGGTGTAAAGTCACACTTTAGATTTAGACAGTTTGTTACCAGAGTTTGTACTATTAATTATCATGATATAGCATCCCCTAACTAATTAGGACATGTTGTATAAATGCTTCAGAAATTATGCTAGCCTATATTAGAAATAATATTTCAATCATCTTTTTTCTTAAGGAGGTTACCTTTTAGATGAGAAAATGAGGTTGATAATAAGCAAATCAAAGATTTATTAGCAATATTTTGCTTTATAGAAAACTAATATATTTTCTTGTGGAGAATGAAGTTAATATTTCTAAAATGATCTCTAAGTGCTAGTAATATGACAGAGCTTCCACATAACATGTTCTTGATAGAATAATTATGTGTATGCATTTGGGGCTCTGATGTAATATGCATAAAACATCTTAAGCATATTTTAGAAATTCAGCCTTTCCCCCACTGTTATCAGCCAGCATTTCTCATTTTTTTTCCATGTACAATTTCATAAGTCTCCTTAACCTGCCCCTGATTGTACTCCTAATTTCTTTGAATTGAGAAAAGAAATGGCCAAGCATAGTAGGCTGACTAGAGTACTCAAAAATGTGTGTCTACCCAGAACCTCAGAATGTAACCTTATTTGTAAATAAGGTCTTTGCCCATGAGGTAAAAGGAGGTCATAATAGATTAGGGTGGACCCTTAATCCAAAGACTGGTAACCTTACAAGAAGAGAAGAGAACACAGAGATACACACAAAGAAACATAGAAAAGGAAGTCAAGTAGATAGAGACAGAGATTGGAGTAATACAGATATAAGCAAGGAATACCAAAGATTGGTGGGAGCCACCAGATGCCAGGAAAAACAAGAAAAGATCTTTTCCCAACTCCTTCATGAGGAACATGGCAGTGCCAACACCACAATTTTAGACTTCTAGACTTGAGAACTGAGAGAATAAATGTATGTTATTTTAAGCTACCAGATTGAACGGTAATTTGTTAAGGCAGTACTAGAAAACTAATACAGCAACATTAGAGATATTGTGATTAAAAGGTTCATTGGAATGAAGTAGGGCACTTATCTCTCTAAATGTGGGTTTCAAGAATCCTTTCCTGGGAAAAACATGCATTCCAGGTTCTTTTGAAGATATTTCAGGAGCCCCAAATCCTCTATTTATTCTGGACTCCAAGTCAGAAGCAAGAAAGTAGAATTTTAAATTATCAAAACAAGGGAGACCTGGAAACCAAGGACCCCTGACTTAACTGGTAATGACATAACTAGTCCCTGAGGTCTCTTAAATTCTAGGGGAAAATGGACACGTTATTCTGCCTGAGAATCTCATTACTTGAACATAATAATCCAAAGTCAGAGGCACAACAGAAATAATAGATTGGCTCCACTAGGAGTCTCCAAACACCACACATGAGTCAAAAGCCCATGGAAACACTTTTTTTTACTAGTGAATCATGTTTATCAGCAATAGCAAGTTAGTTATAGAAGTTAGTAGTGTGCTTTTGGTAACTGAAATGGGTACTTCACAACTGATGTATATGGGAAAAAACTGTGTTCTACATCCTATTCTTAGTAAATCACTGCTTATTATTAGAAATTTATAAAGAGAAGTAGCAGAGTAGCAAGAAAGTCATTCCTATAGAATTTGGATGTAATTTGACTTCTTTCTATAAAGAAAACTAGTATTTCTTGCTTCCTGAAATTCTTCAGATGGCTTTTGATGATTCATAGAATCAGACTGTTGAGTTTATTTCCCCAGCTTTTGAGCAGAGAAAATCTGAGGAAGATGCTATTGTTCAAAGGACATAACATATGCCAAGTACCAGGAATATAGTATAAGTACTTCCTAAATATTAGTTCTTTCTCCAGTTACCAGAAAGCCTCTTCTTTTTCTTTTTCTTTAATTTTCTTTTTTAGTGTAACAATAAGAGAAATATTGCCTTGGAAATTTGAGAGTCTCACAGCTACATATCCAAAAAAACATTTCTAAGTTCTCATCAATTTCCCTTTGAACTGTGATTAGCAGTACTAGTTCTAACAACTGCACATCATAGACTTTAACGTAATTTGGTGTTCCCTTAATTTTCCTTTCTGTAGAACATAAAGCCTCAATCCTTTAGAATTTCTTCAAAGGTTTATTGTTTTATTATTTTTCTTGTTATCTGCTAGAGTCACTTTAAATTTTTCACATTTTGTGAGGGCTCGAAAAAAATTATATGTTAATGGTGGCAGTGGAATATATATCAAAGAAACACAGAGTTGTCTAAAGGATCTTCCAATGGTGAAAGCTGGAACTGTTTGAATAACAAAATAAAGTAGTATTGGATTAAAACACAAAGTGTTAAATAAATATCTCTAAGCCATACTGTTATGAATTAATGATTGAATAAATAAATTGAGTGGAAAAAACAAATCTCCCATGCAGAATATAAAATAATTTATGTAGATATTGTGCCCTTAAGGAGGTGATGCATAATTCCCCACTCTTGAAGTTTAGGCTAAATGTAGTAATTTATTTTCAATAAATACAATATGGAAAAAGGAGAGAAGTAACTTAGTAGAAAAACCTGACAAACACTAGCCAAGTGATCAAGGTTAACATTAACTATTGTACATGTTGATAGTATATACTCTTGACATGATGTGATAAGAATGGCATTTTACTTCTGTGGACTTCAACTCAAAAACCCATAATACCATTTCTAAGAATGAGCAAAAGATCAACCTAACTCAAATGGAGGTTCATCCTACAGAATACTAGACCAGTACTCCTCAAAACTTAAGGTCATCAAAGCAAGAAAAGTCTGAGAAAATTTCACAGTCTAGAGAACCCTAAAGAGACATGACAAGTAAATGTTATGTGATATCTTGGATAGAATCCTGGAATAGAAAAAGAATATTAATGTAAAATATTAATAATAGAAGAAACTGGATGTGGGTACATAGGAACTCTTTGTATTGCTTTTGAAATTTTTTTTTGTAAATCAAAAACTACTCTAAATATATTTATTTATAGGTAGATATAGATATAGATAGATATGGATGGATATGGATATGGATATGGATATAGATATAGATATAGATAAGATATAGATATAGATATAGATATAGATAGATAGATATGTATATCCTCAGGAAGCTTTCTCAGCTTAGCACCTAATTAAGCCTTAGCACCTAATTAAACCTCACAAAATTTCTATAAGATAGATTCCACTGTTATAGAATTTTTACAGATAAAATATCAGGTGGAAAACTTTAGGTAGCTTGCCAAAATCCCTGCCCCAAAAGTGGTAGAACTGGAATTGGAACTCAGACATCTTAGTTCTAAAAGTAATACTCTTAATAACTATCCTATTCCACCCCATAATATGACAGTATACATGGAAAATATAAAACAATTCACACATAAATTTTTTAAAATTGATAAATTATTTTAGAAAAGTTATTTATTACAAGGTTAACATGTAAAAATTTGTATATTTCTATAAATTCCCACAAAGAACTTGCTACTTATAGAAACATCAAAATTATGAAATATAGCAAATCTAATAGCAAATGTGTAAGACTTCTACATAGAAAACAATAAAACAGACATCAAAATTATAACTAAATATTAGACCAACTATCATTGAGAATCCCCTAAAGTATAGCTAAACAGAATTCCTATAATTAAGGACATACAGAAGCCACATTGAGATTGGTAGGAGGGGCAGAGACCCTGAATGGGCTGATCCCACACCCATGTGTAGAGGTTAAAAATTGTGGGGGAATATCTCAGCTGCAGAAGTTCCCATTAAGGATCAAGGATCCCAACCCCACACCAGGTTCCCCAACCCAGAGTTCCAGTGCCAAGAAGAGAAGTTTCTATAACTTCTGGCTGTGAAACCAGCGAAGATTGTAGCTGAGTGAAAGAGGGTGGCTGGATTTCCAGGTGTTCCTCTTAAAGGACCCACATATAAACTTATTCACTGAGGGACCCATTTATCCTGAGCTCCAGTGCTGGGGCAGCAGCTTAAAAGACTCTAGAGACATATGGAGAGAAACTGAATTGTTTGAGTTCTGGGCAAGGGCTGGAGAAACATCTTTCTCCCAGACAGGAGTGTTGGCAGAAGTCATTGTTCCTTTGTTGAGCCCTCCCTTAACCAAGTGTGCAGAGGCAGGCAGCCTCCATATCTGAGTCTCTGTCAACCTTGCTGACACCCATTCACCTAGTCCTGGTGATTCCCTAAGATCCCACCTCATTCAATTTGTGGGCCAACCAAGTAGCTTCCAGTTGCTTTTCTAAACAGCCTGTCTTGGCTCATGCTGTAGACTTTCCTAAAACTCTCAAAGGATCACAAGCACCAAACAAGCTGCATGTGACATAAATGTGCCTAAAAATTTTGCTAGGGAGATTTTCAGAAAACATGGCAGAGTGAGAGACATCTTCAGATCTCTCCCCTTAAAATAATAAGCTGAACATCTAAAACTGAACAAAAAACACATAAACTGCACATCAGCATGTCTGAGCATGGGATCTGCACATAAGAGTTACCAGAGGTCAAACCCGGGTGTTTGGGTGGTGGACTGAGACAAATAAAAAATCTGCCTCTCACCGCCATGGGAGCCCCTTGCAGAAGGAGGGGAGGGGTGCAGTTACTTCCCTGATCAGCCCTACTTGAGTGCCAGGACTTAGTGGCCAGCAACAGGGCCCATTATCAGGACAGAAAGCAGAGAAGCAGGATGCAAACACAGAGAAACAAACAGTTAATTTTCACTGGCCCTGGTTCCAAACCAAGACTGAGCTGCAGCTCCACCCCAACCCAAAGAGCCCCTCCCACCATCCCCTCCAAAGACCAAAGCACCAAGAGCCCCAGTAATCCAAAGCGAATGCTGCCAAGACTGAGGCTACCTCTAGCAGCCTCTGGGCTCCTGCAGGGAGGAAGGCAGGGGAGGAGGAGCAGCGAGTTCATACTGCAGAGTTCCCTGAACTGCTGAGCCTGGGAGGGTTGTAGGTTCCCAGGCCAATTGGCTGCAGGCCCAGTCATCAGGGAAGAGAGCAGAACAGCCAGCAGAGAAACAACAGTTAACTCTTACTGACTGTGATTGCAAAACCGAGGCTAAGCCACAGCCTCCAAACCCAATCACCAAGGGGGCCCTCTCCCATATCCTCAGAAGTCCCAGGGAATCTGAGCAAATGCTACAAAACTGTTAGAGATTCAAGATTCAAGAGACTTAGATGCCACCTACTGGAAAACCAAAGAAGTGCCTTCTTTGCAGAGCAAAACAGCAATATACAGAAAGATATATATAATACTATATATATATATATCATATTTGTAATGGTGACGACACACCATAGCGTCAGATCTGAAGTATAAAACATAAACAAGAAGAATCAAAGGCAAAACCCACAATAGCCAACCAAAATAAGAAAACAGAAAACAAAGGACAAGGAAGCAATGGAAACACTGAGCTACCAGAAAGCAAAATAAAATGGCTATAAGAAGACCTCAATTTCAATAATCACCCTAAATGTATGGATTGAACTCACCAATAAAAAGGCACAGAGTTGCAGAATGGATCAAAAACAAAACCCAACCATATGCTGCCTCCAGGAGACACATCTCAGCTCCAAAGACAAATATAGACTCAAAGTGAAAGGGTGAAAAAGATATTTCAAGCAAATGGCATTCAGAGAAAAGTGGGAGTAGCAGTACTAATATCAGATAAAATAGACTTCAAAAAAAAAAGGTAAAGAAATACTGAGGGACACTTCATAATGATAAGGGAATCATGCACCAAGAAGACATAACACTTAATAAATCTATGCTCCCAATCAGGGAGCCCAAAATGTGTAAAGCAATTACTAACAGAACTAAAGGAGAAACAGACCAAAACACTATTGTAGTAGGGACCTAAATACCCACTGTCAATATGGACAGATCATCCAAACAGAAAATCAATAAGGAAATAACATCCTTAAATGACACATTAGACCAACTGGACATAATTGACATTTACAGAGCCTTCCATCCCAAACAGCTGCTTACATTCTTCTCTAGTGCACATGGAATATTCTCAAGAATCACCACTGGACACAGAAATAGCTCAACAAATATAAGAGGGTTGAAATCATACCAACCATATTCTCTGATCATAATGCTTTGAAACTAGAGATCAACTGTAGAAAAAATCAGGAAAACACAAATACATGGAGATTAAAACATGCTACTGAAGAATAACTGGGTCAAGAAGAAAAAAAAGAGAGATCAAGAGATACATAGAAACAAATGATAATGATAGTACAACATATCAAAACTTTTGGGACATGGCAAAAGCATCATAAGAGGAAAGTTCATATCATTACAGGCTATCTCCAAAAACAAGAATGAACCCAAATAAACAACTATGCTTCATTTAAAAAAACTAAAAAAGGAAGAATGAAGAGCCTAAAGTCAGCAGAAAAAAAAAATAATCAAAATTAGAGCAGAAATAAATGAAATTGAAAACAAACAAACAAAAATGATAGAAAAAATAAATGCAACAAAGAGCTGGTTCTTTGAGAAGGTTAATAAAATTGACAAACCCCTGGCTAGACTCACTAAAAAAAAGAGAAAGGACACAAATAAACAAAATCAGGGATGAAAGAGGGAAATTATGACTGACATCGCAGAAATACAAAGATCATGAATACTATGAAAAAGTATATAACACCAAATTTAATAACCTAGAAGAAATGGACTTAGAAAAATACAATCTTTAGACTGAATCAAGAAAACTGGAAAATCTAAATAGAAGATCAGTAGTATGGAAATTGAAACAATCATCAAACCTACCAAAAAGTAAAAGTCCAGGACCAGATGGCTTCACCAGTGAATTCTACCAACATTCAAAAAAGATTTAATACCTATTCTCCTCAAACTCTTCCAAAAAATCAAAGAGGAGACAATACTTCCCAACTCATTTTATGAGGCCAATATTACTCTGATACCAAACCTGGTAAAGATAACACACAAAAAAAAAAACTACAGACCATATTTCATGAACACAGATGCAAAATCCTAAATAAGATATAGTGAACCAATACAGCAACATATTAAAAGATTATACACCACATCAAGTGGGCTTCATCCAGGGGATTGGAATGGTTCAATCATCTGGCAAATTGATTAATGTATACACTGCATAAACAAATCAAAAAATAAAATCATATGATTATATCAATAATGCAGAAAAAACCTTCAACAAGATACAGCATCTATTTATAATCAAAACAAATCAACAAAATAGGTATATGAAGGAAAGTACTTTAACATTATGAAGGCCATCTATGATAAACCCTCAGCCCACATTATACTTAATGATGAAAAACTAAAACCTTCCCTCTATGATCAGGAAACGAAAGGCTGTCTACTATCACTGCTACTATTCAGTATAACATTAGATCCTAGCAAGTGCAATTAAGCAAGAGAAAGATATAAAAGGCATCCAAATAGGAAAATGAAGAAGTTAACCTGTCACACTATTTGCAGATGACATGATTCTCTATATAGAACCCTAAAAGACTCAATAAGAACACTACTAGAAACAATAAGCAAATACAGTAAAGTCTCCGATACAAAATAATGTTCAAAAATCTATAGCATTTCTATATGCTAATAATGAAGTGTCAGAAAAAGATGTGTAAAAAAATAATTCCTTTTGCAATTGCAACAAAAGAATAAAATTTAGGAATAAACTTTAATAAACAATGTGAAGGACCTATATAATGAAAACGCAAGACTCTATTAAAAGAAATTGAAGAAGATACAAAGAAATGGAAAGATATTCTGTAGTCTTGGATTGGAAGAATCAACAAGCTATATTATCTATAACGTTATCACAGATTTAATGCATCCCATCAAATTCTCTTGGCTTTTTTAAAGAAATAGGAAAAAAATCACAGATTTGTATGGAAGCAGCAAAAGACCTGGAATTGCCAAAAGCCATCCTGAGAAAAAAAACAAGGTGGAGGGATCACTCTGCCCAATTTCAAATTATACTACAAAGCCACAGTGATCAAAACTGGTATAGTATTGGCAGCAAAGCAGACACATGGACCAGTGGAACAGAATCAAGAGTTCAGAAGTAAACCCATATTTATATGGGCAAATAAATTTTTGAAAAAATAAGCCAAAAACATGCAGTTGGAAAAGGAAAGCCTATTCAATAAAAGGTACTGGGAAAATTGGAAGGCCACCTGCAAAATAATAAATTAGACTGTTTTCTATCAACACACACCAAAAACTAATTGAAGTGGATAAAGGACCTCAATATAAGACATGAAACAATAAAGTGCATAGAGGAAAACATAGGAACTAAACTCAAGTACCTTGGACTATAAAGAGTATTTTATGAATTTGACCTCAAAAAGTAAGAGACATAAAAGTAAAAATAAATGAATGGGGACTATACCAAACTAAAAAGCTTCTGTTCAGCAAAAGAAATCTATCAACAAGGTAAAGAGATAACCATCTCAATGGGAACAATATATTTGCAAGCAATGACTCCAATAAGTGGCTAATATCTATAATATACAAGAACTCATTACAATTCAATAACAACAACAACAACAAAACAAAAGATCCAATCAAAAAATGGGACCTGAACAGACACTTTTCTCTAGAGGACATACAAATGGTCTACAAACAAATGAAAAGACGCTCTCATCGCTAGCTATTAGGAAATGCAAATCAAAACCACAATGAGATACACCTGACACCTGTTAGCATAGCTATAATCAACCAACGACAATTAATAACAAATATTGAGAGACTAGAAAAAAAAGAACTCTTATCACACGCTTGTGGGACTGCAAATTGGTAAAGCCACTATGGAAACAGTATGGAGGTTTCCTTTAAAAACTAAAATTAATCTACCATTGATCCAGCAATCTCACGCTGGGTATTTACCCCAAAGACTTGAAAACCCATATCCAAAAAATATTTGTACACTAATGTTCATAGCAGCAGCGTATCCACAGTGGCCAGGATATGGAAGCAAATGGCATGCCTACGATAGCTGATTGGCTAAAGAAGTGGGTACATTATACACAGTGGAATATTACTCAGACATAAGAAGAGATGAAATACTGCCAATTTGCAAAAACATGGATGGACCTTTGACATAATCATGCTAAGCGAAATAAGCCAGACAGAAAAAGTTGAAAACCACATTATATCACGTATATGTGGGATATAAAACTAAAAGCAACAAATGAACACAATAAAACAGAGACTTAGGAACATGGACAATGGACTAGTGGTTACCAGAGGGTAGGGGTTGGGGGAGGCAGTAAGAGAGGTAAGATGGGTAAATGGGGTAAAATATAGGGAGGATAGGGGGAGGGTGAAGTGGGTAAAGGGGAACCAAACATATGGTAGCTGAAAGAAACTGGACTTTGGGTGGTAATTACTCAATAAAATATGTAGATTATCCAAACTATAATGTACACCTGAAGTTATATAATTGTATTAACCAATGTTACCCCATAAACTTAATTAAAAATTAATTAATTGAATTGATTATTAATTTAATTGGAAAAAAATTGCTAAGCATCCCAAGTTTGGCGCTAATGGCAGGTGACCTCAGTTCACAGTTTAGTCTCTTCCATGCGTACTCCAAGCCCAGCACAAGCGACAACCATCTTCAGGTCACTATTGTAGCTCATACCCAATGTAGTTAACCAGGCACAAGCATCAGTTGGACCTTGGTCTACACCACACACCAGATTCAGACCATACCAGAGCACGGCTCAACCACCTATAAACAACATAACCAATGGACAAATATTGACAGGCACTGCTAAACAAATCCTGCTCCATAGGTCAATCCCTGCAAAATATCTCCTCCACTTCTTGGTCACAGCCAGTCTCACAATCAGTCAGCCTGAAGATCAATCCCTCCCGTTGATGTACCAACAGCACCAATCCCACACTACCACAGTAGGAAATCACACACCCTCACAAGAAAAAGCTTGAAGCACCCAGCTCAGATGACCAAAGGAGACTGCACCACTGGGCCCCACAGACACCTGCTACAAAGGCCACTCTATCAAGAATGGAAGGACATAGGAGCCCTACCTAATATGTAGAAACAAAACAGGTAGGTAGGAGCAGCCAAAATGGAAAGACAAAGAATGTGTTCCAAATAAATAACAGATAAAGCTTCAGAAAAGGAACTAAACAAAATGGAGACAGGCAATCTACCAGAGGTAGACTTCAAACACTGGTTATAAGGCATGCTCAATGATCTCAGTGAGAACTTCAACTAAGGGATAGGAAGCATGTAATGGAGACAGAAAACATAAAAAAGAACCAGTCAGATATAAAGAATAGAATAACTGAAATAAAGAATACAGTAAAGAAATCAATAGTAGGTTAGATGAAGGTAGAGAATTAAACCAGTGATTTTGAATATAAAGTAAGAAAACACTCAATCAGAACAGCAACAAGAAAAGCAAATACAAAAAACTGAGGACAATTTAAGGGGCCTCTGAGAAAACATCAATTGTACACATTTGTTGATAAGGTACCAGAAGGAAGAGAGAGGAGCAAGGAATCGAAAACCTATTTGAAGAATATGATGAAAAAACTTTCCCTAACCTGGCAAAGGAATAACATACAAGTCTAGGGAAGCACAGAGTCCCAAACAAGATCGAACCAATGAGGCCAACATTAAGACACATCATAATCAAAATGACAAAATCTTAAAGACAGAATATCTTAAAGCAGCAAGAAAAGGCAGTTAGTACTTACAATGAGCGCCCATAAGACTGTCAGACTATTTCTCAACAGAAACTCACAGGCCAGAAGGGATGCACAAATATTCAAGCAATTATACAGCAAGGACCTATGACCAAAATTACTCTACTCAAGAAAAGCTATCATTTTAGTAATTGAAGTACAGATCAAGAAGCTTTGCAGACAAAAAGAAATGTTAAAAGAGATTATCACCAGTTTTATAAGAAATGTTAAAGGGACTTTTTTAAATGAAGAAGAAAAAAAATAAAATATGAATAATAAAATGACAATAACTGCATATCTATAAACAGTTACTGTAGATGTATATGATTAAATGTTCCAATCAACGAGATATGGTGGCTGAGTGGATAAGAAAACAAAACCCTTGTATATTGCTGCTTATAAGAGACACTTCAGATAGAAAGACACATAGACTGAGAGAAGAGGGATGTTTCATGAAAATTGAAAACAAAGGAAAGGCTGGGGTGCCAATACTTATCCCAGACAAAACAGAATTTAAAACAAAGGCTTATAACAGGAGACAAAGAAGGATCCAGTAATCCCACTCTGGGTATTTATCTGAAGAAATCCAAAAACACTATTCAAAGAGACATATGCATCTAGTTCATTGCAGCATTATTGACCATAGTCAAGATATAGAGCATCCGGGTGTCCATCAAATGGATGAATGAATAAGAAGTGATACATATATGCACTGAATATTAGTCAACCTTTAAAGAGAATGAAATCTTGGCATCTGCCAGAACACAGATGGACCTAGAGGTATTTGTGCTGAGTGAAACAAATCAGAAGATAAAGACAAATACCACATGATTTCACTTAGGTATTTGGAATCTAAAGAACAAAAATAAACAACAAACATAAACCAATCTCAATAAATTCAGAGACATTTTAATGTTTTAGATGGGAGGGAGGTTCGGGAGATGGGTGAAAAAGAGAAGGGATTAAGAAATACAATTGTAGTTAAAAAACATTTATTGCGATATAAAGTATAGCATAAATACATAGTTAATAATATTGTATATAGTTGTATGGCATCAGTGGGTATTAGATTTATTGGGATAATCATTCATAAGTTATATAATGTCTAATAACTACATTATGTACCTGAAACTAATATAATACTGTATGCTGACAGTAATTGAAAAATAAAAAATGTAATATTTTTAAAAAAAGAAAAAAACATAAATGCTAGGGAAATAATATGTTTATTCGTATGGAAGACTTGATATTATGAAGATATAAATTTCTCTCAAACTTCTAAAGAATCAATTTCAATTACAACAGAATGACTGTATGTTTGTGTCACTTTATTAAATTATCCTAAAATTTTAAATTGAATGTAAAGGATTTAAGAAATATCAAGAATACTATTCAAGATAGAATAAGAAGAGGAAGGGAGTTTTTATCACTTTATGTTAAAGATTTTTATTTTAAAAGTAGCAATTAATTAGGGCAATGTGATTATTAATGCCAGAATATATAAACAGACAACTGGAATTGATTTTAAAAGAGTCCAGAAAAGGAATTCATCGAAATATAGGGAAGTTTAATTAAAAAGTAAAAGTTGAACAGAGAAATGGGGGGGAAATAGCATAGATGACAGAAGCTTTTGTTCATCACTTGTTCTTGTGCACCAATTCAAAATTTGTGACAGAAAACACAGAAGCAAACAGCAAAGAAACTCACCTGGGATTAGAAACAGAGCACTTCGACTAGAGAGAGAATTTAACAACCTGCAATGGTAGAAGGAGACGGATGAAGAAGTAAGGCTGCCCGATGCCTAAGTGGTTGAGTGGGACAGAAGCTGTGGCTAGCACGGGCAGAGGTAGATGCAGATGCCTCTTAAAGGGGCCTGTCACAACTAAGACTTTTATGGTGATGGAGCTGCTTACTCTGAGCACCAGTGCCATGGTTGGCTGTTCAGGGGCACCAGGGACTTATAGGGGGATACAGGTTGTTATAGTGAGGGCCATAGACAAGGCTCTCTTCCAGCAGAAGTGCTGGCAGTTCCATTGTTTCTCTGTTGAGCCTCCCTTCTCCCAGGGTGCAATGCAGCACCAAACAGCTATAGCTGAGACATCATCAAACTAAATAACACAGGTTGCTCCACCTAGAGGTTCCTAGAACACTCCCTTTTCCCTAACTCATGCCCCAGTGAGGCATATCCAGATATGTTCCTCACAAAGTTGGTGCTCTTTGTTGAGCTGTGGGTAAGACTCACACTGGGATGGCAGCTGGCCTCAGTTTCTGGTATGGTTTTTGAGGCAACTATAAGCAAGTATCTGTGGAATCGCTTGCTGAGTCTTAACGGGTGGCCCTGGAGGGGGCTAAACTTGACCTTCAGCTGAACTCCTTTCAGGACTGTGCCATTGGACATCTACTACACAAAACCACGCTAATAAGACTTGGCAGACTTAGGAGCTTTGCTTAGTACATAGAAACAGACACAGAAGGCAGCCAAAATGGGAAAACACAAAGAGTAGAAACCATATGTGAGAACGGAACAAAGATCCAGGAAATAATGGAGTCAAACAATCTAACAGATGCAGAGTCCAAATACACTGGTTATAAAAGATGCTCAATGAACTTATGGGGTGTAGATGAATTCAGTGAGAACTTTACAAAGAGATAAAAAATCTTTTTAAAAAAAAGAAAATGGAAATTATAAAAGAACCAGTCTGAAATGAAGAACATGTTACCTGAGATGAGAAGTATATTAAGTGGAATAAACAAGAGAATAAACAAAGTAAACAAAGGATCAAATGCCCTATCTAGAGGATGGGAAGCCAAGAACACTCAATCAGAATGGCAAAAGATGACAAGATATAAAAAACTAATTTAAGGAGCATATGGGACACTATCAAGTGTCAAATATCCATCCTTGGCGTAACATGAAAGAAACAAGATGCTTCGAACAGCTGTTTGAAGAAATAATGATGGAAAACTTCCCTAACTTGGTGAAGGAAATGGATATAAAACCAGGAAGCTCAGAGATCCCAAAAACCAAAGGATCCAAAGAGGGCCACACCAAGACACAGCATAATTAAAATTCAAAGGTTAAATACAAAGAAGATATTTAAAAAGCAGCAAAGAAAAGCAGTTAGTTACCTACAAAGGGAGACCCATAAGACTGGCAGCTGATTTCTCAAAAGAAACTATGCAGGAACAAAAAAAGGCTTAGCACAAAATATTCAACGTGATAAAGACCCAGGATCTACAACCAAGAAATACTTTATCCAGCCAAAGCTATTCAGAGTCAAAAGACAGGATAAAGAACTTCCAGACAAAAATAAGCTAAGGTAATTTATCATCACCAAGCCAGTATTACAGGAAATGTTGGAGGGATTTCATTAAGAAAAAATAACATCTATCAAAAACAGGAATAAAACAATGGTAATTATACATTCCTATCAACAAATACCTCAAATGGAAAGAATTAAGTGCTCCGACCAAAATATAGAGTGGCTGAGTGGATAAGAAAACAAGACCCCTACATATACTGCCTACAAGAGACTCACTTCAGGTAAAAACACACAGAGCACTAAAAAGAAGGACATAGAAAAGATTATTGCCTTGATGGACCTAGAAATAAGTAGATACAGAAAGATAAATAAATCGGCATGATTTCACATACATGTGGAATCTAAAGAACAACAACAACAAAAAACACAATAAACAACAAATGAAAATAAACCCATAGATACAGAGAATATTTTGAGGACTTACTAAAAGGGGGTGGGGGGATGGTGAGGAAAGGGCAAAGGGATTAAGAAGTACAAAATAGATAGTTACAAAATAGACATGGAGATATAAAGTGTAGCATAAGGAAAATAGCCAGTAATAATGTATAAATATGTAAGGGGGAAGAAGTTTACTAGATTTAGTGGAGTGTCACTTTGGTGGAATATATAGAATTATATAGATCTCTAATCACTATGATGTACAACTGAAATTAATATATTATTGTATGTTAAGTATAATTTTTTCAAAAACTCATTGAATTATAACAATATAAATATAAGCAACTAATTGTCTATTATATTTCATAAAGCAACGGGAAACATTTTTTTAAAATAAATAAAAATAAAATTAAAGCTAGAACAATTGGAGAAAGGCAGACTTTTAATACTTAGTATTTAAACAATTCGATGAAATATGGGAAAAAAGCAAAACATACCCCAACTCACACCATATGTAAAAATTAAAATTAGTGTAGTATAACAATGTCAGATAATTTGCTCATGAATTCATAAAGATAGTCACTAAGTACACAAATTTAACTGCACACAGATAAAAGTAAGTAATATACAGAAGCATTTGTATAATGTTGCTAATTCTATTCTTAGAGAAAAACATATGTTTTAAAAACAGGTTTCTAATAATTATTTTAATTAGTTTAATCTGTATTTTTCCAGATTTATTGAGGATGCTTAGCAAATAAAAATTGTAACATTAAAATATATTATTTTAGTGTAGATATAAATGTAAAGGCAAAACATACATTTTTTAAATTGTAATATGAGAATTTCTTCCAACCTTGGCATAAGAAAAAGTTTTTAACTGGGATACAAAAAGAATTTAACATAAAGAAAAAGATTTAAAAAATGAACTACATAAATTAGAACTTTTATTCTTCAAAAGGTATCGAGAGTAAAAGGTAAACCAATATACAGAGAAAATATAACATACATATTTGAATGTATTTTAAAAACTCCTACAAAATCAAAAAGAAAAAAACTTGCAATCCAAAAGGAAAATAAGCAAGAGTGAAACATACTTCATAAATAAGGACATCCGAGGGTCCGTTACGAAAAATATTTTCAATTTTAGAAGAATCAGAAGTGCAAACTAAAATTACAAAAAGCTACTAATAGAAATCCACTAATGGCTAAATTAGGACTTACACCAAGTGTTAGCAAAGAATATAAGCAACAGTAACTACTATTGTTGATAGATTAAAAAATTTAGACAACCACTTTGGAAACAGGTTGAATTAGCTGCTAAAATTGAACATAGAAGCACACACTATGATAGGATTCCACTGCTAAGAGTATGTCACAAGAAAATTATATGCCATGTGCAGCAAAAGAACATTTACATTATGCTATTATTTATAAGCATCTCAAACTGGAAAAAAGCCTTAAATGCTTTATCAACATCTAAAACGGTAACAAATTGTGGAATACCCAAAACAACAGAATACTGTACATCAGTGAAAATGAGCCAGCCATATCTGCACCAAACAAACTAGAAACGTTGAACAAAAGAAGGAAGAAAAATAAAAATTTATTGTATAGTATGATTTTTATGAAGTTCTATGACAGGGGAAAAACCATAGTTGATAGCAAGAGTTTGTGCTTCAATGAAAAACCATACAAAGAAAAGAAAGCATATTTTATGAAAATCAAAGAGTACTTACTTTGGGGCATGATTGGTGATCCAGGGTTTAGTGATTGGTAAATAGATATAATGTCCTGGCTGTTTTTCATTTTGCATTTTATAATAATTCATGGAGTTGAACATTTTTGTATTGTGTACTTTTTAACAAAAAACATTTTCAGTATAAAAATATGAATTATTTTAGCTTTTGCATTTAAATATATTTTATTCATTATTTTTAAAGTTTTGTAAGGCACACTAACGATGTTTATTTTTGTCAATCCTGTCACAAGTCAGAACAAGTCAGAATTTTAGGATTCCATGCCCACACTATAACTTAGCTTACAAAAATATTTAATCAAAATGAAATGAAAATAGAATTTATATTAGGAAAAAGATATATTTACTTAAGGCTACTAGAACTTTAATTACAAATTTCACATGGTTTCCAATAAAGTCTTCTCACAGAAGGCAAGACTATAATCACTCTCAGTACTATACAGTGTCCCCATTGTGCTATTAGACAAGATGGTTAATTAGCATGGTCACAACTATAATGTCAAGCATGAAAGGCAATGTTGAGGTGTTTTCCAACACAGCTGCTTCAGCATGAGATAGAAGAAGTGAAATGTTGCAAGAAAATCAATCTCTTCCATCAAAACTGAGATGACTCTGAAAGTAGTTCAGTTATAGAACAAACACAGATATAATTAATTGCTACCTAGAAATTATATAGAAGGCTCCATTCTGTTATTCACCTACGGCTTATGTGCAGGTGTTTTAAATGCCTTGCCAAAACATAGCATAAGGTGTTATAGGAAGCAGGAAAGGGGTGAATGGCATTTTTCTGAGTACACAAAAGGAATATATCAGCTGCAAACTAGTTGCATATCAGGCCATCCCTTTATTTAAAAATTGTTTTTATTAATTATTATAAAGTTTCCTATTTATAGAAATTAAAAATGAAAGATGACCGCATTACCAAATGGGCAGTAGTGGGTCTACTGATACAGGAGAAAAAGTCAGATGCCAACATTATCACAGAATTGTGCGAACAGCTAAGAATTGACTGCATTGGCTATGTCACCTAGTATCTGACTCTATCTAAGCTGTAAAGAGCCTTCAGCAATATTTTTCTTGCAGCACCCCTTTCAATTAAAAAATGATTAAAAATGCATTTAAAAAATCTATGGTCTATGAAAGATATGGGAAGCAGGATTATACAGAGAATCTTTAACTACGATACAGTGTCTGAAAAAGCTTTGTTCAAGCTAGTGGAGAATTCTAGAGAGAAAATTGGCTATCAGAGTCTTCTTGTCAGGCCAAAATGGCAGGCCTTAGATACCTCATTAATTTATTCACCAGTTATGGGCTTCCCTAGAAAGTATGTGACCCAGAGTGGAATAAATTTGGGCAAACTGAGGTAAGTCCTAAAGGAACTGGAAGCTGGAGGCTGTCGCTGACTGCAATGCCCAGAGCTCAGTACAAGGGTTTCTGCTGAAGGATAAGCTGTATGGTGCCATCTCTAGATTACCACTGCTCACACCTGCGGTCTACTCAAACTGACTTCTCCATAAACATTCAGATGCCAACCTCCCAGGATTGCCACAGGCCTCTTTTCAAGAAGTGAACTTCTTGAGAGAGGATATGGAGTTTCTTAGATAGCATCTGATACTCATTGTTACTCTCTTCTGCTATCTATTCTGGAGTTCTTCACCTTTTGCTACCAAACTTTGTTGACCTTGATAGCTGCCTTATTCAGCTTTGGGGCTACTATAACAAAATGCTGCATACTATGTGGCTTAAAAAACCAAAAACATTTATTTCTCCAATTTCTGGAGTCTGAAGTCTAAGATCAAGTGCCAGGCAATTTAGTTCCTGGTTAAGAACACTCTTCTGGGTTTGTAGATGGTCATCTTGCTATGCTCTCGCATGGCAGAGAGAGAGCATGTGTGTCCTATGCTCAGGCCTAGTAGTTTGTCAAGAGTTATTTTTCAAAAAAGTATTTAATTCCCTAATGAAAATGTTATCACCTTTTTCCAGACCTGGGAGCCTATATTATAATTCAACCACTGGTACTACTTGCCACAAAATCAACATCATACTTTCTCCTATCACTGATATCTCTAAAGTAATAGGTTCTGACAGATTGCATAGACCAAAAAGCAGGGCTTTTTTTCCATAGCTTTGACCTGCTCAAAGTTCTTTTCTATTCTGGTCAAACCAATGCTAACAGACTTTTTTTTTTTTTTCACTCAGTGTATCTGCTGAGCAGAATCTCTGGTGTGAAATATGTTGCTCCTAGAACTAAAGAGGCCCACCAGACATTGTGTTTTTCTTGTTTCATGGTAGAAGAAGCAATATCTAATAATATCTAATAATTTACATTTTTACTTCAGATGAAAGTGTCTAGCAGGTTCTTAACCACTGAACCTCTAAAATTTCACTCAAGTGGCTAGCCTCTGAATCTTCTCTGAATTGATATTCTACTCTCGAAGCAAATTTATCTTAATAGGCCTGCAGCAGGGCTAGCCACCTCTTGCTCATCCAGCATAATATTATTCATGCAATGAATCAATGCAATGTTCTTCAGGGTATCGAAAATTGTTCAGACCTCTTCAGGATACATCATGACAGAGAGCAGGAGAGTTAACATATCTCTGGAGCATAACTATGTAGCTATAACTATATTAATCTGCCCTATAAAAGACACTTCTTTGGCATGTTGGCTGTGATTATAGCTGCTATTTACTTGAAATCACAGTAATGCATAGTCATCTTACAGGATCCATCCAGTTTCTGCAGTGGTCAACTGATGAATTAGAAAGAAGACCATGATTCCTTCGTAATTTAGGTCCTTAATAGTAACACTCAAATCTCCTCCATCTACACTTCATCTCTTGTATGCATTATTGTTTCCTATTTACTATCTGGCTGGAAGAGGCATTTCATTTAGCTATTACCCCACATACCAAGAATCCAATATATGATAGTGTCAACATCCAAGTATGTCAATCCCAATTGTATATTCAGGGAATTAATAAATGATGATTATGTATTTTGGATACTTGGTATATCTAATAAGCTGAACCTTGGCCAGCATCCCATTTTTCACCTGGTCCCAATAGTCGCCATTCTATGACTCTGGAATGTAGGTCAACTTAGACCCTATATCCAAGTGTTCTAAAATGTCTGGATATGCCCCTTCATCTGTGTGTGTCATTGTTTGAGTAAATGGTCATAGGCAATATTGAAGAAGGACTGGAAAAATAAGTATACTAGTACTTGAATTGATGTTACAGCATACTTCCTCCTAAGAGGGCCTGATGAGTTCTTCAGTCAGTGGACTCCAGTATGAAAACAAAATTTTTGCAGAGTGACCACTCTTAGCCTTCTCTTCTCTATTTCTTAATTTCTTTTTGATTATATAATATATACCAACACCTTTACTCAATTCAGGTTGTCCCATTCACAATACTGTTGTTCAAGTAGACATCTTTACAACTCTTTCTGCATCAAATTCCCTGGCTGCCATCCAGTGACTACAATAATTGAGAGTCTCTGACTTCTAGTGATTAAGTACCATCACTTGCCCTCCATTGCTTCAGACTTCTCTCATCTCCATGGTCATGAGGGAACCTAATTGTTAATGCCTTCTCCTACATTAAGCCCTGGCTACAAAGGAGAGCCACCACTGAACATTGTTTTAGAAATGTGCATGTACTCACCAGCACATTCTTTATGACTGTAGTAAATAGTGTGTCTTTTGGACTTTCCTATGGAATATAATTGTTTGGAGAGTATTCTGGCCATATGTAGTAAATCTATTCCACTATTCCCAGTTCCCTGAGCCTTTTAATCAATTCTTCCACTCTGCCATGGCAATTCTGCATTTCAACTTCACTCAGCATGGGCCATAACATTTTTCATACTTTAGGAGCCACGCTACAGCAAGTTCCCACCTTCCCTTGAGATCTTTGCTATGTTGAATTCTGTATTTTTTGGAAAGTACTCCAAAATCAAAACATTCTTTGTTATTCAATTTTTTGTTAAAGACCCCCTTGATTAAACCTCAGAAACTACTCCCATGGAGACTCCTCCAGTTCCTACCAATGCATGCCCTATGTTTTACTGCTCCCTTTTGATACAGTCTCTGTCCCTTATCAGATCCAGAATATGTCTGCTAGAGGTATGCTATCACTTAACCTTAGTTTAAGTACTGAAAACATCCAGGAAGAATGATGAAGGAAGATTCTAAGAGTACAGCTTGCCTTTGAGCATTTTTTTTTTTATAACAGGCAGAATTCTAAAAAGGAGGAGATGAACTCCATTGCCAGCCTCAGTATATTCAGAGGTGTATGCAGAAACAAAACCTTGAGGAGAATCCACTGAGATCTCTCCATCCTTCTGTGTCAGGAACCAGATTTTCCCAATTAAGGTCCTAATCTTGACATAATAGATCCATCTTGGTTGGGTTTTTAATCATCTTGGAAGGTTAGCTCTTTGTCCCCTACTTTCTGCAATCTCTGTCTAGAAAGAATTGAGAACTTCTTTGTATGCAACAAAAGGCTCTTTGGATTTATATTTAGCTTGCTATTGCCTATTATTTTCTCTCAGATTTTATTATCTTTCTACGGAAGACTCGGTGTAATTTAGCAATAACCACCCAGTTCTGTTATCTTTATAGCTACTATTTTCTTCATTCATTTCAAACACCTCATACATTTCTTTCCATTGGCATAACATCCTAATTTATTACAAGTTAGAGCTTAAACGTTTGTACTTTCGCTTTATAATTAGTGATGAGGACCTCACTGCCAGTCAGGCTGTGAGTGATCAAGCCCCCAAATCCCATTATCTATTTTCTTAGAACACTCCTTGGAAATAACTCTGAGATGTAGTTTTGAGGTTCAAAATGGGTATTAGGAATCAACACTTTTGAAAGGAAATGAGTAAGAAAAGGACCCACTGGAAAGCAAAGTGAAACATTATAGATCTGATAAAACCTTGGCTAACACAACAAAGAGTTCTATCCTCAATAATGTACATAGTGGGAATGAAAAAAACGTCATGTTTCCTCTATTTTGTAGTCCCTCAGTGTTTCCCACATGCTACGGGCCTTTAATCTAGCTATCTATAGTGAAAAACCAAGTAGAGGAGAATAGAGTAGATGGAGGGATAGAATGGAATCCTCACAAAGGAAGTAGGCAGAATGTGTTCTACTGCTTTGAAGACCCAAGAAAGCACACATTTCGTTCTTGGTTGGTGAAGATGGAGAGCCCAATGTAAGCTAACGAAATCATATATAAAATAGTTTTCTCAATCCAGATACTCAAATGAAATATAGGCGTGTCACAAGACATTGATGGCTGTAAATATTTGCAATGATTTTTTTTTTAATGATGACACATTTAACACAGTTCAAATTTTATTTGAATACTATTTATAAGCTTTTCTTTGTAAATATTGTTGGGAGAAATACTACATGGGTCTCTAATGTTTCTATATGTCTTGTGGGCCAGACTTATTGACACAGTTTTTCTTCTACTCTATGTTATGATGTTTGGAGAATGAATGGCCATAGGAAATAGATATATCATCTCTCTCTGAAACAGAGGGAAGATTTGTTTGCTGTCCTGTGTAATAAAGAAAATATCTCTTTTCAGAGCAAATATTGGGCAGGATTGCTTGCAGCCACTTATATAAAGATTGGAGTTCCTAGTTTGCGGTTCCTTAGCTGTGATGTAAATGTACTGCTTACACAGAATCCACCTGGGCCAACCTCTGTACTGTTCCTGTGGATTTGGTGGGGGCAGGGCAAGGGGTCAATTGCAAATGTGAAACTCATACTGTCTGCTATGCAAAGAGTAATAAAAACCCTTTATCTTTGACCAGGGGTTTCATGTCTTCTGCCACTACCCATGAAAACGCAGCAAATACTTTTCCAGCAAGATACTTGGATTTGGAGAAATTATTTATTCACTTTCCTAGTTTTGTGACTTTCATAGTTTTGCGGTCTCCAAAATTCAGATAAAAGAATTGGAAAAAAAAGAGGTACTTTGGCCACCCTTATCTGTATCAACTGAAAATGACTGTCATCTGAGTCATACCACTAAAACCTTTCTTTCTAATCCCATTTCAGTTCCCTGGCAAACTATGTAGAGTTTGTTTTAAAATGTACATTGGGATTTTTGGAAAGGAAACATGGCAGAGTGAGAGACATTTCCAGATCTCTCTCCTTGAAACAACAATAAGCTGAACGTCTAAAATTAAAAAAAAAAAAAAAAAAAAAAAAAAAAGCCCAAACTGCCCACCGGTACATCTGAGCATGAGATCTGTGCATAAGAACTACCACTGCTCAGAATGCTGGGTGTTGGGAGTGGACTGGTAGAAATAAAGAAGCTGCCACTCACAGCGTCCAGACTCCCTGCAGGAGGAGGAGGAGAGGAGAAGGAGCAGTGACTTTCCTGAACAGCTTTTCCTGGAAGTGCTGTGAGTTCCACGCAGCCAGCAGCAGGACCTAGTCATCAGAGCAGAGAGCAGAGAAGAGGACAGCAGAGAAACTACTGTTGATTTTTACCAGCTGCAGTTGCAGAAATGAGGCTGAGCCACAGCCCCATCCCCCACTGAGAGAGTCCCCCCCCATACCCTCAGAGACCAAACACCACAGAGCCACAGGGGAATCTGAGCAAACACTATCAAAACTGTTGCTAACACTGACAGAGATTGAAACTGAGGGTAGCAAGGGTGATTAAATATCTACAAAAAAATTAAAAGGCATTTTTAAGGCTTTATTGAAAGCAGAGATACAAGAGGCTTAGATGCCACCTACTGGAAACCAAAAAAAAGTGCCTTCTTTGCTGTAGGCTAAAGAGAGACCCTTATAAATAAATCTTTCTGGAAAAAAGCAAAATGTATTTCCATTATTGCAGGTGAACAAATAGTCCATTAAACACCATGAACAACCAAGGTGACAAGGTATTTCAGAAAGAAAGAGAAAATTTCCAGAAAAAGCTTACAGAAATAGAAATATGCAATTTAAATGACAAAGAATTCAGGACAGTACTTCCTGAAAAAATCAGTGAATTCCGAAATGAGTCATATCAACAATTTCAGGAATTAAAAAACACTTAAAGTTAAATAACATTGAGCCTGGTTAGTACTTGGATGGGAGACCACTGAGGAAGACCAGTTGCTTTAGGCATAAAAAAAAATAGGGATTATAAACTGACAGGGCCATGCAATCTAGGAGGTCATCCAAGAATTGCCTCTCTTAAAAAAAATTTTTTTTAATAGAAAAAGTAAACAAACAAACAAACAAACAAAAAACACCTAAATGAACAGAGCAAGGAGACTGAAATCCTCAAACAAACAAGCAAACAACAAAATAGAACTTCTGGAGATGAAGAACACGCTAACAAAGAGTTGAAAAATGAACTGAGTCAACCAAATGAAGGAAAGGGTCAGTAATATCAAGACAGAAATCTAAAAATCAGAAGAAGAGGAGAGAAACCAAAGAATGAATAATAATGAAAGAGAATTTAAGAATGAGCTGATACCATCAGAAGAAGAAACATAAGAATAATGGTGTTATCGAAGGCAAGGAAATGGAGCAAGGACTAGAAAGCATTTTCAGACAAATAGTGGAACAAGAATTTCCAAATCTAAGGAATAAGCTGGAGCTTGGAATTCAAGAAGTCAACAGAACACCTAAATTCTCAATCCAAAAAGCCCTTCACCAAGACACATTGTATTAAAATTATCAAAAATCAGTTACAAAGGCAGAATTCGGGTAGCCAGGGAGAAGAAAACAGTAATTTATAAAGGAAAACCCATTAGATTATCCTCAGACTTCTCAATGCAAACCTTACAAGTCAGAAAGGAATGGAATCAAATATTTAGCTATTAAGTGAAAGGAACTACAAGCTAGAATAATGTATCCAGCTAAGCTCTCCTTTAGATATGAAGGACAAATTAAGACTTTTTCAGATATACAACAAGTGAGAGAATTCTCCATTATGAGGCCTGCACTACAGAAAATACTGAAGAGGTCAGTCCACATAACACGAAATGACCAAAACCAAAAAAACAAAAACAAAAAACAAAAAACAAAAAACAAAAAACAAAAAAACCACACTTAAGAGTAAAGTGACGAGCAGGCAGATAAAAACAGAGAATTATATCCTTACTAAGAACAGGCATTATAGCTTAAATAGAAAGAAGAAAATTGCTATAGCAAAATAATAATGAACTGAGCATACAGAGTGACAAATTGAGACAACAATGACTGAAAGGGGAGGGTTCAAAGATTAAATTTGCAAAGGGGAATGGAGATAAAGCATACACAGAAGAAAATGGATGAACTGTATATATATATAAATATTTATATATATGTTATATAATTAAATTATTATATATATATAATATTATTATATATACCACAGTAGTTTCTCTGTTTTATCTGCCTGCTCGTCGTCATTACAACACACATATAAAATTATCCTATACATATGCATAATGGTAACACACATCCAAAGATTCAGAGCTGAAGAATATGACAATAAAACAAGAAGACAGAGGGAAACCCAATAAGCAAAATAAGGAAAACGGAAGCACAAAGACAAGAAGCAATGGAAACACCGAGCTACCAGAAAGCAAAGATGAAATAGCTATAAGTAGATCTCATACTTCAATAATCACCATAATGTAAAGGGACTAACCACACAATAAAGAAGGCACAGAGTTGCAGAAATGGATCAAAAAACAAAACCTAACCAAATGGTGTCTCCAGGAGAACATATCTCAGCTCCAAAGACAAAATATAGACTCAAAGTGAAAGGGGTGAAAATATTTCAAGCAAATGGCATTCAGAAAAAGCAGGAGGAGTGGTTATTAATATCAGACGAAATGATTTCAAAATCAAAAAGGTAAAGAGAGATACTGAAGGACACTTCATAATGATAAAGGAAAATATGCACAAGAAGACAAAAACACTATTAATATCTTAAGTTCCCAATCAGGGAGCCCTAAAATAAGTTAAGTAATTACTAAAGAACTACAAAGAGAAACAGACCAAAACACTATCGAACACCACTATCAGATATGAACAGATCATCTGAACTGAAAATCAATAAGGAAATAACATTCTTAAATAACACATTAGACCAACTGGACATAATTGACATTTACAGAGCCTTCCATCCAAAACAGCTACTATACATTCTTCTTTAGTGCACATGGAATTTTCAGGAACACTACATACTGGGACAACAGAGAAAGCTCAACAAATACAAGAGGGTGGAAATCTACCAACCATATTCTCTGATCATAAACACTTAAAACTAGAGAAAGCAGGAAGACCACAAAATCACGGAGATTAAACACATGCTACTGAAAAATAACTGGGTCACAGAAGAAATAAAAAGAGAATCAAGAGATAATCAAATGAATGATAATGATTGTACAACATATCAAAAACTTTTGGGACATAGGAAAAGCTGTCATAAGAGGAAAGTTCATATCATTACAGGCCTATTTCAAGAACAAGAACAAGCCTAAATAAAACCTAATGCTTCATCTTAAATACTAGAAAAGGAAGAACAAATGAAATCTAAAGTGAGAGAAAAAAAGAATCAATTAAAATTAGAGCATAATAATAAAATTGAAAACAAAAAATACATACAAAAAAAGATGCAACAAACAGATGGTTTTTTGAGAAGGTTAATAAAATTGACAAACCCCTGGCTAGACTCTAAAGAAAAAAGAGAAAGGACACAAATAAACAAATCAGGATGAAAGAGGGGAAATTAGACTGACATCACAGAAATACAAAGGATCATAAGAATACATGAAAAAGTATATAACACCAAATTTAATAACCTAGAAGAAATGGACCAGTACTTAGAAAAATACCTTCCTAGACTGAATCAAGAAGAACTGGAAAATCTAAATAGATGATCAGCAGTATGGAAATTGAAACAATCATCAAAAACCTACCAAAAAGTAAAAGTCCAGGACCAGATGGCTTCACCAGTGAATTCTACCAAACATTCAAAGAAGATTTAATACCTATTCCCTCAAACTCTTCCAAAAAATCAAAGGAGGCAATACTTTCCCAATTCATTTTATGAGGCCAATATTACTCTGATACCAAAACCTGGTAAAGATAATAAAAAAAGAAAACTACAGACAATATCTCTCATGAACACAGATGCAAAAATCCTAAATAAGATACTAGCAAACCGAATACAGCAACATATTAAAAGATTATACACCACGATCAAGTGGGCTTCATCCCAGGGGCACAGGGTGGTTCAACATATGCAAATTGATTAATGTGATACACCATAAACAAATTAAAAAATAAGAATCATGATCATATCAATAGATGCAGAAAAAGCCTTCAATAGAAACAACATCCATTTATGATCAAAGCACTCAACAAATCAGTATAGAGAGAGAAATACCTTAACATATAAAGGCCATATGACAAACCTCAGCCATCATTATACTTAATGTGAAAAACTGAAAAACCATCCTCTGAGAGCAGAACAAGCAAAGCTGTCCACTATCACCATTGTTATTCATATAACCTGGAGGGCCTACGAATGCAGACAAGAAAATATAAAAGGCATCCGAAAGAAAATGAAGTCAAACTGTCACTATTTGCGGATGACATGATTCTCTATATGGAAAACCTAAAGACTCCACAAGATACTAGAAACAATAAGCAAATACAGTAGCCTGGATACAAAATCAACATTCAAAAATCCATAGCGTTCTATACTCTAACAATGAAGTTTCAGAAAAGAAGTGGAAAAATAATTCCTTTCTAATTGCAGCAAAAAGAATAAAATACCTAGGAATAAATTTAACGAAACATGAGAAGGACCTATATAATGAAAACTACAAGACCTTATTAAAATAAATCGAAGAAGATACAAGGAAATGGAAAGATATTCCGTGTTCTTAGATTGAAGAATCACATAGTTAAAATGACCTATTACTAAAGCATTATACAGATTTGATGCAATTCCATCAAATCCCATTGGCATTTTTAAAAGAAATATAAAAAAAAAAATCATTAGATTTGTATGGAAGCACAAAAGATCCTGAATTGTCAAAGCCATTCTGAGAAAAAAAATGAGGCCTGGAGGCATCACACTGCCCAACCTCAAATTATACTACAAAGCCACTGTGATCAAAACTGTATGGTATGGGCAGCAAAGCAGACACATGGACCAGGGGAACAGAATTGAGAGTCCAGAAGTAACCCTATGGGTTAAATATTTTTCACAAAAAGCCAAAAAAATGCAGTGGATAAAGAAAGCCTCTTCAATAAATGGTGCCGTGAAAACTGGAAAGCCACTTGCAAAAGAGTAAAACTAGACTGTTATCTATCACCACACATCAAAATTAACTCAAAATGGATTAAGGATCTCAATATAAGACCTGAAACAAAATGCATAGAAGAAAACATAGGAACTAAACTCAAGTACCTTGGACTTAAAGAGCATTTTATGAATTTGACCTCAAAAGCAAGAGATGTAAAAGCAAAAATAAATGAATGGGACTACATCAAACTAAAACGTTTCTGCTCAACAAAAGAAACTATCAACAAGGTAAAGAGACAACCATCCAAATGAGAAAATATATTTGCAAGCAATGCCTCTGATAAGGACCTAATATCTAAAATATATCAAAGAACTTGTACGACTCAATAACAACATAAAACAAATGATCCAATCAAAAAATAAGCAGAGGGCCTGAACAGACTTCTCCCTAGAGGACATACTAATAGCCAAGAAATATTTGAAAAGATGCTCAACATCGCTAACTGTTAGAGAAATGCAAATCAAAACCACAATGAGATACCATCTCACACCTGGTAGAACAGCTATAATCAACAAGCCAAGTAATAACATATGCTGAAGAGAATGTGTAGAAAAAGGAACCCTCATACACTGCTGGTGGGACTGCAAATTGGTACGGCCACTATGGAAAACACATGGAGGTCCTCAGAAAACTAAGAATTGACCTACCATATAATTCAGCACTCCCTCTAGTGGATATTTACCCCAAAGACTTGAAAACCCATACCCAAAAAGATATTTGCACACCGATGTTCACAGCAGCATTATTCACTGTGGCCAGGACATGGAAGCAACCAAAGTGTCCTATGATAGATGATTGGCTAAAGAAACTGTGGTACCTATATACAATGGACTATTACTCAGCCATAAGAAGAGAAGAAATACTGCCATTTGCGACAACATGGATTGACCTTGAGATAATCAGGCTAAGTGAAATAAGTCAGACAGAAAAAGTTGAAAATCACATGATGTCACTTACATGTGAGCTATAAACCTAAAAGCAACAAATGAACAGGACAAACAAACAGAGACTCATGGACATGGACTATAGATAGTGGTTACCAGAGGGTAGGGGGTGGGGGAGGAGGTAAATGGAGTAAAGGGGGTCAAAAATAGGGGGATAGTGGGAAGGTGAAGTGGATAACGGGGATCAAATATATGGTAGCTGAAGGCAACTGGCTTTTGGGTGGTAAAGAAATAGAATATACAGACATCAAATTATAATGTACACCTGAAAGTTATATAATGTATTAACCAATGTTACTCCAATAAACTTAATTTAAAAAAATAATAATAAAAATAAAATGTACATGGGCCCTGTTAAAGCACACATCCACTGTTAAGATGTAAAAGATCAGTTTGATGACCTTTAAATATTCATTTCCCATATTCCTGGATGTAGTTAGCTGAATTTGAGGATATGAACATCAGGATTGGAGATGCTATGGGTTCCCAATCAGAGGCTTTCACAAATTCTTGAACTGATTCATCCTGAGCCATAAACATCTCACCTGTATTCTTGCTCTAGCATCCTAATTTGTGTTCCTGATTTCACCATTGCCTTCCAGCAGCAATCTAGTCTACAGATAGACACTGGAGTACTTTTAAAAATAAATGTACCAGAAAAGTCTATAACCAAAAAAGATTATTTGGGGCAAATATTCTATAACTGTTAAGTGGCTTTTAATCAATAAATCCTTACAGTATGTTAAATACATTCAGTCACTTTGGCAGGCATTTGGAGCACATACAACAAAGGAATGTTGTTCAAGGTTAAACATTCTATAAGTATTTCACTGAGCTTTTATTCATGGCTGAAATGAGCTTTTATTTTTTATTTTTTTTTTTTTTACATCTGCTTCCAAAACATTCCAAGATGAAAAATCATTGTGCCTCTGCTCTCTGGTTAAAATGGGTAAGCCTCAATTGCACATTCATCCAGGTGCTGGGTCAAACCTCAAATTATATTTTAACTAGAATATTGTTATTTCCCACAGGAAGCCTCTGCCCATCTCCATGCAGAGATGGAGAGTATCTATTAAGATAAGTGTTTATGTGTCTTTGTCAAGGTCCTCAGTTTGAAATCTTCTTTCAGTCTTTTCAAAACATGAGTTTTTCACTTCATCGACTACTCAGAAAAGCCACAATCTAGGTACTTATCAAATAGTATAACCACAAAATCACTGCTGAGCAATAGCTGTTACAAACTGAGCTGAACAAAACTATTTCAAGATAATTGTTTGAAGAACATGTGCTCCATTCATTTATTTACTTTAAAATATGTCCCTGGATTCTGATTATCACAGAATTTTGAGTATTTTGGCTGCTCAAACCTTATTGTGAGAGAAATGTAATTTGATATTAGGCTATTACTGTATTTTTATATATTTTAAAATAATAAACTATATTTTAGTAATAATGAAAAATTATTATTTATTGATTTTGTGTCAAGCAATAATCTTAGGCTTATGTGCCTAAAATTTCATTTAATCCTCACAAAAAAAACCCTGAAGTTAGATACTATTGTTTTCTCTATTTTACAATGAGAAAGCTGAGCCACAAAAAGATTAAGTACTTTGCTCGAAGTCACTCGACTTATAAATGATAATATGAAAACTGAAACCCAGTTTTCAGTTCCCATTCTCTAATCCTTACAGAAATTACTATATCTGCAGTTACTTTCAGGATATAGTTAGAAATACTTAGAAATAGTTTTAATATATTTATATAGTGCTCTCTCCATGAAGACCCATGAAAGAAATAGCTCCTTTATCTCAGTAAAAAAAAAAAAATTCTCCCTTGAAGTCAGAAATTCTTCTTGATTTTCTAGACATTATAAATTATATAAATGGTAATTTATTCATTTTTGTAATACTACTCAAAAGTTTAAACCCATAATCTCTCCTATTTGAGAAAGCGACAATTTTATAAACACATGCTACTTAGGCAGTAGCCACAAAATTTTCCTTTTGTCTGTGCTCAAAATAAATATATATTTATAAATATTATTATATTATTATATATTTATTAAAATATGCATATACATATGACGAGAGAGAGAGGTAGTTAAATAAACCTGTATGAATTCTCAAAGACATTTAGCTAGTTGGTGTAGTTAGCAGGTATAAATTGCTGGTCTCAAAATGATCTTTTATTGATCTTAATTATTTCCTGATGAAGAAGGGAAAGATAAATGGAAAGAAATTAAGACTAAACATACCTCCAAAGAGCTGAGTATATATCAGAGATCATAATTGTGAGTTATTACATGGTTAATTCTGAAAAATTAGAATCATTAAATGCAACTCTATAGACTATGTGTGACTATGTATGTACACATTTGTACAAGAGAAAGAAGGAAGGGAAGGAGGGAAAGAGGGAGAAATAAAGGAAGAGAGAAAGGAATTTATTAATTCATCTGTTAAATTTTTTTAAATCTCTTTTTACTTCACTTTGTGCTTAGGATTAATTGAGATTTCACTAAAGAATCATTTAATACCATATCTTCCCTGTCCCTCTGATAATAAAATTTCTCTATGTTACACCTAAGTGACCATGGTTCACTCTCTGTAAAGCCACGCTTCCTGACATTGGAATTGGACCAGGAATGAGCACCTGACACCGATGTAGCCAATCTATCAGTTTGTACGTGATTCATCACCAGGTGAAATAAATTTTGTTAATCAAATTCGTCTCCCTGGTCAATGGAACAGGGCTTACTGAGAGATTATGTTGGTTAGCAGTGGATCTAAAAATTAAACATGTGACTGTGTCAGGACGTAACAAGCTTTAAGTAGATAAAGAGTCATTAGCAGGTGGGCATGGGGTATCACTTTTTGTGGAGAGACCATGGAGTCCACGTGGCATTGTATTGTTTAGCTCTGATCAAATAAAAGTGACTTGTCAGTTTTATGTATAGATCCCTTTCCTCTCACCTCAAATGGAACACCTACAGGCAGCTGAAGAAAAGCAGATATAAACAGGAGGCACAAAAAAGAGAAGCAGCAAGTCGAGAGAGAAACAGAGAGATGAAAATCAGAATATAGATAGAGGCCAATCCAGACTACTTCAAGGCCTCACATTTTGTTGTGTGATTCCTCTTAAGTTCACTGAAATAACAAGCATAACAAAAAAATATATAGGAAATTATAATATTTTTTCTGGAAAATTATGATTCACCAGATTTAGGAATGTGCATTAAGCTATTAACATATTTATAATTCATTGTAAATTTGTTTACTATATAATTATTTTTTCAAGTTAATGATAGAATTAACTGATAGTCAGTGGAGATTTAACCAAGAGCAAAGTTCATCTCTGAGAAGGATGAGATTCCTAGGTGAGGTTCCACAGCAGATCATCATGCAAGCAGAAAAATGCACAAAAATACTGTACATCTATCCAGGAGGCCTCAAGAGTAGATAAGAAAAGATGAGAGAATTCAAGATTTAAAAACCATGAAAGAATTGTAATAAACTCCAATGCCATCAGCTTCTCTATTTGGTGTCTGTGTCTCTCTTTACATCTTCATCTTTTATGATTGTACCCTTTTATGATGTTCTCGCAGACAAGCTACACCTCCTTCACAGTCCAAGTGATGAACTAAACCACTGATAATTCAGGGATATCCTGTATTATAATCTTGGAACCAAGGATAAATTGACACCACTTTTTTACCTGTATTCTTAGAGATTTAACTCAATAGCCCAAACAGCTCAAGTTCTTGGCTCTGGTTCAACAAACAGTGACAATGGTTAATAAAACTGCATATCAATAATATGGCAATTCTCACTGCAACCATTTAAATGGCTGGGGAGAGTATATCTAGAAAAGAGCTTTTAAATCAATTATAGCTAGGTACAATGTATTATAATACAACCAGCAAATATAAATATAGTCAGCATTTACACAACCTGTGGAGGCTGCTAATAATACTTGGAGGAATTGACTGTTCTTATTTTATGTGATGGCAAAGTCAATAAAAAACTTTTAGAAATAAGTTTGCAATTTTTATCAAGAAACAACTGTTATCTGGCACATATTTTCTCTTTAAAACTTTATTAAAATAAGAAAAATAAGAGAGTAAGAAAATAAAATAAGAAAAATAATAAACTTAAAATAAGAACAAAATAATAAAAAGAAAAAAGCTAAATAATGGTGAACAAATCCATATTACTGGCTCCTTTCACCACTCGCTTTCCATTACCTTGCAAGGACCTTCAATAAATTCTCCTTTTTGTCTTTTTCATGTATTTCTGTACATTCTCAGAAGTTTTAGTTTTAGCTGAAGCCTTAATGCCTCATCTTGTACCTCAGGCTGTTGTAATATATTTTTATAAAGACTGTTCCTTTCTAAAAAGGATTTTAGCACCTATTCTTAATATTATTTATGACTATGAAAGATTAATAGAACTAAATTGTCAACCACTACAGAGATAGGTATAGCCACTGAGATCATTTTAAAACTAAACAAAACATGTAATAATTCTCAGAAACAAATGCTAGGTGAAAAGACTCTGAATTCAAAATTGTATCTATGAAGTAATTGCAGCTACTTAAATACGGCATAGATTCATATGAACAACAAATACTTTGAAAACTTAAGATTTGGAATGTTGTAATTTCTATTTAGTAACCTTTCCAATATAACCTCCTTTTTATAAAAAGCAATTTTACCTCCTAAACTTCAGTTTAATAATTCTCCTTGGATATGAAAGCATCTTCCCTTACAAAAGCTAAAATAAAATAAACCTTGTATACACTTGTATAAATAAAAAATCAAAAACAGAATTTAAATGCTGTTTCCTTAAGATTATATCTGATTCCATTGTTTTTCCCCATGAGTTTTATTATTTTTTATCATTACTTTTGCTGTTTCTCTTTTGACAAACAGATAATGGAAAAAGGGAGGAAGAGAGGAGAAAGGACACAAGCCTGCACTTACTGAGCAGAGAAGCAGAACCAAAATTACCTCAGCTATTGTATTCTTTGTAGTCAAAGGCCCTTTCCACCTCTACCAAAGGTGATTTAGTTCTACACCAGGAACAATTTGTCTCTGCTTTAGAAGCTGATCTTGCTTTAACTAAAGGAGACGAGGCAGGGGGAGTTGGACACTATCTGTTCCAAATGTTCTTAGGCAGAATTACAGAGTTTAGGTTAAATGAACCTAGGAACACACACGGCACTATTCTGCACTGAACATATTAAAAAGAAAGAAAGCACAGGTAATTTTGTACAGCTGCCTATGCTTCTCTTGTTTGACTGTGGATTTTCTACTAGCTCTCTAAAAAATACCAAAGTACTGACACCTTTTTCATGGACAGGTGAGACTTTAATCTTTCATGTCAGTGAATTTACTTGAAACATAGTTTTTTTTTTCTTTTTTTATTATTTTTTATTGAATAGACAATTAGTTGCTCATATTTACATTGTACAATTCAATGAGTTTTTTTCAATTATACTTGGCATACAATAATATACCAGTTTCAGTTGTAAAACCTAGTAATCAGAGATCCACATAACTCACAAAGTGATCATCCCACTAAATCTAGTACCCCTCTTTCCCCTTTCATATTTATTACATTATTAACCATCTTCTCCATGCTACACTCTACGTATCCATGTCTGTTCTGCAATTATTCATTTGTACCTCTTAATCCCTTTGCCTTTTTTTGTCACCCCAATTCCCCTCCCATCTAATAGCCCTCAAAATATTCTCTGTGTTTATTACTGCTTTTGTTGTTGTTGTTTATTTTGTTCTTTAGATCTCTCATATATGTAGAATCATGTGATATTTTTCTTTCTCTATCCTTCCCATTTCATTCAGCGCAATACCCTCTAGGTCCATCAAGGTGATATCTTTCTCCATCCCCTTCCTTTTAGTCTGTGTGTGTCTTTTAATCTGAAGTGAATCTCTTGTAGGCAACATATGTAGGGGTCTTGTTGAAACATAGTTTTTATATGCTAATTATATTTTGTGATGCTAAGCTATAAAAATGTTCATGACGCTGTAAATTCTCCATTTTTTTAGAGATAGAAATATTTGGGAGTTGAGGTACTTATTCTATCTACAGTCATGATCATTTTATTTTATTTTATTTATTTTTATTAATTTTATTGGGATAGTATTGGTTAATATAATTATATAATATTCTGATGTACATTATCATTTTACATCTGTATATTCTACTGTGTGTTAACCGCCCAAAGTCCTGTTTCCTTCAGCTACCATATATTTAATCCCTTTTACCCACTTCTCCTTACCCCTGCCCTCCTATATTTGACCCTCTTTACCGGTCTTCTACCCTGATGACTGGGCCCTTCCGCCCAGCCCAGCGTGGTGAGCTGAAGCAGTCCCGAGCAAAGCTGTTCAGGGAAGTTCTCGCACCTTCACCCCTCCCCCGCCTCCTGCAGGGAGTTCCAGAGGCTGTGAGAGGCAGCTTCTTTATTCCTCCCAGTCCACCGCCCAATACCCGGGGCTCTGGCCTGTGGTAGCTGTTATGTGCAGATCCCACGCCCAGACATGCTGGGTGTTTTTTGTTGAGTCTTAGATGTTCAGTTTATTGTTGTTTCAAGGGGAGAGATCTGGGGACGTCTCACTCCACCATGTTTCCAGCCATACTCCTTTTATAGACATTAATACTGTAACCCTTCATGTACAACTTATACCTGGGCAACTACCCATCTCTGAAGCAATCTGTGGTATGTTGCTGAACATTTACTACTGGCAAGATGTCAGGGTGGTCAAGGACAAATGAGGCATTGTTGAACATTCTAAAAACAAAAACATTTTAACAAAAAATAAGTCCTGATAATACTGAGTGGATCTTGGTTGCCCAATTAAAATTTCATATTAATTGATTTGTATAAAAGAATATATTGCTTATCTGTCGAAATCATTTACATTTGTGCAGCTTGTTTCTTTGCTTTATTCTTGTACATATTTTTAGATCCTTAGAATGTCAAAAATTAAGAGCATATCAATAAACAATAATATACTTTAGGGAACAAATGCAAACACTGTAACCTATTTTTTAGTCTGCTCAGTATGTACGAATACTAGGAGAGGCAAAAAACGTACATAGTTATTATAGCTACAATTATTTTTATATGCTTACTATGTGGTAAAAACTGGGGTAGGTGCTTAACAAACATTATCTATGAAGTAGAGAACTATCATACCCAGGCTAGGCATAAAGAAAGTGAGGCTGGGGAAATTTCCTCAAGGTCACAGAGTATGTGGCAGATCAAAGATTGAAACTCAACCTAGTCTTACAAGTTCAATATCAAAACACTATATTTATTTTGCCAGTGTTTGGTAATGCTTAAGTACACAATGCTTACTATGAGAGAAAATATTAAAAATAAATAGCAAATTTCACCCTAACTCTTGGCAGTAATTGACAGTAGCTAAAGTGTTTCCACACATAGCACAGGAAAACCAGAATGGTTTTTGCTATTATTTCTCAATTTAGGATTATTATCATTTACTTCTGGAAAATCATATGCCTCTCTAGAATTTTGCTTATATTTGTTCAATCAATAAAAGTTTAATTCTTTCAACTTATGAATATAAAGCCCAGCAGAATTAAAACTAGAACATAATCAATTTTAGGAATTTCAGAAAGTTTAGCAAAAATCTATCTCAAAGATTTATCTGCAAATAATAAAATTTTCTCTTGGTTGTACATTTTATTTGGAGTAAAATCCCAAACCCATTATCTATAATGCATGACATCTCTCAAGTATTATAAACACAGATGTCAGCTCACTCACCCTCCTTCAGGTTTACTGGGCTGCATTGCTGTTGCTCTGACAGACCAAGGAAACGCCTGTAATCGAAACTTTGCACTTGCTGTCTGCTGTTTAGAATTCCCTACTTCCTGATATCTACATAGCTCGTTCCTTAGTTACCTTCAGGTATTGATCAATGTTACCTTCCTGAACAACATCTACAAAATGGTACCACCTATCTACTCCCTCATCTCTACCAGTCACCCTATCTTTACTTTCCTTCATTCATCTTTACACTTGTTTATTTATCTTTAAAATTGTTGTTCAACAGCCCTAAGAGGCTGTTTAAAGCACTGTGGGCAGGACATACAATACCCATTCGGTGCAGTTCTCAGATAGTTTCTCCTATTTCCTTATTCTGCCAGGCAATTGATATTGTTTGACAGCCACCATTTTTTTCAGGGCCCTTGATGTACTGGTTCCCAGTTGAGTGTTTTCCTTCAGTACTAATGTGATTATTTTAACCTGGAGGAAGAATTCACTAATGGAAGTTTGCAGCATTTGACCTCGTAGGATGTCAATATGTTCTCTGGTATTGGACAGATAAAAACCTCATATTCTCCTAGGGAAGAACGTCCAATTTGCAGTGTCAAATGGACCTTCCTGACCATAGCCATTTGCCCTCCCAAACAATCAATGGTACTGAGGGGTCCAGGAAACTTATGAGTTACCTATATTACAGTATCAACTTGGCTCTAGTATCAACCAGAGCCATCACCTTTAGTTTGTTTCTGAGAGATTTGTTAAGAATGAGCTCCAACATGGGAGCTCAACTGCCCCCAGTGGCCCTAACCTGGAGGCAGTCTTGGCCTGCATCAGTGATGGGGTGAACTGCATCTCTGAGGCCCCTACTGGAGCACGTTGGCTGTTTCAGATAATAAGGAGAGGTGGGGGCAGTCTGAACTTTTGTTCAGGTTGTAAGTCTTTTCCAGGCTGACCAACATAGTGTTGGGTTGCCAGTCTACCTTTTTAGGTGGGGTCTTGGCAGCAATGAGGTCAAACCACATTTGTTTCCAAGTTATTTTACCAAACTCTTTATAGCCAGTTGGGATTATCTTTTGGCTTGTCAAGTTCCTTCTTTGTCTTGGGTCTTTCCCATAGTCCATACCCATTCCTAGGACTTGTCAGTTACCCCAGATAAGCAGTGGATTGCCCAACATCATAAATGTCTTATCTCATGACTGAGGTTAGCATGCATATCAACATCCCATACCAGGTGCTCCAGAGGTAAACTGGAGCATCTTGCCTTTATTCCAGCAGTGAATGTGGCCCAATCAAGGCCTTCAAAGATAGGAGCATAGATGGCTTGTCTCATTAGCAACTCCATAAGAATTTGTCATACCTCTTCCATAGATACCCAGGACCTCATTGGGTCAAGCCTCCCTATAGGATAGAATAATCCAATCTTTAAGGGATGAGTACCTTGAGCAATAGGAAATGGCAGGAGAGGCACATCAGGCTGCCAATAACATCCTCAAGAGTCCTGCTACCTCCACCCAACCTCAGCATGACAGTGCCAGTAATAAGGAATTTTTCAAAGCCTTCTTTAGACTATAACTATGAACTCTCAACCAGAGGGCTTCCCCAGAAACAGAGAGTAGATGCGGAGTTTTGATTCAAATATTCATAGTGGATAGTTCACCAGGTATAATTTAAGGCATAAGCACATACATAACATAGCCCTCCTCTACCCTATTACCATGCTTAGTCCCATGTGAGGAAAATGTGTTAGGTGTCCTAACTGTCAACAGCAGAAGTTCACGAATCACCTGTAAAAGACTGTGAAATGTGAGTCATTGTTCTGTGTGTTCTACAACAGTGGGAAAAAAAATCTCTACTTTATTTTCAAAATAAGAAAGTTTTTCAAAAGGAAGGCTGCAAGCACAATTTTTCCAGTAACCACATTCAAAAGAAAATCTCTCTTGTCCCCTAACAATCCACATTAGGCTAAACTTATGCCTGCAGACCAAGAGCAATGGGCTCTTGCAGATGGAGCTATGCTTCAGTAGCAGCTCATGCTGGAGCGTGAAGATCTAAGTCCTCCATCTCCTTCTAAAAAAAACTTGTTCCTCTTAACGTGCTCAGGCATTTCTGTGTAGGATGCTTCGTTTCCAGCCCCGCCATTATTCAATGCATGGTCATGCAAGCTGACAAACAGGCCAACACTGTAAAGTTTAATCTTAAAAGTGCTCAAAATTGTTCAGGGGAGCTTTATTTATTCTAGATGTTTTATTACTTTACCATTCAAACTTAAATCTGCAATACACTTAGAATCAAACTTTGCATATGGTGTAAGGAAGAGGTTAAATTCAATTTTTTTCCCATATGGACGTCCAATCGAAGCAGCACCATTATTGAATAATCCATTTCCTCTGCTCTTTAGTGCTATCCAAATAATATTTTAATTCTTCTTTTGTCAATTGTGTTTTTCAAAAAATTTGTCCACTTCCTCTGGTATTGTAGTTGTTTATAATATTCAGTGATAATTGTTCTTTCATTCCTGATAATGTTAACTTTTAACCTGTTTTTCTTGATCAGTCTTGCTAGACTTCTACCAATTTTATAATCTTTTTGAAGAACCAAGTTTAACTTGCTTAATTTTCTGCTTTTTAATTTAAAAATTATATATAATTTATATATATCATATGTATATATAATTATATATAAACATTATATATTATGTGTATATATACATATGAAAATATGTGTATATACACATATGTGTGTATATATGTATATATTACATATGTGTATATATACACACATATATATATATATATATATATATATATATATATCTGCCCTGTAGTACCTCTTTTCTTTTATGTACTTTGGTTTTAATTTGTTTATATTTTTCTGGATTCTTATGATGGAAACCTATCATTAAAAGCAAATACAAACATTTCATAATAAAATTCTCTTTTAAGCACTGCCTCCTACAGATTCTGATATTTTGTACTTTTATTTTTTATTCAAAATATTTTGTAATTTCTCTTGTAATTTCATATTTGAATCAGTTATCTATAAGTGTATGTTTAATCTCCAAATATGTGAAGATTTTATAGATAATTATGTTTTTTTGAAAAATATTTCTGTTATGGAATAGAACATACTCTGTAAGATACCAATCTTTAGAAATGTATTGAGACATATTTTATGTTCCTGTATGTGATTTATTTGGGAAAATTTTGTTTGTGCCCTTGAAAAGAATATATATTCCATAATTGTTGAACAGAATGCTCCAAATATCTATTAGCTCAAGGTTAAAATCTTGCATTTTTATTACTGATTTATTTCTAATGATCAATTACTGATAGAGCAATGTCAAAAATCTCCAACTTTGTGTGTCAATTTCTTCCATTAGTATGTTTGGGTTATTTTGTTTTATTTTGTTTTGTTTCATGTATTTGTTTTCAAGCTCTATCACATATACATTTATATTTATAATTGTTATAGCTTATTGATTAAATAATCAATAAACCCTTATATCATTCTAAAATGATGAAATGACCTGCTTTATCTCAGATAATACTATTTATCTTGAAATACATCTTTTTTTGACATTAGCATAGTCATATCAGCTTTTTTATAGTTAGCACTTGTATGGTTTATTGTTCTATTCTTTCACTTTCAACCTATTTGGGTTTATTTTATTTTAAGTGAATCTCGTATAAATAGTATATTTTGAGGAATTACTTTTTTTATCCAATAAGACAATTTCTGCTTTTAAGTATGTGTTTCCAGTCTATTTTTGTTAAATGTAGTAATTAATGTGGTTGTACTTACATTTAACATTTTCTATCTGTTTTCTATTTGATGTGATTTTTGTTTCTCTGTTCCTCTTGTTTTTAAGCCTTCTTTCAAATTACTCAAATATATTTGATAATTTATTTTAGTTATTTTAGTGGCTTTTTAGGTGTGACTTTTGTCATTATTCTTCGGTGGTTAGTTGCTCTAGAGTTTACAAAATTTATTTTTATAATGGTCTATTTAGAGTTAATATTATACCACTTCATATAAAATGTAAGACCTTTGCAAGAATATAATTTCATTTACTTTCTGTTCATACCCTTTAGCTATTATTATCACATGTTTTATATATTTTATATATACATATATTATAACTCTACAGTCCAAAGGTATAAATTGCATGAAACAGTCAGATATTATTTTTAAGAAATTGAGAAGAAAATTAGTCCTTTATATTTACCCTTATTGAAGCTCGTTGTCTATTTCCAAGTTTATATCTGGTGTCATTTTCTTTCAACATAAAGAATTTTTGTTAGCATTTCTTGCATTTCAATCTTCTGAAATTGAATCATTTCAGCTTTTGTGTTTCTGTAAATGTCTATTTTACCTTTATTTTTTGATATAGAATAGATGGTATAAAATATTGGATCTATTGTCTTTTCCCATTGAGTACTTCAAAATTATTTCATTGTGTTGAGACCTCCATTGTTTCTCATGAGAAAACAGTCATAATTTGTATCATTGTTCCCCTTTATGAAATTTGTTTCTCCCTTATCCCCAACTGCTTTCAGGATGTCTTGCTTTACCTTTGGTTCTCAGTAATTTGACTGTGATAAGCCAAGTTGTCTTTATGTTGCTTGTGTTTAGTCAGCTTTATATTTCCATATAGTGATATTTTCCAGAGAATTTGGGGAAATTTAGCCATCATTTCTTTAAATATTTTCCTTCTCCATTTTATCTTTTTCAACTCATTACCAATATGTTGGATGGCTTAGTATGTCATATAATATAATAAGTTTTTATGCATCTTTTAAAAATTATTTTTCACTCTATTCTTCAGATTGTATAATTCCTGTCAATTGGTCTTCAAGTTCATTGCCCAACATTTTTATTTGCCATTATCATCTATCTACTATTAAACCCATCAGCAAATTCTACATTTTGAATATTTTCATTTTATGTAGAATTTTCATGTTTTTATAACTTGCATTTTTTGGTTGAGATTCTTCATCTGGTTAACATCACTTCCTTTACACTTCTTTTGCATCCTTGAACATATCTATAATAGATTATTTAAAGTCCTTGTCTTCTAATTCTAAGAGTTGAATTATCTTAAGGAATGTTTCTACTATCTCTTTTGCTTTTGATTATGGGCCACATTTCCTGTTTTGTTTTATTTTTTCACTTGTGTAATAATATTTAGTAACATACTGTGCATTGTGGATTGTACATAGTAAAACTCTGGATTTGGAATCTTCCTCTAAAAAGTACTGATTTTTGACTACTACATATCTTGAATTTTTAAAGGTTTGATTTTATACTTTGTTAGAGAGAATTTGATTCAGTTGGGCCATAGTCCTAGAAAGAACATTTAGTCCCAAAGAAATAACCATTATTCCTAAGTCATAGCTCTTCTGAGGTTTCAATTAAAAGCTCTTCTCATTTGGAAAGATTTAAATGCCAATTCCTGTCCCCCACGTGGCAGGCAACAATTCACATCTTTCTTAGTATTTTCAGCCTACAGGTTGTTGTTTTCCCCTACATTCTTTGGAATCTGCCACATGTGTGCGTAGTTCAGGTATATCCAAAGATATGGGAGAAGTTCATGAGCAAATTTAGGGTCTTTCCCTCTCATTACTTTTTCCTTTTTAGTATTTCCCTCCTCAATTTCCATCTGTTATAGCAATCCTGATCTCAAAACTTAACCACTTAAACTTTTAAAACGGTGACTTTCTGCCTGAGTTTTAGCTGCCCTACACCACATGGAGTAGATGTGCCCTCAGGAAAAAAATACACTGAATTCACGCAGTGGACTTCCTTTTTTTCAAGGGTCAGAAAATTTCCACACTTACTTGTTTTGTGCTGATCCCCAAAGAGTTGTTTTATTTACATTTTATCTAGAGTTTATGACTGCTAACTGTGGGAGAGTTAGTCTGATGTTAGGTATACTACAATTACTAGAATTAGAACTATCTAGAGATTTATGTAAAAGGGCATGGCTAAGAGCATGGTGAGGAAAAGCCTTATAAAATCAGAGACTTAAAATGGTTTTGTCACAATAATGGGGTCTTTAGAACACATTTCTTAAAGGCCAAATGCAAATTTTAAAAATAGAGGATTTAATAAAGATCATTGTTGGCAACATAGTAGGCATTTAATAAGAACTGTTGACAAAGAAAGAGTGACTGCTTTTGAACTTAAGGGAAAATAACCTTGGGAGAGAAAATAATATGGTAAAAAAAAAAAATCATCTAATCTCTTACTTTACAAAAAGAGGTTATAACATGTTGAAGTATACCCAGATAATATATTCAGGTATAAAACCACAAGTGTTATGATGTTGTCTTCTCTCAATCCCTACATTACTTAGGGACATTGAAATTTATTTCACAGTTGACGTTTTCCTGTATTCAACAGTGTAGCCATACTGAGACATCACATTTCTCTCTAATTTTGTAAGGCAGTTAGATAAAGATTAAGCTACAAAAACTCATGGTGATACCCATAAGAAAAATATTGGTAGGAGCCTATACCTGGCTCGTTTCCACTACACACATAATTACTCTGTATTATTTTATACAGATACTGTTAGATCTTAGAACCAAAGTCTACGTTGGTGGTTAACCTACTGAATAGGAGAAAAATTACATGTCTAGAACATAGAATTACAAGTTTTCAAAAGATGTGACAAGAACTAATTGCATGATTCCAAAGGGATTTTGACAGAAAAGAAGGTGCACTAGCTCAGGTTAACAGTAAATATCAGAGCTGTACTGGTTTGTTGACAGACTTAAGAAGAAAAAACTTCAGAGGCTAACAATTCTTAAAATCCAAATACATATTTGACATCAAGAATTTCTCAGCAGGTAACTAGCCTTCACCTATATGGAGTTCAGGACCATGACTAGATCCTATGAAATGGTTTGTGAAATGAGGGGTACCTAAATTCCACTATTCTTCAAGTTACCTTCTCTTGGTTCCCTATCTCTACCTTTACTCCATTTTAACTCAGGTAGAGGCAAAGCTTCCTTCTCTTTACTTCCACGATTCTCTATGCACTCCTGTAAAACCTCAGCCCACCTTATAATAGTACCTGTTTTCCACCATCTCCCTTCTTTCAGATAACCACTATAAGCACAGAACTCTATATTATGAGGGCCTTGAGGACATGAATTGTATCTTCTATCTCTGCATCCCAAAGATCAACACAGTTCTTGGCATGTTTGAAACTAAGTCATTATTTGCAGATGATAGATGGATAAATGGATAGATGGATAGAAGGATAAATGGTGGTGTCTTAGTCATCTAGGGCTTCCATAACAAAATACTACATACTAGGTGGCTTAAACAACAGGACTTAATTTTTGTAAAGTACTGGAGGCTAGAAGTCCAAGATTAGGGTGTTGGTAAATTTTGTTTCCTCTCAGGCCTTTTTCCTTGGTTTGAAAATGATCACTTTCTCTCATTATTCTCACATGGTATTTCCTCTGTGCATTAACATCCCTGGTGTCTCTATGAGTATCCAAAGTTACTCTTCCTATAAAGACACCAGTCAACAGAGAAGTGCTTCTAGTAAAGATGGAAGAGTAGATAAAAGTAATGCTGGGCATCTCTTCCAACAATAACAAAATTACAAGTAAACTACAGAACAACTTCTATTGAGAATCACATAATGTCTAGCTGAACAGAAGTCCTATAACTAAGAATAAATGGAAAAAGCCACCTCAAGATTGGTAAGAGGAACAGAGATGCAGAATGGTCAGGTCTCATGTATTGTGGTTAGAAATTAGAAGGGACATCTTGACTATGGAGGTTCCCCTAAGGAGAGAGAGGTCCCAGCCTCCACCAGGTTCTCCAGCCCAGTTTCCAGTGTCAGAGAAAAAGTCTCCACAACTTCTGGCTGTGAACACCAGCAGAGATTGTAGATGAGTGGGATGAAGGGCTGTTGGAGTTCCAGGTGCTACTCTTAAAGGGCTTATACACAGACTTACTCACTGGTGAACTCACTCGCTCTGAACTCTAGTGGCAGGGCACTTCAAAAAGCACCAGGGACACACTAGGAAGAAAATGAATTGTCTGGCTTCATGGTGAGGGCTGAAGAGGCAGCTTTCTCTCAGACAGAAGTGCTAGAAGAAACCATTGTTCCTTTGTTGAGTCCTCCACAACCCAGGCAGGTGCCATATCTGAGTCTCCATCAACCTGGTTGACATTGGTCACCCTGTCCTGGTGATTCTCTGAGACCCTGCCCTTCCCAACTTGCTGGCCAACCGAAGCCAATTCCAGTGGCTTTTCCATACAAACAGACTGTCATGACTCATGCTATGGGCTTTTATAAAATCTCTCAAATGTTCACAAACCCCAAACAAGCAGCATCTGGCCTCAGTGTGCCCTGTATATCTTACTAAGCAGCACTAAGCCCAGCATTAATGGCAGTCAGCATGGGTTAGAAGCTTAGCCTCTCCTAGACACCCCCAAGCCCAGCACATATGTCAGATATCTGTAGATCACTTTGTAATTCATACCAAGTGACCCAGGGCAAGGCACAGGCAGCAGCTGACCTTGGCTTACACCACAGTCCCACCACCACAAGGGGCCCCAGAACCAACATACCCAGTGGCAAGCTTCAGACCACACCAGCACACCAAACAATGAGCTCCACAAACGACACACCTAAAGGGCAGACCCAGTAGGCACCAGGCCCTGCTAAAGCGAATCCTTCTCCGTAAGGTCAATCCCTGCAAAACAACTTTTTCACTATAGTCACAGAGAGTTCTCACAATTAATCAGCCTGAGGATCAATCCCTCCCACTGATGTACCAACAGCAAGCAACACTCAACTACAATAAGAGGAAACATACAACACACACAAGGAGCATTCCTAGAACACCTGGTTCTAGTGACCAGGGAGATTACAACACTGGGTCCCATAGGACTCCTACAACATAAGGCCACTCTACCAAGACTGAAAACATAGCACACTGCCCAGCATATAGAAAAAAAAAAAAATACATGGAGGAGAACAAAATGAGGAGACAAAGAAACATTTCCAAATAAAAGATCAGAACAAAGCTCCAGAAAAAGAATGAACAAAATGGAGACAAGCAATATACCAGATGTGGAGTTAAATATACTGGTTATCAGTATGCTTAATAAACTTAGGAAAAGAGTAGATAACCTCAATGAGAACTTTAACAAAGATATAGAATATATAAAAACGAAGATAGAAAAAATATAAAAGAACCAGTCATAAATGAATACAACCACCAAAATGAATATTACCTTAGAGGGAATCAACATATTATATAAAACAGAGAATCAAATCAGTGATTTGGAAAATAAGGTAGTATAAAACGCTGAGTCAGAAAAGCAAAAAAAAAAAAAAAAAAAAGGTCCAAAAAAATGAGGATTATTTAAGGGGCCTCTGGGACAACATCAAGAATACTGATATTCACATCACAGGGATACCAGAACCAGAAGAGAGGAAGCAAGGAATTGAAAACCTACTTGAAAACATAATGATGAAAAACTTCCTTAACCTGTCTAAGGAAATAGACATACAAGCCCAGGAAGCACAGAGAGTCCCAAACAAGATGAACCCAAACAGGCCCACAACAAGACACATCATAATTAAAGTGACAAAGAAAAAATATTAAAGAGAAAAGTAGTTAGTTATTTACAAGGGCACTCCCATAAGACTGGCAGCTGATTTCTCAAGAGAAACTTTGCAAGCCAGAGGGATTAACAGAAATATTCAAAATGATGAAAAGAAAGACTTACATCCAAGATTACTCTACCGAGCAAAGCTATCATCTAAAACTGAAGGACAGATAAAGATGTTCTCAGACAAGAAAAAGCTAAAGGCGTTCATCACCAACAAACCAATATTATAAGAAGAGTTCAAGGGGCTTATTTAAGAAGAAGAAAAAGAAAAAAGACACACACACAAAAAAGATGAATAATAAAATGGCAATAACTACATATCTATCAAGAATTACTTTAAATGTAGAATTAAATTCTCAAATCAAAGGCATAGGGTGGCTCTATGGATAAGAAAACAAGACCCTTACATATGCTGCCTACGAAAGACTCACTTCAGATCGAAAGGCACACACATACTGAAAGTAAAAAGATAGAAAAAGACATTTTATGAAAACAGACATGTAAAAAAAAGTTGTTAGTAATACTTATATCAGACAAAATAAAATTTAAAATAAAGGCTATAACAAGGGACAAAGAAGGACCTAGTAATTCTACTTTTGATTATTTATCCAAAGAAACCCAAAACACTAATTCAAATAGATGTATGCATTTCTCTGCTCATTGCAGCATTATTTACAATCAATAGCCAAGATATGGAAGCTACTGTGTCCATCAATAGATAAATGGATAAAGAAGTGACACACATGCGGGCGCACACACACACACACACACACACACACACACACACACACACACACACACACACTGGAATACTACTCAGCCATAAAAATGAAACCTTGCCATCTGCAACATGGATAGGCCTAGAGAATCTTATGCTGAGTGAAATAAGTCAGAGGAAGACAAATATCATATGATTTCACTTATATGTGGAATTTAAAAAAACAAAGAAAATTAACAAACAAAACAGAAACAAACTCATAGGTAACAGAATATTTTGATGGAGGGGTTAGGGTATGGATAAAAATGAGGGATGGATTAAGAAGTACAAATTGATAGTTACAAGGTAATCAGCATAGAGAATATAGTCAATAACACTGTAATAACTATATATGGATAGTTTCTATATTTATCAAGGTGATTACTTTGTAAATTATATAAATGTCTAATCACTGTTGTACACCTGAAACTAATATAATATTGTATGCCAATTGAAAAATAAAGAATTATTTTTAAAAAGACACAAGTCAAATTGAGTTAGGAACTACCCTAAAAGCCTCATTTTAACTTAATCATCTCTTTAAAGGCCCTATCTCTAAATAAAGTCACACTCTGAGGTACTAGGGTTAGTGTTTCAACATAAGACTTTTGTGGAGACAAAATTCAGCCCATATTAGATGGCATAGTAAGACAATCTACTAGTTTAGAGTTCCAAACGCAAGAAAACATGCCAGAACAGAAGTTTAGCATAAAAGAGAACCCGGATCTTTACAAAGAAAAAGAAATATGAAATTTGGGATTGAAGATATGTGTTCAAGTCATGGTTAGCTTGTAAATTGAACAAATCACTTAGATCAATCATTTATTCCTTCTCGATATAGATTTCCTGAACTCCAAAAAGGGTTTGGTAATACTACTTGCTTTATTTCACAGTGTCATTATAAATATCAAATAAAATGTATGAAATTCTTTGTAGAGTGTACTACAAACATTAGTTTGGGTTTTTTTGTTTGTTTGTTTGTTTGTTTGTTTGTTTTAAACCACTGACAAATTGGAGGCACAACATCAGGGGGACACCTGGCTTAGAACTGCTGAACATGTAAACTACATGCTCTTTCATCATACATCACCCTAGGCATCTCTTCCACTTGACTGTTCCTGAATGTTCCTGAATTATATCCTTTTGTAATAAACCAGTAATTCAGTAAGTTAAAAAAAGAAAGATGCTGAAGACTGAAACAGCAACAAACCTGAGAATTCACTAGAGTGAAAATTTTTTTGGCCAAAAGTTGGAACTGAAGAATATAACAGATTCTTTTGTCTTTTGGATCATTGAGCACCAATCAACTGTTTTTTTAATTAGCAGTGATAAAAATGAGTTAATTAAGCAAAACTAATCAAAAGCATAATAAGCTGACCTAAAACGTTCTAAAGTTTTCACAGTGTCAATTCCTCCTTGTGCTTCACAGTGCTACAAAAGAAAATCTTCTAGTAACAGCCACTTCATACTGCTGTCATAAAAAGTTAGGTACAAAACAGAAAATAGTGCTTTGTTGTGGCTGTCTTATTGTTGGTCTATCAAGGAGATGAAAGAGTAAAAATAGTTCCATTCTCTTTTATCCAAAAGAATTCAAATCTGGCAGATATTGACAAGTACTCTTAGAAAGACAGGACTAGAGGAACTATCAGAGGGACTATTGAAATCATGGAGCTTTCTACCTTCATTTTACAGAGGGAAAATCTGGGAGTAAGAGATTGGATCAGTTACACAGTCTGTGAGTGATGGAGCCAAAGTGGTACCTATCTCTCCTTCCTAAGTCCTAGGGCACACCCCATCCACTTTCCTGAATCGTCATTCTCTGGACTTTGGAAAGCATCCATCCCAAAACTGCCTCAAGTTGGTAAAGTATTTTAAAAATATACATGGCTATTTTGAACATAATTACTATTTAGTTATCTCTGAATCATATATGAAGAAAAATCGCTAGCTCTGTGGAATCACTTAATTTACCAAGGATGGTGTTTTAGTCTCTAAGAACCCCTGTCTAAATTTAGACTTCTCCTTCAACAATGTTTCTTTAAAATGAAAGCCTCTCACTACCAGTTACCCAGTTACATCATCTCACTTTTGAGTAACTAGTTTTTCAAAATATAGATAAATAGTGACCCCCAGTGGTTAATCATGTTACTACCTGCAAACTGAAAAGTTGAAATAAAATGAGAGGCTGGTTAGGACAATGTTTTGACTAATAGAATATTTGTGTCCAGTAGACATACCTTTACTAATATAAAAAAGAAAGAGACTGAATGACTCTCTCCTGCCTTTCCATGAACTATCTGTAGTGATAATTGGAAATCTATTGTCTAATGTTGTGCTATTAAATAATTGTTTCATTTTAGTAGTAGGGATTTCTCTTTCACTGAATTCTAAAAGCTAATTAATTAGAACATTAACTTAAAACATGTAACTATGAACATTAAAAATATCTGGCCTTAAAATACATTTTAACATTATTATTATTTCAGCAGAATCCAGATAGAACACAATCCATATGTCTAGGCTTGCAGATTGAACTTGTATGTGTTTACTGAAAGACTGATAGTGAGTGAACTGCTTATTTCTTTGCTAAATAAACATTACCATTCCAGAAAATATAGACTAAGGTTAAGAAGACTTCTCAAATTCTTAACTATTATAATGCACGTAATTTTCTTCATGGTGTATCATAACTAAATATAGAAAATTTAGTGCCTTTTCACAACCTTATTAATATTATAAAAGAGCTCTAAATTTTTCCACTTATAAAGCTATAAAAATTAATTCTGCCTAGAGCTCTCACTAAAATTATTTCATGATTCACATTCTTGTATAAAACATATGGTGGACTTGCTTATGACATACAGCCAAGCCACCACTAAATTTGACTGCCTGGTCTTAATTTAGACCAAGTTTCTATTTCATAAGAAGTCATTTTGTAAAAAAAGTTCTTTACTTTCTCATTATTTCCATCACAGCAATAACACTTTATTTCCCTTTCAGGTCCCGTGTGTGTGTGTGTGTGTGTGTATGTGTGTGTGGTGTGTGTGTGTGCGCACGGGAGTGCGCTGCATAATACACAAATATTAAGGCTCTCCTGTATTATATGAAAATTTATTTAAATCATGTAGAAGAGATTTAAAGTATACACATAAAAATGTACTTTTATATAGAGTCTATCTGAAAATCATACTGGGTATTTGGTCAACAACAAGTATAAACTCTCAGGTTAAGTGAGGTACCAAAAAACTTTGAAATCCAACTCTTGGTAATATAAATATAAACTGATTTAGAGAAAAAGCAAAAAGCAAGCTATGGCATCAAATGAATCTGAATGTTTAAAATTTTTGCTGTAATGTCTGTAAGACATAGAAAAACTAATTCTGACTTTGACAGTAATTTTATTTGCTCTGTTTAGTTTTTAAGGATTCATCAACTGTCCAAGTTATTTTACTGCATATGGGAAGAGACAGTTCATTTGCACATAAGGATCTATTTACAAATTAATAAAATTCCATTTTGAAAATCGGGCAATCTGCTACTTCAGGTTTTTCCTTTCTGGATTCCTATTTCCAATTAAATGGTTTATTCATTGAGCTAATAATCATTAGGGTAACTTACTTTCCCTGGTATGTTAGCATAACAAAAGGTTGGATAACATTCATTAACAGTTGATTTAACTCTAAGAATATATTCAAAATAAATTATCTCACTTTTGGTCCTCTAATATCCCCTACAGAATCAATTCCCAATAAACAAGTCAGTGAATTTTATAACTGGCAAATAGAACCAGAATGAAAAATGTATTATTCTTTTGTTTAATCTGAGATTATATACTATTATGCTATACTATACTATACACACACACACACACACACACACACACACACTCAGTATGTCGTACATATTACTGAAATATACATGTTAAGTACTTGTTAATGTGACATGGTATTGACTACAATGCTTATTCAGAAGCATTTCTATATTTAGTAATAACTAGATACATATTAGTAAGCTGGAAGCCATGAAACATTTCTCTATATGATCAATGGAAGAAAAATTTTCATGTTTGCATAGATCCTGTTAAATAAGTAAGAAAAATAGGAATAACATGAATAATAATATTGATAACAGCAGCAATGGCAACTTACATTCATTGAGCGCTATGTGTTAGCCATCATTCTAATGTCTTTATATTAATTATTTTGCTAATACAATCCTATGAGGTAGATATGAGAAAAATATGCTTAGCAAGGTTATGCGGCCAAGGTCTCAAAGGTGCTAAGAAGTAGACATTATGAGTTGGAGATCACAAAGGTGTTATATGATAGTGGTCATGAATCTAAGTCACATAGATGTTAAGTGGTAGAGATTATGCGTCCAAAGTCACATAGGCAATAAATGATAGAGGTCAGTTATTCAAGGTCAGATGAGTGGAAAGTAGTAGGAATTATGTGTTCAGGTGCTGAAGGTTAGGTATTCAAGGTCAGATGGGTAAGTAGTAGAGACTATATGTCTAAGATCACAAAGATGATAAGAGATAGTGTTTTTCTACCTTCCATTCTCTAATTAGTAAACTGAGAGCTTTGGTCTGGGTGATTGTGAAGGACACTGCTAGTTACCCAAAATCAATTTCTCCTTTTATGCAAAGTTAGAGAGTTATAACTGACATGACTATCTTATAAGGATTTTATCTCCCAGTGCCTCTTTTAGACAGGTGTAGACTAGTGACTCTGTTCTCAATGGAATGTCATCAGAAGTGACACTTACCACTTCCAGACCTGGCCTATAAAACTGCACTGAGCTCCTATGTGTAAGTTCCCTTTTCACGAACTGGGATAAGTAAATGCCTGAACTTAGCTTCACTCAGGCTAGTAAAGATAACATCCTATGGAAATCAGGCAGAATCAAATTGAGAGAATGCTGGATCTCTAGAAGATTGCCTGTAGCAGACTATATGTTAACCTTAAATGTTTATATCAGACTGCAACATGAGAAAAAATAAACTATTTTTCTTTAAGTCAGTAAACTATTGTTAATTCTCTTCATTACAGCTAATATGATAAACTTTCAGATGTCTTAAATTCTGAAATTCTAAAATTAGAAAAATGAAAAGATAATTTTATGCTCACAAATTTAAAAACAGAGAATTAGGGTTTAATGAAACTAGAATCCCTAAGACTAGACTTCTTTCACTAAGATGATTTATAATGTACATCATTTCTGATATTTACTTCCCTGGATTCTAATCACTTTTTCTTTAAGTCATGGGATTACTAAATAATACCTTAATATTATATTTCCATACTTTTAACCATACTATGACATTAAGTTAAAACAATAATAAAGAGATCATGCTATTTCATTATGGATAAAAAATTATGCCAGGTCAATTTTCTAGCATTTGAAAACTTTATGCTCAGAATCCATGACTAAACTGAAAGAGATTTTCTTTCTGTAATACCAATCACCTAAATTTTAATAAATATTAAAGAGGGCAAAACATTATGAGAATAAATCGATTCATTCTTCACCAGAATCACAGTTTCCAGTATATGAAATAATTTATGTTATAAAAAATAGGTTCAATGTTTTCTTGTTGAAATAGTTCTATGAAAATTATTTAGTTTTGGCAAGGTGAGAGAAAATCTCCCAGCATGTTCTATATTAGCAGTCCCATCATTAAATCCACAAATGTTCTGAGGTATCCTTTAAGTGCTCCCATGGATCAGGGTGTCACAAAATGGGTAAGATACTTAGAACAAAGCTGGAAGACTCACATCTCCTGATTTCTAAACTTATTACAAAGCTACTCTAACCAAAACTGTGTGGTCTTGGCATAAAGATAGACATAGTGACCTATGGAATAGATAAAGAGCCCAGAAATAAACTCTTTCATATTTGTCAGATGATATTTGACAAGGGCACCAAGACCATTCAATGGGGAAAGAGCAGTCTTTTCAACAAACGGTTCTGGGGAAACTGGATATCTAAGTGTAAAAGAATAAAGTTGGAACCTTACTTAATACCAAATAAAAAATTAACTCAAAATTAGTCTAAACATAAGAGCTCACATACATACACTACATATATATGTGTGTGTGTGTGTGTGTGTGTGTGTATATATTATAATAGAATATGATATTTAGTCTTAAAAAAGAAGGAAATTCAGACATATACTACAACATGGATAAACAATGAAGACATTAAGCTAAGTCGAATAAGCTAATTACCAAAAGACAAATACTGTGTGATTCCACTTAAATGAGATGCTTATAGTAGTCAAAATCATAGAGACAAAAAGTAGAATGATGTTTTCAAGTTGTTGGCAGAAGAGCTATGGCAGTTATTATATAATTAATACAGAGTTCCACCTTTCTCCAATGAGGTGTTATGTGATGTTTGGTTTGCAGAGTGATTTGACTGGAGCGCTTTTTTTAATCATTGGAAATCACAACCTTGGGTCAATAAATATATGAAGAATTAACTTCATGTAATGTTTCCCATCCTGACATTTCTGAAACTATGTCCTATACATACAAGATCATATGCATTTTATCCTGCCTATAAACATTAATAACATTAAGCTTATAAGAAAAATATTAACAAAATACATAAGTATCAAGTCAGAACACAGTATATGTAACTTAAAAATTATCTTACTGTCAAAGATCCCAATTTTTAAATTATCCTTGTGTTCATTCATAGTGATAGTGGTAAGAACCCTTCTATTCTGACCGAACTAGGCAATTTCTATGTGCCTTTAGTGATGCCATGCTATTGGACTTCAACTTCTTACTAGAGTTTTAGTTATATCATCATCTTCCAAACTTTTCAAGATCCACATGGCTCTATGGTGTTACCCAAATGTGCCCTACATTCAACCTCACCCCCAATGGCCTTGCCTACAATTATCTACAATCACTCCAAGAGCATCCATGGCTTTAGCATTTGGGAAACAGAAAATTAGCCTGATACTTTTTTTTTTTCTCAATTACTTCCTTTGCATCTATATAAATGTTCTAAATTCATAATGCATTTATGAAGTTTATAATACATGTCAGGCACTGTTCTAAATGATCAAGAAACAAAAACAAATAGTGCACAGTTTCTTCCCAAAAGGAATCAATAGCATGGGTGCAAAAGCCAATACATGCCATGCAAGAAGTATGAGCAGGATACTCTAAGGACATAACTAAGTGCATGACTGATTATACCAGTGGGGTCTAGGAAAGGTTTCATTAAGATGGCACTGCTTGAGGAAAGTATTGAGAAAGAAGAGGTTATATGATCAGAGAGAGGAATTAGAGGTTAGAAAAAAGAGATACAGGACCAGGCATTTGAAACATTGAAGAAACATGAATAAAACTATGGAGACTTTAAACAACATGCTACGTATTGTAGGAACTGAGGGCTATGGCTTGAGTTGTAAAAAAGTCATAGTGAAATATGACTTTAGAGGTAGAGTAAAAGAGCCAGTTAGTGGAAGGTCTTATATTTCATACTAAGGAATAAAAAAATGTAGTACATATATTTGAGTAATTATGATGTGTTAGGTTCTATTATAGACTCTACTTGCATAACCTCATTTGATTCTCACAAAAATCCTATCAGTTTGGTAGGATTTTTATTCCATTTTAAGCACGAGAAAAACTGAAACACAATGGTTTAGTAACTAACCCAAGCCCACACAGCTAGAAAGTGGGGATACCGCCAGCAAGTCTGACATAACAAATTAGGCTCGTAGACCCCAGGCTGACTTCCTTCAACAGTGTGTGCTTTATTACATCAAAAATGATGAACCATTAAAGGATGTTAAGTGCAAGAAAATACGACTCTTTTAGTAGTAAAGATGAGGCAAGATTAAAATTGAGATAGAAGGCAGTAAAAAATGAGAATATGAAATGCAGATAAATTACATGAAGGAAGGAAAAATATACTACTCAGAATGATTAAGTAAAGGAAGGTATATCTGTTAGTTTTGTTGCATAATTAACCACTCTAAAAATTTATTGGCTTAAAATAGCATGCATTTATTTAAATAAAAAAATTATCTATTAGCTAGGGTCAGGAAGGTTTAGAAGGGTCTAAGTAACCTGGAGGTCAGCTGTAAGATAGCTCTGCTGATTTGGGTGGGCTCTCTTCACATGTCTGAAGCCTCAGCAGGGATAAATTAGTTGATTCATCTTTGTTCCACATGGCTCCTTGTCCCCAGTCAGGCTAGCACAGGCCTATTCTCATGGCAGCAGGACAGTGGTCTTAGCAAGAACACAGAAGTGTGCAATGTTGCTTGATACCTAGGCTTGGAAATGACACTATTCATCTATTAAACAAATGAAATGACAAGGCGTTTCTCCAAAGAGATACAGAACTAGACAATAAGAACATGAAAAGATGTCAATTTATTATCTAAAAGGAAATGTTAATCAATACCATAGCAACATGCCACATCATAGTCACTAGAATTGCTATATAACATGTTGGAAGGAATGCAAATAAAGTAAAACTCGTACATGCTGCTGGTGAAAATGTAATACGGTGCAGCCACTTTAGAAAACAGTTCAGTAGTTCCTCAAAAAGTTAAACATGGAGTTACCATATGACTCAGTAATTCCACTTCTAGGCATAAACTAAAGAGAAACAAATGCTTATGTCCATACAAAAATGTGTACATAAATGTTTAAAGCAGCATATTCATAATAGCCAAAAAGTGGAAACACTCAAATATGTCAACTAATGAATAGATCAATAAAAAGTGATATATCTATACAATGAAATATTACTTGTCAATAAAAAAATAACAAAATACTAAATCATGCTACAACATGAATGAATCTTGAAAACAGTACTCCAAGTCAAAGAAACCAGACATAAAGACTACATATTGTATGATCCCATTTATATGAAATATAGAATAGGCAAATTTATAAAGACACAATTAGATTAGTGGTTTCTTAGGGTTGATGGGCTGGAAGGCTAATGGGAACGACTATTAATGGGTATAGGGTTACTCTTGGGGTAATGAAAATGTTCTAAAAGTGACGGTAAGGATGGTTGCACAGCTCTGACTATACTAAAAAGTATTGAGTTGTACAACTTGAATGGTTCCATTTTATAGTATGTGAAGTGTATCTGAATCGAGTTGTTAGGTTGAAAAAGAGATTCATTGTGTGAAGATAGAAGGAAACTGAAATGACTTTAGAATTATAAATTTGCAAATATGTCTATTATACTTGATACTAGAAAAAAATTCTAAGTTTAATATGTAAATATTTGGAACAAAGAAAAAATATAAAATATATATTATTATGTTACATACACAGATACACACACAATGTCACAATACACACTCGGATTCAAGGAAAGGAGAAATAGATGCATCTCTTAGAGTAAGGAGTTGTAAAGTCACATTATAAGTGGTGGAGAGTGAGAGGAGTAAATAATCGTCACCATTTATTGAAATCTAATTGATGAGGAAAAGGAAAAGAAAGCACCAATAATGACTCCCTGGTTTATTGCCTAAGAAACTGGGTGAATAATGGTGCCATTTAGAGATGGTTCCAGTAGGCCTCACACTGGTTTTTCCCGGAAAGTGAATAAGAGTTTCCATGTGTGTTTCCTGTGGTATGAAGGATAAAACTATACAAATAACACAATAACAACTCCAAAAATTGTAGTAAATATTCAACATTAAACAATTATAAAAAACTTGTTATTGAAAACTATCTGCTGTACATATATCAGCAGAATCCGCTGAACTTTTGTAGCAAACACTGACAGAAAGTATGAAAATAAACCATGATTTCCTTTGAGGTCTGAAGACATATAAACTCCACTCACATTTGTCAAATCAGCCTTCTTGTGGAAATTCTCCAAAATGAAACCATTGTCAAAGATGCTATATAAATAGCATTTATATAAATTCACTTAGCTCAGCAATGTTTAAATTGAGTTTAATATGTTATTTCCTTCTAGGAATAGGACAAAAGCAGAGTGAGTTGCAGGAAAGTCTTTGGGGTCAGGATGTATGACTGAGGCCGCTGACTGTCTGGAACTAGGACACACTTGCATATGACCGAAAGGAAGTCAAAGTAGTTGCCTTGGTTCCTCAACTTGCATTCTTTGCTTAGCTCAAAGGAGATTATCAAGACTATCAACTGGTTTCATAAATGTGGTTCACTTTTTAAATATAACCTGCTTCTAATTCCTGATTCCTATGTTTAGTGCAAATTTCCCATGAGCAAAAAATATGAACTTAGTTTTTTCACCCTGATATTCAAGCTTTTTCCTAGCCTGCTCCATGTCATGTCTTGGCCCATATTTTTCAAATTTCTCTTAAATTTAGCCACTGCTATTGTCCAAGTGATCTATGTGCTGTGCACAAACACACCCTGTCCTCCTTTGCTTCTTTGTTCACCTCTTTGTTCTCTGCCTGTGCATCTTCCTCATTATCCCAACTTTTCCAAAATCTTACTTGTTCTTCGACTCATGACTCTAATACCAACCAACTCCAACAGCTGCTTATGATTTTTATATTTACTGAACTTTCACTCATTTTTGTACTTCACTCTTGCACTTATTCCACTCTGCCTTCTACTAAAGTTTGCATTTGTTGTCAGAGTTGGAGAATGGGGGTGGGGCTAACAGGTGAAAGTAGTCATCAAAGGATACAAACTTCCAGATATAAGGTGAATAAATTCTGGGGTTATAACATACAGCATAGTAACCTTAGTTAACAATACTGTATTGTATTTTGAAAGTTGCTAGGAGAGTATATTTTAAAAATTCTCACAACAAAAAGAAAAATATTGTAACGAGGTGAAGTGATGGATATGTTAAGTAACCTGATTATGGGTATTATTTTGCAATATATGCATATATGCATATACTTTAAAAGATACCAATTTTATCCCAAAGGAGCTTGGGGGAAATCTTGAATAAAAAATAATTTTTTTTTTGGTTTATCCTCTATTTCCTTGTATATTTCCTAAGGACTCCATGAATTCATTGTTGTTCAAGATAGAGTTGCCAAGAATAGAAGTGAGGAGCCAGACTAGAGCTCTCCTTCTGCCAACAAAACAGTTCAATTTTTATCTGTTTTGTATAACAGGCTATAGGCTTCCACAGAAGGTTTCATTTGAAGAAAAAGTTTTGTAAACTAAAAATCTGTTTGAAAACTACAGTTTACTTATTTTTGAATCCCCTGCTGTTCCAATCACATCCTTTTCCCCTGGTGGTGGGCAGAAATACATATATATGAGCAAAAATTAGTATAATGGATAAAATTGTCCTCTACTTGTTAGAAGGTAACAATAAAGAAATAAGAAAACTCTTATTCAATCATTTGACATATATTATTGATAACAGCAAAATTATTTGCTAAAAATATAGAAGCAGCAAGTCAGCAAAAAAATAAGGGCTATTAAGAAAGATAATTGCCAGTGATAGGTTCATTCTGGATCAAACAGCCATAGAAAAAGCATGATCACAACTTCCCTAAAATGATCGGAAAGTCTTTAAATAAGTGACAAACTGAGATGTGAGCAAGAATTAAATTATAGTGTATATTGCCCCTGCACTCTGGACCTGAAAAAATGACCATAACTATTCCATTCCAAGTCTTTATCTTTGCTTTACCCACAAAATAGGCAAATAATGTGCCTCCAAAGAGGTCTTTATCTGAACCCCCAAGACCTGTGAAAATATCATGTTATGTGACAAGAGTTACAGTTGCAAATGGAATTAAGGTTGCTAATCAGTTGAAGTTAAAACAAGGAATTATCCTGGATTATCCAGGTGGGTTCAATGTAATCATTAAGGGTCCCTTAAACTGGAAGAGGTTATGGTATTATCAGATCCAAAGAGATGACATTGTGAGAAAGACACATGGCTTTGAAGATTGAAGGGGTCAATGAGCCAAGGAATCCAGGAAAACTCTGGAGGCTGGAAAAGGTGAAAAAATAGATTCTCCCTTGGAACCTTCAAGGAAGAAATGCAGCCCTGCCAACACCTTGATTTTAGCCCAATGAACCCCATTTCAGACTTCTGATTCTCATAATTGTAAAATAATAAATTTGTACTGATTTAAGCTTTAAGTTTGTGGTAATTGTATTATAGCAGCAATAGAAAAATAATACACTCACAAAATTTATTCCAACCTTCTCATGAGACCGCAAAACTGCTCTCTCCCTATCAAATATCTTTTCTATTTCAATCACCTATCATGACTCCCAAACTATCTTTCTTTGTAGGATAATTATAATTTGATAAGATAGTGATGTTTTCTATAAATTGCTTTGTCAAAACAATTACTAGGAAAGATATTACCAAAGACTTAATGAATATTTAAGTCATGATTATACAGTTATTTTAATTAATGTCAATGTCATCCAGATACCAATTTAGAAGCAAAATATATTTTTAAATTCTCAGCACATAATTATTTCTGTGAGATTTTATTTTTGAGAAGACAAACTTGTTTGTTTTATAAGTTGATCTCTTCTTTAAGAACAAACTATTTAAGAAAATTTGCCATTGTTTGTTTACTCTTCCAACAATAGGTATATAAGTGAAGCATAAGGGAATAGAGAAAATAAAAGTGATATCTCACTTCTAACACAACTTTGCCAAGATATTAAAAATGTGTTTAAATGCCTACAAAGATCAACACAATTGAGTATTGGAGAGCTAAAATTAATGTTCATGGGTAGATTGTTTCTGTTTCAAAAATGCTTTCATTTCAGTACCTCATAGAAAATGTGAGACTCTTTTTAGCTAGACCAAAAAAAATCATCACACAGATAAGATTTGGCAGTGTACTAAACTTTAATTTTTTCATATGATCTTACTAGCCTATTCCTCACATAGGTTAGTTCTGAGGATCAAATGAGATAAGTTGATCTAGCAGCTGAAGTAGTACCTGCTACTTAGTACCTGTTTAATGACCTAACAATAACTACTATTTAAGAGGAACCACTAAAAATTTTGTAACATGGGCAGAGGTATGATCTTGAAGTTTGAAATTAAAATCTCCTCTGATTCCAAAGGGAAAGTAGTACTGAAAAAGAAGTGAGAGTAAAAGCAGATAACCAGTTAGGCTGTTGCTTGAATAACCCATGCAAGAAAATGACAGAGACCAAAAGTTATTAACAAAAGGGACTAAAAGAAGGAGGCATATTCAAGAGATATTTAGGTGCTAAAATCAATTGGCCTTCAAGTTGTATCTTTACTACTTTATGTAAAAATAATTTCAACTGTAAGTAAGAGAATAATTTTGGGTCATTTTCTTATGCAGTTCTCTCTTTTTCATGGTCTTAAGCATCAGCCTTGGGCATCAATATCCTCAAATAACAATGTCCAAACAGGAAGGAAGGGAGAAAGCCCATTGAACATGCATTTCTTTCTTTCTTCCTTTCTTCTTCCTTCTTTCTTTCTTTCTTTCTTTCTCTTTTCTTTCTTTCTTTCTTTTCTTTCTTTCTTTCTTTCTTTCTTTCTTTTCTTTCTTTCTTTCTTTCTTTCTTCTTCCTTCCTTCCTTCCTTCCTTCCTTCCTTCCTTCCTTCCTTTCCTTCCTTCCTTCCTTCCTTCCTTCCTTTTTTCAACAAGAGAGGAAGATCTTAACCTAGAAGACTTTAGGCAGATTCCCCTCATATCCTATTGACCAGAATTGGGCCAAATTCCCATGCCTCAAATGCACAGAACCTGAAAAAAATGAAATCTGGCCCTTTCAGCTTCTATAATGAGAGACAGATTCTAAGAGTAGTGGAGAAAAGGTTGGGACTGGCTTTTAAGAGAAACAACAGTTGTGTCTCTTAGACTATTGGATTAGATATGGAGGCTGAGAAAGAAGGAAAAGTCAAAATACCTGCTTTGACATATAGTATTGCCATTCACTGAACTAAGCAAGAGGAACAGGTTGGGGTAGGGAATGATGAAATCTTTTTAAACGTATTTGAATTTCTATTTAGAAAGCTCAGAGTTCAGTTTCATAGGGGCCTAGAGCTCAAATTGAGAGCTAAGCTAGAGTTATGAGTTTGAGGAAATATAACTGAAGTCACACAGTAAAAGGGTTTGTTCAGATACAGTGTGTAAAGTTATTAACGAGTCAAAGAGGGAATTTTGGAAAAAGAAGCCCATCTAAGAGACGGAAAAGGAAAGCGGGAGAGAGCAACATTTTAAGATGGAAAAGAGATCAATGGATACTAGGTACTTCCAAAGGCTCACTCATTAACAGATATTTCCCAGAGACCATACAAATATGTGGTCTCTATGGTGACCATTGCCAAGGAAGAAATATATATAAGAAGATATTTATAGATAAATTATTATTTTTTGGTTATTTGTTATGCTATTTGTTTTTTAATGAGCAGGAGAGAGAGCTGGAATAGAGGAGTAAGAGTGATCTGTAAATGCTATGCAACTGTTATACAATTGTCAGGAAATGTCTGTGCCTTGGATCTTTGTAGAACTAGCACGGCCTCCTACCGAGAGTCTAGGATGGTCATTAGAATCCTTGCTTCACCCCCAAATATAAAACATTGGATCTTATTTTTACATTTCCATCCCTTGCTTATTATTGCAATTTTGCATTCTGAAAAATAAATTTCCTTTATCAAGGCTAATTTTCTTACCCTAATTTGTTTTCAGTTCATTACTTACAAAAATGGGGGAAATAAAATTTAAGAAATATACTATCCAAATAAAAGCACAATACCTATGGCAGTGACCGCAGACAAAGCCCCACCGAGTTAACATGGAATTGTTGCTATTAAAGAAAAAAAAATCTAAAATTTAACATCACTCTATTTTGTTTTACTTTTTCAGTTCTCTGACAAATCTTTTAAATATTATAAATAAAAGTAGATACTAAGTTTTATGTTGTAAATTTCAATTTAATGACTTTTTTATAGTCTTTACTGTGTTACCATTATACTCTAGAATGTCAGCCAGAGTAACCTGCTATCCATAAAGAACAACTGGAAAAAGTAAAACCCACAGTTTTTAAGAAAAAGCAGTACTGTCAGCACAGCAGGTTCAATCATGCCCTCTTGTGCATAAGTGTAGCATAGCAGCTCCCATTTTAAATTAATATAAATTGAACTCACGATGTGCCAAGTTCTGTGACAGGTGCTGAAGATACAGCTCCGGACAAGATGTAAAAGGTCCTTACCTTCATGGAGATTATTTAGAGCATACTTTATTATTTATAGAAGTTAAAATCTATTTCAAAACCTCTGTTTGAAGATTGAGCATTTGTTCCCCCTTTCCTCAGCTGCCTATGAGGTGCTCAGTCTTTCTGGCAAACTAGGGTTGCTCCTGGCAGTGCTTGCCCAACCCTAGCCTATACCATAGCCTCTGTCTGGGACTTGCCAGCATCTACTCAGCTCTCATACTGCACAACAATGAGGTGACAGTTAAGGAGAAGAAGATCAGTACCCTCATTAAAGCAGCTGGTGTAAATTTTGAACCATTCTGACCAGGCTGGTTTGCCAAGGCTCTGGCCAATATCAACACTGGGAGCTTTATCTGCAAATAGTGTTTGTTGGACCTGTACCAGCAGAAGGTCCTGCCCTCTCCATCACTGCTGCCCCAGCTAATGAGAATCAAGTGGAAGCAAAGAAAGAAGAATCAGATCTGAGTAGTCTTATGATGGCATAAGCTTTGGTCTTTTGGACTAAATCTCTTTTGTAACACATTCAATAAAAGCTGAACTCTGGGGGGAATAAAGATTAAGCATTTCATTATATGATACAAATGGTTTTATTGGTTAAAAAATATTATCAATAATTTCTTTGGTCTACAATCTTAAATATTGATTCAGTTTGCCCCTAAACTTTTCTCAACTTCTATTGGCAAAAAATTTTAGAATACACTAAATTTAGTTTTATAACTATTATTTTCAGATACAATACATTTGATGTTTAATTATAAGATCCTATTTAATCTTAATGTTACTTGGCATTGAGAGGCCTCTGAGGCTTTAATTTCACAGTTTGTGATCATAGGAAAGCTTTATTAAGTTAGAGACAAAGACGTTTGTTATTTAAAACGGAAATTTCCTAAATCTTATTATATATTCTTACCATCTGTATCTTTATGGTTCTTAAGTCTTCTGAAAATCTCTAATTTTGATGCCTGATTTTTATAGCTTTCAAAAACAAAATTCTTGTTTTAATTAGAGGAATAGAGACTCAGTTGTGATGGCTGCATATAAATGACATACTATTTGGCCCCTAATGACCTTCCTGTAATGAATACAAATATGATAAGATATAAACCATAGTAGGCAGATTTGCAAGAATTTAATTTTAATTAAACATTTAAATCAATGATCATCCACTCTAGCTTTTGATTACACAACAGTTATATCATTATATTTCTATATCAAGAGATTGTCCCCTCATTCCTAAGTGTGAAGAACACTATACATTTCTCATTTAATTGGTTGCCCGATCCTCTTACTCTTACTCTAAGAGTATTCTCTTATACTCTTAGAGGGAGTTATCTAGTTAAGGTAGTCCTATGAGTGATGACTTTAAGTATATCACACCCCAAAAGACTCTAAATAAACCTAAAATCTAATTTAAAACAATAAGCCTATAAACAAATATACCTTCAAATCAAGTTCTCTAGTCTCTCTTTACGATCAAAAAACTGACTCTAAACCCTACTTACATTAAAATCTAAATGTCCCATTTGCTCTTTAAGACTGGGTATTTCCTTAAGAAATGGATGATACATATATTTTCCACTTTCCCCTAGGGATGCTTTTGCCTCATCTTCCTGTATATTCAAATATCTGGCTAAAATTATAAGTGAATGCTTACCAAATTTTAAATCACTCTACGTTGCCTGCCTTGCTCATGGAGGCCTAAGCCATTGAGCCAAGGAATCTGATCAGTCAAACATTTACACCTGCATGATACAAAAGGTGAGGCAAACCTTAGTTTGAGAGTCGTGAAACACACCTCAGCAGATATATCCAACACCTCTGAAAGCTTTATCATCATGTCTGAGGGAAAAGGAATCCACACATGATCACATCCTTTCTCCAACACACTGTAATAGATGTGTATCAGTTAGCAATTGATATAACAATGATGTGAAATGAACCACACCGAGATCTTTGGAAACATGGTGGAGTGAGAGAGATCCCCAGATCACTTTGTTTGAAACAACAATAAGCTGAACATCTAAAAACTCAACAAAAAAAGCCCAACTGCACACCAACACGTCTGAGCATGGGATCTGCGCATAAAAGCTACCACGGGTCATAAACTCCAGATGTGGGGCAGTGCACTGGGAGAAATAAAGAAGCTGCCTCTCACAGCCCTGCAAAAGGAGAAGAAGTGTCAAATTTGGCGAGTTCTCTTAACATTTCTGCCTGGGATAGCTGTGGCTGCAGGGCACAGTCATCAGGGAGAAAGCAAAGAAGCCAGACTGGACGCAGATGAACAACAGCTGATTTTTGCCAGTGGCAGTTGCAAACCCAGGCTGAACCACAGTCCCCAACCCCCAACCAGAGTTCCCCTGCCTCTATACCTACAAGATCTATCACCATGGAGCCCAGGGAATCTGAGCATACGCTACCCAAGACTGTCGCTGACACTGACAATGACTGAAACTGAGGGTGATGAGCATGATTAAATATCTACAAGAAATTTTAAAACGTTATTAAGACTTTATATAAAACAAGGATCCAAGAGGCTTAGACGCCACCTACTGGAAATGAAAAGAAAAGCACCTTCTTTGCAGCAGGCTAAAGATAGACCTTTATATAATAAATTTTTTTCTGGAAAAAACAGCAGAATATACTTCCATTAATGCCCAGGCAGAGAAATAGTCCATTAAATACCATGAACAACCAAGGTGACAAGGCACCTCAAGAAAGAAAGAGAAAAATCTCCAGAAAATAAACTTACAGACATAGAAATATGCGACTTTCAATGACAGAGAATTCAGCATAGTACTTCTGAAAAAAACTTAATGAGATCAAACACAATGCAAACAATAATTTCAAGAACTAAAAAAACAACTAGATGAGCAGAGAAATAGATTGAAACCTCAAAGAGAACCAAATAGAACTTCTGGAGAGTTGAAAAAATGAAATAGCAAGCTTGGGAAATACGGTCAACCACATGGAGGAATGGATCAGTGATATTGAAGACAGAAATCTAGAAATAAACTAGAAGAAAGGAGAGAAAAACCAAAGAATGAAAAAAATAAAAGAGAAATTCAAGAATTAGCTGATACCATCAGGAGAGGAAACATAAAATAATGGGCATTATCAAGGCAAGGAAAAGGAAACAGGATTAGAAAGTGTTTTCAGACAAACAGTGGACAAGAATTTCCCAAATCTAAGAAATAAGCTGGAGCTTGGAATTCAATAAGTCAACAGAACACCCAATTATCTCAACCCAAAAAGGCCTTCACCAAAACGAATCATATTAAAATGATCAAAAATCAATTACAAAGGCAGAATTCTCAGGGTAGCCAGGGAGAAGAAAACGTAACTTATTAAAAAAAAAATTCATTAGATTATCCTCAGACTTCTCGATGCAAACCTTATAAGCCAGAAAGGAATGGAATCAAATATTTAAACTATTAAGTGAAAGGAACTACAAGCCTAGAATAATGTATCCAGCTAAGCTCTCCTTTAGATGTGAAGGTGAAATTAAGAATTTTCCAGACATACAAAATTGAGGAAATTTTCTATTATGAGGTATGCACTACAGGAAATACTGAAAAGGGTCAGTTCACATAATACAAAATGACCCAAAAAAAAAAAAAATACATACTTAAGAGTAAGCGATGAGCAGGCAGATAAAAACAGAGGAGTGCTATCCTTACTAAGAACAGGGTATTATAAGCGTAAATAGAAAGAAGAGAATTGCTATAGCAAGATAATAATGAACGTTCAGCATACATAGGAACAAATTGAGATAAAAAATGACTGAAAAGGGGGCTATTCAAAGATCCAAAATTGCAAAAAAGAATGGAGATAAGGTATACGCAGAAGAAAATGGACAACTGTATATAACTATATATAGAGAGAAACTATATATACATAACTATATAGCTACATATATAGTTATGTATATAGTTATGTATATATAGTTATATATATATATGTATTGTGTGTGTATATATAACTATCCTTTACATATTCATAATGGTAACCACACACCAAAGATTCAGAACCATTGTATACAATATAAAATAAGAAGGATGAGAGGGAAAACCCACAAAAGCCAACCAAATCAAAGAAAACGAAACACAAGGACAAGGAAGCAATGGAAACACCGAGCTACCAGAAAGCAAAGATAAAATGGCTAAAAGAAGGCATCATACTTCAATAATCATCCTATGTAAATGGAGTGAACTCATCAATAAAAAGGCACAGTGTAGCAGAATGATGAAAAAACAAAACCCAACCATATGCTGCTTTCAAGAGACACATCTCAGCTCTAAATACAAATACAGACTCAAAGTGAAAGGGTGGAAAACGATATTTCAAGCAAATGGCATTCAGAAAAAGTGGAAGTAGTGGTAGTAACATCAGATAAAATAGACTTCAAAATAAAAAAGGTAAAGAAAGATACTGAGGGACACTTCATAATGGTAAAGGGAATCATGCACCAAGAAGACATAACACTATTAATATCTATGCTCCCAATCAGGAGCCCCAAATATGTAAAGATTACTAACATAACTAAAGGAGAAACAGAACAAAACTATCTATCAGGGGACCTAAATACCCACTGTTGGATATAGAGAGATCATCCAAAAGAAAATCAATAAGAAAATAACATACTAAATGACACATTAGACCAACTGGACATAATTGACATTTACAGAGTTTCCATCCCAAAAAGCTGCTTATACATTCTTCTCTAGTGCACATGGAACATTCTCAAGAATCGACCACATACTGGACACAGAGATAGCCTCAACAAATATAAGAGGGTTGAAATCATACCAACCATATTTCCTGATCATAATGCTTTGAAACTAGAGATCAACTGCAAAAAAAGTGGAAGAACCACAAATACATGGAGATTAAACAACATGCTACTGAAGAATAACTGGGTCAAGGAAATAAAAAGAGAGATCAAGAGATACATAGAAACAATGATAGAATAGTACAACATATCAAAACTTTTGGAACATGGCAAAAGTGGTCATAAGAGGAAAGTTCATATCATTACAGGCCTATCTCCAAAAACAAGAATGAGCCCAAATAAACAACCTAACTTCATCTTAAAAACTAGAAAAGGAAGAACAAATGAAGCCTAAAGTCAGCAGAAGGAAAGAAATAATCAAAATTAGAGCAGAAATAAATGAAAGAAAACAAAAAAAAAATAGAAAAAATAAATGCAACAAAGAGCTGGTTCTTTGAGAAGTTAATAAAATTGACAAACCCCTGGCTAGACTCACTAAAGAAAAAAGAGAAAGGCACAAATAAAAAAATCAGGGATGAAAGAGGGAAATTATGACTGACATGCAGAAATACAAAGGATCATACAAGAATATATGAAAAAGTATATAACACCAAATTTAATAACCTAGAAGAAATGGACCAGTACTTAGAAAAATACAACTTCCTAGACTGAATCAAGAAGAACTGGAAAATCTAAATAGACTTAGAAATTGAAACAATCATCAAAAACCTACCAAAAAGTAAAAGTCCAGGACCAGATGGCTTCACTAGTGAATTCTCCAAAAAATTTCAGTTAAGATTTAATGCCTATTCTCCTCAAACTCTTGCAAAAAATCAAAGAGGAGACAATACTTCCCAACTCATTTTATGAGGCCAATATTACTCTGCTACCAAAACCTGGTAAAGATAAACACACACACACATGAAAACTACAGACCAATATCTCTCATGAACACAGATGCAAAGATCCTAAATCAGATATTAGTGAACCAAATACAGCAACATATTAAAAGGATTATACATCATGATGGAGTGGGCTTCATCCCAGGGCCACAGAGATGGTTTCAACACATGCAAATCGATTAATGTGATACACTGCACAAACAAATTAAAAATAAGAATCATACGATCATATCAATAGATGCAGAAAAAGCCTTCAACAAGATACAGCATCCATTTATGATCAAAACACTTAACAAAATCACTATAGAAGGAAAGTATCTCAACATAATAAAAGTCATCTATGACAAACCCTCTGCCAGCATTATATTCAATGTTGAAAAACTAAATCTTTCCTCTAAGATTAGGGATAAGGCAAGGCTGTCCACTCTCGCCGCTGTTATTCAGTATAACATTGGAGGGACTAGTGAGTACAATCAGATAAGAGAAAGATATAAAAGGGATCTAAATAGGAAATGAAGAAGTCAAACTGTTACTATTTGGTGGATGACATGATTCTCTATATAGGAAACCCTAATGATTCACAAGAACACTGCTAGAAATAATTAAGCAAATACAGTAAAGTCTCTGGGTACAAAACAAACGTTCAAAAATTCATAGCGTTCCTATACTCTAATAATGAAGTGTCAGAAAAGGAAGTAGAAAAAATAATTTTTTGCAATTGCAGCAAAAAGAATAAAATACCTAGGAATAAATTTAACAAAACAAGTGAAGGACTTATATAATAAAAACTATAAGACCCTATTAAAAGAAATGGAAAGGTATTCTGTGTTTTGGATTTGGAAGAATCAACATAATTAAAACAACCTCATTACCTAAAGCGTTATACAGATTTAATGCAATCCCATAAGCACTTTTTGAAGAATTAGAACAAAATCATTAGATTGTACGGAAGTACAAAAGACTCCAAATTGCCAAAGTCATCCTGAGAGAAAAGAATGAGACTGAAGACATCACTCTGCCCCAATTTAAATTACACTACAAAATGACAGAAATCAAAACAGCATGGTACTGGCAGCAAAACAGAACACATGGACCAGTGGAACAGAATTGAGAGTCCAGAAGTAAACCCATATTTATATGGGCAAATAATTTTTGACAAAAAGCCAAAAACATACAGTGGAGAAAGGAAAGCCTCTTCAATAAATGGTGCTGGAAAACTGGAAAGCCACCTGCAAAAGAATGAAACTAGACTGTTGTCTATCACCACACACCAAAATTAACTCAAAATGGATTAAGGACCTGAATATAAGACCTGAAACAATAAAATGCATAGAAGAAAACATAGGAACTAAACTCAAGGACCTTGGACTTAAAGAGGATTTTATGAATTTGACCTCAAAGGCAAAAGTAAAAGCAAAAATAAATGAATGGGACTACATCAAACTAAAAAGCTTCTGCTCAGCAAAAGAAACTGTCAACAAGGTAAAGAGACAACCATCCGAATGGGAAAATATATTTGCAAGCAATGCCTCCGATAAGGGCCTAATATCCAAAATATACAAAGAACTCATACAACTCAATAACAACAAAAAACAAAGATCCAATCAAAAAATGGGCAGAGGACCTGAACAGACACTTCTCCCTAGAGGACATACAAATGGCCAACAAATATATGAAAAGATGCTCAACATGCTAGCTATTAGGGAAATGCAAATCAAAACCACAATGAGATACCATCTCACACCTGTTAGAAAGCTATAATCAACAGGACAAGTAATAACAAATGTTGGAGAGGATGTGGAGAAAAAGGAACCCTCATACACTGCTGGTGGGACTGCAAATTGGTACAGCCACTATGGAAAACAGTATGGAGGTTCCTCAAAAAACTAAGAATTGATCTACCATATGATCCAGCAATCCTTACTGGGTATTTACCCAAAGACTTGAAAACCCATATCCAAAAGATATTTGCACATGATGTTCATCAGCATTATTCACAGTGGCCAGGACATGGAAGTGTCCTATGATAGATGATTGGCTAAAGAAGCTGTGGTACATATATACAATGGAATATTACTCAGCCATAAGAAGAGATGAAATACTGCCATTTGTGACAACATGGATGGACCTCGAGATAATCATGCTAAGAGAAATAAGCCAGACAGAAAAAGTTGAAAATCACATGATATCACTTATATGTGGGATATAAACCTAAAAGTAACAAACATACAGAGACTCATGGTCATGGGCAATAGACTAGGGGTTACCAGAGGGTGGGGGGGAGGTAGACAGGGTAAAGGGGGTCAAATATGTGGTGACAGAAAGAAATCTAATTATGGGAGGTGAACACACAGTGTAAACATATATATGCCTTACTATTAAAGTGGACAGCTGAAACCAATTTAAAATTTGGCCTTTTTGTCATTAACCAATGTCACCATAAAAAAAATAATTTAATTAATTTTAAAAAAAGATCAATAGATTCATTAAAATTAATGAGACAATAACAACGAAAGTTTAAAAGGAAGTCTCAAAGGAATCAAACTATTTCTAAGTAGTTTAACCATGTCCCCTGACAAAACTCAAGGATACTTTTAGGAAAATAATAACATTTAACACACAGAAAGATAAAGATCATAATATTTAAAGTCAAATTTAAAAATTACCAGGAATGCAAACCAGTAGAAATATATGAAACATAACATAATAAAAAGACAAATCGTTAATTGAAAGAGAACCCGAAATAACACAAATGATAAACTTAGTAGACAAGAACATTAAAGCAGTTAGTATAACTCTATTTCATAGGTTCAAGAAACTAAAGGAAAATTGAAGATGTTAGGTAGAAACATGGACAAAATTTTTAGAAACTTAAGTCAAAATTTTAGAGAGATGAAAACTGCAATGTCTGAGATGGAGGATACCCTGCATTTGTTAGGTCACAAAACATGTCAACAAATTAAAGAAGATTGAAATCATATCAGGTATTTTCTCCTACCATAATGGAATGAAACCAGAAATCACAGCAGAAGGAAAATTGGAAAATTCATAAATATGTGGAAATTAAACAACACCCTCCTGAACAACAAATAGGTTGAAGATGAAATAAAAGAAATTAGAAATTGCTTAAGACAAATAAAAATGAAAACATAGCATAATTACTTTGTAAACTTATGGAATGCAGCAAAAACAGCTCTAAGGTGTTTATAGCAATAAACATCTACTGTAGAAATGGAATAGAGATTAAATAAATAACCTAACTTTACACCTCAAGGAACTAGAAGAGGAATAAACCAAGCCCAAAGTTAGTAGAAGGAAGGGAATAATAATGATTATAGAATAAAAAATAAATAAAATAAAGAATGGAAAACTATAAACCAGTATCTTTGCTAAACTTAGATGCAAAAATTATCAACAAAATATTAGCAAACAAAATTCAACAGCACATTAAAAGGATCATACACCATGACCAAGCAGGGATTTATCTCTGAGATTCAAGGATTATGCAATATATGTTAATCAATTAATTGTAATATACCACATTAATAGAACAAAGGATAAAAAAAATCACATGATCATCTCAATACAGAAAGAGAATTTGACAAAATTCAACAAACTTTCCCTATAAAACTCTCAATAAACTAGGTATAAAAGGAATTTACCTCAACGTAATAAAGACTGTTAAATAAACCCAAAGCTAAAATCATATTCGGTAGTGAAAAAAATGAAAGCACTTTTTCTAAGATCAGAAATAAGACAAGGATGTCTATTCTCACTGCGCCTATTCAATGTAATATTGGAAGTGTGAGCAAGGGCAATTAGTAAAGAAAAGGAAATAAATGACATCCAAATTGTAAAGGAAGAAATTATGTCTTGTTTACAGATGGCCTGTTCTTATATGCAGAAAATCTTAAAGACTCCACAAAATTATAGAACTAGTAAATAAATTCAGCAAGTTGCAAGATATAAAATCAACATACAAAAATCAAATTCATTTCTCTACACTAACAAAACTATACAAATAGAGAAATTAAGAGGTTACTCCTATATGAAATGATATCAAAAAGAACAAAATACTTAGGAATAAATTTAACCAAGCAGATAATATACTTATACACTAAAAACTATGAAACACTGATGAAAGAAATTAAAGAAGACACAAATAAATAAAAAGACATCCTATGTTAATGGGCTGGTAGACTTAATATTGTTAAAATGTCCATACTACCTAAAGCAATCTACAGATTCAATGCTAACCCCATCAAATCCAAACGGCAAATTTTACAAAAATAGAAAAAATCAATCTAAAAATTCATATGAAACCACCAAAGACCCCAGCTAGCCAAAGCAATCTTGAGAAAAAACAACAAAACTGGAAGCATCACACTTCTCAATTTCAAAATATAATATAAAACTACAGCAATTGAAACAATACGAAACTGGCATAAAGATTGACATATAGGCTAATGAAACAGAATTGAGGCTCAGAAATAAATCCATGCATACATGATTAACTGATCTTTGAAAAGAGAGCCAAGAATACACAATGGAACAAGGCTAGTTTCTTCAAAAAATGGTATTGGAAAAATTGGATAGCCACATGCAAAATGATAAAATTGGATACAAAAATCAACTCAAAATAGATTGAAAAATTAAACATAAGACCTGAAATTGTAAAATTTCTAGAAGAAAATGTAGGAGAAAAACTTCATAATGTTGGTTTGACAATGATTTCTTGGAAATGTCACCAAAAGCACAGGCAGCAGAAAAAAAAAAAAAATACATAAAGAAACAAGTGGGATTCCGTCAAACCAAAAAAAATCTATTACACAGCAAAGGAAATAATAACAGAATCAAGAAGAATGAATAGAATGAAGGAGAAAATATTTGCACATCATATATCTGATTAAAGGCTAATATCTAAAATACATAAGGAACTTCTACAACTTAATAGCAAAATAACAAATAACTTAATTCAGTGATAGGCAAAACATTTGAATAGACACTTCTCCAAAGAAGGCATAGAAATGGACAACATGAAAAGGTGCTCAAATCACTAATCATGAGGGAAATGCAAATTAAAACTACAATGAGATATCACCTCCACCAATCAAGATAGCTATTATTAAGGAAAAAAAAAGATATTAAATGTTAGTGAGGAAATGAAGAAATTTGAACCGTTGGATACTATTGGTGTGAATATAAAATGATGTAGCTACTATGGAAAACTTTAACACAAAGTCACGAATATGTAAGAGTGAAAGAATGGAAAATATACACTATTTGAAAGCAAATCAGAATAAAGTTGGAATGGTGATATTAATATCAGATGAAGATTTCAAAGAAAAGATTACTGTGGATAAAGATCTGTTCATAATGGTAAAGTGGTCAAGTCATCAAGAGTATATAACAAATCTAATAATGTGGCATCAGAGGACATGAACCAAACACTGATAAAATAGTGACAAAAAGTAGACAAATCTACAATAACTATCTGTAATTTCAACTCTACTCTCATAAGTACACATAAAATCAGTAAGGAAATAGACTTGAAGACTATCAACCAACCTTATCTATTGACATTTATAGAAGAATCTACTCCAAAGAAGCAGAATTCACTTTTTTTTTTTATAAGTACCATATTCTGGACCATAAATGAGTCTTAATACATTTAAAAAGAATGAAGTCATGAAAAGAATGTTATCTGACCACAAATTAAATAAAATAGAAATCAAAATCAGAAAAACATCTGGAAAGTCCCAAAATATCTGAAAACTGAGAACATACTATTAAGAAGAAATAAAAAAGAAATTAGAAAATAATTTCTGCTGAATGAAAATGAAGACAGAATATCAAAATTTGTGATCTGCCACTAACACTGTAGAAATCAATGAAATAGAAAACAACAAAAAAATGCAAAACTCAATTAATCCAAAATTTAGTTATTTGAATATATCAATTAAATTAATGAACATCTAAACACAGTGACTAGGGAGAGAAAATGAAGGTGCAATTTACCAATATCAGAAATGAGAGAGGTGAAAACACTATGAATTGCAGAGATAATAAGGGAATATTATAAACATCTTCTGCAAGTAATTTTGGCAATAGAAAATTTAAAATTCCTTGAAAGACAAGCTATCAAATCTCACTCAAAAAGTAATTGAGATCAACAAAAACGGCAAAGGATATCCAAGAACCTTTCCCTCCATAAAAGCAAAGACAGAACTGGTAAATTATCAAAATCAAAATTTTGAGAATTTTGGAAATTGAACAGACTTTCAGCAACCTGGGAGGGGTTTTTTTTTAATAAAAGTTGGCTGAACATCATTAAGAACAGTCAGTTTTCTGTGTTTTAACTTATCCTAGTCTCATCCTCTGCTCCCAAATTGATGGTAGCTTAGTGGGGGTTGTGGGGGAACATACATTCCCAGTACTATGGGGAGCAAAACCAGGCTGGAACATTTTCAAACCCTCTCCCAAATAACAGCCATTACTTAACCTCCTTATTTAAGATAAAAGATTGTTTGAAGAAGCCACTGAAAGGCTTGTTTTTATTTTGTCCAACTCAGAATTCCCACCTAGTGCTAAAACCAAATCCAGGAGGAAAGGGGCATTTGTCAAAAAGTTTACAGGCAAAATGTTCAATTGCTCTGGCTGAAAGACCATGATCATGACCAAGAAAAAATATTCTCAAGTCAGGTTTATCTCAGCAATGCAAGATATATTTAACATTTCAAAATCAATGACTGTAATTCACCAACAGACTAAAACGAAAAACCATACTATCATTTCTATGGATGCAAGGAGTGTTTGATAAGTAACATCCATTCTTGGTAAAAACAAAACAAAACAAACAAAAAAAACCTATCAGCCATTAGTGAAATGACTAATACTAGGGTTGGGACAGGGAAAATACAATGTCCTTCTGTTTCTGGATTTTCACTGCTGTAATACAATCCCCACCTGTTCTACTTTCTTCTCCCTTGCAAAACACAATCTGCTAGTTTTTTATGGCATTCATAAAGCTTAAGCGGCTGCCCATTGCCTGCAATAGTCTAACTTCTACATATAGCCTACAAAGCATTTCATTTCATCTCGATCTCTTTCCAAATTTAATTTCTTCTACTTTTTGAAATACATCCTACTCTTAGCTACATGGGAGTAATTTAGAATTCCTTATGTATGTCTTTTACTTTCTTGCCTGCATACCTTTATGCAAGCTATTTTCTGGGCTTAGAGCGTTCTCCTCTATATTTTCTTTCTAGCAAAATCCAGCTTACTTTGATTTACTCCTGATCCAATTTCAATCTGTTCTTTACAAACAGACAGTATTATTTTTGTTTTATGTACAAATTTGATCTTGGTATACCCTTGCTAAAACCTTTTGTGGCATATACAAATTTCATAGGCTATAAATTTTAATATGCTATTTCTTATTTTTCTGTAATATATCTTTAATATAACTTTTACTTAAATCTTTCCCTCAATCCCCATTCTCATGAGAACAGGAAACTTAAATTGGTTGTTTTCAGTTTCATTTGTTCAATGTTTTCTTAGTCATTTCTAGTATAAATTCTTTCATTTCTGAGTATCCCTCTTCCCCACATCAACTCAGGATAGATCTAAAATAGGGAGGCTACTGGTGTCTGCATAAGCAAAGGCATCCCTGACATTCACTACGATAGTTATCTCTTCCTGAGTTTTTTGGTCTTAAGTATATAAACTCATTGTCTGCTGAAATATCCTTTGTTCATTGGCCTACATTTGTATAATATGCATTGCCTGAAACACTATTTCAGGCTCTGAGTCAGCTAACTACAGCTCTATATTAGTTATTCAGAATTACAGGGTATGACTGCTGTCTGATGCTTCTCTCTGTGACCTGTAGCAGACCAAGGCTGTGACCAGGCATATTTTCCTGTCACCTACATAGCCACCTTTACTCTACCATTCCTATGCCACCGTAAGTCTGTCACCTTGCTTGAGTGACAGCCTGTTAAAACTTTTCTGCAAAACTCTTCATCCAAAACCATGGTTCAGGGAAGGACTTTTCTAGTAGTCTTGTCATTCTTTAGGGCTTTATTTTGAGAACATGACAAAGGTCCTTCCTGCACTCAAGTCATTCCCAAACATAAAGGAATATCCAAGTTAGATTATTTTGCCTTATTAGGATTTACAGGTGATGTCTCTTCCTAGAAGACTGTTGTTCACTAAGAGCAAGAATTGTTTGTCTGTTATATTCATGTTGGTGTCTGATACATAATAGGGTCTCGGTAAATATTTATTGAATGGACAAACGAATGACTCAACTTATATGTTCCCACTCTTCTCAAAAACAATTTTTCCGTTTAGTATTAAATATTTTGTTCTTGATGGCAGCAATTCCTTGCTTTAAACTTTGTACAAAGAGCATGACATATGGGTTGCAAGAGACACACCAATTTAGAAAAAAAAAAAAGGCAGACAGGACATGATATAGCATAATCAAAACAAAATTTTTTTAATAGTCAGTACTTATAGCAGGAACAGAACTTACTTTTCTAGTGTCAGGAACTCATAAAGAAGTAAACCCATTGAGAAAGAATACATTTCATGAATATCCCACTATGATCCAATAATATTCCCTGAAAAGCTTTTTGAAAAGCTCATTCAGAGTTCATTTAACTATAAAACTACAACTTGCAAAGCTTTTTGACCACAGTAGATGCACAACAGATTTTTGTTAAATGATACATTACTGTACTGGAAAGATGTTAAAAACCTGCTTTTGTAAACTAATGCAGGCTGTAGTGGTAAGAAAGCTTTTCTTCTAATATCAGTTTATGAGAAACTTTGCTGTTTGAAATCATATCATTGAAAATGGAGCACTTACTATTCTTGGCTACAGAATCTTAGCAAAGGGGTCATTTGACCCAGAGAAACAGGCTGGATTCACACCTCAGGTACAGAACTATAGATAAGGAGTTTGAGGACACTACATTTCATAATTATTTTACCTTTATAGTGTCCAGGGAGACAGCACCTTGAGTCTGCCTGTCATTCCATGCTGGTGATAGACTATTCTAAAAGAACCCTAGATGTTCCTAATGAGAATAGTGAAGCCACTCAATCCTTCTTTTGTGATTGCTGCTTTCACTTCCCCTGCTTTCTGAAAAAAGTCCTGCTTTCTGAAAAGAGATCTGTGATTGTTTCCTCTACCCCCTTTTCAGAACCATTCAGCACAAATTCATATCCCATTAAAATCTCCTTCGACGTTTACTCTTACCGAGCCGCTCCAAGGTTTCTCATGGTATACATTATGTATGCCTTTCTGAAGCACTTAACAAACTTAACTTTGTTTGATGAGCCTATGGATAAAAAGCGCTAAGCTATGAGCAACAATCAAATTATATTTATGTTCGAGCAATGTAGCCCTACATGCTAAATTTCATAAACCCAAAGAAGCTAAATCAATTCAACCTCTGAGAGATGGGAAAAAAGAGTAGCGTCAAGGTAATGGCCCCGTATCTGGAGACTCCCTTGTAAGAGAGTCTTCCTGCCACGCGGAACTGTGACAAGACAGACCTTCCACGACCCTAACCCCAGAGAACCAGGGGCATGCGCATGCGCAGCACCCGCGGGCCGCGCCGCCTCTCTCCTGCGCCTCGGTTTGCATCCGGGTCTTTGGGCTTAGCGCTCTACGCGCCGGCCGGGAACCTCGGGTTGCTGTGTGTTGGGTTTTCTCGCTGTTGCGATACGGCGGAGCTGTGGGGTCAGCCGGTGAGTCCAGGGGTCCTAGAAGGGGAGGCGAGCCCTGGGGACCCAGATAGTCATTGTCCCCTCGTGGGCTTTTTTGCCGAGTCGCAGACCGCGGAGCCCTGAGCGCATTGGGTCCGGGAGCCTCCAGGCGCGGGCACCCAACTTGGCGCTCTTCGTTCTCTGCAGAACTAGGCCTCCCAGAGGGGCCTTCCCTAGCGCCTCCTCTCCGGCGGCTTTCTCTTGACACTTGTTAAAAAAAAATTGTAAGTCATCCTCATTTGCTTTCGTTACAGTTTGCGGAGTGACTGGGCCCAGCAGCTGCTCAGTGTAGGGGGTTTAGCCCCCGCCTTCTGAGCGGAGACCACAGCCTTTGCTGCTGCTTCTCGTCCCTCATCGGGATCTTCACCCCTGCCTCGCACGCCCACCTTCCTAGTCCCGACTTCGGAGACCTCTTAGGGCAAGTATAGTGTGGTGTAGGGAAAATGTCCAAGAGCAGGGATTCTAGAAGTCTAGATTCTCGTATAGATTCTCGGCTTGCTCTACAACCTAAGTCATGTAGAAGTTCTCATCCAGCTCTAAAGTTCACAGATTTGTTTTCTGCAGCTCTTTCTCCAAGTGGTGCACATTAAAAATGAATCAGCACCTGAGGAAGATGAGTAAAGGGATAGTGCTGTGTCATTTTTTGAGTGCGGTCTGGTTTTGATGCCTGAGAATTGCCCAGGACCCCCGGAGTTTGGATCTCAGGATAGGCAAAACAAAACAGCAACAACAACAAAAACAAACAAAACATCTTAAACTGAATGAATGTGGCAAAAACATTCTACTTTGGGTGAGATAATTCATTTGGGACTTTTGAGAGTGAACTCTGAGCTCTCTAGAGTTTAAAAAAACAAAACAAAATATGCCTGTACATGACTTAAGAGACTTGAGCCTCTGCAATGAAGTCACCTTGTATCTAAATTTAACCTGATATAGTAAGAATCACCTGTGATATTTTGTAAAAGTGCAGACTCCCTGGGCCCTATTTCAGAAATACTGTCTAGTGAGAGAGGCCTCGGAATCTATATTTTTAACAAGCATATGGTATTTATCTCTTGTTACTGTGCCAGAATTCTAGATCATGGTGATCATAATTTTTTGTTGTTATGCTAGAATTCTAAATTAATATGTTCCTAAGAGCATCATTCAGAGTCCATATATTCATTATAAAAAGTCTCATTAATTTAAAAAATTTGACTTATTACTCTATGTAAAGTATGTGAGTACATATTTCAGTACTACTGAAGCCATATGTAAAAGAATTGGTTTGGGTGACAGGTTCATTTAACTATAAAACTAAAATCTGGAAATTGTGGAAATATAAAACTAAGAATTAAAATCTGGGATCTAACTATAGTGTCAGTGTTGTAAATCTTGACAATATAAAAAAATACATCCTACAGAAATTGACATGTAAGGAAGTGTAAGAATGCAATTTTCTCTTTTATGATAGTAGGTCAGTCCATATTGTCTAAGATGGAATCATAAAGTTTTTAAATGACTCTGCTTTCAATATTTTAATAATTTTTCTTAACCTTAGAGTACTCTTTTAGGAACTGAAATTGTTTTTTGTGAAGAAATTTTTCTCCCTAAAGATCAGCAGTTTCTTTAGTTCACTTTGTTTTCTTTTTCTTCTGTTGCATGCAGGAAGAATTAAATGTTATGCTTTTAATTAAAAATAGCATATTTAGTATGATCAAATTATTAAAAATTATATACATTCTATTTATTTATATTTACATTGGATAGATATTTGGAATGATTTATACCTAATAACAATGAGAATTATTTATGAGTGGTAGAATTGGGTCAAATTTTTTTTTTTTACTTCTTCATATCTTTCTATAGTGATTGAAATTTTTTAAAAGTGCAGGTATCATTTTTATAAGAACATTATTTAATAAAGGGTGGTTTGGTAATGACTTTATTTATAGGGAGAATTCTGAATTTTAGTAAGTAACCCAAAAGTTGCTGAGTAATCATTATTACCATTGCCTTGCAGTCAAGAGATGACTACTGCTTTGTTTGCCTTTGTTTTATGTTGCTTTATACAGAATGCTTGTAGAGACAGTGCAATGTGATGTTTTTACAGTAAATTTGCCTTGATGAATTCTGGCTTTATCACTTAGTAACTGTGTGACCTAAAATTGAGTGACTCCCTGTCCTCATCTAAAACTGGGTGTTATATTTACTTCAGAAGATTGTTGTAAGGATTATCATATGTAAATGACGTAGCCCACTACCGGGAACCCAAGTTCTGTTCGAAAGAGAACAGCTATTCTTACTACTGTAAAAGTACAGATTGGATTTGTATACATGCATGTCTTTCTTAAGTAATGTCCTTTTTAAAGTCATCAGTGTATTACATTTTTAAAGTGTCTGTAAATTACTTAAAGTGTTCTACAATGGAATTTTCTCAGGTTTGAACTTCCTGTCCTGGAAGCCCTGCATCACCATAATGAGGCTTGTCATTCTTGATAACTATGACTTGGCTAGTGAATGGGCAGCCAAATACATCTGTAATCGAATCATTCAGTTCAAACCTGGACAGGACAGATATTTTACACTGGGTTTACCAACAGGTAATATACCACTTTTTTCCATTTTAGATACCTAAGGTTGTGGGATTGAAGGGTTTTCCTTAATAAAGTGTATTTCCCATTTATTTCTTGTCATATCGGTGATTGAACATATTAGTATATAAAACCAGAAGAAATATGTATATATGTCTTAATATCTACATTTTGTTACTATTTCTTTGTTTAAATTCCATCTTACCTACCACTCCAAAATACAAAAGGAAATATTCTAACAAATGATGGTAGTAGTATTTTTGTACCTTTTTCTAGTAGTATTTTGTTTGTTTTTAGGGATGTCACTTTCACTGTTTATGTAATTTCTTAATAGATCAGCCTTCTTATTAAGCATTAACAGGTACCTAGAGTATGGGCTGCTGCCTCTTACCTCTTTTGTTGCCTCATATTACCATATTAGCCCTTTGCAATTTCTATGTTTATTTTTTTTTTTCTATTATAGAAGTACTATAAATAAAAAGTTTCAGATTGGTATGTCTTCATGACAGAGTAAACCTATGCATTAATTAAATATTTTATTGGATTTAGTTCTCTGTTAAGGTGTTTCTTAAAAAATAACCAAGTGGTATCATTGATCTTGTGGCACTTTATTTGTTATTGTGGATTTCCACAGGAAAAAGTATTGGACCTGGAATCAGAGCTGCTACTTTCTTGGTTACTGCAAAGCATTTGTTCTGCATCCCTAAGCCTTGGTTTTCTTACCTTTTAGGAAAATAAGGATAATAATAGTTTACTATCTGTTTTGAGGCTCAAATAGGAGTGTTTGTGCAAGTCCCTTGTGTACTGTAATTACCATATAAATTTCCCATAAGTGTGTTTTATTTAAACAGTATTTTCTCCAGCTCCTCCTCCCATACATGCCAGCTACAAAAAAGGTACTATCATATTTTTTCCACTTCCATAATTTCCATTAAAGGTACCCTTTAGCTCACCAAGTTGATTTTTTTGTTTGTTTCTTTTGCCTTTTGGTTTTTGGTCCAGTGAAGTAGATCTTGATGAGGATGGCAGAGAGCTATTTTTAAAAATTGTACACACCAGTTCTGGGCCTCCTCGGCAACCCTAGTTCTGATACGTGAGCCCTGCCCTGGTGTTTGAACCTCTGTATCATTTTGCATATAGTAAACCTGTGCTACATTCAGGCTAGCTGACTTAATCACTCTGTCTTAATTATGATGTAGAAATAGTAACCTGACTTTAGGGGTGGAATGGCTTCAGAGTCATAAATGCCAGCAGTTCTAAACATGTTTTTGTGTATTCATATATACAAATTTTGCTTTATTATGGATAGTAAAACTGCCTAGTAATACACTTGCCAAGGGAATATCTCTGGAAAACCTTTGTTGATGGTTTCTGCTTTCTCCTTCGTTGTCCGTTGATCAATGTTAATCATGCTCCCTCTGTATCCCCAGCCCCACTTTTGAAATTTAAACATATATTTCTGTAACTGCAAGTAACATGTATTGTAGTTATGCCCTCCCACCGAGCACGTTTCCGAGGAATATCTATCTGTTCACGATATGTTTATTGATGTGATCTTGACAAGCTTGACATTTAAGGGCCTGCATGCTGTAGGCCCTTAACTTATCCCTGACTTATTCCCACTGTTCTTGTAAACTGAATCATGATGGGCAAATTAGTATGCTTTTAATTCAAAGAATAGGCCTGAACTTGCTGGTTTTTCTTTCACTGATGTTGCTAGTATGTTATATAATGAAAATTCCATGAGTTCTGGAATCAGTCAACATCTCTTGAATTTCTGGCTTTACTGCCATTTGGTATTTGGCAAATTCCTTAATCTTTTTGACCCAATTCTCCCATCTTCATAATGGAAAAGATAATACCAGCTTCCCAAAGGTGTGAGATTTACATGAACTAATTTACAAAAATATTAAAATGGCATCTAGCACACGGCAGGTATACAAATATCATCTCTGAACGACCTCCCACACCTTTTCCTGCAACTTACCCCATCTTTGACTGTTGGAATTCCATTCCTTTGAGGCTCAGTTGAAATGTCATCTTCTTTTATCCTTCTTCCAACGAGCGGGACTATAGTTTTCGATTCACTGTACTCCAGATTTCTGATAGGTTATTTATAATATTTTTCCTTATGTTACGGTTATTTTGTATTTGCCTATCTCTTTTTTTGTGAGTTATTCTAGCAGAGAAATAGTGTTAATCCTTGTTTTATTTGAATCATAGTAAGCACTGGCTAAATATTAGTTATGTTAGTAAATGAGTTTACAAAGCAAATTAAAATGAAGTTTCTTTCATCGGTAACACCCTGTACCATACCTTTTGTTTTTTTCTTCAGCAACTTTGATTACAAAAGTAAAATATGAATGTGTTTTTTGTTATCACCATTGTAGCAACTTCTCACTTTTTAAATTTATATATCCTTAAATTAAGGAGGGAATCCTATAACTATGCCCTTGACACTAAAAGACAAAATATTTATGCTTCTAGAAGAAAGAGGGAAAACCATATCCATCCATCTTTTAGCCAGGTTTCATGTTAATGGGGAATAGTTCTTAGAGATGGAATTGTAAAATTTTCCACATAAATTTTACATTGTTAATTTCGTTTTAAAACAATATTATGCTTAACTTTAAGGAAATCTATTACTCTTCTATTCTCTGAACCTGTCTATGAGATATTTATTATTTATAGCCACTTCTGTTATTCTGTCATCTCAAATGAGAAGCAATTTTTTTACTACTCTAGAATTTGTGCATGTTTGTGTAATTTTTTTTTTTTTTTTTTTTTTTGGCCAGGAATTGTTTTAGTTCTATCATACTTCTGTCTGCCACTTCAGTAGAAATTTTGTCTACAGGTGTTTTGTCTGTTCTGTGATGGTAGGTGACTAGGAATCAATACCCCAACCAGGATTTGGAGGGCTAGGTCATTTGCTATAAGAATGCAGATGATCTATAGTCCAATAAGCAGGACTATAGTTTTCAATTCACTGTACTCCAGATTTCTGATAGGTTATTTATAATATTTTTCCTTGTGTTATGGTTATTTTGTATTTGCCTATGTTTATTTGTAGTTAATTTGCCTAAGAAATTTGTGTTTGTTTGCCTAACAAATGTTTATTTGTAGTTAAAATGAAAAAATATAGCAAATTCAGAAAACAAAAGACCATCCTAAAGAGGCTAACTTCATTTATCTTTATTGTGACATATCATGAAGCACTATCAAACATCTCTAAATTTTATAAAACATATATAAGAATTACATTTGTAAAATAACAAAATCAGGAATTCAGATGAAGTATCCAAAACTGAGATGCCATTTTCTAGAACTCATTTTACATTATACATTTTAGCTGACACTCTGAAGATAACACAAATTGAGACACAGGAGCTCCAGTTAAAAACTTAAAAGCTAAGATTCCTCACTCAGTTGTTGCCAGTTTCAGAGTAGGGACAATATTTAAATTTAGCTTTCGTTTTCCTTTTGATTTCAATAAATGGTCAGCACTTGACCCGTTTATATATTGTTTATACTACAAATCTTTTAAATTTTTTTCTCAAAAGGTAGATATTTTCTTTTCATATGTGCTCTCTAAAAGTTTCTAATCTTGGAATGTACAACGTTGATTCTAAATACCCAACAACTCAAGGATAATTTTCTGAACTGTAATTTCTGTTTACAGATTTCCAGCTTTCATAGCAAATTATAGTTTACTAAAATTGTGGAGTACCTTGAAAAGACTAATTCAACATATATGTTAATTGGGTACATACTTAAATTAATAATTGTTTGCCTAATAATTTAGAAACATAGAATATTAAAAGAAAAAAGTTACTGTAAACTTTTTTAGATATTCAAGTTATGTTAGAAAATGTAATCTTCATCTGTTTTAGGGAGTACACCTTTAGGATGTTATAAAAAACTAATAGAATATCACAAGAATGGAGACCTTTCTTTTAAATATGTGAAGACCTTTAACATGGATGAATATGTAGGTAAGCTATGTTATTTGACTATATTATTTAGATACTGTATTTTAAATTAAATATATTTTTACAATATTATTTGAAATTATGTTTTGAATATAATATGAATATATTTCTAGAGTACAATGTACAACCTTGTGATGAGGTTAGGAGTTTATATTTAAAAATATATTTTTGAGATGATGGAACAATATAGTAGAAAGAATATGAGTCTGGCAATCAATATTTGTGTCCATCTTGAGCTTTGCAAATTACCAGTCTTGTAACTTTGATCTAATCTGTTCGCATTCACATTCTCTCTCTCTCTCTCTCTCTTTTTTTTTTTTTTTTTTTTTTTCAATTTTTCCTTAAGGCAAAGTTAAAACCAGTCTTATGGGGGAAAAATAAACTAATATGTATGTAAAAGTAATTATTAAAAGATTTTTCAAGTATAAGGCTATTTATATTTTCAGCTGTGAAAGTTTTATAATTCATTTATTGTTAACTTGCTTACCTAGAAAGATCTATGATGGGTATAAACTACGTTAAAACTTAAATATAATAATACATTTTTAATGGTAGCCTAAGTGATACCCAAAGAACTGTTGTGATACAATATACTTTGCAACACATAGGAAGAATACAGGAGAAACATGAACCAGCATTTCACTTGTATGGTTTATTAATTTATGCTGAGCTTAATACATAAGTCAGTTTCGTTGGTTAAAATTTTGTGCTTGAGAAATATAGTGACTAAATGCACATAAACTAGATTTCTGTTTGAACTCTTGCCATTCTGTGAGCTTTGTGACTTTAGTAAAGTTATTGAATTTTTCTGTACTTCTATTCTTCATCTATAAAATGGGAATGATAATAGTATTTTCATAGATGTTGAACAAATTGAGTTAATACATGTGCAGTGGATAAAATAATGTCTGGCATATAATAATTATATATTCTACATTAAAAAAATCCACATTAAATTGAATATGGTATAGAAAGTTTATAAACAGACACTTCTCCCCAGAGGACGTACAAATGGCCAACAAAAATATGAAATGATGCTCAACATCACTAGCTATTGGGGAAATGCAAATCAAAACCACAACGTGGTACCATTTCACACCTGTTAGAATGGCTATAACCAACAGGACAAGCAATAACAAATGTTGGAGGGATGTGGAGAAATAGGAAGCCTCATACACTGCTGGTGGTACTGCAAATTGGTACAGCCACTATGGAAAACAGTATGGAGATTCCTCAGAAAACTTAAAATTGATCTACCATATGATCTAGCAATTCCTCTACTGGGTATTTACCCAGAAAACTTAAAAGCTCATATCTATAAAGATATTTGCACACCAGTGTTCACAGCAGCAATATCCACAGTGGCCAGAACATGGAAGCAATCGAAGTGCCCTACGATAGATGATTGGCTAAAGAAGTTGTGGTACATATATACAATGGAATATTACTCAGCCATAAGAATAAATGAAATACTGCCATTTGCAACAACATGGATGGAACTTGAGATAATCATGCCAGACAGAAATAAACCAGACAGAAAAAGTTGAAAATCACTTGATATCACTTATATGTGGGATATAAACCTAAAAGCAACAAATGAACAGGACAAACAAACAGAGACTCATGGACATGGACTATAGACTAGTGGTTACCAGAGGACTATAGAGTAGTGGTTACTAATGGGGTGAGCTGGAGGGGGATGGTAGAAGGGTAAAAGGGGTCAAATAGGTGCGAGGGGAGGGGTAGGGTGATATGGGTAAAGGGGATCAAATATACGGTAGCTGAAGGAAACTGGACTTTGGGTGGTGAACACAATAGAATATATAGATATCAAATGATAATGTACACCTGAAAATTATATAATTTTATTAACCAATGTTACCCCAATAAACTCGTGTGTGTGTGTGTGTGTGTGTGTGTGTATTTAGAATTTATGGTTTATTCAGAAAAGTAAATTTTAGATTTATTTATGGAAATGATTACTTTTTTACTTATTAACTTTAGGACTTCCCAGAAATCATCCTGAAAGCTACCATTCTTACATGTGGAATAACTTTTTTAAGCATATCGATATAGACCCTAATAATGCTCATATTCTTGATGGGAATGCTGCAGATTTACAGGCGGAATGTGATGCATTTGAAAAGAAAATAAAAGAAGCTGGAGGAATTGATCTTTTTGTTGGAGGTATGTAAAACATTTTGTCATTCATCATTTGTTAGTATGTGGATGAGATGCTTTGAATTAAAAAAATCTTTCCTTTATGTTATCTAAAGAACACCTCTATCTATAATACCTACTTATTTGCCTACTGATTTTTATTTTACTTTGTTTTTATCAAAAATCTTAAATGTGTGAGTTGGAGTTGTTTAAATTATGTCTTGAGAAATAGGTCCCAGTCCTTACCAAATTTTTCTAATTCTTAGAATTGACGGTTTACCGTATCTTACAAAACAAGTGATGTGCTTCTTTTCCTAAATGTTTTTATCCTTGTACTATTTCTTTAAAACTTTAACCCAGCTTTCTTATCAAATTACAAGGTTAAATCTCTCAAAGTTTGCACGTGGAACAAGTGGATTTTAGCATTTCTCTACTGGTCACTAAATTGCTTTATCTCACTAAGAAATCAGTTAAGAATAATGTAAGATTTTATTTATTATCAGCCTTTAATTAATATGAATTAAGCTGTACAATTCAATTCCGAAGTGCTTAAATGCTGACTAAATTACACTTGAAGTTTGTGTGTGTGTATGCGCACAGTTATCATTGAAAATAGGTGGAATAATTTCTTCCTGTGTAATGACAGGAGTTTTCTGTCATCATTATGAAGCCTATGATACAGCTAATTTATTACCATGAGAATAGGTTGGTAGCAACAGAATAACATCAACTAAACTGAAACCAAAATTGTTTTTTTGGCAGATTCTTCAGTATTCAACTAAATATTAAAGCTCTAAATTAACATTAAGTTCTCTGGCTATATCTTATAAATAATTCGGAGAATGCAAAAATTATATAAATTAGATCTTCGATAGAGCTGTGTGATGTTAATTTATTGTCAAGGTGGCCAAGTATGGTTTAGGCAGTGGGTTGCCCTTGGGAAAAATTTGGTTTTACTCTCAGACATAAATTTGCATCATGTTTTGTCCACTTACTGTCTATATGATCTTGGGAAGTTTAATTAAGCATTTATAAAACAGGATTAATGGTAACCATTCCAAAATTTGTGAGAATTAATGGTATTAAAACATGTATTAAATGCCTTACACAATAGTTGGTATGTAGTTGTTACTCCATTAAGTACTACTTCAATCTCTTTCTCTCTGAATTGTAGATACTGATATAATTGTCCTTAATTCATTGAATGTCCTAATTGTTTTACTGGATTACCTCTAAGGGTAGCCAGCAAAATTGGAATTTTCTCTTTAAGGAAATTTTTATCTCTGCCTAGCAGAACCAGTATCAATCAGTTACTTGTGTAGATGGGATGGTTTTTATTGAGCAATAATCTAAGTTAAACTATTTTGCTTTCCCAAATAGAAAGTTATCTACATTTTTAATAAAATTTGCTAATAATACCTCAATATTCCTGGAAAACATTTACACTCCACTTTTGTCCATTCTGAGATAATTACCATTTGCATCTGCCTGTATCAAGGCTAAGGTATTAGATGTTTGAGAATGTTTAAGGAGTGCACTACCTATGCATTCTTTAGATTTCCTAAACTCCATACCAAAATCAACTAGAATTACTGTAATATAATATACCTAAATTGTTTATCTTAGTTTTAGCAAGTATTTTCACTCATTTGCTGTTATACAGAAAGACATGTAGTTATTAGAGGTTCAGTATTAAAAATGGCTGCATGAAAAATGTCTTTTTTATTTTGCTTTTTCATTTGAGGATTTTTTTCCTGTTAATTTATTGACTTTACAGAAGGAGCAATGTGGCACATCCCTTTGGGACTCAAAGCCGGGAAATAGAACTTACTGGGGAAAAAATTGATAAGAACTCTTTAAATCCAGTATACCCATTTCCCTGCTCTCCAGAAGTATATATAGCTTAACGTAATGTTTGAGGCTGAATCTCCCTTATAAAAGATTTCTAGTGGAACTTTCTTCTTTCCCCACAATTTAAGTCACTTCTCATTTCTTTTTAGCTAACACTTCTTGGTGCATTTCCTCAGTATAAAACACCTACTTCTCCCTTTGAAACTGATAGAGCATAAATTATAATTACTTACTAATGACTCTTACTAATAAAAATAATTGTACTTTATTTTTAACCAATTTTTGTCTTAAGTTTCCTGTAGTTGTTCTTCCCCACTAAAAACAAACAAACAAACAAACAAACAAAATTAAGAGGATTTCCTTACCTAGTCCATTAATGTCTTTACTAGTCACATGATGATGATTTAGGGTCTGACATTTTATATTTACCATCGGAAAGACATAATTACTCTGAATGTAAGGAACAAATAGTTAGCTTTTTGCATTTTCTTTGAACTTTTCCTATTTGGAATACCCTGTTATTGTAGGTATACTCATGAAAGAATCTCATTTGATTCTTTGTCTTTGTTGATGTAGGTTTGTTATCATTGGATTTTCAAGATGAGGTTTGGTATCTGGGTCTTACCACTTACCCTTCTTTTGTTCCAGGGTTTGGTTAATAAAAACACTAAGAACTGAGCCAAATGGGATCAAAATGTCAGCTTTATTAAAGGTAAAGTTGGATTATAGATTGTAGGTTGGGCTTGAGGCCAAAATGGGGTTTCCTATACCTTCCCTCTGAATTGGAAATAGTTGGATGAGAAAGAAGAGCTCAAGATTATTAGTCACCATTGCTCACTCGTGGGACTGGATCAGGAGTTCCCTTCCCTCAGTAGAAGAGAGAAATGATGAAATATACTCTCAAAAGTTCATTTCCTTCCTCTAAGGACAAAAGTGTTAAGAGAAAGGGTAAAATGTATAATGCAATCCCTGACCCACTCCAGCAATAAAACATGAAATTTATAAATAGACTCTAAAAGCATTAACTTATAAATTATCTTAAGATAATTTATTTTTAAAAGAAAAAATAAAAGAAGACAATGGGGAAAACTTTAACCCATTCCTTTGGTTATATGATTAGATGCTTTGGTTTACAAGTAATCTGCTAATGGGACCAAAACTGAATTAATTGGAATAATTTGGGGGCAACTCAGAGAATTGATAGAAGAGTTGGAAAAAATAAGTTTTTGGAAAAACAAGAACTTAGGAGCATTAGATCTCCAAAATAGGAACTCATCAACCCTTTCCTACAGTGCTGTCATCAAGTGCCACAGCCTCAGATGCCTTTTTTCTTTCTGTATCCTGGTCAAGTTTCAGAGTTTCCAGAGTGAAATTCTAATTATTTTAGCCTGAGACAAGTACTTATCCCTAGACCACAATAATTCTGCCTAAGAGAGATAAAGGGTATTATAATTGTTCTATCCCCTGTTGTGAGGGGAGCAGAGCAGGGTGGAAGCGGCAGGGAGAAACTATGAGCATATCAAATGTATGAATAGCAACTATCCATTTTTTCAGCCATTTAGTGAGGGCCTTCTATGAGTCATGTCTTATTCTAAATGGTAAGAATACAGTAATGGAGAAGGTTGAAATTCTTAGTTTTGTGAAGTTTACATTTTATCCCCACAGATTTTTCATAGAAGTATTGATGATGTCTTAGTTTCAACTTAAAGACTGAATAGTCTTTGATTTTAGATTTGACGGTTATTTATAAAGCTTTCTAAAACATTATAAACATTTTTTAAATACAATTTTATATCAGGAAGCTCAGATTTTGATAATTACTAATGGTCAGTAAAGGAAAGTATTGACCCTTTCTCCATCGTGAACCATTGCTGATAATTTCAGTTTTGCTGTATACTTTTGTATGACTCAAATCACTAGTGAGACCATTGGTGTTGATCTTGGAAGACTTCTTATTTTTCCTGGAACTTCTGTTTTCCTTGTTTCATCCTTTCCTCTTTTGACATACATAGATAAACATAAATATAAATATTTAGGCAGATGTGTACTTTAAGAGGTGAAACAGAACAGTTTTACAAATTTAGAGAGAAATGCATATCCGTAATTTAAAATATATTTACAGGCAGACACAAACTTAATGGTGGAAACAGTCCATACATGTTAACCACATGTAGGTGGTTTTATGTCCCCACATTCATAATTCCCAGATTGTTGTGCTTTAGTAGTTGTATATTTGCTTTCTGAGGTTTTCATTTTTTGTTGTTCCTTTGAAACCAGGTTATTCTTTATCATATTTTACCTTTTTGGAGCCTGGGCAAATTCATTAGAGTTATATGTTAAGAATCAGTAAAACATACATCTGTCATTAAAGTAAATTTGCAGATTATAAATGCAACAGATATTTTGACTCAGAGAACTTGTAGGGTTACTTTTTGAATGAAGTTTCCAGAAATCTGACTAGCTAGTAGAGTACATATATATGAAACTTGATTTATTTATGCCATAGAAACATTCTTGATTTTATAAAAATATTTATCTCCAATTTCCTTCAAATAAGAAATGTCATATTTTAGCTAAATTTCACAGGCAGTCCTAGAGTATTACAGCTGGCAGATCTTAGAGCTGTATTTTCAAATTTCAAACAACTATTTTATTTTCAATTAGTCATCACCCACTATTAGGTTATGAAATTGATGTAGTCAGTCTCTCCAGTGTTTCTGTTTTGTATGTTTTGTTACTGAAATGAAATGTAGCCAATGTAACTTGTATGGCTCCTAGTAAAGGTAGGTATTATCTCATGAAATTCTTGTTTTAATTATATTTATATGTGTGTATGGGTGTGTATATGTTCTAGATTGCAATATCAAATGTATTTTTTATGAGAGGTTTAGTAAAAAAAAAAAAAAGTTTGAAGAAAACGTCTGTCCTAGATAGTATCTTGTCTAGTCTAGACATTTTTATAATTGAGGAAACAGTACCTACAGGGAGGTGCAGTAGTTAATTGCCCCATCTAGGCTATAACCAAACAGATTACTAAGTGTGGTATAAAGATCACTGGGTAGGAATCAGAAAATTTAGATTAGGGTCCTCTATATATATACTGAATTGTTACCTTAAACAAGTCATATATTATCCTTGAGCATCAATTTCCTTTTGAGCTTAAAAAAAGGTGAGGGAGATGAGGGAAATAAATATGCCTAATCTATCTCACTAGATTGTTAAGTATCTGTTGTTGAGATGATATATGTGAAAATGCTTTATAAACTGTAAAGTGTTCTAATATAAGGAGATACTTAATTTTACTGCTATTAGAATCATGCTAGCTCAATGCTAAGCATATGAAAAACATCAAAATACATGTTGAATCAAATATAGGAACAAATATTTTAAGGCAGCATTAGAAATTCAGCTATCAAAACAAGGTAAGTATGATATGACTATTTTCAAAACATGTTGAACTTTGAGAAACCTTATTTACTTTATATATATTTGTGTATTTCTTTTGAAAGGAATTGGTCCTGATGGTCATATTGCTTTCAATGAGCCAGGATCCAGTTTAGTATCAAGGACAAGATTAAAAACTCTAGCCATGGATACCATTTTGGCAAATGCTAAATATTTTGATGGAGATTTATCGAAGGTGCCAACAATGGCTCTAACAGTTGGTGTGGGGACAGTGATGGATGCTAGAGAAGTAAGAATTAAAAGTTCCTTAACATTTTTCTTTTGATATCTATAGATTTTGGAGGAATTATGGTGCCAAATAAGTGATAATTTGGTTGCATCCTGTTCACATTTTAAATTGTTGTCTAGCTTCCAGTAACTTCTGTCAGTCTCACTGCCATATTTAGAATTCAACTAATCTTTTGGAGCTGTAAACTTAAGCATTAGGCACTACCTCTTTCAGGATAATGCTTCACTTGCCTATTCCTACTTTACAGTTTGATGTCCTAGAATCATCCTGATCATACACAGTCTGTTTTTAAGTGAAAGTCTTCTGAAAAACTGCTGGGACAAAGATGCGATACTAGTTAACACTAACCCCTTTTGGAGTCTCAGGATAATTTAGGAGGGTATCCCAGTTGGTTTCCAGCAGAAAAAGAACCCAGCTAGGACTGGATCTGTTCTAAATTTGCTATATTTAAAAAGACAAGAGCTCTGAACAGTAGACCCTGCCTAATTTTTAAATTTTTAATTGGGCTATCCTTCCCTGAGAATAACAACAAATTATAATCAGCTCATGATTATAAGTGGTTAGATTATATGGAAACTTTAAACTCCATTCCTTTCTGGCAGCCAGATGGGACAGTTTCAGAGGAAAGAGTACAGACAAGGGAATATGACTAATAACTGATCTTAATGTAACTATACCTAGACTTGGACTTACAAATATTCAGAATGTAGGCATTTTTTTGCCTAAAAGTCATCAGTATATGAAAAACCTTTCAAGGACTGAAATTCTGTAGCAAATAAGTTGGAAATACATTTTAGAGCAATCTTATTTTTAAAATTGATACTGAGAATTATGCAAATAGATTTCCTACATTGAACAAGATTTAAGTTACAACATAACTTATGTTAATTCTTACAATGAACAGAGAATTGCTCAGATATCTATTGTTTTTCTTGATCAGTCCTATAAAATTATATGAGGCTATTCACCTCACAGTGTTCCCCAGCATGATTATAAAGAAAATAATAGCAAAACTGTTCTAGAGCTTCATCGTTTTCCCATGGGCCTTGGTGCTTTGATTTTTCAAGCTTTTTTTTTGAAACAAGTATCATGTCATCATAATTAATGATTTTCTTATCTTCAATTGGAGGGCTTAATTTGTACTGATTTCCATTTGCCAGTGGTGTTAACCCTGCTGTGAGCTGTTCTTCAGTTATTTCATTAATAGCAAATATACTTAAAGTTTGAATTCATGTGTGGAGCTGATGCTGCTGTTAAATGGAAAATAGATTTGAATGGGAAATTAATTTTTAAGTGCTCAGTACATCAGTAAGTATCTTCACATTTTGGCAGCTCAGATAATGAGAACCTTCCACACATATCCTAGAAGTGACACCCTGGAAATTATTACAGGTTTCCTCAAGATTTGGGAATTGTCAGCTAGATAAGGAACCACACAGGTCACTACCCTCAGTTACCACTCTTCCCTTGCCTTCAAGCCTTTACACTGATGGTATGTGTGAAATGTTCTACTTTTCCAGTCCTTGCTTAGCTAAAATGGCACCGGTTTTCAACTTTCAGAGCTCCCTTTTAATGACCATAATCCTCATAATCAAAATTCTCTTTCATTTTCTCTCATACCACTCTGCTCTTTTTCTTTAGCACTTTTTGCAACTTCTAATTGTTTTTTTTTTTTTTTTATGTTTACTGGTTTAATATCTGTCCCCTCACTGGTTTAATACTTTTCAATATCTCCCTGAGTTTATGGGTCAAGTATTTCTAGCACCTCAGACTGGCTGTTACGTAATAGGTGTTTAGTAACTATTGGGAATCATTTGAATGAGTTATTTATGTTCATAATTCATGTTGGACAAAGTTGATTCTATCCATAGCTTGGCTATCCACCTGAAGCACCAGATCTGATTATTATTGACTTGTGGTTGTTTTCCAAATGTCAACTTTACCTTCAAAAGATTAAAATTTGTTTTTACTGAGATATATTTAAAGATAATGCTATATATTTTAAAGGTAGTTTCAAAAGAAAAGGCCCACTGTTTTTCACTATTGCAACATCTTTAGAATTGTTATATACAATTATAATTTGGATGTATATTTTATGATGACATAAGGAAAAACCAATAAAACTTAAAAATCTGCTTTCTATTTTGTTGCCTTACTAAAAGTCACAGAGGTTACCAGTGACCTGTTAATTGCAAAAACCAGTATCTTCTCTGCAGGTCTTCCCTACTGGGCCAGCCTCTTTTCATCATCAACTATTGACCATTTCTTCTGTTATAAAACTCTGTCATTATTATTCTTCCTTTTTGACCATTCCCTCTCAGTCTGCTTTCTGGCTCTTCATCTGCCTTTTGAATGTTGCTCCCTAGAGTTTCATTCTAGCACTTTATGTTCACTTTGCTTACTTTTAGGCAGTCTTCTACGTGACCTTATTTTTAAAAATTAACATGTCAATAGCAGTCACATTTTGGAACATTCTTCTCAGTACTTTTATCATTATTCTGAAAAGATAAACTACTCTCAATTCAATGATAAGTACCTATATATCTTTAGTCAGTCCTCTTTCTGAAGCTGCAGATTTTATATTTCCAACTGCCAGCTGACATCTACATGTTTTAAGACTCCTTATACTTAGACTACCCAAATTTAATCTTCTATCAAAATTGCCATCTTTCTGAATATTCCCTCCCTTGGTGAATAACAACACTCTCCATGAAAATTATCTAAGCTTATAATGTGTGTCTTTCTCAGTTGCTTCTCCACATCTAATTCCAACTATTTAACAGATAACTTGGAGATAAAGATTGAGCCTGTATCACCTTAATTCAAATCTTTGTCATATGTAAATTTTTTTCAAGGGTTATTGCAAACCCATTTTAAGTCATGGTTATCTCTATTCTCTACCTATCCTGTTCTCTATATTACAGCCCCAATTTTTTTTTTTTCAAAAATGTAGCTCAGTTTATTACTCATCTATGTGATTAAGAGTCTCTGATTCCCTGTCATTTCATCACAAGGTGAAATCTAGCCTCCGACATAAAAATATTCTATCTTAACAGATTTCAAAAAGTGTTCAACTATTTAATTTCCCTTTGCTCCAGCATTAGCAGATTTCTAAGTTTTATTGTCCACCTCGTCACTGTCTGAAATACCCCTATGTGGAGTTTTTCTTCTTATCCTTAAGGCTTGGTTTCAGAGAGCTGCTACTCTAAAACTTTTTCATGATATAAGAAATACTGTCCTAGAGAATAGTAGAGATGGTAAGATAGAACTAAGTACATATCAATGTCAAATTATTCTGAGAGCAATTTTTTTTTTTAATTTTTGCTTTCCCATAAATTTAATTCTCATTTAAAGGTTGTGTGTGTCTTATGCATGCACATACACTAATGAGTAATTCTTCACACCGCAAACTTCAACCAGCCTCCTCTTCTTTCCTTCCTTCATAATGCTAATATCAGCATCATTATATATTTTTCCTTTTTCATCAATGTGTTTGTCTTTTTACTGTTTTTCTCAATATACATTGATGTTGAATTTACCAACTTTTTATATTCTTCAATAAGAAAAGATTCTTAGCTCATGTTATCTAATTGGTAGACCTTTTAACAGTCTCTCTGTTTCTCACAAGGCAATATAATGTAGTTAAGGCTATGCACAGTAGAATCAGACCTCTTGTTTATGTCATATCCTTACCAAGACCTTGGAATAGTTACAGAATATCTGTCTCAGTTTCCTTATCTGCAAAGTATGAGGAAGAATAGTATTTATCTCGTAGTGTTGTTTTGAATAGTTAAAGTGCTGAGTTCAATATTTAACATTGAAACTACCAAATCATATTCTGAAATTCTTCTGAAAAAAAATTTCAGAAAATATCCATCATGCTGCAGTCACTAGATATTTTTTTGAAAATGAAAGTGTATATAAAGTGGTTTTATGGAGACTGTTCAAGTGCTAGTCTATGGACTTTTGCCAGAGTGAATAGTAATCCCTTAGGACTGTAATTCCTGAGTCCTTACTAAAGATTCTGAATCAGAAGATAATGATAGAGCAAAGAACCTGAATTTGTATGTGTGTATGTGTGTGTGTTTAAAACTCCTCTGTAACACATATTATCAGTTTTAAGAGGAGGAAAAAAACACGTTAATAATGTCCATCAAGGAAAACTAATTAACAGATCCATTAATCAGCATTGCACTTGTCTTATTATATTGAACATAGTTGATCTTTGTTTTAAAAAATGCTTTTAATTATATGTGATATGATTAAATTCCTCTATTAAGAACAGGAAGTATCAATAAAGACATGAGTAGAAATTCATACATAGCTTATGCATTCATGGGCTTTGATATTAATCAGAATGTGTCTTCAAAATGAAAAATAATGAATCTTGACAAAAGAAATACAGTAATATCTGGTCAAGCAATCTTTAATTTCTTCCCTGTTTTAGATCTGATTATAAAATGTATGCAGAATTTTTATGTTATAGATATTTTAGAATTACATCAACCTTAACATTCATTTTTTTAGTTTACGATCATAATGAGAAAAAAATCATGTTTAAAGATCTGTGAACATGTTTACATAAACTAAATAAAAGCTTCATTCTGACATGTATGCACACACAATTGCATATTCTTTGCATTAGGGATTTGGAACCAAGAACTTGGATTTCCTGTTAATAAGATAGTCTTAAAGCTTAGTTCTTGCACTTAAGTAGATCTAGAATCCTCCTTTAAGTCTAGTTTTGTTCTAGGCAACTTTAAAGATCACATGTTCAATGACACAGTCTTCAGGCCTCTTTCTCTAGATTACTGTGCTTTTCCAAAGTAATATTTACTGCTTATCTGAACCAGAACATTTTGGTATATCATTCCTGGTTATATAAATTCTTTGTTGATCTGTAATTCTGCTTTTGCAAAACAGCCCTTTTGTTTTTCTTCATTCTCCCAGTTCTTATGCACATCAGTATTTATGCACATCAGTATTGAGTAATACTACATAATAAGATACTATTTTACTTTGTTAAACCAGGAGATACACTTTGTGCTTTGCTGTTACATTAAAGAATAGAAATAAATACCTTGAACTATGAAAATATGGGCCTGTTTATTTTTATTTTGCCCTTAGAATAATATTGTTATTAAAATCTTTGTTTAAAAAGATAGAGCTTCTTAGTTACTTGGAATACGTTTTAAGAATTAACAGGTAATGTTCATGATTTTTCAGGTAATGATCCTCATAACAGGCGCACACAAGGCATTTGCTCTCTACAAAGCAATAGAAGAAGGAGTCAATCACATGTGGACTGTTTCAGCTTTCCAGCAGCATCCCCAAACTATTTTTGTGTGTGATGAGGATGCTACCTTAGAATTAAGAGTTAAAACTGTGAAATACTTTAAAGGTGAGCACTGAAATTTCAAAAGCAGAATGTAGGAATGTTCCATTGTAGATGACAATTAAAATTTAATAATGATTATGGTGTTACATCCTGCACTGTGGCCTACTAAAAACTGGCATTGTGTGGACACAGCAGCCAGTTCTTTCAAGAAATAAAACAGTATTCAAGGAATAGCTCACCTCAGATAATAGTAGCTTTCAGAGTAGTTTCCTGTGCCTTTTTCATGAAGAGAATCTCTTCAACCTATATATTCAGTAAACAGGATTTTTCTTGAAATCTAAAATTTAATAACAGTTTTACTTTCCTATTGAATACACAAAATTAAATAACCCAAAAAGAAATTGTGTGTGTGTGCGTGTGCACGTGTGTGCGCGTATCCTTTCTGATTTTCTTGTTTACCTGTCCTACCTCTTTCCCCAAGCTATGTTTAGAATCTAGTTGGAAAATTTTGACTACACTCAGTTTAGAACCTACCTCTTTTTTTAAGAGCCAACTCCACATAAAAATACACACACACACATAAACAAGCTATATACATACTCTTAAATACCTGTATTTATATAGCTGACATGAAAATATATGTAATTAGTCATACATATAGTTGAGTAATCTATAAAAGTATGTGATATGTGTACAGCTGATAATAACATGAATAAATATATTTGTAATATTTTTACTTTAGTAACTAGAGATTTCTTTAACATATTAGAAAAATTATACTGAAACAATCAAACCTGTATTTCATGGGTATCATTACTTGACCAGGTTAAAGAATTTACCGTATTTTAATTGCCTCTATGACACATCTTTTTTCACATTTATCTTGTCCAAAATTGGGATATGTTTAAAATTGGTGTCATATCATAGTTTATCTGGTAGCAGTTTTTCTTAGTGGTGCATAAAATAATGGTGTGTCTTTCAGTCTTCGGCATTTCATATTCATGAAATAGAGTATATAAACTTTAAAATTATAAATCAATTTAAAGGAAACTAGTAATTCATAGTTCATATAAATGTATGAAAATGGCAAAAATCTTGAAGGTGATACACAAATAGAAGTTTGACAGTCAGAATAGTCATTTTTAAAACAATTTGGCAGTCAAAATAGTCTAATTTTTAAAACAAAAGTTTGATCATATGTATATTGTTTTGTATTTGCATTTATCTGTTGTGAGCATTGTCCTGTTTTACTAAATATTCTTCAGAAGCACTTTTAATGGCTATATAATAGTCAAGTAGGCATGTAATTTACTTAAATATTTTCTCAATGTTAAACAAACACTTAGATTATTTCCATTTATATTTTTATCGGTTAAATTACCAGTTTTTTTACCAAGCCACAAAGAGACCAAATAAACTGAATATTGTTAGCTTGGTAGTAATTTGACAGATAAAAACATAGAATATCTGTAATGAGTTATGAATAAAACAGCCTTCGGATGGAATTTACCCATATATTTCCATGTAATCCTTCAGAATTCATCAAAATATTAGATTCCTTCAAAACAATAATAGAAGGAATCCTTTTTATCCACATATTTTAATGAGTTTTAAGGAGATTCATTTAACATTGCAATTTTTCTACTACCAGCCATCCCCAGGTAAATCCCTGTACTTGTCTGATTTTGTCAATTTGGTTTTTATCAGTAAATTTTTACATCTAGTGAAGTAAATATTTTTTAAGATGTTTAATAATCATAGCCAATACTTACGTGACCAGATGCTATTCTGAATGCATTTACTTATTGATTTCTCACAATTCTATGAAGTAGGCACTCTCATAATGTCATTTTCAGATAATTTAACAGGCTTAATAGAGATCTTAAATCACCCAAAAAGTCACATAGCTCACATGGGTGAACTGGGTAAGTGAAACCAGGCTTATGTGGAGTCCACTGTTATAATGCTTCCTACTAAAAGAGAGTAAGTTCTGACAATGATATGATCTAAATTATATTTCTGTCCTTGTTTTCATGCCAGAATTATTGTACCCAAAAGGTATAGACAAATGATAAAGATAATTTAAAACAGAAGGGAAGTAGATGATTATATATATTTAGTTCTTTCAGTTCGCTTCTCCAGAGTATAAGCTTTTCTGAAACATTTTGAATTGTACAATTCTTCATGAGAGAATTGCTGCTTTGCCTTTTTGAGGGACTGTATTTTCCACTTTGGAGGTGTATATGTTTCTGAAGAGACTCAGGGTTTCAGCTTCTGTCAGGATGCCTCCTTCAATTTGAAGGAAAATGGAATTGAGATACTGTTCTGGCTATATATAAACCTCATTTACAATAAGGTATTTTGATATAGGGTAGAATCGTTGATATTCATAAACTTAGACATATTATATAGTTTTATATATTTGCCATATCCTCATTGAGTTATAGCACTTCAAGATTTACTGGAGGATATGAATACTGTAGTTATCATCTGTAATTCTTCAAATTCCATTCACATCACTACCCTTTCTTCTGCCATCTTTAAAAATGCCAACAGGAATCTTAAAAGATTCTGATTATTTAGCTCCAGAAGAATATGTAGGTTAACTACATCTAAAACCATAAAAATCATCAGTAAATGTTTATTTCAAAAATATGCCCTTTGAAAGATAAAAGTAAATCAAATGAAAATGTAGTGCAATACTTAATTTGTTTACTGTTTTTGGGTTTTTTTTTCTTTTTAAAATAAAATTTTTCATTTGCTTGAGATAATATATTTTAAGACATCATCATTATCATGAACATTTTTGTTTGTTTCATCCTTTTTTTTAGGCCTACTCCAACAGCTTGACAGAGGTTGAATGATTTCAGAATGAGCTAAAATCATAAAATTGACATCTAAAATCTATGATATTTAACTTTTCTTCTGGCAACATGTCAGAAAGTCTATATATTTTATCAATATTCAGAAGAATGTTTATGATTTAAGTAGCAATTATTTTTATAAAATTTTTGCGTAGAAAGTTGTCAGTTTTTACCTTAAGTTATAGTGAATTCTTGACTTACTAAAAAATAATAAAATAATAAAATTTTCAAGATTCCTAGTTTGGAAGCAGCCTTATCTCATATATAGGGTATACAGCCAATGTATAGTTAAAAAGTTGAAAAAGGAGTTGAGTTTTTAAGGTTTATCCTGATGTCTTAAAGCTCTAATGTATTCTTTCCATTGTCAAAGCTTTAAGAAATGATAAATGAATTGTGTCAAGTAGAATGATCGTTAAAAGCTTATCTTAGAAGACAAATCTTCTAACATCTTGTAACAAAACATCATCTATACCACAAGGGTGCTATAACCAATGTCTTTGTTGTCCCCTCTTCTTAGGTCTCTCCACTTTCCATTTTACTTCTCTTTACATACTGGTTGTTGAAAATGAATTAAACTTTTCAGTTAAATCCTGTTTAAAATAAGATTGGTTCTGTTTGGAGATATTCATCTGGTAAATCTTTTTCATTTAAGCAGATATTTCCTTTGAACAAAATAAATAACATTAGTGTATGTTTCTGGTAAATGTAATTTTCAAGTTAAGTGTCATTAGCCAAGAAATGGTTATAAGTGCCTTCAATTACATGGGGTCTAACATTGGGTATAAAAAGTATATAAAGAAGATCACTGCCCTAACAGTAGTTGACATGCTTTATAAAAAGTTGGCTTATTAAGTGATTTGAGAAATAAAATGCAATGCATTAAAATAAAAGCTCCACAAGAGTAGGGACTCTAATTTTGTACACTGCATTATTTCAGCATCTAGCTGTGTGCCTGGTACATTCGAGGCACTTGATAAATTGTGAGTGGTTGGACAGGTGGATGAATGAACACATGACTAAGAAGCCATATGTTTACATGCTATGTTGTGTAAATCACACTGTGAAGTCCAAAGGATATTAAATGAAGGAGAGTGTTCAATAGTAGTTATAGAAAACTTTGAGCTGATGATGGTATTGAGAGCCTTTGAAGAAGGGTAGCATTTAGATTGGAAAGATAGGGCATGAGCAACAGAACAGATCTAAGGATGAGCTAACATAGGAGCAGAAAAAATAGAATACAGAACAGTTAATAGAATAGAGAACAGTTAATGTGTATTGATAAAATAGTGCTAGATTATACTTTAAAAACAAAAGGGAATGTATAGATGAAGAGCAAAAAGGCAATCAGGGCTGACATGTTAGTGGCTTTTCCCTTTTTTTAGATCATGGACTACTTTGAGAATCTGGTAAAAAAGACCATCTTCAGAAAAATACATACATAATGTACACACACAAATTTGTGTATTAATGCAGATGGTTTGAGGACTCCTAGAACCTCCTCTAGCTCTATTATATCCTAGATTTCTAGGCTAAGAGGCAGTGCTGTACTTGATTTCTATCAGGTGGACAGCTTCTAATTCTCATCAGTCTGGGAGTCAGAGATGGTTCAGTATTGACTGCTCTCTACTTTTTCCTTCATTCTAAGTTTAGCTCTTTTGTAGTATTTAAACATGTAGTGTTTAACTTTTTTTTTTGATACATTAGATTTTTTTTAACTTTGAAAATCTTAGTATTAGAATGTAGGCCACAGGCAAAAGGGCTAGTGTAGTTTAAAACTAGCCTCCATAAAGAACACAAAAGAATGTTCACTGAAAGAATGCTTGTTGATTGATTCTGTTCTGGCTTCTCTCAGAACTCTTGCATTTGAACATCCAAGACCTAATTTCTTCCCTATAGAGGTGTAAAATTAACTGCAGCAGCCTTTGTAGCACCAAAAGGGTATTGGAAGAGGGTTTTCTTAACCCTGAGAAAAATAATTTTAAATACTGATCAGAGAAAAAATGCCAGCGAGTGTATTTTAAATCCAACCACAGGGATAGCTTTGCATAAGTCTAATGAATGAAACATTTGTTGGTTTGTCCACATATTCATGGATTTTTATCACAGACATTTTTGTCTTCAAAGCACTAGTGAGCATGTTGGAGGGGTGTATGACTTTATAGAACTATAACTATAGACATATTTGAGTATTACGATTTATTTAAGACATATAAACCAAACATCATAATAATTTTATGTAATATGTTGAGTATAATGCTTCTGTTTTGAATTTTTGAGCCGAGATTGCTCAATTTTATAAATAAGGCCAGGTAGCTAAATGGCTGCCATATACCTGCGATGGAGGCTGAACCGATCGAGTGTCTTTTAGTCTAGTACTTCTTATACAAAAATTCTTATATTTCCTGGGTTATTGCTCCCAAGTTTTGCAGTTTTCAGAATTTTCCCATTACTCACTTTAACCTTTTGAACTGATCCTTCTTTCCCTCTAGCAACATGGAAGCCTTAACATGTTGCCCTACAGCCCTGCTTTCAAGATTCTAAATTTACCCTAATCCTTAAGCATCCTTCCCTTTAAGGTCTGGCCATTCTGCCAAAGCCCTTGATCCTCTTCTATCCTAACTTAAGGATCATGAACTATAAGAATTTCTCTATATCTCCATCTTCACCTTTTCTACTGGTTCCTTTTTATCAATATATGGTCTCGATTGATTTTAAACTAAACTATGGATAGCACTATCTCACTGAACCTTCACAGGCTTTAAAATAAATGCTTATTAAACTTCCACTATGGGCCATGACCTATCAACCAAGGATTTAGAGCAGTGAGTGACTATAGTATCCTGGTCCTTAATTTCTAGTTGAAGACATGGTAAAAAATTATATTTTCTAAGACTGAAAATTGCTTTAAAAAAGTGAAGTAGTCATTCATTTTAAGGTGATATTTGGGCTGAGACCTAATAAACAAAAAGGAGATAATCATGCTTTGCTCAAGGAGAACAACATCCCAGGCTGAATCGAACAGCAAGTATAAAGATCCTGCACTGGAGCCAAGCTCAGCTTTTGTGAGGTAACAGCAGCAAACCTAGGGTTAATCCAGCAGAAAAGGAGAAGCAAGAGGACCTGAGATCAGAAGGATAAAGACAACAGAATAAAATCTAAATTATTATCTGTTACCAGAGCAAGTGAATAAAGGAATGATATCAAGTTTCTAAGAGTAGGTTGTCAGCTATGCCAAAGTTGTATTATGGGATGGGGAAATGAGTTAAAGTAGGGAACTGGAGGTAATTAGAGATGACAACTAGGATAGTAGCCTTGGAGATGAAGAACTGTGGCCAGTTGGGAATATAATTTGAAAGTACAGTCCCCAAATTATGATGGTTCGACTTAACAATTTAAACTTTACAGTGGTGCAAAAGGGATATGCATTCAGTAGAAACTGCATTTTGAATTTTGATCTCTTCCTTGGCTACTGATATGCAGTGTAATTAATATTCTCATGATGCAGGGCAGTGGCAGTGAGCCACAACTCCCAGACAGCCATGTGATCATTCACAAGAGTAAACAACTAGTACTCTACAGTGTAGTATAAAGTGCATTTTCAAGTTATATTTTTAACTTCTGAGTGTGTTGAGATGTAACCTATGGTAAATCAAGGAACATCTGTAGTGCCAACTGGTGCTGCTGCTTAATTAAAAAAAAAAAGAACTCAAAACTGGATTTTAATTGTCTGGCTTTAGCAGTTCACTGAAGGGGAACACTATCCATATACCACGATTTTCAAAGAAAAGGTTTGGAATGGAACAAATGGGTCTAGACCTTGTTAAATTTGAGGTGCTATTAGACACTGAAGTAGGCTGTTTAGTTAGCATTCTCTCACTATCAGGTACAGTGATGAATTTTTTCTATTTAGACTCTTCTGCTTTTTTCCCCTCCTACTTACTACATGAACACTTCCATGTTCTTTGCATGTCTCTGTCTTTGCTTATTTCTTCAAAACGGGGTCTTAATTCAGCTTAGATTTTAGAATGCTTTTGCAGCCTTACTGACAAGGAATATTTGCTTACTAACAAGTACCTTGTCTCCCCAATCCAATAATCCTACTTCCTGAGAAACCACTTTATAAGTCCTCCCAAGCCTCCATGTTCTTAACCTGGAAAATTTGACCTTCAAAATATATTTAGTTTATTAACTGGGGCAATCTTTTCCCCCCAAACAGATTATATATGCATTAAGACATGAGTAGATGGAAGATATTTCTCAATAAGCTTTAATAAGAACAATTTAGAAGCATACCAATTATAAGATGAAATTTAAATGAACTTGGAAATTAGTATTTAATATAGGCTCTCTCTGCTGAAGTAGATCTCAGTGTGGCTTGTAATCAACCTTTATTGTAAATACATGTCAAAATGGTGGTAAATTGCCAGATGAATGGATACAGTAATATATTAGAGAACTAAAGCTATTCTAGGATTTGGCCCTGTCCAAGAAGTCCATGGAGACATGTGATCCAAGCCAAAAGGTCCTTGATATTTGTGTATTAATCTTGTATACCAAAAGTATAAGTGTCATGGGCTATTGAACCCAGGGATGTTTTCTGAGATTGGATATATTTGATAGGACCAAATTTCAAGGACCTTTCGATGTGGACCAGGTATCTCTGAATGTTTTGGACAGGATCAAATGTCTTGCAAGGCTATATCCTATTGTAGCAACAATTCTGAGCCCCTCATTGGAGTCTGGTAGAGGATTTGGCCAGAGGATCAAACAACACTTAGTTGTAATTAAAATATGTTAACCAAGTCAGTATTAAAATGTGTTATTTTTTCATGCTGAAGCTCTGAAGACAACTGCTCCTACTTCTGGTTACTCACAAAGGACCTGTACATACATATTCTTGATCTATAGATTCGTAAGTAATTGTAAATTGATATTTACTAGATAGTTGAAACTAAACATTCGAAACATTTCTATTTGTATTTTTAAATAAACATATCAGATAGGAACCAATATATTTGCTGTATCTTATAAAAATCTGTTTCTAAGTAAATGAGATATAGTTCAAAATTTTAAATACAACTAGAACTGTGCTTTTTTTCTTTAAGGTTTAATGCATGTGCACAATAAACTTGTGGATCCACTATACAGTATGAAAGAAGGAAATTGAAGGAGATTGGAGCAAAATTCTACTTGAATGAACAGAACACTTTTATAAGTAGTAGACGAATTTTCAGCTATGCAATATGATAAAACATGGAGAAATTTTGAAGATTGTCATTTTTGAAGTCTAATATCTATATGTTAAACATTCCATACTTAGAATGTGTCCACTTTATACTAGGGTTTAGGAGAAGTAGTTGGCTTCACAATTATAATTAGCTCTTTAATATTAAAGTACAGAAGCCACATAACCACTCTATAAAACAGCACAGAAATGAAATGTCTGCTTGTTTAAAAATTCAAAAAGTCATTTTAAAGGTGAAGACTGTACATCAAAGACATTCATGTAACTCCAGTGGCATTGTTAGATTTTTATTTTTCAACCACATGAAAACACTCCAAGCCTTTCAGGTATCAAACAACTATCATTGCAAACCTTACTTTTGAAATGCTATGTTTATCATTTCTGTGTATTACACAAGCTTTCTGCACGTGATTGCCTTAGTCATCTTCCTGCAGTAGCATCTGGACATCAAAAGTCCTGCTATATATTGTTGGTAAAGAAAATCTGAAGAGCTGACAGTGCCTAAAAGTACATATGTCCTTTTGGAAAGTATAAGTGCATGATTTTTGTGCACCTTCTTCTATAGTACTTTTTTATAGATGTGCTCTTGTTTTTATTTAATGACGGGTTCATGCTTTTAATATAAGTATTTTGGCAATTATGAGCTTTATATGTAGCAACATACTTGAAATTCTTTTGAAGAACAATTTTTGATTATTGTTAACTTCATAAATGATTAGCTTTATTTCTTACATATAGTTCTAAGAAGATAATGAAGTATATCTAAAAATAATTATTGTAAACTGTTTTAGGTTGCCATAAGAACTTGCATCATTGAACTGAAAATAAAAGTATGTTTTCTATCTTTAACTCAAATAAAGCTTATAATAAAGTCATCTAAATTTTATTTCCAGAAGTGAAACTGAATACACACGTCTTGAGAGATTCCAACAATTAATAGTGGCTGTGAGCCTGCATTTAAGTATTGTTTGTTGCCATCATCTAATTAGGAGATTTAAGTTAAAAGATAATGACTTAGAATTTCTTAGTCTTGCTCCTTGAGGAGTAAAAAGTACTTCCTTTTCCTCTACACATTTTACACATTATAAGCCCATCTAGTAGAAGCAACACTTATGTACCTGCTTAATTGCCTATGTGATTAAAATGATTTACAGTTGAGTTCCTTAAAGTATTTAAATAGCAAATAAATTAGAAGTTAAATAAAAAACAAGTAAAACCGTTGGGATAAATGTTAATGCCAAATAATGAAACTAATAACTTTAAGTATTATAAATGGGTTTTAAATGACTAGTGATTCATTATAATCTTCCAGTCACTCCTGGCAATGAAGTATCAGTTACTGAAAACTGTCCTAAGTTCCTTAGAAGGCCACATAGTATTATAGTGAAAAAGATAAAGATACCTGTTTCGGTGCATGGTTCACCAGGTATTACTTGGCTTTAAATGTTCTAGCTGAAACAGTCTAAAGGATTTCCTTTCCATCACTGCCCTTGATGTTAGGAGGCTATTTTAGGTCCATGTAATCAAGCTCATCAGCAAACAGCTTTCTGGCCACTCTAGCTCCTTTACTCAGGATCTAAGCTACTGTTAAGGAAAGAACTAAGAAGCTCATTGAAGATATTTCCATAAGAATAAAGCATGGTAGCTAAGAATTGGGGTTTGAATAAAGAAACCACTGATTGAACCCCAGCTGTCAGTAACTGTGATGTTGGGCAATACAAAGTCTGAGCTACTTCCCCTACAAAATGGGATGGCAATAGTACCTGTACCTCCCTTGTTTTATAGACTGAATGAGGGAATGCCTAAAGAGATCATCACAGTATCTGTCTCATATTAAACTCAATAAATGGTGGTCATTCTAATATAGTTTACAGTAATGTTTGCAAATTTCTTAGTAATACAAGGTCCTCTGGGGATACATTTGGAATGCATACAACACAAAATCATGAAAATCATGTTTGAAGGTGTGGCTAAGGAGAACTTAAGCTTATGCTAAAAAATTTTGAAAAATACTTTATTGTATCATCATTACTATCAGTAAAACAATTTTTTAAAGAGTCAAAGAGAATGTGTCCAAATTGCAAACATACTAATAAAGCACAAATACTAAATAGAAATATGGTGCATATTATGTGCCAGGTACCAACCTTTAACTCGCCCCGGGTAATAATGGTAGAAGATTTTGATTTAGAAATTATTTAACTGCTTTTCTAGTTTCGAATATATTTTCCAAAATACTGTTGTCATAGAGCTCAATTTTCATCTATTTTATTGGAGCTAGAAGGGATAAGGGAGATATCTATTTAGGACTTAATTCACAAGTTATTTAACCTCTATGTACAATTTTAAGAAAGTCCCCACTATCTTAATTTATAATTAAAATTACTCATAATGTAATAACCTAAGTATAAAATTCATCATTGATAGTCTTATCCCTAAAAACATTTATCTCATTCAACTCAGTCAAGGTAGAGGACAGAAATCAATGGCTAAATTATAGTTGACCTTTGAACTGGAGTTTGAACTGGGTGGGTCCACTTAGTTTTTTTTTTCAATTAGCCTGCATAGTTCAATTGATCCTCTCAGTGCAAACCAGCACTGTTAAAGGGTCAACAGGCAATTAGGAACCCACATATTCAGAGCGCCACCTTAAGTTAAAATGGATGGTCAGTGACCTTAATTCTCCCTTGTTCAAGGATCAACTGTATTTTATTTTGCTGTAATACAATCTGCTCTCAAGTTGTTTTACTGACATACAATAGACATGCTATGAAGGACAGCCATTTACTGGCGTTGTGATCTCAAGTAAGCCACTTTACTTTAAAGCTCAGTCTCTTCAATTATGAAATCTAGACAGCAGTTATTAAACTGTCATTAATAAAAGCTGCTGCTAATACAAAACACCTATAACTTTACACAAGTGCATTTTAATTATCAGAAAAAGATACCTTTATTTTAATTTAGATGTATAAATAAACCTCAACTAAAACATTTATAAAAATTTTATCAAAAACTGCAACACATGTCTAGATAGTATGTTATTTGACTTAATAACTGACACACACACACACACACACACATATCATCTAGATTTATCCAGCTAACAAATTGATACTTAAGGGGATTTTGAAAATACTTTATCTTGGCCTTGAACTAGATAGAATAGTAAGTATGGAGGCCTTTTAGTGTTAGAAAAAAATATTCATGAAAACAAACTAATATTCAGTAAGAACTTACTATGTTTATGTACTCTTAAGTATTTTTAAACATACCTCATTTAATCTTCACAGCAACCTATGGAGGTAATAGTGTAATCCTAATATTACTAAAGAGTAAATAGAGAGGGTAATTAATTTACCTTGCTAGTAAGTGGTTGAACAGAAATTTGAAGCCAGTTAATATGGCTTCTTCAGAATCCAAGCCTCTTATCCACTATCTTTCAAAGAAAGCCCTAGGTTATTTAAATCTGAAAACCCTAGTAACAAGCAAATTTTATAATTTTCATTGTTTTCAACAAATTCTAAGAAAAACTAAAGGACACACAATTTTTAATTTATAAAATTCCTTATATTTTCCCATTATTTATCAGATTGTGTCTTCAGAACTTTTATAAAAGCATCTTTTGGAACTTCAACATTGCCAATTTTCCTCATTTTTTTCTTCCCTTCCGCTTGTCTCTTCAAAAGTTTCATTTTTCGGGTAATATCGCCACCATACTGAAAAATATTTTAAAAATTGGAAGTCCAAATTACTCCACAGGACATCATAAAATTACAGTGACCTCAATACAACAATGCTGCAATTATTATACATGAAATAGGCATCTTCAAAAACACTTCTGTATTCTACTCCTAGCCTTAATTTTACTGCCCAAAAGATAAGACTTATTTATTTTTGGCTGGAGATGACTATGCCCATAGAAGCGCAGTACCACACTATGCATGTCAAAGAATTATCAATCTCTTTACTGAATCAGGAAGTTTTGGATTATATAGCTGTAATCTAATATAGAAACTCACATAGGCATAAATGTGTCAGTCCCTACGTAGAGGATTTAGAAAAAGCATTTATCCTTTATCATAACCAATTAATAACTTTTTAATAGACAAGAAAGCAGATTTGACAAAGCAATGTAGGAAGTGGATTTCAGTTGCCATATTCTTGAAATCTTTTCCTAAAAATCAGATCAACGAAATGTTTATTTAGTTCATAACTGTTATAAAATACTTTCTTAGATACTGCACATTAAGAAATTTTTATAAGATAAAAAATTATTTAAGATCATGATCAAAATGAATGATATCACAGCCAAGATGAAATAAAGGGTATTATAAAAACCAACAATGGAAGCCAATATATTTACATCGCCTTTCGTTTTAAACTCACAAAATAGATATATTACAAAGTAGAATACAGGTAAATACGTACACATTTTGCCAAAACATTTTTCCTATAGGCTTTCACACTGCAAAAGAGAAAAATTTATATAAGTAATTTCATTATACTGTTTAAGAGTACATTATTTTCAAAGTTTCCCCTTTTTTAAAGATTTAAATGATAGTGTCAGACCTATGTAAAACTGCTATAAGGGGCAGGAAAAGCATGGCGTAGATGATAGAGGCTCTGTTCACTCCTCTGGCGACCAAATCAAAGTTGTGACAGAAATAAGGAGCAGCAGCAAGGAAAAATCCCTGGGATCTAGATGAACAAGCCATACAACTAGGGAGAAATACAAGAAAGCACCCTGCAATGGCAGAAGGTAGGATGGGGCGAGGACACGGGGCTGCCCTGTCTCGAGTGGCTGAGTGAGATGAAGGCTGCAGCAGCAGCAGAAGCCTCTTAAGGGGCCACGTCCACAAGCAAATTTTCGCAGTGACGAATCTGTTCGCTCTGAGCACCAGTGCCAATTCAGTGGTGCACAGGGGGCACCAGAGACTTACAGGAAGACGTCAGAGTGAGGGCTAAAGTGAGACTCACTCTATACAGAAGTGCTGGTGGTATCCATTGTTTCCATTTGAGCACTCCCCCATACCAGTGCATGGACACAGCGCCACCATAGCCGTGAGATCACCAAACTGGATAACAGAGGTACTCCACCCAGATTCCCTGAAACCCCACCTTCCCCAACACAGCCCTTCCCCTACAAGCCACATCCAGGTATATCCTCAGCGAGTGAGATGCTCCTTGCTGAGCAGCCTAGACTCACACTGGGGGCAGCTGGCTTCAGTTTCTGGTGTAGCATTTTGAGGCAACTATAAGCACAGCATCTGTGGATTGTTTGCTGAATCTTAACAGGTGGCCCCAGAGGGGCAGAAGCTTGGGCTAAGTTTGCCTGCAGCTGAACCCTCTCAGGACTGCCACTGGACACCTACTTCACAAATCCACACTAATAAGACCGGGAGACTTAGGAGCTTTGCTTAGTACATAGAAACAGACACAGAAAGGCAGCCAAAATGGGAAGACAAAGAAGCAGAACCATATGAGAGAAGAGAACAGAGATCAGATATAATGGAGTCAAGTAATCTAACAGATGCAGAGTTCAAAACACTGGTTTATAAAGATGCTCAATGAACTTTTGGGAAGTATAGATAAATTCAGCAAAGAGATAAAAAACATAAAATGGAAATGGAAATTATAAAAGGGAACCAGTCTGAAATGAAGAACACATTATCTGAGATGAGAAGTATATTAAATGGAATAAACAAAGTGAATAAAGAAAAGGATCAATGCCCTATCTAGAGATGAGAAAGCCAAGGACATGCAATCAGAATGGCAAAGATAAGATGCCAAGACTATAAAAATAATTTAAGGAGCATATGGGACATTATTAAGGGTCCAAATATCTGTCTGATCGGTGTAACTGAAGAAAATCAAGATGTTGAACAGCTGTTTAAAGAAAATAATGATGGAAAACTTCCCTAACCTGGTGAAGGAAATGGACATAAAACCCCAGGAAGCTCAGAGAATTCCAAAAACCAGGGATCCAAAGAGGCCCACACCAAGATACATCATAATTAAAATGCCAAAGGTTAAATACAAGAAAGAATATTAAAAGTAGCAAGAGAAACATAATTACTTATAAAGAAACACCATAAGACTGGAAGCTGATTTCTCAAAAAAACTATGCAGGACAGAAGGGCTTTGCAAAAAATATTCAACAGGATGAACCCAGATCTACAACCAAGGATACTTTATCCACAAAACTATATTTAGAGTTGAAGACAATAAAGAGCTTCCCAGACAAAATAAGCTAAAGGAATTTATCACACCAAGCAGTATTACAGGAAATGTTGGAGGGACTTAAGAAGAAAATACAAAAGACTCACTTCAGATTAAAAGACACACACACTAAAGAAATGGGATGGAAAAAGATATTGCTCTGATGGACCTAGAAAGTATTTACGTCACAAAAAGATAAACACTATATGATTTCACTTATATGCGGAATCTAAATAAAAAGAACAAACTAATCGAAAACAGACTCACAAATATAGTGAACAATCTGGTGACAGAGGGGAGGGGCAGTTAGAGGGCTAGGAGAATGGAGTGAAGGGTTAAAGATGTAGAAATCAGTAGCTGATGTTAGGCCAAAGGGATGAGGAGCACGGCATAGGGAATGCAGTTAGCATTAATATGGTGTCTAGGTGGAGGGTCAGGGGAGGAGGGAGCAATTGGGGGGATCATTTTATGAACTGTATAGATGTCTAACCAATGTACTGTATACATGAAACTAATTAAAATAAGTAAGCTTAAAAAACTGCCATAAGCAAATAATTAAGTAGCTCAAATACTCTAGTATTTTATCCTAAAGTATTTGAGATAAAATAGAAAATTCAACACGAATGTATTTTATTAAGAATAAGAAGGTCAAGTCTTGTGGGTAGTCCTGATGAGGCCAGATTAAAGCATGGTGTGACCTTGATTATAAGAATTATATAAGGTCATTTCTGGTTCAACTTAAAAACTACTACACTAACAACTGCTACTCGCAAAAATTAAAAATCATTATAATCTTAATTACTAATTTACCTAATGTGGGTCAACAGTGACTAGGAATATAAAGAACAATACATTACTTTTATAAAACCAACTTCAGGGTAAACTAAATATTTTAATGTATCCATACAAGCAGTTATAAATTAACCTATTTCTATAATGTTTATTGAAAATTGTGAAGGATAAGAAATTTGAAAATAGCTTCATATTTATGTATTCCATAAGAAGAGATAAAATCCTACTCTTTATGGTATTCTCTACTTCAGTGTTGAAAAACACAATTACATTTGCTGTTTTAAATTGCACTTTCTAAGATGCTCCTAGGTTACCAATTCCATTCTGCCTAATCTCTGGGTATTTATGAAATACAAAATAACTAAAGTAAAATGGTATTACAGAATTAAATTTATTGCAAATATAGGTATAAAATTTATGCCAAGACTTTACAAAATGATTTACTCCAAGACTCTAGTACTGAAACATTAGGTTTGTGTTAAACTAGAAATGAATAGCAACTTGCAACTGAAGAGACACTTGATTTCCAAGAAGTATTAAGACTATGAAGGAAAGAAAAATAAGAAATGCTGTGAGATACTTCCTGTACTTATTAGTAGAGCATTTTATTCAATGGTCTGATTTATATACATCATGTATCAAGAAACATACAAAAGACCAGTTTCCTAAACAAATTAGCCTATCTTCCATGTCTATATCATATGTGAGGCCCTTAATCTAGAATGCAAAAGCTTACCATGTTAGCATTCTTCTCTCAGAGGCACAACCTGACTAGCTCTGAGGAGGTGATAGTAAATGCTTCGAGTAAAAAATCATAACTTAGTTTTGTCATTTATAAGAATATCTCCAAAACTTTTTTTAGTTCATTAGCTTATAATCTACCTGAAGGGATAATACCATAGAACTGTACAAAAGGTCCTTACCCAAGAAATTCAGTAGTCATTCAATAAAACAAGTAGAAATACAGCAACTCCTCAAAACCATATACATTCTATTAATAATTACAAATAATATCACCAAAAGTGTTATATAAGTAATTAAAAGTAATAGTCATCACTTGAGTTAATAGAATTAAGAGTAAGATTAATGTTTCTACAAGCAGTAATAAAGCTTAGGCCAATGTTAAGTTAAATCTTCAATATTTCATTTTCTAGGTATATCATTTCTAAAACCAATCTGAAATAAAATGAATTTCAACTCACGTTTCTCTTGCAATGATTTTACTTCCAACAGCAGCTTGAATTGCTATCTCGAACAGCTGCCTGGGAAGAGAATCCTTCAGACGTTCACATATCCCTTTGCCAACAGAGTGTGCTTTGTCTCTGAATCAGAAAATGCAACTATTTACATATGCTAAATAGAATGTTTAAGTAGCTTTCTAGTCCATATGCATAACAATCTAAAGGTGATTCCTTAAGGAATATTTATTTATCGTAAACATCACTTGCTCTCTGAATCATATGACTTTTCTAATTGCAAAAATAACATTCAATCTATTACAGAAAATAGAGGAAAACATACATTAGAGAATAAAAACCACTCCTGATGCCCTTCCCCTCACCCATAGAAAACCACTGTTAAACATTATAAAAAGTTTTGTTAAACATACACTGTTATATTTTTCTACATAATTTTTATACTTTGGATCACAGTATATACATATTCTACCTTTTTATTTAATAGGCATTTTTATGTCACTATTACTCTACAATATAGTTGTAATAGCTTAAAATAATAGATATGAGTGCTCTACAATTTATTTTAACCAATCTATTTCTTGAACATTCAGGATTTCATTTTTATTACTAAAATTTTTTTATGAAGCTTATAAACTTTTTGTTCTCAATTCTAAATCTGTCATAAAGTTTTAAAAACATTTTCTTTTAATTTGTCTTACCTGGTAAAGGAAACATTTCTTCCTATGATGCTATTCTTTCTGACTACAGTACTTCCAATCTCCCTTTAACATTTTAACAGTTTGGAAAGAGAAGAATGGAAAAAGAATGGAAGGAAAAACTAGCAGAGAGAAATTTAATTATCTTTTAAGTTTTCAAAATATGGTCAAAAATGAGCAGCCAATAATTATATAAAAATGTTAAAAGTGGTTGCTTTCACATTACATGATTAGTTTATATTCAACTTACTTGTGTACAATAGTCCTAGCTCCTCTACAATATTTCCATTCAGTAGAATATCCATTTTTACAAGTTCTGCAGTCTGGTATCCTGCATCTTCGTAATCAAAACTAACAAGGAAAAATGTCCAAGTAATAAATAAACATTATACTTCCCAAGAGGTTACATTTTTTTTCTATCCCCATACTTCCCAAAACAGGTTTCACTTTCCATCAAAATATTACATATACATTTCAGATGAATGCATTTAAATGACCGCTATATAGAATAAACTTCATCATATTTTTACATTTATGAGATGAAGGGCAAAAGCAAGGGGAACATGCTCTCTATAGAATGAAAAGAAACTGGTAAGCAAGTTTAGGAATCACTGAAGGCAAATGTCACTTTTCCCAATGTTTCCTCCCAGCAGCTGGCTGGGTATAGACAATAGTATACATTAATGGGTCATTTCAGAATCATAAGTTGGATTTCTTTTAGTTTTCTAATAAATGCTATGGCACTGACAAACAGCCATTAATAACTTTTGGATTTCAGATATGGCTCTTCAGTTTGAACCTTCACAGAGCTTTTTTTGATAATGAAACATGATAACAGCCATCTAAATGGGAAAATATATTTGCAAGCAATACTTCCGATAAGGGCCTAATATCCAAAATATACAAAGAACTCATATGACTCAACAACAACAAAAAAAACAATCAAATCAAAAAATGGACAGAGGACCTGAACAGACACTTCTCTCTGGAGGACATACAAACGGCCAACAAATATATGAAAAGATGCTCAACATCGCTAGCTATTTTGGAAATGCAAATCAAAACCACAATGAGATACCATCTCACACATGTTAGAATAGCTATAATCACAGGACAAGTAATAACAAGTGTTAAAGAGGATGTGGAGAAAAAGGATCCCTCATACACTGCTAGTGAGACTGTAAACTGGTACAGCCACTATGGAAAACAGTATGGAGGTTCCTCAAAAAACTAAGAATGTATCTACCATATGATCTAGCAATCCTTCTACTGGGTATTTACCCGAAAGACTCAAAAATCCATATTCGAAAAGATAGTTGCACACCAATGTTCATAGCAGCATTATTCACAGTGGCCAGGACATGGAAGCAACCAAAGTGTCCTATGATAAATGATTAGCTAAAGAAGCTGTGGTACATATATACAATGGAATATTACTCAGTCATTAGAAGAGATGAAATATTGCCATTTGTGACAATATAGATGGACCTCGAGATAATCCTGCTAAGCAAAATAATCCAGACGGAAAGTTGAAAATCACATGATATCACTTACTTGTGAAATATAAACCTAAAAACAACAAATGAACAGGACACACAAACAGTGACTCATGGACATGAACAATAGACTAGTGGTTACCAGAGGGCAGGGGGTAGGGGAGGAGGGATTAGGTAGATGGGATAAAGGGGGTCAAATATATGGGGATAGGGGAGGGTGAAGTGGGTAAAGGGGATCAAATATATGGTAGCTGAAGGAAACTGGACTGTGGGTATACACCTGAAAATTATATAATTGTATTAACCAATGTTACCCCAATCAACTTAATTAAAAAAATAAAATTAAAACAAAAAAGAGCCTAGCAAACACCAATAAGCACTTAGTAAGTGGCAGCTATTAATATTAACGATATGGTAAAAGCTTACAATGCTGATCAAAATAGACAGGTTTGACTTATGCTTACATGTCTTTCCAATTATGGACAAGAACAAATATACTATTGTCTTAATTTTAAAACAAGCTAGTGCCTACAGTTGCAAATGTTTTCTAAAAGTTTTAAGCAAGGAGGTCATGAGGTGATACTAGTACTCTAAAAAAAAGATTACTTCCTAAAGTGTTGCTAAAATCCTTTCTTTCCTCAACAAACATAATTAAGCATTTACTGTATAAAAGGTACCATATTAAATACTATGCAGAATACAAAGAGAGATAGATAAGATACTCTTCCTGGTCAATATTTTTTTTAAAAACTGTTCAAATATATCAATTTCTCATTAAATTTTTACCTAGCATATCCAGAAGACAGGGATTTCAAAGAATCATAAAAATCCACCACAATTTCATTCAAAGGGAAGAGATATTTAAGCATAACTCTATTTTGATCAATAAACACCATATTCTTCTGAATTGCTCTTCGAGCCTAAAAAAGGCAGGAAAAAATGTGTTTAATTATAGCCTATTCAAATGATTTAAAATATAAACAGATGTCAAGTGCCAACTTAAAAATTTCCTTATGAGTCCTAATAAAGAGTGTACAAAATGAAGGAATACTTCTTTATTAATTGCCTAGTAAAAACTTGCAAGCAATATTTATAATACAGGGAGAACCATTTAGTATTTCAATTATAATATACTAAAGCTTTTAATCCTTTATCTAACAATTTTATCTTTTTTAATAATAGAGTAGTTCATTTAAAAATAAGTCAAATATAACTACAGATAAAGTCAAAGTTCTAATTGCTTGTGTTACAAATAAAGAAACTTAGGTCCAGGGAAAGGAAGTGATTAAAAAAAGTTATAATCTAGTTTGTGATTAACAAGTAAGATTCAGGTCCACTAGCCATCATTTGAGAATTCTTTCGAATACATGACAGAGTATTTCAAAAAAGTATTTTCGAGGATTATGATTATATCCAATTTTTGGAACAAATCATTTATTACAATGTGGCAAGAACTAAAGCAATATGGGAAACACTTCCCAAAGGTCTCTCATTATAATTATCATATTCAACATCAAGTCCTAAAAAGGCTAAGAGAAAGTATATTTTTACCTACTCAAAATAAATAAGCATCAAATTTCTCTCCTCTGTGCAAAAATATCCATTCAGTAAATTAACAAAGGTGATCAAAATTCTGGCTTTTTTTAAATTTAAAATAAAAATAATTTTAAAGTATATGTATCTATGTGTGTGCATCTCTTTATGAAAACTTCTTATAAATTCAGTGTGCTCCACAGAGAAAAATCTTTCAAAACCTGAGCAGGGAACCACTGCTTGAGAGAAGTAAAATTTACTTTTCTATTAAACTGTATTACATTTATACCTGGCAAAGCATCATTATTTTTCCAGTATATTCATCTGGTGTGATAACTGTACCCAAAACAACTGGCTCCAAGTATTCTGTTACTTTTGATTTATCAGGGAATTGTGCAGGATTGATGATTGTAATTTCCTTTTCTCTGTATTCCTAAAAATAAGAAAAACCACCAATAATTAAAATCTTAATAATTATGTTTTAAAATTTGCTTTTAATTTATAGTATATGTTAGAATTTATTTTGTTATTGAATGTATTGGAATAAACATAATTCCTAATGTTCTAATATTATTTTAACATGCTTTAGATTTTAAAAAACCTCCAATTATAATCATTTAACATTAATAAAAATTATAATAAGTAATATATTCTGGTTATTGACATTTACTAAATACATTTCATGTACCATTTAGAAAAGTATAATGTAATACTATAATTTAATCTGCCTTTTATAAAGCAATATAATAACTTTCCTAATTTCCTAATTTCCTAATTTTGGTGGAAAATATTTATCAATGCCAAAGTTAACATTTGTTTAAAATTAACAGATTGCCACTTAGATGGAATACTGTCTTTATCATTAACCTGAAATCCAAACTCTCCTACAGCTCTACTGCCAGGTAGGAATGAATGTTTCACTTTTTATAAAATAAATGACTTATGACCAAAAATATATTCTTCATCCTTGCACTGGCTTTTCAACAGCATTTTCATTACTAATGCTACTTTTTACCCTAAGTAACAGACCAGTAATAATAATGTGGAGATTTTATCAAGTTAAGAAGAATACTGAATAAATCTTTAGCTTTGATAGCTAGTCAGCTATCAAAGTTTCTCTTGCATTCTGTGCTCACGCACGCACACACACACCCAGTTTTCCCTTGTTCCTGATTCACAACAGTACCTTTATCAATTTTGCTGATGAAAGAACAGCTTTGTATGGAACAGTAGGGGTTGTCAAAATAACAGAAGCATTATATTCTTGCTCTAGTCTCTGGTTGAAAACTTCCATATGCAAAAGTCCAAGAAATCCTAATCTGAGGGAGAAAAAGCCAAATTCCAAAATGTTTCTGTCCCACGGACTCTATTTTCTTTGATGAATATATTTTACTTTCTGGGGAAGGGGTGGAATAAAGAGTTATTCAAGCAATTCCCATCATAACTGAATACTAGCACAATTTCATTAAGATTCAAATGTTTCACTGGGATTCTATTGAAAAGTCACTATAAAACTTACCCATTGGATATGAATCCACAGTGTGAAATAGGCAGATATTGTTTTATTTCACTTCATACTAATATGAACTTATCCTCAGAAATGTTCAGGAGCAATAAACCATTTAAACTTACTTTTCAATAAAAATGGGAACCAGAATGTAAGAGAATCTTACCGCCAGCCAGCACCTAGGGCAAGGCTACTATCCCGATGAACTGTCACACTGGAATCATTTAAAGTCAGTTTTTCTATAGCACTCTTCAGGTTATTATATTCAGATTGATCTACAGGGTACATTCCTGAGAACACAAAGATTTCTAGTTATCACATGTGAAAAGCTGCCTAAAGAACTAAATATGCAATGCTTCCAAGGTCAAAATCAATCATTTAGCCTTTCAATAACTTCCCTATATTTTATTCAACAAAATATTGGTTTGCTAAAAAAAAAAACAATGAATATTAAGTTACGCTGACTTCAAAGTGTATTGAAAGTTTCATACCCTTAATGAATGTACACTGGATTAATATTCCAAGTGATGTTTTTATGATTTTGCAAAAATATAGGGGGAAAAAAAAGAATGACGGGAATTAGACCTAGGAAAATACATTCTGTTATTTCCAGAAACAAAAGTGGAAGACATTCCACAACTGCAAATGAAACTGCATTAGCAGATAAAAAATAGGAGTATAAATGAAAACTACACTGAATTAGTTAGTAATCCTCTAGGGCAGATTACCCATTAAAGACAAAAATAAATTTTGCTTTTTTTAATTCACTGACAAAAACTATGAAGTTATTGATTATTCAGATTATCTTTCATCTGACACCTGAAGTCCTCACCTCTGAACTCTAAATCCAAAGGACTAACTTTGCCTAAAAGCAGAGATAAACAAAGTTTATAATTCCCAATAAGAGATACTAAAGTAGAAAAACAAGGGCTGGTTGGATACCCTTCAAAGAGTAACCTAATGACCTTCAAATAGGTCTTATTTTTCAAATATCTATAACTCCACACAGTGGTAAAAGGATGTGAAGTTACATATATGTGAGATGACAACATTCTCTGCCTTATCTACACTATTACAATACAATATTAAAGAAAGGCCAGCTAAGGGGGAGGTACTCAGTAATAAAAACGTCCTAATTAGAAAAATACATCAAATATAGGGACCAACCACTTGGGAAATTGATATTAGTATGCCCTTCCATATATCAAATAGCTTGTTTCTTAAAAGCCTGTTTCTTATGAAGTCCTAAAAAATTTTTAGAAATTATCTCCCATAAAAAAGTTTCGCTATACGTATGAAATTGGCTAACATATAAATGGTACACACATATAAAAAAACAAACAAACAAAAAAAAAAACTAGAGTATCCTGGAAACAGCTGTTATTTAAAATGAGTATTTCTAGTAATTTTTATTTTAATTTACAGAATAAATTGGCCCTCATCCTTTGAATCTGTGAGCTCCTCACCTGCAAATACCATTGGTTTCGCTGATTTAAACCCAGGCAAGGGCTCCACTGGTTGTTTATGTAAATATAATGTATCTCCTACTTGTGCTTCAGTGACATCTTTCATCCCAGCAATCAGATAGCCCACCTGTCCTGCATATCTAAATAAAATTATTATATGGAAATATTTACTGCTTTAATGTTTCAAACGCATACACAATAAGCTCTACCTTTCCAGGAAATGATCACTTTCCAAACAAAAATTCCACGAAACTGAAAGTGCTACATATCTCTTCTCAACTCTAAGGATTAGCAGCAAAAGAACATACAATGCCTTAAAATCCATTACCAAGGACGTCTACAACACAGCAAGCTTAAGACCTTTTTCATGACTTTGCCCACCTTTGCATATTAAACAGCTTGTAAAATACAATGTAAACAGTGAAACTGATAAGTGCAGAAACAAAACAATTCTTGTAATGTAGTGCAAAACACTATTTTATCAATGAATTGTGTTACAAATGTGCTTTAAAAGAAAAAATAAGATTAATTTTTAACCAAGCAGAAATATGTGAACTCTCAACAAATTTGACTTATATCTGATATTCCTGTTCTAAGAGCAAATCTCAACATTTCGGAGTAATGTTTATTCTGTTTTTCTTTTAAGTAAATTTCCTACATGATAATAAACTAATTTACATTTAGTATGAGATTCTTAATTGGACATGCAGTAATGGTTGGTATAGGATATATATGGCAGAATATAGACTTTAGAAATATTTAAGTAAAATTAAAATACTTTATGACTTGATAAAAAAATGCAATGAGCAAAACATGCTAGTTTTAGATATACGACATTAAACTATCAAGTGTGACCAATACGGTCACCTGATTCAATACCTTAATTTTTACAGATGAGGATAGAAAGTTCCAACTATTTGCCCAAGGTAATTTATCTCAGCAATATCTGAAGTATTGATGGAGTAGGCACTCAAATATTAATAAGTGAACTAGAACTCAGTTTTTCCAATACACAGTACCTTGCTAACCCCATGGGCCACGAATTCTAGTTAATCCAAGTTTTACCATGAATTCTACACTAAAGAAAAGAATTATCAAATTTTCTTCACTTTTATATTGAAAAATCTAATCATAAAAAAAATGTCAAAATGATACCTGATATGGATATTAGATATGGGTGAGGGAACTATTTCTTTCACTGTCTCATCAAATACATCAATACAGAATCCAATCTGTACCAGATCATAAAATTAGTTGTAACTAGTCAGGAAGAATAAAAAGATATCAAATTTCCACTGTCCTTCACACACACGATTCTTTTTAAAAGAGCATTCACTCTATAGTTGCATTAAATAATTAGGTTTTGTTTTGTTTCTAAGTCACCACATTGGGATCACTGGAAGTATACCAAGTTGAGAAAGAATTAAACAGAAACACATACAAGTATATTTTAATTACTAATGTAGATTACTTACAGTTTATGAGTCGGCAGCTCATTAGGATTCAGAACCCCTACTTCGTTAACTTCATATGTCTTTCGAGTATGTGCAGATACAACTCTATCTCCTTTGGAAACCACTCCATCAAACAATGCTACATTCGTTATCACACCCCTATACTGGTCAAAGGTGGAGTCAAATACCAAAGCTCTCAGGGGATTTTTGCGATGTACTTTAGGACTATCAAAAATAAGTAAAAAGTAAATACACACATAGTAAATTAAAATATTAATAAAATGCTTTTTAACTCAAAAATTATGCTTAATACATTCTAGTACTTAAGAAAGGTTGATAGCCAAAATAAAAGGATCTTTCTCTAAAATAAGGTACGATGCCATTTCTATTTTAGTTTTAATTCAACCTCATGTTTTAAATAAATGACTTTTAAAATTACTTACAAAACTGATGAATATATATTTGTTCAATATTAAAGCAAAGAACAGTTAATTGTCAATGTTCTTAAGTCTCTTTATTATAATGATTGTTAAGAGATCCCTATCCTTTTTTCTTATTTTTCTGTAGTGTTTGCTCTCCGTATATTACTAAAAATAAATTTAAAAAAATTATTCTCATTGACCACAGAGTATATTTCCCATATCAACTAAGCTACAATAACAGATCAACTGTATGGTCTGTGCACTATTAAAGACTAATGAACAGTATAAAAATAGCAAAATACTTACGGGGGTACTCTTTCAATGACTGCCTGAAGAACACTTTCAATATTTGTTCCAAGTTTAGCAGAAATCTAAAAATATATACGTAGAGTGATTTCACTCGTATGTTGGATATAAAACTAAAAAGCAACAAACAGGACAAACAAAAACTCACAGACACAGACAACAGTTTAGTGGTTACCAGAGGGAAAGAGGGGCAGAAGGCAGGTAGGTCAAGGTAAAGGGGGTCAAATATATGGTGACAGAAGGAGATCTGACTTTGGGTGATGAACACACAATGCAATATACAGATGATATATTATTAAACTATATACTTAAAACCTATATAATTTTATTAACCAATGTCACCTCAATAAATTTAATAAAAAAGAACTGGAAGCGCACGTGAAAAAAACAAACACTTAAACTTAAAACTCTACTTTTCTTCTATCCTAGTGATGGAGCTTTATGATCAGTAAAAAGAAAGAACAAACAGTTACAATTTGTTTGAACATAGTAAAAGGAAGCACAAAGCATATAGTGTATTGACAAATGTCCTTCCAGTACAGTTAGGTGATTCTGTGGTTCTTGGATTAAATTATAAAAGCATTCTGATTATGGTGTTGAAAGAGCAGTGGTCTGAGAGTTAAAAAAATTCTAGGTTAACAATCATGATTCTGCATGGAATATATGACTTTGACCTATACATACTTCTTTGAGCTTCAAGTTCCTCATCTGATAAGTGATTATTCTTATTTTGCCTAAACCTCAAGGTTGTTGTATGGACAGATTAAGCAATATATGTGGATGACATACAATAATTATAAAGCATATAATTACTATTGTTCTCTCACTGAAAAAGTAAGCCAAAAGACTCAAAACTCATGTGCATGACTGACCTTTGTCATTACCAGTAATTGGACTGTCTCTGAAATCTTGATTTCAAAACCCATTATCTGAATACCACCTCTTACACTTTAAACTCCCTCTATATCAGTTTCTCAATTCAGCAATAGGGACATTTGGGCTGTTCTGTACACTGTAGGATGTTTAACAGCATCTATGAAATCTCATCTACCTACAAGATGCCAGTAGCACTCACCCCTCAGTGTAACAACAAAAAAAATGTCTCCAGACATTGCCAAATGTTTCCTGGGGGTAAAACTGACCCCCTAATGAGAACCACTGCTCCAGACTCTAGTAACTTTTTTGCACAATCCTTTAAGATCACCACCTCTAATCCATTGAATGGACTACTTTTTTCATTATTCATTAGTCCCCTGCCCCCTGCTTTCCCAGCTGAGACTCCAAGGTCCACTATTTAAATCATTGTTCAACCGCTTTCTATTCTCTCAAAGAGCATATGCAGATGGTAAAATCTCAACTGTGAATGCATCCAACTATATGCCTTTTCTATGCTTATTACCAGAGCAGCTTAACATTAGTGGAGAAAAATCAAGTAAGCCGTCTGGCTAATTTCTTATGAATTTATGACCACAGGTCTCACTATGTAGTTAACACCTCCTGGCACTCCCAGGGTATGTCCCCTAGTAAATTCACAGTGCTATTCAGTAAGATAAATCACACCACTTTCCTTCACTCTACATTTTCTCCTCTGGCAAATTCACTCTCAGTTGATAACTTTGCCTCATTTCATTTAAGGAAACAGAAAACATCAAAAACTCCCTTATCCAAACATATAAGTCCATCTGCACCTATACCCACAACCTCTTTGCTTTCTCTTGTTATAACAAGAATTATTCTCACTTCCCTGAAAATTCAATCCTTCCACACTTCTATTCTATTCCCTCTAATCCTCCTCAAGCTCTTACTCAAAACACCCTAAAAACGGACAATAATATAACATGACTTCTAGACCTTTTTCTCTATCTATATTTTACCCCTAGGAAACTGCATCCATTTCTATGGCCTCAATACCACAAACATGCTAATAACTTCTAAGTATCTATCTCTGAACCAACTCTCTCTGTGAATGCCTGAATTGTAGATGTATGCACTATCTCTACTTGGACATGTAGTAGACATTTCTAATAGTAGAAATGTCCAAAACAGAGCTTTTTATTTTCCCCCTATCTGTTCCTTACCAGGTCCACTCCATATTAACACCAGTATTCAATTAATTGTTCAAACCCAAAGATACCCGATTCTTACCTTTATTTCACTTCCTTACATGTAACTCACCAATAAATTTATTACATCTATAAAATAAAAATCAAATTTGTCCCCTTTTCCAACATTACCATCATATACTTAGCTATCACCATTTTGCACCTGGGCTATTAATGCATGCTGGTTTCCCATCTCTTCTTACTCTCTTCCAACACATTCTCTATAAGGAAACCTGAACGATCAGTTTATTTCCTCTCTTGCTTTAAAATCCTTTATTATCTTAGAATAATTTTCAAACTCTTCGGTACAGCAAGAGTCCCAGCATGACTTTATTCCTGGCTACTCTAAAGCAAACTCATCTAACTTGCCTGCTTTCTGTCCCTGAAACATGCCAATTCTTGCCAAACATGCCAAGCCTTTACACTTGCTCTTTCTTTTTCCTGGAATGCATTTCTCCCAACTCTTCATTTCTTCAGGCCTTAGCTCATCAGATGGATCTTCCCTAAGTTAGTCTGTATCACAGCATCTCTGAGAAACAGGACTTTTCCATTGTTAACTATGGTATTCCACCTGAAAATACAATTTGTTGTATGAATTTCCTTGACATCTGTCTCATTCAATAATCACTATGCTTACTTCTTTATTTACTATTTAATGGCTGCACCCCCAAGTAGAAAATAAACACAATGAGATAGGGGTCTTATCTGTCTGTTCATTGCTGTGCCCCTAGCTGTAACATACCAAATAAGTATCTAAGTGAATTGTATAAAGATGTATTAAAATCAGAATAGTTAATTATACTTTAATATAACACAATCCAAATTATGAAAACATGATTCCAGGAATGCCTTATAATGATCCACTTCATATTAAAAACCATTAAATTCTGTGTGTATGTGTGTCTAAGAAAAAAAATTCTTGCTTTTTCAGTCATTACCAAGTTGTATGTAATCATCCACTGTGTGGAGTTTAAACAAACAAAAAACACTCAACACCTGAAACTTGCTTTTTCAAAAATCAAACAAGATTGAAAATGTAATCTAAATATATTGTTGCACTGACATACTTACTATATAAGCATGAAGCATAGTTTAGCATAGTTTGGCTGTGGCTATTTAACGACCAAACCAACATTTGAAAGTAAATTTAGAAATTCAAATTTAAAATAGTATTACTTGGATGTAAATAAAATTTATTGTTTCCTAAGATTATTACTCTAGCTAGCTCTTTTATTTAAAAAATAAAAAATAAAAGGTCTTTGTCAATTCCAACATATAAATGCCCTAAAATTAGTTTGGACCTGCTCTTCAAAAGAATATTTCCATAGAGGCAAAATGGCATACAAAAAATATCATAATGTGTGGCAGAAAACCTACATTTTAGTCCTGACAAATTAGCTAACTATATATCTGTAATTTAAAATGACAAAATCTTTGAATCACAAGAATAATTCCTGTCTGTCCTAACCATTTAACAAGGATTTTGGGTGAAGATCAAATGAAGTATTAGTAAAAAAACTTTGTAAAACTATAAAAATATTATATAATGATGAGCTATCAAAAACTATGAAATTTCACTTCGACCAAATATCTGAGGTTTTAAAAAGTATAACCAAGTCTTCAAATAAATAAATAAATAAAGGGGACATGGTTCTTTAGTGTAGCAGTTAGCAAGTCTGCTTTACACGCAGAAGGTCCTGGGTTCGCGCCCCAGTGGAGCCATAGTCCATGGTCTACAGCCATGATACCCTGAACAAGCCCAATGTCTGATCTCAGAAGCTAAGCAGGGTTGGGCCTGGTTAGTACTTTGATGGAAGACCACCTAGGAAGACCAAGTGCCTAGGCATAAATAATAATAATAGATAAAATAAATAAAGGTATTTTACCTTAATACATTCATCGCTTGGAATATCAAACACCTTTTCAATTTGTTTTTCAACCCTTGAGGATCAGCATTCTTCAGATCTATCTTAAAAAAAACAATCATGTCTTAACTTAATAAAATGTATTAAATATTAATTAAGAGTATTTAGAGATAGTTAAAAGCTATCCATGATTTTTCTTTCAAAAGTATTAAAATGACCTATATATAGTCAATACAATTTTAATAAGCATGGCCACTGAAAAACGGGGAAGACAGAAGAGCACACAAAAAATTTAGGCAGTAAGCTACTCAAGGCAGTAGAAGAGTTCAATAACAATTTATTAATTAACACCATATAAGTTGAGTGTAAGTTAGGTACAGCTTATAAAAACAGTCTTACTTATGGTAATCTTGCTTCTTTTAAACTTAATTCCAATACCAAAAAATATAACAATGCAATGCAGATTTTTAAATAAAATTCTTAATTTATTATTTTAAAATATAAAAGTTACAGTTTATACACGGTGCTCACTTTAGCACTTAACTGTTATATTTCATGTTATATTACATTGTTTACTCCTAGATCACAAGCTCCTTTTCTTTTCCTATATGTAGTTTAGTGTAACAGACATATGTTAGCTGCCCTGCATATATACCTTTTCTATAGAAAGAGCCTTCCATCACTCCATGTAATTCAGAGAAACTATCTTGTCAACTACATGCAAGGGTATAGAAATTACAATTCCATCACGTGCAATTCAAAGACATAAATCTCATCAATATATTTAATAAACAGCTGAAGATCCCTCATATAAAAAAATACACTTGATACTCAAACACTAATTTACTTTTAGAAAGTAATAAATAGCATTGTTCTCTCATTGTTACCTTGTTTATAACTGGAATCACTGATAGCTGTGCTTCAAAGGCAAGAAAGAAGTTTGCTACGGTTTGGGCTTGAATACCCTGGAATATCAACACAATATACTGATAGGCTTATTCTATCATCTGTCACAAAACATGTAATTCAAGACCATACCACACATCTTCATCAAAAGCAGAATATAAGCAAACTACAGCATCTATACTTCCATGGATCTGGATTATTCCCTGTAAAATTTATTTCAGTTCAGGAAGCATTTGTTGGAGGGAACTGTGTCAGCATTAGAGACACACAAAGACTCTCAAGGTCATCAAAGCCTACTAAAGAATAGAGTCATGTGATGCAGTCTATAAATCCATAATCCATATATAAGATAGACTGACTTTCTGACAAAATCAGGGAACGTTTAACACAACAAATAAAACATTTTGGGGTTTGGATGAAGAGTTTGTGAGAAACTGAATATATCAAAAGTTCTATCTTAAATAGAATATCATAGTTCTTATATGGTCAATTGTTGAATATGCTTTTATGGTTTTATTTATACTACAAAATAAATGGGTAATGTTATTGACATGATTCTTTAACACTTCACATATTATTACCTTTAAATCATCCAAAAATACCTCAAAAAAAGATATACTTTCAAGTCCTGCTAAAAATTGATGTGGAAAACTCAGATTAAAAACTTAAAAACTGAGTTTTTTGTTAGGATATATAATATGACATACTTCAACAAAAATACAATTGAATAATTCCTCGCTCAGATAAAAAAATTTTAAAAGATGAACAAGTCAATTTCACAAAATAACATCAAATTAAAAGGACCAAAGCATATAACTTTGGTTAATACAATAAATCTTTTTTTATCAAACATAAAAATTCTATTTCTGAAACACTTTAAAAATAAACTCTTGAAACAACCAAACAGTATGTTACATCATATAAAATTAAAAGTACATACCTCATTTGCATCAACCACAAGTAAAACACCCTGGCAAGCAGACAGTGACCTGGATACTTCATAACTAAAATCAACATGGCCCTGAGAAACAAAAAAATATATGATACCTCTAAATATTAGTTATAATTGTTTTAGCTTAGGTTATGGCAAACCTATTGACTCCACCTGGAAAAAGTTAATAGGTTTCTTTTGTTTAGTCCACATTGTAAAACAATTTACACTAACCTAAGAACAATGAGAAAACAAAAAGCAAAGTTAGGTGTCTAATATCAGTTTGAAAACTAAACTAGGATTTGTTTACACTATTAATACAAGGCTGACTTTAACAACAGAGACAAAATTAATATTCAACTTACTGGTGTATCAATGAGATTTAAAAGGTACTGCTTTCCTTCACAATTATAGAAGAGAGATGCTGTCTGTGCTTTAACAGTGATTCCTCTTTCTCGTTCCACTTGCAATTTATCAAGAACTTGCTTATTATTGTTTGTTTTGTCAATTGTCCCTTTAAATAGAAATGCATGATATATCTAAGGGCTTTTAAAAAGTAACAATACTGCACATAAAATTAAAACCAAATTGTAAAAAGCATGATAAAATTATCAATTACTCACTGCCATCATTTAAGTATATAAAATGAAAATACCTGTCAATTCTAGGAGCCTGTCAGCTAAAGTACTTTTGCCATGATCCACATGTGCAATGATACTAAAATTTCTAATATTTTCAACAGGGAATCTAGACATGTCGACTTTTTCCTAGAAAGGGGTGAGAAATATTACATTTATGAGTTATAAATCTGGCACAATATGAAATAAGTACACTAATCAAAGAATATTCTTTTAGCCTTCTTTGAACAATTTCATTAACAGCATTTACTTTATGTTATTCCTCTGACAAAGTAATGTATGGCTAAACTCATATTACAGTGAATTACAATATGACTCATTGAATACATCAGTTTCACTGTCAAAAGTGGCCATTTGGCTAAACTCATATTACAGTGAATTATAATATGACTCATTGAATACATTAGTTTCACTGTCGAAAGTGACCATACAGCTAAGTAAAAGTTCCTAATAATATTTCCACCACTTATATTTCCACCACTTATGAGGAACTGAATTTATTTTCATGAATGGAGAACACAAGATACCTAGAATTCAGAAACTGCCTTAGAACACCATGTTTAACAAAACTCTTGAGGCAAAAAGCTACAGAAAAACTAAAAGAAAAAAAAAAACCCTTTTTCTCTATCATACATTTAATCACCAAAGCAGGTCTTTTAAAACTCTGTGCTCCAAAGAGCCTTCAAAGTTTAAATTAGATACCATTTTGTTACTTGCAACTTCTCTAAAAAGAGGGGAAAAATCACATCAGCAAAAAAAAGGCTCTTATTTACTAACTTCAAATTCAAAAATACTTTAAAATGCAAATTCTGTTTTTTAGTTGCACACTTTAGTTTTTTACTGCGATTCATTACAAAAACTGCTAAAAAGTTGATATTCAAGAAAAATGTGTCAGTTTTTTGGACTCTAAACATTTTATTTTTCCAATAAAATCTATACTTTATAGTCGGCACACACACAAAAAAAAAGGTCCCTGAAATAACAATGAAAATACAACATCCTCATAAGCTTGATGTTTCCCTTTTATAAGGCAGAAAATAACAGTGTGACTATATCTGAAAGAAATTCTGGAAAAAAACTAAACAATTTGTTTGCCCTGTAGATTTTCTCCCTGTCCTTCTATTCAAAAGATACAAAACTGCAACATATTTAAGAAGTTTGAATTGCAACAGAATTGCAACATAAATTCATTTTAAATTCCACAGGCATTTTAGAAAAGGGCAAAACTTTATGTAGTCAATATTATGTAGTCTTATTTTTCACCAGTTACTCATAACTTGCAATCAACTACTTTACTTTTCTATCTAATCTATTATCTCTTCGTAGTTATCAGATAGTGTACTTTCTACAATGCTGAACCCCTACCTTCTCCAAGAATAGTCAGAATTATACAAGTTTTTTAAAGCAAAATACAATAATAAAAAGAAGCTAAGGCATATCCAGCTCTTCTTATATTCTAAGTATTAGACTCCAAGTTCTATGCCTTCCATCGTGTAATCCTCATAAATAGGCATTTGATGGTTTTATTAGTACCTCATTTAATAAATGAAGAAACATTCACAGGAAGGACAAGCTTCTGCCCAGTGCACATAGCTAGTAAATTGAGGTAAATGCAAATAGAAGCTTCTTCAGTAGGATTTTAGTAATAACATAATATACGCAAAGTGCTTAGATCAGTAACTCACATGAATTATTTGTTACTGACGTTACAAATTAGCAAACTCAGGAGTAACTTGGGCAAGATCATAGGTGAGCAACCAAGAATTCAGAAACCTCAGCGGAGCGCGCGCGCTCAGCTCCGCCTCCTTTACAAAATCGTAACCAGATTTCACAGGTAGTTCTAGGAAACCCTTCACATTTCCAAATTCGCAAGGTGCACCCTCCCAAGTTTTAATACGCAGCTAATGTGAAACTAAAGGGGATGAGGGTCACCTTGCGCTCTGCAGAGCTGTAGAGCCTGTCCAGAACCCTGGAGTGGGCAGCAGACCAGCGGCTCAGGGCGGGGAGAGGCCAGGGCAGCATGCGACAGGCAGCCCCGGAGACCCATGCCGAGATCGCGCGTCCGCGCCACCAGCTTCGACCCACAAGAATCCGCATCCTCCCAGGCTATGGAGGCGTCAGGAGAGGGTCCCCAGAGACTACAGCGCTATCGCCTGCGGCTCAGTTTTCTCCAAGACACTATGGCTAGGGGACGGGGAACAAAACTCAACCTGAAGAAAACCTGCTGTGTACTGCAATCTGCAACTAGCCGCTCGGGCGGAAGGTCGGAGACGCAGCACCAGACGCCGACGTCCACACGTCACAAGACGTCTTGACGTTAGCGTGCTTCCGCGCAAGAGTGTTAAGAAATCACGTGAGAGGAAGCGCTCCCAAGCAATCTTAATTGTGCTGTTAACAAATGTGGGATTTTGCCTCCAAATACATGGCTAAGTGATATTACAATTGTTTTAAAATCTGGAAGGCTAAATATATTCCCTACGTTGTCAGTGATGTCGCTAATATTTTAGCGCATCTGAAAGGAGACGGGCGGTAAAATTGCTTACAGTGTAACCTGGGAAAGTTTTGGCCAGAAGTGAAGGTTGAAAAAAGAACCGGAACACCCTAATGTCTCCATCATCTGTTCAGGTTACAATTTCAACAGATGTTTTACCTTGCAGGAAGCAGAGCTCTGGTTAAGTAAATGCAAGAGAATGAGATCTGTATTCGACACCTAGTGTCTAGTCCACCAATTCCTTTTGGGATTTTCTGGATTATCCAGGGTGTGGTGCAGAGGAAGGCAGTAGTAGCAGCTGTATTTTTGCATTGCTTAGTTCGTTCTTGGAGTTACTATAAATATATGACAGTACTTGATAACAACAGTAATTGGTATTGTCACCTTTGTTAAAGAATGAACTTAAGAACTACCTTGAAATGCAATGAACATAATGATTCCTAATAGTTATATAAATCAATGTTGCCCAAACTTAAATAATTTACATAATCTCATTGATTTTCACCATATCCTCACATTGCTATTATATAGTTTTCTCTAAATCAACTTACCTTTTATACTTAATTTATTTTAAAATAAAATTGTATCATTACTATTAATGGGAAAAGTACTATGACTTGACTTGTTAAAAAAAAAATAACAGTAAAAACAAGTGTAATGAATAATAAAAAAAAAAAAAAGATGATTCAATTCTAGCTAGGATGTTACCTGCTAAGGGCTCTGAATCTCTTGATTAAAGCCAGAGATAAGTAAGCATTCAATAATTATTTACAAACATAGAACCAAACAGATTTTTCTCCTTGACTAATCAGCAGTATTGAAATAAAATTGAAAGACTTTTCCTTGTTTGATTCAGTGTCCTTAATGCCATAAGTGTCTCACCCAAAATCATTTTGGCACCTCCATTAGTCTTACACTTGGGAACACTGCAACATCTTATGTGGTTGACATATTTCTAACCCACAGATTGTCTGTCTTTATTAGAAAAATACATAGCATCCCTGTGTCAGGTATCGTACTAGATATGTAAACTCAGATAAATTAAGCAAAAAATGATGATGAAATTGTATAATGGGCAAATGGAAAAAAATCTATATTTTAATTCAGATTCTTGGAACCAAGACTCATTCCTCTGCAATATCTCTGAATAGCGCAAGTATATTTAATATTCAACCTGGGAAGAAAAAAGAGGTGGAGTTACTAAAGTTTCAAAGAGGAGGTATATTTTTCCTGGGCATGGAAGGATAAAAGTTTCTCAAAGAGATACCTGGAGCCTAATCAAGAAGAGGAATCATGGACGCATGTGTATACTATGTTCCCATTACTGTCCTATACAATTTGTATGTATCAATTTCCTTAATCCTTACAGAGCCTTCTAACTCAGGTACTTCATGATTGTTTCTGTTGTACACTGAGAAAAATGTGGCCCAATGTCACACAGTGATGAAATAGACAATGAGATCAGGCAGTCTTGTTTCAGAATCTGCACCCTTAACCACTCCATTAACTCTGTTGAGCAAGAATAAGTAAAAATATGTGGTTCCAAGTTAATGGTCAGGAGAGGAAAATGGCCAAGATTTAGGACAGTGGCATTTTACTTGAAGCAATGATTTCTAAAGAGCTCACATAATTAAGAATATACATAAACCAAGACAAATATTCCTCTAGGAATAAATGCATAATAGGGAGATTACATTCTTACATACTACATTAATCCACATTTTTGTATTTATGTTTTTATTTTTTATTTTTTTATTATTTTTTTTGTTGCTTATGGAAAGCAACCTTGGTTGTCCTCACAGATTGCAAGGACTTGCCAGCTTACAATCCTTTATTTTATATTTATTTTTTATTTTTTACACATATAGCACCTAGTCTTCCTACGTGGTCTCCCATCCAGGTACTAACCAGACCCTACCCTGCTTAGCTTCTGAAATCAGACAAGATTGGCTTGCTCAGGGTAGCATGGCTGTAGACATATTTACAGTTTTAAACATATTTGAAGAATATATTAGTTTGCTAGGGCTATCATGAAAAAGTACCATAGACTGAATGGCTTAACCAACATAAATGTATTTTCTTACAGTTCTGGAATGTGGAAGTCCAAGATCAAGGTGTTGCCAAGTTGGATTTTTGTAGATGGCCATCTTTTCCCTGTGTCTTCACACGTTTCTCTCTCTGTACCTGCCTGAATCCTAATTTTTTTTTTAATAAGGATGCTAGTCATATTGGATTTAGTCCCACTTTAATGACCTCTCATCTAAATTAATTACCTCTTTAAAAATTATCTGCAAATAGAGTCACCTTCTGAGATGTACTAGGGAATAGGAATTAAACACATATATTTGGAGGGGAACACAATTCCACCCATAACAAAGGGAATAATAGTAAAAATATATAAATTATGACTTTATCACCACTAAATTTTGTTTTAAGGTTATTGATATTGTGGAGCATTTTTAATACTAACATCCATTAATAAGTGTTTAAAATAATATCACAATAGTCGTCATAAGCACATGCACAAATTTATAACATATTCATAGGATGTTAAAGGATCTCCAGTACTGCTCTAAGGCAGCTAAAATGGTGTGCACCATGTGTCTATAGTGTAAAATACAGTTGGAGTTTATTTTTTGTCCAGTTTTTAAAATCTTCTATGATTTTATTTTTTTTTTTTAGAATTTTATATAGCTTCAAATTTTGGACATGAATAAGGCTTTTAAATATTTTTAAATGACAGGACAGAAAGTGTTTGGAGAAGGGAGGAGAAAAGTTGCAGGAACTATATATAGAAATAACAATTTCAGCCACATTTGTGAAGGGCCTTGAGTTGGTTCTGGCTAGTTAGCATTTCACCAATGTACTATACCTAAGCCATTGTAAGCATAGATATAACACATCAGGTTTTGGCTTTAGGAAGCTTACTCTAGCAATGACATGTAAATGCATTGAAGAGGAAAGTGAATGAAAGTGATGAGAGAAACAGGAGACAGAAAGAGAGGAAAGTCTACCATTTTAATAATCTATGTGAGACACAGTAAGGACCTTATTGAGTCACTGACAGAATACAAGGATGGAGTGATTGGTAAACATTTTGGAGATAAAATTAAACACAGTTAATTTGATGTATGTATATAGAGGGGGAGAAGTCCAAGATAACTCCAAATCTCTAGCATTGGTAGATTGGAAAATGTAATTGATATTTATCAGATGTAAAGTTTAGATATTCAGTCTACAACAGGTAGTTATATAGAGAACTTGGGGAAAGTTCAGGGCTAGAGTTCTAGAAAGCATAAATAAAAAATAATAATTGTGGTATTGGGTGCCTTTTTGAGATCAGAGACTTAGAAATAAGTACGTTTTTTTTTTTTCTTTTTAATTTTGGTTGGGTTTTGTAGGTTTTCCCTCTCTGGTCATTCTTGTTTTATGTCAATACTTTAATTCTAAATCTTTGGCTTGTGGTTACCATTTTGAATATGTAAATGATAGCTACATACATATAGTAGTCCATTTTTTTCTGCATGTTCCCTGACACATCTGTGATCTCAACTAGGATGACTGAAAAAGCTTGGGACTTAAAATACTCAGTATCTCTTTTTCTTTTTCTTTTTTCAGTTGCAGGACCTCTCCCTGCAGTCTTGTCACATGTTCTCTCCAACATGCGAATCTCAGGATAATTGGTCTTATTACATGGCAGCTGGATTCCAAGAACAAGTATCTAAGAGAGCCAGGAAAAGCTGGATGGCTTATTATCCAGTCTTTACAGTCTGCGAACACCACTTCCCCACATTTTATTGGTCAAGCAAATCGCTAAGGCCAGCCAATATTCATTATGAAGAGAATTATATCCCACTTCCTAATAAGAGGAATGTTAAAGAACTTACAACTATCTTACTATGTTTCAATTTGAAAAGTATTCAGTTACAAAGGTATGATTTTTTTAACCAGTCCTCTAATAGTAAACATTCAGGCCAGTATAAGGTTTTATTTGAGTCTTTAATTATATCTTTAGGATAAATTCTTCACTTGGATTTGATAAGTCAGGGGAATATACAAGTCTTATAGTGAATTTAAATGTCTAATTATCTGCTAATGATTTTTAAAAACAATATGTAGTAAAATAAACTTTATATGAGAATTCTGGTTGTCTTCATTATTATAATAATATGGTTACTAAAAATGTACAACTCAACTATTAATGTCAATTTTCATAGTTTCAGGTACAAATTATATTTTTACTAACAGCTATTACCAAACTAAAAACTTCATAAATGTTTAGTAATATTCTGCTAGATTCCAATTTTTTTCAAGACAAAAATAAAAGCTAACAAGAAATAGCCAAATTAAAACTTGAAGATAATTATCATATAGTATTAATGAAGAAAAACCCTGTCACTTAATTCTTTTCTTACCATAGAACACATTATGGTCTTTAAAATTCATGCACTCAAATAGAATTTTATGCCCATTTTCAAGTGACTATGTAGTATTCAGGGCTGCAGTCTCAGGCTTATAAAATAAAAATAGTATAGTCTTTGAAGGTCAGACAATCAGGAACAAATCTTATGTGGTATTAACAAAAGAAGTATGTAGAGAAAAGAGGCATGACCAAATGTATTTTTTAAAAAGTAATGGAGCACAGATGTATTGTATTTTTTTCTGTCTTACTAAGACAAAATAATAGATACAAAGGAATCAGTGTACATTAAATTGCAATACAGACTGCTGAAGTAATTTCTTCCTAAACACTGGTAACAATCCATTTTTCTGTGAGCAGAGGTAGACAATGATGACATATTTTCTCTTGGTTCACTGGCAGCTCTGTTTAGCTGAAAATATTTTTTGGAGTTTATGAATAAATATTATTTTTTGTTTCCAAACAGATACATTTCTAATACCAGTATTTTGAACAGCCATAGGTAATCATCTGGAAGAAACAGTGTGAGTAGAGAAAGAATGCTGGGCTGAGTGAGAGAATTATTGTCTCAAACTAGGTTCTGTCACATACTAGGTATGTGACTTTGAACAAGTCACTTAACCTCTCTGAGTCTCCATTTTTATATCAAAGGATTGCAATAATGAATGTCATAATCTTGTAGGATTCTTAGATTGTTATACAGCAATTGAAATACAAGGTTCTGAATATACAAAATTAAAGGTAATGTTTATTCATCCATCCAACAAGCCATTAATTCTTTAATTACACATTCACACACACACACACACACACACACACACACACACACACACTTGTCAGGTACAGGGCAAATTGTTTCAGATATAACTGTTGATCAGCTCACAGTCTCTTCAACACTTAACATATCACCAGAGTATAAAAAAATTACAGAGTATAAAAAAATAAGGAAATTATTTTCCTTATTCCCACTGATAATTGCAGTCAGTGACTACAGAAGAAATTTTTTCCCGATTTTGGCAAGTTTCTGTGCCATTAAATATAACTTTGAAGTCTTTATTATGTAAAATTTATTACCATCTACTAATCTGCCTCTTTACAAGGGTTATCTCTCTTTATTGATTAATTACAAACAGAAGTAAAAGTAGGAAAACATAGTGGCTTAACTCAGAATGATAGCAGTGGAGATGGAGAGAATTGGTTAGTGAGAGATATATTTTAAAGATAGAATTGATAAAATTTATTGGAAGATTAGATGATTTCTGATTTGAGTGAACAAGTGGTTTGTGATGCCGTTTCTTGGAATGGAGAAGAGAGCATTGAGTTTGAGAGGGTAGAGATTTTTTAAAAGTTTGAAATGTCTATGATATATCAAGCAGCTATGAAGAAAAATAAGGGCTGCATATGTGACTTTAGGAACTGTCTATATAGAGATGATATACAAAGCCAAAAAATGGATGAGATCACCTTAGGAAAGAGTTTAGAGAGAGAGCACAGGAAAGGGAGGAAAGGATAGAGGAAAGAAGAGAAAAAGAGAAAAGGAAAGGAAAAGAAAGCAAAGTGTGAGAAGAACATGGTGCTCTTTACATCAAGTGAGAATCCTTACTCATATTATTCAGTCTTTTTGATCATTCAGAACCCAGAAATAAGTAAGTAGATTAACTAAAATAATCAATTGATGAAACTGTGGCCCTAATATTGATTTAAACTCTATCCTTCAACAAACATGATAATAATTGGATGCTTCTTTAATGAAAAAAAAACATTTAAATGCATGTTATATATTTATAATGTTACATACATAGAGTAGCTTAAAAATATTCTAGTGTACATATCAATGTTCCATTAAGGCACTGGTAAGGAGAATGGAGTTATTTGGTCTTTTAATGTTTCATGGCTTATGGTTTACTTGAGGCTTAGAAAAGGAAAACTAAGGTGAAAAGTATAAAATTACAAAGTTTAAAATTTAATTAAATGGATTTAAGATTAAAAATCTTATCTTTGGTAAACTTTTTATTGAATTTATATGTCAAAAATATAATACATTCTGAATCTTTGCTGTTACAGGACCTGTCTTCACATACAGAATTTGGAGAGAAGGAATATAAAATATGATCTAGATCTGGCCTTCTCTTATAACATTAATACATTAGCACAGGGAAGTTGACAGAATTCTAAAAATCCTCATTAATTGTCCTTCTCTTCTTCCTCTTATCCAATAGAAGATGAACCCTATTAAGTTTTCTTTCCACATATCTTTTTTATCTTTTCAGTCCTATCTCCATTGGACCTTCTCCAGTTTGGGCAACTTATCATTTTCTGGGAACGAACTCTCTTATCCCTTATATGCCTGCTCCAGTCTTGACCCTTTTAATTCACTTTTTTCTCAGCCCAAGACTTTTCTACAGTTCCCATTTCCAGTGCTACTCTAGTCCAAGCCATCTGTATCTCATATTATTGCCATAACAACTTCCTAAACACTATTACTCTTCTGTTTCTGTCAAAATTTATCATGTCATCTCATTGCTTAAACCCACAGTGGTACCTCATTTTAGTTATCATAAAAGCTAGATTCCTTATCATGGTCTTTATGATCTGGCCTCTGCCTGTGCCTCTGACCTCATCTCCTTCAACTTTTTCCTGATTCAAAATCACTATCATGTGGCTTTGTTTCTAAACCAGAAAGTGCCAAATTCCAGGCCATCTCAGAGCACTTGCTTCAAATTCTCTTCACATAGTCTTTTAACTCTCTTCTTCTTCCTTCTCCTCAATCAGGTCTCAAATCAAAAGGTCTTCTTAAAGAGACCTTCACTAAATGCCCATTTCCTCTCCCCTTTGTACTCTCCATCTTAATAGCATATGCTAACATCTTCATAGATTTGGGTTAATTCCTGAAATTATTAGATAATCATGTGGGCTCTGGGCTGAGTCTACCAGGTTGCAAACATTGGCTACTCCAGCTACTAGCTTTCACCTAGGTAAGTTATTTAAATTTCTATTACTTTTTCTATAAAATGTGATAATAAATTGTTGTAAAACCTAAATGACTTAAACCTAAAGTTTATGAAACAATGCCTGATAGTAGAATCATCACCAAAATGTCTCTTTAAAATGCAGATCTTTTTAATTTGTCCCCCTCTATAACTATGACATTTAGAACATAGTCTAATACTCAATAATAGATCTTCACTAAATGTGTGATCCACTGTTGCCTGACCAGTGACCTAGTAAAGGACAGTTTGGATTAAATTCAAATTCCAAATGTTTTTAAACAATGTGAAAAGAAATTACTTTACTCTTCTGCCTTTGACTCTAGTTGAAAATTCCCAAAGGCCAAATAACTACCCTTGAACAACAGATTTTAGTTACTGAGCTCTGGATACATGGGAAGTCTCAAGTTCTAGAAGGAGGAGAATCATCGTGAAGCAGATCGCAGGAGAACTTGACCTCTAGCCATGAGGCTAATGTTAGGGAAAAACAACCAGATCCATATAAAAATTTGGGAGTATTAGCCATGTTATCTGTTCAGAACTAGAAAGAGGTCTCCTGGAAGTGACCCACAGACAGAAGAAACCAGCTCAGGTACTTTCCTGGATAGAAATGGGTCTGATACCTTCCAATGTTCAGGATTGCCTTGAAAATGGACATAATATGCCCTACAAGTGAAAAATATTACTAGATCATGCTCATATCCATCTTAGGGCTCTGCTGGAGAAGTAAAAAGCAGGGATAAAACTTGGAGGTAGATCATAAGTAGACTTCTTAAATGTTGCTTATAGAAATTAAATAGTTTAGATTTGGATAAAATTATCAATGCCTTATTTTAAGATTGTTCCTAACATCATCATGTTAGATCATTATACCATATATTAATTTTTACTTCATATTATTATGAAATCTTGTGTAAATTGAACATACTTTCACAGGCTGTGAAGCAGAAGGGCATCCTCTTACTTTCCATCATTTACTTTAGATAAATGATCCTAAATAAGAATTTAAGGGGACATGCACAAAAGGAAACTGAATGTGCCATTCTACTTTATCAAATTGTATGACTATGCCTTCCCCTGTGTTTGTAAACTTTAACGAGTGTTATAAGATACCGTGTTTGGTTTTGGCTTTTGGCAGTCATCTGTTCAGTGTCAGAGTACAAATTTAGAAACATTTGTAGCCAGCAGGTCATCTTTTCTCAAACTGATTTGTTATAAATTTCTCAAGTAACACTACATTTGTTGGAAGATCTTTCCACATAAAATAATACAAAGGTATGTGTCTGATCCTTCTAAAAAACTTGACATTTAAATGTAAAGTTGGGTTATGTAAGGACTCTAATACCAATAGCCATATTACATAAAGCTTTGCATGTTATGAAAACTTAAGTGTATTCTCCAGTGAAATTATTCTCAGTGTTTTATAATAATATATTTTAATGAACAGAGAAAGTTATAAATTTATTCAGTTATAAGTTGTTAGGAAATTTAATATTATCCTAATCCTGATTTTAGTTTACACAATTTATAGCTACTGTTATACAGATTACTAATGAAATCAAATGTATGAATCATTACATCTAATTTAAGAAAAGCTTTCTGTATTTTTACTGAACTGAGAAAATTTGTTATAGTTGACAGTTGTTACTTGAATATTTCTGATTAATGAGGCTCTTAAAGCTAAGGCTGTTTCTGCAATTTCATTAGAAATGTATTATAGTCCATAGATTTTTATAATTACATAGATTACTCCTAGTGATTTTAAAACTTACTCTTTTGAAATAAAAAATTCTTCAAAGGAAAACAAAGATTAAAATCTTGAGTTGAATAACCATATATATCCAATTGAAAAGATTCTCAACTTCATTCTCTGGTTTTCATCCAAAGAGCCACCATTACTTTGTTATTACTTTTCCCACTTTTTCCTCTTCTCAAATCTTTCTTCTTTCCTCTGGTACTCCTATTGGTTAGGTTTAAATCAAGATCACAAAATCTTCTTCACTTCCCAAAGTGTAGAAAGACAGTTTCCTTAGTAGAATTATGCCTTTTTCTCTCTGATCCAGCCAGAAGGGAGCAAGGTGGCTGTTAGCACAGTTTAAAGCTATAGGAAAAATCTAACTTAAGTGATATTAAAGCCATTTGCCTCCTGACTTTGCAACAAGGGTATACATGTTTGTAAATGTAAAATTTTTAAATGTAAATTATTCCTTAAAAGTAATCATTAAAGTGAGGGACTAACTTTGTGTAAGAGAAACCTTCTAGATGTGTACCAAGTCTTAAACTTTTTCCCATAAACTACTGAGAATAAGGTATTTGGGGAAGAATGGTAGTTCTTTCAGACCAATTAAAGTCAATTTAGTCAAAGTCACAATCCTAGTGAGTGAAACTTCAGAAAAATTAATTGAAAATACATGTTTTGTAAATGACTTTCTAGCATACATTTTTACATCCTTCCCCCATTACTTAATCTACCCCATCCAAATAATACCTTGTTTTCTGATAAGGATCCAGCCATTATCACATTGTCCATTAACTTTGTAATATTCAAAATAAGTTTTATTGACTGACAAACTTCTTGTAAAAAACACTCTTATTTTTCAGGATGTCAAACTTGGGAAAATTTGACTCTGATTTTTACCAATCTAATTACACCATTGATAATCAAGAGCAGAGTCATAATGATTCTAATGCCTATGAAAATCTTTATGGATCTAGAAAGTAAGTACTTTATATTGAGATAATATGCTGTCATTTTAAGAGGTTATAGATTATGACAAGAGATCCCAGGTAAGGAGTTTTCCTTGGGAAAAGCAAAAGCTATGTCTGGCATATCTTAGTAGAGTACCCAGGAAGAAATGTCACAAAAAGGGAGAGAAATGAATTCAGATCTCCATGAATCCCCTTGATTAAGCACCTCAGATCCATTTATATAAATTAATTCTTTGGGTCTCAAACAACTCTGAGATAAGTACTATTATTATCCTATTTGCGTATAAGAAAAAAGGGACCCAAGTGAAGAGGAATTTTCACTCAGAAGGCAAATCAGCTCTTTGTTCTGCTTCTGTAGATATGCTTGCTGCATAGGCTGTACTCAAAATTAACTTAAGACTCATCTTCTACTTTACTTGTTCTGTCTAAGGAACAAATGTAACTGGCCTGAAACCCATAGCAACTCCTGCACTTTGCAACCATCTGAGGACAAATTAACCAATCAGCCCATGCCAGATAAGTTTTATATAAGGAATGTTGCAACTGAGCTCCAGGCCCAAATCTTCTGAGCACTAGCTCCTCTGGGACCACCAGCGTAATAAACCTGAGTTCTCCAACTCTCTGAATGCTGCTTGGTTTCTTGCCAGCTGGTTTTTGCAACTTTGCTGCAACACAAGAAATTAAGAAACTTTTCCAGAGTCACACAATTAGTAAGAAATGGGGTTAAAATTTAGCCTAAGTTTTATTAGGCCCATAACCAGAATGGATATATAATTTATTGTAAAATCAAGAAAGTTTTAGAGTAAAATGGGTGCTATTAATTACAATGTTGGTAAAATAGAAATAAACTGGACCATTTTAAGCAAAGTGGGATGTATAATCACTGTGCCATTCCAACAAGCTTAGGCCAAATAACCAAAACAATCATTTAAAATTTATTAATCCCTGAAGTTTATTTTTCTAAACATTGATAAGTGCCTTGAAACCTTAAGATGGAAGGAGGAAAAGACAGAATAAATACAACAGCAGTGGGGACTCTTCTGTTCCAACTATGCCCAGGAAAATTTGGACACCATTTTCACTGGTAGATCACTCCTACAGACATACATAGGCAGATAGGTGCTGCTTTCACACACTGCTTCCTAAAAACTCCTGATAACACTGCTCTAAGTTTAATAGGGAGAATGTTATAATTGGCATATAATGTTTTTTAAACTGTAAAACTTAAATATCTGATATTTTATCTCATCCATGCCCTAATTCTATGCATCCAGTGTCAATCAGGCTACCATAAGAATTTTTTAAAGTAAAAAACAATCTATACCTCTATCTCTCCATCTGTCCATCTATCCATCTGTCTGTCTATCTATCTATCTATCTATCTATCTATCTATCTATCTATCTATTTAAATAATTGAAAAACTTTAATATTGAAAAATTGTAGGAAAAGGCAAGGTCATATAGAATTGACTCAATCACTATAGAATCCACAACAGAAAGAGACCTTGATTTTATTCCATTGATGATTTATACCTTGAAAGGTCAAGGAAAAAAAAAAAAGCATATGAGGCAGAGAAAGTAGTCTGAGCATTTAGGTATTAAAGGATAATAATTCAAAATATATAATCCATAATGGGTGCTATCTAAAAGGATTTTCAGCTCTGTCCTCCTGTTTTATTGGAAAGAATCATTAACCTTGAACTTCTACTTCTTTTCTCCTTTCTCTGCTGCAGATGGGATAGCACCTGGGCAAAATCTGCAATCTACATTTTCAGACTAAACTAAACTAAATTGTCCAATAAGAGAGAGAGAGAGAAAAACTTAATCAGGACTCATGGATCATGGTCTTCTCCTCTGCTCCACCCTATCCAATGTTCTATCTCATTTGATTTTACATATCAACATTGCCCAGAAATTAAGATGACAAAAAGGTGGAAACTAATATAACCAATAAGAAAAACTCATGATTATATTGTATCTGATTGATGGCCTAGTCTGTTTCAGATGCTTATCATTTAAACCCAAGTCCCAATTTGGATGTGGTAATATTAAATTCTAACCCACACTGAAAGTATTAGGAATTAGAAAAGGGCATATTAGCTGTGGTACTTTTATGTGGTACATAAAACATGGAGCCAGGTCAGTGATTTACTGGTGTACATAAAACAAACTCCAGAGATTTGGCCTTCTATTCATTCAGTGAATAGTTCAACTAAAATATACTCCAAGTCAGAATATATGCTTATCATCCTGGCAAGAGACATAGAAATCTAGAGGGAGTTATAATCAATTAGTCTCTTTCTTTCTGTCTCTCTGGTACCCCTCCCTTGTATATGGGAGTTTGTTTCAAAAAACTTGACTTTAAGGGCATACAAATCTGAAAGTTTGTTGACTCATTGGATCCTCATTGGACAATCCAATTTATTAGATCCTCAAATGACCTGAGATAAGTACTATTATTATCCTAGTTATATATGAGAAAGAAAGGACCAGAGAAATTAAGGAACTTTTCCAAAGTCACACAAGTAGTAAGAAATGGGGTTAGAATTTTAGCCCAAGGTTGATTAGATCTGTAACCAGTTTATTTATTTTATAATTTTATTATTATTATTATTATTATTATTATTATTTTAGAATGAACAAGGAAGAGCTTTCTCATTTAAAAAAAAAAAAAAACAACTATCCATCACGCAGTCACGCAGGAAGACATTATTTCCAGTCATTGGCAGCCTTATCAAGGCTATATTTTCCCACTATATTTTTCCAATTTTTGAAGTGAGAACTCTATTCAAATTATGTAGAGAAAGAAACAGATGTTTCTTCAGAAAGTGACAACTGGAAAACTCCCTTTGACAGTGGGGCATTTGAGTAGGACTTTTACATTGATACTGAATTATCATTTTCTTGGAATCCCTAGACCTGATCTATCTCTAGTGTTTCAAACAGAGCTAATGGCATGTCAATAGCACATTGTCACTGTGTACTCGCTGGACCAGCCAGGAACTGGGAATGTTACATAAGCTAACTCCCCTAGCCACCATTCTTTAAACCACTCTATCATCGAACTGATCCTACATGACAAGTTCTTATCAAGGACATATAGAATGCCTGATTTTATTGGCTCAATGGGAGGCTTGCATAGTTAAAATGTTTTGGGGAGTTTAGACTAAACTTTTTTTAGCCACAAGAGTATTTTTGTTATAGACCTGTTATACTGCTGTCTTAAGCTGTTTCAACTGATGGTGTTGCAAATTCTGAAAACTTTTGTAGTCTCAGGTTTCTGGAAGAGTACCTGATTGTATGAAATACACATATACTTGAATAAATCCAAAGGTTGAGCTAGATTTACAATGAATGGGACTTATTTGATGGTACATTTCTTACCACCTGATTCACACCCTACTTTTCCATAAGACACAGAGTGAGATCATTGCCTGCATTACCCCAGGGTCAGACTGATAGGAAAACAACATCACTTGGCCATGATAATGAAGTCCAAACCTATAATTTTAACAAAACAAAGTCTCTAATAAGATATGTAGCTAGGGATTATGTGATAGGGCACAGAAAATTGTGTGCAACAAACATATCTGCAACCACAGAAATTATAACTGAGCTGTCCAACGTTGACCTTCTATATTTGCACTAGAAAATGAATGTTAAAGTCCTATTGAGAAAGCTAAAGTTGATCAGCACAGAAGGGATACAAACTCTTGGCCTTCTATTAATGATGTTTCCTTTGAAAAAGTGGCAGACTGGAAGAAAACTATTACAAATACAGAAGGTGCTGTTCCAGGGAGTGTGGAAAATATTTAGAATGCTTTATATCTTAAGAAGAAAAGAGCATACAAATATTTAGCAAATGTTTATTGATTGTTTTTTTATGCACCCAACGCTATTCTAAGTACATTTCTTATTCTAGCTAATTAAGTTCACACACTTATGTGTTCTTATTATCCTCATTTTACAAATGAGAAACTGAAGAACAGAATGTGAGGTAATTTGCCTAAGATTATATATCTGGGATTTGAACCCAGGCATTCTGACTCTAGAGGCTATTTGCTAATTTTTAACTTGGTTCAGGACAAATCTTATCATTGGCCTATACTAACAGGCAGAAATATAACTCCACAGAGTTGGGAAGCAAGAGAAGGAAAATATGACCAAGAATGTTGCCAGGTGTTCTAAAGGAGACTTTTGCAGTCACCTCAGAATTGCTTGAAATGATGGTTATATCAATCTGACTCAAGCAATTAACTTTAATAGGTTACTAATTTATAGATTTTAACAGAGTAATTAATTAGTAAAGTGTTCGGTCCCATTCCCTCTAATTTATTTTTTTATGAAAGGATACTGTAAGCTTGAAAAATGTCACCAAAACTATAAAAGAACTTCATTGGCATAGTTATTTAGAATTGGAGCCATCTACAAAAAAGGATAGCACTGGGAGATGTGGGACTGAATGAAATTCAAGATATATGGTTAAAATTATGGCTGTTCATAGTGGTTTTCAGAGAAAGGCCTAAAACATGAGAATTGGTATTTACAGTGTTTCCTGGGTGGGACTGTGGATTAATAATGTGATTATTTTAATATTGCATATTAAATGTTATAGTCAACATATACAAAGTCAAAGTTATAAGATTAAAAGAGAATTTTAATTTAGGCTGTGATAGAAGATGAGCATAGTAATTCTTCTAGATAAAAGATTTTGAGGTTTCCTTTATAGAACATATTTTAAAATTTTACTTTCTTAAGTTAGTGGTGGAGAAATTTTATTTTGCTTCTATTATAACAAGGATAACAAAGGCCAAGCCCTGATGAACAAATTTTGCTGGATGAGGTAGCAGAGAGGGATGGAGGAAAGAGAAAGGGATAGGATTTGGCTGGTAATGGGCATTTTTTTTTCCTGTAAAAATATGTTTTTCTCTGGGAGGGGGTGGTGTCAAAGTAGGTACCCATACTAAATCTCATTCACAGAGGGTGTTTTGCAATGTATAATTGTGAATGTTATGTTTTCTCAACCCTGGTTATTAGCACGTGGGCATGGATTTTATTGGGGCCAAGACAGTATGTCAATAAAATAGTCTTGCTCAGATACTGATCTATTGAGTCATTTCTATTTGCCCCTTTTATTCTTCTAGAAATGGTTACATTTTAAAAAGTACATATCTAGGGGGAACTTTATCAACCAAAAAAGCCATTGAGATCCTTATATAAATTCATTTCTCCCAGTACTTTTGATAGCGGGCTTATGTTGTTAAAAAAAAAATTAGGAATATGCCACATGATTAAATGAACAATTACAGTAATCAGCAGATGCTGTAGGAGAATTCAAGAAATATTATACCAGGTCCCTGCTCTTAATGTGCTTGGCTGAGTTCGTGAATGATTAAATGTATGTATCTCTTTTTATCGTATAACCTTATTTTTCAGAAGAGGTTATTTTCTCTGTCAATCTTACTCATATAAGGGAGATTGAATATGTTATTCTTAGACTTCATATTAAAATTAATGTGTATGTATAGCCGTTTTGTAAATTTTTTGCATGAAGAGATCACAGAGAGCTACAAAGTTCAGGATATTGGACTGTATTTTTTACTTAATTTAGCCTTAGGGACTTTGATAAAAGAAACTTAAACCAGTTCAGAAAGACAATTCCTTATGTTTCTTCCCCTTTCTTCAGGTAAAATCAATTAAAAGTGACCAAATAACCTCATACTCTGTCTCTTTTTCTTTCTTTGTCTAGCTTTCTCAAGGAATTAATTATTAAGATTGTTGTTTTCCAACTTTCTCGCACAAATGGTGAAATAAAACAGAAAAGAATGGACAAGGAAGTATAAAAACAACATGTTTGTATAAAACTAAATTGCATATTTTGAAAGAGGGACACTAAAGCCAGCTACAAAATACTTTTAGTTAGGTACTCAAAGATAATTCAATTGGCAATAATTGACAGAATGGCCAGACTAGAAAGTCTATTTCTTTATGCACAACAATCAGTTTATGTATTTTTTTTTCTATAAGTTGACTATACTATTAAAATTGTAATTTTCACTTGCTACTTTATAAATAAATAATGTTTGTTTATTGCCTCTGAAAGTCACTGAAAAAGCAACATTGTGTAAGAAGCAAAGTGCTGCCCAGATAACCAGTTCAGAATCCAACACCTGCACTGGTCTGGGCAAAATTTTCGGTCTCTAAAAACTTCTATTTTTTCTGTAAAATGGGACTAAAAGTATATTTTTACCTTCCTGGGTTTTAATTGCATGAGGAAATGTGAGAAAAAGTTTTAGCACATTGTATATAATCAGTAAATATTAGTTGGTATGGATCATTCTAAAAATCTTTTTATGACCAGTGACTTTGCTTTTTTGATTAAGTTAAACTTTATGTGAGTTATTTTTTCATGCTTAAATATATAATCCAAGACAATCAATGACAGAAAAATTGTCATTTCCTTCCTTGATTCATCATAATATCCCTTTCCTAGGTGTATAAATACCAGTATTTTCCTTTCTTTAGACAACAAGCCAGTGAACATCCTCAGCCTGCCTTTGTCCCACCAGAGATGCTCATGACATCAGGTTACGCCAGACAATTTTTTCAGCCAGGATCCAACCTGGACTATTATTCTCAATCTCCTTACAGTGACAATTTTGATGAAGAGCCTCCTTTGCTAGAAGATAAGTTAAGGAAATGCTATTAATGTGTGTACAGCTTAAACAATAACAGCAATAATCACACAATGCCTGCTGTCAGCATGTTGCATACATTATTTTATATGTGATTGTTCCACATATAAACAAGTCTGCCAGTTCAAAACACTTAAACTAGTGGAAGTTTGTCGCATGTTTGTGTGGGGAAAATTGGAAGTAGGTCTGTAGTATAGCTGTGTTATTGCTGCAGTTATCAAATGTTTCTTCACTGTTTCTTAAATTTGGACTTCCTGGCCATGTCTAGACAACAGTGAAGATGTCTTTTGGAAAATTGGTTCCCACTCCAGCTAATAAAACTACTTTATTACAGCCTAATTTATTTTCTGTGCTATTTGCTTGGGAGCAAAGGGGATAGTTTCTGAACTTATTATTGTTTTGTTGTTGTTGTCATGGAAACAAGTCTGGCTCATGAGTTTTTTTTTTTTTTTTCTTCTCTGGATCATATGAGCCCTCTAATATCAGTAGGCATGGCTAAATGGGGAGGAATATGATTCCAGTAAATAGCACTGCTGATGACAAGGAAACCCAGAGATCCCTGTAGTTGAAGGACCTTAGAGGATATCAGGGATATTCTTTCCTTTAATATATATATTTTAAAATATCCAGCCCCCTGCATCTGCTATTTTTGATCTTAAAGAATATCAACATGATGCTAGAAGTATAGATGCTAGAAAACTAAAACTCAAGTAGATTTAAATCTGAGAACTAAGAAGAAATATTTCACAGGTTATCTTTCCAGATCCTTTATATGTATTCAAGGGAAAGAGAGATAGAAAAATTCCCAATATTTTACATTCAAGAAGATCATTGTTTGCCTCATATGAACGCAGCCAGCAACTTGGCATTAAAATATTCTTTCTTGCCTTAAAAAATTAAAAAAAAGAATGAAAGATTTAAATAATTCAGAAGGCAGCAGAAAATTATATATTTTTTGGCTCATTAGAAGCCAGTTAAGTTTTCAGATTTGTTATGTTAAACTAAGTCATTCTCTTTGCTCTCTGTGTGCTGTTCTTGTTAAACACTTCCTTGACTCCACCAACATCTCTACTTCAAAAAAAATGTCAAATTATTGAATTATAAAAGTAATCAGTATACAATATACTGATAAATATATAATAATATAAATTATATTTATATAAAAATTTTTTATATTTAGCTTAAAAATAATATAAACTCTGGAAAATATGGAAATACATGAATAAAAATAAAAAGTTACCTAAAATTTTATCTTTGCATCAATTACTAACATGAACAACTTTATGGTTTCCACCCAGATTTAATTTAATTTTATTTGAAATGCTATTTTTCTTTGAATGTGTAACTATTTATGAAATGCTTAAAAAATAAAAGTCACATCATACTATGAATATAAAATTTTATATTTTTAGTTACATAATATCATGAGCATTTCTGTACATGCAGTCTTTAATTCATTAAGTATTATTTTAAATCATAATGTGGAATGAGTTCATAATATTTCATTGTAAAGAAGTACCATAATTAAATTTACCTTAAAGGCTGTTCCTCATAATATATAACACTTTGGTGAATATCATAGTAAACAACTTTGACCTGTATAATAGAGTCTATCCTTAGGATAGATCCATAACGGTGGTATTCTTGGGTCAATGGTACTTATACTGCCAAACTAATCTAGAAAATGATATTCTAACTTCACCTTAAGAACAGAATACCAAATGTCTTTTTTTTAATTTGATAGACAAAAAGGCAAAAATGAATACTTTTGTATTTCTTGATTACTAGAAAAGGTAGACATTTGTTTCATGTGTTTATTGACTTTTTACTTTGTCCTGTTTCTCGTGTTCTTTGTCGGACTTCTCATTGGAATCTTATTATTTTTTTTCCCTTTTTTTATTTTGGAGATTTTATATAGTAATAAACATTAATTATTATCTGAATTGTTTTCCTATATTGTGATTACCATCTAATTTGTTTTAGAACATTAAGGCATATAGAGATTTCAATATTTATGTTTTCAACTCCACAATATTTTCCTTGATAATTTTCTTTCCAACTGCTCTTTTGCTTCTATTTCTCAGTTCTAGACATAGCTTACATTTTATAGATTTTTTAATTATCTTTTGCTCTGCATTTATTTTTGATTTATTGAAAATTGTTTTAGTTAGTATGTGAAGTAGGTATTTAAATTATATTTTCTTTAAAGATTAAAATTTTTCCTATAATTTGTATTGAAAAATAATTATTTTCTGCTTATCTGAAATGTCTTTTGTGTGGTATACTAAACTGTAATATAGCCTCTTCTAATGTTTCCTTATGTTTGACTAAGAAATAGGCCCCCCCCCTTTATATAGCTTGGGGGAAAATTTCTAGATTTTTTTCCTTTGTGATTTTTCCACTAAATGTACAGTATGTTAGAAGAGAACACTTAATATAATTTTACATTTTGAATCTATGAAATTTCTAGTCTCTGATCCAATATGTTCTTTAGGCTGGGTGACTTTGTGAAAGTCTCAATCTTCATCTGTCTAAAAAATATGAAACAGCCATAGGCAGATTTCTAGGATAAGGTAATCAATGCTATTTGTAGTTTTTTATTGAGTGTACACCAAAACAGCCCATAAAATTACGAAGTTAGAATAATTAACATACCTTGCACAAAAAAAGTGTTATGTCCAATAGTGCTTGTTTATTCCCTAAATACTTTGTCTAAAAGACTTGTTTGGTTTTATGTAAGAATGATAATTTTTACTATCCAATAATGTACAACCAATATGTTAACAAATAGATTTTGAAGAATAATAGTAAATTTAGGTCTGTCAGACCAGAAAATTACAGTGATGCTTGATATTTGTATTTGTAGCATAGCCTGATGTTTATATTTGAAAAGCCAATGCCACAATCTGCATAGAAAAAAAATATTAATTTATCAATATCAATATATTGTGTACTTACACACCAATAGATGACAGCAAAACAATAAATTTTGCATTCAAATTTCACGACAGTTTTATCTTCTTTTATTTTGTATAATAAGGTGTTACATTTGCTTATCTACAATTAATAGATACTTATAACCATTTGCATACGTTACAATAAATTTGACAACAAAATATTATGAAAATGTATTTTGGTAGAAAACATGTAAAATCTTTTTTTTAATGAAAATATTTAGTAGGTCTTATATTTATTCTCAGTTTCATGACTCAATGTTGAAACATAAGCAGACGTTTAATTATGCCATAAAATAAATGGTTGAAATCTGTAATAATATCTCATAAAAACTTTTTCATCTGATTTTCTTCAGTCTCTTCAGGAATAATTATGCTTTGAAGAAAAATATATTTTGAATCGAAGAGGCCACTTTATTGTGGTAAATACTGAAAACATTGTTAGCATGAATGTCTAAATTGAAAATAAAGTTTAAAAGCAACATAAGTCTCAGGTAAAATTAATTTAAACTACAGAATTGTCAACTTTTAAAATCTGCTATTTTAAAAATCACATTAGACAATCTAACCTCATTTTAAGCTTGGTGAACTGCTCATATTCTCCAAAGTGTGTGTTTATTAAGAAATATATAAATACACTGTGAAAATTAAAAGGATGCAACATAGAAGTTAAAATGTAAATGATTTGCTCAATATTAATCAGCCAAATTCCTTCTTTTCAAGCTTGGGATAGCAATTGTCAATCTGAACGTGAAATGAGTGAAAGAATACTCTTTCTATTCTAGTTCAAACCTACTACTGACTGATCTTCTGAAAATGTCTAGGTCCTTTTAAAGCAAGTCACCTCTATGTCATTGGCAAGCATTGAAAGTCCATCTGGTCTTCAATGTATAGAATGTCAGCTTTGCAAGGTGTCTAGGTGGTCTGAGCCATTATAAAATAAATTGAACTATACCCTGTTCTAACCAAAAAGGGTCACTAAATCCTGGGATAGGAAGTTGAATGCCACGTACAAATAGTTTAGGGAGACAATTCTTCACATGGGAGAATTGGGCTGAATTAAAAAATATATATATCATTGAGATATTAGATGCACATTTATTTGATTAAAAGCCTAGGTGTTTTGTTTTGTTTTGTTTTTATTTTTTTTTAAATCATCCTCTTCCTAATTCCCTTACCCTCAGCCCTTGGCAACCACTTCTCTACTTGGTTTCTCTTTGACCTTTTTTTTTTTTAACTTTTAAATTCCACATATAAGTGATCCATGCAATATTTGCCTTTCTCTGGCTTATTTCACTTAGCATAATGTCCTTAAGGTCCATTTCTGTTGCAAATAGGAAGATTTCTTTCTTCTCAGGGCTAAATAATATACCACTGTATGTATATACCACATCTTTATCCATTCATTCCTTGACAGACACTTAGGTTGTTTCCATATCTTGGCTATTGTGAAAAATACTGCAACGAATATGGGTGTGCAGATATTTCTGATACCCTGATACCATTTTCAAAGAAAATGAAAATTTTCTTTGGATATATACCCCAAAGTGACATTGCTGGATCATTTGGTACTTCTATTTATTTTTTATCTTTTATTTTTTATCTTTTTGATTTTTGAAGAACCTCTATACTGTTTTCCATAGTGGCTGAACCAATTAACATTCCTACCAATACTGCATAATGGTTCCCTTTTCTCCATCTCTTTACCAACACTTGTTTTTCTTGTCTTTCTGATGATAGCCATTCTAACAGGCATGAGGTGATACCTCATTGAGGTTTTGATTTGCATTTCCCGAGGATTAATGATATCGAGCACTTTTTCATGTACCTTTTGGCTATTTGTATGTCTTCTCTGGAGAAATATCTATTCAGGTCCTCTGTCCATTTTTAAATTGATTTGATTTGATTTTATATTATTTTACTTATTTTACAGCATGGGTTCTTGAGTCAGATTCTTCATGTTGAAACCCAGATTTTTTATTAATAGCTCTGTGGACAAGTTACTCATCTCTCAAAACCAGCCATCTGATGTACAAGATAAGAATAAAATAACAGTACTAGTTTCCCTGTGTGTCTGTAAGACCAAAGCATATGAATTCAGTAAAGCCATTCAGTATAATACATTCAAACTATTCTTGGTTAAAATGCATTTGCCTTACAGTAGTTTCACTCCAGTTTTTCCTAGCATCCACTTCACTCTTATTCAACTTTAACATATTGGAGGGTTACCAGCTTGATTATTGGTTTCTAAATAGTGAAGTTATGTTCTTTTCTTCTTTGAATGTTCATTTTTTCTACTCAAGATACACATTAAAGTATATAGGAGTGTGAGGAAAAAAAACGGATGTGGTGTCACTGTACTCAGTGTATATCAAATGGCTGATTTTTAAAAATAATAATACATAAGAGGTGCAGAATCAAACAGAGAGGTCTTGTGAGGTAGCAGTCAGAATTCTTTGGAAAACAAGACATTGGAGAAAAAATTAGAAATTTCTAAATGAGTGTGGACTCATGCACACTGAGATGACTGCTTTTGGGTATTCTATTCTACACCACCACCACTCATAAAATGGAATAGCTAACTTGTCTCAAGAATTTAATCTTTGAATACGCAAACTCATCCACATGGAGCATTTAACTTGTTAAAATATGCGTGCACAGCATGATTACTCCTACTTGCTGAAAGGGCCATCCACTTTTCTCCTTTGTGGAGTTTTGGCAGTTAGCATAGAATTGCTCTTCTCCTGAGGCAGGGTGGAAGTAAAGTTGCAGACCATGGTTAAATATCTTTAGCTTAGATAATTCTACTAAGTGAAAAATTATGCCATGTTTTATATAACAACATTTCAAAAGTATTAGCATAGGAAATTGTAGGAAAATGATACATCAAAACAGGCCATAGATGGAACTTTTGGTCTGTTAGCTACTATTTTATTATATTTTTTTCCTGTAGAATGACTATTTCTCAATTTTCAGCTTGATTTTAAGCTTGTATTTGTTGCATAAGTCAGAGAAATTTTTCCTTGGTGGAATTATTTCTCTAAAAGATTTATTTTAGTTCATTGGGAATAAAAATCTATTTTTTAGAATTTATTTATAGTTACTATATATTACATAGAATTTTAGATTATGAAGGTATAACGATCAGATTAAAGTGCTAAATAAGTTAATCAGATATCTTAACTCTAATTAAAGAATATTACTGATGTTTATTTTTCTATTATTATATTCTTTTTTTTTCCTCTTTTGCAGAACTTGGAATTAATTTTGATCACATATGGCAAAAAACTTTGACAGTGTTAAACCCACTGAAGGCAGCAGATGGCAGCATTATGAATGAAACCGACCTAGCTGGGCCTATCTTGTTCTGCATTGCACTGGGAGCCACCCTGCTTCTGGTAATGGAAAGCAGCAAGCATCAGATATTAATGTGTGTCCTTTCCAATGTCATTTTTGTATAAATGTTCATAAATACAGAAGATAGTATGTCGCTTTACAAAGTGAAAATTGGGGGTGACACATTTAATACAACTATAGTGTCACATACAAAACACTGCCATCATGCATTACAACAGATTAAAATATATAAATTTAAATAAAATTTTAAAAACTCAAATCACCAAATCAAAATTTTCAGCAAAGCAAGGGATCTTTTCTTTCTTTCTTTTATTATTAAAAAAAAGACTGCCACTCTGGAAAGTTGAAAGAACACATGGATTTGGAAAATATAAGGCTTAAATTTTATTTCTTACTTTCTGTGAAATTTGCATTGTGACACAGGACAAATCTTTTCTCTATGTTCATTATTTTCTTTGCTGGGGTGTATCTCTAGAATATTTCCAATATCTTGTGAGTATGACATGGGTCTTCTTGTTTCTAGTTAGGCTACTATGGATAATTTAACTTGCAATGACATCCTATGATTTGTTTATTCAATAATAAGTGCAATCAATACACTTTCCCTATTATTTTAGTTTTATGCTTTTTATAAAGACATTTTTTTAATGCTGAAATCGCCATTTATCTTGTGTATGTGTCTCTTTCATTCTTTATATCTGGAGTAAAAATTTTAAAAGACATAAAAAGCACATTATTGCACCTAAGTTTAGAAGACATTCAATCGCATAGTTTAAAAAATGTTTCATTGAAAAGAAAGAAAAAGAAGACATAAGAAAAGGTCTAGGATTTTATACCAAAGAGGGAGTAATAATGTGTTAAAAACAGAGGATAAAAAAAATATGGTCAAGCCAGTACAGTTTCATTAAGGGAAACAGGGAATAAACAAGTTTATTCACAAAGTGATAAACTTGGCAGAAGAAATAATACTGGGAATTAAAGATTCTAGGCTTTTCCACTCCCTGTCTTATAGCTGTCCACTTCCCATATTTTTTCTCTAATGTAACTATAATTTTCAGAAGTAGATGTAAAATGTATTCGCAACTACATAAAATTTCACTTCATTTATTAATTACTTAATACCAGTATTGAAATACTGATGGCTATCTAGTTTCTACATGGTTATGTGGTCAATAATCACATCATATTTATCCAGTACAATAGTAATAGAATCTTATTTCTTCCTTTTAACTACAGCAAATGCAAATACTCTGTAAACCAAACACTATATCACCTAGAGTTTTAATTTAGTCTCTAACCTCCCTTCTGTCTTTGTGACAATAATTTGATAATATTAGATTAAAATGCTAAGTAAGACCATGTCAATTAATCAAATAGTCAGAAACAATCAATTTAATATTTTAACTCATTTTTTTTTTTGTAATATAACAGCTGTTTGTTTCCCTGTAGAAAATACTACCATTACCATCTCTTAAAGGAAAGCATTAATCTCATTAAGATTTTTTGGAGGGTTTATAATATTAGTTAGAGTTATTTAAATAATTTTTCTTTTAAGGAAAAAGAAATCTAGGCAAATAACTCAACTGGAAGTGAGAAAATTGGATCTACCCCTAACTTTACCTGTAGGTGTGATCTTAAACCTTCCGTTTCCTATTTCTAGGACTTCATTTCTTCATTCTGAAGATTAAAAAAAAAAAAAATGTTTATTCTTTTTTTTTACTGTTATTATTTTTTTATTTTAAATTAGTTTTAGATACACATATAATGGCTAGACATTTACATAATTTACGAAGTAATCTCCCCAATTGCTCTAACACTATCTGGCACTATACATAGCCATTACATTAATATTGACTATATTTCCTATATTATGCTCTGCGTTCCCATGACTGTTTTACAACTACTAATTTGTACTTTAAAAAAAAAAATTTCCCAGCCTTTATTTATATATATGTATGTATTTTTGAAATTAGTTTCAAGTATATAGTCCTTTGGTCTGGCATTTATGTAGTTTATGAAATGATCCCCATGGTTACTCTATCTTCCCTCTGGCTCTATACATAGCCATTACATTACTGCTGACTACATTCCCTATGCCACGTTTGCCTTCCCCGTGACCATCTCTCAACTACTAATTTATGCTTCTTTATCCTTCACCTTTTTCAGCCAGCCCCCAATTCCTCTACCCTCTGTCAATCATCAGTTTGTTCTCTGTATCTGTGAGTTTGTTTTCATTTAGTTTGTTCATTTATTTTTTTCCTTAGATTCTGCATGTAAGTGAAATCATATGGTATTTATCATTCTCTGTCTGACTTATTTCAATCAGCATAATACCCTCTAGGTCTATCCATGTCATTGCAAATATTAAAATACCATTTTTTATAGCTGAGTAATATTCCATTGTATATATGTACCATGACTTCTTTATCCAATCATAGGTTGCTTCCATATCTTGGCTACTGTGAATAGTGCTGCCATGAACATAGAGGTGTATAGATTTTTAACAACTAGAGTTGGGTTTTCTTTGGATATGTACCCAGAAGTGTAATTGTTGGTTCAAAAGGTAATTCTATTTTTAATTTTTGAGGAAACTCCAGATCGTTTTGCATAGTGGCTGTATTAATTTTCAATCCCACCAACAGTGCACAGGGATTCCCTTTTCTCCACATTTTCACCAATGCTTGTTTTTGATTTATTGATAATAGCCAATCTGAAAGGTGTGAGGTGATATCTCATTGTGGTTTTAATTTGCATTTCTCTGATGATTAGTGACCTCGAGCATCTTTTCATATGTCTATTAGCCATCTGTATTTCCTCTTTGGGGAAATATCTATTCAGGTCTTTTGCCCATTTTTAAATTACATTGTTTGTTGTGTAATTTCTTATTAAATTTGGGTATTGGCCCATTGTCAGATGTATCATAAGTAATTTCTTCTCTCATTTAGTAGATCACCTATTCGTCTTGTTGATGGTTTCCTCTGCTGTGCAAAACCTTTTTAGTTTGATGTAGTCTCTTTTGTTTTCCTTACCTGAGAAGATAAATTAGAAAAAAAAATTCTGATAGTAATATGAGAGAGTTTACTGATGATATTTTCTTCTAGAAGATGTATGGTTTCAGATCTAACATTTAAATCTTTAATCCATTTTAAGTTTATTCTTGTATATGGTGTAAGAAGGTGGTCCAGTTTCATTTTCATGTATATGTGCAGTTTTCTCAACACCATTTGTTGAAGAGACTGTCTTTACCAAATTGTATGTTCTTGCCTCCTTTGTCATAGGTTAAATGACCAAATAGGCATAGGTTCCGGACTCTCTATCCTGTTCCAATGATCTATGTGTCTGTTCTTATGCCAGTACCATGCCATTTCGATTACTATAGCCTTGTAGTATAGTTTGATATCAAGTAGTGTGATACCTCTAACCTTGTTCTTTTATCTCAAGATTGCTGTGGCTATCCAGGATCTTTTATGATTCCATATAAGTTTTTGGAATATTTGCTCCAAGTTCTCTGAAAAATGCCATTTGTATTTTGATAGAGATTGCATTAAATCTATACATTGCTTGGGTGGTGTGGCCATTTTAATAATATTGATTCTTTCTACCAATGAATACAGTATATACTTCCATTTATTCATATCTTCTTCAGTTTCTTTTTTCAATGATGTATAATTTTTCAAGAACACATCTTTACCTTCTGGGTTAATTTAATTCCTAGGTATTTTATTGTTTTTGATACAATTGTAAATGGGATTGTTTCCTTAATTTATCTTTCTAATAATTCATCATTGGTGTAAAAATGCCACTGACTTCTGAATGTTAAGTTTGTATCCTGCTACTTTTTTTAATTCACTGACTAGTTCTAACAGTTCAGGGTTCTCTATATGTAATATCATGCCATCTGCAAATAATAACAATTTTACTTCTTCTTTCCAATTGGAATGCCTTTTATTTCTCTTTCTTTCCTTATTACTGTAGCTAGGACTTCCAATACTATTTAGAATGAAGTGGTGAATGTGGGCATCCTTGTCTTGTTCCTGATCTTAAGGAAAACGTATTTAGTCTTTTTCATTATGTATGATGCTATAGGTTTGTCATATATGGCCTTTTTAATGTTGAGATATGTTCTCTCTATTCCCACTTTTCTTGAATTTTTATCATAAATGGATGCTGCTTTATGTCAAACACTTTTTATGCATCTATTGATATGATTATATATTATCTTTCAGTTTGTTAATGTGGTATATCACATTAATGTTTGCAGATATTCAACCAACCTTGTATTCTGGGAATAAATCCCACCTAATTGTAGTGTATATTTTTAATGTGTTGATGAGTTCAGTTTGCTAATATTTTGTTGAGAATTTTTGCATCTATGTTCATAAGAGATATTGGCCTATTGTTTTCTTTTTTAGTACTGTTTTTGTCTGGTTTGGAATCGGGTAATTGTGGCTTTATAAAAAGAGTTAGGGAGAATTCCCTCCTCTTGAATTTTTTGGAATAGTTTGAGAAGAATAGAAGTTAATTCTTCTTTAGATAGTTGGTAAAATTACCTATAAAGTCATCCAGTCCAGGATTTTGTTTTTTGAAAGCTTTTGATTACTGATTCGACTTCAGGTTCAGATTTTCAGTTTCTTCTTGACTCAGTCTTAGGAGATTTTATGTTTTTAGGAATAATTCCTTTTCTTCCAGATTATCGAATTTGTTGACATGTAATTGTTCATAGTGTTTTCTTATAATCCATTGTATTTCTGTGGAGTCCATAGTTACTTCTCTTTTCATTTCTGATTTTATTTATTTGGGTCTTTTCTCTCTCTCTCTCTCTCTCTCTCTCTCTCTCTCTCTCTCTCTCTCTCTCTCTCTCTCTTTCTCTCTTATGAGTATGGTTAATGTTTTAACAGTTTTGTTTATCCTTTCTAGGAACCAGCTCTTAGTTTCACTGAACTTTTGTATTGTTTTTCTACTCTGATCTTTATTATTTCCTTCCTCTATTCACTTTGGGTTTTGTTTGCTGTTCTTTTTCTAGTGCTTTTAAGTGTAAGCTTAGATTACTTATTTGAAATTTTTCTTGTCTTGAAGCAGGCCTGTATTACTATTAATTTCCCTCTTAGAATTGTTTTCATTGTTCCCATACTTTTTGAGTCGTTGTTTTTTCATTTTCATTTGTCTCAGGTATCTTTTCAATTTCTTCCTTGATCTCATTGTTAACTCATTCATTGTTTAGTAGCATGTTATTTAACCTCCATTTGTTTGTGTATTTTACAGTTTTTTTCTTGTAACTGATTTCTGGTTTCATATATTTGGTCAGAGAAGATGCTTGATATTATTTCGGTCCTCTTAAATTTACCGAGATTTGTTTTGTGGCCTAACATGTGGTCTATCCTGGCAAATGTTCCATGTGCACTTGATAAAGAATGTATATTCTGCTGCTTTGGGGTAAAACACTCTGAAAATATGAATTAAATCTATCTGATTTACTGTGTCACTTAAGGCTGCTGTTTCCTTGTTGATTTTCTGTCTGGAAATTCGCTGTTGATGGCAATGTTGTGTTAAAGTCTCCTACTATGAGTGTATTGCTGTCAATCTCTCTCTTTCTGTTGGTCAATTATTGCTTTACATATGAAGGTGTTCCTATGTTTGGTGCATAAATGTTTACTAGGGTTATGTCCTCTTATTGCATTGATCTCTTTATCATTACATAATGCCCTTTTTTTTTTTATCTCTTATTATAGCTTTCGTTTTAAAGTTTATTTTGTCTGATGTAAGTATTGTAACCCAGAGTTTTTTTTTCATTTGTGTTTGAATGAAATATCTTTTTCCATCCTTTTACTTTTATTCTGTGTGTGTGTCATTTGATCTGAAGTGGATCTCTTATAGGCAATGTATGTCTAGGCTTGTTTTCTTATCCATTCAGCTACTCTATGTCTTTTCATTGGAGCATTTAATCCATTTACATTTAAAGTGACTATTGATAGGTACATAGTTATTGCCACTTTAGTATTCATATTTATAGGTCCCCCCCATGTCGTTTTACAGAAGTCTTCTTAACATTTATTATAATTCTGGCTTGTTGCTGATGAATTCCTTTAGCTCTATATTTCACCTTCAATTTTAATTGATAGCCTTCCTGGGTAGGGTAGTCTTGGTGTAGGTTCTTGTTTTTCATCATTGAATGTTTTGTGCCAGTCTCTTCCAGCCTGCAAAGTTTCTGTTGAAAATCAGCCAACATTCTAATGGGAATACCCTTGTAAGTCACTAGCTGCTTTTCTTTTGCTGCTTTTAATAGTCTCTCCTTCTCTTTAATTTTATTGATGATTTGTCTTGATGTGAATCTATTTGTTTTCTTCTTGTTTGGAACTCTTTGTGCTTCCTGGAATTGTATGTCCATTTCCTTTGCTGGTTAGGGAAGTTTTGTTTTTTTTGTTTTTTGTTTTTGTTTTAATCATTATTTCTTCAAATAGCTTCTCAATCCTTTGCTCCCTCTCTTCTCCTGGTACCTCTATGGTGTGGAGTTAGTGTATTTAATGTTATCCTGGAGGTCTCAAATTTTCCTCATTTTTTTAAATTCTTTTTTCTTGTTGCTGTTCTGAATGGGTGTTTTCTGCTACATTGTTTTTAAACTCACTGATTCATTCCTCTCCTTCATTTCATCTATTATTGATTCCTTCTAGGAAACTTTTCACTTCAGTTATTGTATTCTTCATTTCTGATTGTTTTACGGTTTCTATATTCTTTTTTTATGCTTACTATCTCTCTATTGAAGTCCTCACTGAGATCATCTATTCTCCCATGTATATCATGCATCCTTATAACCAATGCTTTGAACTCTGTCTCTAGTAGGTTGCTTGCTTCCATTTTGTTTATTTTTTTCTGGGATTTTCTCCCATAGTTTCATTTATACCATGTTTCTTTCTTTCTTTCTTTCTTTCTTTCTTTCTTTCTTTCTTTCTTTCTTTCTTTCTCTCTTTCTTTCTTTCTTTCTTTCTTTCTCATTTTGGGTGCTTCTCTGTGTGGATTTTTATGTATTGAGAAGATTTGTTATGTCTCCCAGGCTTTCCAGGTGGCCTTATGCAGTATTTGTCCTGTGTGGTCCAGTGATTCAGTCTCCTTGATCACCTTTGCCAGGAGTTTTGTGTTTGTTCCCCGTGTGTGGTTGTGTGTGTTCTTTTTTGTAGCTAATCCTTGATTGCTGTTAGCATGTCACAGGATGTGATTGACTCTAGGGTTGACTGGCTGTGGAGATTGGCCATGCCTAGAGGTTATGAGCTGCTGTGTTGGGGCTGACCCTATGGAATGGGATTCACCCCAGCAGGCTCATGTACCTATTGAGTACAACCTTTGGGTGTACTGCTTATGGGACTAGTCATGTGGTGCTTTGTTGTGGCCTGATGCTAGCCTCCACATGTGTTGTTTCTGGGGTCCTTGAGAGGGGCTGCTGCTTTTGATTGTTCACAATGCCTGGTAGGAGCTACAAACAATCCATGAGTGGTTGTTGCCTGTGCTGGATCTGGAGGCAAGTGGGAGAGACCACATTGTGAGCCAGGGTTACCACCAGTACTGACCCTGGGGTGGCTCAGCAAAAGGACCAGTGTACCTTGTAAGTCTCTGCAGCTATAAGAGCCTTTGGTTGGTATGGGAGTTGGATGCAGCAGAAACTCAGGGAGTCACCAGGGTAAAGTATATAGATTTCACCTGGCCAATACAGAATCAGGTTTTATTCTCACGCGGAATCTGAGGCTTCCTTTAAAGGCTCAGATTGCTGCAAGGCCAGCTGTTGCCTGTCTCTGGCCCGTAGACACTCAAGCTCTGTTCATGAAATACTATAGCTTGGGAAGGAGTTTGTGGCCCACCACCAAAAGTCTCTCCTGGGGTGCACTGGCCACACTCACAGCGGTACAAGATAAAGGCTGTTTGCTGTTGAAATTGTGGTCCAACGAAAGCACAGGGTGGAGCTGGCTGCCTAGCAATGAGCCCACCACAGGCAATTTGTGGGTTAGGTGGTGCAGGGTCTCAGGGAAGCATGGGGAGGAGTGAGCCACTTTCATCAAGCCAATGCAGATTGCTGGCAGTGCTGAGCCCACTGGCTCCCACAAAAGTCATGGATCACAGCGAGGCCAGCCACCATCTGCCTCTGGCCGGTAGACCCCAGTAATCTACCCAAGAGACACTGTGGTTAGGGCTGGCACCAGTAGCCACTGCTAAAAGTCTTGCCTGTAATGTGCATGCTACATGTGGGCAGCTTGAGCTGAGGGCTGTTGCCTGCCCACAAATGAGTGGCCCAGGGAAGGTGCTGGGTGGGGCTGGCTACCTGGTAACAGGCCTGACAAAGGCAGTTTGTGGATTGGGTGGGGCAGAGACTGGGATGGAGTGGGCTGATCGCACACTGCTGATGCTACTTTAGAATTAGCCAAGTGGGGGGAGGGTTCAACCCAGGCAAGATGCCATTCATCTACAAAATGCCCTGGAAAGGGGCACAACAAAGGAGCAATAATGATGGCTGTCCTTCAAGCCCTTGCTTCAGCACCAGACAACTCAGTATCTTCCTGTATGTATTGCCCTCCTGAGTTGCTGACCCACCAGTGAGTGTGTGCGAGCAAGTGAATTTGTGAGTGAACCCTTTAAGGGGGGATGTCTGGGTTTTCAGATTCCTTTTGTCTCACTCAGAGAGCCCAAATTCCCACTGATTCTTATAGTCAGATTTTTTGGGAACTCCTCTTTCTGGGACTGGAACCCTGGGCTAGGGGACCCCCTGTGTGGGGTAGGACCCCTTGGTCCTTCAGCGGGGGCCCTGCAGTGGCTCTCTCCCTCCTGGTGTTCAAACACCACATGCAGGTGTGGGACCAGCCCACTTTGCATCTCTGCCCCTCCTACCAGTCTCAATATGTCTTTTCCTTTATAGCCTCTGATGTATAAGTTATGATCATCTAGGCTTCAGGTGGTTCTCCAAGTCATTTGTTTTATAATTTGGTTATAATTTTAATGTGGTCATAGAAGAAGTTGAGCCCTGCTTTTACCTAGCCCTTTATCTTGACTGAAATTTCTTAACTGATTTTTAAGGTTCCTTTCAGCTCTGAAACTTGGGAGATAATGGGAAAATACATATTTTCTGAAACTTATTAGGAAAACATTATCACTTTGATTTTACCGTTAAATGTGGTTACTTCAGAATTGATTACATTACATGTAGAGCAATAAAGATAAAAAGAAAAAAAACAACTAGATATTAATGAAATCAGATTTAACCCAGACTCTATTTGAAACTAAATTATTCCTACCATAGATATCTAGAATTAAAATGTAAAGGATAATTTTATGGGCTAGTATATACATGTACTAGAAAAATCAAAACTAAATCCAGAAACAATAACCAACTTTGTTCATTATGTCCAGAAGCATAAGTCTCAGTCATGTACTCACCATTTTGTGATTTTTGTTGACATAAGACACAGACCTTTTAGTGGACTTTCTTTATTTCGAAGGAGGCAACCCAAAAGAATAGTTTTGAATATACTTTCATCATTCTAATTATCCATACCTCAGAATTCTCATCCAATTAAGTCAAAAATTAAGTGGACTGTTTCTCTAATACATCAAAGTTATTTGAAACTGTTACTGTTTTCCAAGTGGAGCAAATTCACCCAGTGGAGCAGTGCATCACCGAGGTGCTTCTTTTAGCATGTCCATTAGCATCATCGGCATTATTTCACAAAGTAGCCATAAAAATACAAAAGATATTCAATAAGAACTTTTAACTAATGCAGGAGAGAATTTTGCCAGCATAGCCCAAGGACACTGTGACAAAAAAATCAGTAGTGACCAACTTCCCCAACTGCAGAAGAAGAAGAATTGAAAATAGCTGGACAGTTTTGAACACTAAAATGATCATAACATTCTCCATTTCCCTTAGTTAATCATAAAATAAATCTCTCTTTCTTTAAGACATAATGACTTCACAGAAAACAGCCATGGAGAAGAAAAAAATCACAGCTGATAAGCTCTCTTTCTCTGAATCAATCTACCAGATCCTTCTGTGTTTTCGTATAATTCCCATTAGAACCAGAGTCAATGTATCCAACCCTTAACTAAAATTTCCAATCTTCTTAAAGTATAGATAAAAACTAAATGCATTTTTTTCCACTGGAGTTTTGGCATCCTTAGGTAACAAACATTAAAATGTCGTTTTAAAATGTGGTTTCCCCTGGATGAGTTTAATGGAGCTACTTTAACTCTTAGACCTTAGTGCTTTATGGGTGATGGCTCTTTTATGAGTCCCCAGAAGATCAGAGGTATATCTTAAATACTACTGTCTTCCTTTAACAGCTATAAAGCAAATTTTTCAGATTTTATGATTCATTATCAGGTGCTTTATATAAATCAATTTTGAAAATAAATTTGAAAATAAAATTTTTTGTGGTCAAATAAGTTTAGGATACACTGGGTTAAAAAAAGGTTAAATAGGTCCCATTATTTTAGGATATGTTGGAGCTCTTGTAGATGTTAAGGACCTAAATTTTAGAGCCAGACTGCTTAGTATGAAAACTGAGCTCCACCGCTTAGCATTATTTGACCTTGAGAAAGTTACTTAACCTTTCTGTATCTCAGTTTCCTCCTGTGTAAATTGGATATAATGATACCTGTCTCAAAAGATTGTTGTGTGGATTAAATAAATTGATAGATGTGAAATGCTGAGAATAGGACCTAACATACTTAATCTATAGATGTTTGCTAGTATTACTAATAGGTTTTGTAAATCTCTAATTTTGTTTCATTATTTATTCAATTTTTAATTATTGAACAAGCATGGGAAATATATTCTTACTTATGTAGTATACCCATAATAAGCAATCTATGATAAAAAATTTAAATCTAGAAATATTTCGTCTTTTCTGTAACATGCTCATGCCATTCTAAATATAGTCAGAAGTATTTGTTTTCAGGACCTGAATTCAGAACTCTGTTTCCTGGTAATTTTATATACTACAAAGATAGGGAACAGCATTGAGCTGATTGGCTCAAAACAGCTCTTTGATGTATTGACATTCTGATTTCTTCTTGATGTCTTTTTTGTATTCAAACTGTTTTCTTCTCATTGTTCCAGGCAGGAAAAGTTCAGTTTGGTTATGTGTATGGCATGAGTGCCATTGGCTGCCTAGGGATTTATGCTTTACTAAACTTGATGAGCTCTTCAGGGGTGTCCTATGGCTGCGTGGCAAGTGTACTGGGTTACTGCCTACTGCCCATGGTCATCCTGTCCAGCTGTGCCATCTTTTTTTCACTGCAGTAAGTCTCTGTATGCACTAATTGACCCTATATGCACAATCATCACTAAGTCTTGCCACACCAGTGCAGCAGTTAACCTCTTTCAGATTGTTTTGGTAGTGAAATTGGGAAAATCAATGACTAAAAGCCACATACAGATTCAGGAAAGTAGACCAGTTTTGGTGCAGATGCAGTTCCTGTTTTGATGATTAAAAAAAATTAAATCAAGTAACCTTCAAAATTGGAACTTTGTAAGTTGTCACATTCTTCAATATGAACTATTGTCATGGGTAATATAACAACTACAGAAAATTTAATTGTTTGATTTTAGAAGACTAAATGCCTGGTGTATGCTAACAAGTTGCCTCAACTTTAAGACACTCTGTCTTCTAGGTGGGAAGCAACTGTTCTTTTTCAGCTGGGCTCCATACAGTGCAAAAGCCCCAAGAACCCTAATTAGGATATTAATGCTTGAGAAATTTATGGCATATATGCTCAGTCAATATTTTTTTCTTTTTTTACTTCCTGGGAAGTTAGTATTTGTAATTCAAAGCTATTAATAAGGATCCAGTACATATGTTTTTGTCAGGCACTTCCCCAGGGCATATGAATATCACAACCATTAAAGTTTACTAACCTACTATTGAATATAATAAACATTTGCCATCAGTGCTCATTCTTTCATATCCAAAGGAGACTCAATTTGCATTTTTTTTGATGTACATTTTAGGTTATTAACCCTACATTGGATATATGTAAGAATTTACCAATGCCATAGACATTTTTAAAAAGTCGTTAATATTTTTACTTGGAATATAATTTATATATTTTTTATAGCATTACTGAGAATGCTTTTTTTTGTTTTAATATGGTCTCATTTTTAAAGTAACATTCTTAAGAATAATTTAGAGCAAACTTTTGTTTTATCAGCGAGGACTCCTCAACGTTTCAAAAAAGGAATACAACAGAAAATGGATACCTAGAATGTATAAATACAAAAAAGTCTTATTCATGAAAAACTTTCACTCTCTGCATATCATATTCTTCAGCAAGCTGTTCCACTTACAATGTTGTTTGTATCGACATTTGGCAAGTTGATACAGGGCTCATTCTAGGACCTCTTTTTTTCAAATGGTTTTGCAAGTATATTAATGATTTACCATTTTAAAATTCTAAGTTTTAATGTTATTTCCAGCAAATTTGGGGATTTAATGACTCTGGATTGTTAGGAGAAGAAAATAAAAACTAAAACTCTTGGATTTTGAGAATCATAAGTACGGACCTTTTTCATTAGATTTTCATGCTGAAATTATAAAGGATGATTTAGAAATCCTTTAAATTATATTAAAGGGGAATAAACTATCTCATTCCTAAGACTATTACACCAAAATTGATCTTTTGGGCATATTAGTACATTATTCAAATGAATCATATACAATTTTACATTTTTGTTGACAAAAACCTGTAAATTAAATCACTCTAGAAATTATTTCTGATATTAATTAAAAATGAATATAATATTTATTAGTGTTTTTAAAATATTTTTTATTTATAATCTAAGGCATTATAAGCTATATTGTACAGTTTTTCATTTTTTTTTGCTTTGGTTAATTATTATAAGTAGGTATTCCTGTCATTGTCACAAATAGAAAACACAATTTTCAACTTCAGATTCAACCAGGATCAAGTGAGGTAGTATAGTTTAATGATGAAAGAACAGTGTGCTAATGCCCATTTTACTATGCAATTTTTGTCAAGTCACTTCATTGCTTTATAGCTGGCAACTAGATATATCCAAGACCTCTCCTAACTCTTATGCAATATTTTCCTAAATAATGTATTCAGTTTGCATGTAATAAAGAAATTCACTCTTTCACCACACCTCCTATTTTACTATGAAGGTAACTAGACTTACTACCTTACTTCCCCATTTCTTCTTAAAGAATTGCTCCACAGTTACTTCTTGAAGATACCAATTTGAACAAATCTATCCCAATTCTAAAAAATCTATGTACACATACAAAGAGATCTTTAGTGGTAAAATGGAGGCAATGCATATATGTGCCTTTCCATGTGTTCCTACTTGAATTGTATAGGCTCAAGACAAAAACCTGGAAGTGGACTTGGGAGCAGTGGGACTAGGATCTACTGGAATGCAAATCAGCTATCTTTCTGCTCATATCCTGAGTAAATTTAGGAAAAATGTTGAGGAAAATCTGTATCTATAAAGAAGTTTCTAATAGTTTATATAAAAAATTTCAGAGTTGTGACTTGAATGTTGACATTGAGAGTAACTGCAGGTAAATTCTATTTTAATTAATTTGATTTTACCTAAGCATGAACTTTTAACTCTGAGTGAATTTGACTCAAATATTTTCTAACTGGTGAAGGCCTTTGAGTTCATATGGTTCCTCGCCCTCATTTTAAATGGGAAAGTAGTTATAAATATTTATAAGCACATTTCAGAGATAGCTCTAATCAAAATCTTTTTTCCAGATGTAAGGTAATCATCTCTTTTGTCTTTGCTATAGGGGCACAGCTGGAACTGTGTCAGCATGATCATCATTGCCTGGTGTAGTCCTTAGCTTCCAAAATCTTCATTTCGCCTTGGACATGGAAGGACAACAGCTTCTCATTGCCTATCCTTGTGCCTTACTTTATGGACTTTTTACTCTCCTAACTATTTTCTGAAAGTATTGGAGATGGAGTTACAAGATTTATTTGTTTCTGTTCAGATTATCCTGAAATGTATTAGCATTCAAATTCAAAATATGATTTGTTTTATTGCTGTTGAGAGAATAACAGCAGAAAGATAAAATAACTTAAGGCTAATGCTCTAATAGCATGTTGGTTTGAATGATATTTTTTTCAGTTTGGTTCTTAAACAGTTAAATACTTTAAAATAAAAGGATAAAGCTGTATTATTGACCCTGCTTTTCTCAATAGATGTATTTCAGAAAGTGTAAATAAGTAAAATCATATGCTGACTGGATGCATAATCAGCTTAGATAACTTCATGATGCTTAAGCTGTATGCACATGGTTCAAGTCACACTGTCCAGCACCTTTGAAAATTGCAGTTGTGCTTATATAGGATTTTATTTGCCTAAGATTCAAATAACCTCCTACTTTCAATTCACTTACTTTAGCAATGTTCTTTGTTTTATTTGGACAATACATTAACTCACCACATTTTTAAGCCCTCACTTCCTTCTTACTTGGTTTAGATGCCATGGTCATTGCTATAATTTCTCCTCTACATATATCCTCAGTAACTTACCATTTGTTTCCTAAATAGAAAATGCAACTAGAGGAAATCCCACTTTTTACTTTAATTATTACTCTATCTTAAATGGCTCCTCAGTACTGCCTTTCAATCCTACTACATTATCCTGCTAATTTGCTTTCACACTTTCTAAGATATTGTTACACCATTTCTCACTGCTCAAATCTCCAATATTTCTTATTTCTCACTGTTGGTTAATGACCTTTATTTCTTATTTTATTGAAAAATAGAAACATCCAGAAGAAAAATGTTTCATAGTCCTACCACAGGTCTGCCAACCTACACATATCTTATAATAATATACATGTATCTTTATATACATACACACACACACACATACACATACAATTTGCATTCCCTTTTGTCACTCTCTTCTCCCCTCCAAAGCCAGCCCTTCCATGTGCATAACCATTGTTTTCCTTCGTGATCTATTATGCATATCGGCACATAAATGTTTCAATATTTCTACCTTAAAATAAAAATCCTTTGATTCAATCACTCTCTAGTTAAGGCCCATTTCTCTGTAGCAAAAATCATTGTAAGAGTTATCTATTGTTTCTGCCTCTACTTTTATCACCATTCTTTTTCTTACTGTCCAGTCAAGATATCATCACCTTATTCACCAAACCATCTCTGTCAAGTCAGCAACAACTTCTATATCTTGCTAAATCCAATGATCAATTCTTATTCATTTTATTTGAACTCTCAGAGGTATTTAATTACCCTCTCACTAATTTCCTCCAGCATTGTGCTGAATGAAGCATTTACTTCTTCTAGGCTTTTGAAGCATCAAACATTATTTTTGTTTTTTTTTTTTTTTTTCCTTTTTTTCCCCTACCTCACTGTGACTCGTTTTCAGTCTCCTCAGCTGACCTTTCCTTCTTAACCTCAAATGTCTTTTTGATCGATACCACTTGCTAGATGAGCTCATTTAATTGCATACCTTTAAAATCTAATGACTCCCAAATTTCCATCTCCATCTAACCCTCACCCTGAGCTCTTAAATATATATTCAACTTATATACACAACAAAGTGTGGAAAGTGCTAGTTAAGAGAAACCTTGCCTACATGGTCTACCATGATTGCCTTCCTGACCTCATCTCCTTTCTTCTTTCACTTGCTCACTAATTTTATTGCCACTTCTGAACTGCCAATTACCAAGTTTATCCACCTCAGTATCTTTATACTATTCAGTCTGCTTGAAACATTCTTCTTCCAAATCTTTCATTAGTTCTCTGTTTGTATTTCACCTCCTTAGAAAGGCCCTCCTTTGCTATTTTTTTTCTAAAAGTGTTCCTACCCACTTTGCTCTGTTTATTCTATTACCTTATTCTCCAAATAGCTCTTACAATTACCTAAAATTATATTATTAATTATTTGCCTTTATCTATAAACACTTTGAGGCCAGAGACCCTTGTTATATGCAAAAGTTCCTGACAGAGAATAGAAGATTAATACATATTTATCAAATGAATGAATAAATAAATAAAATTATGATTGAGTATCTACCATTGGTAAACAAGAAACAAGGCTGTAGTCATAATAAAAACTGCATTCAGTGGGGAAAAATAGACAAATCAAGTAAATAATAAGTAAATAATACAATTACAGAAGTATGAAAAGAATGCTAAGGTAAAAGTGTGTAGAAAAATATAGAACAGTAGTAAATGGTAGGTTCTGTAGTTCATAACCATTAATGAACCTGTTAATAAAATAGTGAGTTTTCTTAAGTTCTTATTCTTTCTGTTTGACTGAAATGGTCTTACTGACCCATCGTTTAAGGGAAAAAAGCAAGAATGCTGTTTATTGTAGTGATTATAATATCTTCCTATTTCTTAGAGATAAACTTATATTATGTACTTAATATTTTACTTTTAGAAAGTGCTTTTACTAAAAAAAGTTGCAGGTAAAAATTGCTCTAAATTCAGATATAGATTTTTTTTTACATGAAAACAGTCATACCAAAAAAAGGTTTAATTATTTTTTTACTATAAAAATGACAATGTCTGCATAAAAATTCCTAAACAAAATATTAAATATTTTATAACAGTAATAAATAAGAATAAATTATATTTAATAGTTTCTAATGGCAGAATTATGAGTTATCTAAGAATTAATGTAAAATAAACAAATAATTGTTATGAAAATATTAGAGGCACTTTTTAAGACTACAATATGTGGATAGATATACTATATCACAGGTGAGAACATTAGACTTTGTAAAAGAACCTCCCCAAAATAAATGTATGATTTTGTTGCAGGAAGCGACATTTGAAAAAGGAAATTGAATGCTCAGACAACTTTGTTAGAGGAAAGAAAATTTAATGCAGGCAGAGAGTGAGGGGCTTTTAATAGACCCAAACACAAGGTTCCCTTGGTAAGATTTATTACAGCTTATATACCTCTGCAGTGTCCATGCAAGGGGTGTGTGATTCCTTCCTCTGAGGTTCTAAGTGCACTTCATGACTCAGGGTGGGGAGGAGGAGCTTCAGGTGGGGTATAGCAGAAGGGAGGAATTTCCAGACCACTGGTCTTATCTATTTACAGGTCATTTTGCCTTGTAAAACTTGTGACCTTGGCTTTATCAACACTGTTATAGGATTCTCGAACAGAGAGACAGGATACTGAGGCTATAAGCAGAAAGTAGCACTTATTGATGCCAGCACCAGCTCAGCGGATTCCTACCTAAAGGCCGAGCCCCATTTATAACATAGCAAGCAGTTGTACAGTCTTGTTATTCCACAGCTACAGAGATAAGGAAGAACATTAATTGGAAAGCAAACTATGAATCAACAGGTATGAGCTGGAGAGTCCTTGAGGTGGGGGAGGTAGCTATGGGAAAACATGTTAGCTGTAGAGTCCTGGGAGAGGGGGAGAGGTCAGACAGGAATGGACTTTATGGACTTTAACCAAAGGCTGAGTCTGTCATTTCTGCAAGCCCTTTCCTTTGCATTTTTTCAGATGCCTCCTCTCCTCTCTTAGTTTAATATAATTTCGATTAAAATTCTAGGAGCATTTTTCTTAGAAGGTGGCAAAGTGATTTCAAGTTTAACCTGAAGAAAATAAGAAAATATGTAATTGAAAATTTTAAAACAATCTAAAAATGTATTACTACAGGCAGTGAGTTATATCAATTATTGTTTATCTCTATGATTGAATGCTAGCTAGGTAACTACATGAAAATATTTTGGAAAATCATAACATGAGAAAATGCACATATTAAATTTTCATAATTTTGAAATTTACTGAAAACTTCCTATGAGTTGACCTAGATACTTTACATTATTAACTCACTCAATCCTCACAATAACTCTATGAAGTATTCTTTATCGCCTCCATTTTATAGATGAGGCTACTGAATGACAGAGAGGCTAAATCACTTGACCAAAGTTATTCAGCCAATAAGCAGGATTTGAATCCAGAAAACTTGATTTCAGAGTCCATAACCACAATATAACATTGCCTGTTATTGAGCTAACTATCTCATTACATTTTTATGGCCATCAATATGTCTAGTATTTATTCCACTCAGGTTTATCCTTTCCCGTTGACCTTGGCCAATACTAGACAGAGACAAAGCTCTTTACTTGCTAGGAAATAATAATACAGTAAGAAGGTAAAAGAAGGATCTAGAATGTCTAACAAGATTAAAGTGGTACTTGCATTACTCCTGATCCATTCTGAATTCTAGTTAAAATAAGCTATGCTTATTTAAATCCAGTTAGCATTTGGTTAGAAAATATAGCCCTCTTCCTCCATCCAAGTAGTGTGTATTAGTATTAAATTTGTATGAATAGAGGTATTTTATAATAAATGGTGAAATTTATTTTCGGTCAGTAGGGATGTTACAGAACAAATAATAAAGTTAAAGGAAGCACATTTAGGGTATACAACTAGAAATGTATATTTTTGGTTGAATAGACTCTGGCAAAATTTTTACTTTCTCTTTTCCTCAATGCTTTCAACTTCTTTTATCTGAGAATGTAACTTTTTTTTTTTTTTTTTTACTCTTCTGTTTTTACTGGGCGGATAAAAGTACAGATTATGGGCTAAGGGCAAATGGCACATTTGGAGCCAAGAGATGGCCTTCATTTCTACAGGAATGATGAACATGTGCTGAAAACAAAAGCCCTGACTCAGACTCAAATGCCCCAGTTCACAACAGTTTAACTAGGGAGTGGCCTTTGCAACATTTTATGACAGATGCTTTTCTACTCTGCTCTGGTTCCCAGTTAAAATGACAAATGTAAAACCACATTGACAATCTCTGCTCCTCTTCTTTTAAGAGCACTGTAGGTTTTATTCTGTTTTTCAGTGACATAATCAAGGATCTATATGCAAATCAGTTTTCATTTCTGAGTGAAAGCCTAGGATAATTTTAAATGGGTACTCTGAGACCCAAATTTCTTCATGTGGAGGGAGGGGAGGGTTCCCACATCAACAACAAGCAATTCATGGACACCAGCAGATCGTCTGAGAATTCAACTCAATTCAAATACTCTCTGTCCAGAGATAGCACCGGATTCCACAGGTTTAGGGTTCAGTCAGTCCTACAAGATTGTGTTCTCACCCTCTAAATCTTCAACCATCCTACTGAAAAAGTCAGCTGAAAGCCCAGGTTGTTATCTGTACTTCTGACCCTGACTGACTGGCTATAAATCAGAGGTTTCCATGACCCGTCCTTGGATTCAATTAATTTGCTAGAGCAGCTCACAGAACTCAAAGAAACATTTTATTTTATTACCAGTTATTATAAAAGATATAGATGAAAATGTGTAAGGCAAGATGTAGGGAAATGGTATAGGGCTTCCATATCTTCTCCTAGTGCACCACTTGCCCCAATTCTTCACATGTTCACCAACCTGGAAGCTCTCTGAATGCAGTCCTTTTGGGTTTTTATGGAAGCTTCATCACATAGACATGAAAGATTAAACTAACCACTGGTGATTGATTCAACCGCCCCTTTTCTCCTAGGAGGTAAAGGAGGGGGTGAGATTGAAAGTTCTAACATTTTAGTTACACTGTTGAATCTCCTGACAACCAGCTGCCATCCTTAGGTGAGGTTCAAAGGTCACCTTATTAACATAACAAAACATCTTTATTGCTCTCATCATAAAGGAAATTCCAAGGGTTTTAGCTCTGTGCTAGAAATGGGAACTAAAATAAAAAAAAATCTATTTATTATAAATCACAATGTTATAATTTATTTAAGTTTAAAAAGCCAACCAGGCTATGGCACAGAGAATCTATAATGTTGGTGACTAAATATATATTTAAAAAATTTTTTAAAGCGAAGGTTGTATTCATGGGCTTTTCCATTGCTGATTAGCCACACAGAGTGATGAAAATTTTATGAACAAGTGTTACCGAACTCAAGGGATTTATTTTGCTTGTATATATCGATAACCAAAAGAGACATGGACAGAAATTTGAAGCAAAAAAAAAAAAAAAAAAAAAAAAAATCAGGTTTATTTAAGGAACCAGCACCAAGATCGGAGACAGGGGTGAGCTAGCACTCAAAGACCTGGCTCCTTGATGGCCCTTAGGGGGCAGGTTATATGGGGGGAAAACTCAGTCCAGGTAACTAAGGGAGTTGGATCATGGGCACTATTGATTGGTCAGGGCTAGAGTTAATGTAGGAGGCAGTTGATCATTGAATCAGGTCTTGATGTCAGTCAAGGTATAGTTCTGTCTGGTTTCAGCGGGGGGATGCTGGTAGGATGTTGTTCCTTCAGGGGTGTGGAGCTGCAAGATGTTGTCTTTAGTATGACTGAAACTCTGTTTCTGTAGTCAACAGACCTGCGGCTTTGTTCCTAAGGCTGTTTCGATGCAGGATGGCACAAGTTTCCTCGAGTTGAGATGGAGGAGACCAAGCCTTGCACCAAGAGAAGAGGGTTCTTTGGTGTAGAAAGAATTCAACAAACACATCACAGTTAGAGTCCAAAGGAAAGTTTATTAGAAAAGGGGTAACACTCCACAGAGTGTGGTCTCCTCTCAGAGGTGGAGAGTGAGAAGGACAGTGAGAGGGATGTGGAAAGGCAGTGAGTAGGAGGCTGAGTGTTCTGGGAATTCAGTTTATAAATTATTCTTTAGTGCCTTTGAGTTATAGTTTAAAAGACTCTGTTAAGCATTTCCTTTGATATGGACATACAGTTAGAAGGGGAGGAGTATGTAGCCTGAAAAGTAAGAATACCTAGAGAGAAAAGCCTGCTATAAATTCCCAGCCTTTAATCCATAGGTTTTCCACGGTTTTAGTCATAGGGAATGATTCTGTGGGTTCCCATTTCCCTTTCACAGATGTGGGAAATGGGTTGTTAGTAACCCCAATAGAAATCTTTCTTCATTCTGCAGGTGTCCTCTAGCCTGGCTGTAGAGCTGATCGGGCATATTGCAGTTTCTAAATGTAGCTTCATTAACAATTTTAATTCTCTTGCTCCCTACATTCCTTTGATGTGGATCTAAGGGCTTAATGATTAAGGGAGTGGTGTAGAAGGATAAGAGAAGAAAAGAAGTGAACCTAAGGCTAGTTTGAATCAAGGAGAAAGAGAAGAGAAAAAGTCATTTTAACTCTTTCCCATTTAGAAAAAAAAAAAAAAAGTGCAGTTTGCTGCCAGTGTTCATTTAACTAACATCTCATGTAGAAACTACGTTTTTTAGGATCTGGTATTTTCAGCAATCAAACTGTTACTGTTCGGGCACTTTGAAATCCATTGTTATCCCGGTAGCACTGAAAGGGTCCTAGATTATTTTCACTGAGGCATTAAAGAATTACAGATCAGGGAGATTTAGAAAAAGTAAGGTTTATTAAAGTACACTACAAGGGAGGGTTGGGTTAGAGCAAAGATGGCTGAACAGTGTAGAATTCAGGAAGTAAACCCTATATTATGGTCATGATGGGTGGTTACAAGGGTGGTGCCAAATAATTGGCATGTGAGGTCATTTTGATTAACATTTTGCTGTTATATAACCTTTTGCCTACTGCACATGTGGTTACCCAGAATTCAATCTGTTATAATTAGATTTATAAATTTCTGGGCATAGGCATGCTTTTATAATGATGGTATAACGAGGCCAGGTCATAGGGAGGTTAGTATATAAATGCGTGACATGCTGAGAGAAGTTTTAAAAGCAAGCTTTTATTGGGAGAGCACTCCTGGGCAAGGTTCACTGGTCCCAAGAAGAGAGGGGCCAGAGAAGTCATGCCTGGGATGGGAGTGCTTGTTTTTATAGGATTATGTGGGGGTAGGGTATAGAATGGGGAATGTTAGTTGAGCATCTGGATTAGGTGGTGGTGCCAGGGCTTTAGGGTGGGCCCTTGTCCAAATTCTGATGTCAAGCTGAGAGGTGTCTATGCAGGCATCTGGCTTGCCCCCTCCCAACAGTATAGAACTAATTATGCAAGCACTTGTGGCTGGATTAAATTGGCTGGTATTTATGGCTTTCTACTTTTTCTGTTCCTTAGGATGAAAGAGTAAATTATAACCATAAAATGGTGTGTTCCAGCAGGGTCTTTGGAAGGGACTTTCATTCCCCAGTCACTCATGTCTCCCTAACTACCTAACAGAATTACAAGAAATAGAATGCTATAAATAGAATGATGTCATTTGTTTTTCAAAGATTATCAAATATACTAGAGTGATGCGAAAATAATAATAAAGTGAGATTTCTTTTATGGCAAACTTTGGGGTAAGTTTAGGACTGTAATCTGCAAGTTATCTTGGGCTAATGCCACAGCCACAAGAGCCACCAGTCAGTTATTTCAGAGCAAAACAGAAAATGTGTTAAAGAAGTGAAGGTTTACACAGTTACACAAGACTTTAATTATAAGAAGGAAAAGAAGGAAGGAAAGAGGGAGAGGGAAGAAGGAAGTGAGGAAGGAATAAAGGAAAGAAGAAGGCAAGAAATGTAATTGTGCAAATCTTCACTTCTTTAAAATAGCTTTTTTTTTTCTTTTTCTCCTTAATTCAAACTGGCCTTGGGCTCACTCGCTTTCTTTTCTTATCTCCTGCATTGCTGTATACTGCTGTGGCAGCCTGACCCTGCCTAGCCATTTTCTGTTCAAAATGAGTTCATTTCTGGCTGCCCTTCCCCCAATCTCAAGGACTCTCAGCTAAACATCAGTTTTTTCATAGCTTGCCAACTAATTAATGTTCTTCCTTATATCTGTAGCTGTGTAGGGATGACAAGACTGTATAAAACTGCCCGTTATGTTTACCATCAGGGCTCAGTCTTTGCATAAGAATCTGCTGAGATGTGCAGGCATCAATAATGCTGCTTCCTGCTTATAGCCTCAGTGCCCCATCTCTCCATTTGAGAATCCCACAACACTTCTGGGGCTCATTCGGTATGCAGAGATGCAGTTTTTGCCTCCCTTTGTCTTCAGGGTCTGACCCCTGGGATGTGGGAGAAGCGGACCTATTGTCTGTGGGGAGGATGACTCTTCCAGCAGACTGAGGGGTGGCTCTGAGAGCACAACAGAACCCAGAGAGGCACAGGAACCAGCCCAGGGCAATTCCAAACTGAATGGTAGAACCTGTTTGTTAGAGGACAGAAGGGAGTCTGATCAACTCCCAACATCACCCAAGTACTCAACATTTGTTAGAGGAAACCAATACCTCTTAGGTACATAGGATAGAGTGCAGAGTGTGTTTGGCGTGTGATTATGTGTTATTAAGACTTTGGCCTTGCTTCAAAGCTAGAGTGAGCCCCTATCAGCGTTTCTGTGGTGAACCTCATATAGTTTAGAGTGGTGTCACTGGATCTCTGTGAAGAGTCTACTCCAGTGATCTGAGTCAGGGGGTTATTTGACCCACCAATTGCTAAGAGGCACCTGAAAGATCCCCATGAGGGGAACAGCGGAGACAGACAAAGCGAATCTCTGAGTGCATGTGTGTCAATGACCACAGGTGGAAGTTGAGTGGACAACAGAGTAAACAGACGCATTTAGGTTGTAACCTTAAGAATTCCAAAAAGGGTTATTCAGGAGATTATGGAGTTAAAACTCACCCTACAGAAACTCTGAACCCTTTGTGAGATCCACTGACCCTCTTTTGGCATTGGATGGCCAGCAGAGAAAGCTCTTGATAAGGCAATCAATACAAAGGTCTCTCAAGTCATTACAGGTCAACCTGGCCACCCAGACTATTTCCCTTATATTGATTCTGGGAGCAATAGTTTGTATCCAACCCCCTTGGTTGAGAGTCTTTCTAAAGGAGAACTGTAGGGTCCTCTTATCCCACGCCTTGGCAGCCTCACAAGGTCAGCTAAAGGAAAAGGCGTCTGTGTTGTCAGCGCTAGGCTGGATCGTGCTCCATCCTGGTAGGCCCCCAGGAGCCTATGGTACAAATGATAATCGGGGACCAACCTATGACTTTATGGTTGACACTAGAGCTGAACACTCAGTTGTAACTTGGTCTGTGGGTCCCCTTTCTCAGAGACAAGCTTACTGTTATGGGAGCAACTGGGAGACAAGTCAGTTGCCTCTTCTTGCAGACTACTGGTAAAACCTAGGAGGACAAGTAGCCATCCACAAATTCTATATCTCCTGACTGCCTCATGGCACTGATGGGATGAGATCTTTTTAGGAAAACTAACAGGCTCAAATTATCTTTGACACACATGGCCAAGCAACCCTAACCTTGGGAGAGACCAGAAGCAAGGATCATGTCACTCACAGTTCCCTAAGGAGAAGAGAGGCATCTCTATAGTCTCATAGAAGGGTCCCAATAGGGACCCAAGCTCCCCTTCAAGGTGCCTGGAGTGTGGGTTGAAGATGATCCTCCAGGACTGGCCTGATGCATTCCTCCAGTGGTGATAGAATTAAAAACCAGGAGCTAAAGCCAGTCTGCCAAAAACAGTATTTCATCCTCCATAAGACACAAGAAGGGATCTAAAAACTTTAGAGAGACTTCTGAGTTGGAATTCTTCATCCCTGATGATCATCCTGTAATACACCTCTTGCAGTACAGAAGCCAGGGACCAGTGAATACTGGCTGGTCCCAAGATTTACAAGCAGTTAACCAGGCAACTGTCACCCTGCACCCTGTTGTCCCCAACCCATATACCCTCCTATGCCTCATCCTTGCTGAGGCAGCCTATTTCACCTATTCTGGACCTCAAGGACACCTTCTATATTCATCTGGCCTCAGAGTCAACCAACCTTTGCCTTCCAATGCGAAAGCCCTAAAAGTGGAGACAAGGGCCAATTACATAGACACGACTGCCTCATGGGGTTCAAAACTCCCTGGCCATCTTTGGGACAGCTCTAGCCACAGATTTAAAGGCCTTCTGGGAAACTAACACAGCTATACATTACACCAGTATGTAGATGACCTCCTCTTAGCAGGAAAGACCTATGAAAAATGCATGGAAGGAATGCATTTACTCTTCAATCTCCTTTGGGAAGCAGGTTCCAAGGTCTCTAAAAGGAAGGCTCTAATCTGCACAAGAAAGAGTCAAATACCTCAGCTTCTACCTATCACAGGATAATGCCAACTCTTCCCAGAGAGAAACAGCCTGTGCAATTCCTGTCCCTATCACCAACACACAAGTCCATGAATTCCTCAGAGCAGCTGGCTTCTGCAGAATCTGGATACCTAATTTCTCCATTCTGGCCAAACCCATCTTTGAAGCCACAACAGGGGGAGAATGGGAGCCCCTACCATGGGAATCTACACAAAGAAGGCCTTTGAAAAAATCAAATGGTCACTCACTAACACCCCCGGACTAGGACTCCAGAATTAACAAATGTGTATGTACACAAGCGCACGAGTGTCACAAATAGGGGTCTAAACCCGCTGCTAGGATCTGTCTCATGACCTTTCTCTCAAAACAGCTTGTGAGCCTCACAGCCATGGCCTCCTTGTGTCAGGGACCAACAAATTGTCTATGCATGGACCTGGCCAGCCAGACCACGATTGCATTGAAGTTCGTGAGGGAGTGTTTTCCAGACAACCCAACTTGACAGACTAGCCCCACAAGGACCTGATTGTAGAATATTACGCTTGATGGTAGCAGCTTTGTGAGCAGAGGAGAATGCCTTGCAGGATATGCTGTGGTGACCCTACATTCCACCACTGAAAGCAAAACCTCTGCCTAAGGGAAACCTCAGCACAAAAGACAGAGCTCATCACCTTGACCCGCACCCTTCAGCTGGCACGCAAGAGTATGCACTAACATATACACTGACTCTAAGTATGCCTTCACCACTCTTCATTGTACATGGAGCCCTCTACAAAGAGAAGGGTCTAATCAATTCCAGGGAAAAGACATAAAATATGGAAAGGAAATTCTAGAACTCAGATTCTGTGTGGTTCCCCAAGAAAATAGCAGCATGCACTACAGAGAAAAGGGGACACCATAATGGCCCAGGGAAACTGCAGGGAAGACCATGTTGCCAAACTGGCAGCAGCTGATGAATTGGCCATCCCTACAGATCTAACTGCTTCCCTGTTTCCAAGACCCTTAGCTGAAATAGGATCCCTAGTACTCACCTCATGAGAAGCCTGGTTTAAGACTGAAGAGGGGAGCTTCCTCCCTGGTAGATGGTAGAGTTCAAAGATAGGCAAATTGCAGCCCAGGGACCCTAACCCCAGCTTTTGTCAGCAGTTTCACCAAAGGACTTACCTTAGTCGCACTGCCCCTAGAAACCACTCTGGGCTGGCACTTCTGCCGGGGCCAGCCGGCTAAAGTCGAACAGCACCTAAAAGAGGGGGGTGAAGCCTAAAGAAAAAAAGAAGAAGACAGGAAAGCGCTTCGGGAGGGCATACAGTCAATGCTGCAGCTCGAGTTTATTAGCAAGCCCTCTATATTTCTTTTGGAACACAATAGCAAGGCACAGAGTACAATACCATAGGAATGCTGACATTTACATAAGTTCCTATACATCCCTCCTTCAGGGTACAAACATCCTAGCTATTTGTAAAACATTCCACTATCTTATAAGGATTACTTTAGGAGGCAAACCTCTTCTTCAGGGTCAGTAATGTTTCAACTCAAATCCCTGCTTCCTTGAACCATGTGTTTAAGCAGTCTCAGTAACTGCTTTATGGCTATAAGCTACGTGACTTCTTCAGTGTCTCAAAAATGGCTCCCCGACACACTTCTATGTTCCCCAGCTCTCTAACATCTCCCAAGCAGTGTGTGAATGGTGTGAAATCTGTGCCTGCAACAACCCCAGGCAAGGGCCATGTTTCCTTCCAGGGGTACAAAATGTCGGTGGCACCCCCTTTGAGGAGCTTGAAGTAGACTTCACTGAAATGCCTTGATCACAGGGCCTCAAGTATCTCTTGGTTCTTTGTATACACCTATTCTGGTTGCATAGAGACTTATCCCACAAAGACTGAGAAGGGCCCGAGAAGTAGCCAGACTGTTCCTCCAAGAAATTGTTCCACGTTTGGCCTACCAGTTACCATTGGCTCAGATAACTGGCCAGCCTTGTAGCAGAAATGTATTATTACTAGCCAAGAGCTTAAATATTAAATGGAAATTGCATTACCACCTATCTACCACAGAGTTTTGGGAATAAGTAGAACAGATTAACAGGACCCTTAAGACTAAGTTAGGAAAAACTATGTCAGGAGGCACATCTACATTGAGACGAAGTTCTTCCCATGGCACTATTAAGAATTAGGTTGGCCCCAACCAAGAAGACTGGGTTTCTTACTCTATGAGTCCTGTATAAGCGGCCACCACCACTCATCAAAGGGCTATGAGATACCTACCTCAAGGAAATAGGAAAAATTGACTCAGACAACAGGTTCAGGCCCTAGGGACCACCTTTCAGACTCTCAACCAATGGGTTAGGGGAAGGCTCCCTGTCAGCTTAACCATTGAAGTTCTACTCCTTTAAACCAGGAGACTCTGTCTGGTTAAAGGAGTAGAACATTCAGTCCCTACAACCCTTGTGGAGGGGCCCCTTTACTGTCATTTTGTCTGCCCCCACTGTAGTTAAGGTTGCTGAAGTGATGCCCTGGATACATCACGCCAGGCTTAAACCCACAGTTGCAGAGTGGGAATGTGTTCCAGACTCTTCTGAGCCCCTCAAGGGAACCCTCCAGAAGAAAACACTGACTGTGCCAACAGACCAAGGGTAAGACATTGGCTCCACTTTGGTCACACCAGAAAGCTGACTAATCTATTTGTGGCAGTAGCCTTAGGACGATGTCTCATCAGATGGCATCCCTAAAGACTCCTCCTTCTCCTCCTACTCCACCATGTGTGTGGTGCCAGTCTCCCCATTTCTTCTTCCCCTTGTACCCATTGCATGCAAAGGTACAGGATAGGTCCAGGATACACTCAGTAGGTTGGAGAAACCCCATGTAAAGAATGCTATTTTTAAATCACATGGACCTAAACTGATTGAAACAAGGCTCCTTCCTAGTACTGGGCCAATAAAACTGCAGCAAAAATCTCATACTATGTTTGTACCATCCTCTAAACCAAAAGTTAGAAAGAGATGATGCTCTGACCCAGTCCTTGGTCTGAGTATCAAAAGAGGAAAATATAGCAGCCTAACCCTACCTGGTCATTTACTACTTGAACAAGTTCATTCCTGACAGCCCTCTCCCCCACCTCAAGGACTCTCTAGCTAACATGTTTCTCATACCTACCTCCCTTACCTCAAGGATTCTCCAGCTAATATCTGTTTTTTCATGGCTTGCCAACCAATTAATGTTCTTCCTTATCTCTGAAGCTGTATAGGAATACTAAGACTGTTTTAAAACTGCCTGTTATAATTGGGCTCAACCATTGGCTAAGAATCCTCTAAGCCAGTGCAACTCAATAAATGCTACTTTCTGCTTAGAGCCTCAGTGTCCTGTCTCTCTGTCTGAGAATCCTGCAACAAAATGAGGGCTGCTCCTCATGATCCAGTGAAGAGTGTTATCACCAGCCACCTGCCAGCAGGGCTGTAGGTATGAAGTAATCAAGTTTCACAGAAGGCCAAGACAAAGTTGGCCTTGTTATGTTGAACACATTTGGGCCACCAGCCCTGGAAAGGGACTGGAATTGGGGGTTTGGAAGTCACCGACCTGCCTCCACCCACAGAACCAGTACCTGTGTAAATCCCTAAAGACTTGAGTCAGGAGGCAGGGGTGCGGTGTTATTGCAGCCAGTCTTCACTGCTGTCCTAAGAGTCCAGGTCACCGATATTCATGCTCTTGCCCCAGGCCTCTTGACTGATTGGAAGTGAACACAAGCCACTTTTTCCTCCCTTCCACCCCCCCTGGAGTTTCTTTTCTGTCTCTAGCTCTGTCCTCACTTGCTCTCCTGCAACTGGTCCCCACCAGGCCCAGGCACTTGGAAACCCCAGAGGGGAGCTCTGGGGGAAGGGGCTACTGGAAAAAGTTCAGCTTCTCTGGGACCCATGACTGGCATAGGTGAGTTGCCCAATCAACACTCCTTGGAGGCAGGATGAGCTGTCAATAAATCCACAGCTGTTGTTCATCGAATTGATTAGAGTCAGTCCTGGGGCTCTTTCCTCCTTTTCTCTGTTATGACTCCCCATGGACAAGCAGCCTCACTCTTTCCAGGTGCCCCATTTTCTTTTCCTTCTCCTCTCAGCTTCTAAGTCCACTCCTTGAACCCTTTTACCTTTTTGGCCTCCAGGTAACCCATTCTTTCTTACTCCATGTTCTGTACTCCTTGCTGCCAATTCTACCACCCTCCCTTCTCCCATTTGACCATGTGCTTATCCCCTCTACACACCCGTGATCCTCACCTACCTATTCCAACATAGGTGGCCCATTCTCCCCTCCTTCAATCACACCGTAGACAATTTGCTTGTCTACAGCAGGGCTTTGGACCACCAGTGTCTTGCTCTCCTTTTCAAGTCCACATGGGAGCAAAATCCTAAGGGCCTGTCCCTTGCAGTCTCATAGAGTTCCGTTTTCTTGATGGGGAGGGGAACTTCTTGAAAGGGCCAGTCACAAATGAACGGGCAAGTTTAGGAGCTCCTAAGTGGCACAGGCCTGAGATCCAGGCAGAACAAAGCTCCAAAATTGCCAAGTCTATCCGGTGACCTCTCAGAATCCGGACTAAAGCCAGAGGCTGGACTGACTACTGGGCGAAAGAAGACAGCTTATGGCCTTTGGGCAAATAGAATACAGATGCGACTATGATTAGGGATACCAAAGAGGTTAATGCGTGGCAGTAGAGGCTGGCTTCCCAGTAGGCCGGCAGTTAATGGCTGACCCCCTGGCAGCAAACAGGGCAGGCATCCTGATTATTGCTTCTCCTGGGGTCTCTGGGAGCACTGGGGCCTGTGGAGAAGTGACGGCCAGCCCTCTGGTCTGCTCTGAGCTGAGGTTGGGGAGGAGGTGGTGTGATACTCTGGTGGCAGTTCTGGGAGGATTCTTATATTGATTGAGACACAGCTATACCTGGAAGTCCTGGCCTGCCATTTTTAGTTCAGGATACACAAAGCCATACTGGCAGTTAAATGAGGTTGCTGCCCATGACCTGGTCAATGCTGTTATCACCAGCCACCCACCAGCAGGGAGCTAGGGATGAAGTAACCAAGTCTCAGAGAAGGCCCAGGAGAAAAGCTGGCCATGTTATGTTAAAACACCCTGAGCTCCAAGCCTGGAAAGGGTCTGGGATTGGGAGGTCTGGGTATCACCGCCCTGCCCCTGCACTGGGAAATGGCACCTGCGTAAATCCCTAAAAGTCTGTGGGGCAGCAGGCAGGGGTGCTTCCAGTCTCACCCCTTGCCCTGAGCTTCCGGGTCACCAATATTCATGTTCTTCCCCAGGCTTCTTGACTGATTGGGAAGTGAACACAAGCCACTATTTTTTCCCCTCTTGCTTTCTCCTGGAGTTTCTTTTGTTCTCTGGCTCTGTCCTCGCTTGGTTCTTCTGAAAACTGACCCCACCAGCCCCACCAGGCCTAGGGCACTTAGGTTGAGCTCTGGGTGAAAAGGGGCGATTGGACAGAGGTTCCTCTTCTCTGGGCCCTATGATTGGCAGAGGAGAGTTGCCCAATCAGTGCTTCTTGGAGCAGGATAAGTTGTCAATAAATCACAGCTGTAGTCCATCCAATTTATTAGGGCCAGGCCTGGGGCTCTCTCCTCCTTTCCTTCGCTGTGTCTTCCCATGACACAGCATCCCACTCTTTTTCCAGATATTTTGTTTCATTTTCCTTCTCCTCTCAGCTTCCAAGTCTGCTCCCAGTGTTGTAGAAAGTGACACAAGATGGAAGAAATTGGACACTTAGACAACTTTGTTAGAGGAAGGAAAATGTATTGCCAGCAGAGAGTGTGGGGAATGACAACACCAAAGCATAAGCTCTCTTTTGGTTAGATTTATTACGGTTTATATACTTCTGCAGTGTCCATGCAAGGGGCATGTGTTTGTCTGAGGCTTCATGTGTGCCTCATGACTCAGGATGGGAGGGGAACTTTGGTGGAGGGCTGCAAAGGGGGAGGAATTTCCAGACCACTGGTCTTATAGGTTGTTTGTCTCGAAGAACCAGTGACCTTGGCATTATCAGCACTGTTATAGGATTCTGGAAGAGCGATACAGGACACCTAGGCTATAAGCAGGAAGTAGCACTTATTAATGTTTGGCACCTGCTCACTAATTTCTATCCAAAGACTGAGCTTCAACTATAACATAATAGGCAGTTTTATACAGTCTTGTTATTACTACACAGCTATAGAGATAAGGAAGAACATTAGTTGATTGGCATGGCATGAATCAACAGATGTGAGCTGGAGAATCCTTGAGGTGGGGGAAGGTAGCTATGAGAAAACATGTTAGCTGGAGAGTCCTGGAAGATGGGGGAAGAGAAGTTAGGAATGGACATTAACAGGCTGAGTCACTAATTTCTGCAAGCCCGTTCCTTTTCATTTTCCAGATGCTTCCACTCCTCTCTTACCAGAAACCTTCCACCTTCTTCAGCCTCTATACAGCCCATTTCCTTCCTCCTCATTTTCATACTCCTTTGGTTCCAATATACCACTCTCCCTTCCCCAATTTGACCAGCATCCTTACCCCTCGACACAGCCATAATTCTCACCTATTATATAACAGGGTCCCATTCTTCCCTTCTCCACACTCACCCTGTACAGTCTGTTTGTCCACAACAGGGCTTTGGACCACCAGCAAACATCCTGTTTCTGGGACCTTAGCTGCTGTCAAGCCAACTGCACAGCCAGGCTAGGCCAGCCAGGGACTGGGTCCTGGAGCAGAGGGGTTGGGTCATATGTTATTAGTCCTGGCCAGCACCTCAGAAAGAGAGACCACATGTCCCCTCAGCCACCCACACAGCTAGGCAAACTCCATTTCCTCCTGAGGACAGTAAGTCACAGGGCTGAGGAGACCGATCTAGGCCCTGGTGTGCAGGGCACCAAAGACAAAGGCCTCTGGAGGCCTTGAGAGCCTATCTGAGAGGCCTCCTTAACTTTAGGTATCTTCATGTGTATGTATCAAAGAGGCACAGCTACAGCTTGCCTCACTTTCCCAGCTGGTTGTGGGTGTGGTGGACCTGTTCCATGTCCCTCAATCTCTGAGACCAAATAGGTTTCTGTCTGGGAATTTACAGTGTATCCTGTGTGTGTCTCTCTTTGTGTGTGTTGTGTGTGGTGTGTTGTGTGTGTGTGTGTGTGTGTGTGTGTGTGTGGTGCTGTCTGTGTGTTTATCTGTGTCTATATGAATGTGTGGGAGATGTGGTTGTGTGATATCCAGGCAGGTGGAAATGTGTGCCCTTGTGTGTGTGCCTGTGTTAACATTTCTATGAGTGTTAGGATATAAATTTACATGTGTTTAATGATGTGGGCACATCATGCATCAACTTTAGTGAGTGAAAAGCAGCATGTGTGCCTCAAGAGAATTTTGGGGATATCAGTCTGGTAGAATGTGTGAGGTGTCAAATGTGTTCCCCTGAGACATCTGTCAATACTTGGTTGGGACTGGGGTATGAAGGCAGGGTGTCCAAAATGAGGAGAGTCCTCTCAGTCACGTTATTATTATTTACTGGGTGACAGATGATCACTGGACCCCTAGCAGCAAGCACTTTGTATAGAAGTGTGGCGTCCACATGGCATGCCCCTGAAACAAAATATCACCATTGAATACATCTGTGCTTTAATTGAGAATCTAATTCAAAAGTGTTAAAGTTATGAAAATAAATCCACCAAATAGATCCCCACATCCACACATCTGAGCCCAGAATCATTAGAATGGAGTTTTTGCATTGCCTCAAAACAACCATAGGGTGGCCCACAGTATGTCCAGGTCAAAATCCTGATCAGGACCAGAGAGTCTCTTGTCTTCAAGAGGCGGCTGATATGCCAGCATTGGGGTTACAAAGGAAGCCCAGTCATCCTGAGGCCACAGCTCAGTCCAGGAAACCAGATGGCTGAGGAGAGTTCCTGGCTGTGGTGTCCCTCAGATGTTTTCCTCGGTAGTGAGTAAAGAAGCTTTCCTTTGATTTAAAGTGACCTTAGACTTCATCCTTTACTTTTTTGCTTCATGATAGAATTTCTGGTGACCATGAAAGAGTGTGTGAGGTGACTGACCCACATTTCCAGTGGCAGGCCATATCATGTGTGAAGTCCAGAGAATTCAGCAGTGGCCCCAGGGTCTTTGCCATACGCAGCAGCCACCAACTGAATCTCTGGCATATGTACCCCTCCTACACACCCCTTCTCACTGGAGGTCTGAAAGAATTGACCCAATGATCCATTTTGGAGGGTTTCTTTGCCCCTGGGAATGGCTTGCATCTTATACTGTTTCTTAAGGAATCCGTATAGTTTCTGCGAGCAATGACGACAGAGTTTCGGACGAGAGAATCACCTTGACAGGACAGGAATCTGAAAAGTTTGGCATGGGCCTGGTTCCCCTGGAGAACTTATTTAACCTGAGACTAACAGAACAAATGGCTTCTAAGAACCATTGAACTGGACAAGATAGCTCATTGTAATCTAAGGCTGACCTTTTGGAAACATATTGAGAAAAGGGCCAAGGTGTTCCTCTGTCAGCAGTGTCACAGTATTCCTTTTAATTTCCCAATTACATGCTCCCCTGTTCCAGAATGGATTACCCTGCCCCTCTTCAGGCTCTCGAGGAACCAACATCTCATGAAGAATCGTACATATCCTTTTGGAGTCCTTCTCGTCTTTAAAACACAGGACAAATATGATGGACATGGTTCAGGAAACACTGAAGTATGAGGACTGCCACTCCATTTCAAATGGCAGTCAGGTAACTCCAATCGTCTCTGATTGGTGGCTCTGTGACAGGATGGGAACCATCCCAGCTGATCCGAAACAATATTCCTGTGTGTCCAGGAATCTGTTGTCAGTAGAATGCCAGACTAGGGCTTGGAGCCTCCAAACCTGCTGCAGTCTGTCCATTTGACACAATGAAACCTAGCAGGGATATGTGGCTTAACACCTTACCCACATGTCAGGGGCACTGCCTTCTACTCCAATATCGGTCACCTGCATGGGTGCTCAGCACCCGCTGCCTGGTGTGTCACCATCTCCCAAAGGCTGAGCCCCATTATACACACATTGTTCTCCCCCTACTGCTCTTAGTCTTTGACTCACAATGGTCTCATGTCTGAGGCTCTGAATTGGCTTTTGTTAGTTTCCTTGTTGGTGTCTCATTCTCCTTTTCAAGTCCACATGGGAGAGAAATCTTAAGGGCCATGTCCCTTGTGTTTGACAAGTTCCCTTCCCTTGAGGGGAGGGGAATTGCTTGAAAGAGCCAATCTCAAAATGAATGGGTGAGTTTAGGAGCTCCTCATGGCAGAGGTCTGAATTCCAGGCAGAACGCAGCTCTGAAATTCCCAGGCTATCTGGCGACTGCTCATTTCCAGAATAAACACTTGTGGCTGGACTGACCACTGGCCCAAAGGAACAGCTTGTGGCATCTGGGCAAAAGAAATGCTTTTTGCCCAGATGCAACCATGATTAGGGAAGCCAAGGTGATCAATGTGTAGCAGTAGAGCCTGGCCTCCCAGCAGCTAATGTCTCAACCCTGGCATAGGACAGTGTAAGCATCCTAAGCCTTGGTTCTCCTGGAGTCTCTAGGAGCACTGGGGCCTGTGGAGATTGGATCGCTGGTCCCTCTGCTCCACCCTTTGCTGAGGATGGGAGGGAGGTTGTGCGATACACTGGTGGTGGCTCTTGGAGGGTTCTGGTATGATAGAACCCTGCTGTATGTGGCATTCCTGACCTGCCGTTTTTTAGTTCAGGATACACAAATGCCACACTGGCAGTGAAATGAGGCCACTCCCCACTTACAGCAAAGCCTGTTTCACAAGCCACCCACAAATGGGGCAGTAGGTACGAAGTGACCAAGTTTCACAGAAGGCCCAGGACAAAAGCTGTCCTTGTTATTTCAAATGCCCTGGGAGACAGGCTGAGAAATTGCCCGGAACTGGGAGGTCTGGGTGTCACTGCCCTGCCTTCACCCTGGGAAATGGTATCTGCGTAAATCCCTAAAGATCTGCGGAGCAGGGGCAGGAGTGTTTCCAGTCTTACCCTGCCCTGAGCTTCCAGGTCACCGACATTCCTGCTCTTGCCTTGGGCCTCTTGACTGATTTGGAAGTTAACACAAGCCACTTTTCCTCTCACCTGCTACCAACTGGAACTTCTTCTGTGAGTTTGGCTCTGTCCTCACTAGTCTCTTTGTAAACTAGTCAATATCAGGCTAGGATACTTGGAAACCCCACGGGGGACCTCTGTGTGGAAGGGCCACTGGATAGGGGTTCAACTTCTTCAGGCCCCATTGATTGATAGAGGCGAGTTGAGCAATCAGCGCTCCTTGGAGGCAGGACTAGCTGTCAATTAATCATACTGTTTGTCAATCAAATAGATTAGGGTTCAGGCCTGGGGTGCTCTCCTTCTTCTTTCTTCAGCTGTGTTTTCCTATGACACAATAGCCCTTTCTTTTCCAGATGCCTTATTCCATTTTCCTTCTAACCTGTTTCCAAGTCCGCACCCAGGGCCCTTACACGTTCTTCACCCTCCAGGCAGCCCACTCCCTTTTTACTCCATGTTTCCGTACTCCCATGCTGTCAATTCTACTGCTCTCCTCCTTCCCCATTTGACCAAATTCTTACCCACTCTACACACCTATGATCCTCATCTACGTATTCCAACAAAGTGGCCCATTCTCCCCTCCCCCAACTTCACCCTGGACAGTCTGTTTATCCACAGCTGGGCTTTGGACCACCAGCAAGCACTCTACTCCTTGGACCTTGACTGCTGTCAAACCCACTGCCCAGTCAGGTTGGGGTACCCAGGGACTGGGTCCTGAGGTCAGAGTGTTGGGTCCTATTTTATTAGTCCTAGCCAACACCGAAAAAGGTGATACCTCACGTCCACTCCACAAGCCATACTGCCAGGAAACCCTCCATTTTTTTTCCTCCTGAGACCAGAATGTCACAGGGCTGGTAAATTGAGTTAGGCCCAGTTGTGAAGGACAGCAAAGAGAAAGGCCTTCTGGAAGCCTTAAAGAGCTCGGCTGGGAGTCTTCGTTGACTTCGGGGTCCTCATTGTGTTTGTATAAAAGAGGCACAGCCATAGCTTGCCTCACTTTCCCAACCTGCTTTGGGTGTGGTCGACCCTATTCTATGTCCCTCCTCTCCAAAGAAACAGAGCTTAAATAGGTTTCTGGCTGGCAGTTTACAGTTTACCTATGTCTGTGCGTGTGTGTATGTGTGTGATGTGTGTGTGTGTGGATGTGTTTCTCTGTGTCTAAATATGTGTGAGATAGAGATGTAATTGTGTGATATCCAGGCAAATGGAAATATGTGAGTGCCCTCTTGAGTGTGCCTGCCTCAACATTTTTATTAGAGTTCTATGAAATTCACATTTGTTTAATGATGTGGACACATTGTGCATCCACTTTGTATGAGTAAAGAAAAAAATGATCCTGATAAGATCTCAACTCCCCACACACCAGAGCCCAAATTTATTAGATGGAGCTTTATGTGCTTTCTCCCCACAACCATCAGGGTGCCCACAGTCTGCTCAAGCCAGCATCCAGGTCAGGTCCAGAATCTCCTGTTCTCAGGAGGTAGCTGAGATACTCACCAATGGGGACAAAGGGAGCCCAGTTCCTCCTGAGGCCACAGCTCAACCCAGGGCCCAGAGAAATGAGGACTGGCTGGCTATGGTGTCTCTCAGACGTATTCTTTGGATGGTGAGAAGGGAAATTTTGACTACTTCAATGGTGACGTTTGAATTCATCCTTCCTTTTTTACTTCGACTATGGAATTTCTAGTGACCTTATAAAAGGTGTGTGAGGTGACCCACATTTCCAGCGCTGGTCATATCATGTGTGAATTCCAGAGAACTCAGCAGTGGGTCGAGGATTCTTGCCACACACAGCAGCCAGCAATTGATTCTCTGGCACCTTTCTCCTTCCACCACCCCATTCTCATTTGATGTCTGAAAAGAATTGACCCAATGATCCATTGATGAGGGTTTGCCTCTTGGGAAGGCCTTACATCCTGTATCATCCCTTAAGGAATCTGGATTGTTTCTGGGAAGCAATCATGATAGAGTTTAAGACAGAGGGAATCACCTCAACAGGTCAGGAAAGAGAAAGCTGGCATCCTTAGGGATCCCTGGGAGACCTTATTTAGCCCAATGCCAACAGAATAAATGGATCCCAAGTACCTTTTGTTCTCGACAAGGTTGTTCATTGTTCTCCAAAGTTGAATTTTTCTAAACACATTAAGAAAGGGTCCTGAGTGTCCCTCTGTTGGCTATGTCTCAGCCTTCTTTTCATTTCTCTATTTCTCGCTCCCCTATTCCAGAATGGATTACCCTGTCCCTCCTCTGGCTCTGGAGGAGCTGACTTCTCAGGAAGAGTCAAACACATCCTTTTGGAGTCCTTCCTGTTTTCAAGCAGTGGAGAGAAACATAATGGACATGGTCTCAAGAAACATTGAGGCATTGTGACTGCTGCTCCATTTCAAACAGCTCTTAGGTGACTCCAATAGTCTCTGCTAGTTGGCTCTGTGAAAGGATGGAAAACAGTCCCAACTAATGCAAGCAACATCCCAATGTGTCCAGAAAGCTGTCTTCAGGAGGAATACCACAGAAGTGTTTCACACACCCAAACCTGCTGCCATCTATCTGTTGGACTCAATGAAACATAGCGGGGCTATGTGGCTTAAAAACCTTTACCAACATCTCATGGGTGCTGCTTTCTACTCCACATGCATCACCTGCATAGGCTGCTTGTCACCTGGTGTGCCCCTTTCTCCCAAATGCTGAGCCCCTTTACACACATATTGTTCTCCCCCTACTGCTCTTAGTCTCTGATCCACACAGGTTTCATGTCAAAAGTTCTGAATTGGCTTTAGTTTTGTTTGCTTGTTTGGTGTCATGCTCTCCTTGTCAAGCCTGAAAGGTAGAGAAATCCTGAGGGCCCTGTCCCTTGCTGTCTGAGAGAATTCCCTTTTATTAATGGGGAGGGAATTGCTTGAAAGTCTCAGTATGAAATTATTGGGGGAATTTAGGAGTTCCTCAGTGGCAATGGTTCTGAATTTCAGGGTTGTCTAGCTACTGCTCATCTCTGAGCTAAACACCAGTGGCTTTATAGGACATTGGCCCAAAGGGGACTGTTTATTGCATCTGAGCATATAGAATGCAGATGTGACCATGATTAAGTAGGTTAAGGAGGTCAATATTTGGCAGTGGAAACTGGCCTCCCAGAAAGCTGGCAGCTAATGGCTGAACCCTGGCTCAGGACAGTGCAGCCATCTTGAGCCTTGGTTCTCCTGAGGTGTCCAGGAGCACTGGGGCCTGTGGAGAATGGATAGTTAGACCCTCTGGTCCGCCCTTGCTGAGGCTTTGGAGGAGGTGGTGTGATACACTGGTGGCAGCTCTGGGAGTGTTCTGTTATTGATAGAGACCCTGCTGTACACAGCAGTTTTGATCTGCCATTTTCAGTTCAGGACACACAAATACCACACTGACAGTAAAATGAGGCTGCTGCCCAAGGCCAGGTCAAGGATGTTATCACAGCCATATGCTGGGAGGGTAGTAGATATTAAGTAACCAAGTTTTCATAGAAGGCACAGGACCAGAGCTGGCCTTGTTATTTTCAAATGCCCTGAGTGCTGCGGCCTGGAAAGGGCCTGTAATTGGGAGGTCTGAGAATAACTGCCTTGCCCCACCTTGAAAAGACACCTGTGTAAACCCCTAAAAGTCTGAGTGGCAGTGGGCAGGTACTTGCAGTTTCGCCCCTGCCCTGAGCTTTCTCTGGGTCACCAATATTCATGCTCTTGCCCCAGGCCTCTTGACTGATTCGGAAGTGAACACAAGTCACTTTTCCTCCCTCCCGCTTCCCCGTGGAGCTTGTTCTCTGAGTCTGGCTCTGTCCTCCCTAGAGTCCTCTGTAAAGTATTCACTGCCAGGCCTAGGGCACTTGGAAACCCCAAAGGGGAGTTTTGGGTTGGAAGGGGCCACTGGATAGGGGTTCAGCTTCTCTGGGCCCTATGATTGGCAGAGGTGAGTTAAGCCATCAGCGTTTGGCAGGACTAGCTGTCAATTAATCACAGTTGTTGTCCATCAAATTGATTAGAGCTAGGCCTGGGTTCTCTCCTCCTCCTTTCCTCTGCTGTGTCTTCCCATGCCAAAGCAGCCCTACTCTTTTTCCAGATGCCTCATTCCATTTTCCTACTAACCTCACCTTCCAAGTTCATTCCCAGAGCACTTCTATCATTTTTGCCTCCAGGCAGCCCATTCCTTTCCTATTCCACATTTTCATACTCCCTTGCTGCCAATTCTACCACCCTCCCAGCTCCCATTTGACCACCTTCCTTAACTCCTCTACACACCCATGATCCTCACCTACCTATTTCAACACAGGTGGCTCATTCTCCCCTCCCTCACCTTCGCTGTGGACAGTCTGTTTGCCCACAGCAGGCCTTTGGTCCACCAGCAAGCATCCTGCTTCTGGACCTTGGATCCTCAAACCACACCGCTAGCTTGGGCTGAGACCACAAGGGACTTGGTCCTGGGGGTAGAGATTCGGGTCATATGTTATTAGCCTGGCCAGCACCTTAGAATGCGATAGCCCACGCCCCCTCTGCCAGCCATGATGCCAAAACGCACTCCCTTTCCCCCTGAGGCCAGGAAGTCACAGGGCTGAGGTACTGAGCTAGGCCCACTTGTGAAGGGCCTCAAAGTAAAAGGCTTCTGGAGGCCCTTAAGAACTTGGTTGGGAGGCCTCCTTAATGTCAGGAGTCTTCATGGTTCTGTATGAAAGAGGTGTAACCATGGCTTGCCTAACTTTCCCAGTTGGCTTTGAGTGTGGTGGACCTGTTCTATATCCCTCACTTTAAAGAACGGAGCTCAAAAATTTTATGGTGAGAATTTACAGTCCCTTTGTGTGTGCGTGCGTGCATGTGTGTGTGTGTGTGTGTGTGTGTGTGTGTGTGTGAATGTGTTTGTCTGTCTTAAATGTGTGTTTTATAGAGATGTGATTATGTGATATCCTGGCATGTGGAAGTACGTGAGAGCCCTCATGTGTGTGCCTTCCTGAACCTTGCTATGAGAGTTCTATAAAATTTGTTTGTTTAATGTCATGGGCACATTGTGCATCCACTCTGAGTGAAAAAGAAAAGAAATACACTCGATAATATCTCAAGTCCCCACTTACCTGAGCCCAGATTCATTTAGATCAAGCTTCATTCACCATCTCCCCACAATTATCAGGAGCCTGCAGCCTGCTCAGGCCAGCATGCAGGTCAGGACCATAATCTCCTGTCCTCAAAAGGAGGCTGGCATGTTGCCTTCAGGGACCAAGGAGGCCCAGTCCTCCTCAGGCCATTAGTCGGCCAGGGCCGAGATGGTGAAGAGGGAACTGGCTATGGCGTCTTTCAGGTGTTTTCCTTGGTTGTGAGTAGGGACCTTTCATTAGCCCCAAGGTGACCTTGGACTTCACCCTTCTCTTTCTACTTCATGTATGGAATTTGTTTTTTGTTTTTTGTTTTTGTTTTTTTACATTAATTGGGTTAACATTGGTTAACATAATTATATAACTTTCAAGTGTATGTTATTAATTTGACATCTATATATTCTATTGTGATTACCACCAGAGTCCAGTTCTCTTCAGCTACCAAATATTTGATCCCTTTACCCACTTCACCTTTCCCCCAAACCCCCTACTTTGTGTACCTCTTCCCTCCTCCCCCAGCCCCTGAACTTGGTAACTGCTAGTCCATTTTCCATGTCCCAGAGTCTCTATTTGTCCTGTTTATTTGTTGCTTTTAGGAATATATCCCCATATAAATGATATTATGGGATTTTCAACTTTTTCAGGCTGGCTTATTTTGCTTAGCATGATATCTTGAGGTACATTCCAGGTTGTCAACAAATGGCAGTATTTCAGCTCTTCTTATGGCTGAGTAATATTCCATTGTATATATATGTACCACTGCTTCTTTAGCCATCATCTATCATAGGGACACTTTGGTTGCCCTGGCCATTGTAAATAGTGCTGCTATGAACATCAGTTGTACAAATATCTTTTCTGAAATGGATTTTCAAGTCTTTGGGGTAAATACCCAGTAGAGGGATTGTTGGATCATATGGTTAGATTATTTTCTTAGTTTTTTTGACAACCCATACTGTTTTTCCATAGCATCTGTACTAATTTGCAGTCCCACCAGCAGTGTATGAAGGTTCCTTTTTCTCTGCATCTCCAATATTTGTTATTATTTGTTCTGTGGATTATAGCTATTCTAACAGTTGTTGAGATGGTATCTCATTGTGGTTTTAATTTGCATGTCCCTAAATAGCTAGCATTTGAGCGTCTTTTCATATATTTGTTGACCATTTGTATGTTCTTTAGGGAGAAGTGTTATTTCAGGTCTCTGCTCATTTATTGATTGGATCATTTTTTTGTTGTTGTTGTTGTTGTTATTGAGTCTTTTGTATATTTTGGATATTAGTCTCTAACCGAGGCATTACTTGCAAGTATATTTTCTCGTTTGGATGGTTGTCTCTTTACCTTGTTAATGATTTCTTTTGCTAAACAGAAGCTTTTTAGTTTAGTATAGTCCCATTCATTTATTTTTACTTTTACTTCCCTTGCCTTTGAGGTCAAATTCATAAAGTGCTCTTTAAGTCCAAGGTCTTTGAGTTTAGTTTCCTATGTTTTTTTCTATGTACTTTGTTGATTCTGGTCTTCTATTCAGGTCCTTAATCCATTTTGAGTTAATTTTGGTGTGTTGTGATAGACAACAGTCTAGTTTCATTCTTTTGTCAGGTGGCCTTCCAATTTTCTGACACCAATTTATTGAAGAGGCTTTTCTTTCTCCACTATATGTTTTTAGCATTTTGTTGAAAATTATTTGCCCAAATAAATATGGGTTTACTTCTGGACTCTCGATTCTGTTCCGCTCATCTATGTGTCTGTTTTCTCCCAATACCATGCCATTTTGATTACTGTTTCTTTGTAGTATAATTTGGAGACAAGCAGAGTGATGCCCAGCCTCATTCTTTTTTCTCAGGATGGTTTTGGCAATTCGGGGTCTTTTGTGCTTCCATACAAATCTGATGATTTTTTTTTCATTTCTTTAAAAAATGCTGATGGGATTTTGATGGGGATTGCATTAAATCTGTATAATGCTTTAGGTAATATAGTCATTTTAACTATGTTGATTCTTCCAATCCAGAAACAGAATATCTTTCCATTTCTTTGTATCTTCTTTGATTTCTTTTAATAGGGTCTTGTAGTTTTCATTATATAGTCCTTCACATGTTTTGTTAAATTTATTCCTAGGTATTTTATTCTTTTTGTTGCAATTGCAAAAGGAATTATTTTTTCCACTTCTTTTTCTGACACTTCATTATTAGAGTATAGGAACACTATGGATTTTTGAATGTTGATTTTGTATCAGAAACTTTATTGTATTTGCTTATTGTTTCTAGTAGTGTTCTTGTGGAGTCTTTAGGGTTTTCTATAGAGAATCATGTCATCTGCAAATAGTGACAGTTTGACTTCTTCGTTTCCTATTTGGATGCCTTTTATATCTTTCTCTTACTTGATTGCACTCACTAGGACTCCAATGTTATATTGAATAAAATGGTGATAGTGGACAGCCTTGCCTTGTTCCTGATCTTAGAGGAAGTTTTTAGTTTTTCACCATTAAGTATAAGGTTAGCTGAGGGTTTGTCATATATGGCCTTTATTATGTTTAAGGTACTTTCTTCTATACCGTTTTGTTAAGTGTTTTGATCATAAATGGATGCTGTATCTTGTTGAAGCCTTTTTCTGCATCTATTGATATCACATGTTTGATTTGTTTATGTGTGTATCACATTAATCGATTTGCATATGTGTAACCATCCTTGTGCCCTCTGGGATGAAGCCCACTTGATCAGGTATAATCTTTTTAATATGTTTCTGTATTCGGTAGCTTAGTATCTTATTAGGATTTTTGCATCTGCGTTCATGAGAGATATTATGGTCTGTATTTCTTTATTTGGATTATTTTACCATGTTTTGGTATCGAGTAATATTGGCCTCATAAAATGAGTTGAAAAGTATTGCCTGCTCTTTGTTTTCTTTTTGGAAGAGTTTAGAAAATAGTTATTAAATCTCCTTTGAATGTTTGGTAGAATTCACTGGTAAAGCCATCTGGTCCTGGACTTTTACTTTTTGGTAGGTTTTGATGATTGTTTTCAATTTCCATACTGCTGTTTGGTCTATTTAATTTTTCCATTTCTTCTTGATTCAGTCTAGGAAGATTGTATTTTTGTAAGTACTGGTTCATTTCTTCTAGGTTATTAAATTTGTTATCATATATCTTATATAGTATCTTGCATGATCCTTTGTATTTCTGCAATGTCAGTCAAATTTCCCCTCTTTCATCCCTGATTTTTTTATTTGTATCCTTTCTCTTTTTTCTTTAGTAAGTCTAGTCAGGGGTTTGTCAATTTTATTAACTTTCTCAAAGAACCAGCTCTTCTTTGCATTTTTTCTATTGTTTTTTTTGCTTTTAATTTAATTTATTTCTGCTCCTATTTGATTATTTCTTTCCTCCTGCTGAATTTAGGCTTCATTTTTCTTACTTTTCTAGTTATTTAAGATGAAGTGTTAGGTTGTTTATTTGGGCTCATTCTTGTTTTTGGAGATAGGCTTGTAATGATATGAATGTTTCTCTTTTGACCACTTCTGCCATGTTCCAAAAGTTTTGATATGTTGTACTATCAGTATCATTTGTTTTCTATATCTCTTGATCTCTCTTTTTATATCTTTCCTTACCAGTTATTCTTCAGTAGCATGTTGTTTAATCTCCATGTATTTGTGGTTTTCTCCTGATTTCTTTTTGCAGTTGAACTCTAGTTTCAAAGCATTATAATCAGAAAATATGGTTGTATGATTTCCACCCTCTTATATTGTTGAGGCTATCTCTGTGTCCCAGTATGTGGTTGATTCTTGAGAATGTTCCATATGCACTAGAGAAGAATGTATGAGCAGCTGTTTTGGGATGGAAGGCTCTGTAAAAGTCAATTATGTCCAGTTGGTCTAATGTGTCATTTAAGGATATTATTTCCTTATTGATTTTCTGTTTGATTATCTGTTCATATCCAATGGTTGGGTGCCCTATTTGATAGTGTTTTCATCTGTTTTTCCCTTTAGTTCTGTTAGTAATTGCTTTAACATATTTCAGGACTCCCTGATTGGGAGCATAGATATTAAGAAGTGTTATGTCTTCTCAGTGCATGATCCATTTTATCATTATGAAAGTGTCTCTCAGGATCTTTCTTCACCTTTTTTATTTCGAAGTCTATTTCATCAATATTAGTACCAGTATTCTCATTTTCTCTGAATGCCATTTGCTTGATTTTCCACCCTTTCACTTTGAGTCTGTATTTGCCTTTGGAGCTGAGATATTCTCCTGGAGGCATCATATGTTTGGGATTGTTTTCTGATCCATTCTACAACTCTGTGCCTTTTTATTGGTGAGTTCAGTTCATCTATATTTGGGTGATTATTGAAATATGAGGTCTTCTTATAGTTATTTTATCTTTAACTTTCTGGTAGCTTCGTGTTTTCATTGCTTCCTTGTCCTTGTGTTTCTGTTTTTCTTTATTTTGGTTGGCTTTCATGGGTTTTTGCCTCTGGTTCTTCTTGTTTATGTTATATACTTTAGTTCTGAATCTTTGGTGTGTGGTTACCATTATGAATATGAAAATGATAGTATATATTATATATATATATATATATATATATTCATCATCTATTTTCTTCTGCACTTGCCTTGTCTCCTTTTGCCTTTGTAATTTTGGATCTTTGAATTCTCCCCTTCAGTCACTGATATCTCAGTTTGTCCCTATGTATGCTGAACGTTCATTACTATCTTGCTATAGCAATTCTCTTTTTATTATTTAAGCTTACAATGCCCTGTTCTTAATAAGAGTTGCATTTATCTGCTTCTATTTTGCCCGATAGTCACTTTACTCTTAATTTTGTATTTTTTTGTTCTGTTATTTTGTTTTAGATGAGCTGACATCTTTCAATATTTTCTGTAGTGCAGGCCTTATAGTTGAGAATTCCCTCTATTTTTTACATGTCTGGAAAGGTCTTAATCTCTCTTTCATATCTAAAGGAGAGCTTAGCTGGATACATTATTCTAGGCTGGTAGTTCTTTTCACTTAATAGTTTAAATATTTGATTCCATTCCTTTCTGGCTTGTAAGGTTTGCACTGAGAAGTTCAATGATAATCTAATGGGTTTTCCTTTATATGTCACTGTCTTCTTTTCCCTGGCTGCCCTGAGAATTCTGTCTTTGTCATTGATTTTTGATAACTTTAATACAATGTGTCTTGGTGAATGCCTTTTTGGGTTGAGATTGTTAGGTGTTTTGTTGACTTCTTGAATTCTAAGCTCAAACTCATTCCTTAGATTTGGGAAATTCTCATCCATTATTTGTCTGAAAATGCTTTCTAGTTCCTGCACTTTTTCCTTGCCTTCAGTAATGCACATTATTCTTATGTTTCCTCTCCTGATGATATCACCTAGTTCTTGTATTTCTCTTTTTTCTTTTTTATTTTCATTCTTGAGTTTCTTCTTCTTCCTTCTGATTTGTTTCTAGATTTCTGTCTTTGATATCACTTTTCTGTTTGGTCGACTCTATTTCCCAAGCTTGCTATTTCACTTCTAACTCTTGTAGTGTGTTCTTCATCTTCAGAAGTTCTTTGGTTCTTTTTGAGGGTTTCAATCTTCTTGCTCTGCTTATCTAGTTGTTTTTTTCAATTCCTGAAATTGTTGATTGGAGTTGTTTTGGATCTCATTGAGTTTTTTTCAGAAGTACCGTCCTGAATTCTCTGTCACTTAAGTCACATATTTCTATGTCTATAAGTTTGTTTTCTGGAGAATTTTCTCTTTCTTTCTGAAATGCCTTGCCATCTTGGTTGTTCATGGTGTTCATTGGACTATTTCTCCACCTGGGAATTAATGAAAGTGCATTCTGTATTCTGTTGTTTTTTCAGAAAGAAGATCTGTTATATAAAGGTCTGTCTGTCTTTAGCCTACTGCAAAGGTTTTTTTTTTTTTTTTTTTTTTTTTTTTTTTTTTTTTTTTTGGTTTTTAGTAGGTGGCATCTAAGCCTCTTGGATCCCTGCTTTATATAAAGCCTGAATATCTTTTTTTTATTTCTTGTAGATGTTTAATCACACTTCCTACTTTCAGTTTTAGTCCCTGTCAGTGTTAGCAACGGTTTCATCAGCGTTTGCTCTGATTCCCCTGTGGCTCTCAGAGAGTATGCAGGGAGGGCCCTCTGGTTTAGGAGTTGGGGCTTTGATTCAGCCTCAGTTTTGCAACCAGGACTGGTAAAAATGTTTCTCTGTGGTCCCATCCTGCTTCTCTGCTTTCTGCTCTAATGTCTGGGCCCTGCTGCCAGCTGCTAGAAGTTTCAGCGCTTCCAGGCAGGCTGATCGTGGAAGTCACCACATCATCTCCTCTCCCGCTCTTACTGCAGGGAGCTCCAGAGGCTGAGAGGCAGCTTTAGTCTTGGAAGCTTTTGCTCATATTCTCCTGGGGCTCCGAGGTTTTTGGTCTTTGAGGGTATTGGAAGAGGGCCTCTCTGGTTAGAGGTTGGGGGTTGGAGGCTGAAGCTCAGCCTCAGTTTTAAAACCAGGGCCAGTACAAATCAATTGTTTCACTGCTGTCCCATCAACTCTCTGTTTTTGCCTCGATGCCTGGCCCCTTCTGCCTCCTGCTAGAAGTTCTGGCACATCCAGGCAGGGTGACCAGGAAATCTGTTGCACCTTCACCCCTCCTTCTCCACTTGCAGCAGCTCTGGTGGCTGCAAAAAAGCTGTTTTATTTCACACAGTCCAACCTCCACATCCAGGGTTCTGACCTGTGGTAGCACTTATGCACAGAACCTGCACTCAGACATCCTGTTGTGCGGTTTGGGTGTTTTTTTTTGTTGAGTTTTAGATGTTCACATTATTGTTATTTAGAGAGAAGAGATCTGAGGATGTCTCTCACTCTGCCACCTGAATGTCACATATAGAATTTCCAGTGACCATGTAAAAGGATGTGTGAGGTGACCCACATTTCCAAGGCCAGCCATATATGTGTGAAATAAAAAGAACTCGCAGTGGTCCCAGAGTCCTTGCCACACTTAGCAGCCAGCAATTGATTCTCTGGGACCTTTCTCCCTCCCCCACCCATATTCTCATTTGAAGTCTGAAAATAATTGACCCAATGATCCATTGAGCATTGTTTGCCATGGGGAAGGCCTCACATCCTGTGCCATCCCTTAAGGAATCTAGATTGTTTCTGGGGAGCAATCATGACAGAGTTTCAGAAAGGGGGAATCACTTCGACAGGGCAGGAATATGAGAAAGTTGGCATCTGCCATGGTCTCTGGGAGACATTATTTAGCTCAAGGCCAACAGAACAAATGGCTCCCAAGTACCCTTTGTTCTCGACAAGGTTGTTCTTTGAACTTCAAGTTTAAACTTTTCAAAGCATATGGAGAAAGGGTCCCGAGGGTCCTTATGTCAGCAGTGTCCCAGCCTTCTTTTCATGTCCCCCTTTCTCACTCCCTATTCCATAATGGATTACCCAGTTCATCTTCTGGCTCTGGAAGAGCTGACTTTTCAGGAAAAGTCGAAAGCATACTTTTGGAGTTCTTCTCGTTTTCAAAACACAGGAGTAATGAGATGGACATCATCTCAGGAAACACAGACACTGGGACCGCCACTCCGTTTCAAATGGCACTCAAGTGAATCCAAGTAGTTTCTTTGGTGTCTCAGTAAAAGGATGGAAATCGATCCAGCTAATCTAAACAAAGTATCTGTGTGTCCCAATATCTGTCATTAGGAGAATACCAGATTAGGATTTCGTGCCTCCAGTCTGTCCATTGGACTCAATGAACCTAGTGGGGTTACATGGTTTAACATTGTTATCAACTGTCAGGGGAATTGCCTTCTACCCAAATCCATCACTTGCGTGGGCTGCTCGGCAACTGCTACCTGGTGTGTGTCTTCCTCTCAAATGCTGAGCCCCTTTACAAACATATTGTTCTCTCTCTACTGCCCTTATTCTCTAATCCACACTGGTCTCATGTCTGAGGCTCTGATCTGGCTTTGGTTTGTTTGTTTGTTTGCTTGTTTGTCGGGGTCTTGCTCTCCTTTTTCAAGTCCTCATTGGAGCGAAATCATAAGGGCCCTCTCCCTTGCTGCCTGACATAGTTTCCTTCCTTTGATGGGAAGGTGAACTGCTCGAAAAGGTTAGTCACAAAATGTACAGGTGAGTTTAAGAACTCCTTAATGGCATAGGTCTGAGAAACAGGCCGAACGCAGCTCCAGAATATACAGGGCTATACAGAGACCTTCCATCTCCAGCCTAAACACCGGTGGCTGATCCGGCCACCAGCCCAGATGGGATAGCTTATGGCATTTGTGCAAATAGAATGCAAATGTAACCATGATTAGGGAGGCCAAAGATGTTAATGCATGGCAGTGGAAGCTGGACTCCCAAAATGCCAGCAGCTAATGACTGATACCCTGGTAGCAGACAGGGCAGGCATCCTGAGCATTGCTTCTCCTGGGGACTCCAGGACCACTGAGGACTGTGTAGAGTACAAAGCCAGTCTCTCTGGCCCACCCTAGGATGAGGCTGGGGACAAGATGATGAGACACACTCGTGGTCACTACAGGATGTGTCGGCTATTGATAGATATGTACGTGACCATTCAGGCCTGACAACATCAGTTCAGAACACAACAATTGGCACACTCACAGTGAAATGAGACTACTGCCAACAGCTGGGTCAAAGCTGTTATCACCACCCACCAGCCAGCATGGCGATAGATATGAAGTAAGAACGTCTCAGAGAAGGCCCAGGACAAGAGCTGGCCGTGTTATGTCGAGCGCCCTCGGTGCCAGGCCTGGAAAGGGCCTGGAATTAGAAGGACTGGGAGTTACCACCATGCCCCCACCCTGGGAAATGGCACCTGGGTAAACTCTTAAGGGTCTGTGGGGCAACAGGCAGGGGTGCTTCCATTCTCATCCCTGCTCTGAGATTCCAGGTCCAGATAGTCATGCTTTTGCCCCAGGCTACTTGAATGATTTGAAAGTGAACACAAGACACTTCCTCTAGCTCCTCCTTGGAGCTTCTTCTCTGAGTCTGGCTCTGTTCTCCCTAGACTCTTATGTGAACTATTCACTGCCAGGTTTTGGGCACTTGGAAATCCAGGAGGGGAACTCTGGACAGAAACAGACCACTGAACAGGGCTTTAGCTTCTTTGGGTCCCATGATTGGCAGAGGTGAGTGGCCAGTCAATGCTCCTTGGAGGCAGGACTAGCTGTCAATTAGTTATGGCTGTTGTCTATTGGATTGATTAGGGTCAGTCCTTGGGTTCTCTCTTTTTTCTTTCCTCCTTTGTGTCTTCCCATGACTCAGCAGCACCACTTTTTTTCCAGATGCCTCATTCCATATTCCTTCTAACCTCAGGATCCGAGTTTGCTCCCAGGGTCCTTCTACCTTCTTCAACCTCAAGGCAGCTCATTTCCTTCCTACTCCATGTATCCTTACTCCCTTGGTGCAAGTTCTATTGCTCTCCCTCCTCCCGTTTGACCACCTTCCCTGCCCCCTCTACACACCAGTGATCCTCACCTACCTATTCCAACACAGGTATCACATTCTCCCCTCCCCTCCATCACCCTGGACAGTCTGTTTGACAAAAGCAGGACTTTGGTCCACCAAGCAAGCACCAAGGGACACTGTAAACTCTCAGATAGAAACCTATTTGAGCTCTCTAGAGATTGGAGGAGATAGAACAGGTCAATCATACCCAAACAAGGCTGGGACGGTGAGGCAACCATAGCTGTATCCCTTTCATACAAAAACATGAAGACCTACAAAGTCACGGGGTCCTCTCAGAGGGGCTCTTAAGGCCTCCAGAGGCCTTTCCCATTTACACCCTTCACACCGGGCATAGCTTGGTCTCCTGAGCCTTGTGACTTCCTGGCGTTTGGAGGAAAGGGAGTGTGCCTGAGCAAGACTGGAGGAAGAGACGTGGGGTATCTCATTTTGAGGTTCTGTCCAGGCCTAATAACATATTACCCAAACCTCTGTCCCCAGGACTCAGTCTTTGCCTGCTCCAGCCTGGCTGGCAGTGGGCTTGATAGCAGCCAGGTCCCAGGAACAGGATACTTGCTGGTAGTCCAAAGGCCTGCTGTTGACAGGCAGACTGTCCTAGGTGAGGGTGTGGGAGGGGAAAATTGGCTGCTCTTATTGGAATAGGTAGGTGAGGATCACTGGTGTGTAAAGGAGCTAAGGAAGGTGGTCAAATGTGAGGTGTGAGGTCGGTAGAATTAGCAGCAAGAGAGTATGGATATATGGAGTAGGAAAGAAATAGGCTGCGGGAGGCCAAAGAATGTGTCTAAATGTGTGTGAGACAGAGATTTGGTTGTTTGATATCTATCAGGTGTAAGTATGTGAGTGACCTCGTGTTGTGCCTGTTTAAACATTTCTATGAGAGTTATACGAAATATATGTTTGTTTAATATTGTGAGTGCATTGTACATCCACTTTGTGGGATAAAATGAAGAAATGCACTAGATAAGATCAACCCCCCCACACACCTGAGCCCAGATTCATTAGTGCTTCATGAGCTCTCTCCCCATAACCAACGAGTAGCTCACAGACTGCTCAGGATAGCATCCAGGTTAGAATCACAATCTCCTGTCCTCAGGAGTTGGCTGGCACTCTCGCCATTGGAAACCAAGGGAGGCCCAGTCCTCCTCTGACCACAGCTTGGCCCAGAACCCAGAGTGCTGAGGAGGTGACTAGCTGTGGCGTCTCTCAGATGTTTTCCTCGGCAGTGAGTAAGGGACCTTTTATTAGCTCTAAGTTAACCTTGGACTTCACTTTTCTTTTCTACTTCAAAATGGAATTTCTTGTCACCTTGTAAAAGGGCGTGAAATGCAGCCCACATTTCCAGTGGCCAGACATATCATATATGAACTCCAGAGAATTCAGCCGTGGGCCTAGAGTTCTTGTCACACACAGCAGGCAGCAATTGATTTTCTGGCTCCTTTCTCCTCTCCCACCCCTTTCTCATTTGATGTCTGAAAAGAATTGACCCAATGTTCCATTGAGCATAGAAATGTTTAAGAGGGCACAAAACGAGGCTATTCACATACTTCTCTCTGCCTCAATATCACACAATTACATCTCTATCTCACACACTTGTAGACAAAGACAAACATATGCACACATACATACACACACACAGAGGTACATTGTAAACTCCAAGCCAGAAAGGTATTTGAGGTAAGTACTTTATAGAGTGCAGTAGATAGAACAGGTCCACCACACCCAAAGCTGTCTGGGACAGTGAGGCAAGCCATGGCTGTATCCAATTCATACAGATACATGAAGAGTCCCAAAGTCAAGGAGGCCTCTCAGCTGGGTTCCTAAGGCCCCCATATGCATTTCCCCTTGACACCCTTTTCAACTCAGTCTCCTCAGCCTTTTGACTTTCTGGCCTTAGGAGGAAAGGGAGTGTTCCTGAAAGCATGGCTGGTAGAAGGGACATGGGGTATCACATTCTGAGGTGCTGGGCAGGCCTAATAACATATGACCCAAACCTCTGCCCCACGACCCAGTCCCTGCTGTCCCAGCCTTGCTGGGCAGTGGGCTTGACAGCAGTTAAGGTCCTAGAGCAGGGTTCTTGCCAGTAGACCAAGGGCCCGCTATTGCCAAACAGACTGTCCAGGGTGAGGGTAGAACAGGGGAGGATAAGCTACCCATGTTGGAATAGGTAGGTGAGGATCACTGGTGTGTAGAGGGGTAAGAAAGGTGGTCAAATGGGAAGAGGGAGGAGTGTTAGAACTGGCAGCAATGGAGTATATATATGGAGTAGGAAGGGAATGGACTGCCTGGAGGCTAAATAAGGTGGAAAAACACTGGGAACTGACTTGGATCTGAGGTTAGAAGGAATATGGAATGAGGCATCTGGAAAAGAGTGGTGGTGTTGAGTCAAGGGAAGAGAAAGCAGAGGGAAGAATGAGGAGAGAACTCCAGGCCTGGCACTAATCTATTGAATAGACAACAGCTGTGATTAATTGACAGCTAGTACTGTCACCAAGGAATGCTGATTGGACAACTCGCCTCTGCCATTAATGTGCCCCTCAGAAGCCCTGCCCAGTGGCCCTTCCCACCCAGAGCCCCCTATGGTTTCCAAGTTCCCTAGACCTAGTGACTAGTTTGTAGTAGTCTAGGGAGGACAGAACCAGACTCAGAAAATAAGTTCCAGGGGTAAACTAGAGGGAGCAAAGAGTGACTCTTGTTCACTTCTGAATCACTCAAGAGGCCTGGGACAATAGTATGAATATGGTGGCCCAGAAGCTCAAGGCAGAGGTGAGACTAGAAGCACCCCTGCCCTCCTCCCCACCAACTTTTGTGGATTGACACAGGTGCTATTTCTCAGCGTGGGGGCAGTGTGGTGACTTCCAGACCTACCAATTCAAGTCTCTTTCCAGGCTTGGTGCCCAGGGCATTCAACATAACAAGGTCAGCTCCTGTCCTGGGCCTTCTCTGGGATATAGTTACTTCATATTTATTGCCATGCTGGCTGTGGCTGGTGATAACTGCCTTAACCAGAATGCAGGCAGTGGCCTCATTTCACTGAGTGTGGTATTGGTGTGTCCAGACCTGAAAATGTCAGGCCAAAACTGCTGCATACATATGAAGCCAACCTTCCCAGAGTGGCCACGAGTGTGTCTCACCATCTCGTCTCCAACCTCAGTCCAGAGTGGACCAGAGGGACTGGCTATCTACTCTCGACGGGTCTCAGTAGTCCTGGAGTCCCCATGACAATCAAGGCTTCGGAACACTGCCCTGTCTGCTGCCAGGAGTTCAGACATTAGCTGCCATCAAATTTGGAGTCCAGCCTCCACTACCACGCAGTAACCTCTTTGTACTTTTAATTATGATCACTTCAGCATTCCATCTGCAAAAATGCCATAAGCTCTCCCTTTTGGGCCAGTGGCTGGATCAGCCACTGGTGTTTAGGCTGGAGTCGGGAGGTCACTAGACAGTCCTGGGAATTATGATGCTGTGTATCGCCTGGATCTCAGGTCTGTGCAACTTAGGAATCCTGAAACTCACTGTACATTTTGTGAATGGCCCTTTTGAGCATTCCCCCTCCCCATGAAGGGAAGGGAACTATTTCAGACTGCAAGAACAGGTCTCATATGATTTCATGCAATGTGGACTTGAGAAAGAGAGCAAGACACTGAAAAGCAAAGAAACAAAAACCACCGCCAATTCAGAACCTCAGACATGAGACCGGTGTGGATCTGAGACTAAGGGCAGTAGAGAAACAATAACGTGTAAAGGGGCTCAACATTTGAGAGATAGCAACACACCAGGCAGCAGTTGCCGAGCATCCCATGCAGTTTACAGATTTTGGAGTAGAAGGCAACACCCCTGATATGTCGCTAAGGATGTTAAGCCAAGTAGCCCCACTGGGTTTCATTGAGTCCAGTGGACAGACTGTGGCAGGTTTGGAGGCTCAAACCCTAGTCTAGTATTCTGATGACAAACTTCTGGATACACTGGGATGAAGTTTAGATTAGCTGGGATCATTTTCCATCCTGTCACAGAGCCACCTCGTAGATACAATTGTAGTCACCTGAGTGCCATTTGAAATGGAGCGGCAGTCCCAGTGCCTCAATGTTTCCTGAGACCATGTCCATCACATTGCTCCTGTGTTTTGAAGACTAGAATGTCGGGAGCCATTTTGAGACACTGAAGAAGTCACGTAGCTTACAGGCCATAAAGCAGTTACTGAGACTGCTTAAACAATGTTTCAAGGAAGCAGGGATTTGAGTTAAACATTACTGACCCTGAAGGAGAGGTTTGCCTCCTAAAGTAATCCTTATAAGATAGTGGAATATTTTTCAAATAGTAGGATGTTTGAACCCTGAGGGAAGGATGTATAAGAACTTATGTAAATGCCAGCATTCCTATGGCATTGTACTCTGTGCCTTGCTATTGTGTTCAATAAGAAATATAAGGACTATGCTAAATAAACTCCAGGCTGCAGCATTGACTGTATGCCCTCCCGAAGCGCTTTCCTGTCTTCTTCTTTTTTCCTTAGGCTTCACCCCCCTCTTTTAGGTGCTGTTCGACTTTAGCCGGCTGGCTCTGGCACTAGAAGGACTCCAAAAGGATGTGTTTGACTCTTCCTGTGAAGTTGGCTCCTCTAGAGCCAGAAAAGGGACAGGGTAATCCATTCTGGAATACGGGAGTGAGAAATAGAAAAAAGAAAAGAAGGATAAGCCGATGCTGATAGAGGGACAATCAGGATGCTTTTTCAATATGTTTAGGAAAGTTCAACATTGGAGAACAATGAACAATCTTGTTGCAAACAAAGGGTACTTGGGAGCTATTTGTTCAGTTGGACTCAGGTTAAATGAGCCCTCTTGGAGACTCCAGCAGATGCCAACTCTCTCATATTCCTGCCCCATTAAGGTGATTCCCTTTGTATGAAAATCTATCCTGATTGCTCCCTAGAAACAATCTGGATTCCTTAAGGGATGATATAGGTTGTGAAGTCTTTCCCAAAGCAAACAATGCTCAATGGGTCATTGGGTCAATTCTTTACAGACATCACATTAGAATGGGATTGGGGAAGGGAGAAAGGTGCCAGAAAATAAATTTCTATCTGTTGTGTGTGGCAAGGACTCTGGAGCCACTGCTGAGGTCTCTGGAATTCACACATAACATGTAGCCACAAATGGGTTACCTCACACACCCTTTTCTAGATTAAAGAGAAAATCCATATGTGAAATAAGAAGGGAAGATGAAGTCTGAGGGCACCTTGGAGTGAATGAAATGTTTCCTACTCACTACCGAGGAAAAACATCTCTGAGCCACAGCCAGTCCCCTCTTTTGTTCTCTGGGCCCTGGGCCAAACTGTGGCCTGAGGAGGACCGGGCCTCCCTTGGTCCCTGAAGGCAAGAGTGTCAGCTTTCTCCTGTGGACAGGAGGTTTTCATCCTGACCTGGAATCTGGCTGGACCAGGTTGTGGTCACCCTGATGCTTATGGGGAAACAGCTCATGAAGCTCCATCTAATGAATCTGGGCTCAGGTATGCGGGAGGTTGGGATCTTATCTGGTGCATTTCTTTATTTTACTCACACAAAGTGGATGCACAATGCTCCCATGACATTAAACAAACGCGCATTTCATAGAACTCTTGTAGAAATGTTTATGCAGGCACAATGTGAGAACACTCACATAGTACCACAAGCCTGGATATCAAACAACCACATCTCTATCTCACACACATTTAGACACAGACAAATACATTAACATGTACACACACACACCCACACAATGACACTGTAAACTCGCAGCCAGAAATGTATTTGAGCATATTTGAGCTTAGCACTTTAGAGATTGAAGGAGATAGAACAGGTCTACTACACCAAAAGCCGGCTGGGACAGTGAGGCAAGCCATTGCTGTATCCCTTAAATGGAGACACGTGAAGACCCCCGAAGTCAAGGAGGCCTCTCAGCCGAGCTCTTAAGGACTCCAGGGGCCTTTCCCTTTGACGCCCTTCATAACTGAGCCTATTTGGGTCTCCTCAGCCTTGTGATTTCCTGGCCTCAGGAGGAAAGAGAGTGTGTCTGAATGCATGGCTTGCAGAACAGATGTGGGGTATTTCATTCTGAGGTGCTGGCCAGGCCTAATACCATATGACCCAAACCTCTACCCTAGGACACAGTCCACTGCTGTACCAACCTGGATGGGCAGTAGGGTTTACAGCAGCCTAAGATTCCAGAGTAGGGTGCTTGCTGGTAGACCAAAGGTCTGCTGTTGCCAAACAGACTGTCCAGGGTTGGGGTGGAACAGGGGAGAATGGGCTGCCTGTGTTGGAATAGATAGCTGAGGATTACTGGTGCGTAGAGGGGTAAGGAAGGTGGTCAAATGGGAGGAGGGAAGGAGGTAGAACTGGCAGCAAGGGAGTACAAATACATGGAGTGGGAAGGGAATGGGCTGCCTGGAGGCCAAATAAGGTGGAAGAACACTGGGAACTGACTTGGATCTGAGGTTAGATCCAAGGAATATGGAATGAGGCATAGGAAAAAAGAGTGGTGCTGCTGAGTCATGGGAGAGACAGTGAAGGAAAGAAGGAGGAGAGAACCCAGGCCTGACCAAAATCAATTCGATGGACAACAGCCTTGATTAATGACAGCTTGTCCTACCGCCAAAGAGATCTCACTGGGATCACCACTGCCAATCATGGGGACCGGAGAAGCTGAAGCCCTATCCAGTGGCCCCTTTCCATTATAAGTTCCTGTCTGGGGTTTCCACATTCCCTAGGCTTGGCAGAGACTAGATTACAGAAGAGTCTAGTGGAAACAGAGCCAGACTCAGAGAATACGCTCCAGGGGAGAGAGGGATGGAGGAACAAGTGGCTCATGTTCACTCCTGAATCACACAAGAGGCCTGGGGCAAGAGCATGAATATTGGTGACCCAGATGCTCAGGTCAGGGTGAGAATGGAAGCACCCTGTCCACTGCCCTGCAGATCCTTAGGGGTTTATGCAAGTGCCATTGCCCAGGGTTAGGGCAGGGTGGTGAATACCAACTTCCTAATTCCAGGCATTTTCCAGGCCTTCAGCCCAGGGTGTTCGACATAACAAAGGTAGCTCTTATCCTGCACCTTCTCTGACATGGTTACTTCATATTTACAGCCGTGCTGGCTGGTGGGTGATAAGAGCCTTGACCGGGCCATGGTCAATGGCCTCATTTCACTGAGAGTGTGCATTGGTTTGTCTTGAGCTGAAAATGTAGGCTGGATTGCTGCATACAAATGAGGCTCTATCTATAGCTGACCCATCCCAGAGCGGCCACAAGTGTGTCTCACCACCTTATCCCCAGCCTCAGGCCAGAGGGACTTGTTTTCTACTCTCCACAGGCTTCAGTTGTCCTGGAGTCACCAGGAGACACCAGGCTCAGGACACCTGCCCTGTCCATTGCCAGGGAGTCAGCTATTAGCTGCCAGCATGTTGGAGGTCAGACTCCACTACCACGCATTAACATCTTTGTTTCCATAATCATGGTCGCCTCTGCATTCAATTTGCACAAATATAATCTGTACCCTTTGGGCAGGTGGCTGGGTCAGACACTGGTGTTTAGGCCAGAGATGGGAGGATTTAGGCCTGTGCCTCTTAGGAATTTCTAAACTTGCCTGTACATTTTGTGAGTGATACTTTCGAGCCGCCCCTCACAGTTAAGGAAAGAGAACTATGCAAGACCATAAGGACACACCCTTATGATTCTACTCCCATGTGGACCTGAGAAGAAGAGAAAGATAACACCAAGAAAACAAACAAACCAAAAATCAAAGGCAATTCAGAGCCTCAAACATGAGATCACATGGATCAGAGACAAAGGGTAGTAGAGAGAGAATGACATATGTGTAAAGGGGCTCAGCATTTGAGAGAAAGGGACACAACAGTCACAGGTGCCGAGCATCCTACCCACATGACAGATTTTGGAGTAGAAGGCAGCGCCCCTGACATGTTGGTAAGTGTGTAAAGCCACGTAGCCCTGGTAGGTTTATTGAGTCCAATGGACAGACCGTGGCATGTTTGAAGGGGCTTCAAACTAGGGTTTCTAGTCTGGTATTCTTCTGATGATAGATATCTGAACACTCTGTGACGTTGTTTAGATTAGCGGGAATCTGTCCCCTTTGGCAGGTGGCTGGGTCAGCCACTGATGTTTAGGCCAGAGATGGGAGGACTCAGGACAGCCCTGGGAATTTTCTATTCTGTCACAGAGCCACCTAGTAGAGGATATTGAAGTAACACACCTAAATGCCATTAAAAAAAAAAAGTGGTAGTCCTGCAACCAAAATCCCTGAGACTTTGTCCATCCCATTGCTCCTGTATTTTGAAAACAAGAAGGACTCCAAAAGGGTACATTCAACTCCTGAGAATTAGGCTCCTCCAGAGCCAGAAGAGGGACAAGGTAATCCATTCTGGAATAGGGGAGCAAGAAACAAGGAAATGAAAGGAAGGCTGGAACACTACTGATAGAGGGACACTCAGGAGGCTTTCTCTATATGGTTAGAAAAGATCAACCTTGGAAAACTGTGAACAATTATGTTGAGAACAAAGGGAACTTGGAACAATTATTTCTATGGGGCTCAGGCTAAATAATGTCTCCCAGAGCCCCCAACAGATGCCAACATTCTCATATTCCTTCCCTGTGGAGGTGATTCCCTCTATCTGAAACTCTATTTTGATTGCTCCTCAAAGAAAATATGGGTTTCAGAAGGGATGGTACAGGATGTGAGATCTTCCTGGAAGCAAAAAATGTTCAGTGAATCCTTGGGTCAATTCTTTTCAGACATCAAATGAGAATATTGTTAGGGGAGAGAGGAAGGTTCCAAAGAATTATTCCTGGCTGCTATGTGTGGCAAACACTCTGGGCCCAATGTTGAGTTTTTCTGAAATTACACATGATATGTCTGTCCACCAGAATTATAGGTCACCTCGCACACCCTATTCCAAGGTGAAGTAAATTCCATACATGAAGTAGAAAGGAAAGGTGAAGTCCAAAGTCCCCTCAGAGCTAATTAAAGGGCTCCTACTGATTACCAAGGAAAACATCTGAGAGAAGCCACAGCCAGTCCCCTCCTCAGCTTTCTGGGACCTGTGCTGTGCTGTTTCCTGAGGAGGACTGGTCCTCACTTGGTCCCCAATGGATAGAATGTCAGCCACTACCTGAGGACAGGAGATTTATGCAGAGCCTTGGGAATTTCAGAGCTGCATTTTGCCTGGATCTCAGGCCTATGCCACTTAAATTTCCTAAACTCACTCACACATTTTGTGACTGGCCCTTTCGAGCAGTCACCCTCCACATGAAGGGAAGGGAACTATGTCAGACAGTAAGGTTAAGGCCCTTATGATTTTATTCCCATGTGGACTTGAAAAGGAGAGCAAGACACTGACAAGCAAGCAAGCAAACAAACAAAAGCCAATTCAAAGCCTCAGACATTTGACCAGTGTGGATCTGAGACTAATGGCAGTGGAGGGAAAATGACATGTGTGTAAAGAGGCTTAGCATTTGGGAGAAAGAGACACACCAGGTAGCAGGTACCAAGTAGTCCATGCAGGTGACCGATGTTGGAGTAGAAGGCAGCCCCCCTGACCTGTTAGTAAGAATGTTAAGCAATGTAGTCCTGGTAGTTTTCATTGAGTCCATAGCAGACTGCAGCAGGTTTGGAGGTGCCCAAACCCTAGTCTGGTATTCTCCTGATGACAAATTTAAGGGCACACAGTGATGTTCTTTCAATTAGCTGGGATCATTTTCCATACTGTCACCGAGTAGACTAACAGAGATGATTGTATTTACCTGAGTGCCATTTGAAACGGAGCAGCAGACCTGGTGCCTCAGTGTTTCCTGACCGTGTTGGGACCATCTCAGGGACATTCAGACCACTTCCTCAATATGTTTAGAAAAGTTCATCCTTGGAGAACAATGAACAAACTTGCCAAGAACAAAGAAGCAGGATGCTTGTTGGTGGACCAAAGTGCTCTTGTTGCCAAACAGATTGTCAAGTGTGAGGGTGTAGGAGGGGAGAATGTGCTGCCCATGTTAGAATAGGTAGGTGAGGATCACTGGTGTGTAGAGGGCATAAGGAAGGTTCTCAAGTGGGAGAAGGGAAGGCAGTAGAACTGGCAGCCAGAGAGTACAAATGCGTGGAGTAAGAAGGAAATGGGCTGCCTGGAGGTTGAAGATGGTGGAACGACCATATGAACTGAGCTGGATCCTGAGATTAGAAGTTATATGGAATGAGGCATCTGGAAAAAACAGTGGAGAATCTGAGTCATGGGAAGACACAGCAGAGTAAAGAAAGAGGATGGCCCCAGGCCTGAGCCTAATTAATTCCATGGAATCAGCCATAATTAATTGAAGGCTAGTTCTGCCTTCAAGGAATGATGATTGGGCAACACACCTCTGCCAACCATAGGCCTGGAGAAATTAAATCCCTGTCAAGTGGCCCTTTCCCACCCAGAGCTCCTGTCTGGGGTTTCCACATTCTCTAGGCTTGGCAGTGACTAGTTTATAGAATAGTCTAGGGAGGGAGCAGCCAGGAGTAACAAGTGGCTAGTGTTCATTTCTGATTCACTAAAGATGCCTGGAGCAAGAGCACAAATATTGGTGACCTGGAACCTAAGGGCAGGGCTGAGACTGGAAGCCCTCTACTCCTGCCCCTGCCCACTACTCAAAGACCTTTAGGGGTTTACGTAGGTGCCATATCCTAGGGTGGGGGTAGGGCAGTGACTCCCAGAATGCCCAACTCCAGGCCTTTTCCAGGCCCGGTTCCTACATTGTTCTACATAACAAGGTCAGCTCTTGTCCTGAGACTTCTCTTAGACATTGTTACTTCATATCAAAAGCCATGCTGGCTGGTGGGTAGTGATAACAGCCTTCACCAGGATGTGGGCCTTGGCCTAATTTCACTGGGTGTGTGCAACTGATGTGTCCTGAACTGAAAATTTCAGGCCAGGATTCAAGCATACATATGATGCTCTATTAATAGCTGACCCTCCCGGAGCTGCCATGGATGCGTCTCACCACCTCGTACCCAGTCTCAGCCCAGAATGAACCAGAGTGACTGGCTTTCTACTCTTCACAGCCCTCAGAGTTCCTGGAGCCTCAGGAAAAGCAAGTCTCAGGCCATCTGCCCTATCTGCTGCCAGGGTGTCAGCCATTTGCTGTAGGCATATTCTCCTGACGACAGAACTGAACACACAGAGACATTGTTTGCATTAGTTGGGATCTTTTTCTATCTTTCACAGAGCCACCTAGCAGAGACTATTTGATTTACCTAAGTGTCATTTGAAATGGAGTGTCTTGCCAGAGCCTCAGTTTCTTGAAACTATGTCTATCACATTGCTCCTGTGTTTTGAAAATGAGGACACCAAAAGGATGCGTTCAACTCTTTCCAAGAAGTCGGCTACTCCAAAGCTGAAAAATAGACAGGGTAATCCATTCTGGAATAGGGGAGTGAGAAATAGGGAAATAAAAAAAGGCTGGGATGCTGATGACAGAGGGACACTATGGATGCTTTCTCAATAAGTTTAGAAAATTTCAGCCTTGGAGAACAATGAACAACCTTATTGAGAACAAAAGGTACTTGGGAGCCATTTGTTTAGTTGGTCTTGGGCTAAATAAAGTCTCCCTGGGACCCCAGAGGAAGCCAACATTCTCATATTCATGTCCTGTCGAAGTGATTCCCTCTGTCTGAAACTCTATAGTGATTGCTCCCCAGAAACAATCTGTATTCCTTAAGGGAATGTACAGGATATGAGGCTTTCCCCAAAGCAAACAATACTCAATGGATCATTGGGTCAATTCTTTGCAGACATCAAATGATTATGGGGTTGGGAAAAGGAGAAAGGTACCAGGGAATCAATTACTGGCTGCTGTCTGTGGCAGAGCCTCTGAGCCTCCTGCTGAGTTCTCTGGAATTCACACATGATTTGTCTGACCAATGGAAATGAAGGTCACCTCGCATATCCTTTAACAAGATGAAGAGAAATCCCATATGTAAAGCAGAAAGGGAAGGTGAAGTCCGAGGTCACCCTGAAGCTAATGAAAGGTCCCCTACTCACTACGGAGGAAAACATCTGAATGATGCCATAGCCAGTCCCCTCCTCAGCAGTCTGGGCCCTGGAACAAGTTGTGGCCTGAGAAGGACTGGACCTCCCTTCGTCCCAGATGTTGAGAGTGTCAGCTACCTCCTCAGGACAGGAGATTCTGGTTTTGACCTGGATGCTGGCCTGAGCAGGTAGTGACGAAACCGGAGACAGCTCATGAAGCTCCATCTAGTGAATCTAGGCTTGGGTGTGTGGGGTGTTGGGATCTTATCTTGTGCATTTCTTTGTTTTACTTTCACAAAGTGGATGTATGATGTGCCTACAACATTAAAGAATTGTGATTTTTATAGAATTCTCATATAAATATTTAGGCAGGCACAACACGAGGCCATTCACATACTTCTACTTGCCTGGTTATCAAACATCCACATCTCTATCTCATGCACATTTAGACACAGAGAAACACATCCACACATATACACATGCACAAACACAGGGACACAGTAAATTCCCAGCTGGAAATCTATTAGAGCTCGGTACTTTATAGAGTGAGGCAGATAGAACAAATCCACCACAGCCAAACCCAACTGGGATAGTTAGGCAAGCCATGGTTGTATCCCTTTCATAAAGACACTCGAAGACCCCCATAGTCAAGGAGGCCTCTGTGCTAGGCTCTTAAAGCCTCCAGAGGCCTTTCCCTTTGATTCCCTTCACAACAGGGCTTGGCTCTGTCTCCTCAGCCTTGTGACTTTCTATCCTCAGGAGAAAGGGGAGTGTGCCTCAAAGCATGGCTTGTGCAATGGATGTGAAGTATCACATTCTGAGGTGCTGTCCTGGTCTAATAAAATATGAACAGAAACTCTGCCCTAGGGACCAGTCTCTGGCTGCCCCAGCATGGCTAGACAGTGGGTTTGACAGCAGCTAAGGTCCCAGGAGCAGGGTGCTTTCTGGTAGACAAAAGTCCTGTTAGACAGAAAGTAGGGTGCTTTCTGGTAGACAAAAGCTATTGCCAAAGAGACTTCCCAGAGTGAGAATGGGGTGGGGAGAATGGACTCCCTGTGTTAAAATGGGTAGGTGAGATTCACTGTTGTGTAGAGGGGGTAGGCAAGGTGGTCAAATGGGAGGAGGCAGTTTGATAGTACTGGCAGCAATAGAGTACAGGTACCTGCAGTAGAAAGGTAATTGGCTACCGGGATACCGAAGAAGTTGGAAGGACCCTGGGACCAAATTTGGATCCTGAGGTTAGAAGGAATATGGAATGAGGCATCTGGGAAAAGAGTGGTGCTGCTGAGTCATGGGAAGACACAGAGGAGGAAAGATGGAGGAAAGAACCCCAGGCCTGAGCTTAATCAAGTTGATGGACAACAGCTGTGATTAATTGACAGCTAGTCCTGCCTCTAAGTAGTGCTGATTGAGCAACTCACCTCTTCCAATCATGGGCCCAGGAGAAGCTGAATCCTGATCCAGTGGCCCCTTCCAGCCCAGAGGTCCCCTTGGGGGCTTCCAAGAGACCATGCCTGGTAGTGACAGGTTACAGAGGAGTCCAGGGAGGATAGAGCCAGACTCAGAGGAGGAGCTCCACGACGAAGTGGATGGAGGAACAAGTGGTCGCTTTCACTTCAGAATCACTCAGGAGGCCTGGGGCAAGGGTATAAATATTGTTGACCCAGAAGCTCAAGACAAGGTTGCGATTGGAAGCACCCCTGTCCGCTGCCCTGCAGACCTATAATGATTAATGCAGGTGCCATTTCTCAGGGTGGGAGCAAGTCGGCGACTCCCAGTCCTCCTAATTCCAGGTGTTTTCCTGGCCTGGTGCCCAGGGTCTTCGACATAACAAGGCTAGCTCATGTCCTGGTTCTTCTCTGAGATGTGGTTACTTCATATCTACCGCCATGCTGGCTGGAGAGTGGTAATAACAGCCTTGACCAGGCTGTGGGCAGTGGCCTCATTTCCCTGGGAATGTGCCATTATTGATGTATAGTGAAATGAAAACGTCAGGTCAGGAGTGCCACATACATATAAGGCTCTATCATTAGCCACCCCCTCCTGGAACAACCAGGAGTATGTTTAACTACTCATCCCCAGCCTCAGGCCAGGGAAGACAAGAAGGACTGGCTTTCTACTATCTACAGGCCTCAGTGATCCTGGAGTCCACAGGAGAAGCAAGGCTCAGGAGGCCTGCCCTGTCCGCTGCCAGGGGGCCAGCCATTAACTACCGGCATGTTGGAATGGCAGCCTCCACTGCCATGCATTAACCTCTATGTCCTCCCAATCATGGTGGCACCAATGCCATAAGCTGTCCCCTTTGCACTGGTGGCTGGGTCAGCCACTGGTGTTTAGGCCAGAGATGGGAGGTCTGTGGACACTCTTGGGAATTTTGTAGCTGTGCTCTCCCTGGTTCTCAGGCCTGTGACACTTAGGAGTTCCTAAACTCGCCCATAAATTTTTTGACTGGCTCTTTCGAGAAGTCACCCTCCTAGTCAAGGAAAGGGAATTATGTCAGACCTCAATAAACAAGGCCCTTATGATTTTGCTCCCATGTGGACTTGAAAATGAGAGCAAGACCCCAACAAGCAAAAAAAGAAATCTATCAAAGTTAATTCACAGTCTCAGAAATGAGACCGGGGTGGATCAGAGAGTAAGGACAGTGGAGGGAGAATAACATGTGTGTAAAGGGGCTCAGCATTTGGGAGAAAGGGACACACCAGACGTGGATGCCAAGCAGCCCACACAGGTGACAAATGTTTGAGTCGACGGCAGCACTCTTGATATGTTGGTAAGGGTGTTAAACCATGTAGCCCTACTAAATTTCATCGAGTCCAATGGACAGACCAGGGCAGATTTGGAGGTACCAAACCCTAGCCTGATAATCTCCTGACGGCAGATTTCTAGACACACATGGATGTTTTTTTTAGATGAGCTTGGCTGTTATCTATTCTGTCACAGAGCTGCCTAACAGAGACTACTGGATTCACCTGAGTGCAGTTTGAAACAGAACAGCAGTCCTGGCGTTGTAGCCGCGAGCTCCCGAAAGACATGCGGACCACCGGAACTCAGCGAGTTACAGGAAACACTCTTTATTCAGCCAACTGGGTCTGCCAGGGGTACACAACCCCTAATTAAGAAGCCCCAAAATGTAGAGGTACAGGGGTTTTAAGCCCAAATCCCTTTCTTCATTCTGTCTAAACACAAAGGTCTATCCTTCTTCTATTCATTACCTGTCAACTCACAGGTCAGGTGCGTAAGCGGGGATACAGAAGCAGAAAGCTTATTGTTAGAATGTTATGTTCCTATGGGTGACAGCCTATGTTCCCACGGACATAGCCATGTTCCCATGGACACAGCCAACTCACCTCTTGCAGTAATTTTCCTGCAAGTAATTACTTGCAGTAATTTTCCTGCAAGTAATTACTTGCAGTAATTTTCCTGCAAGTAATTACTTGCAGTAATTTTCCTGCAAGTAATAAATTTCTAGCAGTCATTTTTCAGCCATTACATTCCCCACTGGCCTTAGCAGACAATCAAATCTTTGATTCTTCATGTGGAATTTGTTCATAGCCTCTATTCTGTAATACTAAAAGTCAAATAGAACTAATTCTCTTCCTTATATATGTAAACAAAAAATTAATGTAACATGGGCCAAAAGTTAACAAGAGGAGGAGGATGATTACTGGCCTACCTATAGCAGATAAAAGGGTTGTTAGCCATGGTGACCAATTGAACATCCTATGACACTAGTTATTTAATTCCAGTCTCTGTCTTTCTCTAGCATTTAAATTTCTCTGTACTATTAGTAAGTTTTTTCTAATTACTCCAGAGTTATTGGCATAGAAGCAACAGGTTTCATCTAAAGCTGTACATAATCCCTCTTGTTCTAAGAATAATAAATGTAACCCTCTTTTATTCTGAAAGACTACTTCTGCTAGTGAATCGACTTGAAGTTCTAGCCTGCTGAGCTCAGTTAAGTTTAGGGGAGTTTTAGGGGAGTTCCTACCTCGACATAATAAGGGTGTTTTGGGTTTAGACACAACCAGCAATCTTATCCTATGTCTGGGGTGGTCTTATTTAAGACCTTCTGTATTGTCGTTAGCAAAGTTATTAATATTCTTTGTGGTTCTGGTTATGGCTGGTCGAATGCCTGGGCTAAAGAGAAAAAAAGGAAGAAACAGAGGGTTATACTTATATACGCTTGAGTCTTAGCCTTAAAGGCCTGTCTACCTGAGCTGTCCACTCTTGTGCTGCCTTCACGTGCGTGTGATGAATCCATGATGGGATGCCATCTACTTTAACTGCAGTGGGCGTTGTCAGGTAGACAGTGAAGGGTCCTTTCCATTTGGGTTCTAGTCCTTTGGAAGAGAACTTCCGGATCTATACAGAGTCCCCAGGCTGAAACTGATGGGGAAGTCTGTCCCCCAGAGCTGAGTGGACAGCATGAACTCGGGACCAAATCTCCTTCTGTACACTTTGAAGCCTGTAAAGACTCAAGTAAGACAAGGTTATGCAGTTCTGCCTTTTTCTCATCTTCTATTATAGGTACTAAAAGTGGGGGTCTTCCAAAGAAAATTTCAAATGGGGTGAATCCATTAATATACAAAGTATGCTTGCTCGGAGAAGAACAAAGGTAGATGTTCTACCCAGGTCCCACCAGTTTCTAATCTTAACTTGACTAATGTCTCTTTTAGGGTCCAATTCATTCGCCCCTCTTAGCCTGAACTTTGGGGCCAGTAGGTGCAGTGGAGTTTCTATTGCAAATTTAGGTAGCTAGTCAATTGCTGTGATACCTTTGCTATGAAGGCTGGCCCGTCATCTGACCCTAAAGTTCTGGGGAGACTAAATCAAGGGAGGATTTCTTGTAGTAGTTTCTTAATAACTACTAAGGCAGTCTCTTTCCTGGTAGGGAAGGCCTCTATCCATCCTGAAAGGGTGTGTGTAAAAACAAGTGTTGATGACAGTAACTTTGGATTTTAGCGATACGTTATGGGTCATCTGGTGCCTCCCTGTTGTTGAACATCTTCTGGGCTATCTCAACAAGTTCGGACAAGTTCATCCTTGCAAAACCTTCTAATTTTTCAGATATTAGGGGCTGCCTGAGTAGCAAAGACTATATTAATTTCCTGCTGGTTCTCAGGGGCCTCAGGATCAATGGGGGTGTGTACCTGGTATGCCTCGTTCAAGAGACACTCCAGGGGATTCCTGAGGTCCCTTCCTGTAGAACTTCAGTTACCTTAGAAAGGTGAGTTGGCTGCCAAGCATCCATCCTCATTCCCTAATTAGAATCTGGTGGTACCGATCTAATGCCATTCTCCCTGCCTGAGAATTGTGTCCCCAGTCTGGGTGGGTAGAGGGAAATTCCTCTTCAGTCTGTTCCCCTGCTTCCTCAACTCTCATCCCTCCCACAGTCCGAATGCCTCTAAGTTCTTCTGAGGTGAAGGGGGTAATTAAAAGCTATTGGCACTAGTCCCGGGTGGGGCAGTGAATCTGAAAGGCACTTTCTAAGAGTCCCATTAATGCCTGGGGTTTCTCAGAGAAAGGTGGATTTTGTGCCTTCCAGTTGTATAGGTCACTAGTTGAGAAAGGCACGTAAGCCATAAAAGGCCTGTCTGTGTGATGGCCCTGGGGTGGTGTTTCTCACAAGGGGAGAACGGCCAGGGTGGTGGTATCAGCTGGTGTCCCGCCAGGAGCAGGAGCAGGAGGCCCATAGGGGTTATCCGCCTGCGTCTGAGGAGGTGAGGCAGTGCTATTGGGCCTCTGTTGTCCTGGATTATAGGGTGGGGGAAGGTCACTGTCCTCTGATGGAGATCGGAGGACTGAGGAACTGAGCTGTCTTGGAGATTTAATTGCTGCATGTTTTGGACACAACTAAAACCTGCACCCCTAGAGAAAGGGAACACCGGCGGAGCCAAGGAGGGGGTTATGAACAAGGTTTAACCATTGATCAATGTAGGGAAACTAATTGGGATGTCCCAGTGGTTGTCAAGGTTGTCTCCCGTGACAACCTTCCAAACGTTCCTCAACAAAACCTTGTCAAAAGAGCCCTCCAGAGGCCAGTTTACATCAAAAGAGAGCCACTCAACCTCACATAATGTTCTTAGTCTGCCTGGAGAAAATTTATACCATAGTTAGCTCCCTCTACACACCCTTCTTTGAAATGTCACAGGAGACACTCTCCTGTGAATTCAGGCTTCCCCTCATCGCTTGTGAAGAAAACACAAAACAGAAAACACAAAACACACACTCAGAGAAGAACAATCACTGAGGTGCAGGTGGACCCAGAGAAGTCTGCCACCTACAACCTAGACAAGACCAGAGGCAATAAACAGAACCCAACAACAGGGCACAGGAGGCGGCGTCCCGTGGCCTGGCCGTGGTCCAGGAGATATGACTGCATCCAGTCTCTCCACAGACCCCCAATGACCGGTCAACAGAACCAGGAAGGTACCTTTTATCCAGACGCCGTGGCTCGGAGATTCCAGATTCTCGTCGGGACCAGGAACAAAGAGTATGTCCTGAACATTGCATCCTTGATGACTGCATTAACCCCATCACAGCATTCCAGGGCCCTGGAACGTCTCTGGTTGGCCACCCTTTGAATCTGTAACAGTGACAGCAATCGCTTCGGAGGCTGGTCTGGTCTTAGATCTCAGGGCCACTCCCTGAGATCTCACTGGGGCCTCCAAATGTTGTAGCCGCCAGCCCCCAAAAGACACACAGACCACCAGAACTCAGTGAGTTATAGGAAATACACTTTTACTCAGCCAGCTGGTGTAATTGTTGTAGCCACCAGCCCCCGAAAGACACACGGACCACTGGAACTCAGGGAGTTATAGGAAACACTCTTTATTCAGCCAGCTGGGTCTGCCAGGGGTACACAGACCCCAAATTAAGCAGCCGCGAAATGTAGAGGTACAGGGGTTTTAAGCCCAAATCCCTTTCTTCATTCTGTCTAAACACAAAGGTCTATCCTTCTTCTATTCATTACCTGTCAACTCACAGGTCAGGTGCGTAAGTGGGGGTACAGAAGCAGAAAGCTTATTGTTAGAATGTTATGTTCCTATGGGTGACAGCCTATGTTCCCATGGACATAGCCAAGCAGTAATTTTCCAGCCAGCACAGGGGGACTGCTTGAAAATGTCAGTCACAAAGTGTATGGTTAACTTTTGGAACTCCTAAGTGGCACAAGTATTAGATCGAGGGAGAACACAGCTCCAAAATTCCCAGGACTGTCAGGAAACCTACTATCTTCGGCTTAAATACCATAGCATTTGTGTAAGTAGAATGCAGATGTAACCATTATTAGGGAGGCCAAAGAGGTTAATGAGTGTCATTGGAGGTTGGCCTCCCAGTGCCAGCAGCTAATGGCTGACCCCTGGAAGCAAAAATAGCAGGTGTCCTGACCTTTGCTTATGCTGGGGACTCCAGGAATAGTGAGGCCTGGGGAAAGTAGAAAGCCAGTTCTTCTGGCCACCCTGGGGTGAGGCTGAGGACGAGGTTGTGAAACATATACGTGGCCACTCCGAGATGGGTCGGATATAGATAGCCTCATATGTATGTGGCAGTCCTGGCCTGACATTTTCAGTTCAGACACGCCAATGACACACTCCAAGGGAAACGAGGCCACTGCCCACCGCCAGTCAAGGCTATTATCACCAACCACTAACCAGCATTGCATTAAATATGAAGTAACCACATCTCAGAAAAGACCCAGGTTAAGAGCTGATCTTGTTATGTCGAACGCTATGGGAAACAGGCCCGGAAAGGGCCTGGAATAGGAAAGTGTGGGAGTCACCACCCTGCCCCAACTCTGGGAAATGGCACCTGCATAAACCCATAAAGTTTTACAGGGCAGCGGGCAGGGGTGCTTCCAGTCTTACCCTGCCCTTGCTTCGGGACACTGATATTCATGCTTTTACAACAGGCTTCTTCAGAGATTTGGAAGTGAACACAAGTCAGTTGTTCCTCTCTCCCACTCCCTCCTGGAGCCTCTCCTCTGAGTCTGTCTGTGTCCTCCCTAGACTATTCTGTAAACTAGTCACTGCCAGGCCTAGGGAACTTGGAAAACATAGAGGGGAGCTCTGAGCAAGAAGAGGCCACTGGAGAGGGCTTCAGCTTCTCTGGGCCTCATGGTTGGCAGAGGTGAGTTGACCAATCAGCGCTCCTTGGAGGCAGGCCTAGCTGTCAATAATTGAATTAATTAGGCTCAGGCCTGGGGTTCTTACCTCATTCTTTCCTTTGCTGTGTCCTCCTATGACTAAGCAGCACCATTCTATTTTCAGACTCCTCATTCCATATCCCTTCTAACCTCAGAATTCAAGTCCGCTCCCAGGGTCCTTTCACCTTCTTTAGCCCTCAGGCAACCCATTCCCTCCCTAATCTACCTATCTGTACTCCTTTGTTGCCTGTTCTACTTGCCCTCCCGCCTCCCATTTGACCACCTTTCTTACCCCCTCTACACGCCAGTGATCCTCACCTACCAATTCCAACATAGGCAGCTCATTCTCCCCTTGCCCGCCCTCACCCTGGACAGTCTGTTTGACAACAGCATGCCTTTAGTTACAAGCAAGCTCCCTGGTCCTAGAACCTTGGCTGTTGTCAAGCCCACTGTTCACCTTAGCTGGGACAGCTGGGGACCACATCCTGCAGTCAAAGGTTTGTATCATATGCTATAAGGCCTGGCCAGCATCTCAGATTGTGATACCCCACGTATTTGCCATCAGTCATGCTTTCAGGCACACTTCCATTCCTTCTGAGACCAGAAAGTCACAAGGCTGAGGAGACTGAGCTAGGCCCACTTGTGAAGGTCATCAAAGCGAAAGGCCTCTGGAGACTTAAAGGGCCAACTGAGAGTGAGAGGCCTCCTTGACTTCAGGGGTCTTCATATGTCTCTATGAAAGGGATACGGCCACAGCTTACCTCACTGTCCCAACCAGCTTTGGGTATGGTGGCTCTTTTCTATCTCCCTCATTCTCTAAAGTACTGAGTTCAAATAGATTTCTGGGTGAAAGTTTACAGTGTCCCTGTCTGTCTGCGTGTGTGTGTGTGTGTGTGTGTGTGTGTGTGTGTGTGTGTGTGGATGTGTTTCTCTGTATCTAAATGTGTGTGAGATAGAGATGTGGTTTGATATCCAGGAAGGTGGTGTAAGGTAAACGCATGACACGCCAAGAGAAGTTTTAAAAGCAACCCTTTATTGGGAGAGCACTCCCAGGCGAGGTTCTCTGGTCCAGAGAGGAGAGGGACCAGAATGTCGTGCCCTGGGACAGGAGGAGGTAGTTTTTATAGGATTATGTGGGGGTAGGATATAGAATAGGGAATGTCAGTTGAGCATCCGGATTAGGATGGTGGCGGATTAGGGTAGTGACACCAGGGTGGGCCCTTGTCCAAATTCTGATGTCAAGCTAGGAAGCCTCCAGGCAGGCCCCCACCTAACAGGTGGATGTATGTAAGTGACCCCATGTTGTGCCTTTTTGAACATTTCTATGACCACCAATGATATTTTATTTCTTTAATGTCATAGGCCCATTGTGCATTTACTTTGTGTGAAAAAACAAAGAAATGCACTGTTGTGGTTCGCTCAAATCTAAGACCCATGGAGCCAATTGAGATGAAATGTGAGCTTTTACTAGTCAGCCAACAACTGACTCTCTACCACGCAGGGTTAGAAGAGATCAGCCCCGAGCTCCCAGAAGAGGCAGTTTATATAGCCACCAGCACATCCCTGAGCAGATCATCACACCCTGGTTAATAGTTGGCTGTTAACATATCCTTGATCAGATTACCCTGGTTAATAGCATCTCCTTGAGCAGATTACCACACCATGGTTAACAGAATCAGAAGTAAATATTTAATACTGGCTTACTGGAAAATTGTCCACCCATAACAATATGGAGAATTTGTCCCAAGTTTTCCTCTGTCAGAAGTGTCTCAGATTTCATTTCATTTCACTAAATCTCACTCCCCTATTCTAGAAGGGAGTAACCTTTCCCTATTCTGGCTCTGGAGGAACTGACTTCTCAGGCAGAGTTGAACGCATCTCTTTGGAGTCCTTATTTTCACAACACAGGAGCAGCATGATGGATATGGTCTCAGGAAACACTCGCCACCAGTGTAATAGCTGAAAAATGACTGCTAGAAATCTATTACTTGCAGGAAAATTACTGCTTGGCTGTGTCCATGGGAACATAGGCTGTCACCCATAGGAACATAACATTCTAACAATAAGCTTTCTGCTTCTGTACCCCCACTTACGCACCTGACCTGTGAGTTGACAGGTAATGAATAGAAGAAGGATAGACCTTTGTGTTTAGACAGAATGAAGAAAGGGATTTGGGCTTAAAACCCCTGTACCTCTACATTTCGCGGCTGCTTAATTTGGGGTCTGTGTACCCCTGGCAGACCCAGCTGGCTGAATAAAGAGTGTTTCCTATAACTCCCTGAGTTCCAGTGGTCCGTGTGTCTTTCGGGGGCTGGTGGCTACAACAATTACACCAGCTGGCTGAGTAAAAGTGTATTTCCTATAACTCACTGAGTTCTGGTGGTCTGTGTGTCTTTTGGGGGCTGGCGGCTACAACATTTGGAGGCCCCAGTGAGATCTCAGGGAGTGGCCCTGAGATCTAAGACCAGACAGGCCTCTGGCCTCTGAAGCACTTGCTGTCACTGTTACAGGTTCAAAGGGGTGGCCAACCTGAGATGTTCTGTTGTGGTGCAATCAAAGCTAAGACCCATGGAGCCAATTGAGATGAATTGTGAACCTTTATTAGCAGGCCAGCCAGCGACTGACTCTCTACCATGCAGGGTTAAAAGAGATCAGTCCTGAGCCTCCAGAAGGGATAGCTTAAAAAGCTCCAAAACCCCCTCCAGAAAGCAAGTTTACAGAAGCAGAGGCTGGTCATTAGCATATCTTTACACAGGATAACTACACCCTTAACATTAGCATATCTTTGCAAAGAATATCTCCTAGAACTACACCCTGTTTAACATTTAATGTTTAAGGGAAGCTGAAGTTGGCCATTTGAAAATTTTCCACCCTTAACAGTTTCAGGGCCCTTGAATGAGGTGATGGAGTTAATGCAATTGTCAAGGATGCAACTTTCAGGACACATTTTTTGTTCCTGGTCCCGATGGGAATCTGGAATCTCTGAGGCCTCGGTGTCTGGATAAAAGGTACCTTCCTGGTTCTGTTGACCGGTCATTGGGGTCTGTGGAGAGACTGGATGCAGTCATATCTCCTGAACCATGGCCAGGCCGTGGGACACCACCTCCTGAGCTCTGTTGTCGGGTTTGTTTATTGCCTCTGGTCTTGTCTAGGTTGTTGTGTGGCAGACTTCTCTGGATCCACCTACACCTCAGTGATTGTGCTCATCTGATGTGTGTTTGTGTTTTCTGTGCAAGTGATGGGGGGGAAGCCCAGGTTCACAAAAGACACCTTTGGGGTGTCTCCTGTGACACTTCAAAGAAGGGTTTGTAGAGGGAGCTAACTATGGCATAAAGTTTTCTCCAGGCAGACTAAAAACTGTGTGTGAATTGGGTGGCTGTCATTTAATGTAAACTGGCCTCCAGAGGGCTCTTTTGACAAGGGTTTAGTGAGGAATGTTTGGAAGGTTGTCATGGACCCAGGACATCCTAATCAGTTTCCCTACATTGATCAATGGTTAAACCTTGTTCAGAACCCCCGCTCCTTGGCTCCGCTGGTGTGCCCCCTCTCTGGGGGTGCAAGTCTTAGTTGTAGGCACCCTGAAACATACAGCAACTGAGTCTCCTAGATGGCTCAGTCCCTCAGTCTTCCTATCTCCATCTGAGGACAGTGACCTTCCCCCACCCTATAATTCAGGACAACAAAGGCCCAATAGCACAGCCTAACCTCCTCAGACGCAGGCAGATAACCGCTATGGACCTCCTGCTCCTGCTCCGGGCAGGGCACCAGCCAATACCACCACCCCAGCCAACCTCCTTTTGCGAAAAGCACCACCGCAGGGGCATCACACAGATAGGCCCTTTATAGTTTATGTACAACTGGAAGGCATAGAATCCACCTTTCTTTTAGAAACCCCAGGCATTAATAGGACTCTTAGAAAGTGTCTTTCAGACTCACTTCCCCACCTGGGATGATTGCCAACAGCTTTTAATTACCCCCTTCACCTCAGAAGAACTCAGAGGTATTCGGACTGAAACACAAAAGATAGCTGTGGTAGGAAGGGAGTTGAGGAAGCAGGAGAACAGATTGAAGAGGAATTTCCCTCCACCCACCCAGACTGGGGACATAATTCTCAGGCAGGGAGAATGGCATTAGATCGGTACCACCAGATTCTAATTGGGGAATTAGGATGGCTGCTCGCCAGCCAACTAACCTTTCTAAGGTAACTGAAGTTATACAGGGAGAGACCTCAGGAATCCCCTGGAGTGTCTCTTGAACGAGGTGTACCAGGTACACACCCCCATTGATCCTGAGGCCCCTGAGAACCAGCAGACAATTAATATAGCTTTGCTACTCAGCAGCCCCTGATATGCAGTAAATTGCAAAAATTAGGTTTTGCAGGGATGAACCTGTCCCAACTTGTTGAGATAGCCCAGAAGGTGTTCAACAACAAGGAAGCACTGGATGACCCCAAACGTATGGCTAAAATCCAAAGCTACTGTCATCAACCCAGCCAATCTGTTGCCAGACTCAGACCCCAGACCCTGTTCATGACTGCATAGATTTCACTGATGCTGTGTGTTCCTTGTGGCCAGACCTCAAAGACTCCCCTCTGCCTGAGGCCGATGAAGTTCTGTTCATGGACAGGAGCAACTTCATGCAGGAAGGAAGGAGGTATGCTGGGGCAGGTTGTAACTCTAACTGGCACTATCTGGTCACAAGCTCTTCCCCATAGGACTTCTGCTCAAAAGGCAGAACTCATCGCCTCACTGAGGCACTAAGATGGGGAAAGGATAAGGCAGTCAATATACACTGACAGCCAATATGCCTTTGCCACTGCACATGTACACGGAGCCATCTACAAGGAAAGAGGGCTTCTGACTTCAGCTGGGAAGGACATTAAGAACAAGAAGAGATCTTAGCCTTACTTGAAGCCATATAGATGCCTAAGGCTCTTGCTATTGTTCTTTGTAAAGGGCATCAAAAAGGGAATAGTCCTGAGGCTGAGGGAAACCTACTAGCCGATGCAGAGACAAGAACAGTGGCCACACCAGTGGGGCCCCCACCACATCTACTGACTGTTGTCCCTTACCCAGAACTGCCTCCATCTCCAACCTATATGGAGAAAGAGGACATATATTTTCAAGATAAGGGAGCCACTAAGAACAAACAGGAGTGGTGGACGACCCCAGATGGAAAAATCGGGCTCTCACGAGGCCTTGGAAGGACTCTCCTCCTATCAACTACACCAGACCATGCACCTAGGGCAGACTAAGATGCTCCAAGCTTTAGACCCCACTTTTACTTGTTAGAAGGAAGAACTGCAGAGGAGATTGCCTCACGATGCCAGGCTTGTGCCCAAGTTAATCCAAAGAAGGAAGATAAAAGAACCTAGGTAGGGAAGGAGGAACTTATCTGGGGGACCACTGAGAAGTTGATTTCACTGAGGTAACCCAACTGTGGGGGGCTACAAATATTTACTTGTTTTTATAGACACCTTTTCAGGATGGGTAGAGGCCTTCCCTACCAGGAAAGAGACTGCCTTAGTAGTTACTAAGAAACTACTACAAGAAATCCTCCCTTGATTTGGTCTCCCCAGAACTTTAGGGTCAGATGACGGGCCAGCCTTCATAGCAAAGGTATCACAGCAATTGGCTAGCTACCTAAATTTGCAATGAAACTCCACTGCGCCTACTGGCCCCAAAGTTCAGGCCAAGAGCGAATGAATGGACCCTAAAAGAGACATTAGTCAAGTTAGGATTAGAAACTGGTGGGACCTGGGTAGAACTTCTCCTTTGTCTTCTCCGAGCAGGTACTTTGTATATTAATGGATTCACCCCATTTGAAATTTTCTTTGGAAACCCCACCTTTAGTACCTAGAATAGAAGATGAGAAAAAGGCAGAACTGCATAACCTTGTCTTACTTGAGTCTTTACAGGCCCTTCAAAGTGTACAGAAGGAGATTTGGTCCCGAGTTCATGCTGTCCACTCAGCTCTGGGGGACAGACTTCCCCATCAGTTTCAGCCTGGGGACTCTGTGTGATCCGGAAGTTCTCTTCCAAAGGACTAGAACCCAAATGGAAAGGACCCTTCACTGTCTACCTGACAACGCCCACTGCAGTTAAAGTAGATGGCATCCCATCATGGATTCATCACACCACGTGAAGGCAGCACAAGTGGACAGCTCAGGAAGACAGGCCTTTAAGGCTAAGACTCAAGCGTATATAAGTATAACCCTCTGTTTCTTCCTTTTTTCCTCTTTAGCCCAGGCATTCGACCAGCCATAACCAGAACCACAAAGAATATTAATAACTTTGCTAACGACAATACAGAAGGTCTTAAATAAGACCACCCCAGACATAGGAAAAGATTGCTGGTTGTGTCTAAACCCAAAACACCCTTATTATGTCGGGGTAGGAACTCCCCTAAAACTCCCCTAACTGAGCTCAGCAGGCTAGAACTTCAAGTCGATTCACTAGCAGAAGTAGTCCTTCAGAATAAAAGAGGGTTACATTTATTATTCTTAGAACAAGAGGGATTATGTACAGATTTAGGTGAAACCTGTTGCTTCTATGCCAATAACTCTGGAGTAATTAGAAAAAACTTACTACTAGTACAGAAAAATTTAGATTCCAGAGAAAAACAGAGACATGAATCAAATAACTGGTTTCATAGGATGTTTAATTGGTCACCATAGCCAACAATCCTTCTATCCGCTATAGCTAACCTTTAATCCTCCTCCTTCTCCTCTTGTTAACTTTTGGCCCATGTTTTCTTAATTTCTTGTTTAAATATATACGAAAGAGTTAATTCTTAGACTTTTAATATTGAAGAATAGAGGCTATGAACGAATTCTACATTAAAAAAAAAATCAGACATTTGATTTTCTGCTAAGGCCAGTGGGGAATGTGCTGGCTGGAAAATTACTGCTTAGCTATGTCTATGGGAACATAGGCTGTCACCCAAGGAACATAACATTCTAAACAAGCTTTCTACTTCTGTAATCCCGCTTATGCACCTGACCTGTGATTTGACAGGTAGTGAATAGAAGATAGCCCTTTGTATTTAGACAGAATGAAGAATGGGATTTTGGGCTTAAAACCCCTGTACCTCTACATTTCAGGGCTGCTTAATTTGGGGTCTGCATACTGCTGGCAGACTCAGCTGTTGAATAAAGTGTGTTTCCTATAACTCACTGAGTTCTGGTGGTCCATGTGTCTTTCTGGGGCTGACAGCTACAACACCCCTCCCCATCAAGGGACAGAAACTACATCAGAACACAAAGGACAGAGCCCTTATGATTTTGCTCCCATGTGGACTTGAAAAGGAGACCAAGATACCAACAAGCAAACAATGGAAAAAACAAAGCCAATTCAGGGTCTCACACATGAAACTGCGGTGGATAAGAGACTAAGGGCAGTAGAGGAACAACATGTGTGTAAAAGGGCTCAGCATTTGGGGAAAGGGATGCACCAGGCAGCGGGTGCCAAGCAGCTCACACAGGAGATGAATGTTGGAATATAAGGCAGCATCCCAGACATGTTAGTGAGGATGTTTTGCCATGTAGCCCCATAAGATTTCATTGAGTCCATTAGACAGCGTCAGGTTTGGAGGCTCTGAACCCTGGTCTGGAATCCTCCTGATGACAGATTTCTAGACACAGAGGGTATTTGTTTGGATTACCTGAGATCGTTTTCCATTCTGTCACAGAGCGGACTAACAGACTATTGAATTTATCTGAGTGCTGTTTAAAAAGGAACTACAGTCCCGCTGCCTCAGTGATTTCTGAGACCTTGCCCATTACGTTACTTCTGTGTTTTCAAAACAAGAAGGAATCCAAAAGGATGGGTTCGACCCTTCCTGAGAAGTCGGCTCCTCCAGAGTTGGAAGAGGGGCAGGGTAATCCATTCTGGAATAGGGGAATGAGATATAGGGAAATGAAAAGAAGCCTGGGATGCTGCTGACAGACTGACACTGGAGATGTTTTCTCCATATGTTTAGGAAAGTTTAACCTTGGAGAACAATGAACAACCTTGTTGAGAATAAAGGGTACTTTGGAATCATTTGTTCAGTTGGCTTCAGGATAAATTAGGTCCCAAGAGGCCCCCTGCAGATGCCAACTTTCCCAAATTCCTGCCCTTTCGAGGTGATGTCCTCTGTCTGAAACTTTACTGTAAATGCTTCGCAGAAACAATTTAGAGTCCTTAAGAGAATGTACAGGATGTAGGGCTTTCCCCGAAGCAAACAATGCTCTATGGATCATTGGGTCAATTCTTTTCAGACATAAACTGAGAATGGGGTGGGAGAGGGAGAAAGGTACAAGAGAATCAATTGCTGGCTGATGTGCGTGGTAAGGACCCTGGGCCCACTGCAAAGATCTCTAAAATTCACACATGATATGGTCAGGCCATTGGAAATGTGGGTCACTTCACACACTTTTACAAGGTGATGATAAATTCCATACATGAAGGAGAAAGGGAAGGTGAAGTCCAAGGTCACCTTGGAGCTAATGAGAGGTCCCTTACTCACTACCAAGGAAAACATTTGAGAGACGCCATTGCTGGTCCCTTCCTCAGCACTCTGGGCTCTGGGCTGAGCTGTGACCTGAGGAGGACTCTGCCTCCCTGATGGTAAGAATGTCAGCCTCCTCCTGAAGATAGGAGATTCTAGTTCTGACCTGGATGGTGGCCAGAGCAGGCTGCAGGCAACCCAAAGGTTGTGGGTAGGCAGCTCATGAAGCTCCATCTAATGAATCTGGACTAAGCATGAATGAAATAAGATCTTATCTGGTGTATTTATTTTACTCGTATAAAGTGGATGCAAAATATGCCCACGACATTAAAGAAATGTGAATTTCATAGAATGCTCATAGAAATGTTTAAGCAGGCACAACATAAGGCCACTCACATACTTCCATCTACCTGGATATCATACAACCACTTCTCTTTCTCACACACATTTAGACACAAACACTTCCGCCACCCCCCACACACACACACGAACACTATAAACTCCCAGCCAAAAATCTATTTGATCTCAGTACCTTATACAATGAGAGAGATATAACAGGTCCACCACCAACAAAGCCATCTGGGACAGTGAGGCAAGCCATGGATGTATCCCTTTTATATAGATACATAAAGACCCTGGAAGTCAAGGAGGCCTCTCAGCTGTGCTCTTAAAGCCTCCAGAGGCTTTTCCCTTTGATCCCCTTCACAACTGGGCCTAGCTTGGTCCCCTCAGTCTTTTCATTTTTTGTCCTCAGGATGAAAGGGAATGTGCCTGAAAGCATGGCTGGTAGAAGGGACATGGAGTATCGCATTCTGAAGTGCTGGGTTGGCCTAATAACAAATGACCCAAACCTCTGCCCCCAGGACCCAGTCCCTGGTTGCCCCAGCCAGGCTGAGCAGTGGGCTTGACAGCAGCCAGGGTCCCCAGAGCAGGGTGTTTGCTGGTAGACCAAAGATCTGCTGTTGCAAAACAAACTGTCCAGGGTGAGTGTAGGGGAATGCCTGTGTTGGAATAGGTAGGTGAGGATCACTGGTATGCAGAGGGGGTAAGCAAGGTGGTCAAATGGGAGGAGGGAGGGAGGAAGAACTGGCAGCAAGGGAGTACAGATACATGGATTAGGAAGGGAATGGGTTGCCTGAGGATGAAAGAGGTGGAAGGACCCTGGGAGCGGACTTGTATTCTGAGGTTAGAAGGAATATGGAAAATATGGAATGAGGTGTCTGAAAAAAGAGCGGTGTCGCTCAGCCATGGGAAGACATAGTGGAGGAAACAATGAGAGAACCCCAGGCCTGAGCCTAATTAATTCAATGGACAACAGCCATGATTAATTGAATCTACTCCTGCCTCCAAGGAACGCTGATTGGTCAACTCACCTCTGCCAATCACGGGGCCTAGAGAAGCTGAATCCTGATCCATTGGCCCCATCCCGCCCTGAACTCCAGTCTGGAGTTTTCAGAGCCCTGTTCCTGGCAGTTCCTAGTTCACAGAAGAGTCTATGAAGGACAGAGCCAGACTCAGAGATGAAGCTCCAGGTGGGAGTGGGAGGGAGGAACAAGTGGTTGTGTTCACTTCCAAATCTCTGAAGAGGCCTGGGTCAAGAGCATAAATATAGTTGACCCAGAAGCTCAGGGCAGGGGTGAGATTAGAAGCACCCCTGCCTGTTACCCTGCAGACCTTTAGAGATTTCCTCAGGTGTGATACCCAGGGTGGGGGCAAAGCTATGACTCCTAGACTTCCCAATTCCAGGTCATTTCCAGGCCTGACCTCCAAGGCGTTTGACATAACAAGGCCAGCTGTTGTTCTGGGACTTCTCTGTGACGTGGTTACCTCATATCTATCCCCATGCTGTCTAGTGGGTTGTGATAACAGCCTTAACCAGGCTGTGGGCTGTGGCCGCATTTCACTGGGAGTGTTTCATAGGTGTGTCCTGAACTGAAAACCATGCCAGGAGTACCTCGTACTTATGAGGCTCTATCAATAGCTGAACCATCCTGGAGTGGTCAGGAATATGTTTCACCACCTAGTCCCTAGCCTCAGGCCACGGTGGACCAGAGGGCCTGCATTTCTACTCACCACAGTTCTCAGTGGTCCTGGAGTCCGAAGGAAATGCAAGGCTCAGACACTTGCTGTGTCTACTGCCAGGTGGTCAGCCATTAGCTGCCAGCATGTGGGAAGGCCAGTCTCCATAGCCAGGCGTTAACCTCTTTGGCCTTTCTAATAATGGTCACATATGCATTCTACTTGCACAAATGCCATAAGCTGTCCTCTTTGGGCCAATGGTCACATGTGCCACCGGTGTTTAGGCTGGAGACAGGAGATCTCCAGAGAGCCTGGTAATTTCGGAGATTTCCACCTGATTCTCAGGTCTGTGCCATGTAGGAGTTCCTAAAATCGCCCGTACATTTTGTGACTGGCCCTTTTGAGCAGCCCCCCCCCCATCAATGAAAGGGAACTATATCAGACCACAAGGGTCAGGACTCTTATGAGTTCACTTCCATGTGGACTTGAAAAAGAGAGCAAGATTCCAACAAGCAAACAAACAAACAAAAAAACAAACCAAAGCTGATTCAGAGCCTCAGACATGAGACTGCTGTGGATCAGAGACTAAAGGCAGTAGAGGGAGAAGGATATGTGTATAAAGAGGTTCATCATTTCAAAAAAGGGCCACACCTGGCAGCGGGTGCTCAGAAGCCCATGCAGGTGTTGGATGTTGAAATAAAAGCAGAGCCCCTGATATGTTGGTAAGAGTGTTAAGCCGCATAGCTCTGCAAGGTTTCATTGAGTCCAATGGACAGACTGTGGCAGGTTTGGAGGCTCCCAACCCTAGGCTGATACTCTCATGATGACAGATTTCTGGACACACAGGGACATTTTTAGATTAACTGGGATGTTTTCCTCTTGCCACATAGCCCTCTGACAGAAACTATTGGATTCACCTGAGTGCCATTTGAAACGGAGTGACAGCCCTCTTGCCTCAGTGTTTCCTGAGACCATGTCCATCACATTGCTCCTGTGTTTTGAAAAGGAGAAGGACTCCAAAAGGATGTGTTCGACTCTTCCTGAGAAGTCAGCTCCTCCAGAGCCACAAGAGGAACAAGATAATCCATTCTGAAATAAGGGAGGGAAAAATAGGGAAATGAAAAGAAGGCTTGGACACTGGTGATAGAGGGACACTGGGGATGCTTTATCAATTTGTTTAGAAACATTCAAATTTGGAGAACAATAAACAACCTTGTTGAGAACAAAGGGTACTTGAGAGCCATTTGTTCAGTTGGCCTTGGACTAAACAATGTCTCTTGAGGACTCAGGTGAATGTCAACTTTTTTATATTCCTGCACTGTTGAGGTGATTCCCTCTGTCTGTTACTCTATCATGACTGCTCACAGAAAAAATCTGGATTCCTTAAGGGGCTGTACAGGATGTATGGCTTTTCCTGAGGAAAACGAGGCTCAATGTGTTAATTCTCTTTACACTTCAATTGAAAATTGGGGTGGGGAAGGGAGAAAATTGCTGGCTGCTGTATGTTCAGGACTCTGGGCCCACTGCTTAGTTCTCTGGAATTCACACATGAGATGTCTTGCCACTGGAAATATGAGTCAGCTCGCATACCCTTTTAAAAGCTGATGAGAAATAGAATAGGAAGGTGAAGTCCGAGGTCACCTTGGAGCTAATGACATGTCCCCTACTCTACTGAGGAAAACATCTGAGGCCATAGCCAGTACCCTCCGCAGCACTCTGGGATCTGGGTTGACCTGTTGCCTGAGGAGGACTGGGCCTCCCTTGGTTCACAATGGTGAGAGTGTCAGATACCTCGTGGATCTTACCAGGATGCTGGCCTCAGCAGGTTGTAGGGAACCCGATGGTTGTGGGAAGACAGCTCATGAAGCTCCATCTAGTGAATCTGGGCTCAGGTGTGTAGGGGAATGGGATCTTATCTTTTGCATTTCTTTATTTTACTGTCACAGATTGGAAGTACAATGCTCCTACAATATTAAACAAATGTGATTTTCATAGAACTCTCATAGAAATGTTCAAGCAGGAACAACATGAGGCCATTAACATATTTCCACCTGCTTGGTAAGCAAATAACCATATCTCTATCTCATACACATTTAAACACAGACAAACACATCCTCACATACAAACACGCACAAATACAGGGACACTGTAAATTTCCAGCTAGAAACCTATTTGAGCTCAGTACTTTGGAGAGTGAGACAGATAGAACAGGTCCACCACACCCCAAACTGGTTGGGACAGTTAGGCAAGCAGTGGATGTATCCCCTTCATAAAGACACATGAAGACCCATAAGAAAAGGAGGACTCTGTGCCGGGCACTTAAGGCCTCCAGAAGCCTTTACCTTTGATGCCCTTTATAACTGGGCATAGCTCAGTCTCCTTAGCCTTGTGACTTCTTGGCCCAGGAGAAAAAGGAGTGTGCCTGAAAGAATGACTTGAACAAGGGACGTGAGGTATCATATTCTGAGGTGCTGGCCAGGCCTAATAACATGATGACCAGAAACTCTGCCCTCAGAACCAGTCTCTGGCTGCTCCAGCCTGGCTGAGGCAGTTGGCTTAAAGCAGCTAGGGTCCAGGAGTGGGGTGGCTTGCTAGTAGACCAAAGGCCTGCTGTTGCCAAGAGACTGCACAAGGTGAGGGTGGGGGAGGGGAGAATTGGGTTGCCTGTGTTGGAACAGGTAGGTGAAGAAATCACTGGTGTGTAGAGGGGGTAGGCAAGGTGGTCAATGGTAGGAGGCAGTTTGGTAGTACTGGCAGCAATAGAGTAAGGTACCTGCAGTAGAAAGGGAATTGGCTACCAGGATACAGAAGAAGTTGGAAGGAACCTGGAAGCACACTTGCATCCTGAGGTTGGAAAGAATATGGAATGAGGCATCTGGAAAAAGAGTGGTGCTGCTGAGTCATGGGAAGACACAGCAGAGAAGAAGGAGGAGAGAACCCCAGGCCTGACCCTAATCAATTTGATGGACAACAGCCATGATTAATTAATAGCTAGTCCTGCCTTCAAGGGGCGCTGAGTGGGCGACTCACCTCTGCCAATCATATGGCCTAGAAAAGGTGAATCCTGATCCAGTGGGCCCTTCCAGCCCAGAGGTCCCTCTGGGGTTTCTAAGAGAACATGCATGGTAATGACAAGTTACAGAAGAGTCTAGGGAGGTAAGAGCCAGACTCAGAGGAGAAGCTCCAGGAGGAAAGTGATTCACTTTCAAATCACTCAAGAGACTTGGGGCAAGAGCATTAATATTGGTGACTTGGAAGCTTAGTACAGGGTTGAGATTGGAAGTACCCTGTCTGCTGCCCTACAGACCTATAGTGGTTTATGCAGGTACTATTTCTCAGGATGGGGGCAAGTTGGTGTCTTCCAGTCCTTCTAATTCCAGGTGCTTTCCAGGCATGGCACCCAGGGCGTTCAAAATAACAAAGCCAGCTCTTGTCCTGGTTCTTCTCTGAGATGTGGTTACTTCATAACTACCTCTAGGCTGGCTGGATGGTGGTGATAACTGCCTTGATCGGCCATGGGCAGTAGACTCTTCTCACTGGGAGTGTGTCATTGGTGTGTCCTGACTGAAAATGTCAGGCCAGGACTGCCACATACATATGAGTCTTAATAGCTGACCACTCCCGGAGTGACCACATGTGTATTTCACCACCTTGTCCACAGCCTCAGCCATGGTGGTCTAGAATAACTGGCTTTCCAGTCTCCACTATGCCTCAGTGGTTCTGGAGTCACCAGGAAATGCACAGCTCTGGACGCCTGACCTGTCCACTCCCAGGGGTCAGCCACCAGCTGCTGGCATTTTGGGAGGCCAGCCTCCACTGCCATGCATTAACCTCTTTGGCCCCTGTAATGGTGATCACATCTGCATTCTATTTGAACAAATGTCATAGGCTGTCCTCTATGTGATGGTGTTTGGGCCAGCCACTGGTATTTAGGTTGGAGACAGAGTTCTCCAGATACCCCTGGGTATTTCAGGGTGTGTTCCACCTGGGTGTCAGGCATGTGCCATTTAAGAGTTCCTAAACTTGTCCATATATTTAGCTGAGATGATTTCCATCCTGTCACAGAGCCACATAACAGACACTATTGGATTCACCTTAGTCCAATTCGAAATGGAGTGGTTGTCCCAGTGCCTCAGCATTTCCTGACACCATGTTCAAATGTTGCTCCTGGTTGTGAAAATGAGATGTTTCCAAAAGGATGCATTCAACTCTTTCTGAAAAGTCAGCTCCTCCAGAGTCGGAAGAAGGCCATGGCAATCCATCCTGAAATAGGGGAGCCAGAAATAGGGATATTAAAAGAAGGCTGGGACTTTACTGACATAGGGACACTAAGACGTTTTCTCAATATGTTTAGAAAAGTTCAACCTTGGAGAACAGTAAACAACCTTGTTCAGAACAAAGGATATTTTGAAACCATTGGTTCTGTTGGCTTTGAGCTAAAGAGTCCCAGGGACTCTGGTGGATGCCAACTTTCTCATATGCCTGTGCTGTCGAGGTGATTCCCTCTGTCTGAAACTCTATCATGATTGCTCCCCAGAAACAATCCGGATTCCTTAAGGGATGATAAAGGAGGTGAGGCTTTCCCAAAAAAAATGTTCAATGGATCATTAGGTCAATTATTTACAGACATCAATTGAGAATGGGGGTGGGAAGGGAGAAAGGTGACAGAAAATCAAATGCTGGCTACTGTGTGTGGCCAGGACACAGGGCCACTGCTGAGTTCTCTGGAATCCACACATGATATGCCCAGCCACTGGAAATTTGTGTCATCTGGAACACTCTTTTACAAGGTGACGAGAAATTCCATATGTGAATTAGAAAAAGAAGGTCAAGACTGAGGTCATCTTGGAGCTAATGACACGTCCTCTTCTCACTACCAAGGAAAACATCTGAGAGATGCTACAACCAGTCGCCTCCTCAGCAGTCTGGGCTTTGGGCTAAACTGTGGCCTGAGGAGGACTAGGCCTTCCTTGGTCCCCAATGGTGAGTGTGTCAGATATCTCCTGAGGACAGGAGATTCTGGTTTTGACCTGAATGCTGGCCTGAGCAGGCTGCAGGGAAACGATGGTTGTGGGGAGACAGCTCATGAAGCTCCATCTAGTGAATCTGGGCTCAGGTGTGTGGGGTGTTGGGATTTTGTGCATTTCTTTGTTTTACTCTCACAAAGTGTATGTACGATGTGCCTACAACATTAAAGAAATGTGATTTTCATAGAATTGTCATAGAAATATTGAATCAGGCACAACACAAGACCATTCACATACTTCTACTTGCCTGGTTATCAAACACCCACATCTCTTTCTCATGCACATATAGACACGACAAACACATCCACACATACACACACGCACAAACATAGGGACACTGTAAACTCACAGCTGGAAACTTACTTGAGCTCAGTACTTTGGAGAGTGAGGCAGATAGAACAGGTCCACCCAGCCAAACCCGGAAGGGACAGTTAGGTAAGCTGTGGTTGTATACCTTTCATACAGACATATGAAGACAGGTGAAGTCAAACAGGCCTCTCAGCTGGGTTCCAAAGGCCTCCAGAGGCCTTTGCCTTTGATGCCCTTCGCAACTGGGCCTAGCTCAATCTCCTTAGCCTTGTGACTTTCTGGCCTAAGGAGGAAACAGAGTGTGCCTAAAAGCATGACTGGTGGAAGGGATGTGGTATATCTCATTCTGAGTTGTTGGCCAGACTTAATAATATATGACCCAACCTCTGCCCCCAAGACCCAGTTCCTGGCTGCCCCAGTATGGCTGTACAGTGGGCTTGACAGAAGCCAACGTGTCAAATGCAGGGTGTTTGCTGGTAGACCAAAGGCCTACTGTTGCCAGACTGTCCAGGGTGAGGTTGAGGGAGGGAAGGATAGGCTGCCTGTGTTGGAATAGGTAGGTTAGCATCACTGGTAGGTAGGAAGAAGTAAGGAAGATAGTCAAATCAGAGGAGGCAGGGTGGTAGAAACTGTCAGCAAAGGAGTTTGGAGTCATGGAGTAGGAAGGGAATGGGCTGCCTGGAGGCCAAAAAACATGGAAGGGCCCTGAGACTTGGATCCTGAGGTTAGAAGGAATATGGAATGAGGAGTCTGGAAAAAGAGTGGTGTTGCTGAGTCATGGGAAGATACAGTGGAGGAAAGAACGAGAGAACCCCAGGCTTGACCCTAATCAATTAGATGGACAACAGCTGTGATTAATTGACTAGTTCTGCCTCCAAGGAGCGCTGATTGGGCAACTCACCTCTACTAATCATGGGGCCCAAAAATGCTCAACCCCTATCCAGTGGCATTTTCTGCCCAGAGCATTTCTCTGGGGTTTCCAAGTTCCCTAAGCCTGGTAGTGACTAGTTTACAGAAGAGTCTAGGAAAGACTGAGCCAGATTCAGTGATGAAGCTCCATGGTCAATGGGAGGGAGGAATAAGTGGCTCGTGTTCACTTCTGAATCATTCAAGAGGCCAGGGAATAGATCATGAATATCGGTGACCTGAAAGCTCAGGACAGAGGTGAGACTGGAAGTACCTCTGCCCGCTGCCCCTCAGTCTTTTATGAGTTTACTCAGGTGTCATTTTCCAGGGTGGGGGCAGGCAAGTGACTCTCAGACCTCCCATCTCCAGACCCTTTCCAGGCCTCATGCCCAGGGTGTGCGACATAACAAGGCCAGCTCTTGTTCTTTGCCTTCTCTGAGACGAAGTTGCTTCATATCTACACCATGCTGGCTTGTGGGTGGTGATAACAGCCTTGACCAGGCAGGCCATGGGCAGTGGCCTCATTTCACTGGGAGGGTGTCATTGATGTGTCCTGAACTGAAAATGTCAGGCCAGGACTGCCACAAACATATGAGGCTCTATCAACATATGACCCCTCCAGAGCGGCATGAGTGTGTCTCGCCACCTTATCCCAAGCCTCAGCTGATGTTGGTCTAGAAAGACTGGCTTTCTACTCTTTAAGGAGCTCAGTGTTTTTACAGTCTCCAGGAGAAGTAAGTCTTAGGACACTGCCCTGTCTGCTGCCTGGGGGTCAGCCATTAGCTGTCGGCATGTAGGTGGCCAGCCTCCATTGCCAGGCATTAACCTATTAACATTCCTAATAATGGTTGCACCTGAATCTATTTGCACAAATACTATAAGTTGTCATCTTTGTGCCAGTGTCCATGTCAGCCATCAGTATTTAGGCTGGAGAAGGTAGGTGTCCAGATAGACCTGGAAATATTGGAGCTGCATTTTGCCTGGTTCTCAGGCATGTGTCACGTAGGAGTTCCTAAACTTGCCCATACATTTTGTGACTGGCCCTTTCTAGCACACCCTCCCATCAAGGGAAGGGCACTGTGTCAGACCGCAAGAGTCAGAGCCCAGTGATTTTGCTCCCATGTGGACTTGAAAAGGAGAGCAAGACACCAATAAGCAAGCAAGCAAAAAAAACAAACAAATAAACCAAGGCCAATTATGAGCCTCAGACATGAGAATAGTGTAGATCAGAGACTAAGTGCAGGAGAATGAGAACAACATGTGTATAAAGGGGCTCAGCATGTGGGAGGAAGTGACACACTAGGGAGCAGGTGCCAAGCAGCTGATGCAGGTGACAGATTATGGAGTAGAAGGCAGCTCCCTGACATGTTTTGGGGTTTTAAACCATGTAGCTCCACTAGGTTTCATTGAGTTCAAAGGACATTGCGTAGCAGGTTTTGAGGTGCTAAACCCTAGTTGGCATTCTCCTGATGACAGATTTCTGTACACACTGGGTCGTTGTTTGGATTTGCTGGGATGGTTTTCCATCTTGTCACAGAGCCGCCAAGCAGAGACTATTGTAGTTAACTGAATGATGTCTGATTGGAGCAGCAGTCCTGGTGCCTTGGTGTGTCATGAGACTATGTCCATCAAGTTCATCCTGCATTTTGAAAATGGGAAGTATTACAAAAGGATGTGTTTGACTCTTTCTGAGAAATCAGCTCCTCCAGAATTTGAAGAGAGACAGGGTAATTCGTTTTGGAACTGGGGAGCAAGAAACGGGGAAATGAAAAGGCTTGGACACTGCTGACAGAGGGACACTCAGGACCTTTTCTAAAATGTTTAGAAAAGTTTAGCCTTGGAGAACAATGAATCACCTTGTGAAGAACAAAGGGTACTTGGGAGCCATTTGTTCTGTTGGTCTCTGGTTAAATAAGAGCTCCAGGGCCCCTCGGTGGGTGCCAGTTCTCTCATAGTCTTGCCCTGTTGAGGTGATTCCCTCTGTCTGAAACTATCATGATTCCTCCCCACAAACAATTTGGATTCCTTAAGGTATGGTATAGAATATGAAGCCTTCCACAAGGCAACCCTGCTCAATGGATCAATAGGACAATTCTTTTCAGACATCAAATTAGAATGGGGGTGTTGGAGAAAGCATGGTTCCCGAGAATCAATTGGTGGCTGCTTTGTGTGGGAAGGACCCTGGGCCTACTGATGAATTCTCTGGAATTCACACATGATATGGACGGCCCCTGGAAATGCAGATGATCATGCACACCCTTTTACAAGGTTACTAGAAATTCCATATGTGAAGTAAAAATGGAAGGGTGAAGGCCGAGGTAATCTTGGAGCTAATGAAATGTTCCCTACTCACTACAGAGGAAAACATCTGAGAGATGCCACAGCCAATCACCTCCTCAGCCACAAAGGCCCTGGACTGACCTGTGGCCTCAGGAGGATTGGGCCTCCTTTGGTCCCCGAGTGTCAGCCACCTTCTGAGGACAGGAGATTCTAGTCCTGACCTGGATATTGGCTGAGCAGGTTGCTGGCAACCAGATAGTTGTGGAGAGAAAGTGCATGAAGCTGCATCTAATGAATCTGGTCTTGAGTGCATGGGGGAATGGGGTCTTCTCAGGTGCATTTCTTTTCTTTACTCACACAAAGAGGATGAACAATGCTCCCACATCATTAAAAATGTGAATTTCATAGATGTCTCATAGAAATGTTTAGGGAGTCATACACATAGGGTACTCACAGATTTCCACCCACCTGGATATCACACAACTGTATCTCCATATCACAAACATTTAGACACAGACAAACACATCCACACACACACGCATGCATACACAAACAGACATGGGCACACAAACAGGTACACTTTAAACTGCCAGCCAGAAACTTATTTGAGATTAGTTCTTTAGAGAGTGAATAACATAGAGCAGGTCCTCCACTCCTAAAGTGGGTCAAAAAGTGAGGCAAGCCATGGCTTTGTCTTTTTGATATAGACACATGAAGACTCCGAAGTCAAGGAGGCATCCCTGGAGAGCACTTAAGGCCTCCAGAGGCCTTTTAATTTGGCATTCTTCAAAACTGGGCCTGCCAGTGTATCCTCAGCCCTGTAACTTCTTGGTCTAAGGGGGAAAGGTATTGTGCCTAGCAGGTTGGCGGGTGGAGGAGACATGGGGACTCGCCTTCTAAGGTACTGGCCAGGCCTAATAACATATAATGACAACTTCTGCCCCAGGACCCTGTCCCTGGCTGCCCCAACCTGTCTGGGCAGTGGACTTGAGAGCATACAAAGTACTTGGAGCAGGGTGTTTGCTGGTGGTCCAAAGCCCAATTGTGGGCAAAGAGACTCTCCACAATGAGGGCGGGGGAAGGGAGAATGGGATTCCTGTGTTGGAAAAGGCAGGTGAGGATCACAGGTGTTTACAGGGGGTAAGGAAGATAGTCAACTGGGAGGAGGGACAGTGGTGAAATTGGTAGCAAGGGACTACAAAAACATGGAGTAGGTAGGGAATGGGTTGCCTGGAGACCAAAGACAGTGGAAGAGCCCTGGGAGCAAACTTAGAATCTAAGATTAGAAGGAAAATGGAATAAGGCATCTGGAAAAAGTGTGGAGCTGCTTTGCCAGGGGAAGACTCATGATTCTCTATCGATCATTGGGTCAATTCTTTTCAGACATCAAATGAGAATGGGGTGGGGGAAGGAGAAAGGTGCCAGAGAATCAATTGCTGGCTGCTGAGCATGGCAAGGACTCTGAGCCCACTGCTGAGTCCTCTGGAATTCACATATGAAATGTCTGGACACTGGAAATATGTGTTAGCTCACACACCATTTACAAGATGACAAGATATTCCATATGTGAAGTAGATAGGGAAAGTGAAGTCCGAGTTCACCTTGGAGCTAATGAAAGGTCCCGTACTCACTCACAAAGAAAACATCTGAGAGACGCCACAGCCAGCCCTTCCTCAGCACTCTGGGCCCTGGCTCAAGCTGTGGCCTGTGGAGGACTGGGCATACCTTAGTCCATGATGGCGAGAGTGTCAGCTACCTCCTGAGGACAGGAGATTTCTGGTTCTGACCTGAGCAGCCTATGGGCAACCTGAGGGCTATGGAGAGACAGATCATGAAGCTCCATCTAATCAATCTGAGCTCAGGTATGTGGGTGATGTGATCTTTACTGGTACATATCTTTATTTTACTAACACAAAGTAGATATGTAATGCACCCATGACATTAAACAACTGTGAATTTCATTGAAATCTCATAGAAATGTTCAAGGAGGAACAACATGAGGCCTCACATACTTCCATCTGCCTGGATATCACACAATCACATCTCTATCTCACACACATTTAGACACAGACAAAGAAATCCACACACACTCATGCACACACACAAGGACACTGTAAACTCCAGGCCAGAAACCTATTTGAGCTCAGCACTTTAGGGAGTGAGGGAGATAGAACAGGTCCAGCACACCCAAAGCCGGCTGGAACAGTGAGGCAAGCCATGGCTGTATCCCATTCTTACAGACACAGGAAAGCCCCAAAGACAAGCAGGCATCTCAGCCAGACTCTTTAAGTCCTAGAGGCCTTTCTCTTCGATGCCCTTCACAAGAGAGCTGGTTTCATTGTCCTCAGCCTTATTATTTCTTGTCATTGGGAGGAAAGGGAGTATGTGTGAATGCATGGCTGGTGAAATGGACGTAGGTATCACATTCTGAGGTGCTGGCCAGGCCTAAGAACATATGATTGAATCCTCTGCTCCCAGAACACAGTTCCTTTCTGTCCCAGTTTGGCTGGGCAGTGGGCTTGACATTAGCCAAGGTTCCAGAACAGAGTGCTTACTAGTAGACCAAAGGCCTTCTGTTGCCAAACAGAGTGTCCAGGGTGAGGGTGGGGGAGGGGAGAATGGGCTGCTTATGTTGGAATGGGTAGGTGAAAATCACTGGTGTGTAGAGGGGGTAAGGAAGCTAGTCAAATGGTAGGAGGGAGCGTGGTAGAAATGGCAGCAAGGAAGTACGGACATGTGAAGTAGGTAAAGAATGGGCTGCCTGGAGGCCAAAAAAGGTGAAAGTATCCTAGGAGTGGACTTGGATCCTGAGGTTAGAAGGGATATAGAATGAGGTATCTAGAAAACGAGTGTTGCTGCTGAGTCACGGGAAGACACAAATGAGGAAAGAAGGAGTAATGAACCCAAGACCTGACCCTAATCAATTCGAAGGTCAACAGCCATGATTCATTGACAGCTAAGTCTGCCTCCAAGAAGCCCTGATTGAGGCAACTCCCCTCTGCCAGTCATGGAGCAAGGAGAAGCTAAAGCCCCATCCAGGGGTCCTTTTCACCTTGAATTCCCTTGGGTTTACAAGTGATGCGTTCAATCTTTTTGAGAAGTTGGCTCCTCCAGAGCCAGAAGAGGGACAGGTTAATGCTTTATGGAATAGAGGAGTGAGAAACAGGGAAATGAAAAGAAGGCTGGCACACTCCTGACAAAGGGACACTCCAGACACTTTCTCAATGTGATTACAAAAGTTTTGACTTGGAGAAAAATGAACAACCTTGTTGAGAACAAAGGGAGCTTGGGAGAAATTTGTTCTGTTGGCCTCGGGGTAAATAAAGTCTCCTGGGGACCCTGGCAGATGCCAACTTTCTCATATTCCTGCACTGTTGAGGTGATTCTCTCTGTCTGAAACTATCATCATTGCTCTTCAGAAACAATCTAGAAACCTTAAGAGATGGTACAGCATGTGAAGCCGTCACCATGGCAAACAATGCTCAATGGATTATTGGGTCAATTCTTTTAAAACATCAAATGAGAATGGGTGTGGGTGATGGAGAAAGGTATCAGAGAATCAATTGCTGGCTGCTGTGTGTGGCAAGGACTCTGGCCAAGTCCTGAGTCCTCTGGAATTCACACTGATATGCCCGACCACTGGAAATATGAGTCGCCTCGCACACCCTTTTACAATGTGATAAGAAATTCCATACATGAAGTAGAAAGTGAAGGTGATGTCCGAAGTCACCTTGGAGCTAATGAGAGGTCCCCTACTCACTGCTGAGGAAACATCTGAGAGATGCCACAGCCAGTCCCCTCCTCAGCACTTGGGCCCTGGCTCAGCTGTGGCCTGAGGAGGAATGGGCCTCCCTTGATCCCCAATGGCGAGAGTGTCAGCAACCTCCTGGGGATAAAGATTCTGTTTTTTACCTGGATGCTAGCCTGAGAAGGCTGGGCAATTAGATGGTTGTGAAGATACAGGCCATGAAGCTCCATCTAATGAATTTGGGCTCATGTGTGTGGAGAAATAGGATCTTATCTGATGCATTTCTTCAATTTACTCACACAAAGTGGATGCACAATGCACCCACAACATTAAAAAAACGTGAATTTCATCGAACTCTCATAGAAATGTTCAAGCAGGAGCAACACGAGGAGGCCACTCACATACTTCCACCTGCCTGGATATCACACAATCAAATCTCTATCTCATACACACTTAGACACAGACAAACACAACCACACATATACCCACACTCACACACAGGAGCACTGTAAACTTTCAGCCAGAAACCTATTTGAGCTCAACACTTTACAGATCAAGGGAGATAGAACGGTTCGCCCACACCCAAAGCAAGCTGTACAGTGAGGAAAGCCATGGTTGTAACCTTTTCATATAGACACAATAAAACCCCCAATGTCAAGGATGCCTCTCAGCTGGGCTCTTAAGGACTCCAGCGACTTTTCACTTTGATGCCCATGCAACTGGGCCTAGCTCGGTTTCCTCAGCCTTGTGACTTCCTGGCCTCAGCAGAAAGAGGAGTGTGCCTGAAAGCATGGCTGGTGGCAAGAACTTGGGGTATTGCATTCTGAGGTGCTGTAAAAGCCTAATAACATGTGACTGAAAACTCTGCTCCCAGGACCCAGTCCGTGGCTGCTTCAGCCTTGCTGAGCAGTGGTCTTGAGAGCAGCAAAGTTTCCAGGAGCAGGATGCTTTCTGGTAGAACAAAAAGCCTGCTGTTGCCAAACAGACTGTCCATGTTGCCAAACAGACTGTCCATGCAGAAGAGAGAATTGGCTCCCCATATGGAATAGGTAGGTGAGCATCACTGGTGTGTAGATGCGGTAAGGAAGGTGGTCAAATGGCAGGTGGGGGGTCATGGTAGAACTGGCAGAAAGGGAGTACGCATACGTGGAATAGGAAGGGAACGAGTTGCCTGGAGGCTGAAAAAGGTGGAAGGACCATGGGAGTGGACTTGGATCCTGAGGTTAGAAGGACTATGAAATGAGGCATCTGGAAAAAGAGTAGTGCTGCTAGCTCAATGGGAAGACTAAACAAAGGAAAGAAGAGGGGGAGAACCTCAAGCCTGACCCTAATCAATTTGAGGGAAAACAGCCTTGATTAATTGATAGCTAGCCTGCCTCCAAGGAGCTCTGATTGGGCAACACATTTCTGCCAATCATGGAGTCTGGAGAAGCTGAAGCCATATTCAGTGGCTTCTTCCTGCCCAGAGCTCCCCTGTGGGGTTTACAAATGCCTAGGTCTGCTAGTGACTAGTTTACAGAAGAGTTTAGGTCAGACAGAGCCAGACTCAGAGGAAAAGCCCCAGGTGTGAGCAAGAGGGAGCAACAATTGGCTTGTTTCATCCGAAATTACTTAAGAGGCCTGGCACAAGAGCATAAATATTGGTGATGTGGCAACTCAGAGCAAAGTGTGAGAACGGAAGCACCCCTGTCACTGTCCCCTAGACCTTAAGGGGTTTATGCAGGAGCCATTTCCAAGGGCGGGGGCAGTGCATGACTCTCAGACCTCCCAATTCCAGGCCCTTTCCAGGCCTGGCGCCCAGAGAATTCAACTTAACAAGGCCAGCTCTTGTCATGGGCTTTCTCTGAGACGTGATTACTTCATATCTTTTACCATGCTTGCTGGTGGATAGTGATAACACCTTGACTGGGCCATGGGCAGTGTTCTCATTTCCCTAATAGTGTGCCATTTGTGTGTCTGAATTGAAAATGTCAGGCCAGGACAGCTGCGTCCATATGAGGCTCTTTCAATAGCTGACAGCTCCCAGAGCAGCCAAGATTGTGACTCACCACTTTATCCCCAGCCTTAGCGCATAGTGGATCAGAAGAACTGGCATTTTACTCTCTTCTGGCCTAAGTGGTCCTGGAGTCCTGAATAGAATAAAGGCTCAGGATGCCTGCCCTGTCTGCTTCCAGTGGGTGACCCATTAGCTGCCAGCATTCTGAGAGACCAACCTTCACTGCCACTCATTAAACTCTTTGGCCTCCCTAACAGTAGTAGCATTTGCATTCTATTTGACAAATGCCTTAAGCGGTCCTCTATGGGCCAGTGGTCACAACAGCCACTGGTATTTAGGCGGAGATAGGAGGTATCCAGATAGCCCTCAGAATTTCAGAGCTACATTCTCTCTGGTTCTCATGTCTGTGCCACTTAAGAGTTCCTAAACTCACCTGTACATTTTGTGACTGGCCCTTTATATCAATACCCCCTCCCAGTCAAGGGAAGAGAACTATGTCCAATCGCAAGTGACAGCACCTGTAAGATTTTGCTCCCATGTGAACTTCAAAATGAGAGCAAGACACTGACAAGCAAACAATCAAAAAATAAAAATAAAATAAACCAAAGCCATTCAGAGCCTCGGACATGAGACCAGTGTGGGTCAGAGACTAAAAGCAGTAAAGGGAGAACGATATGTTTGTAAAGGGGCTCAGCATTTGGGAGAAAGGAACACACACGGCAGCTTGTGTTGAGCAGGTACTGATGTTGAAATGAACTCAGCGCCCCTGACATGTCAGTAAGGATGTTAAGCCACGTAGCTTCACTAGGTTTCATTGAGTCCAATGGACAGACCCAGCAAACCCTAGTCTGGTATTCGCACAGATTTCTGGACACACAGGGATGTTGTTTGCATTAGCTGGGATGGTTTTCCATCCTGCCACAGAGCCCCCAAACAGAGACTATCAGAGTCACCTTAGTGCCGTTTGAAATGGAGCCGCCGTCCCTGTGCCTCAGTTTTTCTTGAGACCATGTTGATCATGTTGCTCCTGTGTTTTCAAATGAGAAGGACTTTTTTTGAGAAGTCGGTGCTTCCAGAGCCAGAAGAGGGACAGGGTAATCCATTCTGGAATAGGGGAGAGAGAAATAGTGAAATGAAAAGAAGTCTGGGATCCCCTGACAGACAGACACTCAGGACACCTTCTCAATAGGCTTAGAAAAGTTCAAGCTTTGAGAACAATGGACAACCTTGTCAAACAATGAACAACCTTGTTGAGAACAAAGGGTACTTGGGTGCGATTGTTTTGTTGTCCTCTGACTGAAAAAGAGCTCCCTGGGACCCAGGCAGATGTCAAATTTCTCATATTCCTGCCCAGTCAAGGTGATTCCCTCTGTCTGAAACTCAATGGTAATTGTTCTTCTGAAAAAAATTCTGATTCTTTAAGGGAATGTACAGGATGTAAGGCCTTCCCTGAGGCAAATAATGCCCAATGGAAAATTAGGTAAATTCCTTTCAGAATCTAATGAAAATGGGCATGGTTAGGGAGAAAAGTGCCAGAGAATCAATTACTGGCTGCTGTGTGTCGCAAGGACCCTGGGCCCACTGTTGAGCTTTCTGGAATTCACACATGAAATGTCCATCCACTGGAAATGGGGGTCATCTCATAAAACCTTTTACAAGGTGAGGAGAAATTCCACATGTGAAGTGACAAGGGAAGGTAAAGTCCGATGTCACCTTGGAGCTAATGAGAGGTCCCCTACTCACTACCGAAAAAAAATGTTTAAGAGACACCACAGCCAGTACCCTCCTCAGAAATCTGGGCCCTGGGCAAAGATGTGGACTGAGGAGGACTGGGCCTCCCTTGGTCCCAGATGTCGAGAGTGTCACCCATCTCCTGAGGACAGGAAATCTGTTTCTGACCTGGATGCTACCCCGAGAAGAATGCTGGCAACCCAATGGTTTGGGGAGATGGCTCATGAAGTTCCATCTAAAGAATCTGGGTTAAGGGTGTGTGGGAGAATGAGATCTCATCTGGTACATTTCTTTATTTTACTCTCACAAAGTGGATGCACAATGTGTCTATGACATTCAACTGACGTGAATTTCTTAGAACTCTTATAGAAATGTTCAAGCAGACACAACAAGAGACCACTCACATACTTACACCTGCTTGGATATCATACAACCCAATCTCCATCTCACATACATTTAGACACAAACAAATCCACACACTCACATGCGCGCGCGCACACACACACACACCATACACACACACACACACACACACACACACACACACACACACACACACCCCACACTGTAAACTTCAGGCCAGAAACCTATTTGAGCTCAGAACTTTACAGAGTGAGGGAGATAGAACAGTACATCACACCCAAAGCCGGCTGGGACAGTGAGGAAAGCCGTGGCTGTATCCCTTTCATACAGACACATGAAGACCTCCAAGTCAAGGAGGCCTCTCAGCCATGCTCTTAGGGCCTCAAGAGGCCTTTCCCTTTGATGCCATTCACAATTGGGCATAGCTCAGTCTCCTCAGCCTTGTGATCATGGTTTCTGGAGGAGAGAGCGTGTGCTTGAAAGCATGGCTGTCAGAATTGACATGAGATATTGCATTCTGAGGTGCTGGCAGGCCTAATAACATATGACCCAAATCTCTGCCCCCAGGACCCAGATCCTGGCTGCCCCAGCCTGGCTATGCAATGGGCTTGACAACAACCAAGGTTTCAGAGTAGGGTGCCTGCTAGTAGACCCAAGGCCTGCTCTTGCCAAACTGACTGTAAAGGGTGAGGGTGAGGGAGGGGAAAATGGGCTGCTCATGTTGGAATAGGTAGGTGAGGATCACTAGTGTGTAGAAGGGGTAAGGAAGGTGGTCAAATGAGAGGGGGAGGGCAGTAGAACTGGCAGAAAGGGAGCACGAATACATGGAATAGGAAGGAAATGAACTGCTTGATGTTCAAAGAAGGTGGAAGGACCCTGAGAGCAGAACTGGATCCTGAGTTTAGAAGGAATATGAAATGAGGCCTCTGGAAAAAAGATTGTTGTTTCTGAGTCACAGGAATACACAGCGGAGAAAAGCAGGAGGACAGAACCCCAGGCCTGACTGTAATCAATTCGTTGGGCAACATCTGTGATTTATTGACAGCAAGTCTTGCCTCCAAGGAATGCTGATTGGGGAACTAAATTCTGCCAGTCATGGGGTCCTGAGAAGCTGAAGTCCTATTCAGTGGCTCTTCCCACCCAGAGTTCATCTCTGGGATTTCAAAGTGCCCTAGGCCTGGCAGTGACTAGTTTACAGAAGAGTATAGGGAGGACAGAGCCGGACTCAGAAAAGAAGCTCCTGAGGGGAGTGGAGGGAGGAACAACTGTCTCATGTTCACTTCAAATTTCTCAAGAAGCCTGAAGCAAGAGCATGATATTGATGACCCTGAGGCTCAGTGCAGGGGTGAGACTAGAAGCATCCCTGGCTGCTGCCTTGCAAACATTTAGGTGTTTACCCAGGTGCCATTTACCAGGGTCGGGGCAGGGCAGTGACTCCCTGCCCTCCCTATTCTAGACCCTTTCTTGTCCTGGCACCCAAGGCATTTGAAATAACAAGGCCAGCGCATCTTGGGCCTTCTCTGCGACATGAAGCCATTATGAATTATGCTCACAATGACTCAGTATTTTTGCTATAATACAGCAAAATGGCACCTAGAGTTTCCACTGTTCTAGAGTAGTTTTGTCAAGGAAACACAGCCTACAAACATCAACGCAGTTAATGTTCAACAGCTGCTCCAATTGTGTTCAGTAGGTTGCCTGACCACAGATGAAATCTAAGGCTAGATTAACAACAATTATCTGTTAGCCTATGCTGCTGTCCTCAATCTAATTTCTCATGCAGAGACATGACCTTTCCATTGAAGGCCATTAGGTAGCTATGTTATATAGGTACTCTCATTTTCTCAGAGTTTATGTGAATTTTCCAGGAATGTAGAAGTGTAGCTCAAAAGTGAGCGGCAGACCAGCACCCCAATGTCACGTGATCTCCCTATGATGCCCTTAGGCCTGTCTCTTGATGGTCACGTGAATCCCTGGTAAGTCTCCTGATCTCCGCGGGATTCCCTCATTCTTGTAACAAGATTTCCAGGTGACTTCCACCTCATTTTCATCTGCTAGGCTAAAACAAGCCTTTTCAGAACACGTTGATCAAACAGCCTCAATGTCAATATCTCAGTTTTCTTTCCTGTTCGTTAAGCAAGACCATCTCAGAATTTGTAGCTGACATTTACTATAGAGAAATTCTGAGATAGCCATTTTTTCCGCCATCAAGGGGTATCCTCACAATGACTCAGCATTTCTCCTACAATACAGAAAAATAGTGGCAATTGTTTCCAACTCATTCAGTCACTTCCTCACAGCACACTCAGGCTCAAATATCAAACCCACCAATGTACAACTGCTGCCTCCACGAACATAAGGCAGTTTTCCAGTTAAACAGACAAAACTAGAGGCAAGTTAAAGATCATTGACTGCCTACATATTCCATTGACCTAACCTAGGATTTTTAATGTGGATGTGACATTTGATAAGAGGTCAGTACCAAGTCTGTCTTGGCTACCTCTGTTCCACGCATACTAATGATTTCTCAGCTTTGCAGTGGATTTTCTCAGTGATATGTACTCGCTACCTTAGAGCACTACATCATCTTCCCTTGTGAGAATGTGCATTGGTGACATGGGCCCAAGGCACAAGAACTGTCTTTTCCTAACAAAAAATAAAAGATAGACTGGTACCCAAGGCACTAAGCCTGTCCTCTCTGAAAACTAGTAGATAGAATTTAAACCACAGGGCAAGCCTGTCCTCATATAGTTTGAATCTTATCTCGAGACCAATAAACTTGTCTCCTGTCTACATTTCCTATTAGGAACCAGTGTGCTGACCTTGGTTTTTAGATCTCTACTCCTATTTTCAGGAAGTAGATTTGAGAAAATAGCCCACAGTGTTTCTTTCAACTTTCTCTGACAGAATGAAAGGGTGGTGTAAGCCCACAGTTTTAAGCCTACTCTCTGTGAACAGATGTCACCTGGAGTCTAGACTGAAATCAAAAGCCTTCTTTATGGAAGAAGAACAAGAACAGAGACTGTGGAAATCTAAACCAAGCCTGGACCACATTAAAGGAAGTAGATAAGCCCAGATTCACAATGTTAAGACCTTCAAATTGGTAGCAATATCCACTCTGCACAACTAGGCCCACAAACATCCAGGCTGGCCCCAGCTACTTTAAACTCTTTTGGACACCTTGGCCTATTAGGAGGAAGAATGGAGACTTGGTCCATGACTCAAAAGCTGTCCTCCCTTTAAAGCATTTACAATAGAAATTGGTCTGATGGCACCAACCCTGTGTCATCATAACAGTACATTCAGCATGACCAGGTCCCACATCACCAATTTGCCTTTTAGACAATTAGTGAATGGTGACCATACCTTATAGCACCAAACCTGTCTTCTGGTAAGAGAACATGTGTGGCACTGAGGAACCTGGCACAAAACTTGGACTGTTTTTTTTAAAAACTCAGTTGGGGAGCTTGGAATCACAGCCAAGCATTACTCTTATTTCCAGGAAGTAGAGTGAAGACTTAGGTCCACAGAATCTAGCCTAACTTTATGTAAAGGATCCTTAGGTGGAGGACTTGGCACATGGTGACAAGACTTTCTTGGTAGGAAAAAAAAAAGTCATTCGAAGTCCATTGCCTAGGATACAATCCTCTGCTGGAACTAGGATAAATTGGGAGGATGTTTGAAAATACACCCACGTCGTTCTCATTTAGAAGGTAAACTCATTTGCAAAATGTTTCACACTCTAAAGCATGGTTCATTCTATGTTGAAGTGAAAACCTACCTCCACAACAAAAAGACTAGTCACCTAGTAGACACCATATTTCTGCGCGGTCTTCATTGAGCCGCACGTGTATCCAGCGAGGTCTTCACTTGATCTCTGCATGATTCCCTAGTGATTTCTATGTGATTTTCAATTGACTTCCATCTTATTCCTCTTCCTCTATCCTCAACAAGTGTTTTCAAAATTCATGTCATAAACTCTTATTTTCAATATTGTAGCTTTGAGGCATCGGCCATTAAGCAATTTGCTCTTGACATAGAGGTCGAAGGTCCACATACAATAGGAGTTCAGGAGTCCCACATGAAGCCGTTAAGAGTTATGCTCACAAAGACTCAGCATTTCTGCTAGAAAACAGCACAATGGCGCCTACAGTTTCCACCACTCTAAAGTAGCTTCATCAAGTAGACTGTCTCCAAATTTCTATGTGGTTAATATGTGACTGCTGCTTTACTGACAAGCAGGTTGCCTGTTCACAGAAGAAACCTTAGGGCAGTTACCTAATGAAAAGTGAGTGTTAGCATATGCCACTGTCCTCGAGGAAGTCTTCTCATGCAGACATGACCTGTTGATTGAAGGTCTTTTAGGTAGCTATGTTACACAGGTACTCTCATTCTCTCAGTGCTTATGTGAATTTTACCAAGGATGTTGAAGGGTATATCAAAAGTGAACACCACACCATTACCCAAATTTCACATGATTTCCCTGTGTTGCCCTCAGGGCAGTTTCTTGCTGGTCATGTGAATCCTGTTGGAAAGCCTCATGAATTTTGTGGGATTCTCTAATTCTTGTTATGAGATTTCCAGGTGATTCCACCTCATTACCTCTGCTAGGCTAAAGCAAGCCTTTTCAGAACACGTTGAAGAAACTGCCTCAATGTTCAGTATATCAGCTTTCTTTTTACATTTGTTAAGATAGTCCCTAGCAGAATTTTTAGTGCGTGGTTTGCTATAGAAAAATTCTTAAGCAGCCGTTCTTTTTGCAATGAAGAGGAATCCACACGACTCAGCATTTTTCTGACAATATAGCAAAATGACAGCTATCATTTCAACAGCTGTCCAGTTGCTTCTTTACAGTACATTCAACCTCCAGTTATCAACGCTGCCAATGTGCGACCTCTGACACCAGGTTTCCTGACAGTCAAAACCAGAGGTGAATTAAAGTTCATTGACTATCTGCATATACCATTAACTTTAATTTAGATTTGTAATGTGAACACGACAATCGTTTAGAAGACAATTTGAGTCTGTCTTGGTTACCTTCTGTTCCAGGTAGAATAATGACTTCTCACTGTTTATGTGAAATTTCTCAAGTGATATGCACTCATCATTAAAAGAGAGCACTGCATCATCCCCATTTGTCTCATGATTGCCCTGTGTTTTATACAGTCCAGTCTCTTGGTGGACACCAATTTCCCATGGTCATGTGAACCTGTGGTGACTCACTCTGGGCCATACTCCCAAGTTTAACAGTGTTAATTTTAACAGACTAGTCTAAGAAGATACTCACATTACCAATATCTAGACCCTGTGACAGAAACTAATATGCAGTGTGGAACACAGATCAAAGCCGTGGACACCTAAAGCAAAGAAAGGAGAATGCTCTTCAGGTAAAAGTACCCTCCTCCCTTCAAATGATGTAGGTTGGATCCTGGGCCCATGACACAAAGCCAGTTTCTTCCTAACACTAATACAATGAAGCCCTGGTCTACAGCCAAAAAGCCTGTCCTTGTTGAAAAGTAGCTTATGGAAACCTTAAAGCTCAAGGTCAGCCTCTACTTTGGTAGTAATATCTTTCTTGAGAAACTAGAACCTTGGCTCCAACCTGGACATTCTGTTAGGAGCAGCAGTGGAACTTGGTTTGCTGGTCCAATTCTTCACCTTTTCCAGGAGAGCGAACTGAGACATCGAGTTACAGTATTTTTTCTGTCTTTTAATGTACAATAAAGTGGTGGCCTGGGCCCATGGTTCTGAGCCTCTTTTTCCTGAAAGAATGTCGAGTGTTGTTCTAGGCCCACAGCCACAAGCACATCTTTACAGAAGGAAATCTAGAATGGAGGCTTAGGCCTGTGACATCAAGCCTGGACTCTCCTCACAAATGAAAGTTTGGCCCAGACATGAAATTTCAAGATCATCCAATTTGTAACAGACTAGAAATACAACTACTCACACTAAACCCAAGGTATCCCCTAAGAACAGAAATTCATGTGGAGTGTATGACCCTCCAACATCTCAGAACAAAATAACAGTGGAGGCTGCTGTTCATACCAGCAAAACTGTCTCTCCTTGTTAGGATGTTTTGTGTGACATGAACCCAAGGCACAAAACCTATCTTTTTCTAACACAAAGGACAGGAGACTGGGACTTAAGGCACTAAGCCTATCTTTTCAGAAAACAAGTAGATAGGAGAACTTAACACTCAGGGCAAGCCTGTCCTAAAAGAAGAGAATCTAATCTCAAAACCTAGGACCTAGTCTCCTGCCTTGCATTTCTAATGAGGAACCAGAGTGCTGACCTTAGTCGGCATTTCCAATCCCTTGCCATATTTTCAAGAATTAGAGCTGAGAAATTAGCCAAAAAGATATCTTCTGTCTTTACCAGAGGCTGAATGAGTGATGTAAGTCCACACTTCCAAGCCTTGCTTCTGTGAACAGATGTTGCCTGGAGTCCTTGGTTCACAGCAAAAGCCTTCTTTATGGAAGGGAAACAAGAACAGAAACTGTAAATCTGCACTAAGCCTGAACTTCCTCAAGAGAGTTAGCTGACAGCCACAGGCCACAATGTCAAGACCATCCAGTTGGTAAAATGTCCAGTCTGAACACCGAGGCCACAAAAATACACCTGGCTGCTGCTACCTGAAAATATTGTAGATACCTCGGCCTACAGAACCAAGCTGTCATATCCTAGGAGAAAGAAGAATGAAGGACTCAGTGCACAGCTCCAAGACTGTTTTCCCTTTAAAGCATTTACAATAGAAATTTGGGCCAATGGCACCAACCCTGTGTCATCATAAAAGTACATTCAGCACAACCTGGTCTACATCACCATTTTTCCTTTTAGACAATTTTTGAAAGATGACCAGACCTATATAGCACCAAGCCTTTCCTTAGGTAAAATAATACTTTGGGCACTAAGATATCTGGCATAAAGCCTGAACTGTTTTGTAAGAAATGTGACTGAAGAGCCTGGAAGCAATGTCAAGCATTTCCTATTTTCAGTAATTAGAGTTGAGACATTGGCCCACTTAATCTAGCTTAACTTTATTTAATGGATGTTTAGTTAGATGACTTGTCTCATAGTCATAATACCTTCTTCTTGGTAGGCAAAAAGTGTCAATGGAAGTCCATGGCCCAGGATCCAGTCCTCTGCTGAAACTGAGTAAGTTGTGTGGATGGTTGAAAACACACAACACCACCAGTCTCATTTACTGTGTACACTCGAGTGCAAAACATTTCACAGACTGAAGCTTGATTCATTGTAAGAGGTAAGGTGAAAACAAAGCCACAGCAACAACTAGTTACCTAGTACTCAGCAGACTCCTGCGGGGTCTTCCTTGATCACCATGTGAATCCTGCTAGATGTTCACTTTACCTCCATGTGGTTCCCTGGTGATTGCTCCATGATTTTCAGTAACTTCCACTTTATTCCTCTTCCCTATTTTCAAACAAATGTTTTCAAAACATGGCTCATAACCTCTTATTTTCAATATTTCAGGGTTGAGTCATTGGCCTTTAAGCAATTGCCCCTCGACGGCAGTGGCCTGAGGTCCGCATACAAGAATACTGTGGGGCTCCCACCAGAAATGTTAAGGTTATGCTCACAGAGACTCATCATTTCTGCTACAATACAACATAATGGCACTTAGAGTTTCAAGCTCTGAAGTAGCTTGGTCATTCAGACTCAGCTTTTAAATTTCAATGTGGTTAATGTGTGATCGCTGATCCCACTGACTACAAGAAGGTTGCCTGACCACAGAAGAAACCTCAGGGCAGTTACCTAATGACAAGTGTTACCCTATTCCACTGTCCTCAAGCAAGTCTACTCATGTAGACATGACCTTACGATTGAAGGGCTGTTAGGTGGCTATGTTACAAAGGTATTCTCATTTTCTCAGCACCTATTTGAATTATACCAAGGAATTTAGAAGGGTAACTTAGATAAATCAGGATTGCTGCACCATCACTCCAATTTCATGTGATTTCCATGTGTTGCCCTCAGGCCAGTCTCTTGCTGGTCACGTGAATTTCATGGGAAAGCCTGGTGAATATGGCAAGATTCCCTAATTCTTCTTAGAAATTTCCAGGTAGCTTTCGCTCTCATTACCACTGCTAGGCTAAAGCAAGCCTTTTCAGTACACACTGAAGAAACTGCCTCAAAGTCAGTACCTCAGCTTTCTTTCCATGTTGGTTAAGCCAGTCCTTCACAGAAATTTTAGGCTTTTGGTTTACTATGGAGAAATTCTTAACCGCCATTCTCTTTACAATTAAGAACTATCCTCACAATGACTCAGCATTTGTTTTACAATAGAGCAAAAAAGGCAGCTATCCTTTAAACTGCTATCCAGTTGCTTCTTTACAGCACACTAGGCCTCCAATTATCTATGCTGCCAATGTGCGACTGCCCCCTTCACTGCTGTAAAGCAGGTCTGACAAACAGTGGAAAGCAGAGGTTAATTAAAGTTCATCGACTGCCCACATATACCGTTGAATTCAAATTAGATTTACAATTGTTGACATGATTTTTGATTAAAGAACATTTAGGAGTCTGTCTCAGCCACCTTCAGCTCCATGTAGACTAAAGACTTCTCAGTGTTTATGTGAATTTTCTCAAGTTATTTGCACTTTTCATTAAAAAGGAGCACTGTATCATCTGCATCTGTCACATGACCTCCCTGTGTTTCATACATTCCAGTCTCTTGATGGGCACCAGTTTCCCACAGCAGTCTTGTGAACATGTGGTGAGTCACTCTCTGCCATATTCCCAAGTTTAACACTGTCTAATTTGGAACAGACTAGTCGACGGATACTTACATTACCAACTTCCTAGACCCTGTGACAGAAACTAATGTTCAGTGCATGGCAAAAAGATCAAAGCTGTGGACTCCTACAGAAAAGAAAGGAGACCGCTGTTCAGGTAAAAGTACTGTCTTTCCTTCAAATGATTTAGACTGGATCCAAAGCTCATGACACAAAGCCAGTTTCTTCTTAACACTAATACAACAGATCCCTGGTCTACAGCCAAAAAGCCTGTCCTATATTGGAGACCTTAAACTGCAAGGCCAGCATCTCCTCTGGTAAAATATCTTTCTTAAGGAACTAGAACTTTGGCTCCAAGGCTGGACATTCTGTTAGTGACTTGCCTTGCTGGTCCAAATCTTAATCTATTCCAGGAGTTTGAACTGAAATGTTGAGTCTCAGCATTTCTTCTGTCTTTTCCTAACAAACAATGAAGTGGTGGCCTGGGCCAACGGTTCTAAGCCTGTCTTTTCTGAAAGAATGTCAAGTGTTGTTGTAGGCCCACAGCAATAGAACATCCTGAGGAGGGAAACTAGAATGGAGACATAGGCCTGTGACATCAAGCCTTGATACTCCTCCCAAGAATTATAGTGTCACCCCAGGCATGGAGTTCAAGATCATCCAATTGATAACAAACTAGAAATACAATTACTCACACTAAACCCAAGGTATCCCCTAAGAGCAGAAACTCATGTGGAGTGTATGACCCTCGAACAAAGCTGACATGTCAGAAAAAAAGAACAATGGAGACCGCTGTTCATATCAGCAAAATTGTTTCTCCTTGTTAGGATGTGGTGTGGTGACAGGGACCCAAGGCACAAAGCCAGACAGAGGCTGAAGGGATTGGGTAAGTCCATGGTTCTAAGCCTGTCCTCTGTGAACAGATGTTGCCTGGAATCCTAGGTTCACACCAAAAGTCTTCTTAATGAAAGGGAAATAACAGAGACTATGGAAAATTGCACCAAACCTGGACTTTCTCAAAGGAACTAGCTGACAGCCTCAGGACCACAATGTCAAAACTTTCCAATTGGTAACAATATCCAGATTGAAGACATAGTCCCACAAATAATCAGACCATCCCCTGATACCTGAAACTCTTCTGGACACCTTGGCCTGCAGAATTAAGCTGTCATCTTTTATGAGGAGAAAGATAGAAAGACTCAGTGGATGGATCCAAGACTGTCCTCCCTTTAAAGCATTTATGATAGACATTGGGCCAAATGGCACCTTGTGTCATCTTAACAGTTCATTCTGCACAAACTAGTCCCACGTCACTAATTTTTTTCTATAATTATTCCAAGATGTTCATATATTACAGCACAAAGCCTTTCGCCTACTAAGAGAAGGTAGTGTGGGCACTAAGAAACCTGGCAGAAAGCCTGGACTATTTTTTAAAAAAACTCGATTGGGGAGCTTGGAATCACAGCCAAGCATTGCTACAATTACCAAGAAGTAGAATGAAGACCTTGGCCCACAGAATCTAGCCTAACTTACATAACAGATTCTTCGGTGGACGACTTGGTACATGGTACCAAGACCTTCTTGTGATATGAAGAAAAAAAGTCAATGGAAGATCATGGCCTAGGATGCAGTCCTCTGCTAGAAATAGGGTCAGTTGTGTGGATGTTTGAAAACACAACACCATGCTGGTCTCATTTATAAGAAAATTGGTTTGCAAAATGTTTTATGCTCTGAAGCTTGGTTTATTCTATGAAGTAAAATGAAAATCTATGGCCACAACAAAAAGACTAGTCACCTGGTAGAGAGCAGATTCCTGCGGGGTCTTCATTGATCCCCACGTGAATCCTGCGAGGAGTTCACTTGATCTCCACATTATTCACTAATGATTTCTAAGGGATTTTTACTTGACTTCCACCTTATACCTCATCCCCTATTTTCAATCAAGTGTTTTCAAAACTTCTATCATAAATTCTTATTTTCAATATTTCAGCATTGAGTCATTGACCGTTAAGCAATTTCCTCTCAACAGTAGTAGCCTAAGGTCCACATACAAGAATAATGTGGGATTCCCACATGAAGCCATTAAGGTTATGTTCACAATGACTTAGCATTGTTTCTAGAATACAGCAAAACGGCTCCTACAGTTTCAATTGCTCTAAAGTAGATTCATCAAGTGGACTCAGCCTCCAAGTATCAATGCAGTTAATTTTTGACAGCCGCTCCCATTGCATTCAAGCAGGTTTCCTGACTAGAGATGAAACCTAAGGCCAGTTAACTAACAACAATTGTCTGTTAGCTTACGCCACTGTCCTCAAGCATATATTTTCATACAGACATAACCTTTTGATTAAAGCGCTGTTAGGTGGCTATGTTACAGATGTACTATCATTTTTTCACTGCTTATCTGAATTTGACCAAGGAATGCAGAAGTGTAATTCAAAAGGGAGTACCACACCATCAACTCAATATCACATGATCTCCCTGTGATGTTCTCAGGCCTGTCTCTGGAAAGTCACATGAATCTTGCAGGAAAGCCTTGTGAGTATCGCGAGATTCCCTAATTCTTGTTTGAGATTTCCAGGTGAATTTCACCTTATCTTTCTCTGCTAGACTAAAACAAGCCTTCTCAGAACACGTTGATAGAATAGCCTTAATGTCAATATCTCAGCTTTTCGTTCCTTGGTGGTTAAGCCAGTCCCTCTTAGAATCCGTAGTTTGAAGTTTGCTGTAGAGCAATACTGAGGCAGACATTGTTTTCCGCCATCAAGAGTTATCCTCACAATGACTCAACATTATTTCTACAATACAGTAAAATGGCGGCTTTTGTTTCCATTACTTTCCAGTTGCTACTTCTAAGCACACTCAGACTCAAATATCAATGCTGTCAATGTGTGACTGCTGCCTCCACAAATATAAGGCAGTCTTCCTGACAAACAGACAAAACTAGAGGTGAATTAAAGATCATTGACTACCGGCATATACCCTTGACCTCAAGTAAAATTTCTAATGTAAACATGACATTTGACTGGAATTCAGTGCAGTCTGTCTTGGCCAACTTTTGCTTATGTAGACTAATGATTTCTCAGTGTTGATGTGAATTTTCTCAGTAATATGTACTCATCACTACAAAGGGAGCTGTATATCATCTTCCTTTGTGAGGATGTGGATTGGTGATACATGCCCAAGGCACAAGGCATCTTTTCATAACCAAACATAGAAGGGAGATGGGAATCTTAGGCACTAAGCATGTCCTCTCTGAAAACTAGCAGATAGGAAAACTTAACCTACAGGCCAACCCTGTCCTAAAGGTAGAGAACTTTACCTTGAGACCTAGAACTTTGTTTCCTGCCTGAATTTCTAATCAGAAATTATCATGCTGATCTTGGTTTGCAGTTCTAATCCTTTCCACTGTTTTCAACAATTAGAGCTGAGAAATTGACCAAAAAGACATTTTCTATCATTCTCAGACAGAGGCTGAAAGGGTAGCATAAGCCACTGTTTCTAACCTTTCCTCAGTGAACCGATGTCACATGGAGTTCTAGGCTCACAGTAAAAGCATTCTTTATGGAAAGGAGACAAAAACAGAGACTGTGGAAATCTGCACTAAGCCCGGACTTCCTAAAAGGAACTACCTGACAGCCTCAGGCCCACAATGTTAAGTTCATCTAATTGGTAACAAATTCCAGACTGAAGAACTAGGCCCACAGACAGTTAGCCTGGCCCATGATACCAAAATTTCTTGTGCAGATTTTGGCCTGAGAACCTAGCTGTCATCTCCTAGAAGAAGGAGTAATGCAAGACTCGGTTCATGGCTCCAAAGTTTCCTCCCTTTAAAGCATTTATGATAGAAATTTGGGCAATGGTACCAACCCTGTATCATCTCAGCAGTACATTCTGCAGCCTGGTCCCATGTGACCAATTTACCTTTTGAAAATTATGGAAAGGTGACCATACTTTAGAGAAACAAGCCATTCACCTGTTAAGAGAAGGTAGTTTGGACACTAAGAAACCTGGCACAAAGCCTGAACTGGTCTTTAAAAAACTCAGGGAGCTTGGAATCATGGCCAAGCATTGGTCCTATTTCTAGCAAGTAGAGTGGAGACCTTGGCCCCAGAGTTTCTAGCCTAACTTTGCATAACGAATCTTTAGGTAGGGGACTTGGCACACGGTAACAGGACCTTTTGGTAGGAAAAAAAAAGTCTATCATAGTCCATGATTTTATCACCAGAACTCTGCTTGAAGTAAAGTAAGTTGGATGGATATTGGAAAACACAATACCGTACTAGTTTCATTTAAATGTTAACTAAGTGAATAATGTTTCACACTCTGAAGCTTGTATCATTCTAATTAAAGTAAAAACCTATACCCACAGCAACAAGATTAGTCACCTGATAGTCACCAGATTCTTATGGGGTCTTCCTTGATCCTCAACTGAAACCTGCTAGGTGTTCACTCAATCTCTGTGTGATTCCCTGGGGATTGCTAGGTGATTTTTAGATGACTTCCAAATTACTCTTTTCTTACCCTAAACAAAGTGTTATCAAAATATGTCTCATAAGCTCCTATTTTCAGTTATTCAGCATTGATACATAGGCCATTAAGTGATTCCCTCTCAACAGTAGTGGCCTAAGATCCACATATAAGAATAGTGCAGTAGTTCTACATGAAACCATTCAGAGCTATGCTTACAATGACTCAGTATTTTTGCTTCAATACAGCAAAATAGAGCCTACAGTTTCCACCACACTAAAATAGCTTCCTCAAGTAGCCTTAGCCTCCAAATATCAACGAGGTTAATGTTCGACAACCGCTGCCCTTGTGTTCCAGCAGGTTGCTTAACCATAGATGAAACCTAAGGCCAGTTAACTCACAACAATTGTCTGTTAGCCTACGCCCTGTCCTCAAGCAAATCTCATGCAGACATGAGCTTTTCGATTGAATGGCCATTAGGTGGCTATATCACACAGGTACTATCATTTTCTCAGTACTTATATGAATTTTAAGAAGGAATGGAGAAGGGTAATTAAAAAGTGAGCAGCAGACCATCACCCTAATATCATGTGATCTCCATGTAATACCCTCAGGCCTGTCTCTTGACAGTCGTATTAATCCCGTGGAAAGCCTCATATGTATTACAAGATGCCCTAATCCTTGTTACGAGATTTCCAAATGACTTCCACCTCATTTTCCTCTGATAGGCTAAAATAAACCTTTTTAGAACATGTTGATGGAACAGCCTCAATGTCAATATCTCAATTTTCTTTCTTTGATGGTTTGGCCAGTCTTTCTCAGATTTTGTCATCTTAGGTTTGCTAGAGAAATTCTGAGGCAGTTGTTCTTTCCACCATCAAGAGGTATCCTCACAATGACTCAGCATTATTTCTACAATACTGCAAAGTGGCGGCTATTGTTTCCACCACTATCCAGTCACTTCCTCACAGCATTGAGTCATTGGCCTTTAAGCAATTCCCTCTTGACAGCAGTGGCCTAAGGTCCACCTATTAGAATAGCATGGATCTCCTACTGGAACCGTCAATGGTTATGCTCACAATGACTCAGCATTTCTGCTACAATACAGCATAATGGCACTTAGAGTTTCCACTGCTCTAAAGTTTGTCATTCAGACTCAACTTTCAAGTTTCAATGCGATTAGTGTGCTACCGCTGCTCCCATTGACTACAAGCAGATTGCCTGACCACAGATGAAACCTCAGGGCAGCTACCTAACAATGTGTGTTAGCTTATGTTACTATCTATCCTCAAGCAAGTCTTCTCATGCAGACATGACCTTTCAATTGAAGGGCTGAAAGGTGGGTATCTTACACATGTACACTTATTTTCACTGTGCTTATGTGAATTTTACCAAGGAATATAGAAGGGTAACTCAAAAGTGAGTGCCACACCATCACTCCAATTTCACATGGTTTCTATGTGTTGCCCTCAGACCAGTCTCTTGCTTGCATGAAAATTCTGAGGGAAAACCTTGTGACTATTGCTATATTCCCTAATTCTTATTACAAAATTTCCAGGTGATTTCCACCTCATTACCTCTGCTAGGCTACAACATGTCTTTACAAAACATATTGAAGCAAATGCTTCAAGGTCAGTATCTCAGCTTTCTTTCCATGTTGGTTAAGCCAGTCCTTCACAGAATTTTTAATTCTTAATTTAATACTTATGCAGTCATACTTTTTCCAATGTAGAGTTTTCCTCACAATGACTCAGTATTTTTCCTACAATAGAGCAAATTGGTATCTATTGTTTCAAATGCTACCAGTTGCTTCTTCACAGCACACTCAGCCTCCAATTAACAACACTGCCAATGTGCAACCATGGCCACTACTGCCATAAAGCAGGTTTCCTGACAAACAGTCAAAACCAGAGGTGAATTAAAAAGTTCATTGACTGCCCATATCTACCGTTGACTTCAAATTAGATTTGTAATGTGGACACGACATTCGATTAGAAGACAGTTAGGAAGCATTCTTGGCTACCTTCTGCTCCATGTAGACATATGGCTTCTCAGTGTTTATTAAATTTTCTCAAGCAATATGCACTTGTCATTAAAAGGGAGCACTGCATCATTCCCATCTGTCACACGATCTCCCTGTGTTTCATACCGTACATTCTTTTTATGGACACCAGTTTCCCATGGGCAGTCATGTGAATCTGTGGTGGCTACCCTCAGCCATATTTCCAAGTTTAACACTGTCTCATTTTGAAACTAGTATGAAGACACACTCACATTACCAACATCTTAGACCCTGTGACAGAAACTAATGTGCAGTGCATGGCACAAAGATCAAAGCCATGGACTCTTACAGAAAAGATAGGAGACTGCTGTTTAGGTAAAACTACTGTCCTCACTTCCAATGATGTAGGCTAGGTCCTGGGCCCATGACACACCAGTTAGTTTCTAACACTAATATCATGGAGCCCAGGTCTACAGCCTAAAAGCCTGCCCTCATTGAAAAGTAGTATATTGGAGACTGGAAACGGTAGGCCAACATATCCTCTGGTAAGAATATCTTTCTTGAGGAGCTAGAACCTTGGATCTAAGCCTGGATATTCTGTTAGGAGTGAAAGTGGTGACATGGCTTGCTGGTTTAATTCTTTACCTATTCAAAAAGTCAAGCAGAGACTTCAAATCACAGCATTTCTTTTGTCTTTTCCTGAAAGACCCTGAAGGGATAGCCTGGGTCCACAGTTCTAAGCTGTCTTCCCTGAAAGCATATCGAGTGTTGTCTTAGGCCCACAGCAACAAGCACATCTTTCAAGAATGGAAATTAAAAAAATGGAGACTTAGTTCTGTGATATCAATCCTGGACTCTCCTCACAGAAAAGAGTGTGGGCTCAGGTGAAAAATTTCAAGACCATCCAATTTATAACAGACTAGAAAAAGAACTACTCATACTAAACCCAAGGTACTCCTAAGAACAGAAACTCCTGTGGAGTATATGAACCTCCAACAAAGCTCACATCTCAGAACAAAAGAAGAATGGAGGCTGCTGTTCATACCAGCAAAACTGTCTTCCCTTGTTGGGATGTGGTGTGGTGACACAAGTCCAAGCCACAGAGCCTGTCCTCTGAAAATAAGAAGAGAGGAGAATGTAACCCATAGGGCAAGCCTGTTCTAAAGGAAGAGAATCATATCTCGAGACCTAGGACCTTGTCTCCTGCCCGAATTTCTGATTAGGAACCAGAGTGCAGAACTTGGTTTGTAGTTCCAATCCCTACCCTATTTTCAAGAATTACAGCTGAGAAATTGGCCCAAGAGGTATCTTCTATCTTTTCCAGACAGAAGCTGAAGGGTGGCATAAGCCCTTAGTTCCAAGTCTGTCCTCTGTGAACAGATGTTGCCTAGATTCTTAGGCTCACAGAAAAAGATTTCTTGATGGAAAGGAAACAAAAACAGAGACTGTGGAAATCTGCACCAAGCCTGAACACCCTAAAATGAACTAGCTGACAGCACTAGGCCCACAACATCAAGGTCATCCATTGGTTACAAATTCCAATCTGAAGACGTAGGTCCACAAACATCTAGCCTGGCCCTTGCTACCAAAAACTCTTGTGGAGAATTTGGCCTACAGAACCTAGCTGTCATCGCCTAGAAGAAGCAAGAATGAAGGACTCTGAGCACAGCTCCAAAATTGTCCTCCATTTAAAGCAGTTACAGTTGAAATTAGGGTGAAGGCTCCAATCCTGTGTCATCTTAATAGTACATGCAGCGCAACCCAGTATCACATCACTAATTTTCCTTTTCAAAAATTATAGAAAGTGACCATACCTTACAGAACCAAGCCATTCTCATGTTAAGAAATGTTAATGTGGACACTAAGAAACCTGGCACAAAGCCTGGACTTGTCTTTAAAAACTCAGGGAGCTTTGAATCATGGTCATGCATTGCTCCTATTTCCAGGAAGTAGAATGAAGACCTTGGCCCACAGAATCTAGCTTAACTTTACGTAACAAATCCATAGTGGAGGACTTGGCACACGGTAACAAGATATTCTTGGATGAAAAAAAAAGGTCAATTGAGGTTCATGGCCTAGGCTCAGTTTTCTGCTGGAACTAGGGTAAGTTGGGTGGATTTGAAAACAACACACCACAGCAGTCTTATTTACAGGGCAAATTTATTTGCAAATGTTTCATGCTCTGAAGCCTGGTTAATTCTACAAAGTAAAGTGAAAATCTATAGCCACAGTAACAACACTACTCACCTAGTACACACCAGATTCTTATGGGTTTTCCTTGAGTTCTATGTTAATCCCATGAGGTGTTTACTTGATCTCTGCATGATTCCCTATTGATTTCTAAGTGATTTTAGGCAACTTCCACCTAATTCCTCTTTCTCTATCCTCAAAAAAGTATTTTCAAAACTTGTCTCATAAACTCTTATTTTCAATATTTCAGCATTGAGGCATTGGCCATTAAGGATTTCCTTCGACAGTAGTGGCCTACGGTCCATATGGAAGAATAGAACGGGAGTCCCACATAAAGCCATTCAGTTATGTTCACAATAACTCAGCATTTTTGCTACAATTCAACAAAATAGTTCATACAGTCTCCAATGCTCTAAATTACCTTCGTCAAGCAGTCTCAGCCTCCAAACATCAAGGGGTTAATGTTCGACAGTCACTCCCATTGCATTCACAAAGGTTGCCTGACCACACAAAACCTAAGGACAGTTTACTCACAACAATTGTCTGTTAGCCTACACTGCAGTCCTCAAATGAAATTTCTCACCCAGACATGACCTTTCAATTGAAGGGCCATTAGTGGCTATTTTGCATAGGTGGTATAATTCTTCTCAGTGCTTATCTGAATTTTACCAAGAAATGTAGAGGGGTAACTCTAAAGTGAGTGCCATACCATCAACCTAATATCACGTGATCTCTCTGTGATGCCCTCAAGCCTGTCTCTTGACTGTCATGTAAATTCCATGAAAGCTTCGTGAATATCCCGAGATTCCTTAATTCTTGTTACAAGATTTCCAGGTGAATTTCACCTCATTTTCCTCTGCTAGGCTAAAACAAGCCTTTTCAGAAGAACACAATTAACAGCTCTTGTCAATATCTCTTTCTCTTTTTTACGTGGTGGTTTAGCAGGCCCTCTCAAAATTTGTTCCAAGGTTTGCTATAGAGAAATTCTGAGGCAGCCGTTCTTTCCGCCATCAAGAGGTATCCTCACAATGACTCAACATTGTTCCTACAATACAGTAGAATGGTGGCCATTTTCCACTACTATCCAGTCACTTCCTCACAGCACACTCAGGCTCAATTACCAATGCTGCCAATGTGCGACTGCTGCCTCCACGTACATAAGACAGTTTCCTGACAGACAAAACTAGAGGCAAACTAAAGGTCATGGACTGCCAACATATACTGATGACCTCAAGTAAGATTTGTCATGTGGACATGACATTCGATTGAAGGTCATTATGGAGTCTCTCTCAGCCACCTTTGTTCCATGCATACTAATGATTTCTCAGGGTCAATGTCAATTTTCTCAGTGATATGCACTCATCACTACAAAGAAAGAATTATGTCATCTTCCCTTGTGAAGATATGGATTGGTGACATGGGCCCAAAGAACAAGGCCTATATATTCCTAACAAAGAGTAGAAAGGATACTGGGGCTAAACCTGTTCTCTCTGAAAGCTGGCAGATAGGAGAACTTAACTCACATGACAAGTCTTTCCTTATGTAATTTTTGTCTTATCTCGAAATCTAGGACCCTATCTCTTGCTTGCATTTCCTTTTAGGAACCAGAGTGCTGACCTATGTTTGCAGTTCCAATCCCTACCCTTATTTCCAGGAAGTAAATTGGAGAAATTTCTTTCGACATTTTCCGACATAGACTGAAAGAGTGGTGTAAGCACACATCCAAGCCCATTTCTGTGAACAAATGTTTTCCTTCTTTATGAAGGAGAAAATAAAATGGAGACTGTGGAAATCTGAACCAAGCCTGGATCACCTAAAAAGAAGTAGTTGAAGCCCAGACACACAAAATTAAGACCATCTAATTGGTAACAATGTCCAGTGTGAAGACCTAGGCCCACAAACATCCAGCCTGGCCACAGCTACCTGAAACTTGTGGCCATGTTGGCCTACAGAACCAAGCTGTCATCTCCTAGGAGGAGGAAGAATGGAAAACTTGGTGCACAGCTCCAAGACTGTCCTCCCTTTAAAGCATTTAATATAGTAATTGTGCCAATGACACCAATTCTGTGTAATTATAACAGTACAGTCATCAGAACCTGGTCCCCTGTCACCAATTTTTGTTTTGGAAGTTATTGAAAGGTGACCATACATTACAGCACCAAGACTTTCCCCTGGTAAAGAAACACAGTTTGGGCACTAAGAAACATGACACAAAGCCTAACCTGTTTTGTAAGGAACTTGATTAGAGAGCCTGGAAGCACAACCCAGCATTGCTACTATTTTCAGGAAGTAGAGTGCAGATCTTGCCCCCAAAATCTAGCCTAGCTTTACCTAATGGATCTTTAGTTAGAGGAATTGGCACAAGATCACAAGACCTCCTTGGTAGAAAAAAAAAAAGTCAGTTGAAGTCCATGGCCCAGGATCCAGTCCTCTGCTGGAATTAGCGTAAGTTTTGTGGACATTTGAAAACACAACATTAATGCCAGTCTCATTTACAAGGTAAACTCGAGTGCAAAACATTTCACATACTGAAGCCTGATTCATTGTAAGAGGGAAGGCCAAAACCTACAGCCAGAGCAAGAAGACTAGTCACCTGATAGACACCATATTCCTTGAGCCCCACACAAATACCATCAGGTGTTCTCTTGACCTTCTTGTGAATCCCTGGTGATTGCTGATTTTCAGTTGATTTCCACCTTATTCCTCTTGCCCTGTCCTCAAATAAGTGTTTTCAAAACACATTTATAAACTCTTATTTTCAATATTTCAGCATTGAGTCATTGACCTTTAAGCAATTCCCTCTCGGCAGTAGTGGCCTAAATTCCACCTACAATAATAATGTGGGTTTCCCACCAAAACCATTAAGGGTTATGCCCACAATGATTCAGCATTTCTACAACAATATAGAATAATGGCGCTTAGAGTTTCCACTGCTGTAAAGGAGCTTCCTCATTCAGACTCAGCCTCCAAATTTTATCGTGATTAATGTATGACTGCTGCTCCCACTGACTACAAGCAGGTTGCCTGAGCACAGAAGAAACCTCAGGTCAGTGACCTAACAACAAGTGTGTGTTAGCCTATGCTGCTGTCCTAAGCAAGTCTCATGCAGACATGACCTATCTGCATGAGAAGACTTGGCTATATTACACAAGTACTCTTATTTTCTCAGAGTTTATGTGAATTTTTCTAAGGAATGTAGAAGGGTAACTCAAGAGTGAGTACTACATCATCACTCCAAGTTCATGCGATTACCCTGTGTTGCCCACAGGACATTCTCTTGGTGGTCACATGAATCCTGCGGGAAAGCCTCATAAATATCTTGAGTATCCCTAATTCTTCTTACGAGATTTTCAGGTGATTTCTACCTCATTACTTCTGCTAATTTAAAACAAGCCTTTCAAAACACGTTAAAGAAACTGCCTCAATGTCAGTATCTCAGCTTTCTTTCCATGTCAGTTAAGCTCGTACCTAGCAGAATTTTTAGTCTGTGGTTTGCCGTACAGATATTCTTAAACAGCTGTTCTTCTTGTAATGAAGAGGTATCCTCACAATTACTCAGCATTTTTCTAGAATAGTGCAAAATGGCAGCTATTGTTTCAATCACTAACTAGTAGTTTCTTCACAGCACTCTCAGCCTCCAATTATCAATGCAGCAAAAGTGTGACCTACGCCACTACTGCCACAAAGCAGGTTTTCTGACAAACGGTCAAAACCAGAGATGAATTAAAGTTCATGGACTACTTGCATATACCACTGAATTCAAATTAGATTTGTAATGTGGACACAACATTCAATTGGAGGATAGTTAGGAGGCTGTCTCGGCCACTGTTCTGCTCCACGTAGACTAATGGCTTGTGTTTATGTGAATTTTCTCAAGTGATGTGCACTCTTATTAAAAGGGAATGCTGTATCATCCTCATCTGTCGCACAATCTCCATGTGTTTCATACATTCCAGTCTCTTGATGGGCACCTGTTTTCCACAGGTGGTCACGTGAACCTGTGGTGACTCCCTCTGGGCTATACTTCCAAGTTTAACACTGTTTAATTTTGAACTGTCTAGTCTAAGGACATACTCACATTCCTAACATTCTAGACCCTGTGACAGAAACTAATGTGCAGTGCACGGTACAAATCAAAGCCATGGATTCTATAGAAAAGAAAGGGGACCACTGTTGTGATTAAAGTAATGTCCTTTCTTTAAATGATGTAGGCTGGATCCCACTCCCATAAAGCAAAGCCAGTTTCTTCCTAACACTAAGACAACATAGCTGTGGTCTACAGCCAAAAAGCCTATCCTCATTGAGAATTATTTTATTGGAGACCTTAATCCCAAAGCCAGCCTCTCCTCTTTGTAAAGAATATCTTTTTTGAGAAACTAGAACCTTGGCTCTAAGCCAATTCTTCACTTATTCCAGGAGGTCAAGCTGAAACCTCACATAAGAGCAATTTTTTTTGTCTTTTCCTAACAGACACTGAAAGTGGAGGCCTGGGTCAACAGTTCTAAGCCTGTCTTCCCCCCAAAAAATGTCAAGTTGTTGTCCTAGGCCCACAGGAACAAGCACGTCTTTACAGAAAAAAAAAACTAGAATGGAGACTTAGTCAAGTGACACCAATCCTGGATTCTCCTCACAGGAATTAGAGTCAGGCCCAGGTGCTGAATTTCAAGACCATCCTATTTATAACAGACTTGAAAGAAAACTATTCACATTAAACCCAAGGGATGCCCTAAAAACAGCAACTCATGTGAAGTGTAGGACCCACAACAAAACTGACATCTCAGAACAAAAGAAGAATGGAGGCTGCTGTTTGTGCCAGCACAACTGTCTTCCCTTGTTCAGATGTGGTATGGTGACACAGGCCCAAGGCACAAAGCCTATCTTTTCCTAAGAAAAAGAACAAGGAGACTGGGACCCAAGGCACTAAGCCTGTCCACTCTGAAAATAAGTAGATAGGAGAACTTAGCACATAGGGCAAGCCTGGTCTAAAGGAAGATAATGTAATCTCAAGACCTAGGACCTTGTCTCCTACCTGAATTTCTAATCAAGAACAGAGTACCAACCTTGATTTGCCCTTCCAATCCCTTTTCTTTTTTTCAAGAATTAAATCTGAGAAATAGGCCTAAAAGATATCTTCTAACTTTCCCAGACAGAGGCCTGAAGGGGTGGCGTAAGCCCATAGTTCCAAGCCTGTCTTTGTGAACAGATATTGCTTGAGTCCTTGGCTCACAGCAAAAGCCGAAACTGTGGAAATCTACGCCATGCCTGGACTTTCTAAAAAAAAAAAGTAGCTGACTACCCAAAGCCCACAACGTTAAGATCATCCAATTGGTAACAAATTTCAGAGTGAAGACCTGGGCTCACAAATACGTAGCCTAGCCTTTGCTACCAAAAAATCTTGTGGAGACCTTGGTCACCGAACCTAGCTGTCATTGCCCAAAAAAAGGACAAATGGAGGACTCAGAGCACAGCTCCAAGATTGTCCTCCTTTTAAAGCATTTATGATAGAAATTTGGGCAAATGGCACCAAACTTGTGTCATCTTAATAGTACATTCAGCACATCTTGGTCCAACATTACCAATTTTTTTTTTTTTTCCAAAATTACTGAAAGGTGACCATACCTTTCAGCATCAAGCCATTCACCTGGTAAGAGAAAGTAGTGTGGGCACTAAGAAACCTGGCACAAAACCTGGACTGTTCTTGATAAAGCTCGATTAGCGAGCTTAAAATCTTGGCCAAGCATTGCTCTTATTTTCAGGAAGCAGAGTGGAGACTGTGACCCACAGAATCTTGCCTAACTTTACTTAATGGATCATTAGGTGGATGACTTGGCACATGGTAATAAGACTTTCTTGGAAGGATAGAAAAATGTCGATTGATTTCCAAAGCCAGGACACAGTCTTCTGCTGAAACTAGGGTAAGTTAGGTGGATGTTTGAATACAAAACACGACCCCAGACTCATTTACAAAGTAAATTAGTTTGTAAAGCATTTCACCCTGTGGCCTGGTTCATTCTATGAAGTAAAGTGAAAACCTACAGCCACAGCAACAAGATTAGTTACCTGGTAGACACCAGTTTCCTATGGGGTCTTCTTTGAGTTCCACGTTAACCCCAACAGGTGTTCACTCGGTCTCTGCATGATTCCCTAGTGATTTCTAAGTGATTTTCAGGTGACTTCCACTTTATTTCTCTTTTGCTATATTCAAAAGAGTTTTAAAAACTAGTATTAAAAACTCTTATTTTCAATATTTCAGCATTGAGGCATTGGCAATTAAGCAATTCCCTAATGAAAGTAGTGGCCTGAGGTCAGCATACAATAATAGAACCGGAGTCTCACATGAAGCGAACAGAGTTATGCCTACAATGACTCAGTATTTTTTCTAGAATACAGCAAAATGGTGCCTACAGCTTCCGCCACTCTAAAGTAGCTTTGTCAGGCAGAGTCAGCCTCCAAATAGCTCAATTCATGTTCAATAGTCGCTCCAATTATGTTCAAGCAGGTTGCCTGACACAGACAAAACCTAGGGCCAGTTAACTCACAACAATTGTCTGTTACCATACACTGCTGTCCTCAAGAGAATCTTCTCATGCAAACATGACTTTTTGATTTAAGGGCCATTAGGTGACCATGTTACCCAGATATTATCATTTTCTCAGTGTTTATCTGAATTTTACCAAGGAATGTAGCAGGGTAACTCAAAAGTGAGCACCACGCCATCATCCCAATATCATGTGATCTCCCTGTGATTCTCAGGTGTCCTGTCTCTTAAGGGTCACATGAATCCCTAGGGAAAGCCCGTGAATATCACCAGATTCCCTAATTCTTGTTATGTGATTTCCATGTGATTTCTACCTCATTTTTTTTTTTTTTGATAAGCTAAAACAAGCCTTTTCAGAACACATTGGTAGAACAGCCTCAATGTCAATATCTTAATTTCCTTTCCTTGGTGGTTAAGCCAGTCCCTCCCAGAATTCAGCATCTGAGTTCTGCTATATATAAATTCTGTGGCGGTTGTTCTTTCCACCATTAAGAGGTATCTTCATAACGACTCAGCATTTTTCCTACAATACAGCAAAATGGCAGCTATTGTTTCCACCACTATCTAGTCGCTTCCTCACGGCACACTCAGGCTCAATTATCAACACTGCCAATGTTTGACTGCTGCCTCCATGGACATAAGACTGATTTCCTTAAAAAAAAAAAAAAGACAAAACTAGAGGCGAATTAAAGATCATTAACTGCAATGTATACCATTAACATCAATTAATATTTGTAATGTGGACAACACTGAAAGTCAGTACGGAGACTGTTTCAGCCGCCTTCTGTACCATGCATACTAATGATTTCTCAGTGTTGATGTGAATTTTCTCAGTGATATGCACTTGTCACTACAAAGGGAGCAGTACATCATCTTCTCTTGTGAGCATGTGAATTGTTGACATGGGCCCAAGGCACAAGGCCTGTCTTTTCCTAACAAAAGGTAGAAGGGAGCCTTGGACACAAGGCACTAAGTTCATTCTTTCTAACACTGGTAGATAGGAGATCTTAACCCACATGGCATGCCTGTCCTCATGTAATTTGAGTTTTATCTCGATGTGTAGGTCCTTGTTTCCTGCTTGGATTTCCTATTAGGAACCAGTGTGCTGACCTGGTTTGCAGTTCCAATCCCTACCCCTATTTACAGAATGTAGATCTGAGAAATTAGCCCACAGGATTTCTTCCAACTTTCTCTGACAGAGACTAAAGGGTGGTGTAAGTTCACAGTTCCAAGCCTGTTCTTTGCAAACAAATGTGGCCAGGAGTCCTAGGATCAAAGCAAAGCCTTCTTTATGGAAGAAAAATTAAAATAGAGGCTGTGGAAATTTTAACCTTGCATGGACCACCTAACAGAAAGTAGTTAAAGCCCAGGCCCACAATGTCAAGACCATCCAATTGGTAACAAAGTCCAGTATGAAGACCTAGGCTCACAAATATCCATCCAGCATCCCCCTGCTCCCTGAAACATTTGTGGACATTTACAGAACCAAGCTATGATCTCCTAGGAGAAGAAGAATGTAGGACTTCATGCATGGCTCCAAGACTGTCCTCCCTTTAAAGCATTTATGATAGATATCATGCCAATGGCACCAACCCTGTGTCATCTTAACAGTACATTCAGCACAACCTGGTCCCATATTGCCAATTTTCTTTTTAGAAAATTATTAAAAGGTGACCATATCTTACAGAACCAAACTTTTCCCCTGATAAGAGAAGGTAGTGGACACTAAGAAACCTGGCTCAAAGCCTGAACTGTTTTTAAAGGAACTCATTTGGAGAGCCTGGAAACAATAACAAGCGTTGCTCCTAGTTTTAGGAAGTAGAGTGGAGACCTTGGCTCAGGGAATCTAGCCTAACTTTACTTAATGGATCTTTAGGTGGAGAATTGGCACACGGTCATAAAATCTTCTTGGTAGGAAAAAAATTGATGGAAATCCATGGCCCAAGACCCAGTCCTCTGCTGGAACTTGGCTTAAATTGTGTGGATGTTTGAAAAGACAACACCACACCAGACTCATTTACAGGATGTATTTGAGTGCAAAACATTTCACAGACTGAAGTTTGATTCATTGTAAGACATACAGTAAAGGATCTACAGTCACAGCAGCAAGACTAGGTACCTGGTAGACACTAGATTCCTGCGGGGTTTTCCTTGATCCCCATGTGAATCCCGCCAGGATTCACTTGACTTCTGTGATTGCTATGTGATTTTCAAGTGTCGTCCACCTTATTCTTCTTCCACTATTCTCAAACAAGTGTTTTCAAAACACATCTCATAAATTCATATTTTCAATATTTCAGCATTGAGCCATTGGCCTTTAAGCAATTCCTTCTCGACAGTAGTGGCTTAAAGTCTGCCTGCATAATAGCACAGGTCTCCCACCAGAACCGTTAAAGGTTATGTTCACAATGACTCAGTAGTTATGCTACAATATGGCATAATGGCACTTAGAGTTTCTACCACTCTAAAGTAGCTTCGTCATTCAGACTCAGACTCCAAATATCAATGTGGTTAATGTGCAACCACTGCTCCCATTGCATTCAGGCAGTTTGCTTGACCACAGACAAAACTTTAGGGCAATTACATTAATGGCATGTGTGTGTTAGCTTATGCCGCTGTCTTCAAGCAAGTCTCCTAGTGTAGACATGTCTTTTTGATTGAAGGGCTGTTAGGTTGCTATATTATATAAGTATGCTCATTTTCTCAGTGTTTTTATGAATTTAACAAGAAATGTTGAAGGGAAACTCAAACATGAGTGCCACGCCTTCAGCCCAATTTCACGTGAATTTCTGTGTTGCCCTCAGGCCAGTCTCTTGCTGGTCATGTAAATCCTGTGGAAAAACCTCATGAATATTGCCAGATTCCCTAATTCTTGTCGTGAGATTTCCAGATGACTTCCACCTCATTACCTCTGCTAGGCTAAAGCAAGCCTTTTCAGAATACGTGAAGAAACTGCCTCAATGTCAATATCTCACCTTTATTTCCGTGTTAGTTAAGCCAGTCCCTCTTAGAATTTTTAGTCTGTATTTGCTATAGAGAAATTCATGAGCAGAAGTTCTTTTTGCAATAAAGAAGTATCCTCACAATGACACAGCATTTTTTCTACAATAGAGCAAAATGGCACCTATTGTTTCGACTGCTATCAAGTCACTTCTTTGCAACATACTCAGCCTCCAATTATCAACACCGCCAATGTGCAACCACTGCTATCACTGCAATAAAGCAGGTTTCCTGATAAACAGTCAAAACCAGAGGGGAATTAAAGTTCATTTACTATTCGCATTAATAGTAATGTGGACACGGCATTCGATTGAGGACAGTTAGGAGGCTGTCTTGGCCAATGTTCTGCTCCATGTAGACTAAAGACTTCTCAGTGTTTATGTGCATTTTCTCAAGTGATATACAATCTTCATTAAAAGGGAGCACTACATCATCCACAATGTCACATGACCTCCCAGTGTTTCATACAGTTCAGTCTCTTGATAGGCAACAGTTTTGCATGGATGGGTACATGAAACTGTGGTCACTCCCTCTGCACCATAATCCCAAGATTAACACTGTCTAATTTTGAATGGACTAGTCTTAGGACATACATTACCAGCATTCTAGACCCTGTGAAAGAAATTAATGTGCAGTGCATGGCACACAGATCAAAGCCATGGATTCCTACAGAAAGGAAAGGAGACAGCTTTTCAGGTAAAAGTCCTGTCCTCCCTTCAAATGATGTAGGCTGGATACTGGGCCCATGATACAAAGCTGGTTTCTTCCTAACACTAATAAAATGAAGCCTTAGGCTTTAGCCAAAGAGCATTTCCTTTTTGAAACGTAGTATATTGGAGACCTTAAATCGGTAGGCTCGCCTCTCTTCTGGTAGAACGACTTTCATGAGGAACTAGAATCTGGACTCCAAGCCTGGACATTCTGTTAGGAGCAACAGTGGTGACTTGGCTTACTGGTCCAGTTCTTCACCTATTTCAGGAGGTTGAGCTAAGACTTGAGTCATAGCATTTCTTCTGTCTTATCGTAACAGACATTGAAGTGGTGGCCTGGGTCTGCGGTTCTAGGCCAGTTTTCCCTGAAAGGAGATCAAATGTTGTCCTAGAACCACAGCAACAAGTACTTCTTTACTGAAGAGAAACAAGAATGGAGACTTATGCTTGTGATGTCAAGCTTGGACTTTCCTCACAGGAATTAAGTGTGGGCTTAGGCGTGGATATTCAAGTCCCTCCAATTTATAACAGACTAGCTAAACAAGTACTCACACTAAACCCAAGGGATGCCCTAAGAACAGACACTCATGTGGAGTGTGTGACCCTCAAACAAAGCTAACTTCTCAGAAAGAATGGAGGCTGCCATTCATACTAGCAAAACTGTCTTTCATTGTTATTATGTGGTGTGGTGACATGAGCCCAAGGCACAAAGCCTGTCTTTTCCTAACAAATAAGACAAGGAGCCTGGGACCCATGGCACTAAGCCTGTCCTCTCTGAAAACAAGTGGATAGGAGAACTTAATCTACAGGAATAGCCTTTCCTAAAAGAAGAGAATCTTCTCTCGAGACCTAGGACCTTTTCTCCTGCCTGGATTTATAATCAGGAACCAGAGAGCTTACCTTCTCTATTTTAAAAACTATAGCTAAGAAATTGACCCACAAAATATTTTCTATTTTTCTCAGACAGAGGCTGAAGGGGTGGCGTTAGCCCATAGTTCCAAGACTGTCCTCTGTAGACAGGTGTTGCTGGGAGTCCTTGGTTCACAACAAAAGCATTCCTTGTGAAAGGGAAATAAGAACAGAGACTGTGGAAATCTACAGCAAGCCTGGATTTACTAAAAGGAACTAGTTGACAGCCCAATGCTACAATATTTAGGTCATCTAATTGGTAACAAATTCCAAACCGAAGAACTAGGCCCACAAACACCTAGCCTGGCCCTTGTTACCAAAAACTCTTGTGGAGACCTTGGCCTATATAACCTAGCTGTCATCTCCTAGAATAAGGAAGAATGGAGGACTTGGTTAACAGCTCCAAGATTGTCTTTTCTTTAAAGCATTTACGATAGAAATTGGGCAAATGGTACCAACCCTGTGTCATCCTAATAGTACATTCAGCACAATCTAGTGCCATGTCACAAATTTCCTTTTAGACAATTATTGAAATGTGACCATACCTTACACCACCAAACCTTTTGCCTTATAAGAGAAGGTAGTGTGGGAACTAAGAAACCTGGCACAAAGCCTGGACTGTTCTTTAAAAAACTCACTGGGGAGCTTGGAATCATAGCCAAGCATTCCTTCTACATTCTGGAAGTGGAGTGAAGTCCTTGGCCCAGAATCTAGCTGAACTTTACGTAAAAGAGCCTTAGGTGGAGGATTGGCATATGGTCACAAGATCTTCTTTGTAGGTCAAAAAAAATCAATGCAAGTATATGGCCTAGGACGTGATCCTTCGATGGAACTAGAGTAAGTTGGTGGATTTTTAAAAACAACACGCCAGTCTCATTTACAAGGTAACCTCATTTGAAAAATGTTTCCCACTCTGAAACTTGGTTCATTCTACGAAGTAAAGTGAAAACCTACAGCCACAACAAGAAGACTAGTCACCTGGTAGACAACACATTCCTGTGGGATCTTTCTTGAGCCTGACGTGAACTCCGCAAAGTTTTCACTTGGTTATCAGCGTGATTCCCTTCTGATTTCTAAGTAATTTTCAGGTGACTTTCACCTTATTCCTCTTCTCTTATCCTCAAACAATTGTTTTCAAAACTCATACAATTTTATTTTCAATATTTCAGCTTTGAAGCATTGGCTGTTAAGCAATTCCTACTTGACAGTAGTGGCCTAAAGTTAGCTTACAAGTGTGGGTGTCCTACATGAAGCCGTTCAGATATATGCTCACAATGACTCAGCATTTCTGCTACAATACAGCAAAATATCGTCTACAGTTTCCACCACTCTAAAGTAGCTTAGTCAATCAGATTCAGCCTCCAAATTTCAACATGGTTAATGTCCGACAGCCATTCCCATTGCTTTCAAGCAGGTTGCCTGCCACAGAGGAAACCTAAGGCCAGTTAACTAACAATAGTCTGTTAGCATATGTCATTGTCCTCAAGCGAATCTTCTCATGCAGACATAACCTCTCGATTGAAGGGTTGTTAGGTGGTTATGTTATGTAGATACTGTCATTTTCTCAGGGATTATATGAATTTTACCAGTGAATGTAGAAGGGTTATCCAAAAGTGAGCACCACATCATCTACTCAATATGACTTGATCTCCCTGTGATGCCCTCAGGCCTGTCTCTTGAAGGTCACGTAAATCCTGTGGAATGCCTTGTGAGTATCACGAGATTTCCTAATTATTGTTATGAGATTTCCAGGTGACTTCTACCTAATTTCCTCTGAAACAAACATTTTCAGAACATGTGAATGGAACAGCAGCCTCAATGTCAATATCTCAGTTTTCTTTCCTTGGTGGTTAAGCCAGTGCCTCTCAGAATTTGTAGTCTGAGGTTTCCTAATGAGAAATTCTGAGGTAGCTATTATTTCTGCCATCGAGAATTATCCTCACAATAACTCAGTATTTTTCTGACCCTACAGCAAAATGGCAGCTATTGTTTCCATGGCTAGCCATTTGCCTGCTACAGCAGACTCAGGCTTAATTATCAATGCTGCCAATGTGCGACTGCTACCTCCATGGACATAAGTCAGTTATTCTGATAAACAGACAAAACTAGAGGCAAATTAAAAAATCATTGATTGTCCATATATATGGTTGACCTCAAGTAAGATGTATAATGTAAACATGACATTAAATTGGAGGTCAGTACAGAATCTGTCTTGGACACTTCCTGTTCCCTGTAGACTAATGATTTCTCAGTGTTAATGTGAATTTTCTCAGTGATATGCACTCCTCAATACAAAGGGAGTACTACATCATCTCCCCTTGTGTGGTTGTGGATTGGTGATACAGGTCCAAGGCTCAAGGCCAGTCTTTTCCTAACAAAAAGTAGAAGTGAGACTGGGAACCAAGGTACTAAGCCTGTCCTCTGAAAACTAGTAGATAGGAGAACTTAACCCACAGAACAAGCCTGTCCTCATGTAATTTCAGTCTTATCTCAAAACCTAGGACCTTGTCTCCTACCTGCAGTTCTTCTTAGGAACCAGTGTGCTAACATTGCTTTGCAGTTCCAATCCCAACCCCTATATCCAGGATGTAGATCTTTGAAATTAGCCCACATCATTTCTTCTGACTTTCTACAACATAGACTGAAAGGGTGGCATCAGCGCACAGTTCCAAGCTTGTTTTTTTGTAAACAAATGTTTCCTGGAGTCCTAGGCTAAAAGCAAAAGCCCTTGTTAATGGAAAATAAATGACAGCAGAGACTGTGGAAATCTGAACCAAGCCTGGAATACCTAAAAGGAAGCAGTTAAAGACCAGGCCCACAACGTAAATACCATCCAGTTAGTAACAATGTCCACTATGAATACTGATGCCCACTAAACTTCAGCCTAGTCCCTGCTACTTGAAACTCTTGTGGATATCTTGGCCTGCAGAATCAAGCTGTCATCTCCTGGAGGAAAGAAGAATGGAGGACTCTGTGCACGGCTTCAAGACGTCCCTCCCTTTAAAACATTTACTATAGAAATTTGGCTATTTACACTAACCCTGTGTCATCTTAGCACACATTCAACACGATCTTGTCCCACATCACCAATTTTCCTTTTTGACCATTATTGAAAGGTGACCATACCTTACAGCATCAAAGCCTTTCCCTGGTAAGAGAACATAGTTTGAGCACTAAGAAACCTAGCACAAAGCCTGAATTGTTTTGTAGGGAACTCAACTAGAGAGACTGGAAGCAAGGCCAAGCACTGCTCTATTTCCAGAAAGTAAGCGAGACCCTGTGCCACAGAATATAGCCTAACTTTACTTAATGAATCCTTAGGTGGGGAATTTGGCACATGTTAACAAGACCTCCTTGGTAGAAAAAAAAAAAAAAGTATATCAAATTCCATAACCCTAGAACCAGAACTCTGCTCAAACTACAGTAAGTTGCATGAATGTTGTGAAACACAACACCATGCCAGTCAAATTTAAAATGTAAACTTGAGGGCTCTCTGAACCCTGTTTCATTCTAAGAAGTAAAGTAAAAATGTACACCCACAGCAACAAGACTAATAAACTGGTAGACACCAAATTCCTGAGGGGTCTTTTTTGATACCCACATGAATCTCCCCAGATGTTTACTTGACCTTCATGTGACTGGTCCATAATTTTCAGGTGACTTCCACCTTATTCCTCTTCCCTTGTTGTCAACCAAATGTTATCAAAATACATCTTATAAGCTCTTATTTTCAGTTTTTCAGCATTGATGCATTGGCCATTAAGTAATTCCCTCTCAAAAGTAGTGGCCTCAGGTCTGCATACAAAAATAGTGTGGGAATCCTGCCTGAAGCCATTAAGAGTTATGTGCCCAATGACTCAGCATTATTACTACAATATGAATAATGGTGTGTACACTTTCTAACACTCTAAAGTAGCTGCATCAAGCATACAACCTCCAACTTTAAGGAGGTTAATGTTTGACACCCACTCCCATTGCCTTCAAGTAGTTTGCCTTATCACAGATGAAACCTAAGGCCAGTTAACTAACAATAATTGTTTGTTAGCTTCTGCTGCTGTCCTCAAGCAAATCTTCTTGATTAAAGAGAAGAGCCATTAGGTGGCAAGGTTACACAGGTATTATCATTTTCTCAGTGCTTATGTGAATTTTCCAGGAATATAGAAGTAAAACTCAAAAGTGAGCACCACACCATCAACACAATATTACTTGATCTCTCTGTGATGCCCTCAGGCCTGTCTCTTGAGGATCACATGAATCCCGAGGAACAGCCTCTTGAGTAAGGCGAGATTTCCTAATCTTTGTTACCAGATTTCCAGGTGACTTTCACCTCATTTTTCTTTGCTAGGCTAAAACAAGCCTGCTTCAAAACACATTAAAGGAACAGTCTCAATGTCGTATCTTGGTTTACTTTCCATGATGGTTAAGCCAGTCCTCAGATTTTGTAGTCTGAGGTTTGCTATAGAGAAATTCTGAGGCAGCCGTTCTTTCCATCATGAAGAAGTGTCTTTACAATGACTCAGCATTTCTCCAACAATTCAGCAAAATGGCGGCTACCATTTCAACCACTATTCAGTCGCTTATTAACAGCACACTCAGCCTCAATTATCAACCCGCCATTATGTGACCGCCATCTCCATGGCCATAAGGCATTATCCTGACAAACAGACAAAATGAGAGGTGAATTAAAGTTCACTGACTGTTAGCATATACCGTTGACCTCAAGAAACATTTGTTATGTGAACAAGACATTCGAATGGAGGTCAGTTTGGAATCAGAATTGGCCAACATATGTTCCATGCATACTAATGATTTTTCACATAATCTTCCTTTGTGAGGATATGGATTAGTGACACAGACCCATGTAACAAGACCTGTCTTTTTCTGACAAAAAGTAGAAGGGAGACAGAGTCCCAAGACACTAAGCCTGTCATCTCTGAAAACTAGTAGATAGGAGAACTTAACACATAGAGCAAGCCTGTCTTCATGTAAGAGAGTCTTATCTCAAGACCCCAGACCTTGTCTCTTGGCTACAATTCTGTTTAGGAGCCAATATACTGACCTTCATTTCTAGTTCAATTCCCTACCCCTATTTCCAAGAAGTAGATCTGAGAAATTAGCCCACAGTATTTCTTTTACTTCCCCGACATAGAAAGGGTGGCATAAACCCACAGTTACAAGCCAGTGCTCTGTGGACAATGTTGCCTGGAGTCCTTGCTCACAGAAAAAGCCTTCTTAATGGAAGTAAAAAATAGATCAGAGACTATAGAAATCTACACCATGCCTGGATATCCTAAAAGGAACTAGGATATAAAGTCATAGGCCGACAATGTCAAGACTATCTAATTAGTAACAAATTCCAATCTGAGGACATAGGCCCACAAACACCCAACCTGGCCCCTGCTACCAGAAACACTTGAGGGCACCTTGATATACATAACAAAGCTGTCATATCCTAGGAGGAGGAAGACTGGAGGACTAGGTTCATGGCTTCAAGACTTTCCTCCCTTTAAAGCATTTACAACAGAAATTGGGCAGATGACACCCATTCAACGTTAAATTAACAGTACATTCAGCACAAACTTGTCCACATCACTAATTTTCCTTTTAGACAATTATTGAAAGGTGATGATAACTCACAGCACCAAGCCTTTCTCTTGGTAAGAGAAGGTAGTGTGGGCACTAAGAAACATCACACAAAGACTAAACTCTTTTGTAAGGAATTCAGTTGGAGAGCTTGGAATTATGGTCAAGCATTTCTTTTATTTCCAGGAAATAAAGTGGAGACCTTGGCCCACAGAATCTAGTGTAACAACAATTGATAATTAGTCTATGCCGCTGTCCTTACGCAAATCTTCTCAGGCAGACATAAGCTTTTGACTGAAGGGCCTTGGGTGGCTATGTTACACAGGCACTATCATTTCTTAATGCTTGTCTGAATTTTACCTAGGAATATAGAAGGTTAAACAAAAAAGTGAACACCATACCATCAACCCAAAATCATGTGATCTCTCTGTGATGTCCTCGGCCTGTCTCTTGACAATCATGTGAATCCGTGGAAAGCTTTGTGAGTATTGCAAGATTCCCTAATTCTTGTTACGAGATTTATAGATGAATTCCACCTCATTTCCCTCTGCTAAGTTTTTCTGAACTTTATCTGAACACATTGATGGAATAGCCTCAATGTCAATATCTCACTTTTCTATTCTTGGTGGTTAAGCAAGTCCCTCTCAGAATTTTTAGTTTGAAGTTTAGTATTGGGAAGTTCTGAAGTAGCTGTTCTTTCCACCATCAAGAGATATTTTCACAATGACTCAGCATTTTTTGTACAATACAGCAAAATAGTGGCTATTATTTCTACTACTATCCGGTCTCTTCCTCACAACACACTCAGGCTCAATTATCAATGCCGGAAATGTGTGTGACCGCTGCCCCCATGGATATAAGGCAGTTTTCCTGACAAACAGAACTAGAGGTGAATTAAAGATCATTGACTGCCCAACGTACTGTTGACCTCAAGTAAGATTTGTAATGTGCACATGACATTGGATTGGAAGTCAGTACGAAGTCTGTTTTGGCCATCTTCTGTTCCATGTATACTAATGATTTCTCAGGGTTGATGTGCATTTTCTCAGTGATATGTTCTCATCACTCCAAAAGGAGCACTACATCATCTTCCCTTGTGAGGATGTGGATTGTGACTTGGGCCCAAGGCACAAGGCCTGTGTGAACTAACAAAAAGTAGGAGGGAGACTGGGATCAAGGCACTAAACGTGTCCTCTCTAAAAACTAATAGATAAGGGAACTTAAACCACAGGACAACCTTGACCCAAGCCTGACCTGTCTAAAAGGAAGTAGTTAAAGCTCAGGCCAATAATGTCAAGACCATACAATTGGTAGCAATGTCCAGTCTGAAGATCTAGGCTCACAAACATCCAGCCTGTCTTCTGTTACCTGAAACTCTTATGGACACCTTGGCCTCTAGAACCAAGATATCATCTTTTGGAGGAGAAAGAAGTACTTATTACACTGCACCAAACTTTTCTCCCTTTAAAGCATTTATGATAAAAATTGGGACAATGGCACCAACCCAGTACATTCATCACAACCTGGTCCAACATCACCAATTTATTCCTTTAGAAATTATTGAAATGTGATCATAAACCACGAAGCTTTTCCCCTGGTAAGAGAAGGTAGTGTAGGCACTAGAAAACCTGTCACAACCTTGAACTGTTTTGTAAGGATCTCGATTAGAGAGCCCAGAAGCATGGCCTTGCATTGCTCCTATTTCCAAAAACTAAGTGGAGACCTTGTCCACTAAATCTAGCCTAACTTTGCTTAACGGAGCCTTTAGGTAGAGGACATGGCAAAGGTCACAAGGCCTACTTCTTGGTAGGAAATAAAGTTGTTGAAAGTCCATTGCCCAGGACACAGTCCTATACTGGAACTTGGGTAAGTTGTGTGGACATTTGAAAACACAACACCACAATGGTCTCATTTGCAGGGTACATTCAAATGCAAACATTTCAGAGACTGAAGCCTGATTCATTGTAAAAGTTAAGGTTAATACTATAGCCACAGCAACAAGACTAAACACTTGGTAGACACCATATTACTGCAAGGTCTTCCTTGATCCCCAAGTAAATTCCGCCAGGTGTTCACTTGACCTCCGTGTGATTTCCTGATGATTGCTGTGTGATTTTCAGGTGACATCCACATTATTTCTCTTCTCTGATTTTCAAACAAGTGTTTTAAAGACACATCTCATAAACTCTTATTTTCAATATTTCAGCATTAAGTCATTGCTCTTAAGCAATTTCCTCTCATCAGTAGTGGCCTAAGGGCCACTTACAAGAATAGCTCAGCTCTCCCACTGGAAACATTAAGGGTTATGCCTACAATGACTCAGAATTTCTGCTACAATACTGAATAATGGGGCTTAGAGTTTCCACTGCTGTAAAGTAGGTTCGTCATTCAATTTGGCCTCTAAATTTCAATGTGATTAATTTGCGACACTGCTCCCATTGACTACAGGCAGGTTGCCTGACCACAGATGAAACCTCAGGGCAGTTGCCTAATGACAAGTGCTTATTAGCCTAAACCACTGTCCTCAAGCAGGTCTTCTCATGAAGACATTACTTTGAGATTGAAGGGCAGTTAGGTGGCTACGTTACACAGATATTATCATTTTCTCAGTGCTTATGTTAATTTTACCAAGGAATGTAGAAGGGTAACTTAAGTGAGCACCACACAATCACTTCAATCTTACGTGATTTCGTGTGTTGTTCTCAGGCTAGTGTCTTGCTTGTCATGTTAATCTCGCAGAAAGCCTCATCAATATCATGAGATTCCTTGATTCTTGTTACAAGATTTCCAGGTGACTTCCTCATCATTGCCTCTGTTAAGCTAAAATGAACCTTTTCAGAACACATTGAAGAAACTGCTTGAATGTCAGTATCTCAGCTTTCTTTCCATGTTGGATAAGAGAGTATCTCACAGAATTTTTATCCTGTGGTTTGCTGTAGAGAAATTCTTAAGCAGCCATTCTTTCTGCAATGCAGAGGTCTTCTCCCAATGGCTCAGTATTTTTCTACAATAGTGCAAAATAGAGCTATTATTTCAAGCGCTATCCGGTCGCTTCTTCACAGCATACTCATCCTGCAATTATCAATGCCGCCAATGTGCACCCGCCACCACCATTGCCCTGAAGCATGTTTCCTGACACACAGTTAAAACCAGAGGTGAATTAAAATTCATTGACTGACCACATATACTGTTAACTTCAATTTAGATTTGTAATGTGTACGTGACAATCGTTTGAATGATAGGAGGCTCTATCGGCCAACTTCTGCTCCACAAGACTAATGACTTTCCAGTGTTTATGTGAAATTTATCAAGTAATATGCACTCGCCATGAAAAGGGAGCACTGCATCATCTCCATCTGTCTCATGATCTCCCTGTGTTTCAAACATTCCAGGCTGTTGATGGGCACCAGTTTCCCATAGGTGGTCTCTTGAACCTGTGGTGACTCCTTCTAGGCCATACTCTCAAGTTTAACACCATATCATTTTGAACAGACTAGTCTAAGGACATACTCACATTACAACATCACAGATCCTGTGACAGAAACTAAAGTACAGTGCATGACCCACAGATCAAAGCTGTGGACTCCTACAGAAAAGAAAGGAGAATGCTTTTCAGGTAAAAGCACTGTCCTTCCTTCAAATTATGTAGGCTGAATCCCAGCCCCATGACACAAAGCCAGATTTTTCCTAACTAATACAAAAAGCCAGAGTTTATAGCCTAAAAGCCTATCCTCATTGAAAATTAGTATATTGGAGACCATAAACTGCAAGGCTAGCCAATACTCTGTTAAAAATGTCTTTCTTGAGAAATTAGAACCTTGGCTGCAAGCCTAGACATTCTGTTAGGATCAACAGTGGTGTCTAGGCTTGCTGGTCCAATTCTTCACTGATTCCAGGAAGTTGAGCTGGGACCTTGAGTCATAGCGTTTCTTCTGTTTTTCCTAACAGACACTGAAGTGGTGGCCTGGGCCAATGGTTCTAAGCTGTCTTCCCTGAAAAAATGTCAAGTGTTGTCCTAGGCCCACTGCTACAAACATCTCTTTACAGAAGGGAAACTAGAATGGAGTCATAGGCTTGTGACATCGAGCCTGGACTCTCCTCACAGCAATTAGTGTGTCTGCCCAGGTATGAAAACTGAAGATCATCCAATCGATAACAGAATAGAAAATAACTACTCATACTGAAACCAAGGTATCCACTAAGAATAGAAAGTCATGTGGAGTGTATGACACTCAAACAAAGCTGACATCTCAGAAAAAAAGAGGGATGCAGGCATCCATTTATACCAGCAAAACTGTCTTCCCTTGTTAGGATGTGGTGTGGTGACATGGGCCCAAGGCACAAAGCCTGTCTTTTCCTAACCAAAAGGACTAGAGAGACTGGGACCCAAGGCACTAAGCCAGTTCTCTCTGAAAACAAGAATGCAGGAGAACTTAACCCAAAGGGCATGCCTGTTCTAAAGAAAGAAAATCTTATCTTGAGATTTCAAACCTTGTCTCCTAACTTCATTTCTAATCAGGAACCAGAGTGCTGACCTTGGTTTGCAGTTCTAATTCATTCCCCTATTTTTAAGAATTATAGCTGCCAAATTGGCCCAGAGGGTATCTTCTATCTTTCCCACACAGAGGCTAAAGGGGTGGCATAGCCAGAAGTTCCAAGCCTGTACTCTGTGAACAGATGTCACCTGAATAATAGGCTCACAACAAAAGCCTTCCTTATAAAAGGGAAACAAGAGCAGAGTCTATGGAAATCTGCCCCAAGCCTGGCTTTCTAAAAGGAAGTAGTTGGACAGACCCAGGTCTGCAACATCAAGGTCATCCAATTGGTAACAAACTCCAGACTGAAGACTGGGGTCCACAAATACATAGCATGTCCCTTGCTACAAAAGTCTCTTGTGGAGTCCAGGGCCTATAGAACCTAGCTGTTATCTCCTAAAAGGAGGAAAAATGAAGGACTTGGGTCATGTCTCCAAGATTGTCTTCCCTTTAAAGCTTTTACGATAGAAATTTGGGCTAATGGCACCAAACCTGTATCATCTTAACAGTACATTCAGCACAACATAGTCCCACTTCACTGATTTCCTTTTTCGAAAACAATTGAAAGTTTACCATACCTTACACCACCAAACCTTTCTCCTGGTAAAATAAGGTAGTATGGGCACTAAATAACCTGGCATAAAGTCTGGACCGTTCTTTAACAAACTTGATTAGTGAGCTTGGAATCACAGTCAAGCATTGCTCCTCTTTCCAGGAAGTAGAGACCTTGGCCCACAGAATATAGCCTAAATTTATGTAACAGGTCCTTAGGTTTAGAACTTTGCACACGGTGACAAGACCTCCTTGATAGGAAAAAAATGTTGATGAAATTCCATGGCCCAGGTCGCCATCCTCTACTAGAACTAGGGTAAGTTAGGTGGTTGTTTAAAAATGCAACACCATGCTGGTATTACATACATTGTAAACTCTTGTGCAAAACATTTCATGCTCTGAAGCCTGGTTCATTCTACGAAGTAAAGTGAAAACATATGGACACAGCAACAAAACTAGTAACCTGGTAGACCGTATCCTGTGGGGTCTTCCTTGATCCCCATGTGAATCCTGCTAGGTGTTTACTTGATGCTCTTGTGATTCCCTAGTGATCTCTAAGTGAGTTTTATGTGACTTCCACCTTATTCCTCTTTCCTTATCCTCAAAATTCATCTCATAACTCTTATTTTCAGTATTTTATCATTCAGGCATTGGCCATTAAGAAATACCCTTGTGAAAGTAGAGGCAAACATCCTATATTTTCCTAACAAAAAGGACAAAGGAGTCTGGGACCAAAGGCATGAAGCCTGTCCTCTATGAAAACAAGTGACTGAAGAACTTAACCCGAAGTGCAAGCCTGTCCTAAAAAATGAGAATCTTATCTCAGACATTGTCTCCTGCCTGCATTTCTAATCAGAAAGCAGAGTGTTGACCTTGGTTTGCAATTTCAATTTATTCTCCTATTTTCAAAAATTATAGCTGAGATGTCGGCCCAAAAGAAATCTATCTTTTCCAGAGAGGCTGAAATAAGCTCACAGACCAAGCCCTTTCTCTGTGAACAGATGTCACCTTGAGTCCTAGGATCACACAAAAACCTTTATGGAAAAGAAACAAGAACAGAGACTGTGGAAATCTGCACCAAGCCTGGACTTCCTAAAAACAAAACAAAACAAAACAAAAACCAAAAAAAAAACAAAACAAAACAAAACAAACAAACAAACAAAAAAAACTAGCTAAGAGCCCCAGGGCCACAGCATAAAGATCATCTAATTGATAACAATTTCCAGACTGAAGACTGAAGACCTAGGCTCACAAACACCCAGCCTGACCTCTGATACCAGACACTTGAAGACCTCTTGACATACAGAACCAACCTGTCAATTCCTAGGGGGAGGAAGTATGGAGGACTCCTTGCATAGCTCCAAGACATTCCTCCCTTTAATGCAATTACCATTGAAATTGGGACAATGACATCAACATTGAGTCATCTTAACAGTACATTCACTACAACCTGGTCCCATGTAACCAATTTACCTTTTCAAAAATTTTTGAAAGGTGACCATAACTTACAGCACCAAGTCTTTCCCCTGGTAAAAGCAGGTAGTATGATCACTAAGAAATTGAGCCATGCCTGAACTGTTTTGTAAAGAACTCAATTGGAGAGCCTGGAAGCACAGTCAAGAATTGCTCCTATTTAGTGTAACTTTACTTCACATATCTTTAGGTAGAGGACTTGACACAAAGTCGCAAGACCTTCTTGGTAGATTGAAAAAAAGTCTACAGAAGTCCATGTCCCAGGACCCAGTTCTCTGCTGGAACTAGGGTAAGTTGTGTGGATGTTTGAAAACACAACACCAAGCTGGTCTAATTTATAAAGTATACGTGAGTGCAAAACATTTCAAAGACTGAAGCTTAAGTAATTATAAGGGGTAAGGTGAAATCCTACAGCCAAAGCAACAGGACTAGTCACCTGATAGACACCATATTTCTATGGGGCTTCCTTGATCCTCACGTGAATCCTGCCAGGTGTTGTCTTGAACTGTGAGTGATTCCCTGAGGATTGCTACTTGATTTTCAGGAGACTTACAACTTATTGCTCTTCCAGTTCCCAAACAAGTGTTTTAAAAACACATCTCATAAATTCTTATTCTCAATATTTCAACATTGAGTCATTGGCCTTTAAGCAATTACTTCTCCATAGTAGTGGCCTAAGTTCCACCTATAAGAATAGTGTGAGCCTCCCACCAGAATGTTTAGAGGTTATGTTCACAATGACTCAGGATTTATGCTACAAAACAGCATAATGGTGCTTAGAGTTTTCACCGCTATAAAGTAGCTTCGTCATTCAGACACAGCCTCCAAATTTTATCATGGTTAATGTGCAACCACTGCTCTCATTGACTACAAGCAGGTAGACTGACCACAGACAAAACCTCAGGGAAGTTACCTAATGACAAGAATTTTTAATCTGTGGTTTGCTATAGAGAAATTTTGAAGCAGCCTTTCTTTTTGCAATGAAGAGGTATCCCCACAATGACTCAGCTTTTTTTTTTTTTTTTTTTTTTTACAATACAGCAAAATGACAGCTACTGCTTCCGCCACTATCCTGCCATTTCTTCATGGCACACTCAGCCTCCAATTATTAACATCGCAAATGTGCCACCACAGTCTCCACTGCCATAAAGCAGGTGTTAAGACAGAGTCAAAATGAGCGGTGAATTAAAGTTCGTTGACTGCCCACATATACCGTTGACTTGATATTAGATTTGAAATGGAGGAACGACATTCAATTGCAGTGCAGATAGGAGGCTATCTCAGCCATTGCTGCTCCATGTAGACCTATGACTTATCAATGTTTCTGTGAATTTTCTCGTGATATACACTCATAATAAAAAGGGAACACTACATCATTTCATCTGTCACATGATCTCCCTGTGTTTCATATAGTCCAGTCTTTTGATAGGCACCAGTTTCCCACAGGGGTCACGTGGACCTGTGGTGACTCCCTCTGGGCCATACACCCACTATCTAATTTTGAACAGTCTCTTCTAAGGACATACTCACATTACCAATATCCCAGACACTGACAGAAATTAATGTTTAGTTCATGGTACATAGATCAAAGCCCTAGACTTCTATAGAAAAGTAAGGAGACTGTTATTCATGTAAAAGTACTGTCATCCCTTCAAATGATGTTGGCTGAGTCCTGGACCCATGACACAAATCCAGTTTCTTCCTAATACTAATTCTATGGAGCCCTAGTCTAGAGCCAAAAAGCCTTCACTCACTGAAAATTAGTATACCGAAGACCTTAAAGCACAAGGCCAGACTCTACTCTGGTAAGTATATCTTTCTTATGGAACTATAACCTTGGCTGCAAACCAGGATTTTCTGTTAGTAGCAACAGTGTTGACTTGGCTTGCTGGTCCAATTCTTCACCTATTCCAGGTGGTTGAGCTGAGACCTCAAGTCACAGCATTCCTTTTGTCTTTTCCTAATAAAAAATGAAGTGGTGTCCTGGGCTTACGGATCAAGCCTGTGTTCCCTGAAAGAATGTCGAGTGTTGTCCAAGGCCCACAGTAACAAGCATGTCTTAACAGAAGGGAAACTGCAATGGAGACTTTGGCCTGTGATATCAAGCCTGGACTCTCCTCACAGGAATTAGAGTGTGGGCCCAGGTGTAGAAGTTCAAGACAATCCAATTGATCACACTAGAAAAATAACTGCTCACACTAAACCTAAGGTATTCCCTAAGTTCAGAAAATCATGTAGAGTGTATGACTCTCAAACAAAGCTGACATCTCAGAATAAGAGAAAAATGGAGGTGAGCTTTCATTCCTTCAAAACTCTCTTCCCTTGTTAGGACGTGTTGTGGTGACAAGGGCCCAAGGAACAAAGCCTGCTTTTCCTACAAAAAAAAAAAAAAAAACAAAAAAACAAAAAAAAAAAACAAAGAAAAAAAACAAAACAACGACAACAAAAAATAAAACAAGGGAGACTGGAACCCAAGGCAGTAAGTCTATCCTCTCTGGAAAAAAAGGAGATAGGTGACTACAAAGTCCAATCCCTTGCCATATTTTCAAGAATTAGAGCTGAGAAATTGGACAAAAGATATCTTCTATCTTTCCAAGATAGAGGCTAAAGGGGTGTCTTAAGCCCATAGTTCCTAGTCTTTCCTCAGTGAACAGATGTTGCGTGGAGTCTTAGGATCACAGCAAAACCATTCTTTATGGAAGGGAAATAATAAGAGAGACTGTGGAAATCTGCACCTAGCCTGGACTTCCTAAAAAGAACTAGCTAACAGCCCCAGGCTCACAAAGTCAAGATCATCCAATTGGTACAAGTTCAGACTGAAGAACAAGGCCCACAAACACTTAGCCTAGCCCTTGCTACCACAATTTCTTGTGGAGACCTTGGCCTACAGAATCTAGCTATCATGTTCTAGAAGGAAGAACAATGGAAGACTTGGTTCATGGCTCCAAGATTCTCCTCCCTTTAAAGCATTTCTGATAGATATTTGGGCTGATGGCACCAATCATGTGTCATCTTAACAGTATATTCAGCACAATCTGGTCCCATGTCACCAATTTTCCTTTTCTAAAATTATTGAAAGATGACCATACCTTACAGCACCAAGCCTTTCCTGATAAGAGAAAGTCATGTGAGCACTAAGAAACCTGGCACAAATCCAGGCACAAAGCCTGGATTGGTTGTTAAAAAACTCAACTTGGGATTTTGGAATCATGGCCAAGCATTGCTCCTATTTCCAGGAAGTAGAATGAAGACCTTGGTCCACAGAAACTTTACGTAACTGATTCTTAGGTGCAGGACTTGGTGCACAGTTACAATAAGTTCTTGGCAGGAAAAAAAAAAAAAGTTGATGGAAGTCCAAGGCCTAGACGCAGTCCTCTGTAAGAACTATGGTAATTTGGGTGGATGTTTGAAAAATAAAACCTGGCCAGTCTATTTACATAGTAAAATCTATGGCAAAACCTTTCTTGCACTGAAGCCTGGTTCATTCTATGAAGGAAAGCGAAAACCCATGTCACAGCAACAAGACTAGTTACCTGGTAGACACCAAATTTCTGTGGGGTCTTCCTTGATCCCCACGTGAATCTCGCCAGGTGTTCAATTGACCTCCGTGTGACTCCCTGGTGATTGCTACTTGATTTTTAGGTGATTTCCACCGTATTCATCTTCCCCTGTCTTCAAACAAGTGTTGTCAAAACACACCTCATAAACTCTTATTTTCAAAATTTCAGCAATGAGTCATTGAACTTTAAACAATTGCCTCTCAATAGTAGTATCCTAAGGTCCTCATACAAGAACTGCACAGGTTTCACACCAGAATCATTAAGGTTTATTTTCAATGACTTAAAATTTCTGCCACCATACAGCATAATGCTCTTAGAGTTTCCAGTGCTCTAGAGTAGCTTCATCATTCAGTCTCAGCCTTTAAATTACAACGCAGTTAATGTGCTGCACCCATTGATTACAAGATGGTTGCCTGAACTCAGAAGAAACCTCAGGCAATTACATAACAAGTGTGTGTTAGCCTATGCAGCTGTCTTCAAGAAAGTCTACTCATGCATAACTTTTCGATTTAAGGTCATTAAGTGGCTATTTTACAAAGGTACTCTCATTTTCTCGATGCTTATGTGAATTTTACCAAGTAATGTTGTTGGGAAACTCAAAAATGAGTGTCACACCCCACCACAATTTCAGGTGATTTCTGTGTGTTCCACTCATGCCAGTCTCTTGATGATCACGTGAATTCCACGTGAAAGCCTCATGAATTTTGCGAGATTCCCTAATTCTTCTTACGAGATTTCCAGTTGACTGCAACCTCATTATCTCTGCTAAACTAAAACAAGACTTTTCAGAACATGTTGAAGAAACTGCCTCAGTGTCAGTATCTCAGCTTCCTTTCCACTTTGGTTAAGCTGGTCCCCACAGAATTTTTAGTTTGTGATTGTCCTAACAAATTTTAAGCAGCCATTCTTTTTGCAATGAAGAAGTATCCTTACAATGACTCAGCATTTTTCTACAATACAACAAAATGGTAACCACTGCTTCAACCTATCCTGTTGCTTATTCAAAGCACAACAGCCTCCAATTATCAATGCAGCCAATGTGTGACCACCGCCACCACTTCCATAAAGCAGGTTTTTAAGACAGTCAAAACAAGAGGTGAAGTAAAGTTCATTGATTGCCGTTGACATCAAATTAGATTTATAATGGGAACACACCATTAGATTGGAGGACAGATAAGAGGCTGCTCCACATAGACCTATGACTTCTCAGTGTTGATGTGAATTTTCTCAAGTGATATGCACTCACCATGAAAAGGGAGGACTGCATCATCCCATCTGTCATATGATCTCCCTATGTTTCATACTGTCCAGACTCTTGATGGGCACCAGATTCCCAAGAGCAGTCACATGAATCATTGGTGACTTTCTCTGACCCATACTTTCAAGTTTAACACTGTCAAATTTTGAACAGACTAGTCTAAAGACATACTCACATTACCAAACTCGTAGACACTGTGATAGAAACTAATGTGCAGTGCATGACACACAGATCAAGCCTTGGGCTAATACAGAAAAGAAAAGAGACCACTATTCAGGTAAAATACAGTCTGCCTTTCAAATGATATAGGCTGGATCCAGGGCCATGACACATAGCCAATTTCTTCCTAATACTAATGCAACGGAGCCCAGGTCTACAGCAAAAAAAAGCCTATCCTCATTGAAATTTAGTATGTTAAAGATTTTAAATTGCTAGGCCACACACTCCTCTGGTCAGAATATCTTTCTTACGGAACTAGAACATTGGCTCCAAGAATGGACATTCTATTAGGAGTGACAGTGGCAACTTGACTTATTGGTCCAATTATTCACCTATTCCAGGAAGTGGTGCTGAGACCTCAAGTCACTTCATTTCTTCTGTCTTTTCCTATTAGACACTGAAGTGGTGGCCTTTGCCCAAAATTCTAAGCTTTACTTTCCTGAAAGAATGTCAAGTGTAATCCTAGGCACACAGGAACAAGCACGTCTTTACAGAAGAGAAACTAGAATGGAGACTTAGGTCTATGACATCAAACCTAGGTGCTCTCATTGGAATTAGAGTGTGGGCATAGGCACGGAATTTCAATACCATACAATTGATAACAGACTAAAAAAAAAAGAAAAAGAAAAACTACTCACAGTAAACCCAAGGTATCCCCTAAGAAGAGATACTCATGTGGAGTGTATGACCCTCAAAAAAAGCTTACATCTCAGAACAAAAAACAAATGGAGGCCACCATTCAAACCAGCAAAACTGTCTTCCATTGTTAGGATGTGGTGTGGTGACATGGGCCCAAGACACAAAGCCTGTCATTTCATAACAAAAAGGACAAGGGTGCCTGGGATCCAAGGCACTAAGACTGTCTTTTCTGAAAACAAGTAGCTTGGAGAACTTAACCCACAGGGTAAGCCTGTTCTAAAGGAAGAGATTATCTCAGATATGGGATCTTGTCTCCCCCTGTATTTCTAATCATGAGGCAGAGTGCGGACCTTGGTTTGCAGTTCAAATCTGGCTCTATTTTCAAGAATTAGAGCTGAGAAACTGGCCCCAAATATCTTCTATCTTTCCCAGACCAAGGCTGAAGGGTTGGCATAAGCACACTTTCCTCTTGTAAACAGATGTCACCTGGAGTCCTAGGCAAAACTTCTTTATGGAAAAGAAACAAGGAAAGAGACTGTGGAAATCTGTACCAAGCTTGGCTTCCTAAAAAGAACTACCTGACAGCCTTAAGCCCACAACATTAAGATTACCTAATTGATAACAATTTTCAGACTGAAGATCTAGGCCCATAAACACCCAACTTGGCCTCTGCCACCTGACACTTAAAGAAATCTTGACATACAGAACCAACCTGTCTCCTAGGAGGAGAAAAATGGAGAATTCTATGCATGGGTCTAAGACTTTCCTTTCTTTAAAGCAATTACCATTGAAAAGGGACCTATGAAACCAGCCTTGTGTCAACTTACCAGTACATAAAGCACAACCTTGTCCCATGTTGCCAATTTTCCTTTTCAAAAATGTTTGAAAGTTGACCATAACTTATAGCACCAAGCTTTTCCCCTAGTAAGAGAAAGTATTGTGGGCACTAAGAAACCAAGCCCAAACCTGAAATGTTTGGTAAGGAACTTGATTGGGGAGCTTGGAACAGTGTCAGGCATTGTTGCTATTTCCAGGAAGTAGAATCTATCCTAACTTTACTTAACAAATCCTTAGGTGGAGAACATGGAACACATTTACAAGACCTTCTTGGTAGGAAAAAAAAAATCTATGGAACTCCATAGTCCTAGAACCAGACCTCTGATCAAACTAGAGTAAGTTGTGTGGATGATAGAAAGCACAACACTTTGCCAGTCTCTTTTAAAATGTAAACGTGAGTGTAAAACGTTTTACACTCTGAAGTCTGTTTCATTCTAAGGATAAAGTAAAAACCTACACCCACAGGAACAATACCAGTCACCTGGTAGACATGAGATTTTTATGAGATCTTCCTTGATCCCCATGTGACTGCAGCCAAATGTTTACTTGACCTCCATGTGATTCCTTAATGGTTGATACATGGTTTTCAGGTGACTTCCACCTTATTCCTCTTCCCCTATCCTCAAACAAGTGTTTTCAAAGTTTTTCTAATAAACTCTTTTTCCATATTTCGAAATTGAGGCATTGTCCATGAAGGAATTCTCTCTTGACATTAGAGGCCTAAGGTCTACATACAAGAATCTGCAGGAGTCCCTCATGAAGATATTAAGAGTTATGCTCACAGTGACTCAGCATTTTTGCTACAATAGAGCAAAATGGCAACTACACTTTTCACACTCTAAAGGAGCTTCGTCAAGCAGACTCTGCCCCCAAATATGAATACTTGTAATGTTCAAAGCTGCTCCCATTGCATTCAAGCAGGTTGCCTGACCACAGATGAAACCTAAAACCAGTTAACTAACAACAATTGTCTGTTAGCCGACGCCGCTGTCCTGAAGTGAATCTTGTCATACCAACATGACCTTCTTTTCCAGGGATGTTACATGGCTAAGTCACACAGGTACTATCATTTTCTCAGTGCTTATGTGAATTTTACCAAGGAATGTAGATCGTAACGCTAATGTGAGTTCTGCACTACGAACCAAATATCACCTCATCTCCCTCTGATGCCCTCTGTGCTGTCTCTTGATGGTCATGTGAATGCCAGGAAAAGCCTCATGATCATCTCGCGATTCCCTAATTCTTGTGACGAGATTTCCAGCTGACTTCCACCTTATTTTCCTCTGCTATGCTAAAACAAGCCTGTTCAGAATATGTTGAAGGAATACCATCAATGGTAATATCTCTTTGTTCTTTTCATTGTGGTTAAGACAGAACTTCTCAAAATTAGTATTCTGAAGTTTTCTGTAGAGAAATTCACACACAGCTATTCTTACCACCATGAAGAAGTTTCCACACGGTGACTCAGCATTTTTTCTACAAAACAGGAAAAATGCGGCTGCTGTTTCCACTGCTATTTAGTCACTCCTCAAAACACACTCAGGCTCCATTACCAAAGATCCAATGTGAGAGTGCTGCCTCCACAAACATCAGGCAATTTTCCTGACAAACTGACAAAACTAGAGGCAAATTAAAGATCATAGACTGCCTACATATACCGTTAACCTCAAGTAAGATTTGTAATGTAAACATGATATTCAGTTGGAGATTAGTAAGGAATTTGTTTTATTCACCTTCTGTTCATGCATACTAATGATTTTTTCAGTGTTGTTGGAAATATTCTCAGAAATAAATAAACAAACAAATAAATAAATAAATAAATAAAGCACTACATCAAATTCCCTTGTGAGGATGTGGATTGGCGACATGGGCCCAAGGTATAAGGCCTGTCTTCCCAAACAAGTACTGGGACCCAAGACACTAAGCCTGTCCTCTTTAATACTAGCAGATAAGAGAAATTAAATCACAGGACACCTGTCCTCATGTAAATTGAGTCTTATGTCAAAACCTAGGACCTTGCCCTCTGCCTGGATTTCCTATTAGAAACCATTTTGCTGACCTTGGTTTGCAGTTCAAGCCCCTACCCCTATTTCCAGGAAGTAGATCTGAGAAAATTGCTCACAGCATTTCTTTTGACTCTCCCCGAAATAGACTGAAAGAGTAGTGTAAGCCCACAGTACCAAGCCTGTTCTCTCTGAACAAATGTTGCTTAGCTCAAAGCAAAGGCCTTCTTTATAAAAGAGAAAATAAAATAGAGATTGTGGACATCTGAACCAAGCCTGGACTTTCTAAAAGGAACTAGCTGACAGCCCCAGGCCCGCAACGTCAAGACCATCCAGTTGGTAACAATATCCAGTCTGAAGAGCTAGGTCTACAAACTTTCAGCCTGGTCTCTGCTACCTGAAACTCTTGTGGAAAACTTGTCCTACAGAACCAAGGTGTCATCTCCTAGGAGGAGGAAGAATGGGGGTCTCAGTGCACGCTCCATGACTGGCCTCCCTTTAAAGCATTTATGATAGAAATTGGACCATGACACCACCCTTGTGTCATCTCATTAGTACATTAAGCACAAACTCATTCTACATCTGTAATTTTTCATTTCCAAAAATTTCTAAAGGTGACCATAACTTCAGCTCCAAGCCTTTTTCCTGGTAAGAGAATGTAGTCATTTCACTAAGAAACTGAGCACAAAACCTGAATTGTCAAAAACTTGATTGAGGAGCTTGTTAACACAGTCAAGCATTGCTCCTCTTCCAGGGTGTAGAGACCTTGGACCACAAAATCTAGCCTAAATTTACTTAGGGGATCCTTAGGTGGGGGACTTGGCACACGGTAAAAAGCCCTTCTTAGTAAGAAAAAAAAGGAGTCTACCAAAGTCCATGGTCCTAGAACCAGACCTCTGCTCAAACTAGAGCAAGTTGAGTGGATGTTGGAAATACAACATCATGCCATTCTCATTTAAAATGTAAACTCAAGTGCAAAAGCTTTCATACTCTGAACCCTGTTTTATTATAAGAAGTAAAGTAAAAACATATGCCCACAGCAACAAGACTAGTAAACTGGTAGACATCAGATTCCTGAAGAGTCTTTTTTGATCCCCACGTGAATCCCTTCAGGTGTCAATTTGCCTCTGCGTGATTCCCTAGTGATTGAAACATGACTTTCAGGTGACTTCCACCGTATTCCTCTTCCCTTGTCTCAACTAAATGTTATAAAATTACATCTCATGAGCTATTATTTTCAGTTTTTCAGCATTGATGCATTGGCCATTAAGCAATTCCCTCTAAATGTAGTGGCTTCAGGTCAACAAACAAGAATAGTGTAGGAGTTTCCCTTGAAGCCATTAATATTATACTTACCATGACTCAGCATTTCTGCTACAATACAGAAAAATGACGTATACACTTTACACTGCTCTAATAGCCTCATGAAGCAGACATACTCCAAATTCCAATGTGGTTAATGTTCGACACCCTTTCGCATTTCGTTTAAGCAGGTTGCCTAATCATAGACAAAGCCTAAGACTAGTTAACTAACAAGAATTTTCTGTTAGCCTACACCGCTTTCTTCAAGCCAATCTTTTCATGCAGACTTGACCTTTCGATAGAAGGGCCATTATGTGCCTATGTTGCACAGGTACTATCACTTTCTCGGTGCTTATGTGAATTTAACCAAGAAATGTAGAAGGATAATTTAAAAGTGAGCACCATACCATCAACCCAATACAATGTGATCTCTCTGTGATTCCCTCAGGACTGTCTCTTGACCATCACGTTAATCCTGCGGGAAAATCGTCAACATTGTGAGATTCGATAATTCTTGATAAAAGATTTCCAGGTGACTTCTATCTCATTTTCCTCTGCTAGGCTAAAATAAGCCTTTCAGTACACATTGATGGAACAGCCTCAATGCCAATATCTCACTTTTCTATCCTTGGTGGTTAAGCAAGTCCCTCTGAGAATTTGTAGCCTGAAGTGAGGTATAGGGAAATCCTGAAGCAGCCATTCTTTTCACCATCAAGAGGTATTTTCACAATGGGTCAGCATTTTTCCTACAATACAGCAAAATGACAGCTATTGCTTCCACCTCTGTCTTTTCTCTTCAGCACACTCAGGCTCAATTATCAATGCCACCAATGTGTGATGGCTACCTCCACGGATGTAAGGCAGACAAAAACAGACAAAAGTAGATGCAAATTAGAGATCATTGACTGCCCCAATGTACTGTTGGCCTCAAGTAAGGTTTGTAATGTGCGCATGACATTCAATTGGAAGTCAGTACGAAGTCTGTCTCGGCCACCTTCTGTTCCTCACATACTAATGATTTCTCAGGGTTGATATGAATTTTCTCAGTGATATGCACTTGTCACTCCAAAGGGAGCACTACATCATCTTTCCTTGTGAGAATGTGGATCAGTGACACAGTCCCAAGGCACAATGTCTCTCTTTTCCTAACAAAAAGTAGAAGGAAGACTGAGAACCAAGGCACTAAACCTGTCCTCTCTGAAAACTAGCAGATAAGAGAACTTTACCCACAGGGCAAGCTTGTCCTCATGTAATTTGAATCTTATCTTGAAATCTAGGACATTTTCTCCTGCCATCATTTCCTATTAGGAACCAGTTTGCTGACTTTGGTTTTTAGTTCCAATCCCTAACTTTATTTCCAGGAAATAGATCTCAGAAATTAGTCCACAGCATTTCTTCCGACTTTCTCCAATATAGTATGAAAGGGTGGAATAAGCCCACAGTTCCAAACCTGTTCTCTGTGAACAAATGTTGCCTCAAGTCCTAGGCTCAATGCAAAGTCTTCTTTATGGAAGAAAAAATAAAACGGATCCTGGGGAAATCTGAACCAAGCCTTTCCCACCTAAAATGAAGCAATGAAAGCCCAGGCCAACAAATTCAAGACCATCCAATGTATAACAATGTCCAATCTGAAGACCTAACCCCACAAACAACCAGCCTGTCTTCTGCTTCCTGAAACTCCTATGGGCACCTTGGCCTACAGATCCATGATGTCATATTTTGGAGGGGAAAGAATGGATCGCTTGGTGCAAGGCTCCAAGACTTTCCTCCTTTTAAATCATTTATGATAAAAATTGGCCCAATGGCCCCAACCCTGTGTCATCATAACTGTACATTCATTGCAACCTGGTCCAATGTCACCAGTTTACCCCTTTAGAAATTATTGAAAGGTGATCATACTTTACACTACCAAGCCTTTCCCTGGTACTAGAAAACCTGGCACAACCTTGAACTGTTTTGTAAGGATCTCAATTGGAGAGCCTGGAAGCACAGTCAAACATTGCTCCTATTTCCAAAAATGAGAGTGGAGACCTTGTCCCACAGAATCCAGCCTCACTTTCCTTTACAGATCTTTAGGTAGAGGAAGTGGCAAATGGTCACAAGAGCTTCTTCTTGGTAGGGGAAAAAAAAACTGTTGTTGGAAGTCAATTGCACAGGATACAGTCTCCTGCTGGACCTTGGGTAAATTGTGTGGATGTTTGAAAACACAACACCATGCAAGTCTCATTTGCAGGGTACATTTGAGTGCAAAATATTTCACAGACTGAAGCTTGATTCATTGTAAGAGGTAAGGCTAATACCCATAGCCCTAGCAACAACACTAAACACCTAGTAGACACCAGATTACTGTGGGCTCTTCCTTGATGCCCAAGTAAATTCTTCCAGGTGTTCACTTGACCTCCGTGTGATTCTTTGGCAATTGCTATGTGATTTTCAGTTGATATCCATGTTATTCCTCTTCTGCAGTTTTCAACAAAGTGTTTTCAAAACATGTCTCATAAACTCTTATTTTCAATATTTCAGCATTCACTGACCTTTAAGCAATTCCTTCTAGACAGTAGTGACCTAAGATCCACCTTCAAGAACAGCACTGCTCTCCCACGGAAAACATTAAGGGTTATTCCCACAATGACTCAGCATTTCTGCTACAACACAGTGTAATGGGGCTTAGATGTTCCACCGCTCTAAAGTAGGTTCATCATTCAGACTCAGCCTCCAAATTACAACTCTGTTATTGTGCGACTGCTGATCCCACTGATTACAAGGAGGATGCCTGACTAAAGAACAAAGCTCAGGGCAATTCCCTAATGACAAGTGTGCATTAACCTATGCCACTGTCCACAAGCAAGACTTCTCATGCACACCTGACCTTTTGATTGAAGAGCAGTCAGGTCACTAGGTTATAAGGTACTATCATTTTCTCAGTGCTTATGTGAATTTTACCTAGGAATGTAGGAGAGTAACTTAAAAGTGAGCACACACAATCACCTCAATTTTCTGTGATTACCATGTGTTTTCTTCAGGCCAGTCTCTTGCTTGTCACGTTAACTCGTGGGAAAGACTCGTAAACATTATGTTACGAAGATTTCCAGGGGACTTCCTCATCATTACCTTTGCTAGGCTAAACAAGCCTTTCGGAACAAGTTTAAGAAACAATCTCAGTGTCAGTAACTCAGCTTCCTTTCCATGTTGGATAAAAGAGTCCCTCGCAGAATTTTCAGTATGTGGTTTGCTATAGAAAATTCTGAAGCAGCCAGCTTTTCTTTTTGCCATGAAGAGGCATCCTCACAATGGCTCAGCATTTTTCTACAGTAGAGCAAAATGGCAGCAATTGTTTTAACCACTATCCAGTCGCTTCATCACAGCACACTAATCCTTCAATTATCAGCACCGCTAATGTGCACACACCGCAAAGGAGGTGTCCTGACAGTCAAAAAGAGAGGTGAATTAAAGTTTATTGACTGCCTGTATACACTACTGACTTCAATTTAGATTTGTAATGTGGACATGACATTCAACTAACGGACAGTTAGGAGGCTGTTTCGGCCACCTTCTGCTCCACTTAGACTAATATCTTCTGAGTGTTTATGTGAATTTTCTCAAGTTATATGCACTCATCATTATAAGAGAACACTGCATCATCCCCATCTGTCACATGATCATCCTGTGTTTCATAGAACCTAGTCTCCTGATGGGCACGTTTCCCACGGGTGGTCACTTGAACCCATGGTGACTCCCTCTGGGCCATACTCCTAAGATTAACACTGTCTAATTTTGAAAAGACTCATCTAAGGACATATTCACATTACCAACATCCTAGACCTGTGACAGAAACTAATGTGCAATGCATGGCACAGTTCAAAGCTTTGTACTTTTATAGGGGAAAAAAAGGAGACGGCTGTTTACATAAAAGTACTATTCTCCCTTCAATTATGCAGGCTGGATCCTAGGCCCAATTTACAAAGCCATTTTTTTTCTTAATACTAATACAACAGGCCCAAATTTATAGCCAAATAGCCTGTACTGGTTAAAAATTTGTAAATTGGAGAACTTAAACCACAAGGCTCATATCTTCTCTGCTAAGAATATCTTTCTTGAAGGCCTAGAACCTTGGCTCCACACCTGGATATCTGTTCAGAGAGATAATGGTGACTTGGCTTGATGTTCTAATTCTTCACCTATTCCAGGAGGTTGAGCTGATACCTTGAGTCACAGCATTTCTTCTGACTTTTCCTAACAGACACTAAAGTGGTGTCCTGGACCCACGGTTTTAAGCCTATCTTCCCTGAAAAAATGTTGAGTGATGTCCTAGTTCCACAGCAACAAGCACATCTTTATGGAAGGGACACTAGAGTGAAGACATAAACCTGTGACTTCAATCATGGACTCACCTTACAGGAAATAGAGAATGGTCCCAGGTGCAGATGTTCAAGACCATCCAATTGATAACAGACTAGAAAAATAACTACTCACACTAAACCTAAGATATCCCCCAAAACAGAAACTCATGTGGAGTATATGACCCTCCAACAAAGCTGACATCTCAGAACAGAAAAGAATGGAGGCCGCCTTTCATACCAGCAACGTTGTCTTCCCTTATTAGGATGCTGTGTTGAGACACGGGCCCTAGGCACAAATCCTGGATTTTTCTAACAAAATAAATAAATAAATAAAAAGTAAAAAACAAACAAACAAACAAAAAACAATGTAGATTGGGATGCAAGGCACTAAGTCAGTCTGTTCTGAAAACAAGTAGATAGGAAAACTTAACCCATACAGCATGCCTGTCCTAAAGGAAGATAATCCTATCTAGAGACATAAGATATTGTTTCTGCCTGTCTTTTGATCAGGAACCAGAGTGCTGATCTTGGTTTGCAGATTCAGTCACTTCCTATATTTTCAAGAATTAGAACTGAGAAATTGGCCCAGAGGTATCTTCTATCTTTCCCAGACAGAGGCTGAAGGGGTGGCATATGCCCATACATCCAAACCTGTCCTCTGTGAAAGTATGTCGCCTGGAGTACTAGGCTCACAACAAAAGCCTTCTTTATGTAAGGGAAACAAGGACAGAGACTGTAGAAATTTGCAACACGCCTGAACTCACCAGATGGAACTAGCTGTCAGTCTCCGGCCCACAACGTCAAGATCGTTGAATTGATAACAAATTTCAGACTGAAGACCTAGGACCACAAACAACTAGCCTGGACATGCTACCAAAAACACTTGTGGAAATTTTGGCCTACAGAACCTAGCTGTCATCTCCTAGAATAAAGAAGAATGGAGGACTCAATTAATGGCTCCAAGATTGTCCTCCCTTAAAGCATTTACAATAGAAATTTTAGCTGATGGTACCAATATTGTGTCATTTTAACAGTACATTCAGCACAATCTGGTCCCACATCACCAATTTTACATTTAGAAAATTATTGAATGATGGCCATACATTACTGCACCAAGAATTTCATTTGGTGAAAGAAGGTACTGTGGGCACTAAGAAACCTGGCACAAAGCCTGGACTGGTCTTTAAAACACTCAGTTTGGGATTTTGAAATCTTCACCAAGCATTGCTCCTATTTCCAAGAAGCAGTGTGAAGACCTTGGCTTACAATATCTAGCCTAACTTTAGTTAACGGATCCTCAGGTGGAGGATTTGGCCCATGGTAACAAGACCTACTTGATAGGAAAAAAAAAAATGTCAATGGATGTTCATGGCCTCAGATGTAGTCCAATGCTGGAATTAAGGTAAGTAGGGAAGCTGTTAGAAAACACAACCACACACCAGTCTCATTTACAAGGAAAAGTCATTTTCAAACATTTCACATTCTGAAGCCTGGTTCATTCTATGAAGTGAGGTGAAAACCAATGGCCACAGTAACAAGACTAGTCACCTGGTAAACACCAGATTCCTGTGGGGTCTTCCTTAAGCCCCTGGTGAATCTTGCAAGGGGTTCACTTGATCTCTGCATGACTCTAGTGATTTCTATTTGATTTTCAGGTGACTTCCACATTTTATTCTTCCCCTATCCTCAAACAAGTGTTTTCAAAACTCATCTCACAGACTCCAATTTTCAATATTTCAGCAGTGAAGCATTGGTCTTTTAGCAATTCCATCTCAACAGTAGTGGCTTGATGTCTGCATACAAGAATACTGCAGGAATCCCTCATGAAGCCATTAAGAGTTATGCTCACAATGACTCAGCATTTTTGATACAATACCAAAAAATACGCCTACAGTTTCCACCACTCTAATATAGCTTCGTCAAGCAGAATCAGCCTCCAAATATCAACACAGTTGATGTTCAACAACTGCTCCCATTACCTTCAAGTAGGCTGCCTGACCACAGATGAAACCTAAGGCCCATTAAATAACAACAATTAACTGTTAGCCTATGATGCTGTCCTCAAATGAGTCTTCTCATGCAGACCTGTCCTTTTGATTGAAGTTTGTTATTCGGCTATGTTACACAGTTATGATTTTCTCAGTGCTTATCTGAATGTTACCAAGGAATGTAGAAGGGTAACTCAAAAGTGAGTGCCACACCATCACACCAATTTCATGTGATTTTTGTGTGTTGCCTTCAGGCCAGTCTCTTGACAGTCACGTGAATACTGAGGGAAAGCCTCGGGAATATTACAAAATTCTCTAATTCTTGTTATGAGATTTCCAGGTACCTTCCATGTCATTTTTTTTCTGCTAGGCTAACACCAGCCTTTTCAGAACTCATTGAAGGAAAAGACCCAGTATCAATAGCTCAGGTTACATTCCATGATGTTTAAGCCAGACCCTCGCAGAATTTGTAGTCTGAGGTTTGCTATTAAAAAATTCTAATGCAGCTATTCTTTCTGCCATGAAAAAGTATCCTCACAATAACTCAACATTTTTCCTACAATACTGCAGAATGACAGCTATTGTTTCCACCACTATTTAGTCACTTCCTCACAGCACTTTCAGCCTCAATTATCAACACTGCCAATGTGCAACTGTCACCACCACAGCCATAAGGCAGTTTTCCTGACATACAGACAAAACCAGAGGCGAATTAAAGATCATTGACTGCACGCATACACAGTTGACCTCAAGTAAGATTTGTAATTTAGACATGACATTTGATTATAGGTTATTTTGGAGTCAGTCTGTTCCACACATATTAATGATTTTTCAGTGTTTATTTAAATATTATCAATTGATCTGCACTTGACATTGTAAAGAGGGCACTACAAAAGCTTCTCTTGTGACAATGTGGATTGGTGACACAGGAGCAAAGAACAAAACCTGTCTTTTGTTCTTTGTAGAAGTAAGACAGACTCAAGGAACTAAGCATGTCCTCTTTGAAAATTAACAAGTACTAGAAATTAACCCACAGAGCAAGACTGTCCTCATGTAAGAAAGTCTTATCTCAAGACCTATGACCTTGTCTCCTGGCTTCAATTCTAATTAGGAATCGGTGTGCTGACCTTAGTTTGCAGTTCAAATCCCTAACCCTAATTCCAGGATGTAGATATGAGAAATTAGCTCACAGCATTTCTTCTGACTCTCCCCAACACAAATTGAAAGAGTGGCTAAGTCCATAGACCCAAGCCTCTCTTCTGTGAAGGAATATTGCCTGGAGTCCTAGGCTCACAGCAAAAGCCTTCTTTATGAAATAAACAAAAACAAAAACAAAAACAAAAACAAAACAAAAAACAAAAACAGAATGGAGACTGTGGAAATCTGCACCATGTCTGGGCTTCTTAAAAGGAAATAGTTAAAACAACAGGCCCACAATGTCAAGACTATCCAATTGGTAACAAAGTCCTGCCTGAAGACGTAGGCCCACAAACACATAGCCACGCTCCTGCACCAGAAACACTTGAGGACACCTTGGCCTACAGAACCAAGCTGTTATCTTCTAGGAGGAGAAAGAATGGAGGACTCGGTGCATGGCTCCAAGACTTTCCTCCCTTTAATCATTTACAATAGAAATAGGAAAGAAGACACAAAACCTGTGTCATCTTAACAATACACTCAGCACAGCCTTGTCCCACGTCACCAATTTTTGTTCTCAAAAACTATTGAAAGACCATAACTTACAGCACCAAGCTTTTCACTTGGTAAGAGAAGGTAGTTTTGGTACTAAGAAACCAATCACAAAGCCTGAACTGTTTCATAAAGAACTCGAATGGGAAGCTTGGAAGCACAGTCAAGCATTGCTCTGATTTCCAGGAAGTAGAGAGAGGTCCTTGGACCACAGATTCTAGCTTAATTTTACTTAACTGATATTTAGGTGGTGGACTTGGTATACAGTAACAAGACATTTTGGTAGGAAAAAAAAAGTCTATCAAAATACATGGCCCTAGAACCAGACCTCTGCTTGAACTAGAGTAAGTTGAGTAGATATTGAAAAACATACCACCATGTCAGTCTAATATAAGATGTAAACTTGAGTGCAAAAATTTTCACACTCTAAATCCTGTTTCATTCGAAGAAGTAAAGTGAAAACCTACATCCAAAGCAACAAGACTAGTCATGTGGTAGACACCAGATTCCTGTGGGGTCTTCCTTAATCCCAACGTGAATTTTGCCAGGTGTTTGTTCACCTGACCTCCACATGATTTCCTAGTGATTGCTACATGATTTTCAGGTGACTTTCACCTTATTTCTCTTCCCTTATCCTCAACCAAGTGATATCAAAAACATCCCATAAGCTCTTATTTTTAGTCTTTCAGCATTGTTGAATTGGCAATTAAGCAATTCCTTCTCCACAGTAGTAGCCTCAGGTCCACATATGAGAATAGTGTGGGAGTCCCACCTGAAGCTGTTAAGAGTTATGTTCACAGTGACTCAAAATTTTTGCTGCAATACAGAAAAATGGTGTCTGCACTTATTATCTCTCTAAAGTAGCTTCGTCAAGCAGACTCAGCCTCCAAATTTCAACATGATTAATGTTCAATACCCATTCCCATTGCATTCAAGCAGGTTGCCTTATCACAGACCTAACCTAAGGCCAGTTAACTAACAATTGTCTTTTAGGCTATGCCACTGTCATCAAGTGAATCTTCTTATGCAGACATGACCTTTCAATTGAAGGAACATTAGGTGGCTATGTTACACAGAGTAGTAATATCATTTTCTGTGTTTATGTGAATTTTACCAGGGAATATAGAAGCGTAACCCAAAAGTCAGAGCCTCACATTCACCTCAATGCCACGTGATCTCCCTGTGATACCCCCAGGCCTGTCTCTTTACAGTCACTTGAATCCCAAAGAAAAGCCTCGTGAATATCACAAGATTCTCTAATTCTTATTACGAGATTCCCAGGTGACTTCCAACTCATTTTTCTCTGCTAGGCTAAGCCAAGCCTTTTCAGAACAAGTTGAAGGAAAAGAGTCCATGCCAATATCTCAGGTTACATTCCTTGGTGTTTCAGCCAGTGTTTCACACAATTTGTAGTCTGTCCCTGACATAGAGTGAAAAGTTGGCATAAGCACATAGTCCCAAGCCTGTTCTCTGTGAACAAATTTTGCCTGGAGTCCTAGGCTCACAGCAAAAGCCTTCTTCATGGAAGAAAAAATTGAACAGAGACTGTGGAAATCTATACCATGCTTGCACCTCATAAAAGAAGTTAGTTAAAGTCACAGGCTCACAACATCAAGACCATCCAATTGGTAACAAGGTCTAGTCTGAAGACCTAGGCCCACAAACACCCAGCCTGGGCCCTGCTACCAGAAGCACTTGAGGACACCATGGCCTACAGAACCAAACAATCATCTCATAGGAGGAAGAACAATCTAGGACTTGGTGCATTGCTCCAAGACTTTCTTCTCTTTAAAGCATTTACGATAGAAATTTGGCCAATGACACCAATCCTGTGTCATCTTAACAGTATATTCAGCACAAGCTTGTCCCACATCACCAATTTTTCCTTTTAAAATTTTTGAAGGCGACCATAACTAAGAGCACCAAGCCTTCTCATGGTTAGAGAAGATAGTGTGGCACTACAACATCGAGCATGAAGACTGAACTATTTTGTAAAAAACTCGATTGGGGAGCTTGGTAATATGGTCAAGTATTGCTCCCATTTCCAGAAGTAGAGAGAAGACCTTGGCCCACAAAAGCTAGATTAACAATACCTAATGGATCCTTAAGTGGGTTTTGAGCACATGGTAACAAGACCTTCTTGGTAGTAAAAAAAAAAAAAAAAAAAAAAAAAAAATCTGAGATGTAGACCTCTGATGGAACTAGGGTAAATTGAGTAGATATTTAAAAACAATCACCATGCCAGTCTCATTTACAAAGTAAACTTATTTTCAAAACCTTTCATGATAAGAATCCTTGTTTATTCTATGAAGTAAAGTGAAAACCTATGCCAACAGCAAAAGGATAAGTCATCTGTAGACACCAGATTCCTGCGGGGTCTTCCTTGACCTTCATGTGAATCCCATGAGGTGTTCCTCTTGATCTCTGCCTGATTCCTTAGTGATTTCTAAGTGATTCAGGTGACTTCTACCTTATTCCTATTCCCTATTCTCAAACTCATCTAATAAACTATTACTTTCAATATTTCAGCATTGAGGCATTGGTCATTAAGCAATTTTCTCATGTCACTAGTGACCTAAGGTCCTAATACAAGAGTAGTGCTGGATTCCCACATGAAGCTGTAAATAGTTATGCTAACAATGACTCAGCACTTTTGTTATAATACAGTAAAATGTCTCCTACATTTTCCACTGCTCTAAAGTACCTTCATCAATCAGACTCAACCTCCAAAGATCAACACGGTTAATGTTCGGCAACTGCTCCTATTGCGTTCAAGCAGGTTGCATGACCACAAATGAAACCTAAGGCCAATTAACTCACAACAATTTTCTCTTAGCCTACACCACTGTCCTCAAGTGAATCCTTTCATGCAGACATTGCTTTTTGATTGAAGGGCCATTAGGTGGCAAGGTTACATTAGTACTATCATTTTCTCAGTGCTTACCTGAATTTTACTAAGGAATGTAGAAGGGTAATTCAAAAGTAAATGCCATACCATCATCCCAATATCACGTAATTTTTCTAAGATGCCCTCAGGCCTGTCTCTTGATGATCATGTGATTCCTGCAGAAAGCCTCATGAATATCGAGAGATTCCCTAATTCTTGACAGGCAATTTCCAGGTGACTTCCACTACATTTTTCTCTGCAAAGTTAATGCAAGCCTTTTCAGAACATGTTTCTGTAACAGCCTTGATGTCAATATCTCATTTTACTTTCCATGGTGGTTAAGCCAGCCCCTCTTAGAATTTGTAGTCTGAGGTTTACTACAGAGAAATTTGAGCCAACCATTCTTTCGCATCAAGAGTTATCCTCACAATGACTCATCATTTCTCCTACAATACATCAAATTGGCGGCTATTTTTTTTTTTTTTTTACTGCTATTAGTCGCTTCCTCACAGCACACTCAGTCTCAATTATCAATGCTGTCAATGTGTACCACTGCTTCCATGACATAATGCACTTTTCCTGACAGAAAAAAACTAGAGGCAAATTAAAGATCATTGACTGCCTGCATATACCATTGACGTTAAGTATGATATATAATGTGGACATGCCATTTGATTGGAGTTTAATTTGAAGTCAATATCTGCCCCTTCTCTTCCATGCATACTAATGATTTTGAGTGTTTATGCGAATTTTCTCAAGTGATATGCACTAGTCACTTCTAAGGGCATACTACATCATCTTCCTTTGTGAGGATGTGGATTAGTGAAACAGGCCCAAGTAACAAAGCCCATCCCCTTTGACAAAATGTAGAAGGGAGACTGGGACCCAAGGCACTAAGCCTGTCCTCTCTGAAAACTAGTATATAGGCAAACTTAACGCACAGAGCACTTGTCCTCCTATAAGAGGGTCTCATCTTGAGAGCTAAAACCTTGTCTCCTTGCTGCATTTCTAATTAGGAAGTGGTGTGCTGACCTTGGTTTGCAGTTAAAATCTCTACCCATATTTCAGGAAGTAGATGTGAGAAAATAGGTCTCAGCATTTCTTCTGACTCTGCCCGACATAGACTGAAAGAGTGGCATAAGCACACAGTCCCAAGGCTGTCCTCTGTGAACAAATATTGCCTGAACTACTGGGCTCACAGTAAAAGCCTTCTTTATGGATGGAAAAATAAAACAGAGTCTGTGAAAATGTGCAATATGCCTGGACATCTTAATAGGAACTAGTTAAACCCAAAAACCCACAATGTCAAGACCATTCAATTGGTAACAAAGTTCAGTCTGAAGACCGAGGCCCACAAACACCCAGCCTTGCCCCTGCTACCAGAAACACTTGAGGATATTTTGGCCTATGGAACCAAGCTGTTCTCTCCTAGGAAGAGGAAAAATGGAGGACACAGTGGAGTGCTTCAAGACTTTTCTCCCTTTAAAGCATTTATGACAGAAATTGAGCTGATGGCACCAACCCTGTGTTATCTTAACAGTACATTCAGCACAACCTTGTCCCACATCACCAATTTTCTTTTTAAAAATTGTTAAAACGTGACCATACCTTACAGCACCAAACCTTTACCCTGGTTAAAGAAGGTAGTGAGGGCACTAAGAAACCAAGCGCAAAGCCTGAAATCTTTTGAAGGAACTCAATTGGAGAGCTTGGTTGCAAGGTCAAGCATTGTTCTTATTTCCAGAAGATGGAGCGAAGACCTTGGCCACAGAATCTAGCCTAACTTTACTTAACAAATCCTTAGGTTGGAGACATGCCACAAGGTAACAAGACCTATGCGGTAGAGAAAAAAAAAAAGTCTTTCGAAGTTAATGAACCTAGAACAAGACCTCTGCTTAAACTAGAGTAAGTTGGGTGGATGTTGGAAAACATAACACTATGCCAGTCTCATTGAAAATGTAAACTCAAGTGCAAAAACGTTTCACACTGTGAAGCTATTTTCATTTTAAGAAGTAAAGTGAATACCTATGCCTAACTAAGAAGACTAGTCACTTGGAAGACACCGGATACAGGCAGGGTCTTCCTTCAACCCATGGGAATCCTGCCAGCTGTTCACTTGACCTTTGTGTGATTCCGTAGTGATTTTCAGGTGAAATTCACCTTATCCCTCTTCCATTATTTTCAACCAAGTGTTATTAAAACATGTCTCATAAGCTCTTATTTTCAGTTTTTCAGCATTAATAAATTGGCCATTAAGCAATTCCCTCTCATAGTAGTGGCCTCAGTTAGAATACAAGAATAGTGTGGGAGTCCTAACTAAAGCCATTAAGATATATGCTCACAATGGCTAAGCATTTTTGCTAAAATACAGAAAAATAGTGTCTACACTCTCTACTGCTCTAAAGTAGCTTCGTCAAGCAAACAGCCTACAAATTATAATGCAGTTAATGTTTGACACCTGTCCCATTGCGTTTAAGCAGATTGCCTTATCACAGATGAAACTTAAGGCCAGTTATGTAACAACAATAATCTGTTAGTCAATGCCACTGTCCACAAGTGAATCATCTCATGCAAACATGACCTTTCTATTGAAATGCTGATAGGTGGGTGTGCTACATAGGTACTATCATTTTCTCAGTGCTTATATGAATTTTACCAGAAACGTAGCACAACATCACCTCAACATCACCTCAATGTCAGGTGATTACCATGTTATTCCCTCAGGCCTGTCTTTTGAAACTCACATGATCTGAGAGAAAACATGGTGAATATCTCGGGATTGCTTAGTTCTTGTTACGAGACTTCCAAGTGATTTCTGGCTCATTTTCTCTGCTAGCTCAAAGTAGCCTTTTTAGAACACTTTGAAGTAGCAGCCTGAATGTCATCTCTCGATTTACTCTCCATGGTGAATGAGCCAGTCCCTCTTAGAATTTGCATTCTGAGGTTTGCTATAGAGAAATTCTGAGGAAGCTGTTCTTTCTGCCGTCAAGAAGTATCCTCACAATGACTCATCATTTTTCCTACAATACAGTAAAATGGTAGCCATTGTTTCCAACTCTATCCAGTCATTTCTTCACAGCATACTCAGGGTCAATTATCAATGCTGCCAAAATGCGATTTTTGCCTCCACGGACATATGAGAAGTGGACTGAGAATCAGACAAAACTAGATGCAAATTGAAGATCATTGACACCCGTCTATACAGATGACCTCAAGTAAGATTTGTAATGTGGACATAACATTCAATAGGGGTTCAGTACAAAGTCTGTCTTGGCCACCATCTGTACCATGCATACTAATCGTTTTCAGTGTTGATGTGAATTTTCCAAGTGATAGGCATCATCACTACAAAAACAACACTAAATCCTCATCCCATGTGAGGATTGGTTACATGGGCCCAAAACGCAAGGCCTGTCTTTTCCTAACAAAAAATAGATAGGAGATTGGGGCCAAGACACTAAGCCTGTGCTCTCTATAAACTAGTAGATAGGAGAATTTAACCTACAGGGTAAGCCTGTGCTCCTGTAATTTAAGTCTTATCTTGACACCTAGGACCTTGTTTACTGTCTACATTTCCCATTAGAAACCAGTGTGCTGATCTTGGTTTGCAGTTCCAATACATACTCCTATTTCCAGTCAGTAAATCTGATAAAATAGCCCAAAGCTTTTCTTCCACTTTCTTCTAAATAGATTGAAAGAATGGTGTATGCCCATGGTTACAAGCCTGTTCTCTGTGAATAAATGTTTCCTGGATTCCTAGGCTCAAAGCAAAAGGTTTTTTTTGTTGTTGTTTTGTTTTGTTTTTGTTTTTGTTTTTTTCTTATGGAAGAAGAAAAAATAAAACAGAGCCTGTAGAATTCTGAACCAAGCCTTGACCACCTAAAAAAAAAGTAGTGAAAGTCAGGACTCACAATGTCAGCATCAGCCAATTGGTAACAATGTCCAGTCTGAAGAACTAGGTTTAAAAAACATTCAGCTTAGCACCTGCTACTGAAACTCTTGTGGAAACTTTGGTCTATAGAACCAAGCTGTCATGTCCCTCGAGAGGGAAGAATGGAGGACTCAGCGCAAGACTCTAAGACAACCTCCCTTTATAGTACTTAGAATAGAAATTGGGCTGATGGCACCAATGCTGTGTCATCATAACAGTGCACTCAGTACAGCCTGGTCCCATGTCACCAATTTTCTTTTTAGAGAATTATTGAAAGGTGACCATATCTTACAGCATAAGTCTTTTCTGGGTAAAAGAACATAGTTTGAGCACTAAGAAACATTGCAGAAAGCCTGAACTCTTTTGTAAGAATCTTGATTGCAGAGCCTAGAAGCACGGTCAAACATTGCTTCTATTCCTGAAAGTAGAGTCGAGACATTGTCCCACAGAATCTAGCTTAACTTTACTCAATGAATCTTTAGGTAGAGGTCTTGGCACACAGTCACAGGACATTCGTATTGTTAGGAAAAAGAAGTAGGTTGAAGTTAATGGCCCAGAACACAGTCATTTGCTGGAACTCGGGTGAGTTGTGTGGTGTTGGGATATACAATACCATGCTGGTCTCATTAACAGGTTACACTCAAGTGCAAAACATATCACAGACTAAAGCCCAATTCATTGTAAGAGGTAGGGTGAAAAACAACAGAGGCAGCAACAAGACTATTCACCTGGTGGACACCAGATTCCTGCGGGGTCTTCCTTGATCCCTACGTGAATTCCTCCAGATGTTTATTTGACCCCTGCGTGAATCCATGGTGACTGCTACGTGATTTCCAGGTGACTCATACCCTACTCCTCTTCCCCTATCTTCAAACAAGTGTTTTTAAAACATGTCTCATAAACTCTAAGTTTCAATATTTCATCATTGAGTCATTGACCTTTAAGCAAAGAACTCTCAAAAGTAATGGTCTACATTCCGCCTACAAGAATAGCATGATTTCCCACCGGAACCGTTAAGGGTTATACTCGACATGACTCAGCATTTCTGTTACAATACAACATAATGGTATTTTGAGGTTCCAAAGCTCTAAAGTAGCTTCATCTTTCAGACTCTACCTCCACATTTAAATGCAGGTAATGTGCTACTGCTACTCTAATTAACTACAAGCATGTTGCCTGACCACAGATGAAAGCTCAGGGTAGTTACCTAATGACAAGTGTGAGTCTGTCTATACCGCTGTCCTCAAGGAAGTATTCTCATGCAGACATGACCTTTCGATTGAAGGGCTGTTGGTTCTATGATACACAGGTATTCTCATCTTCTCAGAGCTTATGTGAATTTTACCAAGGAATGTAGAAGTGCGACTCAAAAGTGAGTGCCACACCACCACTACAATTTCATGTGATTTCCGTGTGTTCCCACAGGATAGTTTCTTGCTGATCATGTTAATCCCTTGGGAAAGCCTCGTGGTATCGCGAGATTCCCTACTTCTTGTGACGAGATTTCGACCTCATTACCTCAGCTAATCTAAAACAATCCTATTGAGAACATGTTGAAGAAACTGCTTCAATGTCAGTACCTCAATTTTATTTTCATGTTGGTTAAGCCAGACCTTCCCAGAATTTTTAGTTTGTATTTTGCTAAAGAGAAATTCTTAAGCAGCCATCTTTTTACAATGAAGGTGTCTCACAATGACTCAGCATTTTTTTACAATAGTGCAAAATGACAGCTATTGTTTCAAGCACTATTCAGTTGCTTCTTCACAGCAGACTCAGCCTCCAGTTATCAATGCCGCCAATGTACGACAGCTACCACAACTGTCTAGAAGCATGTTTCCTGACACACAATGAAAAACAGAGGAGAATTGAAATTCATTGACTGCCCACACTTACCATTAGCATCAATTTAGATTTGGAATGTGGGCACTACAATCATTTGAATGACAGGAGGTTGGCTCGGCCACCTTCTGCTCCACATAGACTAATGACTTCCTAGTGTTTATGTGAAATTTTTCAAGTGATATGAACTCATCATTAAAAGTGAGCACTATATCATCATCCTCATGTGTCTCATGATCTCCCTGTATATCAAACATTCCAGTCTCTTGATGCCACCAGTATCCCCAAGGTGGTCAAGTGAACCTGTGGTGACTCCCTCTGGACCATACTCTAAAGCTTAACACTGTTTAATTGTGAACAGACTAGTTTAAGGAAGAACCAATATTACAACATCCTAGACCCTGTGACAGAAACTAGAAATAGTTAGTGCATGGCACACAGATCAAAACCGTGGAGTCCTACAGGAAAAAAAAAAAAAAAAAAAAAAGGAGACCACTATTGAGATTAAGTTAATGTATGCCCTTTACATGATGTAGGATGGATCCTGCTCCCATAACACAAAGCCAGTTAGTTGGCCTTGTTACACAGGTATTCTCATTTTCTCAGTGTTTATGTGATTTTTACCAAGGAATGTTGAAGGGAAACTCAAATGTGAGTGCCACACCTTCACCCCATTTTCATGTGTATTTCTGTGTTGCTCTCAGGCCAGTCTCTTGCTGGTCACTAGAATCCTCGGTGAAATCATCTATAATATTGCAAGATTCTCTAATTCTTGTTATGATAGTTCCAGCTTATTTCCATCTTATTACTTCTGTTAAGCAATAACAACTTTTTCAGAATGTGTTGAAGAAACTGCCTCAATGTCAGTATCTCAGCTTTCTATCCATATTGTTAAGAAAGTCCATCGCAAAACTTTAGTCTGTGGTTAGCTATATAGAAATTCTTAAATATTCTTTCTTTTGCAATGAAAAGAAATTTTCATTATGACTCAGCATTTTCTTACAGCATAGCAAAATGGCAAATATTGTTAAAAACGCTATACGGTCAGTTCTTCACAGCCCACTCAGCCTCCAATTATCAATGCTGTCAATGTGCAAACTCTGCCACCACAGCCCGAAAGCATGTTTCCTGACAAATTGTCAGGACAATAGGTGAAATAAAAATTCTTTATCTGCCCGCATATACCATTTATTCATTTAGATTTATATTGTGGACATGACAATTGATCGAATGAGTTAGAATGCTGTCTCGATCACCTTCTTCTCCATGTAGACTAATGACTTCTCAGTGTTTACATAAAATTTCTCAAGTAATATGCACTCGTCATTAAAAAGGAGTACTGCATCATTCACATCTGTCTCACAATCTCCCTGCATTTCATACGGAGCAGTCTCTTAATGGGTAGTAGTTTTGCACATGGGTTACATGAATCCGTGGTGACTACCTGTGGGCCATACTCCAAATTTAACCCTGCCCAATTTTGAACAGACTAGTCTAAGTTCACAAACACCTTACAACATGCCAGACTGTTTGACAGAATCTAAAGTGCAGTGCATGGCACACAGAACAAAGCTCTGGTCTCCTGCAGAAAAGAAAGAAGACCACTGTTGAGATTAAAGTAATGTAACTTCCTTTAAATGATGTAGGCTAGACCCTGCTGCCATAAGCAAAACCTGTTTCTTCCTAACACTAATGCAATGGAGCCCTGGTATACAGCGAATAAGCCTGTCCTCCTTGAAAATTAGTATGGCGGAGACCTTAATTAGCAAAGCCAGCATAGTCTCCAGTAAGAATATTTATCTTGAGGAACTATTTCCTTGGCTCCAAACCTGGTCATTCTGTTAGGAGAAACAGTGGTGACTTTGCTTGCTGGTCTAATTCTCCATCTCTTCTAGGAGGTCTAGCTGAGACTTCGAGTAAACAACATTTCTTTTGTCTTTTCATAACAGACACTGAAGTGTCTTCCTTGGCCGATGGTTCTAAGCCTGTGTTCCCTAAAAGAATGTTGAGCATTGTTGTAGGCCCACAGCTACAAGAATGTTGTCATCTCCGAAAAAAAGAAGAATGGAGGCCTTTGTTCAAACCAGCAAAATTCTCTTCCCTTCTTAGAATGTGGCGTGGTGACATGGCCCCAAAACACAGTGCGTGTTTTTTACTAACAAAAAGAACAGGAGAGACTGGGGCCTAAGGCCCAAAGCCTGTTCTCTCTCTAAAAAAAAAAAAAAAAAAAAAAAAAAAGTAGACAGGAGAATTGAACCCAAAAGAATGTCTGTCCTAAAGAATGAATTTTATCTCAAGACCTAATTACTTGTCTCCAACCTGCATTTCTAATCAGAACCCAGAGTACTGACCTTGGTTGTCAGTTCCAATCCTGTCCCCTATTTTCTAGACTTGGAGCTGGAGCTGAAAAATTGGCACAAAAGATGTCTTTCATTTTTTCCATAAGGAGGCTGAATGGGTGGAGTAAATCCTGGGTTCCAAGCCTGTCCTCTGTGAACTGAAGTCTCCTGGAGACCTAGGCTCACAGAAAAGGCTTCTTTATGGAGGGGAAACAAAACAAAGACTGTAAACATCTGCACCATGCCTGGACATCTTAAAAGGAACTAGTGGACAGCCTTAGGCCCACAACCACAAGATCATGCAATTAGTAACAACTCGACTGAAGACCTAGGCCCAAAAACGTCCAGCCTTCCCTCTTCTACCTGAAATTTTTAGGGACATCATGGCCTACAGAACCATGCTGTCATCTGCTGGAAGGAGAAAGAATGAATGACTCAGTGCATGGCTCCAAGATTATACTACCTTCAAAGCATTTACGATAGAAATTGGGGCTAATGGCACTAACCCTGTGTCATCTTAAAAGTACATTAATCACACCTGATCCCACATCACCAGTTTTCATTTTCAAAAATTATTGAAATGTTAACATACCTTATAGCACCAACCTTACGTATGTTAAGAGAACATAGTTTGCGTACTAAGGTTTGTGAGAGAAACTAGACTGTTCTTCACAAATCTCAGTTCAGGAGCATGGAATCAAGGCCAAACATTGCTCCTATTTCCAGAAAATAGAGTGGGGACCTTGGCTCACAGTATCCTGCCTAACTTTACATAACGGATCCTGAGGTGGAGGATTGGCATACGATAACAATCCCTTTTGAAAGGAGAAAATATTCAAGGGCAGTTCATTGCATGGGATGAATTTCTCTGCTGGAAGTAGTGAAATTTGGGTGGGTGTTTGAAAACACAACACCACGCCGGCCTCATTAACAAGGTCAACTCTTTTACAGAACCCTTCTTGCTCTGAAACCTGTTTTATACTACGATAAAAAATAAAAACCTGTGGCCACAGCGACAAGACTTATGCCCTGGTCCACACCAGACTTCTGTGGGGACTTTCTTGATCCTCATGTGAAATCCATGTGGTGTTCAGTTGAACTCTGCATTGTTTTTGGTGATTTCTAATTGATTCTCATGTGACTTCCACTTTATTTCTCTTCGACTATCACCCAACAAGTATTTTTGAAGCTCGTCTAATAAACTCTTATTTTCAATATTTCTTCACTGAGACCTTGGCTTTTAAGTGATTCCCTCTCAGCTGTATTGGCCTATGGACCACATACAAGAATAGTGTGGGAGTCTCACATGAAGCATTTAAGAGTTATGCTCACAATGATTCAGCATGTTTTACACAATACAGCAAAATGGCTCCTTTAGTTTCAACCACTGTAAAATAGTTTCATCAAGCCGACTCATCCTCCAATCTCAACACACTTAATGTTCAACCGACGCTTCCATTGCGTTAAAGCAGATTGCCTGAGCACGGATGAAACCTAAGTCCAGTTACCTAACAACAATTGTCTCTTAGCCTCTGCCACCATCCTCAAGGGAATTTTCTTATGAAGTCATAACCTCTCGATTGAAGGACCCATTAGCAGGCTATGTTACACAGGCACTATTATTTTCTTAGTGATCATGTAAATTTTTCAAGGAATGCAGAACGTTCAATCAAAAGTGAGCACCACACTTCCAACCTAATATCATATGATTTCCCTGTGATGACCCTGGCCAGTCTCATGACAGTCACCTGAATCTCGTGGAAAGTCTCGTGAGTATCACAAGATTTCCAAAGTATTGTTATGAGATGTCCTGGTGACTTCCACCTTGTTTCCTCAGCTAGGATAAAAAGAGACTTTCTAGAACATGTTGATGGAATAGCTTCAATGTCAATATCTCATTTTTATCTCTTTGGTAATTAAGCCATGCCCTCTCAGAATTTCAGTTCATGGTTTACTCTAGAGAAATTCTGAGGCAGCAATTCTTTCTACCATCAAGAGGTATCTTCACAATGACTCAGCATTTTTTTCTAATACAGGAATATTATGGCTATTGTTTCCAACTCTATCCAGTCACTTCCTTTCAGAATACTCAGGATCAATTATCAACGCCAGCAATGTGTGACTGCTGCCTACACAAATATAAGGCAGATATCCTGACAAATAGATAAATTATAGGTTTATTAAAGATCATTCCATTGATCTCAAGTACGATTTGTGAAGTGGACATGACGTTCAATTTGAGGACAGTATGAAGTCTGTCTTGGCCACTATTTCTTCTGTGCATACTAATGGTTTCTCAGTATTGAAGAGAATTTTCTCAGTGACATGCACTTGTCACCTAAAAGGGAGCAGTACATCAAATTCCCTTGTGAGGATGTAGATTAGTGACATGGGCCTAAGGAAAACCCCACAGAAGTCTGGTGTCAACTAAGGGACTAGTCTTATTGCTGTGGCCTTAGGTTTTCATATTTCATTATAAAATGAAGCAGGCTTCAGAGTATGAAAGGTTTTGTAAAAGACTTTACCTTGTTAATGAGACCAGTGTGGTTTTGTGATTTCAAACATCCACCCAAATTTCCCTAATTCCAGCAGAGAACTTCTTCCCAGGCCATGAATTTCCCTTGCCTAAACCTCCATCTCAGGACCATTATATAAAGTAAGGCTAGATTCTGTGGGCCAAGGTCTTCACTCTATTTTCTAGAAATAGATTCAATGCTTTGCTTTTATTTCAGTCTCCACAATCAAGTTTTTTAAAGAACAGTCCAGACTGTCTCAAACTAGACTGTTTTTTTTTTTTTTTTTAACAGTCTTAAGATTGGTGCTATAAGGTATGGTCACCATTCAATAATTTTTGAAAATGAAAATTGGTGATGTGGGACCAGGTATGATGAATGTACTATTAAGATGACACAAGGTTGGTGCCATTGGTCCAAATTTCTATTGTAAATGCTTTAAAGGGAGGACAATCTTGGAGCTGTGCACCGAGGCATCCATTATTCCTCCTTCTAGTAGATGACAACATAGTTCTGTAGGCTATGGTATCTGCACGAGTTTCAAGTAGCAGATGCCAGGCTGGCATTCATGGGCCTAGGTCTTCAGTCTGGACATTGTTACCAATTGGATGATCTTGTCATTGTGTGCCTAAGGCTGTCAGCTAGGTTTTTGTTTGTTTGTTTTGTTTTTTGTCTTTTGTGTTTTGTTTTGTTTTGTTTTGTTTTAGGATGTCTAGTCATGGGAAAGATAGAAGACATCTTTTGGGCCAATTTCTCAGCTCCATTTCTTAAAAATAAGGGATCCATTGGAACTGCAAACCAAGATCAGCACTTGGGGTCCTGATTAGAAATGTAGGTTAGAGAAAAGGTCCTAGGTCTTGAGATAAGATTCTCTTCCTTTAGAACAATCTTGCCCCGTATGTTAAGTTCTCCTATTTACTTTTTTTCAGAAAGGACATGTTTAGGCCCTTAGGTCCCAGTCTCCCTTGTCCTTTTTGTTAGGAAAAGACAAACTTTGTGCCTTGGGGCTGTGCTACCACATGACATAATAACAAGGAAAGACACTTGTTGGTATGAATGGCGGCCTTCATTTTTCCTTTTGTTCTGAGATACCAGCTTTGTTTGAGGGTCATACACTCCACATGTGTTTCTGTTCTTAGCGGATTCCTTGAGTTTAGTGTGAGTAGTTGTTTTTTATTCTGTTATCAATTGTGTGATCTTGAATTTCCACACCTGGGCCAGCAAACTAATTCCTGTGAGGAGAGTCTGGGCTTGATGTCAAGACCTAAGTCTCCATTGTAGTTTTTCTTCTGTAAAGACGTACTCGTTGCTGGGACCTAGGACAATACTTGATATTTTTTCAGGGAAGGCAGGCCTAGAACCATGGACCCAGGCTACGACTTCAGTGTTAGGAAAAGACCGAAGAAATGCTATGACCCGAATTCACAGCTTGACCTCCAGGAATAGGTGTAGAATTGGACCAGCAAGCCTATTCATCACTGTTGCTCCTAATAGAATGTCCAGGCTTGGAGTCAAGGTTCTAGTTCCTCAAGAAAGATATTCATAACAGAGAATTGGTTGGCTTTGCAGTACAAGGTCTCCAATATACTAATTTTCAGTGAAGCTATAGATTTTGGCTTTTTGTATTAGTGTTAGAAAACCCTGGATTTGTGTCATAGGCCTGGGATTCAGCATACAGTATTTGAAGGAAAGACAGTACTATTGCCAGAATAGCTGTCTCCTTTCTTTTCTGTAGGAGTCCACAGCTTTGATCTGTGTGCCATTGACTGCACTTCAGTTTTTGTCACAGAGTCTGGGATGTTGTAATGTGAATATATACTTAGACTAATCTGATCAAAATTAGACAGTGTTAAACTTGGGAGTATGATCCACATGGAGTCACCATGGTTTCACATTACCTCTGTGGAAAATTGGTGCCCATCAAGAGACCGCACTGTATGAAACACAGGGAGATCGTGAGACAGGTGGGGAATACAGTACTCTTTTAATGACGATTGCATATCACTTGACAAATTTCACATAAACACTGAGAAGTCATTAGTCTATGTGGAGCAGAAGGTGGACGAGACAGCCTCCTAACTCTCTTCCATCGATTGTTGTGTCGACAATACAAATATAAATTGAATATAACAATATATGCGGGCAGTCAGGAAACTTGATTTTTGGCAGTGGTGGCAGAGGTCACACATTGAAAGCATTGATAATTGGAGGCTGTATGTGCTGTGAAGAAGCAGACTGTATAGCAGTTGTATAGATAGCTACCATTTTGTTCAATTGTAGGAAAAATGCTGGGCATTGTGAGGATTTCTTTTCATTGCAAAAAGAAAAGATTCTTAAGAATTTCTATATGGCAAACCACAGACTGAAAATTCTGTGAGGGACTGTCTTAACAATATGGAGAGAAAGCTGAGATACTGACATTGAGGTAGTTTCTTCAACGTGTTCTGAGAAAATTCGTTTTTTGTCTAGCAGAGGTAATGAGTGGAAGTCAACTGGAAATATCATAACAAGAACTAGAAAGTCTTGTGGTATTCATGAGGACTTTACATGTGATTCACATGACAAGCAAGAGACTGGCCTGAGGGCAACAGAAAAATCATTTGCATTGGGCTGAAGGTGTAGCACTCATGTTTGAATTTCCCTTCAATATTCCTTGTTAAACTTCACATAAGCACTGAGAAAATGAGAGTACCTGTGCAATGTAGCCACTAAACAGCCCTTCTATGGAAAGTCATGTCTGCTTGAGAAGACGTGCTTGAAGACAGCGGCATATACTAACACACATTTATAATTAGGTAACTGTCCTGCTGTTTCATCTGTGCTCAGAATCTTTATCATCAATGGAAGCAGTGGTCGCACATTAAATGTGTTGAAATTTGGAGACTGAGTCTGGTTGATGAAGCTACTTTACAGAGGTGAAAACTGTAGACACCATTTTGCTGTATTGTAGAAAAAATGCTGAGTCATTGTGAGCATAAGTCTTAATGGCTTCATGTGGGAACCCTGAACTCTTAAATACTGCACATAAGAGTTAATGAGACAAGATTTAAAAACACTTGTTTGAAATAGAGGAAGAGGAATAAGGTGAAAGTCACCTGAAAGTCACTTAGAAATCACTAGGTTATCATGCAGAGATCAAGTGAACACCTGGCAGGATTCACATGGGGATCAAAAAGACCTTGCAGAAATCTGGTGTTTACCAGATGACTAGTCTTGTTGCTGTGGCCCTAGGTTTTACTTCACTTTGTAGAATGACCTTAGGCATCAGAGTGAAAGATTATGCAAACGATTTTACCTTGTAAATGGGACAGGCATGGGATTGTGTTTTCAAACATCCACCAAAGTTTCCGTAGTTCCACCAGAGGACTGCATGCTAAGCCATAGACTTCCACTGACATTTTTTTTTTCTCTAACAAGTAGGTCTTATTACTGTATGCCAAGCCGACCACCTAAGGATCTCTTATATAAAGTTAGCTAGATTATGTGGGCCAAGGTCTACACTCTACTTCCTGTCAATAGCAGCAATGCTTGCTCTGATTCCAAAATCTCAATTCGAGGTTTGAAAGACCATTCCAATTTTTTGTGCCAGGTTTCTTAGTGTCCACAGTACCTTTTCTCACCAGGTGAAAGGCTTGCTGCTGTAATGTATGGTCACCATTCAATAATTTCCGAAACGTAAAATTGGTGACCTGGGAACAGGTTGTGCTGAATGTACTGTTAAGATGACAGGGTTAGTACCATCAGCTATAATTTCCATTGTAAATGATTTAAAGGGCAGATAGTCTTGGAGCCATGAACCAAGTCCTCCATTCTTCCTCATTCTAGGAGATGACAGCTCGGTTCTGTAGGTCAAGATCTCCACAAGAGTTTTTGGTACCATGGCAAGGCTAGGTGTTTATGGGCCTAGGTCTTCAGTCTGGAATTTGTTACCAATTGGATGAGCTTGACCTTGTGGGCCTGAGACTGTCAGCTAGTTTCTTTTAGCGAGTCTAGGCTTGTCAGAAATTTCCACAGTCTCTGTCCTTGTTTTCCTTCCATAAAGAAGGTTTTCGCTATAAGTCTAGGAGTTTAGGTGACATATGTTCTCAGAGGACAAGCTTGGAACTATGAGCATACGCCACTACTTCAGCCTCTGCCGGGAAAGTAAAAAATATATATATATCTTTTGGGCCAATTTCTCAGCTCTAATTCTTGAAAATAGAGGAAGGGATTAGATTTGCAAACCAAGGTTAGCACTCTGGTTCCTGATAGAAATGAAGGCAGGAACAAGGTCTTACGTCTCAAAGTAAGATTCTCTTCCTTTAGGACCAGCCTGCTCTGCGGGTTAAGTTTTCCAATCTATTTATTTTCAGAGAGGACTGGCTTAGTGCCTTGCATCCCAGTCTCCCATGTTTTTTTTTGTTGTTGTTGTTAGGAAAATCCATGATTTAGGCCTAGGGCCCATGACTGCACACCACATCCTAATAAGGAAGGCAGCGTTACTGGTGTGAAAGGCACCCTGCATCCTTCTTCTGTTCTGAGATGTCAGCTTTGTTGGAGGGTCATATGTTCCCCCATGAGATTCTGATTTTAGGGAATACCTTGAGTTTAGTGTGAGTAGTTGTTTTTCTTGTCTTTTATGAATTGGATGGTCTTTAACATCGCGCTTGGGCCCATTCTCTATTTCCTGTGAGGTAAGCCCAGCTTGAGGTCACAGGCCTATGTCTTCATCCTAGTTTCCCTTCTGTAAAGATGTGTTTGTTGCTGTGGGCCTAAGACAACACTTGACATTCTTTCAGAGAAGACATTCTTAGAACTGTGGGCCCAGGCCTCCACTTTACTGACTTTTAGGAAAAGACAGAAGAAATGTTGTTACTCCTTGTCTCAGCTCGACCTCTGGATTAGGTGAGGAATTGGACTAGCAAGCCAAGTCACCGCTGTTGCTCCTAACAGAATATTCAGGCTTGGAGCCAAGGTTCTTGTTCTTTAAGAAAGATATTCTTCCCAGAGAAGATACTGGCCTTTGGTTTAAGGTCTCCAATTTACAAATTTTAACCATAACAGGCTTTTTGGCTATAGACCTGGGCTCTCTTGTATTAGTGTTAGGAAGAAACTGGCTTTGTGACATGGGCTCAGGATCCAGACTGTATTATTTGAAAGGAGGACAGTACTTTCACCTGAACAGTGGTCTCCTTTTTTTTCTGTAAAGTCCATGGCTTTGATTTGTGTGACTTGCACTGCACATTAGTTTCTGTTACAGGTCTAGGATGTTGGTAATGCGAGTATGTCATTAGACTAGTCTGTTCAAAATTACAACAGTGTTTACCTTGGGAGTATGGCCCATGGGGAATCACCATGGTTTTAAATGCCTGCCTGTGGAAAACCGGTGCCCATCAGGAGACTGGACTGTATGAAACACAGGAAGATCATGAGACAGATGGGATGATGCAGTGTTTCCTTTTAATGACAAATGCATAGCACTTGAGAAAATTCACATAAACACTCAGAAGATATTAGTCTATGTGGAACAGGAAGTGGCCGAGACAGTCTCCTGTTTTTCAATCGAATGCCATGTCAATACTACAAATCTAATTTGAAGTCAACGATATATGCACGCAGTCAATGAACTTTAATTCACCTCTCATTTGACTGTCTATCAAGACTCAGGACTCATGCTTTATGGCAGTGGTGGTGGCAGGTGCACATTGGTGGTGTTGATAATTGAAGGATGAGTGTGCTATGAAGAAGCAACTGGATAGCAGTTGAAAGAATCGCTGCCATTTTGCTCTATTGTAGGAAAATACTGAGTCATTGTGAGGATTCCTCTTTATTGCCAAAAGAAAGGCTGCTTAAGAATTTCTTTATAGCAAACCACAGACTAAAAATTCTGCAAGGGACTCTTATTCAACATGTAAAGAAAGCTGAGATACTGCCATTGAGACAATTTTTCAATGTGTTCTGAAAAGGACAATTTTATGAGGTAATAATGAGGAAGTTAGCTGGAAATACTTTATCAAGAATTAGGGAATCTCGAGATACTCTCAAGGCTTTCCATGGGATTCACATGACCGTCAAAAGACAGGCCTGAGGGCATCACAGGGAGATCATGTGATATTGGGATGATGGTGTGGAGCTCACTTTTGTGTTATTAACCTTCTACATTCCTTGGTAAAATTCTAATAAGCACTCAGAAAATGATAGTACCTGTGTAACATAGCCACATAATGGCCATTCAATTGAAAGGTTATGTCTACATGAGAAGATTCTCTTGATGACAGCAGTATAGGCTAACAACAATTGTTGTTAGTTAACTGGGCTTAGGTTTCATCTGTGCTTAGGCGACCAGCTTGAATGCAATGGGAGTGGGTATCAAACATTAATTGTGTTGAAATTTGGAGGCTGAGTGTGCTTGACGAAGCTACTTTAGAGAGGTAGTAAATGCAGACACCATTTTTCTGTATTGCAGCAAAAATGCTGAGTCATTGTGAGCATAACTCTTAAGGTTTTCAGTTGGACTCCCACACTGTTCTCCTTTATGAACCTGAGTCCACTGCTGTTGAAAGGGAATTGCTTAATTGTCAATGCAACAATGCTGAAAGACTAAAATAAGAGCTTGTGACGTGTTTTGATAACACTTGGTTGAGGATAAAGGAAGAGTAAAAAGGTAGAAGTCACCTGAAACTCATGTAGCAATCACTAGGAAATCACTTGCCAGTCAGGTGAATGAACACCTGGCAAAATTCATGGGGGATTAAGAAAGACCCCGCAGGAATTTGGTGTGTACCAGGTGACTAGTCTTGTTGCTTTGGGTATACATTTTCACTTTAGTTCTTTGAATGAAACAGGGTTTAGAGTGTGAAAATTTTTGCACTTGAGTTTACATTTTAAATGAGACTGGTGGGTGTTGTGTTTTCCAACATCCACCCAACTTACTCTAGTTCAAGCAGAGGTTTGTTCTAGAGCCATGTATTTCGATAGGCTTTTTTTTCTACTACAAACGTCTTGTAACCATGTGCCAAGTCTACCACCTAAGGATCCGTTAAGTAAAGTTAGGCTAGATTCTGTGGTCCAAGGTCTCAGTTCTACTTCCTGGAAAGTGGAACAATGCTTGACTATGCTTCCAAGCTTCTCAGTCGAGTTCCTTCCAAAACAGTTCAGGCTTTGTGCTCGGTTTCTTAGTGCTGACACTATCTTCTCTTACCAGGTGAAAGGCTCAGTGCTGTTAGTTATGGTCATCTTTCAATAGTTTTCAAAAAGAAGAAATGGTTACATGTGACAAGATTGTGTTGAATGTACTGTTAAAATGACAGAGGTTTGGTGTAATCAGCTCTATTTCTATCATAAATGCTTTAAAGGGAGGAAAGTCTTGGAGTTGTGCACCGAGTCCTCCATTCTTCCACCTCCTAGAAGATGACAGCTTGGTTCTGTAGGCCAAGGTGTCCTCACGCATTTCTGGTGCAGTAGCCTGGCTATGTGTTTGTGGGCCTAAGTTTTCAGACAGGAATTTGTTACCGATTGGATAGTCTTGAAGTGGTGGGCCTGTGGCTTTAACTATTTCCTTTTAAGAGGTCCAGGCATGGTGCAGATTTCCACAGTCTCTGTTCTGTTTTTTCTTGAAACAGAAGAAAGCTTTTTCTTTGAGTCTAGGACTCCAGGCAACATTTCTTCACAGGTTGATTCTGTATACCAAGATGTCCTCAAGTATCTGGTAACAGAGGCCAGGCTGGTGTATGTGGGCCTAGGTCTTCAGCCTGGAAACTTTTACCAATTAGATGATCTTTATGTTGTAGGCCTGGGGCTCTCAGTAGTTTTTTAAAGGAAATTCAGGCTTGGTGCAGATTGCTACAGTCTTGATTTTTATTTCTTTTCCATAAAAAAGTTTTATTTCATATATATATATATATATATTTTTTTTTTTTATAAAAAGGCAGGCTTCGTTTCTTGCGCCTGTGTCACCACAGCACATCCTAACAACAGGAGACACTTTTGCTTGCATGAACAGCGGTCTCCATTTTTCTTTTGTTCTGAGATGTTACCTTTTTTGTGGGTCATGCACTCCACGTGAGTATTTGTTCTTTGGGGATACCTTGCATTTACTGTGAGCAGTTTTGTTGTTGTTTTTTTTTTTTAATTTTAAGTCTGTAATCAATTGGATGGTCTTGAAATTCCACACCTAGGCCTGCACTCTAATTCCTGTGAGTAGAGTCCAGGTTTGAAGTCACAGGCTTAAGTCTCCATTCTAGTTTCTCTTCTGTAAAGACGTGCTTGTTGCTATGAGCCTAGGACAACACTCAACATTCTTTCAGGAAAGAAAAGTTTAGAATTCTGGGCAAAGGACATCACTTTAGTATTTAATAGGAAAAACAAAAACAAACAAACAAAAAAAACAGAAGAAATGTTGTGACTTGAGGGCTTAGTGCCTCCTCCTGGAAGAGGTGAAGATTTGGACCAGCAAGCCAAGTCATGACTATTGCTCTTAGTAGCATGTCCAGACTTAGAGCCAAGGTTCTATTCCTCCAGAAAGATATTCTGACCAGAGGAGTGGTTGGCCTAGCAGGTTATAGTCTTTAATATACAAAATTTCATTGAGGATAGACTTTTTCGCTGATAGACTAGGTCTCTGTTGTATTAGTATTAGGAAGAAATTGGCTATGTGTCATGACCCTGGGGTCCAGCCTACATTTTTTGAAGGGAGAACTGTATTTTACCTGAACATCGGTGTCCTTTCTTTTCTGTTCAAAATTTGACAATGTTAATCTTGGGAGTATGGTCCCAAGGGAGTCACCACAGGTTTATGTGAGTACCCTTGGGAAACTGGTGCCCATCAAGAGCCTGGACTGTATGAAACACAGATGGGGATTGTGCAATGTTCCCTTTTAATGACGAGTTCATAGCACTTGAGAAAATTCACATAAATACTGAGAAGTCATAGGTCTATGTGGAGCAGAATGTGGCCAAAATGGTCTTCTATCTGTCCTCCAATCGAATGTTGTGTCCCCATTATAAAACTAATTTGATGTCAATGGTATATGCAGCAGTCAATGAACTTTAATTTGCCTCTCATTTTGACTCTTTTTCTTGAAAACCTCCTTTATGGCAGTGGTGGTGGTGGTCGCACATTCACTGTGTTGATAATTGGAGGCTGAGTGTGCTGTGAAGTGACAGGATAGTAGTTGAAGCAGTAGCTGCCATTTTGCTGTGTTGTAGGAAAAATGCTGAGTCATTGTGAGGATACCTGTTCACTGCCAAAAGAATGACTGCCTAAGAATTTCTCTATAGCAAAACACAGATTGAAAATATTTGTCATTAGTTAACTGCCCTGAGGTTTTGTCTGTGGTCAGGCAACCTGCTTGTAGTAATTTGGAACAGCAGTCGCACTTTAACCATATTAAAATTCGGAGGCTGAGACTGACTGATGAAGCTACTTTATAGAGGTGGAAATTCTAAGTGCCATTATGCTGTTTTGTAATAGAAATGTTGAGTCATTGTGAACATATCCCTTAATGGTTTTGGTGGGAGACCTGCACTATTCTTGAAGGCCACTACTGTCGAGAAGTAATTTTTAATAGTCAATTTCTCAATGCTGAATTATTAATAATAAGAGTTTATGAGATGAATTTTGAAAACACTAGTTTGAGGATAAGGGAAGAGCAAGAAGGTGGAAATTACATGAAAATCAGGTAGCAATCCTCTTGGAATCACACAAAGTTTAAAAAAGCACCTCTTGGGTTCCATATGGATATTAAGGAAGACTGTGCAGGAATCTGGTGTCTACTGGTTACTAGTCTTTTTGCTGTGGCTATAGATTTTGACCTTACCTCTTACAACAAATCAGACTTCAGTATGTGAAATGTTTTGCACTTGAGTGTACCTTAAAAATAAGACCTGCGTGGTATTGTATTTGCCAATGTCCCCACTCTTACCTTAGTTCCAGCAGAGAACTGGATCCTGGGCCATGGATTTCCATCAACATTTTTTTCCTACCAAGAAGGTCTTGTGACTATGTGCAAAGTCCTCTACCTAAAGAACCTTTAAATAAAGTTAGGCTAGATTCTGTGGGCCAAGATACCAACTCTGCTTTCTAGAAATAGGAACAATGCTTTGTCAACCTTCCAGGCTCTCCAATCCAGTTTCTTACAAAACAGTTCAGTCTTTGTGCCAGTTTTCTTAGTGCCCAAACTATGTTCTTTTACCGAGGGAAAGTCCTGGTGCTGTAAGATATGGTAACCTTTCAGTAATAGTCTAAAAAAGAAATTAGTGACGGACTGGGTTGTGCTGAATGTACTGTGATGATGACACAGGGTTGGTGCCATCAGCCCAATTTCTGCTGTAAATCTTTAAAGTGAGGACAGTCTTGGAACCATGCTTCAAGCCCTCCATTCTTCTAGAAGATGACAGCAAGATTCTGTAGGCTCAGTTGTCCACAAAAGTTTCAGTTAGCAGAGGCCAGGATGGATGTTTGTGGTCCTAGGTCTTCAGACTGGACATTGTTATCAATTGGAAGGTCTTGAAGTTGTGGACTTGGGCTTTAACTACTTCCTTTTAGATGATATATGCTTGTGTCAGTTTTTCACAGTCTTCTTTATTTTTTTTTCCATAAAAAAGGCTTTTGTTTTGGCCTAAAACTCCAGGCAACATCTATTCACAGAGAATGGGCTTGGAAATGTCTGCTTAGATCAACCTTTCTGTCTATGTTGAAGAAAGTTGGAAGAAATGCTGTGGGCTAATTTTTCAGATCCATTTCTTGTAAATTGGAAAATGAATTGGAACAGCAGACCAAGGTCAGCAAACTGGTTCCTTATTAGAAATGCAGACAGGAGACTAGGTCCTATGTGTTGAGATAAGACTCAAATTATATGAGGACATGCTTGCCCTGTGGGTTAAGTTCACCAATCTACTAGTTTTAAGAGAGGACAGGCTTAGTGACTTGGGTCCCAATTTTCCTTCTAATTTTTGTTATAAACAGTCAGGGCTTGTACCTTGGGTGGCTCTCACTACATCCTCACAAGGGAAAGTGATGTAGTGCTCCCTTTCTAGGAAGAGTGCATATCAGTGAGAAAATTCACATTAACACTGATAAATCGATACTATGCATGGAACAGTAAGTGGCTGAGATAGTCTCTGTACTGACTTCTAATGTCATGTCTACATTACAAATCTTGCTTGAGGTCAACGGTATATGCAGGTAGTCAATTATCTTTAATTCATCTCTTGTCTTGTCTTGTCTGTTTGTCGGGACAATTGCCTTATGTTTGTGGAGGCACCAGTTGCACACTGCAGAATTAATAATTGTGCCAGAGTATGCTGTGAGGATGCACCTGGATAAAGGAATAAAAAATAGCCACCATTTTACTATATTATAGGAAAAATGCTGAGTAATTGTGAGCATACCTCTTGATGGCATAAAGAATGACCGCCTCAGAATTTCTATATAGCAAACCTCAGACTATAAACTCTGAGAGGGACTGGCTTAACAACCAAGGAAAGAAACCTGGATATTGACTTTGAGGCTGCTCCATAAACATGTTCTTACAAGGCTTGTTTTAGCTTAGTAGAGGAAATGAAATGGGGGTCATCTGGAAATCTCATGAAAAGTATTAGGAAATCTTCCATAGTCAAGTGGTTTTTTGCGGGATTCACGTAACCCTCAAGAGACAGGCTTGAGAACATCACAGGCAGATCATGTGACATTGGGTTAATGGTGTGGCACTCAATTTTGTGTTACCCTTCTACACTGCTTGGTAAAATTCAGAAAAGCACTGAGAAAATGATAGTACCTTTATAACATAGCCATATAACGGCCCTTCAATCGAAAGGTCATGTCTGCATAAGATTCGCTTGGGGACAGCAAAGTAGGCTAATAGACAATTGTTACTTAACTAACTCTAGGTTTAGTCAGTCATCAGGTAACCTGACTGAACACAATGGGAGCAGTTATCAAACATGAACCGCGTTGATATTTGGAGGCTGAGTCTGCTTGACAAAGGTACATTAGAGCGGTGGAAATTTTATGTGGCATTTGGCTTTATTGTAGCAAAAATACTGTGAGCAAAACTCTTATTGGCTTCATGTGGGACTCCTGTAGTGTTCTGATATGTGGACTTTAGTCACTACTGTTGAGAAGGTAGTGCTTAATGGCCAAAACCTCAATGATAAAATATTGAAAATAAGAGTTATGCAGTGAGTTTTGAGAATAGGGAAAGAGGAATAAAGTGGAAATCACATGAAAATCAATTAGAAATCACAAGGGACTCATGAGAAGATAAAGTTAACACCTGACAGCATTCATGTGGGGATAAAAGAAGACCCCACAGGAATCTGGTGTACCAGGTGACTAGCCTTGCTACTGTGTCCATATGTTTTCACTTTACTTCATAAAATGAACCAGACTTTAGAGCATGAAAAGTTTTGCACAAGAGTTTACCATGTAAGTAATATCACCGCAGTGCTGTGTTTTCAAACATCCACCCAACTTATCATAGCTCTAGTAGGGGACTGTGACCTAGGTCATGTACTTCCATCAACTTTTTTTTTTTTTCTATTGAAGAGGTCTTTTTACCGAGTGCAAAATCCTCCACCTAAGGATCCGTTATGTAAAGTTCAGTTAGATTCTGTGGGCAAGGCCTTCTCCCTATTTTTGGGAAAAAGTATCAATGGTTGGCTGTGATTTGAAGCTCCTCAACTGAAATTTTTAAATAACAGTCCAGGCTTTGTGCCAGGTTTCTTAGTTCCTAACCTACTTTCTCCTACCTGGTGAAAATCTTGGATCTGTAAAGTATGGTCAACTTTCAGTAATTTCCTAAACGGAAAATCAGTGAAGTGGGACAAGGTTGTGCTGAATGCACTATTAAGATGACACAAGGTTGGTGCAATTGGTCCAAATTTCTATTGTAAATGCTTTAAAGGGAGGACAATCTTGGAGACGTGACCCTAGTCCTCCATTCTTCATCCTTCTAGGAGATAATAGCTAGGTTCTATAGGCCCTGGTACACAAAAGATTTTTGTAGCAAAGACCAAGCTATGTGTTTGTGGGCCCCAGGCTTCAGTCTGGAATTTATTAACAATTGAATAATCTTGAAGTTGTGGGCCTGGGGATGTCCAACTAGTTCCTTTTAGGAAGCCAGGTGTGGGGCAGATTTCTATAGTATCTGTTCTTATTTCCCTTCTATAAGGAAGATTTTTGTTGGGAGCCTGGAATCCAGGTGACATCTGTTCACAGAGTACAGGTGTGGAACTGCTAACTATACCACCCCTTCAGCCTATGTCTGGGAAAGATAGAAGATACCCTTTGGGACAATTTCTCAGTTTTAATTCTTGCAAGTAGGGGAGGTATTAAAACTGCAAACCAAGGTCAGCACTCTGGTTCCTGATTAGAAATGAAGTTAGGAGACAAGGTTTGAAATCTCGAGATAAGATTATCTTTCTTTAGGACAGACATACCTTTCGGGTGAAGTTCCCCTATCTTCTCGTTTTCACAGATAACTGGCTTAGTGCCTTGGATCCCAGTCTACCTAGTCCTTTTTGTTAGGAAAAGACAGGCTTTGTACCTTGGGCCTGTGTCACCACACCACAGCCAAACAAGGGAAGACACTTTTGCTGGTATGAACAGCGGCTTCCATTTTTCTTTTGTTCTAAGATAACAGCTTTGTTTGAGGGTCATGCACTCCACAGGAGTTTCTGTTCTTAACAGATACCTTGGGTTTAATGTGAGTAGTTGTTTTCTATTCTGTGATCAATTGGGTCATCTTGAATTTCCACGCCTGTGCCCTCACACTAATTCCTGTGAGAAGAGTCCAGGTTTTATGTCACAGGCCTATGACTCTATTCTAGTTTTCATTTTGTAAAGATGTGCTTGTAGCAGTGGGCCTAGGACAACACTCGACATTTTTTTTCAGGGAAGAGATGCTTAGATCCATTGGCCAGGCCATCACTTCAGTGTCTGTTAGGAAAAGACAAAAGAAATGCTATAACACGAGGTCTCAGCTGGACCTCCTGGAATAGGTCAAGATTTGGACAGCAAGCCTAGTCAACAATGTCACGCCTAACAGAATGTCCAAAGTTCTAATTCCTTAAGAAAGATATTCTTAACAGATGATTGGCTGGCCTTGCAGTACAAGGTCTCCAATATACTAATTTTAAAGGAGAATAGGCTTTTTGGCTATAGACTCTGGCTTTTTGTATTAGTGTTAGAAAAAACCTGGCATTGTGTCATGGGCCTGGGATTCAACCTACATCATTTGAAGGAAAAACAGTGCTTTTACCTGAACAGCATTCTCCTTTATTTTCTGTAGGAGTTAATGGATTTGATCTGTGTACCATCCACTGCACTTCAGTTCTGTCACAAGGTCTGAGATGTTGTAATGTGAGTTTGTCCTTAGACTAGTCTGTTCAAAATCATACAGTGTTAAACTTGGGTGTATGGCCCATGGGGAATCGCTACAGGTTCATTTGATTGCCTGTGGAAAACTGGTGACCATCAAGTTACTGGAATATTTGAAACACGAGGAGATCATGAGACAGATGGGGATGAAGCAATGTTCCCTTTTAATGACAAGTGCATATCACTTGAGAAATTTTACATAAACACTGAAAGTCATTAGTCTGTGTGGAACAGTAGTTGGCCGAGACAGCCTCCTAACTGTCATTGAAATGATTGGCATGTCCACATTACAAATCTAAATTGAAGTTAACGGTATATGTGGGCACTCAATGAATTTTAATTCACCTCTGGATTTGACTGTGTGTCAGGAAGCATGCTTCATGGCAGTGGTGGTAGCAGTCACACATTACAGCATTGATAATTGGAGGCTGAGTGTGCTTTGAAGAAATGACTGGATAGCGCTTGAAACAATAGCTGCCATTTTGCTCATTGTAGCAAAAATGTTGTCATTATGAGGAAACCTCTGCATTGCAAAAAAAAAAAAAGATAAATTCTGCAAAAGCCTGGCTTAACCAACATAAAAAAAAGAGATACTGACATTGAGGTTGTTTCTTCAACATGTTCTAAAAATGATTCTTTTAGACTAACTGAGGTAATGAGTCAAAGTCACCTAGAAATCTTATAACATGAATTAGGGAATCTTACAACATCACCAGGCTTTCCCACAGGATTAACATGACCAGCAAGGGACCGTTCTGAGGGCAACACACAAAAATCACGTGATTTGTGATGATGATGTGGCACTCACTTTTGAGTTATCCTTGTATATTCCTCAGTAAAATTCACATAAGCACTGAGAAAATGAGAGTACCTGTGTAACATAGAACCTAACATCTCTTCAAACCAAAGGTCATGACTACATGAGAATACTTGCTTGAGAAGAGTGGCATAGGCAAACGCACACTTGTCATTAGGTAACTACCTTGAGGCTTTGTCTGTGGTCAGGTGCCCTGCTTGTAGTTAATTAGAGTAGCAGGTACACATTAGCCATGTTGAAATGTGGAGGCAGAGTCTGAAAGATGAAGCTATTTTAGAGCAGTGAAACCTTGAAGAACCATTATACTGATCTGTAACAGAAATGCTGAGTCATGGTGAACATAATCCTTAATGGTTCCATCGGGAGAACTGCACTATTCTACTAGGTGGAACTTAGGCCACTACATTTGAGAATTAATTGCTTAAAGGCCATTGACTCAATGCTGAAATATTGAAAATTAGAGTATATGAGATATTTTTTGAAAACACTTATTTGAGGCTAGGAGAAAAGGAATAAGGTGGAAGTCACCTGAAATTCATGTAGCAATCACCAGGGTATCCCATGAAGGTCAAGTGAACACCTGGCAGGATTCATGTGGGCATCAAAGAAGACCCCACAGGAATGCGATGTCTACCGGTGACTATTCATGTTACTGCCTATGTAGGTTTTCACCTTAACTCTAACAGTGAATCAGGTTTTAGTCTTTGAAATCTTTTGCACTCTGGTGTACACTGTAAATGAGACCAGCATGGTATTGTGTTTTTAAACATCCAATCAACTTAATCTAGTTCCAGCTGAGTCGTGGGCTATGAACTTCCATCGACTTTTTTTTTTTTTTATCTACCAAGAAGGTCTCTTGACTATGTGCCAACTCCTATACCTAAAGATCTTTCAAGTAAAGTCAGGCTAGATTATGGACACCAAGGTCTCTGCTCTACTTCCTGGACATAGAAATGCTGGACTGTGCTACCAGACTCCCCAATCAAGTTCCTTACAAACCAGTTCAGGCTTTGTGCCAGGTTTCTTGGTGCCTAAACTATGTTTTAGTACCAGAGGAAAGGTGTGGTGCTATAAAGTTTGGTCACCTTTCAATAATTGACTAAGAGGAAAATAGGTGACATTTTACCAGATTGGCTGAATGTACTGTTATGATAACACTGGTTTGGTGCGATTAGCCTAATTTTTATCATAAATGCTTTAAGGGAAGACAGTCGTGGAGTCATGCAGTGAGTTCTCCATTCTTCCTCCTCCTAGGAGATAACAACTTGGTTATGTAGGCCAAGGTGTCCACAAAAGTTTCAGTAGCAGGTGCCAGGCTGGATGTTTATAGACCTAGCTCTTCACACTAATGTTGTTACCAGTTGGATGGTCTTGACATTGTGAGCCTGAGGCTGTTAGCTAGTTCCTTTTAGGAAGTCCAGGCTTGGCTCAGATTTCCACAATCTCCGTTTTATTTTTTCTTTCATAAAGAAGGCTTTTGCTTTGAGCCTGGTTCTCCAGGCACGTTTGTTCACAAACAACAGGTTTGGTACTGTGGGCTTACACCACTTTTTCAATCTATGTCAGGGAGAGTGAAAAAAAAATGCTGTGGGCTACTTTCTCAGATCTACTTTCTGGAAATAGGGGTAGGGACTGGAACTGTAAACCAAGGTCAGCATACTGGTTTCTAATCAGAAATGCAGGCAAGAGACAAGGTCCTACATTTTTACATAAGACTCAGTTTACATTAGGACAGGCTCACCCTGTGGTTTAATTTCTCCTATCTACTAGTATTCACATAGGACAGGCTTAGTTCCTTGGGTCCCAGTCTACCTTCTACTTTTTGTTTGGAAAATACAAGCTTTGTGCTTTCGGCCCGTATCACCAAACCACATCCTCACAAGGGAAAATGATGGAGTGCTTGCTGCCTTTGTAATGAAGAGTGCATGTCAATGAGAAAATTCACATCAACACTGAGAAATCAATAGTATGCATGGATCAGAAAGTGACTGAGACAGACTTGGCACAGACCTCCAATCAAAAGTCATGTCCACATTCTAAAACTTACTTGAGGTCAACGGTGTATGTGGTCATTCTATGATCTTTAGTTTACCCCTAGTTATGTCTGTTGGAATAACTGCCTCATGTCTGTGGAGGCAGCAGTCACACACTGGCAGCCTTAATAATTGACCCTGTGTATGTTGTGAGGATATACCTGTATAGTAGCAGAAACAATAGCCTCCATTTTGCTGTATTGTAGGAAAAATGCTGAGTCGTTCTGAGGATACCTCTTGAGGGCAAAAGAATGACTGCCTCCGAATTTCTGTATAGCAAACCTTAGACTACGAATTCTGAGAGGGACTGGCTTAACCACCAAGGATAGAAAACTGAGATATTGACATTGAGACTATTTCATCAATGTGTTCTCAAAAGGCTTATTTTAGCCTAGCAGAAAAAAATGAGGCTGAAGTCACATTGAAATCTCATAACAAGGATTAGGTATCTTGTGATACTCACGAGGCTTTCCACGAGATTCACGTGACCATCAAGAGACAGGCCTAAGGACATCACAGGGAGATCACGTGATATTGGGTGATAGTGTAGCACCCGCTTCTGTGTTACCACTCTACATTCCTTGGTAAAATTCAGATAAACACTAAGAAAATGATAGTACCTGTGTAACATTTTTACCTATTGGCCTTTCAATCGGAAGATCATGTCTGCATGAGAAGATTTGCTCGAGGGCACTGGCATAGGCTAAAAGACAATTGATGTTAGTTAACTGACCTTCCATTTCATCTGTGGTCAGGGGGCTTCCTTGAAGGCAAAGGGAATGGCTGTCAAACATTAACCACATTGATATTTGGAGGCTGAGTCATCTTGATGAAACTAATTTAGAGCGGTGAAAGTTGTAGGAATCATTTTGCTGTACTGTAGCAAAAACGCTGAGTCATTGAAAGCATAACTCTTAACGGCTTCATGTTGGATTACCACACTATTCTTGTATGCATATGTCAGGCCACCACTGTTGAGAAGGAATTGCTAAAAAGCCAGTGCCTCACTGCCGAAGTATTGAAAATAAGTGTTTAGGAGGTGAGTTTTGAAAACACTTGTTTGAGGATAGGGGAAGAGGATTTTCAGTCACCTGAAAATCACGTAGCAATCATAAGGGAATCACACAGAGGTCAATTGAACACCTGGTGGGCTTCACGTGGGGATGAAGGCAGACCCCATAGGAATCTGGTGTCTACCAGGTGACTAGTCTTGTTGCTGTGATGTAGGATTTCACTTTCCTTCATATAATGAACCAAGCTTCAGTGTGGGATAGGTTTTGCCATAGTGTTTATCTTGTAAATGACACTGGCTGGGTGTTGGGTTTTCAAACATTTACCCAATTGCCCTCTCACAGAGGACTATGTACTAGGCCATGATCTTCTGTCGACTTATTTTTTTCCTGCCAAGAAGTTTTTGTAACTGTGTGCCAAGTCGTCCATCTGAATATCAGTTAAGGAAAGTTAGGCTAGTTTGTGTGGGCCAAGGTCTTCTCTCTGTTTTCTGGAAATAAGGGCAGTGCTGGGGCCATGACTCCAAGCTCCCCAACCAAGTTTTGTAAAAAAAACGGTTCAGGCTTTGTGCCATGTTGCTTAGTACTCACACTACCTTCTCTGAACAGGGGAAAGGCTTGGTGTGTAAGGTATGGTCACCTTTGAATAACTTTCAAAAAAGAAATTTGGTGATGTGGGTCCAGATTGTGTGGAAGGTACTATTGACACAGGATTTGTCCCATCGGCTCAAATTTCTAATGTAAATGCTTTAAAGGGAGGACAATCTTGGAGCTGTGAACTGAGTCTTCAATTGTTCATTGTTCTAGGAAATAACAGCTAGGTTCTGTAGGCCAAGGTCTCCACAAGAAATTTTGGTACAGTGGGCCAGGCTAAGTGTTTGTGAGCCTAACTCTTCAGTCTGGAATTTGTTACCAATTGGATGATCTTGATTTTGTGAGCCTGAGGCTGTCAGCTAGTTCCTTTTAGGAAGTCTATGCCTGGTGCAGATTTCTACAGTCTCTCTTATTGTTTCCCTTCCATAAAGAATGCTTTGTTGTGACCCAGTACCCCATGTGACATCTGTTCACCAAGGAAAGGCTAAGAACTATGGGCTTATGCCACCTCTTTAGCCTTTGTCTGGGAAAGACAGAAGATATCCTTTGGGTCAATTTCTCAGCTCTAATTCTTAAAAATAGGGCAAGAGATTGGAACTACAAACCAAGGTCAGCACTCTGCTTCCTGATTAGAAATGTAGGCAGGAGACAAGGTCTTAGGTCTCAAGATACATTTCTATCACTTTATGACAGGATTTCACTATGGGTTAAGTTCTCCTATCTCCTTTTTCCACAGAGGATAGGCTTATTAACTTGGATGCCAGTCTCCTCTGTTTTTTTTTGTTTGTTTGTTTGTTTTGTTTTGTTAGCAAAAGCAAGCTTTGTGCCTTGGGCCTGAGTCACCACACCACATCCTAAAAAGGGAAGAGATTTTTAATATAAGAACAGTGGCCTCCATTCTTCTTTTGTTCTGAGATGTCAGCTTTGTTTGAGCATCATACACTCTACATGATTTTCTGTACTTAGGGAATACCTTGGGTTTAGTGTGAGTAGTTGTTTTTCTTGTGCAATCAATTGGATGGTCTTGAAGTGCCATGCCTGGGCCTGCAATGTATTTCCTGTGAGGAGAGTCCAGGCTTGATGGCACAGGCCAAAGTCTCCATAGCAGTTTTCCTTTTGTAAAGACGTGCTTGTTACTGTGGGCCTAGGACAAGACCCTGCTTTCTTTCAGGGAACACAGGCTTAGAACCATAGGCCAAGGCCACCACTTCACTGTCTGTTAGGAAAAAAAAAAAAAAAAAAAAAAAAAAACAACCAGAAGAAATGCTGTGACTCGAGGTCTCAGCTGGATCTTCTGGAATAGGTGAAGAATTAACCAGCAAGACAAGTCACCACTGTCGCTCCTAACAGAATCTCCAATCTTGGAGCCAAGATTGTAGTTTCATAAGAAAGGTATTTTTACCAGAGTAGAGGCTAGCCTTGTGATTTAAGGTATCCATATACTAATTTTCAATGAGTAAAGGCTTATTGGCTATAGACTAGGACTCCATACTATTAGTGTTAGGAAGAAACTGGCTTTTTGTCATGGGTCTAGGGTTCAGCTGATATCACTTGAAGGGAGATAGTACTTTTACCTGAATATCAGTCTCTTTACTTTTCTGTAGAAGTCCAGGGCTTTGATCTATGCGCCATGCATTGTACATTAATTTCCGTCACAGGGTCTGGATATTGGTAATATGAGTATGTCCTTTGACTAGTCTGTTCAAAATTAGACAGTGTTCAGCTTGTGAGTATGGCCCAGAGGGAGTAACCACAGGTTCACATGACCCCTGTTGGAAACTGCTGCCCATCAAAAGACTGGGCTGTATAAAACACAGGGAGATTATGTGACAGACAGAAATGATATAGTGCTCCCTTTTAAGGACGAATGCATATCACTTGAGAAAATTCACGTCAGCACTGAGAAGTCATTAGTCTATGTAGCGCAGAAGGTGAGTGAGACAGCTTCCTAACTGTCTTCCAAATGAATGTTGTGTCCACATTAGAAATCTAATTTGATATTAAAGGTATATGCAGGCAGTCAATGAACTTTAAATTGCCTCTGATGTTGACTATTTGTTAGAACACATGCTTTATGACAGTGGTGGTGGCAGTTACACTTTGGCAACATTTAAAATTGGAGGCTGAGTTGTGCCTTGAAGAAATGAATGGATTGTGGTTGAAACAATAGCTGTCATTTTGTTCAATTGTAGGAAAAATGCTGAGTCATTGTAAGAATACCTCTGCTTTACAAAAAGAATGGCTGCTTAAAAATTTCTCTAGGGTAAACCATAGACTAAATATTCTGCAAAGGACTGGCTTAATCAAAATGGAACGAAAGCTGAGATACTGACATTAAGGCAGTTTCTTGAACATGTTCTGAAAAAGCGTGTTTTAGCCTAGCATATGTAATGAGGTTGCAGTCATCTGGAAATCTCATAAGAAGAATTAGGGAATCTAACCATATTTAGGAGGCTTTCCCACAGGATTCACATGATGAGCAAGAGATTGGCCTGAGTGGAACACAGAAATCACATAAAATTTGGGAGAAGAAGTGGCACTCACTTTTGATTTTCTCTTCAACATTCATTGATAATATTCACATAAGCACTGAGAAAATGAGAGTACTTGTGTAATATAGCCACATAACACCCATAAATCAAAAGGTTATGTCTGCATGAGAAGACTTGCTTGAAGATAGCAGCAAAGCCTAACACACACTTTCCATTAGGTAACTGCCCAGAGGTTTCTTCTATGGTCAGGCAATCACCTTGTAGTTAATGGGTGCAGCGGTTGCACATTAACTGCGTTGAAATTAGGTTGATGAGACTGAATGATGAAGGTACTTTAGAGTGCTGGAAAACTAAGCACCACTTTGCTGTATTGTGGCATAAATACTGAGTCATTGTGAGCATGTCCCTTAACAGTTGCGGTATGAGACCCACACAATTCTTGTAGGCAGATCTTAGTTTACTACTGTCTAGAGGGAATTCTTTAATGGCCAATGCCTCAATTGTCAAATATTGAAAATAAGAGTATATGAGACAGACTTTGAAAACACTTGTTTGAGGCTAGGGGAAGAGGAATAAGGTGGAAGTTACCTGAAAATCCGGGCTTGAGGTCACAGGCCAAAGTCTCCATTATAGCTTCTCTTCTGTAAAGACACGCTTGTTGCTGTGGGCCTAGGACAACACAACATTCTTTCAGGAAACAGGCTTAGAACTGTAGGCCCAGAGCACCACTTCAGTGTCTGTTAGGAAAAGACAGAAGAAATGCTGTGACTCGAGGTCTCAGCTGGACCTCCTGGAATACATGTAGAATTGGACCAGTAAGCCAACACACCACTGTCTCTCCTAACAGAATGTCCATATTTGGAACCAAGGTTCTAGTTCCATAAGAAAGCTATTCTTATGAGAGTAGAGGTTGGCCTTGTGGTTTAAGGTCTCCAGTATACCATTTTTCAATGAGTAAAGGCTTTTTTTTTTTTTTTTTTTTTTTTTTTTTTTTTGCTGTAGACTAGGGCTACATAATATTAGTGTTAGGAAGAAACTGAACTTCTTTCATGGGTCCAGAATTCAGCCGACATCATTTGAAGAAAGAATACTTCTTTTACCTAAATAGCAGTCTCTTTACTTTTCTGTAGAAGTCCAAGGCTTTGATCTATGTACCATGCATTGTACATTAATTTCTGTCACAGAGTCTGGGATATTGTAATGTGAGTACATCCTTAGACTAGCCTGGTCAAAATTAGACAGTGTTCATCTTGGGAGTATGGCCCAGACGGAGTAACCACAGGTTCACATGACCCCTGTTGGAAACTGGTGCCTATCAAAAGACTGGACTGTATAAAACACAGGGAGATCATATGACAGACAGAAATGATATGGTGCTCCCTTTTAAGGATGAATGCATATTACTTGAGAAAATTCAATACTGAATTCAATACATCAATACTGAAAATCATAGGTCTACATGGAGCAGCCTCTTATCTGTCCTCCAATTGAATGTTGTGTCCCCATTATAAATCTAATCTGATGTCAACTGTATATGTGGACAGTCAATGTACTTTACTTCACCTCACATTTTGATTGTTTGTCTTGAAACGTGCTTTATGACAATGGTGGTGGTGGTTGCACATTGGCGACATTGATCATTGTAGGCTGAGTGTGCTGTGAAGAAATGTCAGGATAGCGGTTGAAGCACGAGCTGCCATTTTGCTGTATTGTAAGAAAATAGCTGAGTCATTGTGAGGATACCTCTTCATTGCAAAAAGGATAGCTGGTTAAGAATTTCTCTATAGCAAACCACAGACTGAAAATTTTTGTCGTCAGGTAACTGCCCTGAAGTTTTGTCTGTGATCAGGCAACCTGCTTTCAGCCCCTGAAAGACACACGGACCACCGGAACTCAGTGAGTTATAGGAAACACACTTTATTCAGCCAGCTGGGTCTGCCAGGGGTATGCAGACCCCAAATTAAGCAGCCCTGAAATGTAAAGGTACAGGGTTTTGAAGCCCAAAATCTCATTCTTCATTGCATCTAAACACAAAGGGCTATCTTTCTTCTATTCACTACCTGTCAACTCACAGGTCATGTATGTAAGCGGGGTTACAGAAGCAGAAAGCTTGTTTAGAATGTTATGTTCCTATGGGGTAACAGCCTATGTTCCCATGGACATAGCCATGTTCTCATGGACACAGCCAAGCAGTAATTTTCCTGCAAATAATAAATTTCTAGCAGTCATTTTTCAGCCATTACACTTGTAGTCAATGGGAGAAGCGGTCACACATTAACCATGTTAAAATTTGGAGGCTGAGTCTGAATGATTAAGGTACTTTAGAATGGTGAAAACTCTAAGCGCCGTGATGCTGTTTTGTAGCAGAAATGTTGAGTCATTGTGAACATAACCACTAATAGTTCCAGTGGGAGACCCGCACTATTCTTGTAGGGGGACTTTAGGCCACTACTATGGAGAAGTAATTGCTTAAAGGCCAATGATTCATTGCTGAAATATTGAGGATAAGAATTTATGAGATATATTTTGAAAACACTTGTTTAAGGATTGCGGAAGAACAATAAGTTGTAAGTCAACTGAAAATCATCTATTAATCTCCAAGGAATCACATGGAGTACACCTGGTGGTATTCATATGAGGATGAAAGAAGATTCTATAATAATTTGGTGTCTACCAGGTGACTAGTCCTGTTGCTGTGGCTGTAGGATTTCATCTTACCTCTTACAATGAATCAAGCTTCAATCTTTAAAATGTTTTGCACTCAATTGTACCTTGTAAATTATACTGGCTTGGAGTTGTGTTTTCAAATGTCCACACAACTTACCTAGTTCCAGCAGAGGACTGGGTCCTGAGACATGGACTACCATCTACTGTTTTTTTCCCTACCAAGAAGGTCTTGTGACCATGTGCCAAGACCTCTACCTAAATATACATTAAGTAAAGTTATATTACATGCTGTGGGTGAAGGTCTCCATTCTACTTCCAGGAAATAGGAGTAATTCATGGCTGTGCTTCCAGGCTCTCCAATCGAGTTCCTTACAAAACAGTTCAGACTTTGTGCCAGGTTTCTTTGTGCCCAAAATATGTGTTCTTACTTGGAGAAAGGCTTTATACTCTAAGGTATGGTCATCTTTATAATTGTCTAAAAGGAAAATTATTATGTAGTCTGTTGTGAGAGATGCCTGCAGTCCTGGCAAGAAACATGGTGTTTGGAACAACAAGGTAATCAGAAGCAGGTGTGGACTTACACACACGGTCACATGGCGGGGAGGGTACACACGCCTTACCTATTCTGGGACTTCTTGCTCTAGGGACAAGGATAAGAAAAAGAGAAGAAATAGCTGATAACATGGTGGTGGCCTTGAGGCTGAATTTGGGAGTTGGCTGTAGTTTGTAATTACTAACCTGATAGTAACTAATAATAATAACAAAACCAACTTTGTGAGAGAGAATAAAAAGCCATGGAGACAATGATAGCATTGCCATTCATCCCCTCTCCCTCATCCGTGTTAGTTAATACATTTCCAGACTCCAACTCTTCTTCGTAACTTTCTCCACAACAGTGGTACAAGGTTGTGCTGAATTAACTGATATGATAGCACAGGGTTTGTGCCATCAGTCTTATTTCTATCATAAATGCTTTAAAGGGACAACCGCCTTGGAGCTGTTCCCTGTGTCCTCCATTTCCTCCTCCTAGGGAATGACAGCTTGGTTAAGTAGGCTAAGGTGTCTCCAAGAATCAGGTAGCCTTGGCCAGCCTGGATGTCTGTAGACCTAGGTCTTCAGGCTGGACATTGTCACCAATTGGAAGGTCTTGACATTGTGGGTCTGGGTTGACTACTTCCTTTTAGGTGGTCCAGGCATTCTTAAGATTTCCACAGTGCCAGTTTTATTATTTCCTTCATAAAGAAGGCTTTTACTTTGAGCCTAGGACTTCAGGCAACTTTTGTTCACAGAGAACAGGCTTAGAACTATGGGTTTACGCCACTCTTTCTGTCTATGTCAGACAAAGTCGCAAGATGCTATGTGCTAATTGCTCATATATATTTCCTGGAACAGGGGTAGGGATTAGACCTGCAAACCAAGGTCAGCACACTAGTTTCTAATAGGAAATGCAGGTAGGAAACAAGGTCCTAGGTTTCGAGATAAGCCTCAAATTACATGAGGACTGGATTTCCCTGTAGGTTAAGTCCTCCTATCTACTAGTATTAAGAGAGAACAGGCTTAGTGCCTTGGGTCCCAGTCTCCCTTCTACTTTTTGTTAGGAAAGACAGGCCTTGTACCTTTGGCTCATGTAACCAATCCACATCCTCACAAGAGAAGATAATGTAGTGCTCCCTTTGTGTTGTTGAGTACATATTACTGAGAATATTCACATCAATATTATAAAATCATTACTGTGTGTGGAACAGAAGGTGGCTGAAAAATATTTTGTACTGATCTCCAATTGAATGTCATGTTTACGTTACAAATCTTACTTGAGGTCAATGGTATATGCAGGCAGTCTATGACCTTTAATTTGCCTCTAGTTTTGTCAGTTGTTCAGGAAAATTGACTTATGTTCGTGGAGGCAGCACTCACACATCGGCACCTTTGATAATGGAGCCTGAGTGTGGTTTGAGGAGCAACTAGATAGGGGTGGAAATAATAGGCACAATTTGGCTGTGTTGTTTGAAAAATGCTGAGTCATCATGAGGCTATTTCTTCAAGGCCAAAAAAAAAATGGCAGCCTCAGAATTTTTCTATAGCAAACCTCAGGCTACAAATTTTGAGAGGGTATGGCTTAACCAAAATGGAAAGAACACAAAGATATTAACATTGAGGTTGTTCCTTCAATGTGTTCTCAAAGGCTTGTTTTAGCTTAGCAGATGAAAATGAGGTGGAAGTCAGCTGGAAATCTCGTAACAAGAATTAGGGAATCTCGTGATGCTCACAAGGCTTTTCCTGGTGTTCATGTGACCGTCAAGAGACAGGCCAGATGGCATCAGAGGGAGATCATGTAATATTGGCTTGATGGTGTGGCTTTTACTTTAGCATTGCCCTTCTATGTTCTTTGGTGAAATTCACATAAGTACAGAGAAAATGATAGTACCTGTATAACATAGCCACCTAACAGTCCTGGAAAGGAAGGCCTTGTGTGCATAAGATTTGCTTCAGGTCAATGGTGTCAGCTAATAGACAATTCCTGTTAGTTAACTGTCTTTAAGTTTTGTCTGTGGTCAGGCAACCTGCTTGAATGCAATGGGAGCAGCTTTCAAACATTAACTGTGTTAATAATTGGAGGCAGAGTTGCTTGACAAAGCTACCTTAGTGTGGTGAAAAGTGTAGGTGCCATTTTGCTGTATTGTAGAAAAAATGATGAATCATTGTGAGCATAACTCTTAATGGCTTCATGTGGGGCACCTGCAGTATTCTTATACGTGGACCTTATGCCATTGCTGTTGAGAGGGACTTATTTCTTGGCCTCAATGCTGAAATATTGAAAAATAAATGTGTAAGAGACCAACTTTGAAAATACTTGTTTGGTGATAAGGGAGGAGGAATAAGGTTGGAGTTGCTTGAAAATCATGAGCAATAACTAATAATCACACGGAGGTGGAGAGAGCACCTAGCTGGATTCACATGGGGATCAAGAAAGATTCTGCAGGAATCTGGTGTCTACTATGTGGCTAGTCTTGTTGCTGTGGGCATACATTTTAACATGACTCCTTAGAATGAAACAGACTTCAGAGTATGAAACGTTTTGCACTCGAGTTTACATTTTAAAAGAGACTGGCAAAGTGTTGTGCTTTCCAAAATCCACACAACTTACTATAGTTTGAGCAGCAGTCTAGCTTTAGGGCCATGGACTCCAATAGACTTTTTTTTTCCTACCAAGAAGGCTTGTAACCATGTACCAATTCCCTCATCTAAGGATCCATTAAGTAAAGTTAGGCTAGATTCTGTGGGCCAAGGTCTTCACTCTACTTCCTGGAAACAGGAACAATGCTTGACAGTGCTTCCAAGCTCTCCAACTGAGTTCCTTACAAAACAATTCAGGCTTTGGCTTGGTTTCTTACTGCCCACCCCACCTTCTCTTACCAGGGGAAAGGCTTGGCACTGTAACCTTTCAAAAACTTTTGAAAAGGAAAATTGGTGACATGGGACAAGGTTGTGCTGAATGTACTGTTAAGATGACAAAGGTTGGTTTCAGAGGCCCAATTTCAACAGTAAATGCTTTAAAGGGAGGGAAGTCTTAGAGCCATGCACCAAGTCTTCCACTCTTCCTCCTCCTAGGAGATGACAGGTTGGTTCTGTATGCCAAGATGTCCCAAAGGCCAGGCTGGGTGTGTGTGAGCCTAGGTCTTCAGTCTGAAAATTGTTATCAAATAATGGTCTTTATGTTGTGGGCCTGGGGCTGTTATCTAGTTTTTGTTTTTATGTTTTTGTCTTTTGTTTTTGTTTTTTTTTTAAAGGAAGTCCAGGCTTGGTGTAGATTTTCACAGTCTCTGTTCTAGTTTCTTTTCCATAAGGAAGGTTTTTTTGTGAGCTTAGGACTCAAGGTGATATCTATTCACAGAAGGAAGGCTTGGAATGTAAGTTTATGCCAACCCTTCAGCCACTGTCTGGGAAAGGTAAAAAATATCTTTTGGACCAATTTCTCAGCTCTAATTCTTGAAAATATAGGAAGTGACTGAATCTGCAAACCAAGGTCAGCACTCTGGTTCCTGATTAGAAATGCAAGCAGGAGATAAGGTCCTATGTCAGAGATAAGATTCTCATCCTTTAGGACAGGCTTGCCCTGTGGGTTAAGTTCTCCAATATATTTGTTTGGAGAGAGGACAGGCTTCATGCCTCCAGTCCCAGACTCCCTTTTACTTTTTGTCAAGAAAATACAGGATATGTTCCACTACCATCGAGAGGGTATTGCTTAATGGCTAATGCCTCAATGATGAAATACTGAAAATAAGAGTTATGAAATGAGTTTTGAGGATAAAGTAAGAGGAATTAGATGGAAGTCACATGAAAATCACTTAGAAATCATTAGGAAATAACATGAAGATCAAGTAAACACCTGGCAGGATTTCCATGGGGATCAAGGAGGACCACACAAGAATCTGGTCTGCCAGGTGACTAGTCTTGTCACTGTGTCCATATGTTTTCACTTTACTGCATATAATGAACCAGATTTCAAAGTGTGAAATGTTTTGCACAAGAGTTTACCATGTAAGAAATATTGACTTGGTGTTGTGTTTTTAAATATTCACCCAACTTACCTTAGTTCTAATAGAGGACTGCGACCTAGGCCATGGACTTCCATCGACTTTTTTTTTTCTACCAAAGAGATCTTGTGACTGTGAGCAAAGTCCTTTACCTGAGAACCTGTTGCATAAAGTTAGTCTAGATCCTCTGGGCCAACACTTTCTCTTTACTCTTTGGAAATAAGATCAATGCTTGGCCATGATTCCAAAATCCCATTTTGAGTTTTTTAAAGAACAGTCCAAGCTCTGTGCCAGGTTTCTTAGTTCCAACACTACCTTCTTCTACCTGGTGAAAAGCTTAACACTATAAAGTATGTTCAACTTTCAATAATTTTCAAAAAGGAAAACCAGTGAAGTGGGATCATGTTGTGCTGAATGCACATAAGATGGCACGGGGTTGGTGCCATTAGCCCAAATTTCTATTGTAAATGCTTTAAAGAGGATCATCTTGGTCACATGACCCGAGTCCTCCATTCTTCCACCTTCTAAGAGATAACAGCTAGGTTCTGTAGGCCCTGGTCTCCATAGGAGATTTTTATAGCAAGGGCCAAGATATGTGTTTGTGGGCCCCAGGCTTCCATCTGAAATTTATTACCAATTGAATCATCTTGATATTGTGGGCTTGGAGCTCTCTATCTAGTTCCTTTTAGGAATCCAGGTGTGGAGCAGAATTCCATAGTCTCTGTTCTTGTTTTCCTTCTATAAGGAAGACTTTTGTTGTGAGCCTAGTATCCAGGTGACATCTGTTCATAGAGTACAGGCTTGGAACTATAGGTTCTGCCACCCCTTCAGCCTCTGTCTGGAAAAGATAGATGATATTCTTTGGGCCAATTTCTCAGCTCTAATTCTTGAAGATAAGAGAAGGGATTAGAACTGCAAACCAAGGTCAGCACTTTGCTTCCTGATTAGAAATGAAGGCAGGAGATAAGGTTTGAAATTTTGAGATAGGACTCTCTTTCTTTAGGAAAGGCATAACCTTTGGGTTAAGTTCTCTGATCTACTAGTTTTCAGAGAGAACTAGCTTAGTTCTTTGGGTCCCAGTCCCTGATTCCATTGGTTAGGAAAAGACAGGCTTTGTGCCTTGGGCCTGTGTCACCACACCACATCCTAACAAGGGAAGAGAGTTTTGCTAGTATAAACAGACACCTGCATTCTTCTTTTGTTCTGAGATGTCAGCTTTGCTTGAGGGTCATATACTCCACATGAGATTCTGTTCTTAGGAGATACCTTGGGTGTAGTGCATGTAGTTGTTTTCTATTCTGTTATCAATTGGATGATCTTAAATATTCGTACCTGGGACCACAAACTAATTGCTATGAAGGAGAGTCCAGGCTTGATGTCACAGGCCTAAGACTCCATTCTAGTTTCCCTTCGGTAAAGACGTGTTTGTTGCTATGGGCCTCAGACAATACTCAACATTATTTTAGGAAAAAACAGGCTACAATTGAAATAGGTGAAGAATTAGACCAAGAAGGTAAATCACTACTGTAGATCCTAACAGAATGTCCAGGTATGGAGCCAAGATTCTAGTTCATCAAGAAAGATATTATTAGCACAAGATTGGATGACCTTGCAGTACAAGGTCTCCGATATACTGATTTTTAATGAGGATAGACGTTTTGGCTATAGACGCCAGCTTTTTGTATTAATGGTAGAAAAACTCTGCTTTTGTGTCATGGGCCTGCAATTCAGCCTAGAGCACTTGAGGAAAGACAGTACTTTTACCAAAACAGCATTCTCCTTTCTTTTCCATGGAATCCATGACTTTGATCTGTATGCCATTCACATTTTCTGTCACAGTATCTGGGATATTGTAATGTGAGTATACCCTTAGACTAGTCTGTTCAAAATAAGACAGTGTTAAACTTGGGAGTATGGCCCACAGGGAGTTACCACAGTTTCATGTAACCCCTGTGGGAAACTAGTGCCTATCAATAGACTGCACTGTATGAAAAACAAGACTATCATGAGACAGATGGAGACGATGCAGTGCTTCCTTTTAATGATGAGTGCATATCACTTGAGAAATTTAACATAAACACTGAGAAGTCATTAGTCTACGTGGAGCAGAATGTGGTCAGGCAGCCTCCTAACTGTCCTCCAATAGTCATGCCCACAAAACAAATTTACATTTACGTTAATGGTATGTGCTGATAGTCAATGAATTTTAATTCACCTCTGGTTTTGACTGTTTTTCAGGACACCTGCTTTCTGGCAGTGGTGGCAAAGATCACACATTGATGGCATTGATATTTGGAGGCTGACTGAGCTGTGAAAAAGCGACAGTATAGCAGTAGTAACGATAGCTGCCATTTTGCTGTATTGTAGGAAAAATGCTAAGTCATTATGAGGATTTCTTTTCATTGCAGAAAGAAAAAGATGCTTAAGAATTTCTGTATAGCAAACCACAGACTAAAAGTTCTGCGAGAGATGGTCTTAAAATTATGGTGAAAAAGCTGAGATACTGACACCGAGGTAGTTTATTCAACGTGTTCTGAAAAAACAAAACAAAACAAAACAAAAATTTGTTTTTGCCTTGCAGAGGTAATGAAGTGGAATTTCATAACAAGAATTAGAAAAACTTGCCATATTCATGAAGCTTTCACACAGGATTCACATGACCAGAAAGTGATTGAACAAAGGGAAACACTGAAAAACCATGTGAAATTGGTGTGAGGGTGTGGAGCTCACATTTGAGATTCGAGTCAACATTCCTTGGTAAAATTTAAATAAGTCCTGAGAAAATGAGAGTACTTGTGTACTTTAGCCACCTGACAGCCCATTAATCCAAAGGTCATGTCTGCATTAGAAGATTTGCTTGAGGATAACGGCATAGGCAAACACATACTTGATATTAGGTAACTGACCTGAGGTTCGAACTCAAGCAGGAAACCTGCTTCTATACAATGGGAACAGCGGTCACTCCTCAACCACATTGAAATTTAAAGGCTGAATCTGAATGACCAAGCTACCTTAGAGCGGTGGAAACTTTAAGTGCCATGATAAAGTATTGTAGCAGAAATACTACTCATTGTGAGCATAACACTTGACAGGTCTGGTGGGAGGTCCACACTATTTTTTGAGGATGAACCTCTAGCTAACTGTCAAGAAGAAATTTCATAGAGGCCAATGACTCAATCCTGAAAAATTGAAGAAAGGACTTTATGAGACGTGTTTTAAAAACACTTGTTTGAGGATAGGGGAAGAGGAATAAGGTAACATAACCTGAAAGTCATGTAGTACTCACCAGGGAATTACATGAGGGCAGGTGAATACGTGAAGGCGTTGATGTGGAAATAAAGAAGACTCTGCCAGAATCTGGAGTCTACCAGAAGTCTAGTCTTGTGGTTGTGAATGTAGGGTTTCACCTAACCTCTTAAAGGAATCAGTTTTCAGTTTGTGAAAGGTTTTGTATGTGAAATTCCCTTGCAAATGAGACCGGGGTAATGTTGTGTATTAATTACCACTCTAGTTACTCTCATTCCAGCAGAGGACTGGATCCTGATTCATGGATTGCCAATGACATTTTTTCAGACCAAGAAGATATTGGGACTATGTGCCACATCCTCTATGTAAAAAAATTGTTAATAACATTAGGCTAGATTCTGTGTGCCAAGGTCTCCAGTCTAATTCCTGGAAATCAAAGCGGTGCTCTGCAGTGCTCCCAGGCTCTCTAATCGAGTCATTTCATAACACTTCAGGCATTGATCCAGACCTATAAGTGCCCATACTACCTCCTCTTACCAAAAGGAAGGCTTGATGCTGCAAGGTATGGTAACCTTTCAATAATTGTCTAAAAGGAAAATTGATGACTTGGGACCAGGTTTTGCTGAACGTCTCATTAGGATGACACAGGATTGGTGCCATTGGCCTTATTTCTATTGTAAATGCTTTCAAGAGTGGACAGTTTTGGAGGCAGAACCGAGCCCTTAATTTTTTCTTCTACGAGATGACAGCTTCTTAGTATAGACCAAGCTGTGCACAACTGTTTCAGTTAACAAGGCCAAGACTGGACGATGTTGCGGGCCTTGGTATTCAGAATATAGATTGTTAACAAATGGATGGCATTGACGCTGTGTACCTTAGCTATAACTAGGTTCTCTGGAGGTGCAGGCTTGGTTCAGATGTGCTCAGTTTCCGATTTATTTTTTCTTACCTAAAGAAAGCTTTTGCTTTGATACAAGGCCTTCAGGCAACATTTCTTCACAGAGAACAGGCTGTGAACGATGGATTGAGGCCACCATTTCCTTCTATGTTGGAGAAAGTCGTTAGAGGTGCTCTGAGCTAATTTCTCAACTCTGCATTCTGGAAAAAGAAGTAGGGATTATAACTGCAACTTAGAACAGCACAGTGAATCCCAAGAGGAATTACAGGTCAGAGATATGATCCTACATTTTAAGAGAAGACTCAAATTCAGTGAAGACAGACTTGACTAGTGGTTTAATTTATTTTATCTACTAGTTTTCAGAGGGGATGGACTTAGTGCCTTAGTTCACAGTCTCCTTTCTATTTTTGTAAGGAAAAGTCATGCCTTCTGCCTTGGGCCCATCTCACCAATCCACATTCACAAGATTCGAGGTTGTAGTGCTTTCTCTGAAGGGAAAAGTGCGTGTAACTAAAAAAGTTACATCGACACGGAAAAATCATTAGTATGCATGGAAGCAAAGGTGACCAGGATGGCTTTGTATAAACCTGGAAACAAATGTCCTGTCCACTTTAAAATATCTGACCTGAGGTCAGTGGCATATGAGGGTAGTCAAAGATTTCTCATTCTCCATTAGTTTTGTCTGTTTGTCAGGAATTCTTCCTATGTCAGTGGAGGGCATAGTCACACTTTGGCTGCCTTAGTAATTGAGCCTTATTGTGGTAGGGGAAAGCGAATGGATGGTGCTTGAAACCATAATTGCCATACTGCTGTATTGTGAGAAAATGCGGAGTCATTGTGAGGATAGCTTTTTACTGCCAAAAGAACATCTGCTTAAGAATGTCTGTATATCAAGTTACACACCACAACTCTGAGAGAGACTGGCTAAAGCAATATGGACATACAGCTGAGATCCTGACATTGATGTAGTTTCTTCAAGCTATTCTTATGTGGCTTGCATGGCCTAGCAAAGGAGATGAGGTTGGATTCACCTGGAAATCTCGTAGGAGAAATAAGTCGCGATAGTCATGAGGCTTTCCTGCGACATTCACGTGACCAAAAAAAGACTGGTCTGAGGACATGGCACGAAAGATCACGTGAAATTGGTGATGGTGGGGCGCTCAGTCTTGTGTTTCCCTTCTACATTCCTTGTTAAAAGTCACATAAGCACTGAGGAAATAAGATTACCTGAGAATCTAGCCACCTAATAGCCCTTCATTCCAAAGGCCATGTCTGCATGAGAAGACTTGCTTGAGGATGACTGCATAGGGAAACACACATTTGTTGTTAGGTAAATGACCTGAGGTTCTGTCTCTCTGAGGAAACTTGCTCGTACACAATGGGATCAGTGCTCACACATCAACTGCATTGAAATAAAGGCTGAATCTGAATGAACAAATTACCTTAGAGCGGTGGTAACTCTAAGTTCCATGATAGAGTATTGCAGCAGAAATACTGACTCGTTGTGAGCGTACCACTTAACAGGTCTGGTGGGAGGTCTACACTATTTTTTGAGGGTGAAACTCTGGCTAATACTGGCTAGAAGAAATTTCGTAGAGGCTAATGACTCAATCCTGAAAAATTGAAGAGAGCACTATATGAGACGTGTTTTAAAAACACTTGTTTGAGGATAGGGGAAGAGGAATAAGGTAACCTAACCTGAAAGTTACGTAGTACTCATCAGGGAGGTCAAGTGAATACTTGAGGCTTTGACATGCGGCTGAAGAAGACCCTGCCAGAATCTGGAGTCTACGAGATGCCTACTCCTGTGCTGTGAATGTAGGGTGTGGAGCTCACATTATTTCTTAAAGGAATCAGGATTCAGTTTGTGAAATATTTTGCACACATGATTGCCCCTTAAATAGACCTGCTTGGTGTTGTGTATTAAACACTCACTCTAATTATTCTCCTTCCAGCAGAGTCCTGGATCCTGACTCATGGATTGCCAATTTCTTTTTTTTTTTTTTCACAATAAGAAGGTATTGGGACTATGTGCCATGTCCTCTATGTAAAAACTCATTAAGTAATGTTAGTCTAGATTCTGTGTGCCAAGGACTCCAGCCTACTTCATGGAAATCAGAGCGATGCTAACCAGGCTCTCTAATTGAGTCATTATACAACAGTTGAAGCATTTATCCAGATCCATAAGTGCCCAAACTACGTTCTCTTACCAGAAGGAAGGCTTTATATTGCAAGTTCTAGTCAACTTTCAATAATTGTCTAAAAGGAAAATTGATGACATGGGACCAGGATATGATGAACGTATTGTTAGGATGACACAGGGTTGGAACTATTGGCCCTATTTATGCTGTAAATGCTGTCAACAGTGGACAGTTGTGGAGGAAAGAATCGAGCCCTTCATTATTTTTTTTCTCCTAGTAGATGAGAGCCTCGTGTATAGGCAAAGCTGTGAATAAGAGTTTTATGTACCAAGGCCAAGGCTGGAAGATTTTGGGGGTCTTGGTCTTCATAAAGTACATAGTTACCAATTGGATGGCCTTGACGTTGTGTACCTCAGCTATCCCTAGGTTTTCTGGATATGCAGGCTTGGTCCAGACATGCTCAATCTTTGATTTATTATTTCTTTTCTAAAGAATGCTTTTGCATTGGGACAAGTACTTCAGACAATATTTCTTCACAGAGAACAGGCTGGGAACTCTGGCCTGAGGCCATCTTTTCCATTTATGTCGGAGAAAGTTGTTACAAGTGCTCTGGGTTAATTTCTTAACTCTGCTCTCTGGAAAAAGAGGTAGGAATTATAACTGCAACTAAGGACAGCAGACTGGATCCCAAGAGGAATTACAGGCAGGAGACATGATCCTATGTTTTGAGATAAGACTCAAATTCAATGAAGACAGACTTGCCCTGTGGTTTAATTTATTTACCTACTTTCAAAAAGGATGGGCTTAGTGCCTTGATTCACAGTCTCCTTTCTACCTTTCTACCTTTTGTAAAGAAAAGATAGGCCTTATGCCTTGGGCCCATGTCACCAATCCACATTCTCACAAGAAAAAAGTTTGTAGTTCTTTCTTTGAAGAGAAAAGTTCATGTAATTGAAAAAACACATTGACATGAAGAAATCATTAGTATGGCTGGAAGTGAAGGTGACCAGTAGGTCTTCATTCTGACCTGGAAAAGAATGTCCTGTACATTTTAATATATCTGACCTGAAGTCATTGGCATATGAGGGCTGCCAACGATCTTTTATTTGTTTGCCTTTAGTTTTGTTTGCTTGTCTGGAAATGTTCCTATGTAAGTGGAGGGTGTAGTAGCACATTGGCTGCCTTAATAATTGAGCCTCATTGTGCTAAGAGAAAGTGAATGGATAGAGTTTGATACCAGAGTTGCCATTCTGCTTTATTTGTAGGAAAAATGCTGAGTCATTGAAGGATAGCTCTTTACTGCCAAAAGAACGGCTGGTTAAGAATGTCTGTGTATGAAACTGCACCCAACAAAACTGGGAGAGACTGACTTAAGCAATATCCACATACAGCTGAGATACTGACATTGAGGCAGTTTCTTCAAGTTGTTCTGTTGTGGATTGTACGTCCAGCAGAGGTGATGAGGTTGTATTTGCCTAGAAAACTCGTACCAGGAATTGTGAAATCTCGTGATTGTCATGTGGCTTTCCAGCGAGATACACGTGACCAGAAAGATACTGGTCTGAGGACATGGCATGAAAGATCACATGAAATTGGTGATGGCGGTGCACACAGTCTTATGTTTCCCTTCTACATTCCTTGTAAAAACTCCCATAAGCACCGAGGAAATAAGGTTACCTGTGCACATTTGCCACCTAGAAGCCCTAAAATTCAAAGGCCATGTCTGCATGAGAAGACTTGCTTGAGGATGATGTCAGGCAAACGCACACTTCTTGTTAGATAAGTGCTCTTATGTTCTGTCTCTCTCAAGAACCCTGCTTTGAATATAATGGATTCAGCAGTCACCCATCAACTGCGTTGAATTTAAAAGTTGTATCTGAATGACCAAGATACCTTAGAGCGCTGGAAACTCTAAGTGCCATTAGAGAGCATTGTAGCAGAAATACTGACTCATCGTGAGCATAACAATTAACAGGTCTCGTGAGAGGTCCACACTATTTTTGAGGGTGAAACTCTAGCTAACTGTCAAGAAGAAATTTCAGAGTCAATCCAATGACTCAATCCTGAAAAGTTGAAGAGAGGACTTTATGAGATGTGTTTTAAAAACACTTGTTTGAGGATAGGGAAAGAAGAACAAGGTAACATAACCTAAATATCATGTACTCAACAGGGAATTACAAGGAAGTCAAGTGAATAACTGGAGGAATTGACGTGTGGAAGAAGAAACTCTACAAGAATCTGGAGTATACGAAATGCCTAGTCCTGTGTCTGTGAATGTATGGTTTACCATTACCTCTTAAATGCCTCAGGGTTAAGTTCCTCAAATGTTTATAATGTGAGAATGCCCTGTAAATGAGACCAGCATGCTGTTGTGTATTAGACATCCACTCTAATTACTTTTGATCTGCAGGGGCCTGGATCCTACTTCATGGATTGCCAATGATATTTTTTCAGACAAAGAAGTTATTCGAATATATGCCACATAATTTACGTAAAATTTTTAAGTAAAGTTAGGCTACATTCTGCGTGCCAAAGTCTCCAGTTTCCTTCCTGGAAATCAAAGCGATGCACTGCACTGCTTGCCGGCTCTCTAATCGAGTCATTCCACAACAGTTCAGACATTGATCCTGATGTGTACTCCCAAACTGACTTCTGCTGCAAGAAGGAAGGCTCAATGCTGTAAGGTATGGGAACCTTTCGCTAAATGTCTAAAAAGAAAATTGATGATGTGCGACCCGGTTTGTGCTGGACGTTGCGTTAGGATGACACCGGGTTGGTGCCTTTGGCCTTATTTTTATTGAATAGGTTTTTTCAAGAGTGGAAAGTTTTGGACGTGCAAACCAAGCCCTTTATTTTTTTCTTCTCTCAGGAGATGACAGCTTTGTGTACAGTCCAGGCAGTGAACAAGAGTTTCATGTGACAAGGCCGAGGCTGGATTACGGTGCGGTTCTTGGTCTTCCTAAAGTACATTGTTACCAATTGGATGGCTTTGACGTTGTGTACCTCAGCTATAACTAGGTTCTCTGGAGGTCCAGGTGTGGTTCTGGCCTGCTCAGGCTGACTTATTTTTTGTTTCCTAAAGAAAGCTTTTGCTTCAAGACAGGGCTTTCAGGCAAAATTTCCTCAGAGAGAACAGGCTGGGAATTCTGGACTGTGGCCACCCTTTTCACCTATGTCGGAGCAAGTCGTTACAAGTGCTCTGAGCTCATTTCTCAACTCTGCATTCTGGAAAAAGAGGTAGGGATTGCGACTGCAACTTCGAACCCGGGATCCCAAGAGGAATTACAGGCCAGAGCCATGATCCTACATTTCGAGAGAAGACTCAAATTCAATGAAGACAGATTTGCCCCGTGGTTTCGTTTCTTTTATCTGCAAGTTTTCAGAGAGGATGTGCTTAGTGCCTGGGTTCACAGTCTCCTTTCTACTTTTTGTAAGGAAAAGACAGGCCCCATGCCTTAGGCCCATTCCACCAATTCACATTCTCACAAGATTCGAGGTTGTATAGCTTTCCTTGAAGGGAAAACTGCTTGTCACTGAAAAAAGTCACATTGGCATGGAGAAATCATTAGTATATGTGGAAGCGAGGGTGACCTGGATTCGTACGGACCTGGGAACAAATGTCCTGTCCCCTTTAAAGTATCTGACCTGAGGTCAGCGGCATGTGAAGGCAGTCAAAGATCTTTCATTCATTCTCTCTGAGTTTCGTTGTTTGTCAGGAAATCTTCCTAATGTCCGTGGAGGGCATAGTCACACATTGGCTGTCTTCGGATTTGAGCCTCTTTGCACTAGGAGGAAGCGAATGGATAGCAGTTATGCCATAGTTGCCACACAGCTTTATTGTAGGAAAAATTCTGAGTCATTGTGAGGATAGCTCTTTCCTGTCAAAAGAACGGCTGCTCATGAAAGTCTGTGTAACAAACTGCACACCACAAAACTGGGAAAGACTGGCTTAAGCAATAAGGACATACAGCTGAGATGCTGACATTGAGGCAGTTTCTTCAAGCTGTTCTGATGTGGCTTGCATGGCCTAGCAGAGGTGGTGAGGTGGAATTCTCCTGGAAGTCTCATACCGGGACTGGGAAATCTCGCGACAGTCACGAGGCTTTCCCACAAGATTCACCTGCCCAGATAGAGACTGGCCAGAGGACATGGCACGAAAGATCACGTGAAATTGGTGATGGCAAGGCACGCAGGCTTGTGTTTCCCTTCCACATTCCTTGGATAAAGTCGCATAAGTACTGAGGAAATAAGATTACCTGTGTATCTTAGCCACGTAATAGCCCTTCAGTCCGAAGGCCATGTCTGCGTGAGAAGACTTGCTTGAGGACAACAGCATAGGCTAACACACACTTGTTGTTAGGTAACTGCCTGGAGGGAACCTGCTTGTATACAATATGATCAGTGGTCACACATTAAGCGCCTTGAAATTTACAGGCTGAATCTGAATGATCAAACTACCTCAGAGCGGTGGAAACTCTAAGCACTTTTAGAGAGTATTATAGCAGAAATACGGCCATTGTGAGCATAGCACTCAATGGGGCCGGTGGGAGGTGCACAATATTTTTGGAGGATGAACCTCAGGCTAATAGAGTGGAGCAGAAATTTCATAGAGGCCAATGACTCAATCCTGAAAAACTGAAGAGAGGACTTTATGAGACGTGTTTTAAAAACACTTGTTTGAGGATAGGGGAAGAGGAATAAGGTAACATAACCTGAAAGTCATGTAGTACTCACCTGCAAATTACACGGAGGTCCACTGAATCCCTGGAGGCATTGATGTAGGGATCAAGAAGACCCTGCCAGAATCTCGAGTGTACGTGATGCCTAGTCTTGTGACTATCAATGTAGGGTTTCACCTTACCTCTTAAATGAATCACAATTTAGTTTGTGAAATTTTTTGCCAGTGAGATTCCCCTCTCAGTGTGACCAATGTGGTGTTTTGTATTAAACAACCACTCTGATTACTCTTGTTCCAGCAGAGGACTCAATCCTGATTCATGGATTGCCAATGACAATTTCTTTTCAGACTAGGAAGGTAGTGGGACAACGTGCCATGTCCTCAATGTAAAAATGTGTTAAGTAAAGTTAGTCTAGATTCTGCATGCCAAGGTCTCCAGTCTTCTTTCTTTAAATCAACATGATGCTCTGCAGTGCTTAGGTCATTAAAGAAAAGTTTAGGCTTTGATTCAGATCTATAATTGTCCTAAACTTCTCTTACCAGAAGGAAGGCTTGATGCTGCAAGGAATTGTCACCTATTAATAATTGTTTAAAAGTAAAATTGATGACTTCAGACAAGGTTGTGCTACCTCGCTGTTTAGATGACACAGAGTTGGTGCAATCAGCCCTATTTTTCTTGTAACCGCTTTCAAGAGTGGACAGTTTTAAAAGTGAGAACCAAGCCATTTAATTTTCATTCTTCTAGCAGATGACAGCTGCATTGTATAGGCCAAGCTGTGTACAAGTGGTATAGGTAAGAAAGCCAAGTCTGGATGATTTTACGTGTCTTGTTCTTCAGAATGTACATTGTACCAATTAGATGGCCTTTACATTGTGTGCCTCATCTAAAACTGGGTTCTCTAATGTCCAGGGCTTATTCAGACATGTTCAGTCTCTGATTTATTTTTTCTTTTCTAAAAAAAAACTATTGCTTTGAGCATGGTTTTCAGGCAACATTTTTTTCACAGAGAACAGACTGGGAATTCTGTGCTGAGGCCACCCTTTCAGTCTATGTCGGAGAAAGTCATTACAAGTGCTCTGGGCTAATTTCTCAACTTGCACTCTGGTAAAAGAGTTAGAGATCATAACTGCAACCAAGGACAGCTCACTTGATGAGAGAAATTACAAGCAGAAGACATGATCCTATATTGCCAGAGAAGACTCAAATTCAATGAGGACTTGTCTTGTGGTTTCATTTCTCTTATCTACTAGTTTTCAGAGAGGATGGGCTTATTGCCTTTGTACACAGTTTCCTTTCTACCTTTTGTAAGGAAAAGACAGGCCTTGTGCCTTGTGCCCATGTCATCAATCCACACTGTCACAAGGTAAGAGGTTGTAGTGTTTTGTTTGAAGAGAAAAGTGCATGTAACTGAAAAAAGTCACTCGATATGGAGAAATCATTACTATGCATGGAAGCGAAGGTGACCAGGAGGCCTTTGTTCTGACCTAGAATCAAATGTTCTGTCCACTGTAAAATATCTAACCTGAGTCAGTGGCATATGAGGGCAGTCAAGGATCTTTCATTCACTCGCTTTGAGTTTTGTCTGTCAGGAAATCTTTGTATGTCATTGACTGTCTTCATAATTAAGCCTCATTGTGCTCAATTTTGCCATACTACTTAATATAGGAAAAATTCTGAGTCATTGTGAGGACAGCTCTTTACTGCAAAAAGAACGGCTGTTTAAGAATGTCTGTATATGAAACCGTACACTCCAAAACTGGGAGAGACTGGCTTAAGCAATATGGACAAACAGCTGAGATACTGACATTGAGGCAGTTTCCTCAAGTTGTTCTGAAGTGGCTTGTATTGGCCTAGAAGAAATAATGAGGTGGAAGTCACCTGGAAATCTTTTACCAAGAATTGGGAAATCTCGCAGTACTCAAAAACTTTCCTGCAAGATTCACGTGACCAGAAAAGGACTTGCTTGAGGACATGGCACAAAAGATCACATGAAATTGGTGATGGTGGGGTGCTTACTTTTGTGTTTCCCTTCTGCCTTTTTTGGCAAAATTCAGATTAGCCCTGAGAAAATTATAGTGCCTATGTAACATAGCCACCTAACGGCCCTTCAATCGAAATGCCTGATCTGTATGAGAACATTCGCATGAGGACAGCAGCCTAGGTTAACAGATATTTTGTTAGTTAACTGACCTTCCCTTTAATTTGTAGTCAGGCATTTTGCTTGAATACAATGGGATCGCCTGTTGAATATTAAGTGCATTGATATTAGGAGGCTGAGTCTGCATGACGAAACTACTTTATAGCCTTGGAAACTATAGGAGCCATTTTGCTGTACTGTAGCAGAAATGTTGAGTCATTGTTAGCATAACTGAACAAGTTCATTTAAGATCCCTGCACTTTTCTTGTATGCAGACCTTAGGCCACTACTGTCAAGTGGGAATTGCATAATGACCAATGCTGCAATGATGAAATATTGAAAATAAGAGTTTATGTGATGAGTTTTTAAGACTTGTTTGAATACAGGGGATGAGAAATAAGGTGGAAGTCGCGTGAAAATTCCGTAGAAACCATTAGGGAATCACGTGAAGATCAGTGAACACCTCCCAAGATTAACATGGGGATCAAGGAAGACCCTGCAGGAATCTGATGTCTACCAGGTGACTAACCTTGTTGCTGTGGTCGTAGGTTTTCACGTCACTTCATAGAATGAACTAAACTTCAGAGCATGAAATGTTTACCAATGAGTTTACCGTGTAAATGAGTCTGGCGTGGTGTTGTGTTTTCCAATGTCGACACAACTTACCCTCGTTCCAGTATAGGACTGTGTCCTAGGCCATGAACAACATTGATTTTTTAAAATTTTCTTAACAAGAAGGTCTTTTACTATGTACAAATTCCTCCACCTAAAGATTCATTACGTAAGTTAGGCTAGATTCTGTGGGCCAAGATCTCCATTCTCCTTCCTGGAAATAGGAGCAATGCTTGGCTGTGATACCAAGGTCCTCAGTCAAGTTGTAAAGACCAGTCCAGCCTTTGTGCCAGGTTTCTGAGTCCCCATGCTACCTTCTCTCACCAGGCGAAAAGCTTAGTGTTGTAAGGTATGGTCACCTTTCAATAATTGTCTAAAAGTAAAATTGACGACGTGGCACCAGGTTGTGCTGAATGTACTGTTATGATGACACATGGTTGGTACCATCAGCCCACATTTCTATTGTAAATGCTTTTAATGATGGGCAATCTTGGAACTGTGATGAGTCCTCCATTCTCCTTCTAGGAGTTGACAGCCAGGTTCTGTAGGCCAATGTCTCCACAAGAGATTTTGGTAGCAAGTGCCAGGCTAGGTGTTTGTAGGCCTATGTCTTCAGCCTGGAATTTGTTACCAATGGGATGACCTTGACATTGTGTGCCTAGGACTGTCCGTTAGTTCTTTTAGAGAGCTGGGCTTCATGCAGATTTCCACAGTCTCTATTATTTTTTCCCTTTCATAAGGAAGTCTTTTGCTGTGAGCCTAGGTTTCCAGGTGACATCTGTTCACAGCAGATAGGCTTGGAACTGTGGGCTTAGGCCACGACTTCAGCCTCTGTTGGGAAAAACAGAAGATACCTTTAGGGTCAATTTTGCAACTCTAATTCTTGAAAATAGGTGAAGGGATTAGAACTGCAAACCAAGGTTAGCACTCTGGTTCTTGATTAAAAATTTATACAGGAGACAAGGTCTGAGTCTCGAGAGATTCTTTTCTTTTAGGACAGGCCCTTTGGGTTAATTTCCCCTACCTTCTTGTTTTCAGAGGAAAGTGGCTTAGTGCCTTGGTTCTTAGTCTCCCTTGTCCTTTTCGTTAGGAAAAGACAGACTTTGTGCTTTCGTACTTTCATCCCGTGTCACTACACCACATCCTTACAATGGAAGATGTTTTGTTGATATGAACGGCGGCCTCCGTTCTTCTTCTGTTCTGAGATGTTAGCTTTTTTTGAGGATCATACACTCTACATGAGTTTCTGTTCTTAGTGGATACCTTTGATTTGGTTTAAGTAGTTGTTTTTCTTGTCTGTTATCAATTGTTTGATCTTGAATTTTTGAGCCTGGGACCACACATTAATTCCTGTGAGGAGAATCCAGGCTTGATGTCACAGGCCTGACTCCATTTTAGTTTCCCTTCTATAAAGATGTGCTTGTAGCTGTGGGCCTAGGACAATATGTTCTGAAGAGGCTTGTTTTAGCCTAACAGAGTTAATGAAGTTGAAGTCACCTGGAAATATCATAAGAAGAATTAGGGAATCTCATAATATTCATGAGGCTTTCCAGCAGGATTCACGTAATCAGCAAGAGCCAGGCCTGAGTGTAACACATGGTAATCAAGTGAAATTGGGGCGAAAATGTGGCACTCACTTTGAGTTTCCCTTCAACATTTCTTGGTAAAATAAACATAAGAACTGAGAAAATGAGAGTCCCTGAATAACATAGCCACCTAACAGCCCTTCGATCGAAAGGTCGTGTCTGCCTGAGAAGACTTGCTTGAAGACAGCATCATAGGCTAACACTTGTAATTTGGTAACTGCCCTGAGGTTTCTTCTGTGGTCAGGCAACCTTCTTGTAGTAAATGGTAGCAGCAGTCACATATTAACCATCTTGAAATTTGGAGGCTGAGATTGAATGATAAAGCTGCTTTGGAGCAGTGGAAACTCTAAGCACAATTGTGCTGTATTGTGGCACAAATGTTGAGCCATTGTGAACATAACCCTTAACGGTTTTGGTGAGACACCCATGCAATTCTTGTGTCACTGCTGCCAAGAGGGAATTGTTTAATGGTCAATGCCTCAACACTCAAATATTGAAAATAAGAGTATATGAGAAAACTTTGAAAACACTTGTTTGAGGATAGGGGAAGAGAAATAAGGTAAAAGTCACCTAAAAATCATGTAACAATCACCAGGGAATCAAACAGAGGTCAATTGAACACCTGGCGGGATTAATGTGGGGATCAAGGAAGACCCCACAGTAATCTATCATAAATGCCTTAAAGGAATCTTGGAGACATGACTTGAGTCTCCATTCTTCCTCCTTCTAGGAAATAACAGCTAGGTTCTGTAGGCCCTGGTCTCCACAAGAGATTTGTGTAGCAAGGGCCAAGCTATGTGTTCATGGGCCCCAGTCTTCAGTCTGGAATTTGTTACCAATTGGATGATCTTGATTTTGTGGGCCTGGGGCTGTCCAACTAGCTTCTTTTAAGATGCCAGACTTGGTCTTGTTTCCCTTCTATAAGGAAGACTTTGTCAGGAGCCTGGTATTCAGGTGACATCTGCTCACAGAATACAGGCTTGGAACTGCATGCTATGCCACTCCTTCGGCCTCTGGGAAAGATAAAAGATATTCTTTGTGCTAATTTCTCAGCTCTAATTCTTGTACATAGGGGAAGGAATTAGAACTACAAACCAAGGTCTGCACTCTGGTTCCTGATTAGAAATGAAAGCAGTAGACAAGGTTTGAAATCTCGAGACAAGATACTCTTTCTTTAGGACAGGCATAACCTTTGGGTTAAGTTCTCCTACGTTCTTATTTTCAGAGAGAAATGGCTTAGTGTCTTGGGTCCCAGTTTCCCTAGTTCTTTTTGTTAGAAAAAGACAGGCTTTGTGTTTTGGGCCCATGTCACCACACCACATCCTAACAAGGGAAGACAGTTTTGCTGGTATTAATGGCGCCCTCTATTTTTCTTTTCTCCTGAGATACCAGCTTTGTTTGAAGGTCATACACTCCATTTGAGTTTCTATTCTTAGCAGATACCTTGGGTTTAGTGTGAGTAGTTATTTTCTATTTTGTTATCAATTGGATAATCTTGAATTTCCACACCTGGGCCCACACTCAAATTACTGTTAGGGGAGTCCAGGCTTGATGTCGCAGGTCACAGTCTCCATTGTAGTTTTTATTCTGTAAAGACATTTTTGTTGCATGAGCCTAGGACAACACTCGATGTTTTTTCAGGAAACACAGGTTTAGAGCCATTGGCCCAGTCAGCCACTTCACTGTGTGTTAAGAAAAGACAGAAGAAATGGTATGACTCGAGGTCTCAGCTGGATCTCCTGGAATGGGTGAAGAATTGGACCAGCAAGTCAAGTCACCACTGTCACTCCTAACAGAATATCTAGGTTTGGAGCCAAGGTTCTAGTTCCATAAGAAAGATATTCTTACCAGAGTAGAGGCTGGCCTTGTGGGTTAAGGTCTCCAGTATAGTAATTTTCAATGAGGAAAAGCTTTGTGGCTGTAAACTAGGGCTCCGTAGTATTAGTGTTAGGATGATACTGGCTTTGATTCATGGATCCATGACTTAGCCAATATCATTTGAAGGGAAGAAAGTATTTTTATCTGAACAGTAGTCTCCTTTTTTTTCTGTTGAAGTCCAAGTCTTCGACCTATGTGTCATGCACTGTACATTAATTTCTGTCACAGAGAGTCTACAATATTGGTAATGTGAGTATGTCCTTAGACTAGGCTTTTAAAAATTAGACTGTGTTAAACTTGGGATTAATGCCCAGATGGACTCATCACAGGTTCACATGACCCCTGTGAGAAACAAGTGGCTATCAAAGAATGGGCTGTATGAAACACAGGGAGATCATGTGACAGATAGAAGTAATACAGTCCTCCCTTTTAATGATGAGTGCATATCAGTTGAGGTAATTCACATAAACACCGAGAAGTCATAGGTCTACATGGAGCAGAAAGTGGCTGACACAGCCTCCTATCTGTCCTCCAATCAAATATCATGATCGCATTTCAAATCTAATTTCAAGTCAATGGTATATGCAGGCATTCACTGAACTTGAATTCACCTCCTGTTTTGACTGTTTGTCTTGAAACCTCCTTTATGGCAGTGGTGGCAGTGGTTGCATATTGGCAGCATTAATAATTGGAGGCTGAGTTGCTGTGAAGAAGGGACAGGATAGTGGTTGAAGCAGTAGCTGCCATTTTGCTGTATTGTAGGAAAAATGCTGAGTCGTTGTAAGAATACTTCTTCATCTCAAAAAGAATGACTGCTTAAAAATTTCTCTACAGAAAACCAAAGACAAAAATTCTTGTCATTAGGTATTGGCCCTGAGGTTTCTCTGTGGACAAGCAACCTGCTTATAGTCAATTGGAGCAGCTGTCGCATATTAATCATGTTAAAATTTGGAGGCTGAGTCTAAATGATGAAGCTACTTTAGAGCAGTGAAAACTATGTGCCATATGCTGTTTTATAGCAGAAATGTTGAGTTAATGTGAGCATAACTGCTAACAATTCTGGTGAAAGACCCGCACTATTCTTGTAGGGGAACCTTAGGCCCCTATCGTGGAGGAGTAATTGCATAAAGGTCAATGACTCATTGCTAAAATATTGAGAACAAGAATTTATGAGATGTGTTTTGAAAACACTTCTTTGAGGATAGGAGAAGAACAACAAGGTGTCATTCACCTGAAAATCACAAAGCAATCCCCAAGGAATCTCGCGGAGTTCAAGAAAACATCTGGCGGGATTCACGTGGGGATCAAGGAAGATTCTGTAGGAATCTAGTGTCTACCAAGTGACTAGTCCTGTGGCTGGCTGTAAGATTTTACCTTCCCTCTTACAATAAATCAAACTTCAGTCTTTGAAATGTTTTGCACTCGAGTGTACATTATAAATTAGACCTGCTTGGTGCTGTGTTTTCAAACGTCCACACAACTTACCCTCATCTCAGCAGAAGACTGGGTACTGGGACATGGATTTCCATTGACTTATTTTTTTTTACCAAGAAGGTCTTGTGACCGTATGCCAAGTATTCTAACTAAAGATATATTAAATAAAGTTATACTATATTCTATGGGCGAAGGTCTCCACTCTACTTCCAGGAAATAGTAGTAATTCTTGGCTATGCTTCTAGGCTCTCCAGTCAAGTTCCTTACAAAACAGTTCAGGCCTTGTGCCAGGTTTCTTTGTGCCAAAACAATGCGTTTTTACCAGGGGAAAGGCTTCATACTATAAGGTATGGTTACTTTTCAATAACTGTCTAAAAGGAAAATTGGTGATTTGGGACCAGGTTGTGCTGAATTTATTGATATGACACAGAGTTTGTGCCATCGGCCTTATTTCTATCATAAATGCTTTAAAGGGAGGACCGTCTTGGAGCTGTTCCCCGAGTTCTCCATTTTTCCTCCTCCTAGAGGATGAGAGCTTTGTTCTGTAGGCTAAGGTATTCACAAGAATTTCAGGTAGCCTGGGCCAGGCTGGATGTCTGTGGGTCTAGATCTTCAGACTGGACATTGTCACCAATTGGAATGTCTTGACGTTGTGGACCTGGGCTTTAACTATATCTTTTTAAGTGGTCCAGGCTTTCTTCAGAGTTCCACTGTGTCCATTTTATTATTTCCTTCATAAAGAAAGCTTTTCCTTTGAGCCTAGAACTTCAGGTAACAATTGTTTACAGGAAACAGGCTTGGAACTGTGGGTTTACACCACCATTTCAGTCTATGTCAGACAAAGTCGGAAGAAATGGTCTGGGCTAATTTCTCATGTATTCTTCCTGGAATAGGGGTAGGGAATAGAACTGCAAACCAAAGTCAGTACTCTGGTTCCTAATAGGAAATGTAGGCAGGAAACAAGGTCTTCAGTTTTGAGATAAGATTCAAATTACATGAGTACTGGATTGCCCTGTGTGTTAAGTCCTCCTATCTACCAGTTTTAAGAGAGGACAGGATTAGTGCCTTGTGTCCCAGTCTTCCTTCCACTTTTTTTAAGATAGACAAGTTGTACCTAGGGCCCATGTCACCGATCCACATCCTCACAAGGGAAGATGATATATTGCTCCCTTTGTTGTGATGAGCGCATATCACTGAGAATATTCACATTAACACTGAAAAATCATTACTATGCATGCAACAGAAGATGGCTGAGACAGATTCTGTACTGATCTCCAATCGAACATCATGTTTACATTACAAATCTTACTTGAGGTCAACGGTATATGTGGGTGGTCTCTGACCTTTAATATGCCTCTAGTTTTGTCAGTTTGTTAGGAAGATTGCCTTATATTCATGGAGGCAGCACTGGCATATTGACGGCTTTGAAAATGGAGCTTGAGTGTGCTTTGAGGAGTGATTGGATAGCAGAGGAAACAATAGCCGCAATTTTCCTGTAATGTAGGAAAAAATGCTGAATCATTATGAGGATACTTTTTCATGGATGAAAAAAACAGTTGCCTCAGAATTTCTCTATAGAAAACCTCAGACTACAAATTTTGAGAGGGTTTGGCTTAACCAAAATGGAAAGAACACAGAGATATTAACATTGAGGGTATTCTTTCAATGTGTTCTGAAATGCTTGTTTTAGCCTAGCAGAAGAAAATGAAGTGGAAGTCAGCTGGAAATCTCTTAACAAGAATTAGGGAATCTCAGGATGCTCACGAGGCTTTTTCCAAGATTCAAGTGACCGTCAAGAGGCAGGCCAGAGGGCATCAGAGGGAGATTATGTGATATTGAGTTGATGGGGTGGCACTCACTTTAGCATTACCCTTCTGTTCTTTGGTAAATTTCACATAAGTACTGAAGAAATGATAATACCTGTGTAACATAGCCACCTAACAGCCCTGAAAACAAAGATCTTGTGTGCCTAAGAAGATTTGCTTCAAGACAGTGGCATCAGCTAACAAGAAATTATTGTTAGTTAACTGGTTTTAGATTTTTGTCTGTAGTCAGGAAACCTGCTTGAACACAATGGGAACAGCTGTTGAACATTAATTGAGTTGATATTTGAAGGTAGATTCTGTTTGATGAAGATAATTTAGAGCATTGCCATTTTGCTGTATTGTAGCAAAAATGCTGCGTTATTTGAGCATAACTCTTAATGGCTTCATGTGGACTCCTGCAGTATTCTTGTATGCAGACCTTAGGCCACTACTGTCAAGATGGAATTGCTTCATGGACAATGCTTCAACTGTGAAATATTGAGACAAACTTTGAAAACACTTGTTTGAGGATAGGGGAAGAGGAATAAGGCAGATGTCACTTGAAAATCATGTAGCAACCACTAAAAAATCACGCAGATATCAAGTGAACACCTGGATGGATTCACATAGGGATCAAGGAAGACCCCGCAGGAATCTTGTGTCTATCAGGTGACTCATCTTTTTGCTGTGGGTGTAGGTTTTTACTTTACTCCTTAGACTGAAACAGACTTTAGAGTGTGAAATGTTTTGCACTCAAGTTTACATTGTAAAAGAGACTGTTGTTTTCCAACATCCTCACTATTTACTCTAGTATGAGCTGGGGTCTGGTTCTAAGACCATGGACTTCAATAGACTTTTTTTTCCTACCAAGAAGGCTTGTAACCATGTGCCAAATCCCCCACCAATGGATCCATTAAGTAAAGTTAGGCTTGATTCTGTGGGCCAAGGTCATCACTCTACTTTCTGGAAATAGGAGCAATGCTTGACGGTGCTTACATGTTCCCCAATTGAGTTCCTTACAAAACAATTCAGGCTTTGGCTCGGTTTCTTAGTGCCTACCCTACCTTTTCTTACCAGGGAAAGGCTTTTTGCTGTAAGTTATGGTCATCTTTCAACAATTTTTGAAAAGGAAAATTGGTGACATGGGACAAGGTTGCGCTGAATGTACTGTTAAGATGACACAAGGTTGGTGTTATCGGCTCAATTTCAACGGTAATTGCTTTAAAGGGAGGAAAGTCTTGACGCCATGCATCCTCCTCCTAGGAGATGACAGGTTAGTTCTGTGTGCCAAGATGTTCTCAAGTGTCTGGTAGCAGAAGGCAGGTTGGGTGGGTGTGGGCCTAGGTCTTCAGTCTGGAAATTGTTATCAATTAGATGATCTTTATGTTGTGGGTCTGAGGCTGTCAGCTAGTTCTTTTAGGAAGTTCAGGCTTGGTGCAAATTTCCACAGTTTCTGTTCTAGTTTCTTTGCCATAAAGAAGGTTTTTCTGTGAACATAAGACTTCAGGAGACATCTATTCGCAGAGGAAAGGCTTGGATGCGAGATCATGCCATCCCTTGAGGCTCCCTCTGGGAAAGACAGAAGATTTATTTTGGGCCAATTTCTCATCTCTAATTTTTGAAAATAGAAGAAGGTATTGGGACTGCAAATCAAGGTCAACACTCTTCTTTCTGATTAGAAATGCAGGCAGGAGACACGTTCCTAAGTCTGAGATAAGATTCTCATCCTTTAGAACAGACTTGCCCTGTGGGTTAAGTTCTCCAATCTACTTGTTTTCAGAGAAGACAGGCTTCAAACTTTCAGTCTCAGACTCCCTTTTCCTTTTAATGGGAAAATATAGGATATGTGCCACTGCTGTTGAGAGGGTATCGCTTAATGACCAATGCCTCAATGATGAAATACTGAAAATAGGAGTTATGAGATGAGTTTTGAGAGTAGAGTAAGAGAAATAAGGTGGAAGTCATGTGAAAATCACTTAGAAATCACTAGAGAATCATGGAAAGATCAAGAAAACACTTGGTGAGATTCACATGGGGATCAAGGAAGACTCCACACGAATCTGGCTTACCAGGTGACTAGTCTCATTGCTGTGTCCTATGTTTTCACTTTACTTCATAGAATGAAGCAGGCTTCAGAGCATGAAATGTTTTGCATAGGAGTTTGCCATGTAAGAAATACTGGCATGGTGTTGCATTTTCAAACATCCATCCGAATCACCGTAATTCTAGCAGAAGACTGTGTCTAGGTCATGGACTTACATTGACTTTGTTTTCCTACCAAGGAGGTCTTATTACTGTGTGCAAAGTCCTCCACTTGAGGATCCATTACATAGAGTTAAGCTAGATTCTGTGGGTCAAGGCCTTCTTTCTACTTTTTAGAAATAGCATCAATGGTTGGCCGTGATTTGAAGCTCCCCAATTGAGTTTTATAAAGAACAATCCAGGCTTTGTGCCAGGTTTCTTACTTACCACACTACCTTCTCCTACATGGCAAAAGACTTAGAGTTTCAATAATTCTCTAAATGAAAAATCAGTTAAGTGGGACAGGATTGAGCTGAATACACTGTTAAGATGACCCAGAGTTGGTGCCATTAGTCCAAATTTCTATCGTAAATGCTTTAAAGGGGGGATCATCTGGGAGATGTTAACTGAGTCCTCCATTCTTCCTTCTTCTAGGAGATAACAATTAGGTTCTGTAGGCCTTGGTCTTCATAAGAGATTTTTGTAGCAAGGACCAAGCTATTTGTTTGTGGGTCCCAGTCTTCAGTCAGGAATTTGTTACTAATTGGATGATCTTAATGTTGTAGGCCTGGGGCTGTCCAACTACTTCCTTTTAGGGATCAAGGCTTGGGACAGTTTTCCATAGTCTCTATTCTTGTTTCCCTCTATAAGGAAGACTTTTGTTGTGAGCCTAGTGTCCAGGCAAAATCTGTTCACAGAGTACAGGCTTGTAACTGTGGGCTATGCCTATATGTGAAAAAATAGAAGATATCCTTATATGTGAGAAAGATAGAAGATATCTTTTGGGCCAATTTCTCAGCTCTAATTTTTTAAAATTGGAGACAAAATTAGAACTTCAAACCAAGGTCAGAACTCCGGTTCCTGATTAGAAATGCAGCCAGGAGACAAGGTTTGAATCTTGAGATAAGATTCTCTTTCTTTAGAATAGGTATACTTTTTGGGTTAAGTTCTCAGATCTTCTTGCTTTCAGAGAGAACTGGGTTAGTACCATGGGTCACAGTCCCCTAGTCATTTTGGTTAGGAAAAGATAGGCTTTTTGTTTTGGGCCCATGTCACCACACCACATTCTAACAAGGTAAGACGGTTTTCCTGGTATAAATGGATGCCTGCATCCCTCTTTTTTTCTGAGATGTCAGCTTTGTTTGAGGATCAACACTCCACATGAATTTCTTTTCTTAGCAGAGAACTTGGGTTTAGTGTGAATAGTTGTTTTATATTCTGTTATCAATTGGATGATCTTCAATTTTCATACCTGGGCCCATGCACTCATTCCTGTGAGGATAGTCCAGGCTTGATGTCACAGGCCAAAGCTCCATTCTAGTTTCCTTTCTGTAAAGACATGCTTGTAGCTGTGGGTGTAGGACGACACTCAACATATTTTCAGGAAATATAGGCTTAAAACCATGGGCCCAGGCTATGATTTCTGTGTCTCTTAGAAAAAGACAGAGGAAATGCTGAGACTCAAGGTCCAAGCTTGATCTCTTGGAATAGGTGAAGAATTGGACCAGCAAGCTAAGTCACCACTGTCGCTACTAACAGAATGTCTAGGCTTGGAGCCTAGTTTCTAGTTCTTCAAGAAAGACATTCTTACCAGAGGAGAGGCTGGCTGTGTGGTTTAATGTCTCCAATATACTACTTTTCAATGAGGACATGCTTTTTGGCTATAGACCTGGGCTCCCTGGAATTAGTGTTAGGAAGGAACTGCCTTTGTGCCATGCTCTTGGGATCCAGTCTACATTGGAGGAAGGACAGTACTTTTACCTGAACAGTGATCTCTTTTCTTTTCTGTAGGAGTCCACGGCTTTGAACTGTATGCTATGCACTGCACATTAGTTTCTGTCACAGAATCTAGGATGTTGGTAATGTAAGTATGTCCTTAGACTAGCCTGTTCAAAATTAGATAGTGTTAAACTTGGGAGTATGGCCCAGAGGAAGTCACCACAGGTTCACATGACTGCCTGTAGGAAACTGGTGCCCATGAAGAGACTGGACTACATGAAACATAGGGAGGTCATGCGACAGATGTGGATGATGTAGTGCTCCTTTTTAATGAACAGTGCATACCACTTGAGAAAATTCACATAAACACTGAGAAGTCTTTAGTCTACATGGAGTAGAACAATGGACGAGACAGTCTCCTACCCGTCCTCCAATCGAATGTTGTGTCCACATTACAAATCTAATTTTAATTCAATGATATATTGGGTAGTCAACGAACTTTAATTTACCTCTGGTTTTGATCATTTGTCAGAAAATCTGCTTTGTGGCAGAAGTGGCGTAGGTCGCACTTTGGTGATGTTGATGTTTGGAGGCTGAGGGTCCTGTGAAGAAGCTACTGGATAGCGGTTGGAAGAATAGATGCCATTTTGCTCTAAAGTAGGTCAAATGCTGAACTACTGTGAGCATACTTCTTCACTGCAAGAAGATCGGCTGCTTAAGAACTTCTCTATAGCAAACCACAGACTAAAAATTCTGCGAGGTACTGGCTTAAGTAACTTGGAAAGAAAACTAAGATACTGACTTTGAAGCAGTTTCTTTAATGTGTTTTTAAAAGGCTTTTTTTTTTTTTTTAAGTACCACAAGTATTGTGGTGGAAGTCACCTGGAAATCTCGTAAGAAGAATTAGGGATCTCGCGATATTTATGAGGCTTTCCTGCGGGATTCACATGACCAGTAAGAGACTGTCCTGTGGGCAATACAGGGTAATCGCATGGGGGTGATGGTGTGGCACTCACTCTTGAGTTATACTTCTACATTCCTTAGTAAAATTCATATAAGCTCTGAGAAAATGAAAGTACATGTGTAACATAGCCACCTAACAGCCCTTCAGTTGATAGGTAATGTCTGCATGAGAAGACTTCCTTTAGGACAGTGGCATAGGCTAACACACACTTGTCATTAAGGAATTGACCTGAGGTTTCATCTGTGTTCTGTCAACCTGCTTATAGTCAAAGGTAGCAGTGATTGCGCAATAACTGTGATACAATTTGGAGGCTGAGTCTTAATGACAAAGCTACTTTAGAGTGGTGGAAACTCTAAACACCATTATTCTGTACTGTAGCAACAATGCTGAGTCACTGTAAGCATAACTCTGAAAAGCTTCATTTAGGACCCCTGCACTCTTCATGTATGTGGTCCTTAGGCCACTACTGTTGAAAGGGAATTGCTTAAAGGCCAAGGTTCAATGCTGAAATATTGAAAGTAAAAGTTTATGAGACGTGTTTTTAAAACACGTTTGAAAATCAGGGAAAAGAAATAAAGTGCATATCATCTGAAAATCACGTAGCAGTCACCAGGCAATCACACAGAGGTCAAATGAACACCTGGTGGAATTTATTTGGGGATCAAGGAAGACTCTGCAGTAATCTGGTGTCAACCGGTGTTCAGTCTTGTTGCTATGGCTATAGACATTAACCTTACTTCTTACAATGAATCAGGCTTCAGTCTGTGAAATGTTTGCACTCTAATGTACCCTGTAAATGAGACTGGTGTGGTGTTGTGGTTTCAAACATCCACACACCTTACTTAAGTTCTAGCAGTGGACTATGTCCTGGGCCATTGACTTCCAACAACTTTTTTTCCTACCAAGGAGAAGGTCTTGTGACCATTTGCCACATCCTCTACCGAAAGATCTGTTAAGTAAAGTTAGAGTGGATTCTGTGGGACAAAATCTCTACCCTAGTTTTTGGTAATTGGAACAATGCTTGGCCATGCCTCCAGGCATTCCAACCGAAATCCTTACTAAAAGTTCAGATTGTGCCAGGTTTTCTAGTGCCTACAATACCTTCTTTTACCAGGGGAAAGGCTTGGTGGTGTAAGGTATGGTCACCTTTCAATAATTTCTAAAGGGGTAAATTGGTGACATTGGACCAGTTTGTGATGAATGTACATTTTTGATGACACAGGGTTAGTGCCATCGGCCCAATTTTTATCGTAAATGTTTTAAAGGGAGGAAAGTCTTGGACCCGTTCACCAATTACTCCATTCTTCCTCCTCCAAAAGATGACATCGTGTTTCTGTAGGCCAAGGTGTCCACAAGAGTTTCAGGTAGCAGAAAACAGACTGGATGTTTGTGAGACTAGGTCTTCAGGTAGGATATTGTTACCAATTGGATTGTCTTGACGTTGTTTGCCTGGACTTTTACTTTTAGGTGGCCTAGGCTTGGTTCAGATTCCCACAGTTTCTGTTTTATTTTCTCTTTCATAAAGAAGACTTTTGCATTGAGCCTAGGACTCTTGGCAACATTTGTCGCTGAGAACAGGCTTGGAACTGTGGGCTTACGCCACCCTTTTAGTCGGAAAAAGTCGGAAGAAATGGTGTAGGCTAAATTCTGAGATCTACTTCCTTAAAATAGGGTTAGGGATTGGAACTGCAAACCAAGGTCAGCACACTGCTTCCTAATAGGAGAAAAGGTTCTAGATTTTGAGATAAGACTCGAAATACATAAGGATCATCTTGCCCTGTGAGTTAAGTTCTTTTATCTATTAGTTTTCAGAGAGGACAGGCTTGGTGCCTTTGGTCCCAGTCTTCCTTCTGCTTTTTGGTAGGAAAAGACAGGCCTTGTGCCTTGGGCCCATGTCACCAATCCACATACTCACAACGGAAGATGATGTAGCGCTCTGTCAGCAGTGATGAGTGCATATCACTGAGAAAATTCACTTCAACCCTGAGAAATCATTAGTATGTATGAAACAGAAGATGAACGAGACAGACTTTGTACTAACTTCCAATGGAATGTCATGTGCACATTACAAATCTTACTTGAGGTCAACAATACATTCGAGCAGTCAAGGATCTTTAATTCTACTCTAATTTTGTCAGGAAAACTTTCTTACTTCCATGGAGGCAGCCATCACACATTGGTGGCATTGATAATTGAGTCTGAGTGTGCTGTGAGAAAGAGACTAGATAGCAATGAAAACAATAGCAGCCATTTTGCTGTATTGTAGGAAAAATGCTGAACCATTGTGAAAATACCTCTTAATAATGGAAAGAATGGCTGCTTCAGAATTTCCCTACAGCAAACCTCAGACTACAAATTCTGAGAGAGACTTGCTTAACCACCAAGGATAGGAAAGTGAGATACTGACATTGAGGCTATTCTATCAATGTGTTCTATAAAGGGTTGTTTTAGCCTAGCTGAGGAAAATGAAGTAGAAGCACCTGGAAATCTTGTATGAAGAATTAGCGAATCACATTGATGGTTTGGTGCACACTTTTGAGTTATTCTTCTACATTCCTTGTTTAAATTCACATAAGCACTGATAAAATGATAGTACTTGTGTAACATAGCTACATAATGGCCCTTCTATTGAAAGGTCATGACTGCATGAGATTCACTTGAGGACAGCAGGGTAGGCTAACAGAACATTGTTGTTAGTTAACTAGCCTTAAGTTTCGTCTGCAATTAGGCAACCTGCTTAAACTCAATGGGAAAGGCTGTCAAACAATAACCACATTGAAATTTGGAGTATGTCTGCTTGACAAGGCTACTTAAAAATGGTAGAAAGTGTACACATCATTTTTTCTGTATTGTAGCAGAAATGCTGAGTCTTTGTGAGTATAACTCTTAACAGCTTCAGGTGAAACTCCCACACTATTCTTGTTTGTGTACCTGAGGCCACTACTGTCGAGAAGGAATTGCTTAACGGTCAATGCATCGATGTTGAAAAACTAAAAATAAAAGCTTATGAGATATATTTTGATAACATTTGGTTGAGGACAAGGGAGGAGCAATAAGGTAGAAGTCACCTGAAAATCATGTACCAATCACTAGGGAATCACACGGAGGTCAAGTGAACATCTGGGGGGATTCACGTGGGGATCAAGGAAGACCCCCCACAGGAATCTGGTATCTACCAGTTTACTAGTCTTGTTGATGTGAGCATACAATTTTACTTTACTTCTTAGAATGAAACAATGTTGAGTGTGAAAGTTTTTGTACTCAAGTTTACACTTTAAATAAGACTGTCATGGTGTTGTGTTTCCAACATCCACTCAACTTATTCTGGTTTGAGCAGAGGTATGGTTCTAGGGTCATGGACTTCAATAGACTTCTTTTTTATTTCTACCAAGAATATCTTTTTACCATATGCCAAGTCTCCCACCTAAGATCCCCTAAGTAAATTTAGGCTAGATTTTGTGGGCCAGGGTCTCCACTCTACATCCAGGTAATAAAAGCAATGCTTGACAATGCTAATGAGCTCCTCAACTGAACTGAATTTTTTAAACAAAACACTTCAGGCTTTGTGCTCAGTTTCTTAGTGAAATCACCACCTTCTCTTACCAAAGGAAAGGTTTGGTACTATAAGTTATGTCACCTTCTAAAAATTTTGGAAAAGGAAAATTTCAAATGTGGGACAAGGTAGTGCTAAATATAATAATGAGATGACACAAGGTTGGTGTCATTGATCTAATTTCTATCATAAATGCTTTAAAGGAGGACAGTCATGAAGCCATGCACTGAGTTCTCCATTTTTCCTCCTTCTAGGAGATGACAGCTTGGTTCTGTAGGACAAGATGGCCACAAGAGTTTCAGGTAGCAGTGGCCAGGCTGAATGTTGTAGACCTAGGTCTTCAGACTGGACATTGTTACCAATTGGATGGTCTTGACATTGTGGGCCTGGGGCTGTTAGCTAGTTCTTTTTAGAAAGTCCGGGCTTTGTTCCACAATTTCCGTTTTATATTTTCTTCCATAAAGAAGGCTTTTGCTTTTAGCTAGGCAACATTTGTTCACAGAGAACAGGCTTGGTACTGTGGGCTTACCATCCTTTCAGTGTATGTTGGGGAGAGTCAGAAGAAATGCTGTGGGCTATTTTCTCTGATCTACTTCCTGGAAATAGGGGTAGGGACTAGAACTGCAAACCAAGGTCAGCAAGCTGATTTTTAATAGGAAATGCAGGCAGGAACAAGGTCCTAGGTTTCGACATAAGACTCAATTTAAATGAGGACAGGCTCACACTGTGGTTTAATTTCTACTATCTACTAGTATTCACAGAGGATAAACTTAGTGCCTTTTGTCCCAATCTCCCTTCTAGTTTTGTTAGAAAAGACAGGCCTTGTAACTTGAGTCCATGTCACCAATCCACATCTTCACAAGGGACGATGATGTTGTGCTCCCTTTGAGGTGACTAGTGCCTATCATTGAGAACATTTGCAACAACACTGAGAAATCATTAGTATGTGTGGAACAGAAGATGGCTGAGACAGACTCCATACTGACCTCCAATCAATGTCATGTTTACATTACAAATCTTACTTGAGGTCAACAGTATATGCAGACAGTCTATGACCTTTAATTTGCCTCTAGTTTTGTCAGTTTGTCAAAATTAGGAAAATTGCCTTATGTTCGTGGAGGCAGCACTAGCGCATTCTCAGCTTTGATAATAGAGCCTGAACGTGCTTAGAGGAATGACTGGATAGCAGTGGAAACAAGAGTCACAATTTTTCTGTATTGTAACACAAATTCTGTGTCATTGTGAGGATACTTCTTCATTGAGGAAAGTATGGCTGCCATCAAATTTCTCCATAGCAAACCTCAGACTACAAATTTAGAGAGGGTCTGTCTTAACCACAATGGAAACAACACAGAGGTATTAACATTGAGAGTGTTCTTTCAATGTGGTCTGAAATGCTTGTTTTAGCCTAGCCAAGGAAAAAGAGGTGGAAGTCAGCTGGATAGTTAGTAACAAGAATTAGAGAATCTCATGATGTTCAAGAGGGTTTTCCCAGGATTCACGTGACCATCACGAGATAGTCTAGAGGGTTGATGGTGTGGCACTAACTTTAGCATTACCATTCTACATTCCTTGGTAAAATTCACATAAGCACTGAGAAAATGATAGTACCTGTGTAACATAGCCACCTAATGGCCGTAGAAACAAAGGTCATGTCTGCATGAGAAGATTCACTTCAGGACATCGGTGTCAGCTAACAGACAATTGTTAGTTAATTGTTGTTAGGTTTTGTCTGTGGTCAGGAAACCTGCTTGAATGCAATGAAAGCAGCTATCGAACATTAACTGGATTGATATTTGGAAGCAATGTGCTTGATGAAGTTACTTTAGAGCGGTAGAAAGTGTAGGCACAATTTTGCTGTATTGTAGCAAAAACACTGAGTCATTGTGTCCATATTTCTTAAAGGCTTCGGGTGGCACTCCCACACTATTCTTGTATGTGGACCATAGGCCACTATTGTAGAGAGGGAATTGCTTAACGTCCAATGTCTCAATGCTGAAATATTGAAATAAAGAGATTATTAGATGAGGTTTGAAAAGACTTGAGGATAGGGATAAGGTGGAAGTCAACTGAATATCACTTAGAAATCACTAGTAAATCATGCAGATATCAAGTGAAAATCTCGGGATTCATGTGGGGCTCAATGAAGACCCCGCAGGACTCTGGTGTATACCAGATGACTAGGTTTCTTGCTGTGGCCATAGGTTTTCATGTCACTTTGTAAAATGAACCATGCTTAAAAGTGTGAAACATTTTAAAACGAGTTCACCTTGTAAATGAGAATGGCGTTAGTTGCATTTTCAAACATCCTCCCATCTTACCCTATTTTCAGCAGAAGACTGTGTCCTAGGCCATGGGCTTCCATCGACCTTTTTTCCTACCTAGAAGGTCTTGTTACCATGTGCAAAATCCTCCACCTAAGGATCCATTACATAAAGTTAGGCTAGATTCTGTGGGCCAAGGTCTTCACTCTACTTCCTGGAAATAAAGGAAATTATTGGCCTTGATTCCAAGCTCCAAAATCAATTTTTTAAAATAACAATCCAGGCCTTGTTACAGGTTTTTTAGTGATCACACTACCTTCTCCTATCAGGTTAAAGGCTTGGTGCTGTAAGATATTGTCACCTTTCAATAGTTTTCTAAAAAGAAAATTGGTGATGTGGGATCAGGTATACGGAATGTACTGTAATGAAGACACAGGGTTGGTATCATCTGCCTAAATTTCTATCATAAATGCTTTAAAGGGAGGACGATCTTGGATCCATGAACTGAAACCTCCATTCTTTTTCCTTCTAAATGACAGCTAGGTTCTGTAGGTCAAGGTTTCCACAGAAGTTTTTGCTGGCAAGGGTCAGCCTAGTTGTTTGTGGGCCTAGCTCTTTCGTCTTGAATTTGTTGGCATGGGGCTTTCAGCTACCTCTTTCTAGGATGTCCAGGCTTGTTGCAGATTACCAAAGTTTCTGTTCTTGTCTCCTTTCCATAAAAAAGTTTTGCTGTGGGCCTAGGACTCCAGGTGACATCTCTTCACAGAGAAAAGGCATGGAAATGTGGGCTTAGGTTACCCCTTTAGCCTCTGACTGGGAAAGATAAAAGATATCTTTTGGGCCAATTTCTTAGCTCTAATTTTTGAAAATAGGGAAAGAGATTGAAACTGCAAACCAAGATCAGCACTCTGGTTCCTGATTAGAAATGCAAGCAGAAGACAAGTTCCTAGGTCCAGAGATAAGGTTCTCTTCCTTTAGGGCAGGTTGGCCCCATGGGTTAAGTTCTCCTATTTGTTTCAGAGAGGACAGGCTTCATGTCTTGTGTTCCAGTCTCCTTTTACTTTTTGTTGGAAAAATACAGGCCTTTTTCTTTGGGCCCATGTCACCACACCACATCCTAACAAGGGAAGATGATGTAGTCCTTTCTTTCTAGCGATGAATGCATATCACTGAGAAAATTCATACCAACACTGAGAAATCATTAATGCATGGAAGAGAAGGTAGCCAAGACAGACTCCTTACTGACCTCCAATCAAAAGTTATGTTGGTATTTCAAATCTTACTTGAAGTCAAGTCTATATTCGAGCAGTCCAAAACCTTTATTTTGCCCCTAGTTTTGTCTGTTTGTCAGGAAAACAGCCTTATGTCCGTGGCAGCTGCAGTCATACACTGGTGGTGTTGATAATTGAGTCTGAGTGTGCTGTGAGAAAGCGACTGAATAGCGGTAGAAACAATAACCACCATTTTGCTCTATTGTAAGAAAAATGCTGTATCATTGCGAGAGTACCTCTTGATGGCAGAAAGAACGGCTGCTTCAGAATTTCTCTATAGCAAACCTCAGACTACAAATTCTGCAAGAGATGGCTCAATCACAAAGAAAAGAAAAGTGAGATATTGACATTGAGGCCTGTTCCATCATCGTGTTCTGAAAAGGCATACTCACGAGGCTTTCTACAGGAAAACGTGACCATCAGGAGACGGCCTGAGAACATCACAGAGAGATCACGTGATATTAGGTTGATGGTGTGGAGCTCACTTTTGAATTACCCATCTACATTCCTTAGTCAAATTCAGATAAGCACTGAGAAAATGAAAGTACCTGTGTAACTTAATTGCTTAATGGACCTGCAATCGAAAGCTTATATCTGAATGAGAGGATTCTCTTGAGGACAACAGCAAAGGCTAACACTCAATTGTTGTTACTTAACTGGCCTTAGGTTTTATACATGTTCAGGCAACCTGCTTAACTGCAAGGGGAGGAGCTGTCAAATATTAACCTCGTTGATATTTGTAGGCCAAGTCTGCTTGACAAAGCTACTTAGAGTGATGGATCTGTAGGCACCATTTTGCTGTATTGTAGCAAAAATGGTGAATGTTGTGACCATCTTACTGAAAGGCTTCAGGTGGAAATCCCACACTATTCTTGTATGCGAACCATAGGCCACTACTGATGAGAGGGAATTGCTTCATGGCAAAGGCCTGAATTGTGAAATATTGAAATTAAAAGTTTATGAAACAAGGTTTGAAAAGACTTGTTTGATGATAGGGAAACAGAAATAAAGTGGAAGTTCCTTGAATATCACTTAGATATTACTAAGGAATCAGTCGGCTTTCAAGTAAACACCTCACAGGATTCACGTGGGGCTCAAAGAAGACCCCATAGGAATCCACTGTCTACTAGATGACTAGTCTTTTTGTTTTATCCATAGATTTTCATTTTACTTCATAGAATGAAGCAGGCTTCAGAGCATGAAATGTATTCCAAAGTGTTGACCTTGTAAATGAGACTGGCATGGTGTTATGTTTTGAAACATCCACTCAACTTAACCTAGTTCCAGCAGAGGACTGGGTCCTAGGCCATGGACTTCCATAGACTTATTTATTTCCTACCAAGATAGCCTTGTTACTATCTGTCAAGTTACCCAACTAAAGATCTGTAAAATAAAGTTGTGCTAGATTCTGTGGGCCAAGATCTCCACTTTACTTCCTGGAAATAGAAGAAATGCTTGACCGTAATTCAAACTCCCCAGTCGAGTTCCTTACAAAAGAGTTTAGGCTCGAGCTATGAAAGGCTTGGTGATGTGAGACAAGGTTGTGCTGAATGTACTGTTAAGTTAACATACAATTGGTGTCATCTGCTCAATTTCTATTGCAAATGCTTTATAGGGAGGAAAGTCATGAAACCATACACCGAGTCCTCCATTGTTCCTCCTCCTAGGATATGATAGCTTTGTTCTGTATGTCAAGGTGTCCTCAAGTGTTTCTGGTAGAAGACACCACATTGGGTCTTTGTGGGCCTATGTCTTCAGCCAAGACTTTGTTACCAATTGGATAGTATTGACATTGTGGGCCTGTGGCTTTAATTAGGTCCTTTTAGGAGATTCAGGCATGGTGCAGATTTCCAAAGTCTCCGATCTATTTTTTCCATAAAGAAGACTTTTGTTGTGAGTCAAAGACTCCAGGCAACTTTTGTTCATAGAGGACGGCCTGGGACTGTGGGCTTATGCTACACTTTCAGTCTATGTTGGCGGAGTCAGAAGAAATGCTGTGGGCTAATTTCTCAGATCTACTTCTTGGAAATAAGGGTAGGGAACTGAACTGGAAACCAAGGTCAGTATACTGGTTCCTAATTAGAAATGCAGCCAAGAGACATGGTCCAAGCTCTCAGATAAGACTCTCTTACATGAGTACAGACTTGCTCTATGGGTTAAGTTTTCCTATATGCTAGTTTTCAGAGATGACAGACTTAGTGCCTTGGGTCACTGTCTCCCTTCTATTTTTTGTCAGTAAAAGACAGGTTTGTTCCTTGTGCCGTGTCGTCAATCCACATCCACATGAGGGAAGATTATGTAGTGCTCCCTCTGTAGTGACGAGTGTATATAACTTCAGAAAATTCACATAAACACTGAAAATACATTAGTATATGTGGAACAGAAAGTTTTTGAAACTGACTCCAAACTGACATTCAATTCAATGTCATGTCCACATTACATATGTTACTTGAGGTCAACTGTATGTGCGGGCAATTGATGACCTTTAATTCACTTCTAGTTTTGTCTGTTTGTCAGGAAAACTGCCTATGGTGATGGAAGCAGCAGTCACACATCGGCATTGTTGATAATTGAGGCTGAGTGTGCTGTGAGGAAGCAACTGTATAGTGGTGGAAACAATAGCCGCCATTTTGCTGTATTGTAGGAAAAATACTGAGTCATTGTGAGGACACTTCTTCATGGTGGAAAAGTGCAGCTGCCTCAGGATTTCTCTATAGCAAATCTCAGACTACAAAATATGAGTACTGGTTTAACCACTATATAAAGTAAACCGAGACCCTGACATTGAGGCTGTTCATTTAACGTGTTCTTAAACAGGCTTGTTTTAGCCTAGCAAAGAAAAATGAAGTGAAAGTCACCTGGAAATCTCATAACAAAGATTAGGGAAACTTGTGATATTCACAAGTCTTTCCCTCTGGATTCACGTGTTCATCAAGAGACAGGCCTGAGGGCATCACAGGAAGATCACATGACATGGGGTAATGATGTGGTTCTCATTTTGAGTTACCCTTCATTCCTTGTAAAATTCAGATAAGCACTGAGAAAATGATAGTACCTTTACAACACAGTCACCCAGTGGCTCTTCAATTGATAGGTCATGTATGCATGAGATTTGTTTGAGGACAATGGCTTTGGCTCACAGACAATTGTTGATAGTTAACTGGCATTAGGTTTCATCTATGATAAGGCAACCTGCTTAAATGCAATGGGAACAGGTATCAGACATTAACCGTGATAAAATTTGGAGACTGTCTACTTGACAAAGCTTCTTTAGAGCAATGGAAAGTATGGATGCCATTTTTCTCTATTGTAGCAAAAATTCTGAGTCATTGTGAGCATTACTCTTAACAGCGTCAGGTGGAACTCACACACTATTCTTGTATGCAGACCTGTGGCCACTACCATCGAGAAGGAATTGCTTAATGGCTAATGCATCAATGCTGAAAAATGAAAATAGGAGCTTATGAGATATGTTTTGTTAACACTTGGTTGAGGATAAAGGAGGAAGAATAAGCTGGATGTCACCTGAAAATATGTAGCAATCACTAGGGAATCATGCAGAAATCAAGTGAAAACCTCCTGGGATCCACGTGGGGCTCAAGGAAGACCCCACAGGATCTGGTGTCTACCAGGTGACCAGTCTTATTGCTGTAGCTGTAAGTTTTCTTTTACTTCATAGAATGAACCAGGCTTCAGAGAGTGAAATGTTTTGTAAATGAGTTTGCCTTGTAAATGAGACCAGCGTACTGTTGTGTTTTTAAATATCCACTCAACTTACCCTAGTTCCAGCAGGTCACTGCGTATATGTCATGGACTTTTATCAACTTTGTTTTTCCTACCAAGAATATCTTCTTATCATATGCCAAGTCCCTCAACTAAGGATCTGTTAAATAAAGTTAGGCTAGATTCTGTGGGCCAAGGTCTCTACTCTACTTCCTGGAAATAGGACCAATGCTTGACCGTGTTTCCAAGCTCCCCAATCAAGTTCCTTACAAAACAGTTTGAGCTTCATGTTTTTTCTTTGTGCCCACACTACCATCTCTTACCAGGGGAAAGCCTTGGTGCTATAAGTTATAGATACCTTTTAAAAATTTTTGAAAGGGAGAATTGGTGACATGGGACAAAATTGTGCTGAATGTACTGTAAAGATGACACAGGGCTGATTTCATCAAACCAATTTTTATTGTCAATGCCTTAAAGGGAGGAAAGTCTTGAGGCCATGTATCAAGTCCACCATTCTTTCTCTCCGAGGAGAAGACAGCTTGGTTCTGTAGGCCAAGGTGTCCTCAAGTGTTCCTGGTAGCAGAGGCCAGGCTATGTGTTTAGCACCTAGGTCCTCAGAGTGGACTTTGCTATGAGTTAAATGATTTTGATGTTGTGGTACTGTGGCTTTAATTAGTTACTTTTAGGAGATCCAGGCACAGTGAGATTTCCACAGTCTCTGTTCTATATTTTCTTCCATAAAGAAGGCTTTTACTGTGAGCCTAGGACATGCAACATTTTTTTCACAGAGGACAGGTTTAGGACTATGGGCTTATGCCACCCTTTCAGTCAGTGTTAGAGAGAGTCAGAAGTAATACTGTAGGCTATTTTCTCAGATATACTTCCTGGAAATAGGGGTAGGGATTTGAACTGCAAACCAAGGTCAGTACACTGGTTCCTAATAGGAAATGCAGACAGAACAAGTTCCTAGGTTTTGTGATAAGTCCCAAATTACATGAGAACAGACTTCCTCTGTGGATTAAGTTCTTCTATCTACTAGTTTTCAGAGAGGACAGGCTTAGTGCCTTGGGTCCCAGTCTCCCTTTTAATTTTTGTTAGGAAAAGACAGAGCTTGTGCCTTGGGCCTGTTTTACCAATCCACATCCTCACAAAGGAAGGTGATATAGTGTTCCATTTGTAGTGACAAGCACATATCACTGAGAAAGCTCAATCACCACTGAGAAATCATTAGTATGGTGGAACTGAAAGTGGCTGAGACAGACTTCGTACTGACTGACCTCCAATTGAATGCCATGTCCACATAACAAATCTTCCTTGAGATCAAAGGTATATGCATGTAGTAATGATCTTGAATTTGCTTCTAATTTTGTCTGTTTATCAGGAAAACTACCTTGTGTCCTGGAGGTAGCTGTTGCACATTGGCAGTTTGAAATTGGAGGTTGTGTAAGTTGTGAAGTAGCAACTGGATAGCATTTGAAACTAGTTTCCATTTTGCTCTATTGTAGAAAAAAATTCTAAGTCACTGTGAGGATACTTCTTCATTGAAAAAAGATTGGCTGCTTAAGAATTTCTCTATAGCAAACCACCAACTAAAAATCATGCAAGGAACTGGCTTAACCAACATGGAAAGAAAGCTGAGATACTGACATAGAGGCAGTTTCTTCAACGTGTGAAAGGCTTGCTTTAGCCTAGCAGAAGTAATGAGATTGAAGTCACCTGGAAATCTCATAACAAGAATTAGGAAATCTTGCAATACTCAAGAGGCTTTCTGTGGGATCCATGTGACTATGAAGACATAGGCCTGAAGGCATCACAGGGAAATCACGTGATATTGGGATCATGATGTGGCACTCACTTTTGAGTTTCACTTCTAAATTCCTTGGTAAAATTTAGATAAACAGTGAGAAAATGTTAGTATCTGTGAAACATAGCCACCTAATGGCCCTTCAATTAAGAGGTCATTTCTGCATGAGAAGATTCACTTGAGGACAGTGGGGAATAGGTTAACAGACAATTGTTGTTACTTAACTGGCCTTAGGTTTCATCTGTGGTTAGGCAACCTGCTTCGATGCAATGGAAGCGGCTGTCAAACGTTAACCGAGTTGGTATTTGGTGGCTGAGTCTTCTTGATGAAACTACTTTAGAGCGGTGGAAATTGTAGTCACCATTTTGCTGTATTGTAGTAAAAATGCTGAGTCATCGTGAGCATCCCTCTGAACGACTTCATATGGGATGCCCTCACTATCCTTGTATGCGGATCTTAGGCCACTTCTGTCGAGAGGAAATTGTTTAATGGCAACTGCCTCAATGCTGAAATATTGAAAGTAAGTTTATGAGAAGAGTTTTGAAAATACTTGTTTGAGGATAGGGGAAGAGAAGTAAGGTGGAAGTCACCTGAAACTCACTTAGAAATTACTAGTGAATCACGCAGAGATCAAGAGAACACCTCGCAGGATTCACATGGGACTCAATGGAATCTGGTGTCCAGCAGATGTTTAGTCTTGTTGCTGTGGCTATTGTTTTTCTCTTTACTTCATAGAATGAACCATGCTTCAAGCATGAAAGATTTTGCATACGAGTTTACCTTGTTAATAAGAACAGCATTTGTTGTATTTTAAAACTTACCTTAGTTTCAGCAGAGGACTACATCCTACTCCATGGACTTACATTGACTTTTTTTCCTACTACAAAGGTCTTGTTACTGTGTGCCAAGTCCTCCACCTAAGGATCTATTACGTAAAGTTAGGCTTGATTCTGTGGGACAAGGTCTTCTCTCTACTTCCTGGAAATAAAGGCAATGCTTGGCTGTGATTCTACGCTCCCAAATCAAATATTTTAAAGAACAGTCCAGGCTTTATGACAGGTGTTTTAGTACCCACACTACCTGCTCTTATGAAGTGAAAGGCTTAGTGCTGTAGGGTATGGTTACCATTTAGTAATTGACTAAAAGAAAAGTTGGAGATGTGGGACCGTTGTGCTAAATATAGTGTGTGATTACACAGGGTTGGTGTCATCTGCCTAACTTTCTATCACAAATGCTTTAAAAAGAGGACAATTTGGAGCCAAGAACCAAGACTTCTATTCTTTTTTCATTCTGGGAGATGACAGCTAGATTCTGTAGGCCAAGGTCTCTACAAAATTTTTGGTAGCAAGAGTTAGCCTAGGTGATTGTGGCCCTAGGTCTTCAGTCTTGAATTTATTACCACTTGGATGATCTTGTGTTGTGAGCCGGAGGCTGTCAGCTAGTTACTTATAGGAAGTCAAGGCATGTTGCAGATTTCCACAGACTCTGTTCTTGTTTCTTTTCCATAAAAATGGTTTTGCTGTGAGCCTAGGACTCCAGGTGACTCTCTTCACAGAGGTCAGGCATGGAAATGAGGGCTTGGGCCACCCCTTCAGCCTCTGACTGGGAAAGATAAAAAATATCTTTTGGGCCAATTTCTCAGCTCTAATTCTTAAAAATAGGGGAAGGTATTGGAACTGCAAACCAAGGTCAGCACTCTGGTTCCTGAATAGAAATGCAGGTGGGAAGCAAGGTTCTAGGTCTCGAGATGAGATTCTTTTCCTTTAGGACAGGCTTGCCCTGTAGGTTAAGTTCTCCTATCTACTTGTTTTCAGAGAGGACAGGCTTCATGTTTTCAGTCCCAGACTCCCTTGTCCTTTTCATCAGGAAAATACAATATATGTGCTTTGTGCTCATGTCAGCACTCCACATCCTAACAAGGGAAGACAGTTTTGCTGGTGCAGATAGCAGATTCCATTCTTCTTTGGTTCTGAGATGTCAGCTTTGTTGGAGGGTCATATACTCCATGTGAGTTTCTCTCTTAGGGTATACTTTGGGTTTAGTGTGAGTATTTGTTTTTCTAGTATGTTATAAATAGGATGGTCTTGATATTTTGTGCCAAGGTCCAAATTCTAATTCCTGTGAGGATAGTCCAGGCTTGATATCACAGGCCTAAGTCTCCTATCTGGTTTCCTTCTGTAAGATGTGCTTATTACTGTGGTCCTATGACAGTGCTCGACATTCTTTCAGGGAAGACAGACTTAGAATGGTGGGCCCAGGCCACCACTTTGGTATCTGTTAGGAAAAGACTTTTAAAATGCTGTAACTGGAGGTCTCAGCTTGACCTCCTGGAATAGGTGAAGAATTGGATCAGCAAGTCAAGTCACCACTGTCACTCCTAACAGAATTCCCAGGCTTGGAGCCAAGGTTCTGGTTCCTCAAGAAAGATGATCTTACCAGAAGAGAGGCTGGCCTTGTGGTTTAAGGTCTTCAATATACTAATTTTCTATGAGGAGAGGATTCTTGGCTTTAGACCCAGGCTTAGTTGTATTAGTGTTAGGAGGAAACTGGCTTTGTGTTGGGACTGGGATCCAGCCTACATCATTTAAAAGGAGGACAGTACTTTTACCTGAAAAGCGGTCCCCTTTCTTTTCTGTTGGAATGCCTGGTTTTTATCTGCGCCAGGCATTGCGCATTAGTTTCTGTCACATGGTCTAGGACATTGGTAATGTGAGTATGTTTTTATACAAGTCTGTTCAAAATTAGACAATATTATTTGGGAGGATGGCCCAGAGAAAGTCAATCCAGGTTCACATGACTGCCCGTTGAAAACTGGTGCCCTTCAGGAGACTGGACTGTATGAAACACAGAGAGATCATATGACAGATGAGGATGATGCAGTGCTTCCTTTTAATGAGGAGTGCATATCACTTGAAAAAATTCACATCAATGCTTAGAAGTCATTAGTTTACGTGGAGCAGTAGGTGGCCCAGACAGCCTCCTAACTGTCCCCATTACAAATCTAATTTGAAGTCAACAGTACATTTAGGCAATCAATGAACTTTAATTCACCTCTGGTTTGACTGTTTGTCAGAAACCTGCTTTATGGCAGTGGTGGCGATGTTCACACATTGGCAGCCTTAATAATTGGAGGCTGAGTGTGCTGTGAAGAAGCGACTGGATTGCTTTTGAAACAATTGCTGCCATTTTTCATTATTGTAGGAAAAATGCTGAGTTATTGTGAGGATACCACTACTTTGCAAAAAGAATAACTGTTTAAGAATTTCTCTATAGCAAGCAATAGGCTTCAAATTCTGAGGAACTGGTTTAACCACCATGGAAAGTAAATTGAGATATTGACATTGAGGCTGTTCCTTTAAAGTGTTCTGAAAAGGCTTTCTTTTAGCCCGGGGGGGGGGAAACGAGCTGGAAATTACCTAGAAATTTTGTAACAAGAATTAAGTAATCTCGTGAATTTCATGAGGCTTTCCCTCTGGATTCATGTGACAGTCAAAAGTCAGGTCTAAGAGAATCACAGGGAAGCCATGTGACATTGGGTGATGGTGTGGCACTCACATTTGAGTTATTTTTCTACATTCCTTGGTAAAATTCACGTAAGCACTGAGAAAATGATAGTACCTGTGTAACAACCACCCAACGGCCCTTCGATCAAAAGCTAATGTCTGCATGAGAAGACATACTTGAGGACAGCAGCATAGGATAACACAGGGTTGTTGTCATCGAACCAGTTTCTATCGTAAATGCTTTAAAGGGTGCAAAATCTTGGAGCCGTGCATGGAGTGAGTACTCCATTCTTCCTCCTCCTATGAGATGACAGCTAGGTTCTGTAAGCCAAAGTGTCCTCAAGTGTTCCTGGTAGCAGAAGCTAGGCTGGGTGTTTGTGGCCCTAGGTGTTCAGACTGGACTTTGTTACCAATAGAATGGTTTTGATATTTTCACCTGTGGTTTTAACTAGTTCCTTTTAAGAGATCCAGATATGGTGCAGATTTCTACAGTCTTTTTTTTTTTTTTTTTGGTCTTCCATAAAAAGGCTTTTGTTGTGATCTGATGACTCCAGGAGACACTTGTTCACAGAGGACAGACTTGGGACTGTGGTCTTGTTCCATCCTTTAGTTTATGTCAGGGAGAGTCAGAAAAAATTCTGTGGTTTATTTTCTCAGAAATACTTCCTGAAAAGAGGAGTAAGGATTTGAACTGTAAATCAAAGTCAGCACACTGGTTTCTAATTAGAAATGCATCCAGGATGCAATTTTCTAGGTGTCGAGATGAGAATCTCTTATGAGAGGGCTCTGTGGGTTAAGTTCTCCTATCTAATAGTTTTCAGAAAGGACAGGCTTGGTGCCTTGTGTCCCAGTCTCCATTCTACTTTTTGTCAGGAAAAGACAGCCTTTGTTCCTTGAGCCCCTGTCGCTAATCCACATTCTCACAATGAAAAATTATGTAATGTTCCCGTTGTAGTGACAAGTGCATATGTCATGAGAAAATTTACATAAACACTGAAAAATCACTAGTATTTGTGGAAAATAAAGTGGTTAAGACTTACCACGAACTTACCCTCAACTGAATGTCATGTCCACATTACAAATCTTACTTGAGATAAACAGTGTATGTGGGCAATCAATGATCTTAATTCACCTCTAGTTTTGTCTGTTTTTCAGGAAAACTGTCTTAAGGCCATAGAGGCAGCAGTTGTACAATGGTGGCATTGATAATTGAGGCTGAATGTTCTGTTAGTAAGAGACTGGAAAGAGATGGAAACAATAGCCGCCATTTTGCTGTATTGTAGGAAAAATGCTGAGTCATTGTGAGGATACATCTTCATGGAGAAAAAAAAGAGCTGCCTCAGAATATCTGTATAGGAAACCTTACACTACAAATTCTGAAAGGGACTGGCTTAATCACCATGGAAAGTAAACCGAATTATTTACATTGAGGCTGTTTCTTCCATGTGTTCTGAAAGGCTTGTTTTAGCCTAGCAGAAAAAAATAAGATGGAAGTCACCTGGAATCTTGAAAGAAGAATTAGAGAATCTCATGATATTCACGAGGCTTTCCCTCTGGATTCACGTGACCATCAAGAGACAGGCCTGAGGGCATGATGGGAAGATTATGTGACATTGTAGTAATGGTGTGACACTCACTTTTAGTTAATCTTCTACATTTCTTGGTAAAATCCCCATAAACACTAAAGAATTGATAATAACTGTATATCATAACCACCTAATTGCTTTTCAATCAAAGATTCTGCATGCGAGGATTCGCTTGAGGACAGCGGCACAGGCTAACAGACAATTTGTTGCAGTGGTTTGTTACATGTGGATTGTGAGTTTATTTGCCCTTGTGTGAACTAGATTTGAATTATATTACATGTGTGTAAAATGGCTCCACCAATGTTACACCTCGGGGGGGGGGGGGAACACCCTGTTTTGCCGAACTGAAATTGTTTACCCCAAGAGTGAAATTCTTTTGACCAAGAGTGATAACCAGACACCTGTGCACCTGGTTGATAGACACTGAAGACATCACCGCTACACATAAAATCTTCAGGACTCTCTGCCTGAATCAGAGCACTCTCTCTGTCTCATAAGAGTGTGTCTCTGTCCCTTGATTTCCTTCTTGGCCCAAGACTCTGTCCATCCGAATGAGAAGCCTCTTTGCTGACTGACAGTGATCGACTGGCAACTAACCCAGCACAAAATCGGCGCACCTTTCCTGCTCATTGTGTGTCTGTCTCAGCCAGCATCGCCGGGTAGTCTGCTAGGACTAAAATCAGGATCTGATATGAATAAACCCAAGCATGCTTGCAATCTTATTTGTTTGTGTGTCTGCATTCTTACTTAGTTGTTGTCTCGCTGGGCTCTTCATATTTTAATATATTAAGCAAAGTGCTATCATGGGTTTGAACTGGCTTAACGGCCTTAAGGAACAAGCGAAGCCACCTGTGCATAAGTCCAAGAAAGAGAGTGACTTGGACACAATTGTTGTTAATTATCTGGCCTTAGGTTTCATCTGTAATAAGGCAACCTCCTTGAACACAGTGGAGGCGGTGTCAAATTAATCGCCTTAAAGTTGGAGGTTATATGTTTGACGAAGTTACTTCGGAGTGGTAGAAAGTGTAGACACTATTATTCATATTGAAGCAATAATGCTGAGTCATTGTGAACATAACTCTTAATGGCTTCAGGTGGGCTCACACACTATTTTTGTATGCAGACCCAAGGCCACTACTGTTGAGAGGGAATTACTTAATGGCCAATGCATCAATGCTGAAAAACTGAAAATAAGAGCTAATGAGACATGTTATGATAACACATGGTTGAGAATAATGGAAGAGGAATAAGGTGGAAGTCACCTGAAAATTACATAGCAATCACTAGGGAATCACACGGAGATCAACTGAACACTCAGCAGGATTTACATGGGTATCAAGGAAGATACTTCAGAGGAATCTGGTGTCTACCAGGTGACTGGTCTTGTTGCTTTGGCCATACGGTTTTATTGTACTTCTTAGAGTGAAACAGCGTTCAGAGTGTGAAAGGTTTTGCACTCGAGTTTACATTTTAAATTAGTCTGGCATGGTGTTGTGTTTCACAACATCCATGCAACTTACTGTAGATTGAGCAGAGTTCTGGTTCTAGCTAGGGCCATCAAATTCTATAGGTTTTTTTCTTTTCCTACCTAAAGGTCTTGTTACCATGTGCCAAATCTCCCACCTAAGGATCTGTTAAGTAATGTTAGGCTAAATTCTGTGGCCCAAGGTCTCACTCTACTTTCTGGAAATAGAACAATGCTTGGCCATTCTTCCAGGTTCTCCAGTTGAGTTCCCTACAAAACAGTTCAGGCTTTGTGCTAGGTTTCTTAGAGCCCAAACTATGTTCTCTTACTAGGGGAAAAGCTTGGTGCTGTAAGGTATGCTCACCTATCAATAATTGTCTAAAAGGAAAATGGTGACATGGGACAAGGTTGTGCTGAATGTAATGTTAAGATGACACAGAGTTAAGGTCAATAGCCCAATTTCTATCATAAATGTTTTAAGGCAAGAAAAGTCTTGGAGCTGTGCACAGAGTCCTCCATCTTTCTTTCCCCCAGGAGATGACAGCTTGTTTCTGTAGGCCAAGGTGTCCACAAAAGTTTCAGGTAGCAGACACTAGGCTGAAGGTTTGTGGGCCTCGGTATTCAGACTGGACATTTTTACCAACTGGATGGTATTTACACTGTGGGCCTGGTCTTTAACTACTTCCTTTTAGGTGGGCCAGGCTTGGTTCAGATTTTCACAGTCTCTGCTCTCATTTCCCTTCCATAAAAGAGAAAGGCCTTTGCTTTTAGCCTAGGACTCCAGGCAACATTTGTTTACAAAGAACAGGCTTGGAACTGTGGCCGATGCCACCATTTGTTGTAGAAAGTCAAAGAAATGCTATGGGTAACTTCTCAGATCTACATCCTGGATATAAGGGGTTGGAATTGGAACTGCAAAGCAATGTCAACACAATGGTTCCTAACAGGAACTGCAAGCAGGAGACAACATCCTAGGTTTCTAGATAAGACACAAATTACATGAACAGGCTTGCCCTGTATTTTAAGGACTCCTATCTACTAGTTTTCAGACAGGACATTCTTAGTGCCTTGAGTCCCAGTCTCCCTTTTACTTTTTGTTAGAAAAAGACAGGACTTGTGCCCTGGGCCAGCCATTACCAATAAATATCCTCACAAGATAAGATGATGTAGTGCTCCCTTAGAGGTGACAAGTGCCTATCACTGAGAAAATTCACAACACTGAGAAATCATTACTATGTGTGGAATGGAAGATGGATGAGACAGATGTCGTATTGACCTCTGATTGAATGTCATGTCCACATTACAAATATTACTTAACTTCAATGGTATATGCAGGCAGTCAATGACCTTGAATTTGCCTCTATTTTTTCCATTTGTTAAGAGAACCACCTTATGTCTGTGGAGGCAGCAGTTGACCATTGGTGGCATTAACAATTGAGCATGTGTGTGCTGTGAGGAAGTGGCTGGATAGCGGTGAAAACAAGAGCTGCTATTTTGCTGTATTGTAGAAAAAAATGCTGCATCATTGTGAGGATATCTATAATGGCAGAAAGAACAGGTGCTTTAGAATTTCTCTATAGCAAAACTCAGAACAAATTCTGAGAGGGCCTGGCTTACCCACCAAAGAAAGAAAAGTGAGATATTGACATTGAGGCTGTTCCATCAACGTCTTCTGAAAAGGCTTGTTTTAGCCTATCAGAGGAAAATGAGGTGGAAGTCACCTGGAAATCTTGTACAATAATTACAGAATCTCGTGATATTTACGAGGCTTCTGTGGAATTCTAGTGACCGTCAGGTGACAGGCCTGAGGGCATCACAGAGAAATCATGTAATATTGCGATTGGGTATAGAGCTCCCTTTTGAGTTACCCTTCTCCATTCCTTGTAAAATTCAGATAAGCACTGAGAAAATTATAGTACCTGTGTAACATAGCCACCTAACAGCCCTTCAATCAAAAGGTCATGTATGCATGAAAATATTCTCTAGGACAGTGGTGTAGGCTAACAGACAATTATTGTTAGTTAAGTAGCCTTAGGTTTTGTCTGTGGTCAGGCAACCCGCTTGAACCCTATTAGAGTGGCTGTTGGACATTAGCAGCATTGATATTTGGAGGCTGATTCTGCTTGACAAAGCTACTTTAGAGCGGTGGAAACTGTAGGTGCCATTATGATGTATTGTAGCAAAAATGCTGAGTCATTGTGAGCATAACTCTGAACTGCTTTATTTAGGACTCCTGCATTATTCTTGTATGTGGACCTTCGGCCACTACTGTAGAGAGGGAAGTGCTTAAGGGTCAATGCCTCAATGCTGAAGTAATGAAAATAAGAGTTTCTGAGATAAGTTTTGGAAACACTTGTTTGAGGATAGGGGAAGAGGAATAAGGTGGAAGTCATGTGAAAGTCACTTAGAAATCACTAGGGAATCACACAGATTAAGTGTACACCTGGGGGAATTCACATGGGGATCAAGGAAGACTCCACAGGAAGCTGGTGTCTACCAAGTGACTACTCTTTTTTGCTGCGGCAGTAGGTTTTCACTTTCGTTAGTAGAATGAAGCAAGCTTCAGAGTGTGTAAGGTTTTACAAATGAGTTTACCTTGTTAATGAGATGGGCATGGAGTTGTGTTTTCAAACATCCACCCACTTTACCCTCGTCATCAGAGGACTGGGTCCTAGGCCATGGACTTCCATTAACTTTATTTTTTTTTTTTCTACCAAGTAGGTCTTGTTACCTTGTGCCAAGTCTCCACCTAAAGATCTGTTACATAATGTTAGGCTAAATTCTGAGTTCCAAGGTCTTCACTCTATTTCCTGGAAATAGGAGCAATGCTTGGCCATGCTTCCAAGCTCCCCACTCAAGTTTTTTATAGAACAGTCCAGGCTTTGTGCCAGGTTTCTTAGTGCCCCCAATACCTTCTCATACCAAGTGAAAGGCTTGGTGTTGTAAAATATAGTTACCTTTCAATAATTTTTGAAGAGGAATATTTGTGTCATGGGACCAGCTTGTGCTGTTATAATGACACAGAGTTGGTGCCGTCAGCCAAATTTCTATCGTAAATGCTTTAAAGGGAGAAGAGTCTTGGAGGTGTTCATTGAAATCTCCATTCTTTCTCCTCCTAGGTTCTGACAGCTACATTCTATAGGCCAAGGTGTCAACAAGAGTTTCAGTTATCAGGGCTCGATGTTTATGGGCTATGTCTTCAGACTGGACATTATTACCATTCGGATGATCTTGACATTGTGGTCCTGGGGCAGTCAGCTTCTTTTGGGAAGGATTCAGGCTAGATTCAGATTCCCACAGTCTCTGTTCTTTTTTCCCTTCCATAAAGAAGGCTTTTGCTGTGAGCCTGCACTCCAGGAGATATCTGTTCACAGAGCACAGGCTTGGATCTGTGGGCTTATGCCACCCCTTCAGCTTCAGTATGGGAAAGACAGAAGATATGCTTTAGGCTAATTTCTCAGCTCTAATTCTTGATAATAGGGGGATTGGAACTGCAAACCAAAGTCAACATCTCATTCCTGATTAAAAGTGCAGGCAAGAGACAAGGTTCTAGGTCTTGAGATTAGATTCTCTTTCTTTCAGACAGACTTGTCCTGTGGGTTAAATCCTCTCTACTTGTTTTCAGTGAAGACAGGCTTAGTGCTTGGGTCATAGTCTCCATTATTCTTTTTGTTAGGAAAGGATAGGCACTTTGGTTTGGGCCTGTGTCACCATACCACATTCTAACAAGAGAAATCAGTTTTGTTGGTTTGAACGAAGGCCTCCATTATTCTTTGTTCTGAGATGTCAGCATTGTTTGAGGGTCATACACTCCACATGAGTGTCTGTTCTTAGGGCATCCCTTGGGTTTAGTGTGAGTAGTAGTTTTTCTAGTCTGTTATAAATTGGAAGGTCTTGAACTTCCATGCCTGAACCAGTACTCTATTTCTTGTGAGGACAATCCAGGCTTAATGTAACAGGTCTAAGTCTCCATTCTAGTTTCCCTTCTGTAAACATGTGCTTGTTGCTGTTGGCCTAGGACAACACTCGACATTCTAACAGCAAAGACAGACTTAGAACTGTGGACACAGGCCACCATTTTATATGCTATTAGGTAAAGACAGAAGAAATGCTGTGAATCAAGGTCTCAGCTTGACCTTCTGGAATAGGTGAAGAATTGGACCACAAACCCACATTACCACTGTTGCTCCTAGGGACTGTCCAGGCTTGGAGCCAAGGTTCTAGTTCCTTAAGAAAATATTTTTCCAGAGGAGAGACTGGCCTTGTGATTTCCGGTCTTCATTATACAACTTTCAACAAGAACAGGCTTTTTGGCTGTAGACCAGGACTCTGTAGGAAGAAACTGTCTTCGTGTCATGGGCCCAGGATCCAGCCTACATCTTTGGAAGAACAGTACTTTTACCTGAATAGAAGACTCTTTTCTGATGGAGTCTATGGTTTTCATCTGTGTGCCATGCACTGCACATTAGTTTCTGTCACAGAATCTAGGGTTTTAATAATGTGAGTATGTCCTTAGACTAGTATATCCAAAATTAGACAGTATTAAACTTGAGAGTATAGCCCAGAGATAATCTCCACAGGTTCATGTGAATGCCCGTGGAAAATTGGTGCCCAAAAGAAACTGAACTGTATGAAAAACAAGGAAAGAATGAGACAAATGGAAATGATGCAGTGCTCCCTTTTAATCAGGAGTGCATATTACTTGAGAAATTTCACATAAACACTGAGAAGTCATTAGTTTGTGTGAAGCACAAGGTGGCTGAGACAGCCTCCTAAATGTCCTCCAATTGAATGTTGTGTCCACATTACAAATCTAATTTGAAGTCACCTGTATATGTGGGTAGTCAATGAACTTTAATTCGCCTCTGGTTTTGACTGTCAGGAAACTTGCTTTATGGCAGTGGTGACAGCACTCACACATGGGCTGCGCTGATAATTGGAGGCTGAGTATGCTGTGAAGAAGCGACTGGATAGCAGTTGAAACAATAGCTGCCATTTTGCACTATTTTAGGAAAAAATGCTGTCATTGTGAGGATACCTCTTCATTGCAAAGAGAAACCTGCTTATGAATTTCTGTATAGTAAACCTCATGCAGAAATTCTGCAAGGAACTGGCTTAACCAACATGTAAAGAAAGCTGACATGCTAACATTGAGGCAGTTTCTTCAAAGTGTTCTAAAAAGGCTTGCTTTAGCCTAGCAGAGGTAATGAAACGGAAGTCACCTGGAAATCTCGTAACAAGGATGAGGGAATCTCATGATATTCACGAGGCTTTCCTGCGGTTTTCACATGACTAGCAAGATTGGGCATAGGGCAACACACAGAAATCACATGAACTTGGGGTGATGGTGTGGCACTCACTTTTGAGTTAACCTTCTACATTCCTTGGTAAAATTCACATAAGCACTGAGAAAATGAAAGTACTTGTGTAACATAGACCCTAACAGCCTTTCACTCAAAAGGTCATGTCTGTATGAGAAGACTTGCTTGAAGACAGCTGCATAGGCTAACACACACTTGTCATTAGGAACTGCCCTGTGGTTTATCTATGGTCAGGCAACCTGCTTGTGGTTAATGAGAACAGTGGTCGCACATTAACCGTGTTGCAGTTTGGAGGCTGAATCTGAATGCCGAAGCTGCTTAAAAGAGGTGGAAATTTGAAGCTCCATTATGCTGTATTGTAGCAGAAATGCTGAGTAATTGTGAACATAACCTTAAAACTCTGGTGAGAGACCATGCTATTTTTATAGGTGGACTTTAGGCCAGTACTGTTGAGAGAAAACTTCTTAAACCAATGACTTGATGCTGAAATACTGAAAATAAGAGTTTATGAGACGTATTTTGAAAACACTTGATTAAGGATAGGGAAAGGAGAATAGGTGAGTCTCCTGGAAATCACGTAGCAATCACAAGAGAATCATTCAGAGATCAAGTGAACACCTGGCAGGATTCACGTGGGGATCAGGCAAGCCCCTGCAGGAATCTGGTGTATACCAGGTGACCAGTCTTGTTGCTGTGGCTGTAGGTTTTCATCTTACCTGTTAAAATGAATCAGGCTTCAGTCTGTGAAATTTTTTGCTCTTGAGTGTACCTTCTAAGTGATATGGGCAAATGTCCACACAACTTACCCTAGTTCCAGCAGAGGCCTGGGGCTTGGAACATTAACTTCCATTGACTTTTTTTTCCTACCAAGAAGGTTTTGTGACTGTGTGCCAAGTCCTCTACCTAAAGACATGTTAAGTAAAGTTAGGCTAGATTCTGTGTGCCAAGGACTCTATTCTACTTCCTGTAATTAGGAGGATTACTTGGCTGATCTTCACAGTTCTCCAATCGAGTACCTTACGAAACAGTTCAGGCTTTGTGCAAGATTTCTTAGTGCCCAAACTATGTTCTCTTACCAGTGGAAAGTCTTTGATACTGTAATGTATGGTCATCTTTCAATAATGGTCAAAAAGAAAAATTGGTGATGTGGTTTTACTGAGTGTACTATTATGATTACACAGAGTTTGTGCCATCGGCCTTTATCTATTGTAAATCCTTTAAAGAAAGGATAGTCTTGAAGCCCTGCACCAAGTCCTCCATCTTCTGTCTCCTAGGAGATGATTGTTTGGTTCTGTAGACCGACATGTCCACACATTTTTAGGTAGCAGGGGCCAGGCTGATGTTGTGGCTTCGTTCTTCAGACTGGACATTGTTATCAATTGTAAGGTCTTAATGTTGTGGGCCTAGGGCTGTCAGCTAGTTTCTTTTAGGTGCTCCAGGCTTGGTTCAGATTTCCACAGTCTTTGGTTATTTATTTGTTTGTTTGTTTGTTTGTTTGTTTATTATTTTTTTATTCATAAAGAAGTCTTTTGCTTTGAGTCCAGGACTCCTGGAAACATTTTTTCACAGAATAGGCTTGGAACTGTTGTCTTATGCCACTCTCTCAATCTGTGTTGAAAAAAAGTCAGAAGAAATGACTGTGGGCTAATTTCTCAGATATGCTTAGTAGAAATAGGGGTAGGGATTGGAAATGCAAACCAAGGTCAGCACACTGGTTTCTAATAAGAAATGCAGGCAGGAGACAAGGACTTACGTGTCGAGATAAAACTCAAATTACATGAAGACAGGTTTACCCTGTGGGTTAAGATCTCCTATCTACCAGTGTTAGAAAGAACAGACTTAGTGCCTTGTGTCCAAGTCTCCCTTCTACTTTTTGTTAGGAAAAGACAGGCCTTGTGCCTTGGGCCCATGTCAATAATCCACATGCTCACAAGAGAAGATGATGTATAGCTCCCTTTGTAGTGACTAGTATATATCACTGAGAAAATTCGCATCAATACTGAGAAATCATTAGTATGTATGAAACAAAAGGTGGCTGAAACAGACTCCGTACTGACCTTCAATGTCATGTCCACATTACAAACCTTACTTAAGGCCAACGGTACACACAGCAATTAATGATCTTTAATTCGCCTCTAGTTTTGCCTTTTTTTTTTTTTTTTCAGGAAGTCAGTCTTACATCCGTGGAGGCAGCAGTCGAACATTGGCAGCATTGATAATTGAACCTGGGTGTGCTGTGAGGAAGTGACTGAATAGTGGTGGAAACAATGGCTGCCATTTTGCTGTATTGTAGAAAAAATGCTGAGTCATTGTGAGGATACCTCTTGAGAGCAGAAAGAACAGCTGCCACAGAATTTATACAGAGCAAAACTCAACTGATGAATTCTGTGAGCGACTGGCTTAACCACCAAGGAAAGAAAACTGAGATATTGACATTGAGGTTGTTCTATCAATGTGTTCTGAAAAGGCTTGTTTTAGCCCATCAAAAAAAAAAAAATGAGGTAGAAGTCACGTGGAAATCTTGTAACAAGAATTTGGGAATCTGGTGATATTCACTGGGCTTTCCCTCAGGATTCATGTGACTGTCAAGAGACAGGTATAAGGGCATCACAAAGAGATATGTGATTGATATTGGAATGATGGCTTGGTGCTCACTTTTGAGTTACCCTGCTACATTCCTTGGTAAAATTCAGATAAACACTGAGAAAATGATAATACCTGGGTAACATAGGCACCTAACAGCCCTTCAATCAAAAAGTCTCATTTGCATGAAAAGATTCACTTGAAGACAGCAGCATATGGTAAGAGATAATTGTTGTGAGTTAATTGGCCTTAGGTTTTGTCTGTGGTCAGGCAACCTGCTTGAATGCAATGGGAGTGACTGTTGAACATTAATTGCATTGATATTTGGAGGTTGATTCTGCTTCACAAAGCTACTTTAGAGCGGTGGAAACTGCAGGCACCATTTTGCTGTATTCTAGAAAAAATACTGAGTCATTGTGAGCTTAACTCTGTTTGGCTTCATGTGGGACTTCCGTTCTATTATATAGTATGCTGACCTTAGGCAGCTACTTTCGATAGGGTATGGCTTAACGGCCAAAGCCTCAATGCTGAAATATTGAAAATAAGAGTTTATGATACTAGTTTTTAAAACTCTTTTTTGAATATAGCGAAAGAGAAATAAACTGGAAGTCGCCTGAAAATCACTTAGAAATCACTAGGGAATCATGCAGAGACCAAGTGAACACCTGTTGGGATTAACATGGAACTCAAGGAAGACTCTATAAGAATCTGGTGTCTACCAGGGGACTAGTATTGTTGCCATGGCTGTAGGTTTTCACTTTACTTCATAGAATGACTTGGCCTCAGAGGGTAAAATGTTCTGCAAATGAATTTACCTTGTAAATGATTCTGGTGTGGTGTTTTGTATTCAAACATCCATCTAACTTACCCTAATTTCAGCAGAGGACTGCGTCCTAGGCTTTGGAAATTGATAGACATTTTTCTATCCTTCCAAGGTCTTATTACTGTGTGCCAAGTTGTCTACCTAAGTATGTGTTAAGTAAAGTTAGGCAAGATACTGTGGGCCATAGTCTCCACTCTGCTTACTGGAAATAAGAGCAGTGCCTGACCATGATTTCAAGCTCCCCAATTGAGCTTTTTTCAAGAACAGTCCAGGTTTTGTGCCAGGTTTCTTAGTGCCCATACTACCTTCTATTAACAGGTGAAGGCCTGGTGCTGGAAGGTATGGTCATCTTTCAATAATTTTAGGGAAAAAAAATTGGTAACATTGGACCAGGTTGTGCTGAATGTACTGTTAAGATGACACAGAATTGGAGACATCAGCCCAAATTTCTATTGTAAATGCTTTAAATGGAGGACATTCTTGGAGCCATGCTGAGTCCTCCATTTTTCTTATTTCTAGGTGATTACAGCTTGGTTCAGTAGGCCAAGGTCTCTGTAAGATTTTTTGGTATCAAGGGCCAGGCTAGGTGTTTGTAGGCCCAGGTCTTCACTCTGGAATTTGTTACCTATTGGATGATCTTGACGCTGTGGGCTTTGGGTAGTCAGCTACTTATTTTTTTAGAAAGTCCAGATTTGCTGCAGATTTCCACAGTCTCTGTTCTTGTTTCCCTTCCATCATGAAGGTTTTTGCTGTGAGCCAAGGACTCCAGGCGACATCTGTTCACAGAGCAAAGGCTTGGAACTGCGAGCTTACACCACCCCTTCGGCCTCTGTCTGGGAAAAATAGAAGATATCTTTTGGGCTTATTTCTCAGATCTAATTCTTGGAAAAAAGGAGAGGGAATGGAAAGGGCAAATCAAAGTCAGAACTCTCGTTCTTGATTAGAAATTTAGGCAGGAGACAATGTTTTAGGTCTTGAGATTAGATTATCTTCCTTTAGGCCAGGCTTGCCCTGTGGGTTACATCCTCCTATTTCTTGTTTTCAGAGGACAGACTTAGTGCCTTGGGTCCCTGTCTCCCTTGTCCTTTTTCTTAGGAAAAGATAGCCTTTGTAACTTGGGCCCCTGTCACCATACCACATCCAAACAAAGGAAGACAGTTTTGCTGGTATGAATGCCAGCCTCCATTTTTCTTTTGTTCCTAGATCTCAGCTTTGTTAAGGGTCATACACTCCACATGAGTTTTGTTTTCAGGATACCTTGGGTTTAGTGTGAGTAGTTGATTTTCAAGTCTGTTATAAAAAGGATGGTCTTGAAATTCAGTGCCTGGGCCTGCACTCATTCCTGCGAGGAGAGTCCAGGTTTGTTGTCACTTGACTAAGTCTCCATTCTAGTTTTCATTCTGTAAAGATGTGCTTGTTCCTGTGGGCCTAGGACAACAACTCAACAATTTTCCAGGAAGACAGGCTTAGAACGATAGGCCCAGGCCTCCATTTCAGTATCTGTTAGGAAAAGACAAAAGAAATGCTCTTACTCAAGGTCTCAGCTTGACCTCCTGGAATAAGTGAAGAATTCGACCAGTAAGCCAAGTCACCACTGTCACTCCTAACAAAAGGTCAAGCTTAGAGTCAAGATTCTAGTTCTTTAAGAAAGATATTCTTACAAAGAGGAGAGGCTGGCTTTGTTGTTTAAGGTCTCCAATATATTACTTTTCAGTGAGGACAGGCTTTTTGGCTGTAGACCTGGGCTCCCTGGTATTAGTGTTAGGAAGGAACTAGCTTTGTATCATGGGCCTGGGATCCAGCTTACATCATTGGAGGGAGGACAGTACTTTTACCTGAATAGCAATCTCTTTTCTTTTCTGTAAGAATTCACAGCTTTGATCTGTGTGCCATGCACTGCACGTTAGTTTTATCACAGGGTCTAGGATGTTGGTAGTGTAAGTATGTCCTTAAACTAGTCTGTTCAAAATTATACAGTGTTAAACTTGGGAGTATGGCCCAGAGGGAGTCACCACACGTTCACATGACTGCCTGCAGGAAACTGGTATCCATCAAGAGACTGGACTGTATGCAACACAGGGAGGTCATGTGACAGATGCAGATAATGCAGTGCTCCCTTTTGATGAAGAGGGCATATCCCTTGAGAAAATTCACATAAACACTGAGAGTCTTTAGTTTACATGGAGCAGAATGGTAGCCAAGACAGCCTCCTACCTGTCCTCCAATCGAATGTCATGTTCACATTAAAAATCTAATTTTAATTCAATGGTACATGTGGGTAGTCCATAAATTTTAATTCACCTCTGGTTTTGACCATTTGTCAGAAAACCTGCTTTGTGGCAGAAGTGGCATAGGTTACATTTCGGCAGTGTTGATAATTGGAGGCTGAGGGTGTTGTGAGGAAGCTACTGGATAGCAGTTGAAACAATAACTGCCATTTTGCTATAATATAGGACAAATACTGAGTCACTGTGAGGATACCTCTTCACCGCAAGAAAGGGTGTTAAGAATTTCTCTATAGCAAACCACAGACTAAACCACAGGTACTGGCTTAAGCAACTTGGAAAGAAAGTTGAGATACTGACATTGAGGCAGTTTATTTAACATGTTTTGAAAAGGCTTGTTTTAAACTAGCAGAAGTAATGAGAGGGAAGTCACCTGGTAATCTCGTAGGAAGAATTAGGAAATCTCGCGATATTTATGAGGCTTTCCCGTGGGATTCATGTGACCAGCAAGAGACTGTCCAGTGGGTAATACAGGGTAATCATGTGAATTTGGGGTGATGCTCACTCTTGAGTTACCCTTCTATATTCCTTAGTAAAATTCACATAAGCTCTGAGAAAATGTGAGTACCTGTTTAACATAGCCACCTAACACCCCTTCAGTTGATAGGTCATGCCTGTATGAGAAGACTTGCTTTAGGACAGTGGCAGAGGCTAATGTTAGGTCACTGCGCTCAGCTTTTGTCTGTGTTCAAGCAACCTTCTTGTAGTCAATGGGAGCAGCGGTCGCACATTAACCGCAATAAAATTTGGAGGCTGAGTCTGAATGACAAAGCTACTTTAGAGCAGTGAAAACTCTAAGCACCATTATTCTGCATTGCTGCAGAAATTCTGAGTCATTGCGAGCATAACCGTTTATGGTTCCAGTGGGATACCTGTGCTATTATTGTAGGCAGGCTTTGGGCCGCTACTCTAGAGAGGGAATTGTTTAAAGGCCAATGACTCGATGCTGAAATATTGAAAATAAGAGTTTATGAGACATGTTTTGAAAACACCTATTTGGGGATAGGGCAAGAGGAATAAGGTGGAAGTCACCTGAAAATCAGAGCAATCACCAGGGAATCATAAGAAGGTCAAGAGAACGCCTGCCAGGATTCACGTGGAGCTCAAGGAAGACCCTCAGGAATGTGATGTCTATCAATTGATTGGTCTCCTTGCTCTACTTTCTTTGTAGGTTTTGGCCTTACCTCTTACATTGAATCAGGATACAGTATGTAAAATGTTTTGCACTTGAGATCGGCGTAATGCTGTTTTTCGAATGTCCACACAATTTACGCTAGTTCCGGCAGAGGACTGTGTCCTGGGCCATGGACTTTGACGACTTTTTTTTCCTACCAAGAAGGTCTTGTAATTGATTGTGTGCCAATTCCTCTATTTAAAGATTTGCTAGAATTTTGGGGCCAAGGTCTGCACTCTACTTCCTGAAAATAGGAGCAATGCTGGGTTGTACTTCCAGGCTCTCCAATCGAGTTCCTTACAAAACAAGTTAGGCTTTGTGTCATGTTTCTTAGTGTCAAAACTGCATTTCTTTACCAGAGGAAAGGCTTGGAGCTGTACGGTATGGTCCCCTTTCAATTACTGTCTAAAATGAAAATTGATAATGTGATCCAGGATGTGCTGAATGTACTGTTATAATGATACAGGTTGGTGTTCTAAGCCTAATTTCTATTGTAAATGCTTTAATGGTGGACAGTCTTGGAGCCGTTATCCATTTTTCCTCCTCCTAGAGTATGACAGCTTGATTCTGTAGGCCAAGGGGTCCACAAGAGTTTCAGGTAGCAGGGGTAAGGCTAATGTTTGTGGTCCTAGGTCTTTAGACTGGACATTGTTACCAATTGGAAGGTCTTGACATTGTGGGCCTAGGATTTAACTACCTTTTTTTTTTTTTTTTAGATGGTTCAGGCTTGGTTCACATTTCCAGGCTTCGTTTTATTTTTTCCTTCATAAAGTAGGCTTTGGCTTTGATCCTAGGATTCCACGCAACATTTGTTCACAGAGAACAGGCTTGGAAATGTGTGCTTATGCCACCCTTTCAGCCTATGTTGGAAAATCTTGGAAGAAATGCTGTGGGGTAGTTTCTCAAATCTACTTCCTGAAAATAGGAGTAGGGATTGGAACTGCAAACATAGGTAGCACCCTGGTTCCAAAAAGAAAATGCAGGCAAGAGACAGCATCCTAGGTTTCAAGATAAGACAAACATTACATGAGAAGAGGCTTGCTGTGTGAGTTAAGTTCTATCTGCTAGTTTTCAGAGAGAACAGGCTTAGTTCCTGAGGTCCCCGTATCCCTTCTACTTATTGTTAGGAATATAAAGGCCTTCTTCCTTGGGCCCGTGTCATCAATCCACATCCTCACAAGGGAAAATGATGTAGTCTTCACTTTGTAGTGACAAGTGCATACCACTGAGAAAATTAAGTGCAACAGTGAGAAATCAATAGTAGGTGAAATGAAAAGAAGGTGGCTGAGGCAGATTCCGTATTGAGCACCAATTGAATATCATGTCCAGTTACAAATTGTGCTTGAGGTCATGGTATATGTGGGCAATCAATGATCTTTATTTCACCTCTAGTTTTTATGTTTGTCAGGAAAACTGCCTTATGTGTATGGAGGCAGAGTTGCACATTGGCAGCGATAATAATTGAGCCTGAGTGTGCCGTGAGGATCTACTGATAGCGGTGGAAACCCTAACTGCCATGTTCCTTTATTGAAAAAATAATGCTGAGTCATTGTGAGGATACCTTTTGATGGTGAAAATAACAGCTGCCTCAGAATTTTTCTATAGCAAAGCTCAGATAACAAATTCTGAGAAGTACTGGCTTAACCACCAAGGAAAGAAAACTGAGATGTTGACATTGAGGCTACTCCATCAATGTATTTTGAAAAGGCTTGTTTTGGCTTATCAGAGTAAAATGAGGTGGAAGTCACTTGGAAATCTCATAACCAGAATCAGGGATTCTTGCGATATTCACAAGGCTTTCTGCGGGATTCACGTGACCGTCAAGAGACAGGCCTGAGAGCATCATAGGGACATGACGTGATATTAGGGTGATGGTGTGGAGCTCATTTGAGTTAAATTTCTACATTTCTTGCTAAAATTCAGATTAGCATGAGAAAAGATAGTACCTGTACAATATAGCCACCAAACGGCCCTTCAATCGAAAAGTCATGTCTACATGAGAAGATTGTTTTGAGGACATTGTCGTACGTTAACAAACAATTGTTTTGAGTTAACTGGCCTTAGGTTTTGTCTGCGGTCAGGTAACTTGCTTGAACACAACAGGAGTGACTGTCAAACATTAACCACGTTCATATTTGGAGACTGGGACTGCTTGACGAAGCTACTTTAGAGCATTGGAAACTGTAGGCACTATTTTGCTGAATTGTAGCAAAAATGCTGAGTCATTGTGAGCATAACTCTGAATGGCTTCATGTGGTACTCCTGTTCTATTCTTCTATGTGGATTGTAGGCCACTACTGTGAGAGGGAAATCCTTAACGGCCAAAGCCTTAATGCTGAAATACTGAAAACAAGAGTTTTTTGAGACAAGTTTGAAAATACCTTTTTGAGGATAGAGAAAGAGGAATAAGGTGGAAGTCATCTGAAAATCACTTAGAAATCAATAGGGAATCACACAGAGATCAAGTGAACACCTCGCAGGATTAACGTGGAACTCAAGAAAGACCCCGTAAGAATCTGGTGTATAATAGGTGACTAGTGTTGTTGCTGTGGCTGTAGATTTTCACTTTACTTTGTAGAATAGGCCAGGCTTCAGAGTGTGAAGCATTTTGCAAATGAATTTACCCTGTAAATGAGACCACCATGGTGTTGTGTTTTCAAACATCCACCAACTTACCCTAGTTCCAGCAGAAGACTGAGTCCTAGGCCATGAATACTGATTGACTTTTTTTTCCATCAAAGAATATCTTGTTACCATGTGCCAAGTCCTTCACCTATGGATTTGTTACGTAAAGTTAGGCTAGATTCTGCGGGCCAAGGTCTTCACTCTACTTCCTGGAAATAGGAACAATGCTTGGCCATGATTCAAAGCTACCCGAGTTTTCTAAAGACAAGTCCAGGCTTTGTGCCAGGTTTCTTAGTGCCCACATGATCTTTTCTTGACAGGCGAACAGCTTGGTTCTGTAAGGTAGGGTCACCTTTTAATAATTTTCGAAAAGGAAAATTGGTGATATGATACTGGGTTGCGCTGCATGTACTATTAAGATGACACAGGGTTGGAGCCTTCACCCTAATTTCAGTTGTAAATGCTTTAAATGGAGGACAATTTTGGAGCTGTGCTCAGAGTCCTTCATTCTTGCTTCTTCTAGGCGATGACAGCTAGGTTCTGTAGGCCAAATTCTCCACAAGAGTTTTTAGTAGCAAGGGCCAGGCTAGATGTTTGTGGACCTAGGTCTTCAGTCTGGAAATTGTAACCAATGGTTGATCTTGATGTTGTGAGCCTAGTGCTGTCAGCTAGTTCATTTAGGTTGTCCAGGCTTGGTGCAGATTTCCTCAATCTCTGTTTTTGTTTCCCTTCCATCAAGAAAGCTTTTACTGTGAGCCTAAGACCCCAGGCGACATCTGTTCACAGATGACAGACTTGGAACTAAGGGCTTATGCCACCCCTTCAGCCTCTGTCTAGGAAAGATAGAAGACATCTCTTAGGCCAATTTCTCAGCTGTCATTCTTGAAAATAGGGGTAAGGATTGGAACTGCAAACCAAGTTCTGCACTCTGGTTCCTGATCAGAAATTCGGGCAGAGACAAGGTCCTAGGTGTCGAGATAAGGTTCTATTCCTTTAGAACAGGCTTGCCCTATGAGTTACATTCTCCTGTCTTTTTATTTTCAGAGAGGACAGGCTCTGTGCCTTGGGCTTGTGTCACCACACTACATCCCAACAAGGGAAGACAGTTTTGCTGGTATGAACGGCAGCCTCCATTCTTCTTTTCTTCTGAGATGTCAGCTATGTTGGAGGGTCACACATTCCACAGGAGTTTCTGTTCTTAGGGGTACCTTGGGTTTAGTGTGAATAGTTCTTTTTCTAGTCGTTATAAATTGGATGGTTTTGAAATTCCTCGCCTGGGCTCACACTCTTTCCTGTGAGGAGAGTCCAGAATTGATGTCACAGAACTAAGTCTCCATTATTTAGTTCTTGAAAGACGTGCTTGTTGCTGTGGCCCTAGGACACCACTTGACATGCTTTCAGGAAAAACAGGCTTAGAATTGTGGGCCCAGGCTATCCCTTCAGGGTCTTTTAGGAAAAGACTAAAGAAATGCTGTGATTCGAGGTCTCTGCTTGACCTTTTGGAATAGGTGAAGAATTGGCTTAGCAATCCACATCACCACTTTTGCTCCTAACAGAATGTCCAGGCCTAGAGCCAAGGTTCTAGCTCCTTAAGAAAGATATTCTTACAAATAGGAGAGGCTAGCCTTTTTGGTTTAAGGTCTCTAATATACTTCTTTTCAATGAGGACAGGCTTTTTGGCTGTAGACCAGGGCTCCATGGTTAGTGATAGGGAGGAACTAGCTTTGTGTCATGGGCCTGGGATCCAGCTTACGTCATTGAAGGGAGGACAGTACTTTTACCTGAACAGCCATCTCCTTTCTTTTCTGTAGGAATCCATGGCTTTGATCTGTGTGCCATGCACTGTCACAGGGTCTAGGATGTTGGTAATGTGAGTATATCTTCAGACTAGTTTGTTTAAAATGAAGGCAGTGTTAAACTTGGAAGTATGGCTGAGAGGTAGTCACCACAGATTCACGTAACTGCCCATGGACACCTGGTGCCCATAAAAAGAATGGACTATATGAAACACAGGGAGATCATGTGACTGATGAGAATGATGCAGTGCTACCTTTTAATGACAAGTGCATATCATTTGAGAAAATTCAATAAACCCTGAGAAGTCATACGTCTACATGGAGCAGAAGGTGGCCAAGACTGCCTCCTATCTTCTAATTGAATGTTGTGTCGGCATTACAAATCTAATTTGAAGTCAATGGTATATGCGGGCCGTCAATGAACTTTAATTCACCTCTAGTTTTGACTTTGTCAGGAAATCTGCTTTATGACAGTGGTGGCCATGGTCGCCCATTGGCAATGTTGTTAATTGGAGGTTGAGTGTGCTGTGAAAAAGTGACTGGTAGCATTTGAAACGATAGCTGCCAATTTCCTCTATTGTAGGAAAGATGCTGAGTCTTTGTGAGGAAACTTCTACATTGGAACAAGTACTACTGCTTAAGAATTTCTCTATAGCAAACACAGACTAAAAATTCTGTGAGGGACTGGCTTAACCAACATGGAAAGAAAGCTGAGATACTGACATTGAAGCATTTGCTTCAACATGTTTTGTACAGACTTGTTTTAGCCTAGCAAGGTAATGAGGTAGAAATCACCTGGACATTTTGTAACAAGAATTAGGGAATATAGCGATAATCATGAGGTTTTCCCTCGTGATTTTCGTGCAAGCCAGAGTCTGGTCTGAGGGCAATACACAGAAATCACATGAAATTGGGGTAATGGTGTGGAGCTCACTTTTGAGTTACCCTTCTATATTCCTTGGTAAAATTCACATAAGCACAGTGAAAATAAGTGTACATGTGTAAGATACCACCTTTCAGCCCTTCAATTGAAAGGTCATGTCTGCATGAGAAGACTTGCTTGAGGACAGTAGCATAAGTTAATACACACTTGTCATTAGGTAACTGCCCTGATATTTCATCTGTGTTCAGGCAACCTCTTCCAGTCAACAGGAGTAGTGGTTACGTATTAACCGCATTGAAATTTGGAGGCTGAGTTTGAATGATGAACCTACTTTAGAGTGGTGTAAACTCTAAGGGCCATTATTCTGTATTGTAGCGGAAATGTTGAGTCATTGTGAGCATAACCCTTAACGGTTCCAGTAGGAGATCCATGCTATTCTAATAGATGAACCTTAGCCCACTACTGTTGAGAGGGAATTGCTTAAAGGCCAATTACTCAATGCTGAAATATTGAAACTAAGAGTTTATGAAGACTTGTTTTGAAAATGTTTGAAGATAGGAGAAGAGGAATAAGGTGGAAGTCACTTAAAAATCACATAGCAATCACCAGGGAATCACACAGAGATCAAATGAACATTTGGCATAATTCACATCAAGATCAAGGAAGAACTTGCAGGAACCTTGTGTCTACCGGTGACTAGTCTTGTTGCTGTATCTCTAGGTTTTCACCATACCTCTTACAATGAATCAGGCTTCAATGTGAAATGTATTGCACTCGTGTGTACACTGTAAATGAGACCAGCATGGTGCTGTGTTTTCAAATGTCCACACTACTTAGCCTAGTTCCCAGCAAAGGACCTGTCCTTGGCCATGGACTTCCATTGACTTCTTTTTTTCCCACAAAGAAGTAGATCTTATGACCATATGCCAATCCTCTACCTAAAGATCCATTAAGTAAAGATAGGCTAGATTCTGTGGTTCAAATTCTTCACTCTACTTCCTGGAAAATGGAGAAATGCTTGCCCTTGCTGCCAGGCTTTCCAATTGAGTTCTTTACAAAACAGTTCAGGCTTTATACCAGGTTTCTTAGTGCCCAAACTATGTTTTCCTACCAGGGGAAGGCTTAGTGCAATAAGGTATGGCCACCTTTTAATATTGTCTAAAAAAAAAAAATTGGCAACCTGGTACCAGGTTGTGCTGAATGTACTGTTATGACACAGAGTTGGTGTCATCAGCCCAATTTCTATTGTAAATGCTTTAAAGGGAGGACAGTCTTAGAGTCATGTACCAAGACCTCCATTCATCCTCCTCCTAGTTATGACAGCTTGTTTTTGTAGGCCAAAGTATTCACAAGAGTTTTAGGTAGCAGGGGCCAAGCCAGTTGTTTTGGGGCCTAGGTCTTTAGACTGGACATTGTTACCAGTTGGATGGTCTTGACATTGTGGGCCTGAGCTTTAACTATTGTTTTATAGGTGGTCCAGGCTTTCTTCAGATTGTCACAGTCCTATTTTATATATATATTTTTTTCCATAAGGAAGGCTTATGCTTTGACCCTAGGTTAGCAGGCTGATTTGTTCACAAAGAACAGGCTTGGTACTGTGGGATTATGCTACCCTTTCAGTCTATGTCAGAGAAATTCGGAAGAAATGCTGTGGCTAATTTCTCACATCTACTTTGTGGAAATAGGGGATGGGATTGGAACTGCAAACCAAAGTCAGCACATTGGTTCCTAAAAAAAAAAGCAGGCAAGAGACAAGGTCTTACGATTCGAGTAAGACTCAAATTACCTGAGCACAGGATTGCCTTCTGGGTTAAGTATTCCTATCTACTAGTTTTCAGAGAGGGCAGGCTTAGTGCCATGTGCCCCAGTCTCCTTTCTGCTTTTTGTTAGGAATAGACAGGCTTTGTGCCTTGGGCCCACGTCGCCAATTCACATCCTCACAAGGGAAGATGATGTAGTGCTCTCTTTGAGGTGACGAGTGCATATCACTGAGAAAATTTATGGCAACAGTGAGAAATTTTTAGTATGCATGGAACATAAGGTGGCCGAGACACTCTGTACAGACCACCAGTCAAATGTCATGTCCACATTACAAATCGACTTGAGGTCAATGGTATATGTGGGCAGTCAATGATCTATAATTAACCTCTAGTTTTGTCTCCTTGTCAGAAAAACTTCATTATGTCTTTGGAGACAGTAATCACACATTGAGAGCATTGATTATTGAGCCTGAGTGTGCTTTGAGGAAGTGACTGGATAGTGGTGGAAATAATAGCGGCCATTTTACTGTATTGTAGAAATAATGAGTCATTGTGAGGATACCTCTTGATGGCAGAAAGAACGGCTGCCTCAGAATTTCTCTATAGCAAACCTAAGATGACAAAATCTGAGAGGGACTGGCTTAACCACCAAGGAAAAAAAATTGAGATATTGACATTGAGGCTGTTCCATCAACATGTTCTGAAAAAGCTTATTTTAGCCTATCAGAGGAAAATGAGGTGGAAGTCACTTGGAAATCTTATAACAAGAATTAGGGAATCTCATGATACTTACTAGACTTTCCAAGGAGTTCACGTGATTGTCAAGAGACAAGACTGAGGGTATCACAGGGAGATCATGTGATATTGGTGTGATGGTCTGCTGTTCACTTTTCAATTACTCTTTTCCATTTCTTCTTAAAATTCATATAAGTACTGAGAAAATGATAGTACCTGTGTAATATGGCCACCTAAGGGCCATTCAATTGAAAGCTCATGTCTGCCCAAGAGATTTGCTTGAGGACAGGGCATAGGCTAACAGACAATTGTTGTGAGTTAACTGGCCTTAGACTTTGTCTATGGTTAAGCAACCTGCTGGAATGCAAGGGGAGCGGCTTTTAAACATTAACCCTATTGATATTTGGAGGCTAAAGATATTTGAGAAAGCTACTTTAGAGCTGTGGAACTGTAAAATTCATTTTTCTGTATTGAAGCAAAAATGCTGAGTCATTCTAAGCATAGCTCTGAACGGTTTCATATGGAACTACCACACTATTCTTATATGTGGACCTTATGCCACTACTGTGAGTGGAAATCACTTAATGGCCAATGCATCAATGCTAAATAACTGAAAATAGTAACTTATGAGACATGTTTTGATAACACTTTGTTTAGGATAAGGGAAAAGGAATTATGTGGAAGTCACCTAAAAATCACCTAGCAATCCCCAGGAAATCATAGAGATCAAGTGAACACCTGGCAGGTTTCACTTGAGGATCAGGGAAGACCCCACAGGAATCTGGTGTCTATCTGGTGACTAGTCTTGTTGCTGTGGCTATAGATTTTTACTTTACTTCTTAGAATGATATGGGCTTCAGAGTGTGAAACATTGTGCACTTGAGTTTACATTTTAAATAAGACTGGCATAGTGTTGTGTTTTCCAACATCCATCCAACTTACTTTAGTTCGAGCAGAGTTCTGGTAATAGGATCATGGACTTTGATAGACTTTTTTTTTTCCTACCAAGAAAGTCCTGTTACCATGTGCCAAGTCCTCTACCTAAGGATTCATTAAGTAAAGTTAGACCAAAAACTGTAGGCCAAGGTCTCCTCTCTACTTGCTAGAAATAGGACCAAAGCTTAGCTGTGATTTCAAATTCCTTGAGTTTTCTAAAGACCAGTCCAGGCTTTGTATCAGGTTCCTTAGTGCCCACACTACCTTCTCTTAACAGGTGAATGGCTTGGTAAGGTATGGTCACCTTTCCATAATTTTTGAAAAGGTAAATTGGTGACATGGAACCAGACTGTGCTGAATGTACTGTTAAGGTGATACAGGGTTGGTACCATCGACCCAAATTTCTATTGTAAATGCTTCAAAGGGAGGACAATCTTGAGCCATGAACTGAGTTTTACATTGTTCCTCCTTCTAGGAGGTGACAGCTAGGTTCTTAGGCCAAGATCTCCACAAGAAATTTTGGTATCATGGGCTAAACTAACTGTGGGCCTAGGTCTTCAGTCTGAAATTTGTTACCAATTGGATGAAGTTGATATTGTGGACCTGGAGCTGTCAGGTAGTTTATTTTTGGAAGTCCAGGCTCAGTGCAGATTTCCACAGTCTCTGTTTTTGTTTCCTTTCCATAAAGAATGCTTTTGTTCTGAGCCTAGGACTCCATGTGACATCTGTTCACTGAGGAAAAGTTAGAAACAGTGGGCTTATGCTACCCTTTCAGCCTCTGTCTGAGAAAGATAAAAGGTATCTTTTTGGAAAATTTCTCAGCTCTAATTCTTGAAAACAGGAAAAGGGAATGGAACTGCAAACCAAGGTCAGCATGATGATTCCTGATTAGAAATGCAGGCAGGAAACAAGGTCCTAGGTCTCGAGGTAAGGTTCTCTATTTTTTTAGGACAGGCTTGGCCTGTGGATTAAGTTTTCCTATCTACTAGTTTTCAGAAAGAACAGGCTTAGTGTCTTTGGTCCCTATCTCCTTTCTACATTTTGTTATGAAAAGACTGGCCTTGTGCCTTGGGCCTGCATCACCAATCCACATACTCGCAAAGGAAGATGATATACAGCTCCCTTTGTAGTGATGAGTGCATATTACTGAGAAAATTCACATCAACGTGAGAAATCATTAGTTTACGTGAGCAAAAGTTGTCCAGGACAGACTTTGCACTGACCTCCAATTGAATATCATGTTCATATTACACATTTTAATTGAGGTAGGTGAATGATCTTTAATTTGCTTCTAGTTTTGTCTGTTTGTCAGGAAAACAGCCTTATGTTTATGGAGGCAGCAGTTGCATATTGGCGGCATTGATATTTGAGCCTGCGTGTGCTTAGAAGTAGCAACTGGATAGCCATGGAAACAATAGCCGCCATTTTGCTGTATTATAGGGAAAATGCTGAGTCATTGTGAGGATAATAATTGATGGCAGAAAAATATGTCTGCCTCAGCATTGCTCTACAGCAAACCTCAGACTACAGATTCTAAGAGGAACTGGCTTAACTACCAATGAAAGAAAACTGAGATAATGACAATGAGGCTTTTCCATCAATGTGTTCTGAGAAGGCTTGTTTTAGCCTAGTGGAGAGAAATGAACTGCAATTCATCTGAAAATTTCAAATAAGAATTAGGGAATCTCGCGATATTCACAAGGCTTTCCTGCAAGATTCACATGACTTTCAAGTAACAGGCCTGAGGGCATCACAGGGAGATCATATGATATTGGGTTGATGGTATGGCACTCCCTTTTGAATTACCCTTCTTTATTCCTTGGTAAAATTCAGATAAGCTGTAAGAAAATGATAGTACCTATGTAACATAGCCACCTAACAGCGCTTCAATCAAAAGGTTATGTCTGCATGAAAATATATGCTTGAGGACAGCAGCATAAGCTAACACAATTGTTAGTTAACTGGCCTTAGGTTTCATCTGTGGTCAGGCAACCTGCTTGAATTCAATAGGAGCGGCTGTCGAAAATTAACCACATTGATATTTGTTGGGTGAGTCTGCTTGACAAAGCTACTTTAGAATAGTTGAAACTGTAGGAGCCATTTCGCTGTACTGTAGGAAAAATGCTGAGTCATTGTGAACATAACCCTTAATGACTTCATGTGGGACTCCCGCGTTATTCTTGTATGCGGACCTTAGGTCACTATGTCAAGAGGGTTTTGCATAATGGACAATGCCTCAATGCTGAAATATTGAAAATAAGAGTTAATGAGATGAGTTTTGAAAACACCTGTTTGAAGATAGGGGAAGAGGAATAAGGTGGAAGTCAACTGAAAATCATTTAAAAATCACCAGAGAATCACAAGGACAAGTGAACACACTGCAGGATATACGGGGGATCAAGGAAGATCCCATAGTAATCTGAGGTACATCACGTGACTAGTCTTGTCTCTGTGGCCATAGGTTTTTACTTTACTTTGTAGAATGAACCAGGTTTCAGAGCATAAAAATTATACAAATGAATTTACTTTGTAAATGAGACCAGCGTGGTGTTGCGTTTTCAAATGTCCACCCAAATTACCCTAGTTCCAGCAGAGAACTGTGTCCTAGGCAGTGGAATTCCATCGATATATTTTTGTCTGCCAAGAAGGTCTTGTTACCGTATGCCAAGTCCTCCACCTAAGGATTCATTACGTAAAGTTAGGCTAGATTCTGTGGACCAAGGTCTTCTCTCTACTTCCTGTAAATAGGAGCAATGCTAGGCCATGATTTCATGCTCTCCAATTGAGTTTTTTAAAGAATAGTCCAGGCTTTGTGCCAGGCTTCTCAGTGCCAAAATATGTTCTTTTATCAAGGGAAAGGCTTGGTGCCATAAGGTATTGTCACCGTTCAGTAATTGTCTAAAAGAAAAATTGGTGATGTGGGACCAGGTTGTGCTGAATGTACTGTTATAATGACACAGGGTTCGTGTCATTGGCCCAATTTTTATTGTAAATACTTTAAAGGGAGGGCAGTTTTGGAGCTGTTCGCTGAGTCCTCCATTTTTCCTCCTCCTAGGAGATGAGAGCCTGGTTTCTTAACAAAGGTGTCCAGTGAGGGTTTCAGGTAGCAGGGGCCAGGCTGGAAGTTATTGGGCTTAGCTTTGCAGAGTGGACCTTGTTACCAATTGGAAAGTCCGGATGTGCACCTGGGCTTTATCTCCTTCCTTTTAGGTGGTCCAGACTTGGTTTAGATTTCCACAGTTTCCGTTTTATTTTTTCTTCCATAAAGAAGGCTTTTGCTTTGAGCCTAGAAATTCAGACAACATTTGGTCACAGAGAAAAAGCTTGGAACTGGGAGCTTACACCACCCTTTCAGTCTGAGTCAGAGAAAGTCGAAAGAAATGCTGTGGGCTATTTTTTCAGTTCTACTTCCTGGAAATACGGGTAGGGATTGGAACTGCAAATCAAGTTCAGCACTCTGGCTCCTAATAGAAAATGCTGTCAGGAGATAAGGACCTACGTTTTTAGAGAAAACTCGAATTACATGAGGACAGGCTTTCCACCTGCATTAAGTTCTAACTACTAGTTTTCAGAGAGAACAAGCTTGCTGCCTTGGATCCCAGTCTCTTTACTACCTTTTTGTTAGGTAAAGGCAGTTTTCATGCCTGAGGCTTGTGTCATCAATCTACTTCCTTACAAGGGAAGATGATGTAGTGCTCCCTTTAAAATGAGTGAATATCATTGAGAAAATTCACTGCAGCACTGAGAAATCATTAGTATGAGTGGAACGGATGTGACCAAGACAGACTCGATAGTGACCTCTTATCAAATGTCATGTCCACATTAAAAATTCTATTTTATGTCAACATAATATGCAGGCAATCATTGATCTTTAATTTGCCTCTAGTTTAATCTGTTTGTCTGAAAAACTGCCTTATGTTCGTGGGCAGCAGTTGTACATTGGTGGCATTGAGAATTTAGCCTGACTGTGCTATGAGGAAGCGACTGGATAGCGTTGGAAACAATAGCCACCATTTTGCTGTAATGCAAGAAAAATGCTGAGTCATTGTGAGGATATCTACTGAAAGTAGAAAGAACAGCTGCCTCAGAATTTCTCTATAGCAAATGTCAACTACAAATTCTGGGAGGGCCTTACCACCAGGGAAAGTAAACTGAGATATTGACATTGAGGCTGTTCCATCAAAGTGTTCTAAAAAGGCTTGTTTTGGCCTAGCAGATGAAAATGAGATAGAATGCAACTGGAAATCTCATTAACAATATTTAGGAAATCTCACGTTACTCACAAATTCCACGGGATTCACGTGACCTTCAAGAGACAGGGCTGAAGCATCACAGGGAGATCAGGTGATATTGGTTTGATTGTGTGGTGTTCACTTTTGAGTAACCCTTCTACATTGCTTGGTAAAATTTACATTAGTGTTGAAAAAATGAGAGTATTGTGTAAAATAGTCACTTGAATAGAATGAACATGTTTGCATGAGAAGACTTGCTTGAGCACAGGAGCAAGGCTAACACACACTTGTCATTAGGTAACAGCCTTGAGATTTCGTCTGTGGTTAGGCAACCTTTGTGGTCAATAGAGCAGCAGTCGCACATTTAAATTCGGAGGCTAAGTCTGAATGGCAAAGCTACTTTCGAGTGGTGGAAACTCTAAGCGCTATTATGCTGTATGTAGCAGAAATGATGAGTCATTGCTGAGCATACCCATCAACAGTTTTAGGTGGAAGACCCACTCTATTCTTTTTAGGTGAACCTTAGGCCAATACTGGTTAAGAGGGATTTGATTAAAGACCAATGATTCATGCTGAAATATTGAAAATAAGAGTTTATGAGTCGGTTTTGAAAAACACTTGCTTGAAAATCAGGGAAGAGGAATAAGGTGGAAGTCACCTGAAAATCATGTAGCAATCACCAGGGAATCACACGGAGGTCAATTGAACACCTGGCATGATTCACGTGTGAGATCAAGGATGACCCCATAGGAAACTGGTGGCTAACAGGTGACTTGTCATGTTGCTATGGCTGTAGGTTTTACCTTACCTCTTACAATGAATTAGGCTTCAGTCTGTGAAGTGTTTTGCATTCGAGAGTACTCTATAAAGAAAGACTAGCATGGTATTGTGTTTTCAAACATCCACACAACTTACCATAGTTACAGCAGAGAACTGGGTCCTGAACCATGGACTTCCATCAGCATTTTTTTTTCCTCCCAAGAAGAATGTATTGTGATTGTGTGCCACATCTTCTACCTAAAGATCTGTTAAGTAAAGTTAGGCTAGATCTGTGGGCCAAGGTCTCCACTCTACTTACTGGAAATAAAAGCAATGCTAGGTCATCCTTCCAGGCTCTTTAATTGAATTCCTTACAAAACAATTCAGCTTTTGCACAATTTCCTAGTGCCCAAACTATGTTCTCTTACCAGGAGAAAGGCTTGTAACATCAGGTATGGTCATCTTTCAATAATTGTCTAAAAAGAAAATTGGTGACGTGGGACGAGGTTGTGCTGAAAGTACTGTTATGATGACAGGGTTGGTGCTGTATTGGCCCAATTTCTATTGTAAATGCTTTAAAGGGAGGACAGTCTTGGAACTATGCACTTGAGTGCTCCATTCTTCCTCTTCCTAGGAGATGACAGGTTGGTTCTATACATCAATTGTCCACAAGAGTTCCAGGTAGAAGGGGCCAGGCTGCATGTTTGTGGGCCTAGGTCTTTTGACTATACATTGTTACCAACTGAATGGTTAGACATTGTAAGCCTGGGCTTAAACTATGTCATTTTAGGTGGCCCAGGCCTGGTTCAGATTTCCACAGTTTCCATTTTATTTTTCTTCCATAATGAAAGCTTTTGCTTTGAGCCTTGGACTACAGACAAAAATTTGTTCCCAGAGAACAGGCTTGGAAATGTGTGTTTATGCCACCCTTTCAGTCTATGTTGTAGAAAGATAAAAGAAATGCTATGTTTTAATTTCTCAGATCTACTTCCTGGAAATAGAGTAGGGATTGTAAACTGAAAACCAAGGTCAGCACACTGGTTTCTAATAGGAAACAGGCAGGAGATAAGTTCTTGGTCTCAAGATAAGATTCAAACTACATGAGGACAGGCTTGCCCTATGGGTTAAATTATATCTACTAGTTTTCAGAGAGGACAGGCTTAGTGCCTTAGGTCCCAGTCTCCTTCCTACTTTTTGTTAGGAAAGACAGGCCTTGTGTCTGGGCCTGTGTCACCAATCTATATTCTCCCAAGAGATGATGTAGTATCTCTTTGAGGTGATAAGTGCATATCACTGAGAATATTCACATCAACACTGAGAAATCATTAGCATTTGTGGAACAGTATGTGGTCGAGACGATTCTGTACTGACCTCCAATCAAATGCCATGTCACCTTACAATCTTACTTGAGGTCAACAGAGTATGGCGACAGTCAATGATCTTTAATTCACCTCTAGTTTTGTCTGTCAGGAAAACTGCCTTATGTTATGGTGGCAATAGTCATCATTGGCAAGTTTGATATTTTGAGCCTGAGTGTTTTGTGAGGAAGCAACTGGATGAGTTGGAAATTATTGCCGCCATTTTGCTGCATTTAGGAGAAATGCTGAGTCATTGTGAGGATACCGCTTGACGGTGGAAAAAATGACTGTCTCAGAATTTCTCTATAGCAAGCCTGAACTAAAATTCTGAGGTGGCCTGGTTAATGAACAGGAAAGAAAACAGATATTGACATTGAGGCTATTCCATCAACATGTTCTGAAAAGGCTTGTTTCAGCCTAGCAGATGAAAATGAGGTGTAAGTCACCTGGAAATCTCATAATAAGAATTAGGGAATCCCGCAGAACTCACGTGACTTAGTGCGGGATTCATGTGACTGTCAAAAGACAGGCCTGAGGACATCACAGGGAGACCACGTGATATTTGGGTGGCGGTCTGCTGCTCACTTTTTAGTTACCCATTTACTTTCCTTGATAAAATTCACATAAGCTTGAGAAAAAGAGAGTACCTGTATAAGTTACCTAATGGCCCTTCAATAAAAGGTCATGTCTGAATGAGAAATTAGATTGAAGACAGCAGTGTAGGCTAACAGACAATTGTTGTTACTTAACTGGCCTTAGGTTTCATCTGTGGTAAGGCAACCTGTTTGAATGCAATGGGAGCAGCTGTCAAACATTAACTGTGTTGATGTTTGTAGGCTGAGTGTCCTTGACAAAGCTACTCTAGAACAGTGGAAACTCTGTATCATAGCAATTTTTGCTGTATCGTAGCGATAATGCTAAGTCATTGTGAGCATAACTCTTAATGGCTTCATGTCACAGAGATGGCCTAAGAGAGGGCTGGCCTTGCTATGTCAAACACCTTGGGCACAGGGCAAGAAAGGGCCTAGAATAGGGATGTCCGAGTGTCACATCCTGCCCCACCTGGGACCTGGGTATACACTAAATGTTTGTAGGGATAACAGCCAGGAGTGCTTCCAGTCTCACTCCTGCCCTGAGCCTCAAGGGTCACCAATATTCATTCTCTTGCTGCAGGCTTCTTGAAAAATTCGGAAGTAAACACAAGCCAGTTTGTTCCTCCTTCCACTCCCCTCTGGAGTTTCTCCTCTGAGTCTGGCTCTGTCCTCCCTATACTCTTCTGTAAACTAGTCATTGCCAGGCCTAGGGCACTTAGAAATCCCAGAGATGATCTCTGGGTGGGAAGAGCCACTGGATAGGGCTTCAGCTTCTCAGGACCCCATGACTGGCAGAATTTAGTTCCCCAATCAGCATTCCTTGGAGGCAAGACTTGCTGTCAATAAATTGGATGTTGCCCAGAATTGATTATGGTCAGGCCTGGGGTTCTGTCCTCCACTTTTCTCCACTGTGTATATGTGACTCAGAAGCAACAATCTTTTTTTTCCAGAGGCCTCATTTCATATTCCTTCTAAACTCAGGATCCAGTTCACTCCCAGGGTCCTTCCACTTCTTCGAACTTCAGGCAGCTCATTCCCTTCCTATTCATGTATTTGTACTCCCTTTCTGCAGTTTCTACTGCCTCCCTCCTCTTATTTGACCTTCCTAACCCTTCTACAACACTAGTGATCTCACCCACCTATTCCAAATGAGCAGCCCATTCTCCCTTCCCTCACACCCTTTACAGTCAGTTTGGCAAGAGCAGGCCTTAGGTCTACAGCAGGCACCCTGCTCTGGTACCTTGGTTGTTGTCAAGCCATTGCAATAGCCAGGCTGGGGCAGCCAAGGAATTCGGTCCTGGGGGCAGAGGTTTGGGTCATATGTTATTAGGCCTGGCAGCACTCAGAATGCGATACACATGTCAATTCCGCCAGCCATGCTTTCAAGCACAACTCTTTCCTCCAGAAACCAAGAAATACAAGGCTAAGGAACGGAGCTACGCCCAATTGTGAATAGCGTCAAAGGAAAGCCTCTTGAGGTCCTAAGAGCATGGCTGAGAGGCCTCCTTGACTTGGGGGTCTTCATGTGTCTGTATGAAAGGGATAAAGCCAGCTTGCCTTGCTGTCCCAGCCGGCTTTGGGTGTGGTGCACCTGTTCTATCTCCCTCACTCTGTAAAGTACTGAGCTCAAATAGGTTTCTGGCGGGAATTTACAGTGTTCCTGTGTGTGTGCATGTATGTTTGTGTGGATGTATTTGTCTGTGTCTAAATGTATGTGAGATAGAGATTTGGTTGTGTGCTTCCAAGCAGATGTAAGTATGTGAGTGGCCTCTCGTTGTGTCTGCTTGAACATATCTATAAGAGTTCTAAAGAAATTCACCTCAGTTTAATGTCGTAGGCACATTGTATATTCACTTTGTGCATGTAAAATAAAGAAATGTACCAGATAAGATCTCATTCTCCCACACACCCTTAACCCAGATTCATTAAATGGAACTTCATGAGCTATCTTCCCACAACCATCGGGTTTGTCAGTATCCTTCTCGGTAGCATCCAGATCAGAAACAGATCTCCTGTCCTCTGGAGATGGCTGACACTCTCAACATCTGGGACCAAGGGAGGCCAGTCCTCTCTCTGTCCACAGCTTGGCCCAGAGCCCAGGAGGGTACTGCCTGTGGCATCTCTTAAACATTTTTTCGGTAGTGAGTAGGGGACCCTCATTACTCCAAGTTGACATCGGACTTTACCTTCCCTTTCTACTACATGTAGAATTTCTCCTCACCTTGTAAAGGTTTTACAAGATGACTCCCATTTCCAGTGGATGGACATTTATGTGTGAATTCCAGAAAACTCAGCAATGGGCCCAGAGTCTTTGTGACACAAGCAGCCAGTAATTGATTCTCTGGCACTTTTCTCCTAATCCACACATTTTCATTAGATGTCTGAAAAGACTTTACCTAATGTTCTATTGAGCATTATTTGCCACAGGGAAGGCCTCAATCCTGTACATTCCTTAAGGAATTGGGATTCTTTTCAGGGGAACAATTACCATTGAGTTCCAGACAGAGGGAATCACCTTGACTGGGCAGGAATATGAGAAATTTGGCATCTGCCTGGGTCCAGGGAGATCTTATTTAGTCAGAGGCCAACAAAACAATTGTGCCCAAGCACCTTTGTTCTCAACAAGGTTGTTCATTGTTCTCCAAGGTTTAACTTTTCAAAACCTATTGAGAAAGAGTCCTGAGTGTCCCTCTGTCAGAGGGTCACAGCCTCATATCATTTTCACTATTTCTCTCTCCTGATAGTGGTAAGCATTTGCAGTCTATTCCAGAATGGATTACCTGTCCCCCTTCTGGCTCTGGAGGAGCCGACTTTTCAAAAAGAGTTGACAGATCCTTTGGAGTTCTTCTTTTTGAAAACACAGGAGCAACATGATTGATATGGTCTCAGGAAAAACTGAGGCACCGGGACTGCCGCTCCATTTCAAACGGCACTCAGGTAACTTTGATAGTCTCTGTTTGGGGGCTCTGTGATAGGATGCAAAACCATCCCAGCTAATGCAAACACATCCTGTGGGTCCAGAAATTGTTGTCAGGAGAATACCAGGCTAAGGTTTGCCATGGCCTGTCCATTGGACTCAATGAAACCTAGAGAAGCTATGTGGCTTAATACTTACTACCATGTCAGGGGCTCTGCATTCTATTCCAACATCAGTCACCTGCTAGACACAAGCTCCGTGTGTGTTCCTTTCTCCCATATGCTGAGCCCCTTTACATATTGTTTCTCCCTTTACTGCCTTTAGTCTCTGATCCACATTGGTCTCATGTCTGAGGCTCTGAATGGCTTCGATTTTTTTTTTATTTTTATTTTTGGTTGTTTCCTTGTTGGTGTCTTGCTTTCATTTTGAAGTTCACATGGGAGCAAAATCATACAGGTGCTGTTCTTGTGATCGGACTTAGTTCCCTTTCCTTGATTGGGAAGGGTACTGCTATAAAGGGCCCGTCACAAAATGTACAGTTGAGTTTAGGAATAAGTAAGGGGACAGACATGAGAACCAGGAAAAATGCAGCTCTGAAATTCTGAGGGCTATCGAGATATCTCCTATCTCCAGCCTAAATACTGGTGGCTGACACGACCACTGGCCCATAGGGGACTGCTTATGGCATTTGTCAAAAGAATGCAAATGCTACCATATTAGGGAAGACAAAGAGTTTGATGAGTGACAGTGGAGATTGGTCTCTTAGAATGCTGGCAGCTAATGGGTGACCCACTGGAGCAAACAGGGAAGATGTCCTGAGCTTGCTTCTATTTGGGACTCCAGGACCACTTATGCCTAAGGAGAGTAGAACACCAGTTCTTCTGATCCACCATGGGCTGAGGCTGGAGACAAAGTGGTGAGTCACAATCTTGGCTGCTCCAGGAGCTGTCAGCAATTGATAGAGCCTCATATGGATGCAGCTGTCCTGGCTAACAGTTTCAGTTCAGACACACACAATGGCACACTAGCAGGGAATGAGAACACTGCCTACAGCCCAGTCAAGGTGTTATTACTATCCACCAGCCACCATGGCAAAATATATGAAGTAACCACATCTCAGAGAAAGCCCATGACAAGAGCTGGCCTTGTTAAGTCGAATAAACTGGGCACCAGCCCTGGAAAGGCCCTTGAATTGGGAGGTCTGAGAGTCACAACTGCCCCGCCCTTAGAATGGTTCCTGCATAAACCCGTTAAGGTCTGGGGGACAGTGAAGGAGTGATTCCATTCTCACATTTTGCCCTGAGTTTCTGTGTCACCAATATGCATGTTCTTAACAGGCTCTTGAGTAACTTGTAGGTGAAACAAGCCACTTGGTCCTCCCTCTGGCCACCTCTAGGGCTTTTCTCTGAGTCTGGCTCTGTCTGACCTAAATTCTTCTGCAAACTAATCACTATGGGCCTAGGGCATTTGAAACCCTAGAGGGGATCTCTGGCAGGAAGGGGCCACTGGATAGGGTTTCAGCTTCTCTGGGCCCCATGATTGGCAGAGGTGTGTTGCCCAATCAGAGCTCCTTGGAGGTAGGACTAGCTGTCAATAAATTAAGGCTGTTTTTCATCAAACTGATTAGGGTCAGGCCTGGGGTTCTCTTCCCCTTCTTTCCTCTGCTTAGTCTTCCGTTGAGCTAGCAGTACTAATTTTTTCCAGATGCCTCATTCCATATTCCTTCCAACCTCAGGATCCAAGTCCGCTCCGTGGTTTTTCCACCTTTTAGACTCCAGGCAACTCGATCCTTCCTATTCCACATATCCATACTCCCCGCTGCCAGTTCTAACCATCCCTGCCCCTGCCTCCCATTTGACACCTTCCTTACCCATTTACACACCAGTGTTCCTCACCTACCTATTCCATATGGGGAGCCAATTCTCCTCTTCCCAGCCTCAACATGGACAGTCTGTTTGGCAACAGCAGTCCTTTGTTCTACCAGAAATCATCCTGCTCCTGGAACCTTTGCTGATCTCAAGACCACTGCTCAGCAAGGTTGTGCGGCACAGACTGGGTCCTGGGGGCAGAGTTTTGGGTTATTAGGCTTTGATAGCACCTCAGAATGTGATACCCAAGTTATTGCTGTCAGCCATGCTTTCAGGCACACTCTTTTTTCTGCTGAGGCAGGAAGTCAGAAGGCTGAGGAGACTGACATAGGTCCAGTTGCGATGGGCATCAAAGTGAAAAGTCACTGGAGTCCTTAAAGAGCCCAACTGAGAGGTGTCCTTGACATTGGGGGTTTTCTTGTGTCTGTATGAAAGGGATACAGCCATGGCTTTCCTCATTATATAAACCTGTTTTCTGGGTGTGGGAAACTGTTCAATCTCCTCAATCTGTAAACTTTTGAGCTCAAATAGGCGTCTGGCTGGAGTTTACAGTGTCCTTTGTGTGAGCAGGTGTATGTGTGGATGTGTTTGTCTGGGTCTGTGTGTGATATAGAGATTTGATTGTGTGATATCCAGGCAGTGGGAGTATGTGAGTGGCTTGTGTTGCTCCTGCTTAAACATTTCTATGAGAGTTCAATGAAATTCACATTTGTTTAATGTCATGGGCAACATTGTGCATCCACTTTGTGTGAATAAATTGAAGAAATGCACCATATAAGATCCCATTTCCCAACACATGAGCCTAAATCCATTAGAATGGAGCTTTATGGGCTGTCTCTCCCAAACCATCAAATTGCCCGTAGCTTTCTCAGGCCAGCATCCAGGTAAAACTAGAATCTCCTATCCTCAGGAGGTTGCTGACCCTCTCTCTCACATTGGGGACCAAGGGGTGCAGTCCTCCTCAGGATACAGCTCAGCCCAGGGCCTAAGTGCTGAGGGGGCTCGCTGTGGCATCTCTTAGATATTTCCTCTATAGTGAGTAGGGGACCTCTCATTAGCTCCAAGGTGACTTCAGACTTAACCTTCACCTTCTACTTCACGTATGGAATTTCTCATCACATTGTAAAAGACTGTGTGAAGTGACTCATATTCCAGTGGCCAGGCATATCATGAGTGAATTCCAGAGGACTCAGGACTTGGCCAGAGTCCTTGCCACACACAGCAGCCAGCAATTGATTCTCTGACACCTTTCTCCATCACCCACACCCATCGTCATTTGATGTCTTAAAAGAATTGACCCAATAATCCATTGACCTTTGTTTGCCACAGTGATGGCTTCACATGCTGTACCATCTCTTAGGTTTCTAGATTGTTTCTGAAGAGCAATGATGATAGTTTCAGAGAGAGAATCACCTCAACAGTGCAGGAATAATGAGAAAGTTGGCATCTGTCAGGTCCCTGGGGACTTTATTTAGCCTGAGGCTGACAGAACAAATTTCTCCCAAGTTCCCTTTGTTTTCAAAAGGTTGTTCATTTTTTCGCCAAGTCAACCTTTGTAATTTATTGAGAAAGCATCCAGAGCATCCTATGTTAGTAGTGTGTCAGCCTTCTTTTCATTTCCCTATTTCTCACACCTCTATTCCATAAAGGATTACCCTGTCTCTCTTCTGGCTCTTGAGAAGCCAACTTCTCAGGAAGAGTCAAACACATCACTTGTAAACCCCAGATGGGAGTTCAGGGTGAAAAGGAACCTCTGGATGGGGCTTCAGCTTCTTTGTGCTCCATGACTGGCAGAGGGGAGTTGCCTGATCAATGCTCCTTGGAGGCAGGACAAGCTGTCAGTGAATCATGGCTGTTGACCTTCGAATTGATTAGGGTCAGGTCTTGGGTTTACTCCTCCATTCCTCAGTTGTGTCCTTCCGTGACTCAGCAGCAATGCTCTTTTTTCCAGATGCCTCATTCCATATTCCTTCTAACCCCAGGATCCAATCCACTCCCAGGATACTTTCACCTTCTTTGGCCTCCAGGTAGCCATTCTTTACCTACTGCACATGTCCGTACTTCCTTGCTACCATTTCTAACTCCTTCCTGCCATTTGACCAGCTTCCTTACCCCCTCTACACACCAGTAATCCCACCCTTTCAGCAAAGACAGTCCAATTCTCCCCTACCCACCCTCACCTGGACACTCTTGTAAATGATGCAATGGCTGACACACATTTACAGTGGCCGGACATCTCATATGTGAATTCCACAGAACTCAGCAGTGGGATCAGCAGCCAGCAATTGATTCTCTGGCAACTTTCTATCTCTCCCACCTCCATTTTTATTTGATGTCTGAAAAAATTGACCCAGTGATCGATAGAGAATCATGAGGTCTTCCCCTGACGAAGCAACCCCATTCTTTTTCCAGATGTCTCATTCCATTTTCCTTCTAATCTCAAATTATAGGTTTCACTTCCAGGGACCTTCCACCATCTTTGGCCTCCAGCAGCCCATTCTTTTCCTACTCCGTGTTTTGTACTCCCTTGCCACATTTTACCACCATCCCTCCTCCAGTTGACCATGTTCATATACCTCCCATAAACCACTGTGATCCTCACCTGCCTTTTCCAACACAGGAATCCCATTCTCTCTTTCCCCCACCCTCATTGTGGAGAGTCTCTTTGCCCACAATTGGGCTTTTGACCACCAGCAAACACCCTGCTCCTATTTCTTTGTTGCTCTCAAGTCCACTGTCTAGCCAGGCTGGGGCAGCCAAGCTCTGGTCCTGGGGACAGAGGTTGTCGATATATGTTATTAGGCCTGGCCAGTACCTCAGAAGGCGAGTCCCCATGTCTCCTCCACCCGCCAACCTGCTAGGCACAATACCTTTCCCCCTTAGACCAAGAAGTTGCAGGGCTGAGGATACACTGGCAGGCCCAGTTTTGAAGATGCCAAATTAAAAGGCCTCTGGAGGCCTTAAGTGCTCTCCAGGGATGCCTCCTTGACTTCGAGTCTTCATGTGTCTATATCAAAAAGACAAAGCCATAGGCTTGCCTCACTTTTTGACCCACTTTAGGAGTGGAGGACCTGCTCTATGTTATTCACTCTCTAAAGAACTAATCTCAAATAAGTTTCTGGCTGGCAGTTTAAAGTGTACCTGTTTGTGTGCCCATGTCTGTTTGTGTATGCATGCGTGTGTGTGTGGATGTGTTTGTCTGTGTCTAAATGTTTGTGATATGGAGATACAGTTGTGTGATATCCAGGTGGGTGGAAATCTGTGAGTGCCCTATGTGTATGACTCCCTAAACATTTCTATGAGACGTCTATGAAATTCACATTTTTAATGATGTGGGAGCATTGTTCATCCTCTTTGTGTGAGTAAAGAAAAAAAAATGCACCCAAGAAGACCCCATTCCCCCATGCACTCAAGACCAGATTCATTAGATGCAGCTTTCAAGAGCTGTCTCCCGATACCATTGGGTTGCCTGCAGCCTGCTCATGCCAGAATCCATGTCAGGACCAGAATCTCCTGTCATCTGGAGGTGGCTGACTTGTTCAACATTGAGGACCCAGGATGGCCAGTCCTCCTGAGGTCACAGCTCAGTCCAGGGCCCAGGTGGCTGAAGAGATGACTGTGGTATCTCTCAGATATTTTTCTTCATAGTGAGTAGGAATATTCCATTAGCTCCAAGGTAACCTCGGCCTTTACCCTTCCCTTTTACTTCTAGTATGGAATTTCCAGTGACCTTGTAAAAGGGAATGCTTGATCACACCCACATCTCCAATGGACAGCCATATCAGGTGTTAATTCCAGAGAACTCAGCAGTGGGCTCAGAGTTCTTTTCACACACAGCAGCCACCAATTGATTCTCTTGAACTTTTCTCCTCCACAACCCCCGTTCTCATTTGAAGTCTGAAAGGATTGGCCTGATGATCCATGGAACAGTGTTAGCCTTGGGAAAGACCTCACTTTCCTGTACCGTCCTTTAAGGAATCCAGATCGTTAGTGGAGAGCAATCATAATAAATTTTCAGACAGAGGGAATCACCTTGAAAGGGCAAGACTATGAGAGAATTGGCATTTGCCGAGGTCCTGGGAGATCTATTTAGCCAGAGGCCAACAGAACAATGGCTCCCAAGTACTCTTTGTTCTCCAAAAAGTGGTTCATTGTTCTCCAAGCTAACTTTTCTAAACAGTTGTGTGTTTTCTAAACAGTCCTGAGTGGCCTTTGTCAGCAGTGTCCAAGCCTTCTTTTCTTTTCCCTGTTTCTCGCTCTCCATTCCAGAATGGATTACCCTGTTCCTCTTCGAACTCTACAGAAGCCGACTTCTCAGAAAGAGTCGAAATATCCTTTTGGACTCCTTCTCATTTTCAAAATGCAGGATGAACATGATGGACACAGTCTCAGGACACACGAGGCACCAGGACTGCCACTCTGATCAAAACGGCATTCAGATGGCTCCAAAGTCCTCTCAATTGGTGCTCTGTGAACTCATGGAATAATGATCCCAGCAAATCCAAACAACTTAGAAATATGTCATTCAGAGAATGCCAGACTAGAATTTGTGTCTCAACTCACCATGGTCTGTTCATTGAGTCAATGAATCCTCACGGGGATACATGTCTGAACACCTCACCAACATGTCAGGGGCTCTGCCTTCTACTCCAACATTAGTCAACTATGTGGATTGCTTGTCACCTGCAGCCTGGTGTAATACTTTCTCTTCAAATGCTGAGTCCCTTTACACACATGTTCTCCCCCTCCTGCCCTGAGTGAGTCTCTGATCCACACAGGTCTCATGTCTGATGCTTCTGATTGGCTTTTGTTTGATTCCTTGTCGGTGTCTGCTCTCCCTTTCAGTCCTCATGGGAGGAAAATCATTAAGGGCCGTGTGTCTTGCTGTCTTATAGAGCTCCACTCCCTTGATAGCAAGGGGAATTGCTTGAAAGGGCCATCAAAGTGCATGGTTGTGCTTAGGAGCTCCTCATTTCAGAGGCCTGAATTCCAGGCAGAACGCAGCTCCAAAATATCCAGGATATCTGGCAACTGCTCATCTCCAGACTAAACAGCGGTGGCTGGACCAGCCACTGTCCCAAAGAGGACAGTTTATGACATCTCGGCAAATATAATGCAGATGCGACCGTGATTAGGGAGGCCAAGGAGTTCATTGTGTGTAAGTGGAGGCTGGCCTCCCAACAGGCCAGCAAGTAATGTTGAACTCTGGAACAGAACAGTGCAGGCATCCTTAGCCTTGGTTTACCTGGGGCCTCCAGGAGCACTGGGGCTTGTGCAATTGGATGGCCAGTGCCTCTAGTCCACCCTTCGTTGAGGCTAGGGAGGCGATTGTTCGATACATTGGGGTGGCTCTGGGAGGGTTCTACTATTGATAGAAACCCTGTTGTATGTGGCAATCTTGACCTGTCATTTTCAGTTCAACATACACAAATCCCACATTGGCAGTGACATGAGGCTACTGCCCATGACTGGTATCACCAGCCACCCGCCAGCATGGCAGTAAAGTAACCAAGCCCCAGAGAACCCCAGAGCAGAGCTGTCCGTGTTATGTTGAATGCCTAATGCTCTGAACATCAGACACCTGGAGGTCAGCTATATACACAAGGTCACAGCAAATCCATAAATCGAAAATGAGATTTTCCTACATTTACTAAGCTTACATGCTTTCCTCTAATACAGATATATACTCTGAGACCTTGAAAAATTTTTTTAATCTTAGCTGATTGCTAGCTTAGATATTTAACACGTCTTCTATCATTATCTGCCTGAATGGAATAAATAGAATCAGTAGGATCTTGTGGCAATTAAGAGGATATTTTTGGAGTTTAACAAATTAATTCAAACCCTTGTTCTTAGTTTTCAACAAGTTTTTTAATATCTCCGATTCTCAATTTTTTTCTGTAAAATGAGAATGAGATAATCCTTGTAAATCACAGTGTCTCAGGCTCTAGTAAGTGGTACCAGTATAGTTTTAATAATAGTTAATATTATAACCATTTGCTTTTTCACCTTTAGATAACCCAGACATGAAGGGACTATCTATTATAATATTTATGCTGAAAGAAGTACATAATTCATACAACAGCAGTATACTCCATTATTTGCATTAAGGAAAGCATTAAAAAAAAACAATGATGACTAGAAAGAACCATTTTAATGAAGTCACCCACTCCTACAGATTCCTCACCACCACACACATATTTCATTTCTCAGCAGTAATTGTGAGCCACTACTTTATACTGGATATGCTGGGAAAAGCCATAGTTAAAGTTACCTGGCATTCCACAGCTTCAAGAAATAATCACCCTATAAAGTATTAGCTTTATAAATACAGCACTGTACGGGAAACAATTTGTCATAGTAAACAATGTAATGTGTTAGTTGAAAATACATTTTTATGAATCCATAGTTACACACCTTCTATCACCAAAAAAATTTTAACTTTCGTTTTCTAGATTTTATCCAATACAATTAAGAGTAAATGTAAGCGTTCTCATCTCAAAGATAAATTTCTTTTTTTTATTGTATTTTATCTAAACCTACTGTTATCACTTCACAAGATATGTAAATCAAATCATTAGGCTGTACACCTTACTCATACACGGTATGAGGTATGTCAATTACTTCCCAGTAAAAGTGGAAAAATAAAATGCTTAAAAACAGAATAAATGAATAGAGAAAAAATGAACTAAAAAATTTAAAATTCTATTGTCCTGTCACTTTTTTCTAAAGTATCAAAAGCTTTCTCAAGTAGCAAAATAAAGCTTTTTTTCTAGCTCATATTTTTTCTTCTTTTCATCTTTCCTATGTGTTATTACTCAGATGATTAACAATGTTATCTATAAATCTGAGATAGGTCCTGACATACCTATCTATTTTGCATGAGGTCCTCGCACTATGAAAATGTATTAGTTCTCTTACCATCCCACGGCCGACCAGGGTATCTCCAGGCTGCCAGTTTCTAGCCCTGCTCTAATGCAGCTGTTTAAATGTTTTTAATTACTGCCTTCTTTGAAGCAAGTTCATGGTCTCTATTTCAGAGCCTTCAACCTAATAAGTACTGCCTCCAACACTATTACTAGAACCAGTTTTCTGGCTCAGCATTACCTGCCTAGCGCTTCCTTTGAAATACAGCATGAGGAACATGGATGAATTAAAAAAGACACTCCTCTGCAGAGACTTATGTCTCCAATAAATCAATAATCAATAAATTTTAAGGTAATTATAATAGATTTGAAGTATCCTAAAATGGAATTTAAGAAGCAGTGATTGGTTTCCAATTTAAACAAAGGCTTCAAAGCTAGCTAAATGTTTCCTTCCACATAGACCTCTTTTTGGACATACACATTATTAAAATCCAAAGTTTTAGCCCCTGTTAAAAAAAAGGCATCTGATGAGATTTGATGTGCCAGTATCAAAAAGGCCAGCTTTTTTATAGTGTAGCTAAGGAATCCTTTTATGTACTGACAAATTATGAATTGTTATCAATTTTTTTTCTTGCAGTCATGTTTTATTCATTTTAAAATTTATTATTATTATTATTTGGTGGCCTTGGTTAATGAAATTCAGTAAGCTTGAGGTGTACAACTTAACAGTAAGGCATATATATATATATATATATAATATATATATATATATATATATTGCACTGTGTTCACCTCCCATAGTTAGATTTATTTCTGTAACCACGTATTTGACCCTTTTACCCCATCTACCTCCCTACTCTCACCTACCCTTTGGTAACAACTAGTCTATTGTGCATTGTCACAAGTCTCTGTTTCTTTGTACTGTTCATTTGTTGCTTTTAGGTTTATATCCCACATAAACTAATATATGGCTTTCAACTTTTCTGTCTGGCTTATTTCGCTTAGCATGATTATCTCGAGTCCATCCATGTTGTTGTAAATGGCAGTATTTCATCTCTTCTTATGGCTGAGTAATATCCCATTATTATATATATATACCACTGGTTCTTTGACTAATCATCTATTGTAGGACACTTTGGTGACTTCCATGTCCCTGGCCACCATGAATAATGCTACTATGACATAGAAGTGCAAATATCTTTGGATATGAGTTTTCAAGTCTTTGGGGGTCATACCCAGTAGAAGGATTGCTGAATCATATGGTAGATCAAGTCTTAGTTTTTTGAGAACCTTCATCATACTCTTTTTCATAGTGCTATCCAATTTGCAGGTTCCTCCAGCAGTGTGTGAGGATTCCTTATTCTGCGCATCCCTCCAAACCTGTTAATTACTTTTCTTTTGATAACAGCTATGTCTAACAGTGTGAGATTATATCTCATTGTTTTTGATTGGCATTCCCTAGCAGCTGGCATTGATGAGCATTTCATATATTTGTTGTCATTTGTATATTTCTTGAGAGAAGTATCTGTTCAGGTCCTCTACCCATTTTTTAACTGAATTGTTTGTGGGTTTTTGTTGTTGTTGTTGTCATTCTTATATTGGGTTGTATATTTTGTATATTTGATATTAGGCCCTTATTGAAAAGCATTGCTACAAATATGTTTCCCATCGGATAGTTGTCTCTTTATCATGTGACTGTTTCTTTGCTGTGCAGAAGCTTTGAGTTGATGTAGCCCCATTCATATTATACATTTTTTTTTTTGCTTTACTTCCCTTGCCTTTGAGGTCAAATTCATAAAATCCTTTTTTAAGTCCAAGGTCCATGATTCAGTTCCTATATTTTCTTCTATGCCGCTTTTTGTTTCAGGTTTCATATCAGGTCCTAATCCATTTTGAGTTAATTTTGATGTGTGGTGATAGACAACAGTCTCAGTTTATTCCTTTACAAATAGCTTTCCAGTTTTCCAGTTTTTTGTAGCTTTGTAGTATACTTTGAAGTCAAGCAGTAATACCTCCAGCCTCATTTTTTCTCAGGATGGCTTTGGCAATTCAGGTTTTTGTGCTTCTATACAAAATTTATTATTTTTTTGTTCTATTTCTTTAAAAAGTGCTTATGGGATTTTGATGGGATTGCATTAAATCTGTATAGTGCTTTAAGTAATAAGGTCATTTTAACTAGTTGATTCTTTCAATACAAGAAACATGGAATATCTTTCCATTTCTTTGTATCTTCTTCAAGTTCTTTAATAGGGTCTTATGTTTATTATATAGTCCTTCACATATTTGTTACATTATTCCTAGGTTTTTATTCGTTTTGCTATAATTGCAAAAAGATTATTTCTTCCACTTCTTTTTCTAACACTTCATTTTAGATATGGGGTGCTATGATTTTTTAATTAGTTTATTGAGATAACATTGGTTACTACAATCATTATAATTTTCAGGTGTACATTATTCATTGACAATTCGTATATTTTATTTGTGCGCTATGGGATTTTTGAACATTGATTTTATAACAGAAACCTTACTGTTTTGCTTATTGTTTCTAGTAGTGTTCTTGTGGAGTCTTTATGGTTTTTTATATAGAGAAACATGTCATCCTTAAATAGTGATAGTTTACCTCCTCATTTCCTATTTAGTTGCCTTTTATATCTTCTTCTTGCCGACTACACTCACTAGGACTCCAATGTTATTGACTGAATAACAGCGGCTATTGTGACAGCCTTGCCTTTGTTCCTGATCTTAGAGAGAAGTTTTTAGTTTTTCACTTTTAAGTATAATGATGACTGAGGGTTTGTCATGTATAGCCTTTATTTTGTTAAGTCTCTTCTTATACTGATTTTGTTAGTGTTTTGATTCATAAATGGATGCTTACCCTTTCAAAGGCTTTTTCTGTACCTATCGATATGATCATGTGATTCTACTTTTTAATTTTGTATCATATTAATTGTTTGTGGATGTTGAACCTCCCGGTTCCTCTGGATGAAGCCCACTTGATCTGGTATATAGCTTTTTTAACATGTTGCTAATTTGATTTGCCAGTATCTTATTTGCATTTTGATCATGTTCATGAAAGATATCAGTTTTCACTTTTCTTTTTTTGTCTTATTTTTACAAGGTTTTGGTAGTAGCGTACTATTGGCTTCATAAAAATGAGTTAGGAAATATTGCCCCACTTTGATTTTTTGGAAGAGATTAAAGAGAATAGGTGTTAAGTTCTTCTTTGAATGTTTGGTAGAACACTGGCAAAGCTGTGTAGTTCCTGGACTATAATTTTTTTAGATTTTTAAAAAATTGTTCAATTTCCATACTGCTCATGGCTCCATTATATTTCCAGTTCTTCTGATTCAGTCTAGGAAAATTATATCTTTTCTAAGTTTGTCAATTTCTTCTAGGCTATTAAATTTGGTGTTACATACTTTTTCATAGTGTTCTTGTATGATTCCTTTGTATTTCTGCAGTGTCTGTTGAATTTTCTCCTCTTTTATCTCTGATTTTGTTAATTTGTCCCTCTCTTTTTTCTTTAGTGAGTCTAGCCAGTAATTGTCAATTTTATTAACCTCCTCAAAGAACTAGTTCTTTTTGCATTTATTTTTTTTATTATTTTTCTTTTTTTGTTTTCAATTTCATTTAATTTTGCTAATTTTTTTGTTTTCAATTTTCATTTAATTTTGCTAATTTTGATGATTCTTTCCTTCTGCTGAATTAGGCTTTATTTGTTCTTTCTTGTCTAGTTTATAAGGTGAAGCTTTTAGGTTGTTTATTGGGCTCCTTCTGCTTTTTGAGAGACCGAAAGCTATAATGTTAGAACTATCCTCTTATTACCACTTTTGCCATGTCCCAAAATTTTTGAATTACATCGAACTATCATTATCATTCATTTCTATATATCTTTTGATCTCTCTATTTTTTTCCCTGCTTCAGTTATCCTTCCAGTAGCATGTTGTTTAATCTCCAAGTATTTGTGTTTCTTCCTGCTTTCTATTTATAGTTGATCCCTAGCTTCAAAGCATTTATATCAGAGAATATGGTTGTCTGATTTCAACCCTCTTATATTTGTTGAGGCTATCTCTTTCCCAGTTTGTAGTCAATCCTTGAGAAAATTTCCATGTGCATACAGAAAAAGTAAAAGCATCGTTTTGGATGAAAGGCTCTTATAAATATCAATTTGTCAGTGGTCTAAATGTGTCACTTAATGATGTTATTTCCTTATTGATTTTCTGTTTGGATGATCTGTCCATATCTGACAGTGGGATATCTGGGTCCCATACTACATATTGTTTTGGTCTGTTTCTCCCTTTAGTTCTGTTAGTAATTGCTTTATATATTTTGGTGCTTCAGGATTGGGAGCATATATTAATAAGTATGATGTCTTCTTGGTGTATGATTCCCTTTAGCTTTATGAAGTGTCCCTCGTATCTTTCATTTTTGATTTTGAAGTCTATTTTCCATATTAGTACGCTGTCCTCACTTTTCTCTGAATGCCATTTGCTTGAAATATAATTTTCCACCCTTTAACTTTGAGTCTGTATTTTCTTTGGAACTGAGATGTGTCTCCTAGAGGCACATGTGGTTGGGTTTTGTGTTTTATCCAATCTACAACTCTGTGCCTTTTTATTGGTGAGTTCAGTCCATTTACATTTTGGATGATTATTGAAACATGAGGTTTTCTACAACACATTTTTGTTTTGCTTTCTGGTAGCTCAGTGTTTCCATTGCTTCCCTGTCCATGGTGTGTGTGTGTGTGTGTGTGTGTGTGTGTGTGGGTGTGTGTGTGTTTTAAATTTTGGTTGGATTTTGTGGGGTTTCCCTGTGTTCCTTCTTGTTTGATGTTATATACTTCAGTTCTGAATCTTTAATGTGTGGTGACCATTATGAATATGTGGAGGATTCTACTATATATATAGTAGTCCATGTTCTTTTGCATGTGTCTTATCTCCATTCCCCTTGGCGGAAGTTGAATCTTTGACTCCTCCCCTTTTCTGTTATTGTTGTCTCAATTTGTCCCTATGTAAGCTGAACATTCATTACTTTCTTGCTTTAGTAAATCTCTTTTTATTGTTTAAGCTTATAATGCCCTGTTTTTCGTAAGAGTTGCACTCATCTGCTTCTATCTGCTAATCGCTTGTTCCTAGTTATATATTGTTTTGTGTGTCATTTTGTTTTAAGTGAGCTGACCCCTTTCAGTACTTCCTGTAATGCAGGCCTCATAGTGGAGAATTACCTCAATTTTTGTATGTCTGGAAAGATATTTATTTCTCCTTCACATCAAAAGGAGAGCTTTGCTGAATACATTATTCTTGGCTGGTAGTTTCTTTCATTTAATAGTTTGAACATTGAATTCCATTTCTTTCTGTCTTGTAAGGTTTGTGCTGAGAAGTCCAATAATAATCTAATGGGTTTTCCTTAATTCATTACCTTCTTTTTCCCTGACTTCCCTGAGAATTCTTTCTTTGTCATTGATTTTAGATCATTTTAATATAATGTCTTGGAGAAGGCTTTTTTGGGTTGAGATCCTTTGGTGTTCTATCGATTTCTTGAATTCCAAGCTCCAACTAGCTCCTCCTTAGATTTTGAAAATTCTCTTTAACTATTTGTCTGAAAATGCCTTCTAATCCCTGCTCCTTTTCCTCTTCTTAGAGAATGCACATTATTTGTATGTTTCCGCTCCTGATGGTATCAGCTAGTTCTCGTATTTCTTTTTCATATATATTTCATTCTTCAGTTTCTCCCTGTTTCCTTCTGATCTATTTCTAGATTTCTGTCTTCAATATCACTGATCCTTTCCTTTATTTGGTCAACTCTATTTCCCAAGCTTACTATTTCATTTTTCATCTCATTCTCTGTGTTCTTCACCTCCACAAGATCTATTTGGTTCTTTTTTGAGGGTTTCAATCCCCTTGCTAAAAAACTCATTCTGCTGATCTATTTTTTTTTTTAATTCCTAAAATTGTCAATATGAATTATTTTGGACCTTATTGATTTTTTTCAGAAGTACCATCCTGAATTCTCTGTCATTTAAGTCACCTATCTCCATGTTTTAAGTTTATTTTATGGATATTTTTCTCTTTCATTCTGAACTACCTTGTACCTTGGTTATTCATAGTGTTTAATGAACTATCTCTTACACCTGGCATTAATGAAAGTGTATTCTACTTTTTTTTTCCCAGAAATAAGCTTTATTATTTAAAGGTCTCTCTCTTTCCTATTGCAAAGCCATTTTTTTATGGTTACCAGTAGGTGGCTTGTAAGCAGCTCAGATTCCTGCTTTATATAAAGTCTTAATAATGCTTTTTTTTTTCTTATAGATATTCAATCACTTTTGCTACCCTCATTCTCAGTCCCTGTCAGTGTTAACAACAGTTTTGGTAGGGTTTGCTTAGATTCCCCTGGGGCTCCATGGTATTAGGTCTTGTAAGATATGGGGTGAGGGGCCCTCTGGGTCAGGAGATGGGGGCTGCACTTCAGCCTTGCTTTTTGCAACCAAGCCTGGTAATAATCAACTGTTCCTTCTCTGCCATCCCTGCTTCTTGCCATCCCCACTTCTCTGCTTTCTGTCATGATGCATGAACACTGATCCTACATGGAGCTCACAGCTCTCTCAGGCTGTTCAGGGAAACTGCCACACATTTCCCCATCCCTCTCCTCCAGTAGGAGGCTGGCCGCAAGAGGCAGCTTCTTTCTTTCTCCCAATCTAAACCCCGACTTCCAGGGTTCTCATCTGTGACAGCTCTTATGAGCAGATCCCACGCTCGGATGTACTAGTGTGCAGGTTGGGTGATTTTTGTTATCTCAAAGGGAGTGATCTGGGGATATCTCGCACTCTGCCATTTTTTTCTGACACACGTCTGAAGTTTCTGCCTTTCAATATGCACTCTGCCACAATATTCACAATCTCCCATGATCGGGCCAGCTGAATGTGTTCCTGACTTAGCTTGCTGGAAGATTATGTTCTTCCTAATGACAAATTATCTCAATTTCTTACATAAAAGACCAAGGGAAATGCTGCAGTACCTAGAATGATGAGCAAAGAATTTGGTCAATATTTCTACGGTGGTTAAAAGTCACAGCTCTGGCTGTTGTATTTGTGTCTGGTTACAGGAATATCACCTCAAAGAAGAAAGGTCCTGGCAGCAGATTTTTGCAGTTCAAGATTGTATGGGGGTTCATTGTAATAGTGTGATCATTATTTCACCATTACAACACAGCAGCAAAGTAATACAAATGGAAATAAAAAAGGAATGGGGAATTTTTAATTGAACTTTGAAAAATAAGGTATGGAATTCATTTAAGTTAGGAAAATAATAAAGGAAAGTATTGTCTAAAGAAGGAGTTTGGGTTATAGAAAAAGGGGAGACATCAAAAAGCTAATTGTAGAAAGGTTTGCATTCTTTTAACCAAATGTGCGAACCTAACTAATAACCAAGAAGCAATCTGAGCAAAAAACAGTTTTTCACAGGGTTTCCCTACACCAATTCAATGGATTTGGTTGTCCTAGAAATAAAACATGCACCTTATGAAAAGGGAAGATTAGTGCAAAGTAAGGTAAATAGTAATCAGAGGCAGGGGTACACATGATATACTTAGCTCTTGGGGGATGTTTGGGAGGAGTTGGGGGATTACAATTTGTTGTCAAGAAAACACACATTGAGACATAGTAAAATATCATTTACACTTGACCGTGACCATCCAGCTCATTGACTGTGCAGACCTGAGTCAGAAGCAGCACTGAGCAAAAACCTCTGACTGCATGCATGATCTCCTGTATCTAGTCGATGGCACCACTGCTGCTCCATGGGAGACCAGTCAGTATTCTGGCTGGGAAAAGGTAGATGACCTCTGTCTTGGCCTTCATTCTTGGATTCAGAGAACTCTGGGCAGCGTGTTAAATAAATGGCTCTCTCTGGCTTGAGCTTCCCCTTGGAGGGTTGCAGGCCCAGGATAAGTGGAAAGTATGGTAAGGAATAACTAAGTAATTAAAAATTTTGTCAAGGAAATTTAAAAACCTAAGTTTGGGGACATTTTTCTTTTTATTTTCTTTATTAAATTTGAGGTTTTAAATGAAGAAAATAAACATGTATAAAGTGAGAGATAAAAATGCAGCTATAGACATATCTTTAAAATAAAAATATTTTACTAAAATATTCATTTTCATTTGTATAACAGAATTAATTTTAAAAGTTTGACTTCATGGCAACAATTAGCATTCATTATGTTCAACGTGGCATTTAGGCACTATTTCTTGTTCCCTTCTCCTATAGAAAAAATGTTTCTTTCTGATTGATAATGATCCCACTTATTCTTGCCTGAGTACATGGTAAATACAATCTGACATTAGCCAGAACTGTACACAAAATGAAGATTTATGCTAAACTTTGTCATAATGAATAGATGCTTGCTGTGTTTCCTGAGGAATCATTCCAGAATTAAGAAACAATATGAAGGAGATAAGCCTTCATATTTAGCAGAGATATGGCCAATGGAAGCTTGACCAGTATACACTACTTGAGGTATAATAAAGATTAGAGGGCTAAGAGAGAAAGGCAGATGCAGTATTAAAACTTTAAGATGATAAGACAAGAAAGATAAGAATAGTTAATGGGACCATAAGACATAAAGAAATGGAATCTCAGAACTTAGGGAAAGGACATCAAGTGTGGTTCACACAGCAAGCAAGGTAGACTGGTTAGGTAAAGAAGAAAGTTACTAAAATAACAAACAAATTTTAAGGGATAGGGAAAGGATGTTTGATGGTTAATAACAGAAGTGTCTATAAAGAGTAATGTTTATATACAAGAAATACCCTCCTGATTCAACTTTCCCCCCAGGTACCATCTAATTATTATTATTTTTTTTTCCTTTCACAGAGAGCACTTCAAAAACATTCATCCATATTTACTGCCTCCAATTCCTATCCCTCTATAGAAAATTCCCTTGTCAAGATTATCAATCAGCTCCATGTTAATAAACCAGCAATCAGTCTTCAACTTAGCTGACCTGCCAATAGCATCATTTCTCCTCCATGAAAATTTGTTTTCACTTTGAGGACAAGACCCTGATTTCCTTCCTGATTGTCTGGTCCATCCTTTTAGTCTCTTTTATAAGTTCCTACTCATCCCTCCCATTTCTAAATGTTAGAGTCCTCCCCAAGAATCAGTCTTTGGACCGCTTCATTTTTCTGGCTCCACTGACAGTCTCCTCCAATTTAACTTTTAAATACCATTGAAACCTGATGATTTTGACATTTGTATCTCTACCCTTCCACCCAAACTCTAGGCACAAACATTCAAGTAGACAGCTAATGATACCTCAAACTTAACATGTCTCCTCCTTTCACAGTCATAGAAGTTGGTGGCAACTCCATCCTTCCATTGCTTGAACTGCCCTTGACTTTGTCTCTGTCTCTGTCTCTGTCTCTGTTTGTCTCTGTCTCTGTCTGTCTGTCTCTCTCTTGCATCCATCTGATTAAGTTCTGTCTGTTTAAATTCAAAATGCATCCATATCCCAATCACTTTTCACTATCTCCGGCAAGATTACTGGGTCCCAATCATTATTATTAGAGAAGAAATGCAAAACAGCAAGTTTTAGAACATGCCTAACTGATTACAAAAATAAACGACAATATCAATAAGGGCTATGACAAGCAGTCCCTCCATGATATGTGCTCTGTTTCAATAGGGTCAAGAGAAGAATAGAAATCCTACTAACATACAGGGCTAAGGCTTAGGAGACAGAAAGTCTTTCCACGACTACATTCCTTACCTAGTTCCTTCGGGCCATTCCAATATCACCTTTTCTATGAATATTTCCTTGACCTTCCTGACATCCTTTTTTAAAAGTATTCTCAACATCTTCTAGATTTATCCATAATAGAAAAGGAATGTACATATAATTTTACTAAAAGAGAATAAGCACATTAAGAATTGAGTTAATCAATGCTTTAGATGTTCACTTCAAGTCTTCCTAAGCACTTGACAATGGCTTGAAGAACTGAAATAGAAACATGAAGAAAAGGTGCCTTTGCTAAACATATTTAAACTCAAGAACCTTTCAGGAGAAAACATTTGGAATTTTATTTCCCCAAATTAAGACTTTATTTTAACTGCAGAAAGCCAGCATTGCATGAATTCAAAGAAGAGAGCTGTAAATCAAGGCCATGTTTTAAAAGTTCAAGTTAGATGTGAGGGGATGAAAAACAGCAGAAAACTTGCTAAGCTTTTACACACAGGTACATAGAGGGCCCTGCGATATAGCACTTACATGTGCCACCCAGCAATGCAGATTCTTATACACAGGCCAAGAGGAAAAATTTGTTCCATTCCACAAACTTATATAGCTCATACACACTAAACTACTAAGGGTTGTGTTTTTATAGAAAAGATCGTTGGTGCTCAACCAAAAACCATAGAATATTTCACAGCAGGAACAAACTTTTTTTGCTGAAGAAACCAGCATTCTGTTGAAACACCTCCATTGTGATCACTCAGCCCACAGCAAGAGAGAGTGCTTATCCTCCTCCACAAATCTTCTCAGTCACCTCCAGCATACATGGCGACTTGTTCCATATTCCTTTCACGGAATTCATTTGGTTACCAATCCCCAAGTGCTTTCTTAAATTTCTTTCCATTGTAATCATAGATGCCATTGTTTAGTGGAAAGAACAAAGATCCTGGGATTTCAAAGTTTTTGTTAGACCAGCTATGTGATCTTGAACTTAGTCACTGAACTCCAAGATCCATTTCCCTCATCTGTAAAATGGGGAGCATGATGCCTGTCTCTCATGATTACTGGAAGGAAGAAATGTGAAGAAAGCCCTTTGCAAACTTCAAGCATTGCACAAATGCAGGTTGCTAAAATATAAGATCTTGTATAGAGATCTTCAACTTTTTGTGGGTCAGCCACGTGACAAAAAGATTAGGTGCAAGCCACAGAGGAGATCTCTATACAATATCAAGACCTAATTTTAAGGATCAAAATTTCCAATAAGAAACTTAGGGAAGTGGTGAGCTCTCTCACTAAAAGGGATCAATTGAGGGAGGAGCTGTAGAAGCAGCATATGCATAAAGTGGGAAGTGGAGAGACAGCACCCTAAGGTTCATTCCAGCATTAAATTTCTAGAATAATTTTTCTTTCTTACAAAGCTAAACATTTCCCAATAATTAATTCCCAAGCTGGAGAACAAGACTGTGCATGATACTTATTTGCATTTCTCAAATGCTTAGTGTCATGTTCTACACATAGTAGGGGCTCAATAAATATTTGTGAATTGATTGAGAAAAACTATAATAAATGTCACTGTTCTGGAGGTTTTCTCAGCATGAGTAGAGAGAATATATGGAAAAATAACCAAATTGCATGTATCCAACATAAACATTATCAAATCCAATCAGTGTTTGAAAAAGATGTTGGCACTCACTTTTACAAGTCTTGGGAATGCTTCCAAATTAAATGCACTCTGGATGAAAACACAGGACACAATTAAGAAAATGCCGGATATGAAAAATTAGCACAGCCTATTCTTTATTAGAAAAATGAGCCATACTACTATAGGATAAAGACACATTTGGTCTCAAAAACATAGTAATCATAAAACAGAAAGAATTCTTAGCCCTGTTACCTCTGGGCCTGAGGGTAGGAGGTGGGCAATAGAGGCTAAACTGTAAACAAACAACCAAAGTGGGGGGGGGAACTCTAGTTGATAATCTAGTTGATAACTCTTGTCCAATATATACTGAATGCTCAAATATTGAGGTTAATGAAGGATGAAATGAAGAAACTCATGGTACTTGCCTCTGATAAAAAACAATCTTATCTAAAGATCTCAGCTATGGAAAAAGTAAATGGGACCCTACACTTTAATAAGAAGATTAGAATTCAGTTTTGACTGCATTTATCAAGCACCTACTATATACCAAGTCTATTTATAGCTATATAACTATACACACAAATTTTCATGTCATTGAATGAGCTCAGTACTATTATTACCCCTATTTTCAGATAAGAAATTTAAAAGTCTAGGCAAAAGTATCTCATCATAGACCTAAAATCAACATTTTCCAATTCCAAGTCTTGGATCTTTCTCTAACATCAGGCTTCTCTTCCAGCCTTCTGAGAGCCTCCTGTCAAACATGTCTCCATGCACATAAGCTTGTCTACATGATTATTGGGAAGAAAGACCCAGGCAAAGCATGAGCCTAGCAGGAACACACATCTGTAAAACAGGAGGAAATTCTAGAGTTAGCATAAGTTTCAAAGTAAGAGTAAACAGAGCCCATCTATAGCTTCACTTATTACCTACATGCTGATAATGCCCAAAATTTTATTTTTGACACAGATCCTCCCCTGAGCTCCAACATCACCACTATGCTATCTAATAAACATCTCAAACACATGAACAAAGCACAACTGTTGATATTCTCCACCCTTCAAGCCTGCCCATCTCCCCTCTGTCCCCATCCAAGTTAGTAGTGCCAGCATTCATGCTACATGAGCCCCAAACCTAGGTTTCATCCTTGATTCTTCATCTCTTTAACCCACATCGATTGCGTCATCGAACCTCATCAGCAATATCTCCAAAACGTGTTCCAAAATTTTGTCCATGTCTCTGGCCCCCAACCCAGCCTTCTACATCCACATCCACTCTTGGCCCTACAGCTTACTGTTCACCCTGAGTGGCCTTGTGCAACCAGAAACAGGATCATGCTGACTCCTCTCTCCTGCCACATATTTCCCATTTCACTTAGGATAAAGTCCAAATTCTTTCCTATAGCTGGAGGTGGCCAGCATGATCCGACTTCTGTGAGCTCTTCACCCCCACACCCTATCACTTGTCCTTACCTAAGGATTTTCCAGCCATGTGGATCTTAACATTCCATTACTTCACTCAGTCACCTGTATTCCTGTTCTGTCTTAAATACTCTCCTTTCAGACCCTGGTATATCATCATCCTGATCTCTGCTGAAATGTCACCTCTTCCAAGAAGGTACTTGAGAGTCCTATCCATAAAGAAGCCCCTGCATTTGTATCTGACCTATTTTACTTCCTTCATGGCTGTTACTGATTTGAAAGCTCATTACTCTCTCTCCCATTCCATCTTCCTGCTCACAGGTCCCAGGAAGCCAGGGACCCTACCTGTCTGGTTCACCACTGTTTCCCCAAGGGCTAGAGCAGTTCCTGGCACATAGAGATGTTTAGTAAACATTTGTTGAATGAATGAATGAATGAATGAATGAGATTAGAGTCATGTTCTAAGGTTAAGGGATAATAACATATTTGTTTTCCACATAGAATATTCTCCAACACAGGCTCAGACCGTTATATTTCTGTTCTTCTCCAATGCTATAGAGCTCTCCCTGCCATCAATGTTTCTGAGAAAATAACTGAGATTTTAAGTCCCTTCATGCTAAGAGAATGGGGTAGAATACATTTCAGGAATAAGGTTAATCAACTGTGCTTGTGATAGGATAACTGTAGGACATAATTTATATAAACTTGAGAATAAATGGAACAAATAGATTATTCATAATTTTATAGCTCCTATAATAAAACACAACAATACACATAAGACTTTTTTTACACAAATCTTCACCATATTGATCTTCACTGCATTGATCAAGATTTCCAAAGAGCTGTTTTTTCAAGATATCTTCTGTGTTGTAAAAGTATGGAAAAATAGAGTTATAAGAAAATGATTACAGATGTCAAAAAAGCTCTATCTCTATATAAAAGGATATAATTTAAAATGTGACTATTAGACACATTGTATGGTCACCTGTTTTACCTAACAATAATTTATTGGAAGTTTTATAGTACTAATTTATTATTTAGCTGGCTATAGATAATTTTTGTTGCTACTATTCTATAAAATATGGATTTAATGTGTCTGTTTAAGATAAATTTTTTTTACTATGCCTACCATGAGAAAAATTTCCCCATAAACCAATATATTTTGTTTTTAACATCCAAGTTCATTTATTTCCCTATAATATGAACATGTAGAAGAGCAAATTTCCCTCAAAAGTTAAAACCAGCACTGCATGCTGTAATCAGTGAATATGGAAGACTGGAAATTGTGAGGCAAAAGTAATTCCTGTTGTATAAACTAATATTATACTACAGTTAGCAATGGAGGTAGAGTTCTTTGGGATCCATAAACGATGTCAGGTGTTACTGTTATGGGTGGACAATTTTCCAGTAAACCAGTATTAAATATTTACTTCTGATTCTGTTAACCAGGATGTGGTCATCTGATCAAAGATTCTGTTAACCAGGGTGTGATGATCTGCTCAGGGATGTGCTGGTGGCTATATAAACTACCTCTTCTGGGAGCTCGGGGCTGATCTCTTCTAACCCTGCGTGGTAGAGTCAGTCGCCGGCAGGCTAATAAAGGCTCACAATTCATCTCAATTGGCTCCGTGGGTCTTAGATTTGAGCGAACCACAACATTTGGAGGCCCCAGTGAGATTTTTCCAGGGGTGGGGAGATCGCCTAAGACCCACAACCCCGGCCACCTTGGGCAAGGACCTGCCCTGTCTAGGGGACGGCCCCTGAGAGACGTTCCTCAGGCCCAGACACAAGGTGGACTCTCCCAGGAGGGCAGGCAGACAAAAGGTACAATTCTGTAACAATTGGGCACGAGCCATCTGGAGCAGCTTCACCGGTGAGTCAGACTGCACTACAGGTATCCAGGTTTCTGGGTATCTGTCGGGGAACTAGTGGAAGGCTGCATGCAGCAATACTTCCCTAGTTCGGTCAAGGTCTGAGACATCAGACTTGACTTCTGGTTTTACAGGTATTCAGGTTTCTGAGTATCTGTCTGTCTGTGAGCCCTAGGGTTTGTCTAAGTTTTGGCTTAGACCTGTTCCTGTCTGTGGGCCCTAAGAACTAGTGGAAGGCTGGACACAGCACAACTTTCCTAGTACGGTCAGGTCTGAGATGTCAGATCCTGACCCAGTACCTGCCTGATACACTAGCATTTTGTGTTACTTGTAGTCTGTTTTGTCTGTCTGTATTGTGTCTGTCTGTCCGAACTGTTCTACCTTAGTCTGTTACTGTTCTTGTCTGTCTGTATTATGTTTGTCTGTCTTGACTGGTCAAAATGCACTGTTACCTTCTTATTGCCTTGGCTTTCATAAGCATACTCCATATAATGATGTGTGGTATTTTAATTATTTCTTTAGATCTGGCCTCTGTGGCCCCGTCCAATTGGACGCTAGGTCAGAAGCTGATCCTAACCCTGGCTTATTTGGCTTTTGTGGGGGTCTTGCCTGTTTTTATTAACATGAGTCAAGCTTCTTCCTCGAATCGTCCTACCCCCTTCAGTGCCTCCTTAATCATTTTAAGGATTTCAGGAGATGAGCCCACACCTTCAGAGCCAGTGTCACTCCTTTTGACCTTCAGAGATTCTACCAGTTAGATTGCCCCACATTTGGAACAGGGTGGCCATCAGAGGGGTCACTCAACCTGCAAACAGCCTTTCAGATGTGGAATATTATCTACGGAAATCCTGGCCACCGTGATCAGGCTCCATATATCGATGTGTGGATCGATATTGTTTCTGATGCCCCCAAGTATCTGAAGGACTGCCACAGCAGAAAAGAATCAAAGACAACTCCCAAGTCTGTCCTTTTCTCTACACCAAAGGAGCAAAAAGAGAAACCGTCCAGACAAAGACCTAACCCGCTTTACCCTGTCTTACAGGAGCCCCCTGAGGCCCCTGAGATCACTAATCCTCCCCCTTATGCCCCTTATGACCCGGTCCTATCTCCATCTAACAGGGAGGCAGAACCCCTCCTGAGTCCTCCCCACACCCGCACTGGGGTTGCGTACCAACCTCCACAATAGTGTCCCTGACTCATCGAACCAGATACTGTCCTGACTCATCGAACCAGATACTGTCCCTGACTCATCGAACCAGACAGCAGTCCTGGCCCCACTCCAGCAATTGGCTCCCCTAGTTGGGGGAGAAACTCAGAGGCCATTCATAGTCTATGCCCTTTCTCCACCAGCGATCTGTACAATTGGAAACACCAGAACCCCTCATTCTCAGAGAAACCCCAGGGATTAACCTCTCTCCTAGAGACTATTTTCTTTACCCACCAGCCGACCTGGGACAACTGTTAGGAACTCCTCCAGGTCCTGTTTACCTCAGAGGAGCGGGAGTGGATCCAGAGGGAGGCTGCAAAGGCAGTATTAGAGCACAATGGGCAGCCTTCCACTGACCCGACCCACATCCAACATGTTCTCCCGAACACCCATCCGCCTTGGGACCCCAACACCAACCAAGGTAAGGAGGCTCTCTGACGGTATCGCCAGCTTCTGCTCCAGGGCCTCTGGTCGCCGCCCAACGACCCACTAACTTATCTAAGGTAAGCGAGGTCATCCAAACTAAGGATGAGTTGCCGGCGGCGTCCCTGGAATGACTCTTAGAGTCGTACTGGTTATATACCCCTATTGACCCGGAGGAACCCTAATAATAGGAGGGCTGTGAATTTAGCCTTTGTCAGTCAGTTGGCCCCAGATATTAGAAAGAAATTGCAGATGATGGAAAGGTTTGAAGGAAAGAACCTATCTGAGCTGGTTGAGATAGCCCAACGAGTATTCAACAACAGAGATGAGGTAGATATAGCACAGACTAAGAAGATGACCAAGGTCCTGCTTGCAACCATGCAAGAAGCCCAGCCAAAGGGACCACCAGGAAAAGGCAGAGGCCAAGAACAGACACCCAGGGTGAACAATAGACCCAGAAGAGTCGGTTAGAAAAGGACCAGTGCGCATATTGCAAGAAAAAGGGACATTGGAAGAATGAGTGCCCTGAAAAAGGACAAGCCCCCAAAAGAAGCCCCCTCATCCTTTTGAGGATGCAGAATGAGGAGGTCAGGGCTCTTACATTATGAGCCCCAGGAACCCAGGATAACTTTAAAGGGTCCTGACACAGACCCTAGGGCCCTGGAAGCGACCAGTTGCATACCTCTCCAAAAGATTGGACTATGTGGCAGCAGGATGGCCCAACTGTTTGAGGGCAATTGCTGCCACTGCAATCCTCTCTAAGGAAGCCCTAAATTGACACTAGGCAGACCTCCAGATTATCGCCCCAAACGCAGTTTAGTCAATGCTTCGCAGCCCACTGGACCGGTGGATTTCCAACACTCGGATCACCCAGTATCAGGTCATGCTTCTCAACCCACCTCACATACAATTCCTGAAAACTACCGCACTCAACCCAGCTACCCTACTGCCCGACAATGCCAACCCTTGCATGACTGCCTTGAGGTCCTAGAGAACATCACCTGCACCAGACCGGACCTGACAGACAGCCCTTGGCCAAATCCAGATGCTACTCTATTTACGGATGAGAGTAGCTTCATCTCAGAAGGAGTCAGGTATGCCGGGGCTGCAGTGGTTACCACTGAGACTGTCATCTGGGCACAAGCCCTAAGCCATGGCACTTCAGCTCAGAGGGCTGAACTAGTAGCAGTGACTCAAGCTCTGCGTGGGGTAGAAACAAGACTGTTAACATCTACATGGACAGCAGGTATGCCTTTGCCACGGCACATACATGGGGCATTATATAAAGAAAGGGGGCTACTGACCTGGGAGGAAAAGAAATTAAGAATAAAGAGGAAATACTGGCCCTTCTTGAGGCAATTTGGCTGCCAAAGAAAGTGGCAATCATCCATTGCCCAGAGCACCAGAACTCAACCTCTGAGACAGCAAAGGAGGCTGCCGAAAACCAGTGGGGCCAATTGACATTCTGCGACCCTACTGCCCAGAGTGCTAACAGATGCAACAAGCTGGGAGGCAAAGAAGAATCTGCTGGGTGGGTTAGGCTCCCGGAGGCCGCATTGTAGTACCTGAGGCCTTGAGCCGAGACCTTATAACCCAGGTTCACCAGAGCACTCACTTGGGAAGAACCAAGTTAACTGAACTGTTAAAAAGAGACTATTACATTCCGGGGCTGCAAGAATGGCCAAACAGATATCAGCCTGGTGCCACATCTGCGCACAAGTGAATCCAGGGCCCTTCAAGGAAATACAACAAGGGACGAGACTTCGTGGACAAGACAGCGGGGAACATTGGGAGTTAGATTTCACTGAGGTCAGCCCGGGAACTTTCAGATTCAAATACTTGTGTTCATCGCACGTTTTCAGGATGGACTGAAGCCTTCCCCACCAAGCAGGAGACCACTCAGGTAGTAGCAAAGAAATTACTCTCAGAAATAGTGCCTCGATTTGGCCTGCCCATAACACTGGGGTCTGACAACGGCCGGCGTTCATCTCCCAAACCAGCCAATCTCTAGCAAAGGCATTATAGATCAATTGGAAATTGCATTGCTTTTATAGGCCTCAAAGTTCAGGACAGGTAGAAAGAATGAATAGGACCTTGAAAGAAACCTTAACTAAGTTCAAGCTGGAGACTGGTGAAAACTGGGTGAGTCTCCTCCCCTTTGCCCTTTTAAGGGCACAGTGCACACCCTATTGTAAGGGCTTCACGTCTTATGACATAATGTTTGGAAGACCCCCACCTCTCCTCCCCAAGTTAGGGGAAGAAAAGCTAACAGAAATTGATAATTTTTCACTGCTTAAATCTTTGCAAGCTCTCTCTCTCTCGCACGACAGGAGACCCACCAACTGGTCTCTGTCACCAGAACAGCTGCTCAGCATCCAGTCCAGCCACACAACCATGCTCCAGGCGATTGGATCTGGGTGAGAAAATACAGCCTGCTTCTCTTGAGCCCCGCTGGGACAGACCTTTTCCTGTCATCCTCACAACACCCACCATGGTCAAGGTAGCTGGAAGCTGTCATTGGATTCACTGTACCAGAATCAAGGCTGCACATCCACCACAGACATCAGAACAATGGACCCTGCGTTGGACAGAGGACCCACTAAAAATAAGACTGTCAAGGGTCCAGTCTGGACCATCTTGATTCTCTCTGTCCTAAAATGAGGGGGTCTTTGTATGGCTTTAGGTGAGGCCTGAAAGAGTAGGAGAGGATTAGACCTACTGTTCAATGCTTTGAATTCCCCTAGAAAACCAGTGGGGAATGTTATGAGTGGACAATTTTCCAGTAAGCCAGTATTAAATATTTACTTCTGATTCTGTTAACCAGGGTGTGGTAATCTGACCAAGGAGATGCTAACGGCCAACTGTAACCAGGGTGTGATGATCTGCTCAGGGATGTGCTGGTGGCTATATAAACTACCTCTTCTGGGAGCTCGGGCTAATCTCTTCTAACCCTGCGTGGTAGAGAGTCAGTCGCCCGCCGGCTAATAAAGGCTCACAATTATCTCAATTGGCTCTGTGTGTCTTAGATTTGAGTGAAACACAACAGTTACAAGCAAATTAGGACAGCAATAAATTACATGGCAATTATGTCGGGAGCCATTACAAGGCACTGAAGGTGTCACATAGCTAGAAGCAGCTGCCACATCTGCTTAACAATGGTTTTAGGAAGCAGGATTTTAAGTTAAACATTACTGACCCTGGTGAGATTTGCCTCCTAAAGAAATCCTTTTAAGATAATGGAATGATTTACAGCCTTGTAAACAAGAATGTTTATGCCCTGAGAGAAGGATATTCATGATTTATGGGAACTAGGATGATGCAGTGTTTAGTAAACAGCAGCATGCCTAGAGCTAAGCTTCTCTCTCTGTGCTTAGGTATAAATAGGCTGGGCTAAATAAACTCGAGGCTGCAGCATTGACTGTATGCCCTCCCGAAGAACTTTCCTGTCTTCTTTTTTTTTGCCTTAGGCTTCACCCCCCTCTTTTAGGTGGTTTGATCTCAGCTGGCTGGTTCTGGCACAATTAGTATAAATTACAGGAGAAACACCGAAGCTTCTGTTTTTCCTCCATGTCGGAACCTCCTCTCATCTTACCTACACAACTCTTCTAGCTCCAAACTAAGACAGGGAAGTCATGTAGAGGTAGGTTTCTCCCCTTTAGGGAGAATAGGGCAGCACGTTTTGACCTGGTGTTGTATCTCACAGTTTCCAGGAGAGATAGCCGTTTTCCAGGATGGGCACAAGGTAGCTTGCTGCAGCCTCCCTGTCTAGAAGACCTTGAGTGGGAATGAGAGTCAGTAAAAACTCTTGGATGGGCTTCCCCTCCTTTCTCCTTCTCCTCACTCCCTCCCTCTGTGGAAATATGACCTAGATGAACTTGAGGACTCCCAAATGGAACAGCCATTTAACAGAAGGTGTGTGTACCATGATCTGTTGTTGGGTTTCAGTTATTAGTCGTTTCCTCCCCGCCTCCCCCACATTTGGTCCTACCATTTTTTTTAAAAAAAATTCTCAAGTAATATATCACACATCTCTTTTTACAATGCACAAGACATCTTAAAAAAAAAAAAGGTCTTTGGAAAACTTGATTAATGCAGTGAAGGTCAATATGGTGAAGATTTGTGCAAAAACAGTCTTATTTATATTGTTCTGTTTTTGTTATGGGGGCTATAAAACTAGGAATAATTCAACCTGTTAGTCAGATTTGTTTTGTTTTGTTTTGTTTTATTCTGCCTTCTACTTTGTCTCTCTGTGATTTTAAACATTTCTCCAGGAACATATCACACATTTCTATTTTTAATCTGAAATCCAGTCTGCTAATCTATAGTGTACACCGAAACTTCCTCCTACCTCATCAGTACTCCTCTCTCCAGGGATGATTGTAGCTAACAGTTGGCTATGTTTCTGTAGCACTCTCCAGGTATTTTTATACATTGATGTACATATATAAATATATAGTTTTGCTTGGTTTAGTTTTTTAAACAAAATAGAATCAGATAATACATATTTTTTGTTTCTTGCTTTTTTAAATGACTAAGTTTGAGATTTTTCTGCAGCACACAGAGCTATTTATTATTTTAATAGCTGGAGTATAATGGATCACCACAATGTTTTAAAAAGATCCAAACATTTAAAAATAAATACAATTTCCAATGTCTAACTTACCGAGTAAATTTATTTAAGACCATAAACTTCGTGGAAGCTAACATTTTGCTGTTCTTACTAGAAGGGGATTAATGTGTATTGGTATTGTAAGAGATGCCTGCAGTCCTGGCAGGATGCCTGGTGCTTGGAGCAACAAGGTAACACTACACGGAAGGCGGACACACCTTACCTATTCTGGGACTTCTTGCTCTAGGCACAAGGATAAGAAGAGAGTAGCTGATAACAAGGTGGTGCCTTGAGGCTGAATTTGGGAGTTGACTGTAATCTGTAATGACTACTCTGATTGTAACTAATAATAATAACCAAGCCAGCTTTGTGAGAGAGAGAATAAAATGCCATGGAGACAGGGGTGGGGGAAGCTAGCATTGCCATTCATCCCCTCTCCCTTATCTATGTTAGTTAATGCATTTCCAGATTCTGACTCTTCTTCCTAACAGTCTCTGCAACATATTGGTGAAGTCCGATGTAAGTAGAATTGTTCTCTGCCAGGTGCCAGAGAAGGTGGAGTGAAAGATGGGTTAAGTTCTGAAGTGGAGAAGAGTTTCCTGACAGTGAGGGATTAATTATTATGGAGACTAGGCAGGAAAACGGCAGTGTTTCTATCCTTCAAAAAAGCCCAGGCTTACGTGGGGAAGTTCTAGCCATGGGCTTGTGACCCTGCTGACTTATTGGTCTTGGGTAAAACAACCTTCCCATGACTGTTTTATCATCTGTTACTTAGTAGTTTTCAACTTCTCAAGTACAATAACTACTTTGAAGAAATATGAGTCCTCATACAATTTTGAAATTTATCGTAAGGAAATTGAACAAGATGATTTTGAGGTCTATTTCATTTAAGATGATAGCAAATGCTAGCAGTAATTAAAGAGGAAGAAATTTCTCAGTTCTCATTTATCACAGAAGGGAAAAATGCTTCATTGATGCAAGCAGACCCTGAAAGCATCTAGCAGGCTAGCACTTTCAGCTCCAGATCTAACTGAGGATCCTATGGAGGAACTGGAAGTTGGGGGCTATCAGTAAATTTTTGGTACTGTAAGAACGGTCACAGAGTCAGCCCCTAAGGGAATGACTATCTGTACAGGTCTGTTCAGACAGAGCCCAGTAAAAACCACTCACTTTCTGTTATCTGTAATATGTCATCATTTCCAAATCTCTAGAGATAATGCTCTTTGCCTCACTTTATATTTCAAAGCAGCAGAACTACCCTGATGTAGTTTTTCATTCACTTATGAGACTGACAAAAATTCCAAAGTGGTGAATGTGCTATAGGACTCAAACAGCAGAAGATTGGAAAGTCCCTTAGTAAAGCAGCAGTTGATCCGATTATGAGAGATTCTCCCCATGGATGTGCCTACTCCTGAATCAAAACTAGAAACCATGTGTTCATTGACCTCTCATCCAACACACATTATGCAGCTATTACTCACCAGCATTCTTCTAAATGTTTTACATGGATTATTTAATGTAATCATCACAACCATCTCTTTATCAGGAACTATTATTATCCTTGTTTTACAAATGAAGAAACTAAAACACAGGAGAGTTAGATAACTTGCTAAAGGGTATATCCAATTAGGAAGTACCAGGGACAGAATTTGAAATCTTGCCATCTGGCTGATAGGCCCATACTCTTAACTGCTAAACTATATAGCATCTAACATTTGTTCAATTAATTAATGAATATTTCCCATCAGTTTCTTCCATTTCACACTTTGACTTGAGAAAGAAGGAAGCTATCTAATTTTTAAATGTGGGAGCCTGCCTGACCCTATTTCAGGGGGGTTTTACCCCTGAAAAAGGATGCTCTGAGCCCAGGACAAGCAGCAAAGCATTGATTTTGTTCTTGAATACAACCCTTTGGGGAAAGTTCTCAAAGACCCTCAGAAGTATTGACTGGTGACTGCCAGAAATGTGTTCTGGAACTCCACTGTAGGAATATTATTTTCCCCAGTTTTCTATAATTAATTAATTCATAAAACATTAACTAAATGAATCTGTTCCATAGACACTTGGGATACAGATATGAATAAGACCAGGTCCCAACCCTATATGAGTTTATAGGCTAGTGAGCCATCAGCTCTATTTCTGGACACACATTCTACTTGTTCAATCCTTTTTCTTGAATCGATTAAAATGAGAAAATCGACCAGATGTTGTCTGAACTGATCATCTGTGCCTGGGTTAATGATGCCACCTTGTCAGAATGTTGAATTGGTTTCAGGTTCAGACTCACCCCCAAAGGGCCATTTTCACAGTCGTCTGTATTTGCAGTGTGCCTCTTTACAGCTCTCTTTGCTTGACTGCCACAGTGGTTGCCCACTGTGAAGTACCTGCCCACTTTTCAACATTACCTTTTCTTCATCCAGCCCTAGTCCCATTTGGACAAGTAACACTCCAGCACAGGCTTTTCCTCCTTAGAGCATGTGTTGCTTCAATACTCACCATCATCTTCACTCACCCTTGACAGTAGATGGAGATTACCTGCATCAATCCCATCTCCTTTCCTTGTAATATATCATTCCCATCCACAGATTGTTTCTGTTGCTGTCTTCTAATTGTTCCTTGTTTGTCTATTTATGTACGCTATTATTACTCAAGCACCTGAAAATCAAACGGTGTCTACCACATGGCACTTCCATGTGATAGATCACCTTGCAGCCATGTGTGGAAGTGCAAGTTAAAATGAAGCCAAGAAAGACACCATTTTTAATTGTGCTTCATCACAACATAAGCTTATTATGTTGAAGAGTATAATATCACCTTCCCATTTTCTTCCTTTTCTTTTACTTGCTGGTCTTGTTGCTTTCTAGATTTCTCCCTGTGCCGGAGCCAGCCGGCTAAAGTCGAACAGCACCTAAAAGAGGGGGGTGAAGCCTAAGGAAAAAAAGAAGACAGGAAAGCACTTCAGGAGGGCATACAGTCTATGCTGCAGCCTCGAGTTTATTTAGCATAGCCTTTATATTTCTTTTCAAACACAATAGCAAGGATTTCTTTAGGAGGCAATCCTCCCTTCCAGGGTCAGTAATGTTTAACTCAAATTCCTGCTTCCTTGAAACATTGTTTAAGCAGTCTCAGCCACTGCTTTATGGCTATAAGCTACGTGACTTCTTCAGTGTCTCATAATGGCTCCTGACATCCCTGGAAATTTAAATAACTGTATTAGCTTTCAGGTTTCCATGCTGAGGTTCATTTGGTAGTTTCCCGCCAAATTTCTAAGCTGTGCCACCCCTCTGTGTTACCTGTTTCCTTTCATCTCAGCTTTATCTGCAGATTGAATTAGTGAGCTGTGTGTTCTTCCATTTTAAAGAGAACATAAAGTAACAGCAGTTCTCTGCAATAGCATGTGAATAACAGAAACAAGGAGGGAAGGAGGTTGTACTGTAACAGCTCTCTGCAAAATAAGGGATGTGGGAGGGTAAATGAAGATGTGGAAGATGTGACAAAACAGCTGAGAATATGACCTTACTGAAGCAAATGATCCCCAAATTTGTCAGGCCATTCTGCACATATGGTGTGGCAGCACCTACAAGTACAATTTCAGAAGCAGGAATGCAAAGAAAGGGTGATTGAGGTGGAGAATTGAGACATCAGTTCAGGAAAGAGCCTAGGGAGACACAGCCTTAAATATGAATGATTTTTGCAGTTTAATCACTAGGAAAAACTCTACCTCTGTCTTGGATCAGGTTTCTGGGAAACAGTCTATGAGATGAAAGTGTACTGAGGAGTGCTTTCAGAAACAACAGCTATGAGGGAAGGAAGGAAGCAAGATCAGGCAGAAAGAGTTGAAATGCCGTGAGGTTTCAGTGAGGATGTCAGCTGATCCCAGCGGGGTTTCCTTGAGCAGGGTGCCCCTGCAGAAAGCTGAACTTTGAGGCCAGGATTAGAGCCTTTACATCCCCACGTAGTCCAGGTATTGTACTCAGGCTGCCTCTAGAGAGGGAGGATAAACTTGAGTGAGGATGTTTTTCTGAAGGAGGTAATTCCAGGTAAAGGACCTAGCTGAGCGATGACAGCCAAATTTCCCAGCAGCTGGGAAAGACCCGAAGGGGTATGGGTGGTATGCTACACCGTCCACCACCACATCTCATAAGACCATGCAAACATTCAGTGCCATTTGGCATCACTGAGCGTTCCCTCTTCAGCAAGAGGCATTCTTATTTTGTCTTCTGTGACTCAGCTGTCTTTTCTGTCAGTCTCTGTTCTGAGGTGCTGGTCTAACCCCTCTTCCTCAGCCTCACCCCCACCTCGGTCCTGTATGCACCTAACACTCCAGCTTCTGCCTGCCCCCATGCTTCCTCTCCATTTCCAGGTCAACCTCATGTATCAGGGCCTCTTTCCAACATGTCAAGAGGAAGGCCTGGCTCCTGCCTCATCAGAACACTCAGGTATGTGACCCCCAAACCACTTTGGGGCCCACAACCTTGCCACTTCTGATGCCCCACACAGGCTGGTTCATGAGACTTTGCTATCCCACTACGGACCTCTTAGCCCTAATTAACACAGGCAACAGGACTAAATGTTCCCCTTTGTCCTTCTGAAAATATGAAGTAATGGGTGTAAGAAGGTAACACAATTTCAGTCCTGCAGTAATGCTCACAGGCCTTCTCCCCTTGGAACCATATTCATTGCTTTTGGGAATTGCCAGGATCATTCTCTTCAGTAATATTTCCATTAGTTCTAATTAAGTCCCTACACTGAATCACTACATGCTTCTCCCACTGGAAGTTGCAGAACCCCAATTCTGTGCAGGGAGAATGCAAAACAGAGTATCCAATACATCATTGTGGAAAAATTCAGTTTATTACAAAGTTTAGGGAAAACCAAGAACTTTAATAAGAACCACCCCTCTTCTACAAATATGGAGGAAGAGAGGAGCAGGGATAGGGAGAAGGGCCCCAGTAAAAACAGACCAGTCTCAAGTTTCATCCAGGTAGGGGCTAAGGGGTGGATCTGCAGTGATGGCCTCTTCTCTTGTCCTCCAGAGGGCTCCAGGCGTGTTCTGAGCTCCCTGGTCTGGTACTTCTGAAGGCCACAGAGATGTCCAGTACTATCCTGATCTGAATCCCGTGCAGAGAACTCGGGCAGTTTGCACACCTCTATCATCCAATGGACCAAGTCCTCCTTGCACAGCTCCCACCTGCAGTTGTTTGCATACAGCCTCTGGCCGATCTCCTGCACCATATCACTAGCTTCCTTGGAGTATTTTTGAGTTCAGCATTTAAAATGCAGGGAGAACGGCTTGGGCCCCCCAAAGTCTTTGCTGCCCTGCCTTGTCATCGGGAGTGAATTATAAGGGCTACATTTTGTTCTTCCTCCTTTTGATGTAGACCTAGCAGAAGTGCTTCAGTAGGAAGTGCCAGAACCTTCTAGCCACCCCTCTACTGCCTGGCTCTGGCCCGAGGAAGAGGTTGGGGTCTCACCTTAAGGCTACCTCTCTGGGGCTCCACTACTGCTATGCTGCTGGTGCTGTAGGTGGAGATGGTGCCCCAGGGGCCATGCTGAGGGGCAGGGCTGGAGGTGGTGGTCCCCAACTTCAGTGCAGGTGCAGGACTGGTGGTCTCTGCCTCCTGTCAGGGCACAGAACTGGTGGTCTCCGACTCCAGTACAACTGAGGTAGTGCTGGTCTCAACCTCCTGCTGGAGCATTGGACTGATGGTCTCTGACTCTGGTCAGGGTGTGAGACTGGTGGTCCCTGACTCTGGTCCCACTGAGGGAACGCTGGTCCCCAACTCAGGTGTGAGTGTGGGAATGGTGGCGCTCCAGTCCAGGCTGGCTGATTGACTGGCCAGCTCTTTGATCTCCCAGCCTAATGGCTGGTCACTGGGGCTCAGATGAAAATGGGAACTGTCTAGGGAGGACTTCATGTTGGGGAAGGGCATTACTGTGATGGTGCGACCCTTCCCCTTGGGTGCTTTGTGGCTCAGCATGAGGTATGTGGTCACTGTTGTGTCATATTTCTTGCCCCTAATTGCCTCCTCAATTTCTCTTGTTGAAAGCCCATATTTTCCATTACCTGGGTCACCTGGGAATTTAAGGTGCCACATGGCGGCGCCTAATGTGGCCTTAGTTCCTCTTGCTCCATATTGTCCACTAATGACTCATGGGTTCTTCAAGTGTTCCTTGGTGGCAGGGGTCAACAGTTAAACATTCCCTAAAATGTCTGCTACTTTTGAAGAAATGAAGTAGGGGAGATGGTACTGCCCTCTTATAATCTTCTCCCATAGTTCCCTAATGTCGTCTGCCACGAACGGCAGTCTTCCACAGACCATTTTGAACAGGATGACTCCCAGGCTCCACAAGTCCACTCCAGGGCCATCATAGCTTTGTCCCAGGAGCATCTCTGGGGCAACATGATAGAGGCTGCCACAGAAAGTGGTCAGCTTCTGGCCAACATACTCATTATAGAGCCCAAAGTCCATGAGTTTGATGTTCCCGTCAGCACTAAGGAGAATGTTCTGTGGCTTTAGGTCCCTGTGGACAATGCCCTCTGGTGGCAATAATGTACCACTGACATCAGCTGCTGGAAGATGCCTCGGGCTTCGTGCTCTGTCATATCACCACAGTCTTTAAGATAGTTAGACAAGTTCCTTCCATCTACATGCTCCACCATGAGGAACAGTGTGTTTTCAGAGTCAATCACCTCAAACAGTTTTACGATATTGGGGTGTTCAGAGTTTTCATGGTGTGGACTTCTCAGAAAGGTCTATAGGACCCATGCCGATTAATGACTTTGACAGCTACCTCTGTCCCGGTCAGAATGTGCTGGGCCAACTTCACCTTGGCAAAACTTCCCTCGCCAATGGTGTTTAGAAGCTAGTAGCACCCAATCCAGGGCTGCTCGTCAGTAGAGATGGCTGCAAGGTCATGTAGCATGGCGATGCACTAACTACACTCACTCACAATACTAACTACCAATGCCAACTATGCTAGCCGAAGATACTAAATCTATTACCTATGCTAATACTAACTGCTAACTATGCTTACTATGCTAATAAACAATGCTAACAATACTATGCTAACTGATACTAATACAAACAATATTAATTATGCTTACTAATGATGCTAATAATACTAACTATGCTATACTAACTATGCTGTGCTAATTTATACTAATACAATGATAACTATGCTTACTAACTGGGCCAATAAATGATACTAATAAACAATGTTAATACACTAACAGTACCAATACTAACTCTATTAAATGTACTAACAATGCTAACAATATTAACTAAAAACTGTTTAAAGAATAAAATAAGAAAAAAAACAGAAAATAAAAAATACGAGAAAATAATAAAATAATGAGGAAAGAGAACATTTAAAAAGTGAAAAAAGAGAACAGCAAGAAAAGAGAACTACGGAAAATAAGAAAAAGGGAATAATAAAAAAAAAAACAATGAGAAAAAGAAGGAATAAAGACAAAGGAAAAATAAGCAAAATGACAAGAAAAAAGGAGAAAACAAGCTACCTAGTCTAGTCCAACAGGTCACCACAAATCAGCTTCCTGGGCTCTATGGACAAAAACCTCAAGTCAACTAGGGCCTTATACAGGAGATTTTTGTAATTCCATCACAATGATTCCTTATTGGGCCAGAGCAAGACACAGATCAGTCACAGCTGGGAATAAACCATACTGCTTTTCTCACTTTCTGGTCTCAAGACCCCTTTACACTTAAAAAAAAAAAAAAAAAAAAAAAAAGGACCCAAAGAGATTTTGGCTTATATGAGAAAAATTTATGAAAAATTGATATTTACTTTATTAGAAATTAAAATGTGTAAGATGCTTCAGTGACCTTTTCCTTTAGAATTTGAAAATCTGTAATAATTTTGTCTATTTAAAGACCTTAGAGTGCCTACACATAAAATATTCCATTCCTTTTTCTTAAAAATGATGCTACAACTTAACTGTTAATATGATATTATAGGAAAATGTTGTGTTTGTAAGTTACATTATTAACATTTATAAAGCTGAGAGGGGATGGCTTTCATTATCCCTTTTCCAATAAGATTATGAGCAGATTTCTCAGCAGAAACTGTGGAGGCTGGGGGCACTGGGTTGATGTATTCAAAGTGTTGAAGGACAAAAGCTGTTAAGCAAAAATCCTACATCCGGCAAACGTATCTGAAAATGGGGGAGACCTTAAGAGATTCCAGATAAACCTACACTGAGAGTTTTTTTACCACTATGCCCGCCCTGCACACAGCACCTCCTGCAGGGTGGAATGGAAGGACACTGGGCAGGGGCTCAAAGCCTTACAGAGAGATAAGAATGTCTGCTAACACTTCGCATTGACAGTAATAATAGATAGTACTGGTGTGACTTTGGTTTGTAGCTCTACTTGAGTTCTACGTAATTTAAGAGACTAATTTAAGAGATCAATGTATCTTTAAAAAAACAATTGTTAGTTTGGTTCTGGACACACAGAGTATAAAGATGTAATTTGGTGACCTCAACAGTTGTCGGGAGCCATTTTGAGACACTGAAGAAGTCACGTAGCTTACAGGCCATAAAGCAGTTACTGAGACTGCTTAAACAATGGTTCAAGTAAGCAGGGATTTGAGTTAAACATTACCGACCCTAAAGGAGAGGTTTGCCTCCTAAAGTAATCCTTATAAGATAGTTGAATGTTTTACAAATAGCAAGGATGTTTGCGCCCTGAGGGAAGGATGTATAGGAACTTATGTAAATGTCAGCATTCCTATGGTAATGTCCTCTGTGCCTTGCTATTGTGTTCGAAAAGAAATATAAGGGCTGTGCTAAATAAACTCAAGGCTGCAGCATTGACTGTATTCCCTCCCGAAGTGCTTTCCTGTCTTCTTCTTTTTTCCTTAGGCTTCACCCCCCTCTTTTAGGTGCTGTTCGACTTTAGCCAGCTGGCTCCGGCAAACAGTAGATTGGGGTCAGTTGTAAAGGAGAAGTTTTTATATGTTCTTTAAGTTAGGCTGGTACAGTTTCTCATGAGTGTTATAACTTTAGCATGTTAGGTCATTTGGGTGACTAACACATATTTCTCATATTTAAAAATAAATAAAGGCACATTTATTAGTTCCATCAAGAAGTAAGTAGGAAGTGTTCTTTTTTGTTCTGCATCTCCTGTGACACTCTTTTTGACCCCTTTTTTAACACTGTTTCTCCCTGGGAAATCTTCACTACACACTATTCTCCTTTACTTCTTCCTTTAGTGATTTCCGATTAAGTCAAGCTTTAGTCTAATTTCTGAAACAACAATTTACTTTCTGACTCATACTAAATGTATTCTGTATCTTCCCCTGATCCAAACATATCTCATTAACGAAACATAGAGCCAGCTTCAAAAAGATGGTATGCCTGGGGTTGTCCCAAATCTTGCTACTCAAAGTATGATTCATGGGTCAGCAGTTTGTTAGAAACCCAGACTCTTAGTCTTTATTCAGACTTCTTAAATGAGAATCTCCATTTTACAAGAGATTCACAGCACATCAGTGATGCACAACACATCAAAGTTTGAGGTGCATTCTCCCTCAAGCTCCATACACAATGGACAGCTCATTGAATCTATGTTGTCTTTCAGTCCCTCTATCACGGATATCACAATAACCTCCTAAGTGATCTCACTGCCCTCAGTCTCTCCTATAATTGATCCTACATAGTGATGTATACTTACTCTCCTAAAACATGTGTCCTCTTGCACAAACATTCAACTGCTTCCACTGCCTAGAGATTAAGTTCTAAAGGTCTAACTTGGTATCCATACTCTGCTGTTCTGTTTATAGCTTCCATCACCCCCTTCCACATACCTACCCTCCAACCTTCCTGGTCTACTTCTACCCAAATACACATTTCACACCATTGTGTCATCCTTTGTGCTGTTTCTTCCTAAACAACCTGTTGCTGCTTACTTTGTCTATCAAAACACTACTTAGCCTTTAAGATCCAGCCTAAATGCCTTGTTTTTCAAGAGGCCCCTCAAACTTCTTGTCTGAACTAATCTCAAAAACACAGTGGCCATTCTATTTTGTCCCACTTTCATTCTACGTTTTGTGAGGCCTAAATCTTAGTACCTAGCAAAGGACATATAGCACATAGCAACATATGTTTTTCAATCTATAGTGATTAAGTAAATCCATGAGTGAAATAAATGAAAGTTGAATTTCAGCAAAGTTTATACACACCATAATCTGTTTGACTGAATAAATTGGTATCTCATGAGATTGCCAACCATAGTATTTGGATTTTCTGAGACAATCTTGTTTCAGTAAGTTTTCCAAGTATATGTTTTGTATTTGATTGACTTAAAAATATGGTTCTCACTTTCATATCTCTGAGCTGCATCACTCGGCCACCTCTGAAACAGGCTTCAGAGGTGCTGGGGAGTTCCACGTACTGAGTGAAAGATCATGCCGAGTACCCCCGGGCTCATTCACTTGCTATTTCCCCCTAGTTTTCCCCAGGCCTGGCTTCGTGCCCTAACACTTACGCATCACCCCATCTTCCCTTTTCTTTCTCTGCTTTCCTGGTTTCTTACCACCAGAGTGGAAGGAGAGATCTATTTCCCTTTGCTAACTGTCTGAAATGACAGAGCTAATCAGTGAGTTGCTATGCCTGTCCAGGAAAGCCAGTTTGATTATAGTCCTGTGACTGCACTGACAGCATTCAGCATTTTATTAACTGAATAGTGAAACACTCTTTGGAGCTCAGTTTTGCCTGTTTATGGTGGATTCCAGCTGTCCTTTTATGTCTGCTCTAGTTATATTGGTGCCGTTGGAATTAATGTCTGGCTAGTTTACTTGCCAGGGATTTATAAAACTTTACTTCATAATAATAAGAAAGAGAAAGTGATAGAGAAAAGTTTTAGAGTGTGAGGAAACTGAGATCCAAGTAAAATGGTGATTGAAGATACTAGAGGTTGATCAAGACCTATATCCTCAGAAATCTAGCTCTTAGGTAGTTGTAATCCTGGGAAAAAGATACATGTTTGGATAATAACACTTTCAAAACTTGAAGATGAAATAAGATTTTCCTTAAGCATCATAAAATCCCATTTCTGGAGAATGGATACTATTATGGTGATCTTTACATTAGGGGTAAAACAGGGAACAACATGGAGTGCGGAGCCCTCTTTGCCATAGTGTTTACCAGATTTTTAAAAAATTAATTATTATTATTATTATTATTATTATTATTATTATTAGTGACACTGGTTAATGAAATCCAGTAACCTTCAGGTAAACAATTTAGCAGTAAGGCATAGATAGATAGATAGATAGATAGATAGATAGATAGAGATATATAGATATAGATAGATAGACATATTGATATATTGCATGGTATGTTCCCCTCCTATAGGTAGATTTTTTTCTGTCAGCACATATTTGACCCCTTTTACACCATCTACCTCTCTCCCACCCCCTGGTAACCACTAGTCTAATGTCCATGGCCATGAGTCTCTGTTTGTTTGTTGCATTTAGTTTTATATCTCATATATAAGTGATATCATGTGGTTTTTAAACTTTTTCTGTCTGGCTTATTTTGCTTAGCATGATTATCTCAAGGTCCATCCACATTGTCTCAAATGGCAGTATTTCGTCTCTTCTTAGGGCTGAGTAATATTCCATTGTACATATGTACCACAGCTTCTTTATCCAGTCATCCATCATAGGTGGATTCCATGTCCTGTCCACCGTGAATAATGCTGCTATGAACATAGGAGTGCAAATATTTTTGGGCTATGAGTTTTCAAGTCTTTGGGGCACATACCTAGTAGAGGGGTTGCTTAGTTTTCTGAGGAATTCTCATACTGTTTTCCATTGTGGCTGTTCCAGTTTGCAGTTTCACCAACAGTTTATGAGGGTTCCTTTTTCTCTGCATCCTTTTGAACACCTGTTATTATTTGTCCTGTTGATAACAGCTATTTTAACAGGTATGAGATGGTATCTCATTGTGATTTTGATTAACATTTCCCTAACAGCTAGTGATGATGAACATTTTTTCATATGTTTATTGGCCATTTCTGTCTTCTTGGGAGAAGTGTCTCTTCAGGTCTTCTACCCTCTTTTTAATTGGATCTTTTGTTATATTGTTGTTATTGGGCTGTATGAGTTCTTTGTATATTTTGGATATTAGGCCATTATTGGAGATGTTGCTTGCAAATATATTTTCTAATTTGGATGGTTGTCTACTTACTTTGTTGATGGTTTCTTTTGCTTTGCAGAAGCTTTTTAGTTTGATGTAGTCCCATTCATTTATTTTTGCTTTTTTGCTTTTACTCCCCTTGCCTTTGAGGTCAAATTCATAAAATCCTTTTTTAACTCCAAGGTCCAAGAGTTTAGTTCATCAAAACTTTTGAGAGGATGAATTATTAAAAATTACTTAGTAAAACACCTCCTGAGTGTTAGGTCAGCAGCATGATGGTGTGAGAAGACCCCCCAGGTCTCTCCACTTAAATTTACAACAAGGTGGACACCTATAATTCAACAAAAGATTTCCTCCCATGGGAGACATCCCAAGGTGGTAGTATCTGAGCAAATAGGAGTAGGACAAAGACAGAAGCCGGCACAGTCTGGTACTGGCTGTGGCCCAGTGCACATGATAATTGTGAAGGGTCAGTGTGCAACCCCCACTGGGCAAATGGAAGTAGCATAGACAATAATCAAGCATGGGTGGCTGGCAAATATTGAGGTTGGGCCCACCATCAGGAGCAGAGAAATAGTGCAAAGCATAGCAGTGTTCCACAGCCCACCATCAGCAAATAACGTTCTGCAGATGTGGGAACCTGCCCATCCTATCCCCCATGGCCACCAGGCAATAAAATACTTATTCTGCAGATTGCAAAAGGACTGAAAAAACATTCCAGCTTAAGTGGTCTATACTCACAGAGAGAAAAAAGCCTGGACACACAAATTCACTACACACCAACTACCCTACACCACTCTTTGCACAGCCTGGTAGAGATAGCTGGGTCAACTCGAACACCAGTTCTGCTGGTGGCTTCTAGCTACAGAAAAGCGGCACTGGAAACACAGAAGTCAAGAAAACCAGACTGCCACTTCCAATCCACAGAAGTGTTGAACCAAGAGCAAAGACACTGGATCATAAAAACAATGCCCCTCCTCAAAAAATATGAGGTGTTTTCCAGAGCAGAGGACAGACACATCGCAGATATCCCAGAAGCTCCAGTAGTGTAAGAGAAAATAAAAACTTGCACTTCACCACCACCTACTGGAAAACAAAAGAAAGACCACCACTTAATGACCTGTTAAAGAATGAAGTGTCAAATACTTTTTAAAAAGATTTCATTCCAATAAAAATGCTCAGACACAGAAATAATCCATCAAGGAGTGAATAACCACGGTAACATGGAAATTTAAAAAGAAAATAAAAGATCTCTAGTGAATAAACTTAAAGACATGAAAGACTGTGATTTAAATGACAGAATTCAGAATGCAGTTCTGAAAAAGCTCAACAAGATTAAGAAAAAAAAAACCTCAGAAATAAATTCAATGCACTCAAAAATAAAAATAATGAACAAAAGGAGTTTTTCATCAAAGAGATTGAAACTATAAAAAGGAACCAATCAAAAAATCTAGAGTTAAAGAACTCAATAAATTAGATGAAAATAAATTAGTGAGCTTAGGAAATAGAGCAGACCAGATAGAAGAAAGAATTAGTGATATCAAAGATAGATATGACACGGGTAGAAGAATAGAGAGAATCAAAAATAAAAAAGAAATTGAAAGAACTCTGTAAGAACCACCTGAATCCATGAAAAAGAGCAATGTAAGAATAATTGGTATATACTAGAAAGAGAAGAGAGAGGGAAGAAAACAAAGAACTTAAACAAAGAATCAATGAGAACTTCCAAAACCTACGAAGTGAACTGGATCCTGGAATCCAAGAAGCTTAACAGAACACCTAAATATCTCAATCCAAAAAGAGCAAGGGAAAAAAGAAGGAAACCTACAGAGGAAACCCCATTAGATTACCATCAGATTTTTCAGCAAACACTACAAGCTAGGAGAAAGTGGAACAAATATTCAAATTAATAAAAGATAGAAATCATCATCCAAGAATAATACATCCAGAAAGTTATCCTTTATATATGAAGGAAAAATAAAGGCTTTTCCAGACATTCAGAAGCTGAGGAATTTACCACCACAGGTGTGCATTAGAAGAAATTGAAGGTGCTCTTGTACCTGAAACAAAAAGACTAAAGGATACAAAACTGAGAATAAGATGACTAACAGACAGAAGCAGAAAACTGCAACTTTGTTCAGAATATGTATTGAACACTTAATATAACAAAGGTTAAAGGAGGTAAAAGCATTTTTTTTTTAAAGAAGACAGTGGCTACTACAATTTGAAAATGAATGCAAAGCATGAAAAGGATAATTTGTGGCAGCAAAATATAAAAGGAGGGTAAGGACTGAACTTCACAGGTGAATGAGATAAGGTGCAACCAGAAAAAAAAGGACAATTATTCTTATGAAGTTTTCTTTTGTATATACTTAATGTACTGCACACCAAAAAATATCTAGAACTAAGACAATAACTTAAAAAAGGAAATAGACTGGAAAATCATAGATAACACCAAGTTAAAATAACATGCAGAAACAAAAGGAAAGAAACAATGGAAACACAGACTCTAGAAAACAAAAGATAAAATGGCTTTAGGAAATCCTTATGTATCAATAATCACCCTAAAAGGCAGAGAGTAGCAGTTAGATCAAAAAACAAAACCCAACTGCATGCGCCTTCAGTAGACACTTCTCAGCTACAAAGACAAACAAACTCAAAGTTAAGGGGTGGAAAATGATACTCCAGCAAATGGCATACAGAGAAAAGCAGTGTAGCCATACTTATATCTGAGAAAATAGATTTCAAGAAAAAATGTAACAAAAAATGAAGATGGACTTTTATAATAAAAGGGAATAATACATCAAGAAGACATAACACTTATTAATATATATGCACCCAACCTAGGGCACCAAAATGTATAAAGCAACTACTACGAAAACTAAAAGGAGAAACTTTGACAAAAATAAAATTATAGTAGAAGACCAAATACCCCATTGATAGCAATGAATAAATAATCCAAACAGAAAATAAGGAATATTGCCTTATATGATACATTAGACCAACTGGACATAATTGACATTTGCACAGCCTCTCATCCCAAACCAGATTATACATTCTTCTCCAGTGCATGTGGATCATTCTCAAGGACAGACCATGTTGGGGCACAAAAAAAGCCTCAACTAAGAAGATAGAAATCATACCAAACATATTATCCACCACACTGCTCTGAAATTGAAACAAACTGCAAAAACAAAGCTGGAAAAACATCTTTAACCCAGTATCCCAAACTCTGACAGCCTGCACCTCTTAAATCCAATAAGTCACCAAAAACAATTGACCTGTCTCTCGAATCATCCTCTCATTTATTTCTACCACATTAGCTGTCAGATTTATTTAAAAGATTTCAATTATTTCTTCCTCAGTTGTCACTCCCCTTTACTCACCCCTCACTAGGCTGTAAGTCTTCATCAAAAGAAAAGATAAGCATGTTTACTTCTTGCTACTAAAAACCTTTTAGGTTTCCGAGGATTCTGAGGTAGAATTAAGCTGATGATCTGGGATGCAGACACTTGCACCAACAGCCACCTGCCCATCCCTGTCTCCTCTGGTCCTTCACAATCATCCTTTGTTCCTGCCACCTGGGACTGCTCGCCATCTCCTGAATGTGCTAAGATCTTTCAGCATGCCATGCCTCTGGGGCAGAAATCAGTGCTTCTCCCAAGGACAACTTGGCTTTTCCACACAGCAAATTCCTACTTAACCCTAAGCGCTTGTTCAAATGCCATCTCTCTGAAGTGAGGATCTCCTTCTCCTTTCCATTTCCAGGCAGAGTTAACTACATGATCTGGTGTGTTTCCACACTTTATAGATTCTGTAGTAGTATTTTCTCTTTAAATTTTGATTTCTTTTACATATTGTCTGTCTGCTCCTCAACTAGGCCATAGGCTTTCCTAAGACGTGGAATATTATTATTCTTAAGTGGGTAATGATATTAATTAACATTTATTTAATCCCCAACTACATGTTAGCTTTATCATGATCTAACACAAAGTGTATGAAATTTAAGCAGGGCAACTTCTGGGTTAAATCATAAATCATGACTTCATCTTTTTCTAGGAACTTAGCTGTGGAACCTTAGCTTCCCCACCTATAAACTAGTTAATACAACCAGCTGAAGACGGGATGGTGTGCAGATCTTTTTGAGAACTGAGTGATATTAAATGAGATGACATATGAACATTGTCTGGAAAAAGTACTGACACAAATATAACAGTAATAATGATAAAACTGCTCTGGTATCTATTAAACACCCACTCTGTGCTGGGCATCAGCCCCTATAAAACCCACGTGCTCATTAACCTCCTTATCTTACCAATGAAAAGCAAAGTCCATCGAGGACAAGTGAGACAACCAACATCATTCAGTAAGTACCGGGCAAAGACCCAGTTGGGGATTCTATCATATACTCTTTAACTTTATATAACGTTACTTCTCTTATCTATGTGCCTAATATGTCACCTGATCCTTACCAAAATTCCTTCCATTTTCCTTATTTTGTAGATTAAAAAAAAAAAAAAAACTGAGGCTCAAATAAGAAACTTGCCAAAATCGTGTAACTACTGGGAGAATAAGGTAGGATTCAAATCTAAGTGTATCTAAACTCAAAGTGCTTCAGTCAAAATTCAATGTGTTATTATAAAAAATACAAACATACCAGAAAACAGAATAACATGTACCTAGGAAAAGCACCTGTGTTGTGGTAATTCAAAATAAATAAGATTTCCTCTCGTTAATGTTATCAAAAAATCTTTTCCTGAAGGTTTTTAAAAGTATTTGAAAATTAGCATTTGAAATTTAAAACCTGAACATTATTATTTAAAAACAACAATAACACCTGGAGAGCATTCAGGAAATGGGGAGATCAGCATATCACAGACACAGAATTGTGAGATGTTCTGGGATAGTGAGTCTGACTAATCAATGGAGCAGGGAAGGTAAAATAGAAGTAAGAGTGTGGAAGGCCTTGAATGTAGTAAGGGCTTGTTGTAAATTAGGTAGGAATGGGGAGACATTGGTGATGCTTGAGAATTAAAGTAAAATAAATCAGACCTGATCATTGTATAAAAGATTGTAATCAATAGGGGGATGGGAAATAAGGGGACTATTCCAGGAAAGAGGCATAAAACAGCAGTAGTAGTAATTCCCCAAGCCTAAGAGGAAGTCCCTCTGAACAGCTGATGGGACACAGGTGTCATCAGTGCAGGTGGAACCCAAGGTTTTGTCCTGGAAGGAAAGGGAGACTATTCATATTACTACAAGAAAGACCACTTGACATTTTGTGATTTCAGATGTGTTGACTCTAAACTAAGGCAGATAAATGGCACAATTAGAGCTTGCAAACGTGACTGCAGTTGGGAATTTGCATAAAAGTCAGTAGCATATACAACTGTATCTGTGAAGTCAAAGAGGAGGGAAGGAGGTGGGGAAGAGAACTGTAAGGGCTTTACTCTTAGAAACATGTATTTTAGCAGCAAGAAAAAAAGGAGAAAAATAGTGCTTTGCAGCAGGTCGATGAAGAAGGATTTTAGGACTTATTGACTGACTGCCTCAAATCCTACTAGAAGTAAAGAAAGATGAATTCTCAAAACTAAGAGGAACAGACATCTTTTCAAATACTTTCAATATGTTGCTGGTGCTAGAAATTGGATGATAAAGGTCAAAAGAGTGGTAGAAAAGTAGAAGCAACTTTTCAGAACTTCTGCAAGATTAGCTAGTCCATATGAGAGGAAACCAAGGAAGATCATATAAAACTTCAAACTTCCCAGTAGAATTAGAAAGAGTCCTGGCTCAGAGTAAGTGGACTGAAAAGAAGGGAAGGCATTTGAAACAGAAAAGGGCCGACAATAGGCAGTGATGACAAGAAACAAAGAGTCTGTCAAGCAGTAAAGAGTAAGCAGGCAACTGGTACTGGGCCTCTTAAAAGTTTAGTGGACTTTATGGCCACCGTTTCACTCCAATAATTTCTGATAGCTCCAAGTAGAACAGGACATGGTGAGTATTAAGATAGAAACTCCAGGTCAAAAGGCCGAGAAATGATATGACAATAGCAAGCTTATCTCTGTACAGATCTGCAAATACAGTAGCAAGGGTTCCAGAATCAGAATTTTCTTTTTTTTTTTTTTGAACATTTATTCTTCATTTACTTATTTTATTTATTTTTTAAATTAAATTTATTGGGGTAACACTGGTTAATATAATTATATAATTTTCAGGTATACATTATAATTTGACATCTGTATATTCTATTGTGTGTTTACCACCCAAAGTCCAGTTTCCTTCAGCTACCATATAATTGATCCCCTTTACTCACTTCACTCTCCCCTCCCCCCTATATTTGACCCTCTTTGCTCTGTCTACCTCCCTCTCCTCTCCTACCCCCTACTCTTTGGTAACCACTATTATGTAGTCCATGTCTGTGAGTCTCTGTTTGTTTGTCCTGTTCATTTATTGCTTTTAGGTTTATATTCCACATATAAGTGATATCATGTGATTTTCGACTTTTTCTGTCTGGCTTCTTTTGCTTAGTATGATTTTTCAAGGTCCATCCATATTATTGCAAATGGCAATACTTCATCTCTTCTTATGGCTGAATAATATTACATTGTATATATGTACCTCAGTTTCTTTATCAAATTGTCTATCATAGAAAGAGAATTCTTTAAATTGGTATTCAATCATAACTTTAGTTTCTAGGGATGCTATCTGTGCCTAACCTTCCAGCATACACGAATAATAGACAGATGTCCTGTTCTCCTTTGCAAGTCCACATGTGAGCGAAATCATAAGGGCCCTATCCCTGGCAGTCTGACAGAGTTCCCTTCCCTTGATGGCAAGGGGAATTGCTTGAAAGAGCCATTCTTAAAATGAATGGGTGAATTTAGGAAATACTCAGTGGCAGAGGCCTGTATTCATGCAGAACACAGCTCCCAAATTCCCAGGGCTGTTGGCTATTGCTCCACTCTGGACTAAACAGCGGTGACTGGATTGGCCATTTGCACAAAGAGAACAGTGTATGGCATTTTGACAAATACAATACAGATGAGATCATGATTAGGGAGGTCAAGGAGGTCAATGTGTGGCAGTGGAGACTGGCCTTCCAACAGACTGGCAGCTAATGGTTGAACCCTGGCACAGAATAGTGCAGGCGTCCTGAGCCTTGGTACTCCTCAGGACTCCACAAGAACTTGGGATTATGGAGATTGGATGGCCAATGCCACTAGTCCGCCCTTTGCTTAGGCTTGGGAGGTGTGGTGCAATATCGGTGGTTGCTCCAGGATGGTTCTACTATTGATAGAAATCCTGATGTGTGTAGCACTCCTGACCTGCCATTTTCAGTTCAGGACACACAAATTCCATACTGGCAGTGAAATGCAGCCATTCCATGGCCCAGTCAAGGCTGTTATCACCACCCACCCTCCAGCATGGTGATAGGTATGAAGAAACCAAGTTTCATAGAAGGCCCAGGACAAGGGCTAGCCTAGTAATTTCGAAAGCCCTGCGTGCCTAACTTGCAAAGGGCCTGGAATAAGGTGGTCTGTGAATCACCACCTTGCCCCCATTCTGGGTTACTGCATCTACAAAAACCCCTAAAGTTCTGTGGAACAGCAGGCAAGACTGCTTCCAGTCTCACCCCAACCCTGAACTACCGGGTCATTGATATTTATGCTCTTGCCCCAGCCATTTGACTGAATTGGAAATGAACAGGAGCCACTTTTTCCTCTCTTCTGCTTCCCCCTAAAGCTTCTGGCTCTTGCATCCCTAGACTGTTCTGTGAATTAGTCACTCACTGCAAGGCCTAGGGCACTTGAAAAGCTCAGAGGGGAGGTATGGGAGGAAGGTGCCACTGGATAGGGGTTCAGCTTCTCCAGGTCCCTTGGTTGGCAGAGATGAATTGCCTACTCAGTGCTCCTTAGAGTCAATAGTAACTGTCAATTAATCACAGATGTTGTCCATCTAATTGATTAGGGTCAGGCCTGGGGAACTCTCCTCCTTCTTTTTTACTCTCTGTATTTCCCTGACACAGCAGCCCTACTTTTTTTTATTTCCAGATGGCTCATTCCATTTTTCTTCCAATCTCAGCTTACAAGTGGCTCCCAGCCTTCGACCTTCTTCGGTCTCCAGGCAGCCCATTCCCTTCCTATTCCATGTTAACATATTTCCTTGCCACCAATTCTACTGTCCTCCTCCTTCCAGTTGAACATCTTTCTTACCCAGTGTAAACACCTGTGATCCTCACCTGCCGATTGTAACACAGATGGCCCATGCTCCCCTCCCCCACTCTCATCATGGATGGTCTCTTTGTCCACAGCTGGGCTTAGGAGTGCCAGCAAGCACTCTGCTCCTGAGACCTTGGCTGCTCTCAAGCCCACTGCCCAACCAGGCTAGGGCAGCCAGGGACTGGGTCCTAGGGGCAGAGGTTTTTGTTATATGTTATTAGGCATGCCCAGAACCTCAGAGGCGAGACCCAAATCCCTTTCTATAGCCAAGCTACCTTTGATCCTGAGACCAGGAAGTCACAGGGCTGAGGAGATTCTGCTAGGCCTAGTTGTTAAAGGCACCAAATGGAAAGTCGTCGGAGCCTAAAGAGCCTGGCTGGGAGACCTCCTTGACTTTCGGGGTCTTCATGTATCTGTATCAAAGAGGCAAAGCCACGGCTTGCCTTACTTTCCCACCCACATTGGCTGTGTCAGACCTGTTCTATGTCCCTCACTCTCTAAAGAACTGAGCTTAAATAGGTTTCTGGCTAGGAGTTTACAGAGTCTCTGTATGTGCATGTGTCTGTGATGTGTGCTTGTGTGTGTGTGTGTGTGTGTGTGTGTGTGTGTGTGTGATGCGTGTGGATGTGTTTGTTTCTAAATGTTTATGATATGGAGATGTGATTAGGTGATATCCAGGCGGGTGGAAATCTGTGAGTGCTCTTATGTGTATGACTCCCTGAATACTTCTATGAATGTTCTATGAAATTCACATTTGTTTAATGATGTGGGAGCATTGTTCATCCACTTTGTGTGAGTAAAGGAAAGAAATGCACCAGATAAGATCCCAACACCCCACACACCTGAGCTCAGATTCATTAGATGGAGCTTTTATGCGTTATCTTCCCACAACTGTCAGGGTGCTGCAGCCTGCTCAGGCTAGCATCCAGGTCAGGACCAGAATCTCCTGTCCTCAGGAGGTGGCTGACACACTAGACATCGGGGACCAAGGGAGGCCCAGTCCTTCTGAGGTCACAGCTCAGTCCAGGGCTCATGTGGCTGAGGAGGTGACTGGCTGTGGCATCTCTCAGATGTTTTCCTCCATAGTGAGTAGGGAACATTTCATTAGCTCCAAGGTTACCTCGCCCTTCTTCCTTTGTTTTTCACTTCACGTATGAAATTTCTAGTGACCTTGTAAAAGAGTACGCAACGTTGAAGAGGAATTTCTCACTTAAATGACCAACATTTCTAATCATTTTTTGTTCAGCTTCTGTAAACATGCTTGCTGCATAGACCAAGGACCTTGGGGTCAAAAGATGTATTGCTCTTAGTGTTTCAAGAGGTGTATCCCCTCCCTTTAAGATGTATTGCTTTAGTGTTTGTATGACTTTAGTTTGAAAAGATGTATTGCCTTAGTGCCTGTTTCGAAAAATCCCATGCTCTGTAATTACTTGTAGCTTATAACAATTTCAGGGGTCTGTAAATCAGCACATGCCAACTGTAACAACATGGATATAAAAGTAAAATTGTCCCTAAGCTCACTGTTCAGATTTTCAGAGCACCTGCTCTTATGGGACCATCAGCATCATAAAATTGAGTTCTCTTTCTCTCTGGATTTCTGCTTGGATTTTCACTGATCTGATTTTTGGAGCTTTGGGGATTTTTCCATAACATTTCTGGAGGCTCCAGTGAGATGTCAACCATGCCAGTCCCTTCAGCCGCTGGACCGGTGGCTCAGCCAAAGAGTATGGAACTGAGATGACTGGGGAGACACATCACCTGAGTACTTCAGGTTCACTTTCTGATCGGTACCCTGACTCTCTGGATTGCTGCGCTGCCCAACTGGTCTCATAGGAGGGAAAGAACAACACACCAGAAATGGCCGCAGGAAGAGAAGATACCAAGGTTAGGAGAAAAAAACATAGGGTCCCGGGACAGCCCCTTTTCAGGTCCCCTCTGTTGGAGGAAAGAGGAACTGAATGCACCCACTAGTTGGTAACCTGTCATGTGATCCAGGTTGTACTGATGTGGGGATCTGATGTTTTAACCTGGTGTATGATTACATGAGTGAATGAGCGGCTTGACCGGTCTGCCAGTCAGTTACAGGTTTGTAGCTCCACGGCTGGGCACCCTTAAGATCCTCTAAAGGCTATGGAGTTCGTTTGAGTTCACTCTTCAGGTCTGTGGTGAATGCATATGGTCTAGGGTGGCATCGGACTAGTGTCCAATTGTAAGTCACAAAAGCTGAGTTCACTACAGCTAAGAGTCATCTAAGCTCCCCGCGAAGGGACACGGCCAGATGAGCATCTGAATGGTCTCCTCTTTGGAGGGGGCACCCACCCTTGTTTGTCTTTGTGTCTCTGTTGCAGGGTGGGAAGAGTTTCGTCAACACTAAGAAAAGGAGGTATGTTCCTCTAAGCCAACTATCTTAGATTTTATGTTGAAAATTTTTAAAGAAAAGCTTCTCAGGGGATTACAGGGTTAAGTTGACCCCAGGAAAACACGGGCTCAAATTGCCTTTGACACACGTGGCCAAACCCCTCTATGAAGCCACAAAGCACAGAAAACGGAAGCCCCTACTCTGAGAATCTACACAACAGAAGGCCTTAGAAAGAAAAAAAAAATCAAACGGGCACTCACTAACACCCCAGAATAAAACTCCCAGACCAGTGCTGCCATGTCTTGTTCCCCTTCTGTCTTACCAGCCGGCGCCAGCACCATGCCACAGGGCACAGGCACAATCCTCTTGGGGTAAGTAACATGCTTTCAGATTCAGATATAGCTAGGATTGTGTTCCCTGATACCTTAGGAGTTAAAGTTCAGTGTTTTTGCCCACACAGCCCAGGTTCAACTCAGGAGAAGGAAAAAATATTTTCCCTCCTCCCTCACCAGTGGCACAAGCACTTTCTTCTTATGCCCTGCAGAGAAGGCAGACACCACAGCCCCACAGCCTGGCTGTCAGTGAAATACAGCTGCAGCAATTCCTCGCAGCATGGACCCACAGGGAACCCTCCTACTTCAAAACTAACAATGGGAGGGGAATCAAAAAGTTAGCCTGTGAACGGTTCACTAAACTACAATACTATCCTTCAATTAGATTTTTTTTTTTTGCAAGAAGCTGAAAATAGGAAGAAGTCCCAACATGCAAGCTTCTATGCTCCTTTACCAAGACTCAGACTTATTAGATGGCCCAATGATAACAGTACCTTCGCAGGGATCTCAAAATAATCAGGAGTTTTTCTCCTCCCCCTTTATACTCAGACTCTGAAGGGGTTCAAGTTCTCTGGGGACCCCATTTATTTCATCACTCCCTAAGGAAACTAGATATGCACCCCCAGAGAAGTTACAAATACTGGTGATAGGGAATATGAATATGTGTGTGACCTCTGATCTATATTTGTCTGTGTTATATATAATATAGTGGTTGAATTAAAAATTCTAATTATAATGGAAAGGAAAATGTATGTTTTTGGTAACAGAAGGAATGAAGTATAGAAATTTATTTTGAAGAAAATTAAATGAAAGGTGTTTATCTTAAAGTTAGTTATTTCTGAATGAGGAAAGTAGTAGGTTTGTAAAGAGAAATCCTGAGAGGAAATTTTATGTGATTAAGCTAAATGAGATTGGAAGTTTAAATGCCAAAAGTAAACTAATGCAAAATTAAAGTTGTGTTTTAATATTTCTTAGACTACTAGTCTTCTCCTAATGGTATAGAAAAGTTTTCTGAGTAGAAAACAAGGATTCCATGCTTAATCAAAATAATTTCTATGTTTTATGTAGCCTTAACCAGTTTTCTAAGGCTTTTAGAGAATATTACTAACATTAGTTCATAGTCTGAGGGCCAGACACTCCTGGCTATACATTTTACAACTCAGCCTGTGCCCAATATTCAAAGGAAGCTCCAAAAGTTGAGGCCTGGACCTTGGCCAACCCTGCAAGCTGCCTTGGTGCCAAAGGTCTTTAAGGTGTCCAATAAATGGGACTAGGCAAAGAAAGAAGCAAAGTACAAAAAAGGGTGCATATTCTAGCTGCCATAATACAGGGACCATCTTGAGGCGACCCCAGGCAATAAAAACCTTGCAGGCCTGGAGGGCCTCGATCTTGGTTGGCCATGAGTGGCATTGTCAGGACTGAAACATAATCCATGTAAAAACTGCAGAAGAAAGGACACTAGAACAGTGAATGTCCATCCAACCTTGGGAAGCCAGGGAAGGGTAGACCTCATAAGCCCTCACTCTACATAGCAAGCCTCTTATGAAGGGGCTGCTCTCTCCTCCAACAATGGAGGCCCAAGCACTTGCAAGCGCCAGTCTTAAAGAAATCCACCTACTCTGTTCTGACCCATCCCATGGGCCTCTCTCCAATGCTAACTGTACAGTGACAGAAATAAATAGTCAGCCTAATATAATTTACATTTCCCATTGTGAGACCAGGACTAGCAATGAAGATCTCTGCCATACATCAGGACCAAGGTCCAATGCGGAAAGCACTTTGTCTGAAAAATTGGGACCTAGCCAAAATGGGGGAGGGCAGCCCCCTTGCCCACCATACAAAACACATTTGTGGGGTACCTAAGGCTTAACCATTTGTAGACAATACACCTAGTAAGCGGGCCAACTACCTCCCCACATACTGTTGAAAGTCAGTCCTCAAAGCAAACAGAAAGGGCCCCACCCAAAACTCAGGAAGGATAAGGCTTTGCTTTCTTTAAAAGTTTCTACTATAACGCCAACAGAAAAATTCATAATAATTATCATGTGTACTAAATAATGTTTTAACATCTCAGATAATATGACCTTGAACTGCAGCCCCACTACTTCTGTAAGCTATGCAAATGCACATGTTAAATTACTTGCTAGATAGTTTCTTATTAATGGAAGAACTACTTATTCTTATGTTAAAATCAAAACCAAGGGAAGAATTTTTCTTACAACAACAAAGCGATCAACTTCATCTTAAGCTTGTCTCAGATATGAGACCCATCAAAAGAGTGAGGAAATAATACAGGGCATCTCTTGCAGAGTTCTTAAACTTTTTAGTAAACCTAGTTAAGTTTTCTTCCCTCTTTTCTTTGGAAAAAGGGCCCTTAGAGTCTGAGGGGGGAAGGGACTTTAGGCCAAAGGTATTTTTACTCTTTAAGAAATATATTAACCAGGACTGTTTCCCTTTTCTTGCTTTTAATAGGCAAATTAACACACACACACACACACCACACACACACACACACACACCACACAATTTAAATAATCAGTTCAAATCCTTTTTTTACTTGTCTAAGGACTGAGATGGCACCTCAGCAGGAAACCCAAGACCACACCCTGACTAAGGCAGAAAGGGAAAGAGCTCCATGAAACTCCAGTAGGCAAGGGACTATGGTCCTTCTCAGCAGGGAGCAAATACAAAAGAAGAGACCTCCTGTTCCTCAACATCCATACTAATAATAAGGGGGTTCACAGCTCTTAGAAAATAGATAGACAGGAAAATTAGTTAAGGGGTTTCTAGGTCTGCCTGCAAAGACACTGAAGTCATCTTATCTCAGAAGGGGTTCACTGTAATCCATCGTGCACCCCAAAGTCTTTAGGCTTCTCCCCTTACAAAATCCTTTACTGGAGACTCTCCTCTGCCCAGTGCAAAAAGGGGAGAAGGGGATAACTGAAACTATGTTAACAGAAATTTAGGAAGAATAGAGATTTAAGAGTATTCAGTCAGTAGAGAAAAATATTTAGTTAAGCTCTGTGTTAGCATCTAGCTAGAAGAATTAACTTTTTGGAAAAAAGGGTTTATACACAGGTATTTGTAATAAATTTAGAGTTATAGTCAGAAGACTCAGATCATAATTGGCTTATTTTCCTAACCATTGTAATATGATTCTTATTTAAAAGGTAAACTTAGAAGGTGCCCCCATCCTTCTAGGAAATTAGGTCCACCCCTTTAAGTCAGGAAAGAAATATAGGTTAAGGATTAGAAAAAGGAGCCATTTCAGCCGAATTAAACAGGCTCTCACATTGTTACATTAGCAACTCTCACTACTATTAAAATTAGAGGTATTACTTCGTGAATCCACCACACCTGGGTATAGAAAGCAGCATCTCCAGAGAACCGGGAAACTTAGACTACAGAACATCTTCCTGATCAGCCTCTCTGGATCACATTCTGGAAGCAGCAATAAATCCACCTGAGATCATGGGCCCTGCTCTGGCCACCCCTGGAAGCTGGCCAGTCTACGCATGGCAGAAGCTTGAGGAATTTCATTGTAGGCTCCTTATAATTGGACTTCGGGGAGGAAATGAGTACAAAGAACTATGAGCTATGTATCCATGTTACCAAAGGAGGTCAGAGAATGTCCATGACCTTAGTTTTCTATGGCTACTGTGAGTGACAGTGCTTTTCAGATATATTTTCTAGAGCCACACTGGATGTGGCAGGATTTACCACTTGCTGGACACGGCTAGTGGCACCTGAACAGGAACCTGAGTACAGAAAAACGTGTAAATAAAGTAAGGTGAGGAAACTTCCTCAGGAAAGCATACATAAAAGAGTAGGAGTTAAAAATACAGATAACAGCTTGGTAGAATTCAAGAAAACATACGTGTTAAATAAATTTAAGGAATAGGTTGTCGTAACTAGGAGTAAAACATAGGGCAACAAGGGTCAAAGGACTGCAATGTTTTTGTACAGATGCTTAAGCTATACTTAGGGCTGGGGAATATAATGTGCACATTCACCAGATTCAGCAGTTTTAGATCTCATATAGGTAACTTGTCTCTGGTTCCCAGAGGAAGGAACTATAAATAGTTAAACCTAAGAAAAGATTAGGAAGCCACTGAATTGATTCCCACTCAGGCAAGGCCTGAAACTGGGTGGCCCAAAATATTACAGATATATATATATATATATATATATAATATATATATATATATATATATATATATATATATATATGAATAAATAGACCCCAGACCACATAATCCAATATTATGGGTCTGCCACTTAGGCAAATGGTAGTAGATCTTAGGGATAATGTACCCCCATTTATATGTTAAACCAAATTATCTGACTGCAGGCAGTTGAAGATCTTATCTAACAGATGACAAAACCGGCACACAACAGTCTCAAATGTGTGCAGCAATATATCAAAACCGGTTAGCTTTAGATTACTTGCAAGTGGAGGAAGGAGGAGTATGCGAAAAGTTTAACCTATCTGATTGTTGTATCCAAATAGATGACAATGGCCAGCCTGTAACTAATATAGCTATTAAGATTAGAAAAATAGCTCATGTACCTATCAAGAGTTAAAAAAGGTAGGAGCCTAATGAACTCTTTGGAGGTTAGTTCTCTACTTTTGGAGGCTTTAAAACCTTAGCTGGAGCAGAATTCCTCCTCTTTGGGGCCTGCCTCCTTGTCCCTTGCCTAATGTCTCTTATTGTTTGGTCAACTACCTCCCTTATAGAGGCTATAATAAAGAGGAAAACTGTAACAAAAATCCTTATGTTATACAAGTACCAGCTCTTAGACCAAGAAAATCAAAAAGTTAATGCCCTATAAAAATTTAATTTCTAATCAGCTCTTTCTTCTGTTCTGTATACATGATTGCTACACAGGCCAAGGACCTTGGGGTCAAAGATATATTGCTTTTAGTGTTTCAAAAGATGTATTGCCTTAGTGCCTGTTTGAAAAAATCCCATGCTCTGTAAATGCTTGTAGACCATAGCAATTTCAGGGGTCTGTAAATCAGCTCATGCCAACTGTAAAATGGGAGTATAAAAGTGAAATTGTTCCTAAACTCACTCCCAGATTTTCAGAGCACTAGCTCTTCTGGGACCACTGGCATAATAAAACTGAGTTCTCCTTCTTTCTGGGTTACTGCTTGGGTTTACAATGGTCTGATTTTTGGAACTTTAAGGATTTTACCATAATAAGGTGACCTGCATTTCCAGGGGTTGGCCAAATCATGTGTGAATTCCAGAGAACTCAGCAGTGGGCCTAGGTCCTTCCCACACACAGCAGCCACCAATTGATTCTCCGGCACCTTCTCCCTCCCCTACCTCCATTCCCATTTGAAATCTAAAAAATAGACCTAATGATCCACTGACTAGGATGTGACTCAGAGAAGTCCTCACATGCTCTATTGTCCCTTAAGAAATCCAGATTGTTTCTGGGGAGCAATATGATAGAGTTGAAGACAGAGAAAAACACCTTGACCAGGCAAGATTATGAGAAAATTGGCAACTGCTGAGGTCCCCAGTAGACCTTATTTAACTCAAGGCCAACAGAAAAAATGGCTTCCAAGTACACTTTGTTATCCACAAAGTGGTTCATTGTTCTCCAAGGTTGAACTTTTCTAAACATTTGAGAAAGGATCCTGAGTGTCCCTCAATCAGCAGCATCCCAGCCATCTTTTGTTTTCCCTGTTTCTGGCTCTGCTATTTAAGAATGGATTATCAAGTCCCTCTTCTGGCTCTGAAGAAGCCAACTTCTCAGAAAGTCAAGATATCCTTTTGGAGTTCTTCTAGTTTTCCAAACACAAAATGAACATGATGGACATAGTCTCAGGATACACCAAGGCTCCAATTAAATGGCATTCAGGTGACTCCAATAGACTCTGCTTGGCAGCTCTGTGACAGGATGGAAAATGATCAAAGCATCCAAACAATATCCCACTGTGTCCGGAAATCTGTCATCAAGAGAATGCCAGACTATGGTTTGGTGCCTCCAAACTTGCCGCACTCTGTCCATTGAACTCCATGAAACCTAGCGGGGCAACATGGTTTACCACCCTTACCAACATATCAGAAGTGATGCCTTCTACTCGAACATCAGTCACCTGCGTGGGCCGTTCAGCACCCATTCAGCTGTCACTTTCTCCCAATTACTGAGCCCATTTACACACATGTTGTTCTTCCCCTGCTTCTCTTAGTCTCTAATCCACCAGTCTCATGTCTGAGGCTATAAACCGGCTTTTGTTTATTTCCTTGTCCTTTTCAAGTCCACATGGGAGCAAAATCATAAGGTCCCTGTCCTCTGTAGTCTGACAGAGTTCCCTTCCCTTGATGGTGAGGGGAACTGCTTGAAAGTGCCAGTCTCAAAATGAATGGGTGAGTTTAGGAGCTCCTCAGTGGCAGAGGCCTGAATTCCAGGCGGAATGCAGCTCTGAAATTCCCAGGGCTATCTGGCTGGATGGGCCATAGTCCCAAAGAGGACAGCTTATGGCATCTCGGCAAATAGAATGTAGATGCAACCATGATTAAGGAGGCGAAGGAGCTCAATGTGTGGAAGTGGAGACTGGCCTCCCAGCAGGCTGGCAGCTAATGGCTGAACTCTGGCACAGGACAGTGCAGGTATCCTGAACCTTGGTTCTCTTGGCAACTCCAGTAGCACTGGGGCTTGGGCAGAAAGAATGGCCAGTGCCTGTACTATGTTCTTTGATGAGGCTAGGTAGGCAGTGGTTCAAAACATTGGTGGCAGTTCCAGGAGGGTTCTGCTATTGATAGAGACCCTGCTGTATGCCGCAGTCCTGATTATCGTTTTTGGTTCAGGACACACAAATGCCACACAGGCAGTGAAATGAGGCTGCTGCCCATGGCCCAGTCAAGGCTGTTATCACCAGCCACCAGCCCGCAGGGCAGTAGGTATGAAGGAATCAAATTACATAAAAGACCCTGGAGCACAGCTGCCATTGTTACTTCGAATACCCTAAGCACCTGGTCTAAAAGGGCCTGAAATTGGGAGTGCTGTAAGTCATGGCCCTGCCCCACCATGGGAAATACACCTGAGTAAACCCCTAAAGGTCTGCGGGGCAGTGGTCAGGAGTGCTTCCAGTCTCACAGCTACCCTGAACTTTTGGGTCACCAATATTCATGCTCTTGCCCCAGACCTGTTGACTGATTCAGAAGTGAACATGAGCCACTTTTTCCCTCAATAGCTCACCAGTAGAGCTTCTTCTCTTTGTTTGGCTCTCTCATCCCCAGACTCTTATGTAAACTAGTCTCCATCAGGCCTAGGGCACTTGGAAAACCCAGAGGGCAGCTCTGCCCAGAAGGACCACTGGAAAGACATTCAGCTTCTCTTGATTGGCAGCAGTGAGTTACCCAATTAGCTCTCCTTGGAGGCAAGGCTAGGTGTCAATCACAGCTGCTGTCCATTGAGTTGATTAGGGTCAGGCCTGGGGCACTCCCCTTTCCTCTGCTGTGTCTTCCTCTGACAAAGGAGCACAACTCTTTTTCCAGACGCCTCATTCCATTTTTGTTCTAATCTCAGCTTTCAAGTCTACTTCCAGGGCCCTTCCACCTTCTTCAGCCTCCAGGCAGCCCATTCTCTTCCTACTCCACATTTCCGTACTCCCTTGCCACCAATTCTACCACCCTACGCCACTTTGGTTGTGGTGGACCTGCTCTATGTCCCCCAGTCTCTAAAGAACTGAGCTCAAATAATTTTCTGGCTGAGAGTTTATACCGCCCCTATGAGTGTGCACGTATCAGTATGTGTATACCCTTGTATGTGTGTGGTTGTGTTTGTATCTAAATGTGTGTGATATAAAGATGTAATTGTGTGATATCTGGGCAAATGAAAATCTATGAGTGCCGTCATTTGTGTGACTCTCTGAATATTTCTATGAGATATCTATGAAATTCATGTTTGTTTAATGATATGGGAGTATAGTTCATCCACTTAGTGTGAGAAAAAAAAAAGAAATGGACCCAATAAGATCCCCAAAACTTGCACACCCAAGTCAATATTCATTAAATGGAGGGAGCTTCATGTGCTGTCTCGCCACAACCATCAAGTTGCCCACAGCCTGCTCAGGCCATCATCCAGGTCAGGACCAGAATCTCAAAAGGTGGCTCACATGCTCAATGTTGGAACCAAGGGAGGCCCAGTACTCCTGAGGCCATAGCTTGGTCCAGGGCCTAGGTGGCTGAGGAGGTGACTAGCTTTGGCATCTCTCAGATGTTTTCCTCCATAGTGAACCAGGAATGTTTCATTGGCTACAAGGTTACCTCGGCCTTCACCCTTCCTTTTTCACTTCATGTATGGAATTTATAGCGACCTTGTAAAAGGGTATGTGAGGTGACCCCATTGTCAGTGGCCGACCATATTATGTGTGAATGCCCAAGGGCTCACCAGAGGGCTCAGGGTTTTTCCCACACAGCAGCCACCAGTTGATTCTCTGGCACCTTTCTCCCTCCACCTCCCCATTCTCATCTGAAGTCTGAATAGAACGACCGAATGATCCATTGTGCAGGGTTTGCCTCGAGGAAGGCTCACAATCTGTACCATCCCTTAAGGAATCCTAATTGTTTCTGGGGAACAATCAGGATAGAGTTTCAGAAAGAGGAAATCATTTCGATGGGTCAAGATTTTGAGAAATTGGCAATTGCTGAGGTGCTGGGACACCTTACTTAGCACAAGGCTAACAGAAGTACTCCCAAGTACCCTTTGTTCTCCAATAAGTGGTTCGTTGTTCTCCAAGGCTGAACTTTTCTAAACACTTTAGAAGGTGTCCTGAGTGTTCCTCTGTCAGCAGCATCCCAGCCTTCTTTTCTTTTCCCTGTTTCTTGCTCCCCTATTCCAGAATGGATTACCCTGTTCGTCTTCCAGCTCTGGGGGAGTCGACTTCTCAGGAAGAGTCGAACATATCCTTTTGGAGTCTTTCTCATTTTCAAAACTCAGGATGAATGTGATGGACATGGTCTCAGGATACATCGAGGCACTGGGACTGCAGCTCCGATTAAATGACATTCAGGTGACTCCAAGTAGACTCTGATTGGCAGCTCTATTACAGGATGGAAAAAAATCCCAGCAAATCCAAACAACATCCCAGTGTGTCAAGAAATATATCTTTAAGAGAAGGCCAGATTAGGGTTTGGTGCTTCAAAATATGCTGCACTCTGTCCTTTGGACTCAATGAAACCTAGCAGGGCTACATGGCTGAACACCCTTACCAACATGTCAGGGAATCTGCCTTCTACTCCAGCATCAGTAACTTGCATGGGCTGATTGGCACCCACTCCCTAGTATGTCACTTTCTCCCAAATGCTGACTCCTCTACACACATGTTGTTCTCCTCCTCCTGCCCTAGTCTCTGATCCACACCAGTCTCACGTCTGAGGCTCTGAATTGGCTTTTGTTTGTTTGTTGATATCTTGCTCTCCTGTTCAAGTCCACACAGGAGCGAAAACATAAGGGCTCTGTCCCTTGAAGTCTGTCAGAGCTCTGTTTCCTTGATGGTGAGGGGAATTGCTTGAAAGGGCCAGTCTCAAAATGCATGGGTGAGTTTAGAAGCTTCTCAGAGACAGAGGCAGAATGCTGCTCTGAAATATTTAGTGATATCTGGCGACCACTCATCTCCAGACCAATCAGTGGTGGCTGGACCACTCACTGGCCCAAAGAAGACAACTTATGGCATCTCAGCATATAGAATGCAGAGGCAACCATGATTAGGGAGTCCAAAAGGTCAATGTGTGGCAGTGGATACTAGCCTCCTGTTATGGCAGGTTCAAATCTAAGACCCACAGAGCCAGTTGAGGTGAATTATGAGCCTTTATTAGCCAGCCAGTGACTGATTCTCCACCATGCAGGGTCAGAGAATCAGCCCCAAGCTTCCAGAGGAGGCAGCTTATACAGCCTAAAATCACATCCTGGTGGGCTTTTGATCAAGCAAGCAAGCAGATTACAGAAGCAGAAGTTGGCTGTTAGCGTCTGGTACAAAGATATGTTGTTTCTGGGGGACTCCTAAATCTTAGATCAAATGGGGCCTTGTAGACAGTTTTGTTATCTGCATCCTGGCTGCTGTCAGTTCTTTTCCTGGGGGCTGGCGCCTGAAGATACTACTCCCTATCACTTCCCTGTAACTAGCTTGCTGGAAAATTTCCACTTTTACATTCCCCACTGGTTTTCAAAGGGAATTCAAATCATTGATTCTCCAACCTGGACTGGTTGGCAGTTTGTTCTGAGTACCATGAGTTTTACTGCCTGGACCTGCTTTCTGACATAGGCAGTTATCCAATTAATTACACAGGAGCCAAATGGCAACCCCAGAAATACCAATATTAGGGCTCCTGTGATGGAGATGACGTTTGTAGTTAACCAAGGGATCTGTTGAACAGGTTTTCATATCAAGACCCTGTCTGCTGACATTGTTCTTCTCTGTTGTGGAGTCTCTGTCAGACTAAGGCTAAACTACCTCTGATAATACCTGAATGGTTAGCATAAAAACAGCAATGCAGAGCCATGCAGAGACCTCCTTGTTTTAGAAAGAGGAGGTCAAGTCCTCTCCTATTCTGTAAGACTACTTCTGCTAGGGAGTTCACAGAGGTCTCTAGGTGAGAAACTGATGTCTCTAAGTCTTACTAGTCCTTGTCTACCTGTTGACTCAGGGTCTGGTAGTTAGAATCCCCCGTTATCAAGGCTGCCATTCCAACAGCTGTTGATCCTGCAATACCTATGCCTACTAGTGCAGGTATCAGGATAGGTGCCCTCATAGCGATGTGATGGTCTATGTGCTGGAAATGTTCATGGCCTCCTTCCCCAGAGTAGAAATACACTTGAGGATAACATGAACTAGTACACAGAAGCCATTTGTCCCCTGGGACTGGTAGTTGGAGCTGATACAAGGGGTGAGACCAGTATTGCAGGTAAATCAGGTGTCTTGTGGGGGCAACTAAGTAAAACAGAGGAGTAGTGTCTATGAGAGTAGTATTGTTACAATTCTGAGCATAGGGTGAGGTGCTCAAGGAATAGCCAGTGCAGTAGATATAAGTGCCCTGGCCTTGTAGATCTCCAAGGGTGAGCTTGGGGGTCTTACCCAAAGGCACAAAGTGTTGCTATTGCTTACTGAAATATTCCTGATCTGGTGAGTGGAATTTCCAAAAGCAGCAGTAGCTCCAAGCCTTACATAGTATGGTGGGGTGGGTTCAAGCAAAACCAGCAATCACTAGTGATATTAGGGTTAGTCTTATTAACAAAGTGAAAACTGCATCTAACATACCTAACATTGGGTTGGGGAGCTGTGGTGGCCTCAGGATGCCTTGAATGATGGATGTGGTAGGAGTAGCACTCTCTGAGGAGTTAAGGGGTAGGGGTGGTGATGGCAGAGGCAAAGGGATCAAGGCGTGCAGCAGGTGGTTGGGTCCTATGGGTAGAGGCAAGAAGCAGTGGTTGACTTGACAGTGTACAGTGATGAATATACCAGTATCAATTCCCAATATATATAAATGAAACCCCCATGTTTTCCCTATAGTCCAAGTCTGTGCATTCCATTGTTTCACAGTAAGGGTTACAGGGTTACAGCTTCCTAGATCAGTACATACAGACTGAGTGGGACAGCAGAGAAAAGTGTAATGATCTCTCTCTCCTGGTTAACTCTCCACTGGTGCAATTGTCTCGCAGCCCCAAGAAGCACAGTAATATTCATTTGGCTTAGCACATTTGGGGCTTCCTTCCTAAGGACACGTATAAAGCTGTGTTCCTTGAAGGCCTTTTCCTGAGGATGACCAGAGTCGGCCCCTTGCCTTATAGTAAGCTTTGCCAGGTTGCCCAAGGATGGCACATAGGTATACACTGAAAATAGGTTGGCCAGAGGTATTCACTATGGAAATAGGAATGCCCATCTCAGTTCTAGTTAATTCCCAATTATACACTTGGGGCTGGTGAGGATTGCCAGAGTGACAGTGAGTGACATGTAGGAAGAGAGAGACAATTAAGATGGTCCAAACTGAAAGTCTTATCTTTAGTGGGTCCTCTGTCTGATGTAGGGTCCATTGTTCTGATGCCTGTGTGGATGTGCAGCCTTGATCATAGTATGGTGTATCCAATGATGGCACCCGGCTATCTTGACCATGATGGGTATTGTGAGGATGACAGGGAAAGGTATGTCCCAGCGGGGCTCAAGAGAAGCAGGCTGTATCTTTCCCACCCAGATCCAATCACCCAGAGTGTGGTTGTGTGGCTGGACTGGATGCTGAGCAATTGTTTTGTTGGCAGAGACCAGTTGGTGCATCTCCTGCCGTGCGAGATGGAGGGTCTGCAAAGACTTAAGTAGTGAAAAATTATGAACTTCTGTTAGCTTTTCTTCCCCTAACTTGGGGAGGAGAGGTGGGGTCTTCCAAACATTATTTTATAAGGTACGATGCCCTTACAATAAGGTGTACACCATGCCCTCAATATGGCAAAGAGCAGGAGACTCATGTAGTTACGTTCACCACCAGTTTCCATCTGAGCTTAGTTAAGGTTTCTTTCAAGGTTCTATTCATTCTTTCTACTTGCCCTGAACTCAGGCCTATAAATGCAATGCAATTTTCAACTGATCCCTAACACCTTTGCTAGAGATTGGCTGGTCTGGCAATGTACGCTGGGCCATTGTCAGACCCCAGTGCTATGGGCAGGCCAAATCGAGGTACTATTTCTGAGACATTTTTTTTTTTTTTTTTTTTTTTTTGTTTTGCTCCTACCTCGCAATCTCCTGCTTGGTTGGGAAAGCTTCAGTCTATCCTGAAAAAGTGTCAATGAACACAAGCAAGTACTTGAATCCTACGGTCCCAGGCTGACCTTAGTGAAATCCAACTCCTAATGTTCCCCTGGTGCCTGTCCACAAAGTCTTGTCCCTAATTGTACTTCCTTGGAGGGCCCTGGATTCACTTGTGTGCACATGTGGCACCGGGCTGATACCTGCTTGGCCATTCACTGTAGCCCCGGAATGTAATAGTCCCTTTTCAGCAATTAACTTGGTTCCTCCTAAGTGAGTGCTCTGGTGAACCTGGGTTATAAGGTCTCGGCCCAAGGCCTCAGGTACCACAATGTGGCCATCCAGGAGCCTAACTCACCCAGAAATTCCTCTTTGCCTCCCAGCTTGTTGCATAGTTCAACAAGTAGGGGTGTTGAACTATGGAGTAGGGGTGTCCATTAGCACCCTGGGTGGTAGGGCCAGCAGAATTTCAATTGGCCCCACTGGTTTTCAGGCAGCCTCCTTTGCTGTCTGATCAGTGAAGAAGTTGCCTTGTGCTACTCCGGAGCCTGAGTTCTGGTACCCTGGGCAATGGATGATTTCTACCTTCTTTGGCAGCCAAATGGCCTTAAGAAAGGCTAGTATTTCTTCCTTATTCTTAATTTCTTTTCCTCCCGAGGTCAGTAGCCCCCTTTTCTTATATAACGCCCCATGTACATGTGCCATAGCAAAGGCATACCTGCTATCTGTGTAGATGTTAACAGTCTTGTTTCTACCCCACCGCAGAGCTTGAGTCACTGCTACTAGTTCAGCCCATTGAGGTGACGTTCCATGGCTTAAGGCCTGTGCCCAAATGACAGACTCAGTGGTAACCACTGCAGCCCCGGCATACATGACTCCTTCTGAGACAAAGCTACTCCCATCCGTAAATAGAGTAACATCCGGATTCAGCGAAAGGCTTTCTGTCAGGTCCGGCCTGGTGCCGGTGACTTTTTCTAGGACTTCAAGAGTCATGTAGGGGTTGGTGAGGGTCATCGTCAGGCAGTAGGGTAGCTGGGTTGAGTGAGGCAGTTTTCAGGAACTGTATGTGAGGTGGGTTGAGAAGCAGGAACTGATACTGGATGATTCGAGCATTGGAAATCCACCAGTTGGTGGACTACGAAGCATTGACTTAACTGCATGTGGGGCGATGATTTGGAGGGTCTGCCCTAGTGTCAATTTTAGGGCTTCCTTAGTGAGGATTTCGGCGGCAGCAATCACCCTCAAACAGTTGGGCCATCTTGCTGCCTCATAGTCCAATCTTTTGGAGAGGTATGCAACTGGTCACTTTCAGGATCCTAGGGTCTGTGTCAGAATCCCTTTCATGATTCCCCACACCTCAGTAACAAAGAGCTGGAATGGCTTTTCCAGATTGGGCAGGGCTAATGCAGGGGCTACGGTTAGGGCTGCCTTCAGGGCTTCAAATGCCTTCCTTTCTTCTTTTCCCCAGGCTAGGTCCTCTCTTTCCCTCTGGTACTAGTGTACAGAGGCTTAGCCATTTGTGCAAACCCCGGAATCCAAAGCCTGCAGTAGCCTACTGCTCCCAGGAACTCTTAAATCTGTCACTTGGTGCATAGCTGAGGTATCCTCAGAATAGCCTCAATTCAACCAGAAGACAGGGTCCTTTTTCCTTTCTGTAGATTGTACCCTAGGTACATCACTTGGGGAGTGCAAAGTTGAGCCTTCTTAGCAGACACCCGATACCATTCTTGTCTAACTCCTAGAGTAGGTCCTCGTAGCCTGTTTACATTCTAATTTCATTTCGGCTGCTAGCAAAAGATCATCAACATATTGTAGAAGTCCTACCTCAGGGTCCTTCTGGCAGAATTTGACTAAGTCCTGACTTAGAGCTTCATCAACAGGGTTGGGGAGTTTTTGAAACTAAATCAGGACTTGGATTTAAATGCTAAGCATCTGAAATAGGCTAGGTCATCAATCAGATACGATATAATCATGAGTTTTTCTCATTGGTTATATTAATTTACACCTTTTTATCATCTTGATTTCTGGGCAATGTTGATATATAAAATCAAATGAGAAAGAACATTGGGTAGGCTGGGGCAGGGGAGAAGACCATGATCCATGAGTCCTGATTAAGGAGATAGTTTTCTCTCTCTTATTGGACAATTTAGTTTAGTCTAGTCTGAAAATGTAGATTGCAGGTTCTGCTCAGGTGCTTATCCCATTTGCAGCAGAGAAGGAAGAAAAGAACAGAAGTTCAAGGCTACTGATTTCTTTCAATGAAACAGGAGGACAGAGCTGAAAATCCTTTTAGATACTGCCCATTGTGAATTCTATATTTTGAATTACTATCCTTTAATACCTAAAGACTCAGATTACTTTCTCTGCCTCAAATCCTTTTCAATTTTTTTTCTTGACCTTCCAAGGTATAAATCATCAATGGAATAAAATCAAGGTCTCTTTCCACTGTTGGATTCTACAGTGATTGTTCCATTCTGTATGACCTTGTCTTTCCCCCTGATTTTTCAATATTAAAGTTTTTTCAATTATTCAAGTTGATAGATAGGTAGATAGATAGATAGATAGATAGATAGATATAGATAGACAGACAGACATACAGACAGACAGACAGACGGATGGACGGTAGATGGATGGACAGACAGACAGGAAGATAGAGGTATAGATTATTTTTCACTTTAAAATTTTTTATGGTAGCCTGATTGACACTGGATACATAGAATAGGGCACAGATGAAATAAAATTTCAGATATTTAACTTTTACAATTTAAAAAACATTATATATGAATACCTTTCCCTATTGAACTAAGAACAGTGGTTCATCAGGAGTTTTTAGGAAGCAGTGTATGAAAGCAAAACCTGTCTGCCTATGTATGTCTGTAGGAGTGATCATCCAGTGAAAATGGTGTCCAAATTTTCCTGGGCATAATTGGAATGGAAGAGTCCTCACTGCTGCCCTGAGGCAGTCAAGTCCAAGTCAACTGTGCTGAGTAAAGTCTGTCTGGGTCTTCCCATTCAAAAGCAAAGATGGGCTGGCTAGCCTTGGCCAGTGGCAGAGTGAAGAGAGCACCCTTCAAATCTAGGACAGTATCTTGATGACATGGGGGTAGCTGGCTGAGAAGAGTGTAAGGGTTGGGGACCATCGGGTGGATGGTCTCAACTCACTTATTAACCTCCCTGAGATCCTGGACAAGTTGGTAGTCATTGGTGCCGGGGCTTCTGTACTGGGAACAATGGAGTATTCCAAGGAGAGTGGCAGGGAACCAAGATTCCTGCCTCCATCAACCTTCAAATATGAACAGCAATACCCGCTTGGGCCTTCTGACTGATAGGGTTTTGACATACCTGGGCTGGAGTAGCTGAGCTTACTATAATAGGGGAATGATGTGCTGCCAGGCTGGGAGGATTTTCCTCTGCCCAGACACCAGGAATCCTTTGTTGGAATTCAGTTAATAGGAGTTTTTAGACAAGACCCCCAGCGAGTTTGCTAGGGGCTCCTCTAGCAAAAGGTATTTCTCAGACAACGGGAAGGTGAGTAGAATGGCTGTGGGCCTGACCTGACAGTCAGTTCAGTATGTCCTTCCTTGAAGGAAATTGTGGCCTTTAACTTCTGTAGCAAGTCTCTACCCAGCAGCGGGTATAGGCATTCTGGCATAACTAGAAATGAATGGGTTATGGTTCCTTTTCTCAGATCTGTTATCCTGGCTTGGGTCCAAGTATAAGATTTCACTTGTCTAGTGGCCCCTTATATAAGTGTCTTTTCCTTTGAGAGTGGGCCCTGGGGGCTCTATAGGACAGAATAGGTAGCTTCTGTGTCTACTAAGAAGTTCACAGGCTTTCCCTCAACTTGTAAAGTTACCCTGGGCTCCCGGGGCCTCATAATGTAAGAGCCCTGACCTCCTCATTCTGCATCCTCAAAGAGGATGAGGGGGGGCCGTCTTCTCAGGGGCTTGTCCTTTTTTAGGGAACTCATTCTTCCAATGTCCCTTTTTCTTGCAGTATGCGCATTGGTCCTTCTCTAACCCAACTCTCTTAGGTCCATTGTTCACCCTGGGTGCCTGTCCCTGGCCTCTGCCTTTTCCTAGTGGCACCTTTGGCTTGGCTCCTTGTATGGTTGCAAGGAGAACCTTGGTCATCTTAGTCTGTTCTATATCTACCTCATCTCTATTCAACAGTCATTGGGCTATCTCAACCAGCTCAGACAGGTTCTTTCCTTCAAACCCTTCCATCTTCTGCAGTTTCTGACTGACTGACAAAGGCTAAATTCATAGCCTTCCTATTATTAGGGTCCTCTGGATCAATAGGGGTATACAACCAGTACAACTCTAAGAGTTGTTCCAGGAACGCTGCCAGTGATTCATCCTTAGTTTGGATGACCTCACTTACCTTAGACAAGTTAGTGGGACTTTGGGCAGCAGACCAGCAGCCCTGGAGCAGAAGCTAGTGATACTATTGGAGAGCCTCCTTACCTGGGTTGGTGCTGGGGTCCCAAGGCGGATGGGTGTTCGGAGAACATGTTGGATGTGGGCCAGATTGGTGGAAGGCTGCCCGTTGTGCTCTAATACTGCTTTTGCAGCCTCCCTCAGGATCCACTCCCACTCCGCTCCTCTGAGGTAAACAGGACCTGGAGGAGTTGCTGACAATTGTCCCAGGTCAGCTGGCGGTAAAGAAAGTAGTCTCTAGGAGAGAGATTAATCTCTGGGGCTTCTCTGAGAAAGAGGGGTTCTGGTGTTTCCAATTGTACAGATCACTGGTGGAGAAAGGACGTAGACCATAAATGGTCTCTGGGTTTCTCCCTCAACCAGGGTAGCCAATTGCTGGAGTGGGGCCAGGACTGCTGCCTGGTTCGAAGAGTCAGGAACAGAATCAGGGTCTTGTGGGGGGCCAGTACATAGCCCCAGTGTGGGTGTGGGGAGGACTCTGGAATGGTTCAGCCTCCCTGTTAGATGGAGACAGGAACAGGTTACAAGGGGAGTAAGGGGGAGGATTAGTGAGTTCGGGGTCCTCAGGGGAAGCCTGTAAGACAGGGTAAAGAGAGTTAGATGTCTGTCTGGATGGTTTTTCTTTCTTCTCTGCTGGTGCGGTAACGAGGAGACTTATGACTGCAGTGGTAGCCTTTCAGGTACTTAGAGGCATCAGAAACGATATCAATCCACAGATCGATATATGGAGCCTGGTCAGGGTGGCCAGGATCTCCATAGATAATAACCCACACCTGAAAGTCTGTCCACAGGTCGAGCGACCCTTTTGATAGCCACCCTGTTCCAAATGTTGGCCAATCTAACTGGCAGAACCTCTGAAGGTCAAAGGGAGTGACATTAGCTCTGTAGACTTGGGCTCGTCTCCTGAAATCCTTAAAATGGTTAAGGAGGCACTGGAGGGGGGCAGGACAATTTGAGGAAGAAGCCTACTCATGTTAGTAAAAACAGGCAAGAAAGGAGAGAATCCCCACAAGAGCCAAATAAGCCAGGGCTAGGACCAGCCTCTGACCTAGAGTCCAGGCGGACAGGGCCATGGAGGCCAGACCTAAGGAAAGAATCAAAGTAAACTTATGAAGACCAAGGCAATAGGAGGGTAACAGTGCATTTGACCAGTGTGGACAGACAGATACAATACAGACAGACAAGACAACCTACAGGTAACACAAAACGCTAGCGTACCCAAAAACCTGAACACCAGAAGTCAAGATTGACATCTCAGACCTTGACCGAACTAGGGAAGTATTGCTGCGTCCAGCCTTCCACTAGTTCCTTTTAGGGCCCACCAACAGACAAATCCAGGTGCAGTCTGACTCACAGGTGAAGTTGCTCCAGATGGCTCATGCCCAATTGTTACAGAATTAAACCCACCTGCCCTCCTGGGCAAGTCCGCCTGGTGTCTGGGGCTGAGGAATGGCTGTCCCCTGAGCAGGGCAGGTCCTTGCCCAAGGCGGCTGGAGTCACAGGTCTTAGGAGATCTCCCCCTCTGGAGAGATCTTGCTGGGGCCTTCAAATGTTATGGCATGTTCAAATCTAAGACCCACAGAGCCAGTTGAGGTGAATTATGAGCCTTTATTAGCCAGCCAGTGACTGATTCTCCACCATGCAGGTCAGAGAATCAGCCCCAAGCTTCCAGAGGGGCAGCTTATACAGCCTAAAATCACATCCTGGTGGGCTTTTGATCAAGCAAGCAAGCAGATTACAGAAGCAGAAGTTGGCTGTTAGCGTCTGGTACAAAGATATGTTGTTTCTGGGGGGACTCCTAAATCTTAGATCAAATGGGGCCTTGTAGACAGTTTTGTTATCTGCATCCTGGCTGCTGTCAGTTCTTTTCCTGGGGGCTGGCGCCTGAAGATACTACTCCCTATCACTTCCCTGTAACTAGCTTGCTGGAAAATTTTCCACTCTTACACTCCCAGCAGTCTGGCAGCTAATGGCTGAACCCTGGCACAGGACAGCGCAGGCATCCTGAGCCTTGGTTCTCCTGGGGATTCCAGAAGTGGATGACCAGTGCCTCTAGTCCGCCCTTTGCTGAGGCTGAGAGGAGGTGGTTCAATACATTGGTGGCGGCTCCGAGAGGGTTCTGCTATTGAAAGAGATCCTGCTGTAGGTGGCAGTCCTGACCTGTCATTTACAGTTTAGGACACATAAACATCATACAGGCAGTGAAATGAGCCACTGCCCACAACAGGGTCAAGAATGTTATCACCAACCACCCGTCAGCAGGACAGTAGGTATGAAGGAACCAAATTTCATAGAATGCCCAGGAACAGAGTTGGTCTTGTTAGTTCAAACGCCCTGGGCGACTGGTCTTAAAAGAGCCTGAAACTGGGAGAACTGTGAGTCACTGCCCTGCCCCCACTCTGGGAAATGACACCTCCATAAACCCCTAAAGATCTGCGGGGCAGCGGGCAAGGGCACATTCAGTCTCACAGCTACCCTGAACTTCCAGATCACCGATGTATGTGCTCTTGTCACAGGCCTATTGACTGATTCATAAAGGAATAGTAGTCGTCCCTTTTCCACTTCTCCCTTATGGATCTTCTCTGAGTCTGGCTCTGTCATATCTAGACTCATGTAAACCAGTCTCCACCAGGCCTAGGACAATTAAACCCCAGAGGGGAGCTCTGGCCAAGAAGGGGCCACTGGATAGGCATTCAGCTATTTTGGGTCCATTGGCAGCAGTGAGTTGCTCAGTAAGAGCTCCTTGGAAGCAGGACTAGCTATCAATTAATCACAGCTATTATCCATTGAATTGATTAGGATCAGCCTGGAGCACTCTCCTCCTTCTTTCCTTGGCTGTGACTTCCCCTGACACAGCAGCCCCATTCTTTTTCTAGATGCTTCATTCCATTTTTCTTTTAATCTCAGCCTCCAAGTCCCTTCCAGGGCCCTTCCACCTTCTTCAGCCTCCAGGCAGTTCATTTTCTTTCTACTCCACATTTCTGTAATCCCTTGCCACCATACTACTGCTCTCCCTCCTCCCAGTTGACCATCTTCCTTACCCCCTATAAACACCTGTGATCCTTGCCTGCCTATTTAAACACAGGTGTCCCATTCACCTGTCCCCCACACTTACCCTGTATTATCCCTTTGCCCACAGCCAGGCTTTGGATAACCAGCAAGCAGTCTGATCCTGGGACCTTGGTTGCTTTCAAGCCTACAGCTCAGACAGGCTGCGGCAGCCAGGGACTGGGTCCTAGTGACAGAGGTTTTGGTTATATGTTATTAGGCCTGGTCAGCACCTCAAAAGGCAAGAACCCACGACCCTACATCAGCCAAACTGCCAGACACAATATCTTTCTCATGAGACAAGGAAGTCTCAGGGCTGTGGAGGCTCTTCTAGACCCAGTTGTGAAAGGCGCCAAATGGTAAGGCCTCTGGATCCCTTAGGAGCTCAGTTGGGAGGCCCCCTTGATTTCGGGGGTCTTCATGTGTTGGTATCAAATAGGCAAAGCCACAGCTTGCCTCACTCCCACCCGCTTTGGCTGTGATGGACCTATGCTATGTCCCTCACTCTCTAAAGAACTGAGCTCAAATAGATTTCTGACTGGAAGTTTACATTGTTAATATGTGTGAGCGTCTTTGTATGTGTATGTGAATGTTTTATGTGAATGTGTGTGATATAGAGCTGTGGTTGTGTGATATTTATGCAGGTGAAATTCTGAGTGCCCTTGTGTGTTTGACTCCCTGAACATTTCTATGAGACTTCTATGAAATTCATGTTTATTTAATGATGTGGGAGCATTGTTCATCCACTTTGAGTAAAGAAAAGAAATGCACCTGAGAAGATCCCAAAACACTCACATACCGAGCCTAGATGCATTAAATGGAATTTTGTGCACTGTCTCCCCACAAACATCGAGTTGTCCACAGCCTGCCTAGGCCAGCATCAGATCAGGACCAGAATCTCCTGTCCTCGGGAGTTGGCTGACTCGTTCGACATCGAGACCAAGTATGGCCAATCCTCCTGAGACCACAGCTCAGTCCAGTGCCCAGGTGGCTGAGCAGGTGACTGGTTTTGAGGTCTCTCAGATATTTTCCTCCATAGTGAGTAGGGAATGTTTCTTGAGCTCCAAGTTTACCTCGGTCTTCACCTTGCATTTTTTTTTTATTTCATGTATGGAATTTGTATTGACCTTGTAAAAGGATATGGGAGCTGACCCATGTTTCCAGTGGCTGGCCATATTATGTTTGAATTCCAGAGAACTCAGCAGTGGGCCCAAAATCCTTGTCACACACATCAGCCATCAATTGATTCTGGGACCCCATTCTCCCTCCTCCAACCCCATTCTTATTTGATGTCTGAAAAGAATTGACCTAATGATGCAGTGAGCAGGGTTTGCCTTGGAGAAGGCCTCCCATCCTGTACCATTCCTTAAGGAATCCAGGTTGTTTCTGGGTAGCAATCATGATAGAGTTTCAGACAGAGGGAATCACCTGGACAGGACAAGATTATGAGAAAATTGGCATCTGTTGAGGTGCCTGGAGACCTTATTTAGCCTGAGGCCAACAAAATAGCTCCCAAGTAACCTTTTACTCTTCACAACGTTATTCATTGTTCTCTGATGTTGAAGTTTTCTAAACATTTGAGAAAGGATTTTGAGTGTCCCCCTGTCAGCAGAGTCCCAGCCTTCTTTCTTTACCCTGTTTCTCCCCTATTTCAAAATGGATTACCCTGTCCCTCTCCTGCCTCTGGATGTACCGACTTCTCTGGAAGAGTTGAACATATCCTTATGGAGTCCTTCTCATTTTCAAAACATATGAATGTGATAGACATAATCTCAGGATACACTGAGGCAGCGAAACTGCATTTCTGATCAAACAACAGTCAGGTGACTCAAATAGTCTGATTGTCATCTCTGTGACAGGATAGAAAATGATCCCAGCAAATCCAACCTCCCAGTGTGTCCAGAAATCTTGGCAAATCTAATGCAAATACAACCGTGATTAGCCAGGCAAATGAGAACAATGTGTGGCAGTAGAGGCTGGCCTCCCAGCAAGCTGGCAGCTAATGTGTGAACCCACCAGGCACAGGACATTGTCAGAGTCCTGAGCCTTGGTTCACCTTGGCATCCAGGATCTCTGGGGCTTGTGCAGATTGGACTGCCAGTGCCTGTAGTCCACCATTTGCTGAGGCTGGGGAGGCAGTGGATCGATACATTTCTGGCAGCTCTGAGAGGGTTCTGCTATTGATAGAGACCCTGTTGTAGGCAGCAGTCTTGACCCACCGTTTTCAGTTCAGGATGCACAAATGCCACAAGGGCAGTGAAATCAGGCTGCTGTCCATGGCACGGTCAAGGCTGTTATCACCAGTCACCTGCCCTTAGGCAGAAGGTATGCAGGACCAAGTTTTATAGAAGGCCCAGGAACAGTGCTAGCCTTGTTAATTCAAATGCTCTGGGACCCTGGTCTAAAAAGGGTCTGAAATTGAGAGGACTGTGAATCATTGCACTGCTTCCACCCTGTGAAACTGCACCTGCATAAACCTCTAAAGCTCTGTGGGGCAGCAGGCAGAGGTGCTTCCAGTCTCAGTTACCCTGAACTTCTGGATTACCATTATTCGTGCTCTTGCTGCTGGCCTGTTGACTGTTTCAGAAGTAAATCTGAGACACTTTTTTACCCTACAGCTACCCGCTGGAGCTGCTTCTCTGAGACAGGTTCTTTCATGGCTAGAGTCTTTGTAAACTAGTCTCCGCCAGTCCAAGGGCACATGGAAACCCTAGAGGGGAGCTCTGGCCAGGAAGGCACCACTAGATAGTTGTTCAGCTTCTCCTGGTCCCTTAATGGGCAGCAGTAAGTTTCACAGTCAGTGCTTCTTGAAGGCAGGACTAGCTGTCAATTAATCATAGCTCTTGTCCATTAAATTGATTAGAGTCAGTCCTGAGGCACCCTTCTTCTTTCCTCCGCTTTGTCTTTCCCTGAAAAAGCAGCTCCACTCTTTTTCAGATACCTCATTTCATTTTCCTTCCAGTCTCAGCTTCCAAGTCCACTTCCAGGGCCCTTCCACATTCTTTGGCTCCAGGCAGCCCATTCCCTTCCTACTCCACATTTCCATATTCCCTTGCTGCCAATTCTACTGCCGTATTTCCTTTCAGTTGACCATATTCTTTACCCCTTGTAAACATCTGTAATCCTCACTTGCCTATTCCAACATAGGAGACCCATCCTCCCCTCCCCAACCTCACAGTGGATAGTCTCTTTGCCCACGGCCAGGCTTTGGACGACCAGCAAGCACCTTGTTCCTGGGACTGTGGCTGCTCTCAAGCCCAATCCCCACCCAGGCTAGGCAGTCAAAGACTGGGTCCTGCTGGCAGAGGTATTGTTTATACGTTATTAGGCCTGACCAGAATTTCAGAAGGCTTGAACCCATAACCCTACAACAGCCAAGCTGCCAGACACAATATCTTTCCTCTTGAGGCCATGGAGTCACAGGGCTGAGGAGATCCTGCTAGGCCCAGTTGTGAAGGGAGTCAAATGAAAAGGCCTCTGGATGACTTTTGAGCCCATCTGGGAGGCCTCCTTGACGTCGAGGGTTTTCTTGTGTTTGTATTAAATAGGCAAAGCCCTGGCTTGCCTCACTTTCCCACCCACTTTGGCTGTGGTGGACCTACTCTATGTCACTCACTCTCTAAAGAACTGAGCTCAAATAGGTTTCATGCTGGGAGTTTGCACTGTCCACAAGTGTGAGCGACTGTGTGTGCGTGCATGTGTGTGTGTGTGTGTGTGTGTGTGTGTGTGTGTGTGTGTGTAAATGTGTCTGATATAGTGATGTAGTTGTGTAACATCCATGCAGGTGGAAATACGTGAGTATCCTCATGTGTTTGACTCCCTGAACATATCTATGAAACTTCTATGAAATTCACGTTTGTTTAATGAGGTGAGAGCATTGTTTATCCACCTTGTGTGAGTAAAGAAAAGAAATGCACCCGAGAAGATCCCAAAACCTCGAACACCTGATCCTAGATGCATTAGTTGGAGTTTCTTGCACTGTTTCCCCACATTCATTGGGTTTCCTGAAGCCTGCTTAGGCCAGCATCCAGGTCAGGAACAGAATCTCCTGTCCTCTGGAGGTGGCTGACTTGCTTGACATCAGGGACCAAGGTCGGTCAGATCTCCTGAGGCCACAACTAAGTTCAGGGCATAGGTGGCTAAGGAGGTGACTGGCTGTGGCTTCTCTCAGATGTTTTCCTTCATAGTGAGTAGGGAACATTACATTAGCTCCAAGGTTACCTTGGCCTTCACTATTCCTTTTTAACTTCACCTATAAAATTTCTAGTGACCTTGTGAAAGGGTATGCAATTTGACCCGTATTTCCAGTGGCCGGTTATACTATGTGTGAATTCCAGAAAACTCAGAAGTGGGCCCAGGGTCCTTCCCACACACAGCAGCCACCAATTAATTTTCTGAAACCTTTCTCCCTCCACCACCCCCATCCTCATTTGAAGTCTGAAAGGAATTGACCTTAATGACCTATTGAGCAGGGTTAGCCTTGGGGAAGGCCTCACATCCTGTATTGTCCCTTAATGAATCTGGATGGTTTCTGGGTAGCAATCACAATAGAGTTTCAGACAGAGGGAATCACCTGATGGGGCAATATTAGGAGAAAAGTGGTATCTGCTGATGTGCCTGGGAGACCTTATTTAGCCCGAGGCCACAGAACAAATGGCTCCCAAGTACCTTTTGTTCTCCACAGGGTGGTTAATTGTTCTCTAATGCTGAATTTTTCTAAACTTCTGAGAAAGTGTCATGAGTGTCCCTCTGTCACCGGCATTCCAGCCTTCTTTTCTTTACCCTGTTTCTCACTCTCCTATTTCAGAAAAAATAACCCTGTCTCTCTTCTGCCTCTGGATGAGCCAACTTCTTAGGAAGAGTTGAACATATATTCTGGAGTCCTTCTTTATTTCAAAACACAGGATGAACGTAATGGACATAGTCTCAGGATACACAGAAGCACTGGGACTGGTGCTCCATTCAAACGGCATTCAGGTGACTCTAAGAGTCTCGGTTTGGCACCACGGAACCATGGATTGGGGCTCAGCTCTCACTTTGTGGCAAGCCATGTCTCAACACTCTCTTTCACACACCTTCCACCATTTCTTAATGTGAGCTCTATTGAGCAATCATTGCTTCTTCTTAATTTGTGGAAGGCGGCTTATTGCCCTCTAGGGGGTGATGGATGTCCCCAATAGGAAGGCCTTTGGCTTAACATGAGGTCGCCCCCACTGTGGAGACTGTGGTGTCTTTGCCCCCACTTTTTAGAGACCCTTATGTCTTCCCCTGGAGTGAAGACCCTAACCACTGTCTTTGCTCTGAAGACCAGGAAGCTGCATCCAGTCCCTCCTCCCTCCGACAGAGAGGAACTGAATGGGGGCTGTCTCAGATCTCAGACTGACTTAGCGTTCTGATCTTACTTTGTGCATTTATTCTCCTGTTCTATTTTACTTCTTCTCTTACTCTAACCTGTTGCCTCCTATCCCATATACAAGCAATGAGCTAAAAAAACAAACCTAGTTCTTTAAAAAATAACCATCAACTAAATATAACAGAAAACAACCATTATACAGATCATATCATAATTAACTTTTCTGGTGTTCTTGAGGCTGTTTCTGATTAATTTAGTCCTTCCTTCCCATGAGTCTAGTTGGTGGTTCAGCTGTGCCGCATAGTCAGGGCGCTGATCCAAAAGAGAACCTGAAATATCCAGATGTGTCTCTTCAATCTTTTTGGTTCCTGTATGCCTCAGCCAGGCTGTGCCACTGGTGTGGCAGCTCAAGGGGCCAGCATGGTTGGAATCTCACTGGGGCCTCAAAAAATGTTGTGAAAAAATCCCAAATGCTCCAAAACCCAGTCCAACAAAAAACCAAGCAGCAACATGGAGAGAAGGAGAATTCAAATTTATTATGCACAATCTCAGAGGAGCTAGTGCTCTGAAGATCTGGGCGGTGTGCTCAGTGGAAACATTTCTTACATAGGAAAATTCTACACAAGCTGATTAGTCAGTTTGAACTTGAACTGTTACAAACAACAGGAGCAGCTATGGATTATAGTCAGTTCAAATAGGAATTTAGGCAATGCATATATTATCTAGACAGAATAATCCAAGGGGAGGGTGAGTTTTCAGTTGATTTTGAGACCACTCTGCCCTTTGGCCTACGCAGCAAGCAGCAAGCATGTTTGCAGAGGAAAACAAAGAGGTGATTACAAGGTTAATCGTTTGAGTGGAAAATTCCTGAAATTTCCTCTTCACTGGGTATGTAGGGATAGGGACAGCCAGTGCCTCCAGTCAGCCGTTTGCTGAGGCTGGGGAGGTGGTGGTCTGATACACTGTTGGTGATTCCAAAAGGGTTCTGCTATAGAGATCCTGCTGTATGGGACAGTACTGACCTGACGTCTTTAGTTCAGGACACACAAATACACACTGGCAGTTAAAAGAGGCTGCTACCCATAGCCCGTTCAAGGCTTTTATCACCAAGCAACTACCTGCAGGATGGTAGATATGAAGTAACCAAGTTACATAGAAGGCCCAGGATCAGAGCTGGACTTGTTATTTTGAATACCCTGGGCACCTGGCCTAGAAAAGGCCTGCAACTGGGAGCACTATGAGACACCACCCTGCCCCCACCCTGGGAAATGACACCTGCATTAAACCCCAAAGGTCTGAGGGGCAGTGGACAGGGGGGCTTCCTGTCTCACAGCTACCCTGAACTTCTGGGTCACCAATATTCGTGTTCTTGCCACTGGCCTGTTGACTGATTCAAAAGTGAACAGGAGACACTCTTTGACCTTCCAGCTCCACCCTGGAACTTCTTCTCTGAGTCTAGCTCTCTCATCCCTAGTCTCTTATGTAAACTAGTCTCTGCCAGGCCTCGAGCAGTTGGAAATCCCAGAGAGGAGCTCTGACTGGGAAGGGGCCACTGGAAAGGAGTTAAAGTTATCCAGGTCCCTTGATTGGCAGTGGTGAGTTGCTCAGTCAGTGCCTCTTGGAGGCAGGACTAGCTGTCAATTAATCATAGCTGTTGTCCATTGAATTGCTTAGGGTCAGGCTTGGGGCACTGGCCTCCTGTCCACTACATCACCCCCTTACAAAGCAGTGCTACTCTTTTTCCTGACATTTCATTCCATTTTCCTTCTAATCTCAGCTTCCAAGTCCACTCCCAGGGCCCTTCCACCTTCTTTGGCCTCCAGGTAGCTCACTCCCTTCCAACTCCACGTTTTCGTACTCCCTTGCAGCCAATTCTACCACCCTCCTTCCTCCCAGTTGATCATCTTCCTTACACCCTGTAAAGACCTGTGATCCTCACTTCCTTATTCAAACATAAGCATCCCATTCTCCCTTCCCCACCCTCATCATGGACAGTCTCTTTGCCCACAGCTGGGCTTTGGACCACCAGCAAGCACCCTGCTCCTGGGACCTTGGCTGCTCTCAAGCCCACTGCCCAGCCAGGCTGAAGCAGCCAGGGACTACGTCCTTGGGGCACAGGTTTTCATTATATATTATTCTAAGGTGCCTGGACAGCACCTCAGAAAGCAAGTCCCCACATATCCTCTGCCCGCCAAGCTGCCAGGCACACTACCTTTCCTCCTGACACCAGGAAGTCACAAAGCTGAGGAGACATTGCCAGGCCCAGTTGTGAAGAGCGCCAAATCGTAAGGCCTCTGGAGGCCCTAAGTGCCCGACTGGTGGACCTCCTTGATTTCAGGGTCTTCATGTGTCTGTATCAAAGAAACAAAGCCACAGCTTGCCTCACTTTCTCACCCTCTATGAATATGATGGGCCTGATTTATGCCCCTCATTCTCTAAAGAACTGAGCTCACATAGGTTTTTGGCTGGGAATTTACAGTGTCCCTGTGTGTGTGCATATGTCAGTACGTGTGTGCCCCCGTGTGTCTGTGGATGTTTGTCTGTGTCTAAATGTGTGAAATATAGAGATGTAGTGTGATATCCAGGTGGGTGGGAATCTGTGAGTGCCCTTATGTATGTGACTTCCTAAAAATTTCTGTGAGACTTCTCTCAAATTGACATTTGTTTAATGATGTGGGAGCTTAGTTCATCTAATTTGTGTGAGTAAAGAAAAGAAATGCACATGATAAAATCCCCAAAACTCGTACACCCGAGTCAATATTCATTAGATGGAGCTTCATGTGCTGTCTCCCCATAATCATCGAGTTGCCCGCAGCCTGCTCAGGCCAGCATCAAGGTCAGGAACAGAATGTCCTGTCCTCTAGAGGTGGCTGACATGTTTGACATCAGGAACCAAGGGAGGCCCAGTCCCTCTGAGGCCACAGCTCAGTCCAGGGCCCTTGTGGCTGAGGAGGTGACTGGCTGTGGTGTCTCTCAGATGTTTTCCTCTGTAGTGAGTAGGAAATGTTTCATGAGCTCCAAGGTTACCTCAGCCTTCACTCTTCCTTTTTAACTTCATCTATAAAATTTCTAGTGACCTCATAAAAGGGTTTGCAAGGTAAACCCAGTTTCCAGTGTCTGGCCATATCATGTGTGAATTCCAGAACTCAGCAGTGGGCCCAGGGGCCTTCTCATACACAGCAGCCGCCAATTTATTCTTTGGCACCTTTCTCCACAAGCCCCATTCTCGTTTGATCTCTGAAACGAATTGTCCTATTGATCCATTGAGAAGGGTTTGCCTTGTGGAAGGCTCACATCCTGTGCTGTACCTTAAGGAATCCAGCTTGTTTCTGGGGAGCAATCACGATAGACTTTCAGAGGGAATGACATCAATGGGGCAAGATTATGAGAAAATTGGCATCTACCGATGACCCCAGGAGATCTTATTTATACCAAAGACAACAAAACAAATGGCTCCCAAGTACACTTTGTCCTCCACTAAGGGGTTCATTGTTCTCCAAGGTTGAACTTTTCTAAACACTTGAGAAAGGGTCCTGAGTGTCCCTCTGTCACCAGCATCCCAGCCTTCTTTCTCTACCCTGTTTCTCACTTCCATATTTCAGAATGGATTACCCTGTTCCTCTTCTGCTCTAAGGAGCCGACTTCTCAGGAATGGTCAAACATATCACTTTGGAGTCTTTCTCATTTTCGAAATGCAGGATGAACATGATGGACATATTCTCAGTAAATGAGGCACTAGGACATCCACTCCGATCAAATGGCATTCAGGGGACTCCAATACTCTCTTCTTAGTGGCTCTGTGACAGTATGGACAATGATCCCAGCAAATCCAAACAATGTCCCAGTGTGTCCAAAAATCGGCTATCAGGAGAATGCCAGACTAAGGCTGACATTTCAAAACCTGCCATGGTTTGTTAATTGGACTCCATGAAACCTAGCAGGGCTCCATGGCTGAACACCCTTACCAACCTGTTAGGGGCATTGCCTTTGTTGTAGCCACCAGCCCCCAAAGACACATGGACCACTGCAAATCAGTGAGTTTTAGAAAACACACTCTTTATTCAGCCAGCTGGGTCTGCCAGGGGCACACACACCCCAAATTAGACAGCAGCAAAATGCAGAGGTACAGGATTTTTAAACTCTAAACCCATTCCTCATTCTGTCTTAACACAAAGATTTGTTTTCTCTTTTCATTACCTGTCAACCCACAGGTGGGGTGTGCAAGCAGGGGTACAGAAGCAGAAAGCTTGTTATTAGAATGTTTATGTTCCCATAATTAACAGCCTATGTTCTCATGGCGATAGCTAAACAGTAATTTCCAGCAAGTAATAAATTTTAAGCAGTAATCTTCCATCCAACACATTCCCCACTGGCCTTAGTAGAAAATCAAATCTTTGATTCTTCATGCGGAATTTGCTCATAGCCTCTGTTTTGTAATACTAAAAGTCTAATGAATTAATTCTTCTCCTTATATATGCAAACAGGAAATTGAGAAAACATGGGCCAAAGGTTAACAAGAGGAGGAGGATGATTAAAGGTCCAGCTACAGCAGGTCAACCATAATGGCCAATTGAGCATCCTATGAAACCAGTTATTTGATTCTAGTCTCTGTTTTTCCTGGCATCTAAATTTCTTTGTACTAGTTGTAAGCTTTCTCTAATTACTCCAGAGTTATTGACATAGAAGCAACAGGTTTCACCTAGAGCCATACATAACCTATCTTGTTCTAAGAATAATAAATTTAAACCCCTCTATTTTGGAGGACTACTTCTGCTAGTGAATTGACTTGAAGTTCTAGCCTGCTGATGGTGTCTTTTAAGGTATTGATATCCTTATCTATTTGTATTTTAATTTCATGTAATTCATTTTCTCCCTTGATGAGAGCAGTAGCACCTACAGCTGCAGAGCCTGCTATTCTGATTCCTACAAGAAGGGGTACTAAGACTGGTATGGCCCATTTGTGTAACCTGTCCTTATGGAAAAGTGGAGTCTGCATTCCAGCCCATTTTAAAGGGACACTTGGTGGAGCACAAAGACTAGATACAAATATTAGCCTCACCTGAGTTGAAAAGAATAGATGCAGCACAGTGAGTGAGCCCACTATCACATGCTAGCCAAGTATTATTTGGAGCCTTATAGTATTTACTCCCTGAGGTAGATACTTCGATAGTACAATTACAGTTATCAAAGTAAGGTGACTGTGCCAACATCTTGGAATAGTTCTTTGAAATCAGGCAGTTCCTTCTCCTTGTATATCTCCTAAGGTGAGTCTAGGAGTTTCCCATTCACAGCTTTGTGTACTATGAACTCAGTTAGGTTTAGGGGAGTTCCTACCCCAACATAATAAGGGGGTTTGGGTTTAGGCACAACCAGCAATCTTGTCCTATGTCTGGGATGTCTTATTTAAGACCTTGTGTATTGTTAACATAGTTATTAATTCTTCTGTTTCTGGTTGTGGCTTGTTGAATGCCTAGGTTTAATAGCTGTTAGGTACTACTGGAGAGGCTAGAGCCCGAGTTGGAGTTGCCCAGAAACAGGAGTTCTCTTAGATGTAAGACTTTGGGTAGTCCTGGAACTAAAGTGGTTGTTGGGTCCTACAGGGTGAGCTTTCCTGGAGGATCCTTAACCTGTATAGTAAAATATAATCCTGAATCATCAACATATTGAATGATGTACAGTTTATCCTGTGAGCCAATAGTGTTGTCCCCAGGGATACCAATTTTGATGGTGATTATGAGAGGATTGCAAGACCCAAGAGATCATGTGGAGGGGCTTGGTCCTCTTATTAACTACTATGATTATCATTCTGCTTTTTATAATTATCTATAGTAGAGATAGTTTTACAACCCCATTTAGCACAAGAAAATTGGCCTTGGCCCTCACATTTAAGTCCCATATTTTTCATGCAGCCAGATATCCCTGGATAAAATCCTTGAGGACAAATATAGAGTCTATCCCTAAGAGGCTTTTCTCAGCAGATAATATGCCACAGCTGGGTCCCCCTTGTAGCCAAGTATGCTCCTCTGCCTATGAAAGGTCCACGTATGGCAGGTCCCAATCCAAGGTGGTGTCTAGCCGTTGCAATGTGAGGGGGTCTCTGGCAAGCTGGCACAAGTCTACTCGATCTCTAGAGTACCATGGCTGGTGATGTTCTGAGCAACAATTTAACTGGTCTCGGTTACTATAAGTTCCCATACTCTAGGCTGGTGTATTTTCTGGATGCCTGGGCTAAAGAGGAAAAAGAAAGAAACAGAGGGATTAGACTTATATACGCTTGAGACTTAGTCTTAAGGGCCCGTCTTCCTGAGCTGTCCACTCTCGTGCTGCCTTTACTTGGGACTGATGAATCCATGATGGGATGCCATCTACTTTAACTGCAGTGATGTCGTCAGGTAGACAGTGAAGGGTCCTTTCCATTTGGGTTCTAGTCCTTTGGAAGTGAACTTCCGGATCCACACAGAGTCCCCAGGCTGAAACTGATGGGGAAGTCTGTTGTCCGGAGCTAGTGGGCAGCACGAACCCGGGACCAAATCTCCTTCTGTACACTTTGAAGGGCCTGTAAAGACTTAAGTAAGACAAGGTTACATAGTTCTGCCTTTTTCTCATCTTCTATTCTAGGTACTAAAGGTGGGGTTTTCCAAAGAAAATTTCAAATGGGGTAATCCATTAATATTGAGTACACCTGGCTCAGAGAAGAGCAAAGGGGAGAAGTTCTACCCAGGTCCCACCAGTTTCTAATCCTAACTTGACTAATGTCTCTTTTAGGGTCTGATTCATTCACTCTACTTGGCCTGAACTTTGGGGCCGGTAGGACAGTGGAGTTTCCATTGCAAATTTAGGTAGCTAGCCAATTGCTGTGATACCTTTGCTATGAAGGCTGGCCCGTTATCCAACCCTAGAGTTCTAGTGAGACCAAATCAAGGGAGGATTTCTTGCAGTAGTTTCTTAGTAACTACTAAGGCAGTATCTTTCCTAGTTGGGAAGGCCTCTACCCATCCTGAAAAGGTGTCTATAAAAACAAGTAAATATTTGTAGCCCCCCATAGTCAGGGTTACCTCAGTGAAATCAACTTCCCAGTGGTCCCCTGGATAAGTTCCTCTTACCCTATGCCTAGGTTCTTCTATCTTCCCCTTTTTTGGATTAACTTAGGCACAAGCTGGGCATTGTGAAGCAATCTCTTCTGTAGTTCTTCTCCCTTCTAACAAGTGAAAGTAGGGGTCTAAAGCTTGGAGCATCTTAGTTCACCCTAGGTGTGTGGTCTGGTGTAATTGGTGGAGGAGAGTTTTCTCAGGGACTGTGAGAGACCGATTTTTCCATCTGGGATTGTCCACCACCCCTGTTGGTTCCTAGTGTCCCTTTGTCTTGAAAATATATGTCCTCTTCTGCCATATAGGTCGGAGATGGAGGCAGTTCTGGGTAAGGGACAATAGTCAGTAGATGTGGTGGGGGCCCCAGTGGCCTTGTGGCTGCTGTTCTTGTCTCTGCATCAGCTCATTAGTTTCCTTCAGCCTCAGGGCTTTTCCCTTTTTATGTCCTTTACAATGAACAATAGCCAGAGCCTTAGGCATCCATATAGCTTCAAGTAAGGCTAAGATTTAATCCTTGTTCTTAATGTCCTTCCCAGTCAAAGTCAGAAGCCCCCTTTCCTTGTAAATGGCTCCATGTACATGTGCAGTGGCAAAGGCATATCAGCTGTCTGTGTATATTGTGACTGCCTTATCCTTTCCTATCATAATGCCTCAATGAAGGTGACGAGCTCTTTTGAGCAGAAGTCCCATGGGGAAGAGCCTGTGACCAGATAGTGCCAGTTAGAGTAATGATCACTGCCCCAGCATACCTTCTTCCTTCTTGCATGAAGCTGTTCCTGTCTGTGAACAGAATTTCATCAGCTTCAGGCAGAGGGGAGTCTTTGAGGCCTGGCCACGAGGAACACATAGCATCAGTGAAATCTATGCAGTCATGAATGGGGGTCTGGGTCTGGCAATAGATTGTCTGGGTTATGACAGTAGCTTTTCAGAAGCTGATCCTTGGTGGTCAAGGAGGAGAGCCTGGTATTGAGTGACTCTGGAGTTAGTCATCCACCATTCTAGGCTACTGCGGAGAAGGGCCTCCACCGCATGAGGGGCAGTAATGTCTAGACTTTGCCCAAGGGTGAGTTTGTCAGCTTCTCTGACTAGGAGAGCTGTTGCTGCTATGGCTCATAGGCAGGGTGGCCATCCAGAGGCTACTGTGTCTAGTCTCTTTGATAGATAGGCTACTGGTCGGTGCCATGAGCCTAGCGTTTGGGTTAGGACCCCTTTGGCGATTCCCTTGGTCTCATTTACAAAAAGATGAAATCCCTTAGTGATATCTGAAAGGGCAAGGTCTGGGGCTGATATGAGTATCTGCTTGAGAAGGTCAAAGGCCTTCTGTTCTGTCTCTGTCTAATTGAGAGGCTTATTTCCTCCTGTAGCTGAGTATAGAGACTTTGCAATCTCTGCAAACCCAGGAATCCAAAGTCTGCAATAGCCCGCCACCCCAAGGAATTCTCTTACCTGTCTCTTGGTGGTGGGCACTGGAATCTGGAGAATGGCTTCAATCCTCTGCTGGAAGAGAGTCTGTTTTCCTCCTTCAAGGGTATATCCAAGGTAATCCACTGATGGTGCACAGCTGGGTTTTCTTAACAAAGACCCAGTACCCATATGCCTCTAGGGTGCCGAGCAAGTCCCTGGTGGCCGTGAGACAGGTCTCCTCAGTTTCAGCATATTGGAGTAATGTACAGTTAGGATTATGTTGACAGAAGGGACGAAGATCTGCACTTAGGGCCTCATCGAATAGGGTAGGAGAATTTTTGAATCCTTACGGTAAATGTGTCCAGGTTAGTTGACCCGAGAATCCCTCCTCTGGGTCTGTCCACTCAAAGGCAAGGATAGGCTGGTTGCTGGGGGCTAGGGGAATGCTGAAGAAAGCATCTTTTAAATCTAATACAGGATAAACAGTTCTCTCAGGACGTAGTAAGCTTAAGAGAGTGTACGGGTTGGGTACAGTCAGGTGGATGGTTTCAACCCTCTCGTTCACTTCTCTTAAGTCGTGTACTGGCTGGTAATCCTGAGTGCCAGGCTTCTGGACTGGGAGCAAGGGAGTGTTCCATGGCAATTGGCACAGCATGAGAATCCCTGCTTCTCGCAGCTGGTGGATATGCTTCCTTATACCATTTTGGCATCTTGGGCAATCAGGTATTGCTTAACCTGGACAGGGGTTGTGGTAGCAGTTAAAGTCACTACTACCGGGGCTTGATACCTAGCCAAACCTGGGGCATTGTTTTCAGCCCATACCCCTGGATATTTATCAGGAGTCTGTCTAGTAAAGGCCCCGTGGATGGGTCTACATTTTCTTCCTTCTCATAGAGGAGGTGCTCTTCAGATAGAGGACAGGTAATTAAGATAGTTGACGGAGCAGACATGGACATCTGAGGTGTATTATCTCTGAATGTGATAGTAGCCCTTAGCTTTTGGAGTAGGTCTCTACCAAGAAGTGGGGCTGGACATTCTGGAATTCCTCGCCCCAGATCTACAGTCCTTTCAATTGTCCATGGGTATTCTCATACTTTACCCATGACCCTTGGATAGTGGTCTTTCATTTGGAGAGACTGGATGCAGTCATATCTCTTGGACCATGGCCAGGCCATGGGATGCCACCTCCTGTGTCCTGTTATCGGGTTCTGTTTATTGTCTTTGGTCTTGTCTAGATTGTGGATGGTGGGTCTCTGGGTCTCTGGGTCCACCTAAACCCCAGTAATTGTTCTTGTCTGAGTGTGTGATTGTTCTTGTCTGAGTGTCTGTTTTGTGTTTTCTGCAGAAGCAATGAGGGGAGGCCTGAGTTCACAGAAGACACCCTTTTGTGAGTGTGCTTGTCGGTGTCTTGCTATCCTTTTAAAGTCCACATGGGACAGAAATCGTAAGCGCCCTGTGTCTTGCAGTCTGACAGAGCTTCGTTCCCTTGATGGTGATGGGAACTGCTTGAAAGGTCCAGTCTCAAAAATGCATGGATGAGATTTGGGAGCTTCTCAGTGGCAGAAACCTGAATTCCAGGCAGAATGCAGCAACAAAATACCCAGCGATATCTGGTGACCACTTGTCTCTGGACTAAACAATAGTGGCTGGACTGGCCACTGGCCCAAAGAGGACAGCTTATGGCATCTTGGCAAAATGTATGCAGATGTAACCATAATTAGGGAGGCCAAGAAGGTCAATGTGTGGCGGTGGAGGCTGGCCTCCAGCAGGCCGGCCACTAATGTGTGAACCCTGTCACAGGACAGTGCTGGAGTCCTGAGCCTTAGTTCCCCTGTGGACTCCAGGAGCACTGGGGCTTGTGGAGATTGGACAGCCAGTGCCTTTAGTCTGCCCTTTGTTGAGGCTGGGGAGGCACTGGTTGGATACTTTGGTGGCGGTTCGGGAGGGTTCTGCTATTGATAGAGACCTTGTTGTATGCGGCAGTCCTGACCTGCCATTTTCAGTTCGGGACACACAAATACCACACAGGCAGTGAAATGATGCCACTGATCACAGCCTGATTCATGCTGTTATCACCAGCCACCCACTAGCAAGATGGTAGGAATGAGGATCTAAATTTCATAAAAGGCTCAGGAAAGAGCTGGACTTATTAGTTCAAACACACTGGGCACCTGGTCTGAAAGGGCCTGAAATTGGGAGGATGGTGATTGACAGACCAGCCCCTTCCCTTGGAAATGACACCTAAATAAACCCCTAAAGTTCTGCGGTACAGCAGGCAGGGGTGCTTCTATTCTCACAGTTACACAGAACTTCTGGGTCACCGATATTTGTGCTTTTGTAGCTGTCCTGTTGACTGATTTGGAAGTGAACAGGACCCCTTTTCCCCCTCCAGCTCCCCCCCTGGATATTCTTTTCTGAGTCTGGCCCTGTCATCCCTAGACTCTTGTTGGGGGCTGCTCGGCTAAAATGGCTGCCTGACCAAAATGGTCGCTCAGCAAATACTTAAAGGCTTCTCTCTAAGGTCCGCGTAAGCCTCCCGGATATCTCCGCTTTGCTTCCCGCCAAAGGACTTGCCAAAGGACTTTCGGCGGGACTTTCTGTCCGGCCCCTTTTAGTTACACAATATCGCCTGACTGCCCCTGGCCAATCAGCCCCGCCAACGCAACATCACCTGATCACGCCCTATATAAGCCCGCAGCAAGCCTTAATAAACGAGGCTTGATCAGAACACTGTCTTGCCTCCACTTCTTTCTCTCGCCCATGTTTCCTTTTCAGGTGAAGTCCTCCTCGGGTTCCATTAAATAACTGCGCCCCGCTGGCCGGGGCAGACTCTTATATAAATTACTCTCCGCCAGGCCTAGGGCACTTAAAAACCCCAGAGGGGAGCTCTGGCCAGAAAGGGACCACTGGAAAGTGGTTCAGCCTCTCTGAGTCTCTTGATTGGCAGTGTAGAGTTGACCAATGAGCGCTCCTTGGAGGCAAGACTAGCTGTCAGTTAATCACAGCTGTTGTCCATTGAATTGATTAGGGTCAGGCCTGGAGCATTCTCCTTTCCTCTGCTGTGTCTTCCCCTGACAAAGCAGCACCACTCTTTTTCCAGACGCCTCTTTCCATTTTTCTTTTAATCTCAGCCTCCAAGTCCACTTCCAGGGCCCATCCACCTTCTTCAGCCTCCAGGCAGCCCATTCCCTTCCTAATCCACATTTCCATACTCCCTTGCCACCTATTTTTCCTCCCACCTTCCTCCTTGTTGACCATCTTCTTACCCCCTGTAAACATCTTTGATCCTCACCTGCCTATTTCAACACAGGCTCACATTATCCCCTCACCCACTCACATCATGGACAATCTCTTTCTCCGCAGCCAGTCCTTGGACCACCAGCAAGCACCCTGATCCTCGTACTTTGGCTACTCTCAAGCCCGCAGCCAGGCTAGGGCAGACAGGGACTGGATTCTGGGGGCAGAGGTTTTTGTTATAAGTTATTAGGCTTGGCCAGCACCTCAGAAGGCAAGACTCCATGTACCCTCAGCAAGCTAAGCAGCCAGGTACACTACCATTCCTCCTGAGACCAGGAAGGCACAGGGCTAAAGAGGCCCTGCTAGGCCTAGTTGTGAAGGATGCCAAAAGGAAAGGCCTCTGGAGGTCTTAAGATCCTGGCTGGAAGGCATCTTTGACTTCATAGGTCTTCATGTGTTTGTTTCAAATAGGAAAAGCCACGACTTGGCTCACTTACCCACCAGCTTTGATTATGGTGAACCTGTTCTTTGTCCCATTCGAAAGAACTGAGTTCAAATAGGTTTCTGGCTGGGAGCTTACAGTGTCCCTGTGTGTGTGCATGTGTCTGTGTGTAGACGTGTTTGTCTATGTCTAAATGTGTATGATATAAATAAATATGTGGTTGAGTGATATTCAGCTGCGTGAAAATATGCGAGTATCTGCATGTATTTGACTCCCTGAACATTTCTATAAGACGTCTATAAAATTTACATTTGTTTCGAGATGTGGGAGCATTGTTCATCTACTTTGTGTGAGTAAGAAAAGGGATGCACTTGATAAGATCCCAAAACCCTGCACACCCAAGAGCAGGTTCATTAGTATGAGCTTTATGCACTGTCTCTCCACAACTATCTGGTTGCCAGCAACCTGCTCAGGTCAACATCCAGGTCAGGACTAGAATCTCCTGTTCTCAGAAGGTGGCTGACATTCTCGACATTGGGACCAAGGGAGTCCCAGTCCTCCTGAGGCCACAGCTCAGTCCAGGGCCCTTGTGGCCGAGGAGGTGATTGGCTGTGGCATCTCTCAGGTGTTTTCTTCCATAGTGAGTAGGGAACATTTCATGAGCTCCAAGTTTACCTTGGCCTTCGCCCTTCTGTTTTTTCTTCACATATGTCATTTCTAGTGACCCTGTAAAAGAGTGTCCTTGATCACTAACATTTCCAGTGGCTGGCCATATCATGTGTGAATTCCAGAGAACTCAGCAGTAGGCCCAGGGTCCTTTCCACACACAGCAGCCACCAATTGATTATCTGGAACCATGCTTTCTCCACACCCCCATTCTAATTTGATGTCTGAAAAGAATTGTCCTATTGATCCATTGAGCAGGGTTGCCTTGTGGAAGGCTTCATATCCTGTACCATACCTAAAGGAATCCAAATTGTTTTTGGGGAGCAATCATGATAGAGTTTCAGACAGAGGGAATCACCTCAACAGGGCAAGACAATGAGAGAATTGGCATCCACCGAGGGGCCCTGGAGCTCTTATTTAGCCAGAGTCCAACAGAACAAATGGCTCCCAAGTACCCTCTGCTCTCCATAAGGTGATTCATTGTTCTCCAAGGATGAACTTTTCTAAACATTTTAGAAAGGGTCCTGAGTGTCCCTCTGTCAGCAGTGTCCAAGCCTTCTTTTCGTTTCCCTGTTTCTTGCTCCCCTATTCAAGAATGGATTACCCTGTCTCTCTTTGAACTCTGGAGGAGTCAACTTCTCAGGAAGAGTCAAACACATCCTTTTGGAGTCCTTATCATTTTCAAAATGCATGATGAACATGATGGACATAATCTAATGACACACCAAGTCACCAGGACTGCCGCTCCAATCAGACGGCATTCAGTTAGCTACAATAGTCTCTGCTTGGTGGCTCTGTGACAAGATGGAAAATGATCCCAGCAAATCCAAAAACATCCCAGTATGCCCAGAAATCTGTCATCAGGAGAATGCCAGTCTAGAGTTTAACGTCTCAAAACCTGCTCCACAATGTCCTTTGAACTCAATGAAACCTAGTGGAGCTACATGGCTTAACACCCCTACCAACATGTCAGGGAGCTGTCTTCTACTCCATTATCTGTCACCTGCATCAGCTGCTTGGCATCTGCTCCCTAGTGTGTCACTTCCTCCCAAGTGCTGAGCCCATTTACACACATGTTGTTCTCATCCTCCTGCACTTAGTCTCTGATACACTCCGTTCTCATGTCTGAGGCTCAGAATTGGCCTTAGTTTGTATTTTGTTTGTTTGCTTATTGGTGTCTTGCTCTCCTTCTCAGGTCTACATGGTAGCAAATCATTGGGCTCTGGCCATTGCAGTCTGACATAGTGCCCTTCCCTTGATGGGGAGGGTGAGTGCTAGAAAGAGCTGGTCACAAAATGTATCGACAGGTTTAGGAACTAGATGCAGCTCCGAAATTTCCCGGTCTATCTGGAGAACTGCCATCTCCAGCCTAATACTGAGGGCTGACATGGACACTGGCCCAAAGGAGACAGCTTATGGTATTTGTGCAAATAGAATGCAGATGCAACCATTATTAGGAATGTTAATATGTTAGTGCCTGGCAGTGGAGGCTAGCCACCTACAAGCCAACAGCTAATGGTTGACACCCTGGCAGCAAAAAGGGCAGGCATGCTTCTCTTGGAGACTGTAAAATCATTGAGGCCTGTGGAGAGTAGAAAGCCAGTCCTTCTAGTCCGACATCCGCTGAGGCTTGGGATGAGTTGGTGAGATACATTCGTGGCCGCTCTGGGAAGGGTCAGATATTGATAGAGCCTCATATGTTCATGGCAGTCCTGGCCTGACATTTTCAGTTCAGGACACATCAATGACACCCTCCCAGTGAAATGAGGCCACTGCCCATGGCCTAGTCAAGGCTGTTATCATCACGCACAAGCCAGTATGAGTAATATGAAATAACTACATCTCAGAGAAGGCAAAAAACAAGAGCTGGCCTTGTTATGTCGCACACCCTGGGTGTGAGGCTTAGAAAGGCTTAGAAAGGCTCTGGAGATGGGAGGTCTGAGAGTCACTTCCCTGCCCCCATCCTGGAAATGGCACCTGAGTAAACTCCTAAAAGACTGAGGGGCAGCGGTAAGAGATACTTCCAGTCTCACCTCTGTCCTGAGCTTCTGGGTCACCAATATTCATGATCTATTCCCTGGCCTCTTGAGTGATTCAGAAGTGAACACAAGCCACTTATTCCTCCTCCCATTAGCCATGGAGCTTCATCACTGAGTGTGGCTCAATCTTTCTTAGACTCTTCTGTAAACTAGTCACTACCAGGCTTAGGGAACTCAGAAACCCCAGAGGAATGCTCTGAGCAGAAAATGCCACTGGATAGGGGTTGAGCATTTTTGAGCCCCATGATTAGTAGAGATGAGTTGCCCAATCAGTGTTCCTTGGAGGCAGAACTAGTCAATCACAGCTGTTGTCCATCAAATTGATTAGGGCCAGGCCTGGGGTTCTCTCATTCTTTCTTCCACCGTATCTTCCCTTGACTTAGCAACATGACTCTTTTTCAAGACTCCTCATTTCATATTCCTTCTAACCTCAGGATCAAGTACACTCTCAGGGTCCTTCTATGTTCTCTAGCCTCCAAGCAGTCCATTCTCTTCTACTCTATGACTCCAAACTCCCTTTCTGCCAGTTCTATCGCCCTGCCTCCTCCAATTTGACTACCTTCCTTACCCCATCTACACACCAGTGATGTTAACCTACCTATTCCAACACAGGCAGCCTATCCTTCCCTCCCGCAACCTCACCCTGGACAGTCTGGCAACAGCAGGCCTTTGGTCTACCAGCAAACACCCTGCTTTTGGGATGTTGGCTGCTGTCAAGCCCACTATACATCCAGGCTGGGGCAACCAGGAACTGGGCCTTGGGGCAGAGGTTTGGGTCATATGTTATTAGGTCTGGTCAGCAACTCAGAATGCAATACGCCACATCCCTTCCACCAGTCATGATTTTAGGAATACTCTGTTTCTTCCTTAGGCCAGAAAGTCACAAGGCAAGGAGACTGAGCTAGGCCCAGTTGTGAAGGGTGTCAAAGGAAAGGCCTCTGGAGGCCTTAGTAGCCCAGATGAGAGGCCTCCTTGACTTCACTTCTCTTCATATGTCTGTATGAAAGGAATACAACCATGGCTTGCCTAACTGTACCAGCCAGGTTTGGTTGTGATGGATCTGTTCTATCTGCCTCACTCTCTAAAGTACTGAGCTCAAATAGGTTTCTGTTTGGGAGTTTACAGTGTCCCTGTGTTTGTGCATGTGTGTATGTGTGGATGTGTTTGTGTCTAAATGTGCATGAGATAGAAATGTGTATGTTTGATAACCAGACAAGTGGAAGTGTGTGAATGGCCTCGTGTTGTGCCTGCTTCAATATTTATATGAGAATTCTATGAAAATCACTTTTCTTTAATGTTATAGGTGCATCGTACATCCACTTTGTGAGAGTAAAACACAGAAATGTGCCACATAAGATCCCATTCCCACACACACTCGGACTCTGATTCATTAGATAGAGCTTCATGAGCTGTCTCCCCACTACCATCAGGGTGCCTACAGCCTGCTCAGGCCAGCATCCAGGTCAGAACCAGAATCTCCTGTCCTCAGGAGGTGGCTGACACTCTCAACATCTGGGACGAAGGGAGGCCCAGTCTTCCTCAGGCCACACACAGGTTGTCCCAGGGCCTAGACTGCTGAGGAGGGGACTGGCTATCGCATATCTCAGATGTTTTCCTTGGTAGTGAGTATGGGACCTTTCATTATCTCCAAGGTGACCTGGGACTTCACCTTCCTTTTCTACTTCACGTATGGAATTTCTCATCACCTTTTAAAAGAGTTGCCAGCTGATCTGCACTTCCAGTGGCCGGACATATCATGTGTGAATTCCAGAGAACTCAGCAGTGGGTCCAGAGTCTAGCAGCTTTCTTCCCCATCCACCCCCATTTTTATTTGATGTCTGAAAATAATTGAGCCAATGATCCATTGAGCATTATTAGCCTGGGGGAAGGCCTCACAACCTTTACCATCCCTTAAGTAATCTGGATTGTTTCTGGAGAGCAATCATGATAGAGTTCAGACTGAGGCAATCATCTCGATAGTGCAGGAATATGAGAAAGAGTGCATCCACCAGGACCCTGGGTAACCTTATTCATCCCTAAGCCAACAGAACAAATGGCTCCCAAGTACCTTATGGTCTTGACAAGGTTGTTCATTGTTCTCCAAGTTTGAACTTTTCTAAACATATTGAGAAAGCAATCTGAGTATCCCACTGTCAGCAGCGTTCCAGCCTTCTTTTCATTTTCCTATTTGCGCTCCTCTATTTCCAAATGGATTATTCGGTCCCCCTTCCAAATGTGGAGAAGTTGACTTCTCAGGAAGAGTTGAATGCATTCTTTTGGAGTCCTTCTAATTTTCAAAACACAGGAGCAACATGATGGACATGGTTGCAGGAAACATTGAGGCACTAAAACTGCCGCTCCATTTCAAATGGCACTCAGGTTAATCCAATAGTCTCTGCTAGGCGGCTCTGTGACATAATGAAAAATGATCCCAGCTAATCCAGACAACATTCCTATATATCCAGAAATTTGTCGTGAGGAGAATGCCAAACTAGGGTTTGACACCTCCAAGCCTACTACAGTCTGTCCATTGGACTCAATGAAACCTAGCAGGGCAACGTGGCTTAACACCCTTACCAACACGTCAGGGGCCCTGACTTCTACTCAACATCCATCACCTTCATGGAAAGCTTGGCACTTGCTTTTGTGTGTGGCCCTTTCTCCTAAATGCTGAGCCCTTTTACACACATGTCATTCTCCCTCTACTGCTCTGAGTCTCTGATCCACACCAGTCTCATCTTTGAGACTCTGAATGTGCTTTGGCTTGTCTGTTTGCTTGTTGGTCTTATTCTCCTTTTCAAGACCACAAGGGAGCAAAATCATAAGGGCCTTATCTCTTGCAGTCTGACATAGTTCCCTTCCCATGACTGGGAGGGGAGGGGGACTCCTGGAAAGGGCCAATCACAAAATATACCCATGAGATTACAAACTCCTCTAAATTGCATAGACCTGTGAACCAGGTGGAACGCAGCTCCAAAATTCCCCAGGCTATCCGGAAACATCCTGTCTCTAGTCTAAAAGCCAGTGGCTGACTGACTTTTTTGGGCCAGTGGCTGACCCAGTCACTGGCCCAAAAGGTCAGTTTATGGAATTTGTGCAAATAGAATGCAGATGCGAACCTGATTAGGAATGCCAAAGTGATTAATACATGGCAGTGGAGGATGGCAGCTCAACATGCCGACAGCTAACCTTGGCAGCAGACAAGGTAGGCATCCTGAGCCTTGCTCCTCCTTGGAACCACAGGACCACTGAGGCCTGTGAAGAGTAGAAACCAGTCCCTCTGATAGGGCCTGGGCTAAGGCTGGGGACGAGGTGGTGAGACACACTCATGATCACTCCAGGAGGGGTCGGCTATTGATAGAGCCTCATGTGTACATGAAAGTACTGGTCTGATATTTTTAATCCGGGCAAACCAATGGCACACTCCCAGTGAAATGAGGCCACTGCTCATGGTCCGCTCAAGTTTGTTAGCACAACGACCAGTCAGCATGGCGGTAGATATGAAGTAACCACATCTCAAAGAAGGTAAAGGACAAGACCAGACCTTGATATGCCAAGTGCTGTGGTCACCAGACCTGGAAAGGGCCTGGAATTGGGGGGTCTGTGAGTCATTGCACTGACCCTCCTTGAAAATTTGTACTTAAAGGTCTGTGGGGCAGCATGCAGAGATACTTCCAGTCTCATCCCTGCCCTGCGCTTCTGGATTACCTATATACATTCTCTTGCCTCCAGCTTCTTGAGATATTGTGAATGAGTCATTTGCCCCTCCCTCCCACAATCCCTTGGAGCTTCTTTGAGTCTGGATCTTTCTTCCCTAGATACTTCTGTATACTAATCACTGCAAAGCCTAGGAAACTCAACACTGCCCCCCCAAAAAAAATAAAGTTCAGGATGGGGAAAGAGCACTGAATAGGGCTCAGTTTTTCTAGGCACCATGATTGGCATAGATGAGTTGCTCAATTAGCACTCCTTGGAGGCCAGACTAGCTGTCAATTAATCACGGCTATTGTTTATCAAATTGATTAGGGATAGGCCTGGAGTTCCCTCCTCATTCTTTCCTCCAGTGTGTTCCCATGACTCAACAGCACCATTGTTTTTCCAGACCCCTCATTCTATATTCCTTCTAACCTCAGGATCCAAGTCCTCTCCCAGGGTCCTTCCATCTTCTTCAGCCTCCAGGCAGCCTATTTCTTTCCTACTCTACACATCCAGATTTTCTTGCTGCCAGTTCTACTACCCTTCCTCCTCCCATTTGACCACGTTCCTTACCCTCTCTGAACACCAGGGTTCCTCACCTACCTATTTCAAACCAGGCAGTCCATTCTCCCCTCACTCACCTTCACCCCGGACAGTCTGTTTTGCAATAGCCGGCCTTTGGTCTACCAGCAAGCACCCTGCTCCTGGGACATTAGATGCTGTATAACCCACCACTCAACCATTGGGGCAGCCAGGGACTGGGTCCTGGGAACAGAGGTTTGGGTTATATGTCATCAGGCCTGGCCAGCACCTCAGAATGCGATACTTCACAGCCATGTTTTCAGGCACTCTCCTTTTCCTCCTGATACACAAAAAAAGTGAAAAGTCTGAGGGAACCAAGCTAGCCCCAGATGTGAAGGAAGTCAAAGGGAAATGCCTCTGGAAGCCTTAAGAGCATGGCTGAGAGACCTCCTTGACTTTGAGGGTCTTCATGTGTCTGTATCAAAGGGATACATCGATGGCTATCCTCACCATCTCAGACAGCTTTGTGTGTTGTGGTCCTATTCTATCTCTCACACTCTCTGAAGTGCTGAGATCAAATAGGTTTCTGGCTGGGAGTATACAGTATCCTGTATGTGTGCATATTTGTGTGTGTGTGGATATGTTTGTCTGTGTCTAAAATGTGTGTGAGAAAGAGATATGGTTGTGTGATATCCAAGTAGGTGGAAGTATGTGAGTGGCCTCATGTTATGCACGTTGGAACATTTCTATGTGTGTTTTATGAAATTCATGTTTGTTTAATGTTGTGGGCACATTGTGCATCCACTTTGTGTGAGTAAAATAAAGAAATGCACCAGGTAATATACCGAGCTTCCATAAACTTGAGCCCAGATTCCTTAGATGGAGCTTCATGAGCTGTCTCCCCACAACCTTCGGGTTGCCTACAGCCCATTCAGGCTAGCACCCAGGTCAGAACTAGAATCTCCTGTCCTCAGTAGGTGGCTGACCTTCTCATCATCAGGAAACAAGGGAGGCCATGTTTTCCTCAGGCCACAGCAAGACCAAGAGCCCACATTGCTGAGAAGGGGACTTGCTATGGTGTCTCTCAGATGTTTTCCTAGGTAGTTATTAGGGGAGATTTCATTAGCTCTAAGGTGACCTCAGACTTCACCTTCACTTTGCATGTCACATATGGATTTCTCATCTCCTTGTAAAAAAGTATGTGAGGTGACCCATGTTTCTAGTGGCCAAACATACCATATATGAATTCCAGAGAACCCTCAGTGAGCTCAGAATCCTTGTCAAACACAGCAGCCAGGAATTGATTCACTGGCACCTTTCTCCCTCCTCACCCCCATTCTCATTTGATGTTTGAAAAGAATTGACCTAACGATCCATTGATCTTTGTTTGCCTTGGTGAAGGCCTCACATCCTATACTGTCCCTTAAGGAATCCGGATTATTTCTAGGGAGCAATCATGATAGAGTTTCAGACAGAGAGAATCACCTTGTTGGCTCAGGAATATGAGAAAGTCGGCATCCGCCTGGGTCCCCTTATTTAGCCCATGGCCAATAGAACAAATAGCTCCTAAGATCCCTTTGTTCTTGATTAGGTTCTTCATTGTTCTTCAAGATTGAAATTTTCTAAATTATTAAGAAAGAATATTGAGTGTCCTGCTGTCAGCAGCATCCCAGCTATCTTCTCCTTTTCCTATTTCTTTCTCTTATTCCGGAATAGATTACCCTATTCCTCTTCTGGCTCTGTAGGAGCTGACTTCTCAGGAAGAGTCAAACTCAACCTTTTGGAGTCCTCATTTTCAAAACACAGAAAACACAGGAGCAACTTTTGGATATGGTCTTAGGAAACACTAAGGAACTGAGACTGCCACTCCGTTTCAAACAGCACTGAAGTGCATCTAATAGTCTCTGTTAGGCAGCTCTGTGACAGCATGGAAAAAAGTCCCCGCTAATCCAAATAACATCCCTGTGTGTCAAGATATCTGTTGTCAAGAGTATACCAGACTAGGGTTTGGTGCTTCCAAAGCTGTGTGGTCTGTCAATTGGATTCAATTAAACCAAGTGAGGCTACGTGGCAAATACCTTTGCCAACATGTCAGGGGCACTGCCTTCTATTCTGACATCCATCACCTGTATGGGCTGCTCAGCACCCGCTGCCTGATGTCTACCTTCTCCCAATGGTGAGCCCATTTACAGATATGTCTTTCTCCCTCGGCTTCCCTTAGTCTCTGATCCACATTGTTCTTATCTCTGAGGCTTTGAATTGGTTTTGGTTTGTTTGTTTGTTTGTTTGCTTGTTGGTTGGTGTCTTGCTTCCCTTTTCAAGGCCACATGGGAGTGAATCATAGGGGCCCTATCCCTTGCAGTCTGACATAGTTTCATTCCCTTGATAGTGATGGGGACTGCTCAAAAGGGCCAGTCATGAAACACACAGGCAGTTGAAGAACTTCTAAGTGGCACAGACCTGAGAACCATGCGAAAGCAGCTCAGAAATTTCCATCTCCAGCCTAAACACTGGTGGCACACCCAGCCACCAGCCCAAAGGGGGATAGATATGTTGTTTGTGCCAATAGAATGCAAATGCAACCATAATTAGGGAAGCCAAAGAAGTTAATGCATGACAGTGGAGGTTGTCATCACAATATGCCTGCAGCTAATGGCTGACCCCCTGGCAGAAGACAGGACAGGTGTACTGAGCTTTTCTTCTCCTGGGGACTCCAAGACCACTGAGGCCTGTGGAGAGTAGAAAGCCAGTCCCTCTGGACCACACTGAGCTGAGGCTGGGGACGAGGTGGTAAGAAACACTCGTGGTCAATCCAGGAGGGGTCAGTTATTGATAGAGCCTCATATGAATGTGGCAGTCTTGGCCTGACATTTTCACTTCAGTACACGCCAATGGCACACTCCCAGTGAAAGGAGGCCACAGCTCAAAGTTCGGTCAAGGCAGTTATCACCACCCACCAGCCAGCTGGTGATAGATATGAAATAACCACATGTCAGAGAAGGCCCAGAAGAAGAGCTAGCCTTGTTATGTTGAATGCCCTGGGCATCAGGTCTGGAAAAGACCTGAAATTGGGAGGTCTGAGAGTCACCCCCTGCCCCCTACCTGGAAAGTGGCACCTGGGTGAACCCCTAAAAGTCTGGAAGGCAGCAGACAGGGGTGCTACCATTCTCACCCCTACCCTGAGTTTCTAAGTAATCAATATTCATGCTCTTTCCCCATGCTACTTGTGATTCTGACATGAACTAGAGCCACTTGTTCCTCCCTCGAGCTTCCTCCTGGACCTTATTCTGAGTCTGGCTCTGTTCTCCTTAGGCTCTTTTGTAAACTAGTCACTGCCAGGGCTTAGGCACTTAGATACCCCAAGAGGAGCCCTGGGAGGGAAGGGGCCACTGGATAGGACTTCAGCTTCTCCAGGTCCCATGATTGTCAGAGGCAAGTTGCCCAATCAGCACCCCTGAAAGGCAGGACTAGCTGTAAATTAATCACAACTATTGACCATCAAATTGATTAGTGTCAGGCCTGGGGTTCTCACCTCCTCCCTTCTTCTCTTTCTCTTCCCATGATTCAGCAGCACCCTTCTTTTTCCACACGCCGCATTCAATATTCTTTCTAACCTCAGAATCCAAGTCTGATCAAGACCTTCCACCTTCTTCAGCCTTTTGGCAGCCCATTCCCTTCCAACTCCACATATTCATACTCCCTTTCTGCCAGTTCTACTTTCCCATTTGACCACCTTCCTTACCTTTCTATACACCAGCATTCCTCACCTACCTATTCCAAGACTAGCAGCCCATTTTCCCCTCTCGCACACTCACACTGGACTGTCTGTTTGGCAACAGCATGCCTTTGGTCTACCTGGAAGCATCCTGCTCCTTGTACTTTGGCTGCAGTCAAGCCCACTACAGCCAGACTGGAACAGCCAGGGACTGGGTGATGGGGTCAGAGTTTTGGGTCACATGTTGTTAGACCTGGCCAGTACCTCACAATGCAATCCCAAATGGCCATGCCACCAGCCACGCTTTCATGCATACTCCCTTTCCTCGAGTGGCCAAGAAGTTAATGGCTGACCCCCTGGCAGCAGACAGGGTAGACCTCCTGAGCCTTCCTTCTCCTGGTGACTCCAGGACAACTGAGGCCTGTAGAGAGTAGAAATCAAGTTCATCTGGTCCACCCTGGCCTGAGGCTAGAGACGAGGTGGTGAGACACACTCGTGGTTGCTCCAGGATGGGTCAGCTATAGATAGAGCCTCACATGTATGCAGCAGTCCTGCCTACATTTTCAGTTCAGAACAACCCAATGCACACTCCCAGTGAAATGAGGCCACTGACCATGGCCTGGTCAAAGCCGTTATCGTCACCCACCAGCCAGCATGGCTATAAATATGAAGTAACCACATCAGAGAAGGTGAAGGATAAGAGATATCCTTGTTATGTCTAATGCCCTGGGCTAAAGGCCTAGAAAGTGACTGGAATGAGGAGGTTGGGAGTCACCACTTTGCCCCAACCCTGGGCAATGGCACTTGCATAAACCCCTAAACATCTGAGGGGCAGCAGGCAGGGGTGCTTCCAATCTCACTTCTGTGTAAGCTTCCAGGTCACGGATATTCATGCTCTTGTCCCAGGACTCTTGAGTGATTCAGAAATGAACACAAGCCATTAGGTCTTCCTTCCTGCTCCCCCTTGGAGCTTGTCCTCTGAGTCTGGCTCTGTCATCTCAAGACTCATCTGTAAATTAGTTACTGGCAGGCCTAGGGCACATGGAAACTCCAGAGAAGAACTCTGGGTCATAAGAAGTCACTGGATAGGGCTTCAGCATCTCCAGACCCCATTATTAACAGAGGTGAGTTGCCCAATCAGCCCTCCTTGGAGGCAGGACTAGCTGTCAATTAATCATGGCTGTTTTCCATTAATTGATTAGGGTCAGGCCTTAGGTTCTCTCCTCCTTTCCTCTGCCATATCTTCCCATAACTAAGCAGGATTGCTCTTTTTCCAGATGCCTCATTCCATATTCTTTCTAACCCAGGATTCAAGTCCTTCCACCAAATGACCCACTGGTCCTTCCACCTACTTTGGCCCCCAGGCAGCCATTCTCTTCCTACTACACGTATCCTTCCTCCTTTCTGCCAGTTTTACCACCCATTCTCCTCCCATTTGAAACACCTTTCTAATGCCCTCTACACACCAGTGATCCTCATTTACCTGTCCCAACACAGGAACCCCATTCTCACCTCCCCCAACCTCACTCTGGACAATATGTTGGGCAACAACAGGCCTTTGGTCCACCAGCAAGCACCCTGCTCGTGGGACCTTGGCTGTTGTCAAGCCCACCGCCCATCTAGGCTCGGGCCTCCAGTGACTGGGTCCTGGGGGCAGAGCTTTGGGTCATATGTTATTAGGCCTAGCCAATACCTCAGAATGTGATACCCATGCCTCTTCCACCAGCCATGCTTTCAAGCACACTCCCTTTCCTCCTGAAATCAGAAAATCACAAGGCTGTGGAGAACAAGCTAGGGCCATTTGTGAAAAGCATCAAAAATAAAGGCCTCTGGAGGCCTTAAGATCCCAGCTGAGAGGCCCCCTTAACTTCAGTGGTCTTAATGTGTATGCATCAAAGTGATCCAGCCACGGCTTCCCTCACTGTCTCATCCATTTATCAGTGTGTTATACCTGTACTATCTTCCTCACTTTCTAAAGTACTGAGCTCTAATAGTTTTCTGGTTATGACTCTACAGTGTGCCTCTATGTTTGCATGTCTGTGTGTGTGGATGTGTTTGTTTTTGTCTTAAGGTATGAGATAGAGATGTAGTTTTGTGATATTCAGGCTTGAAGAAGTATATAAGTGGCCTCCTGTTGTGCCTACTTGAACATTTCTCTGAGTTCTATAAAATGCACTTTTTTTTTAATGTTGTGGGCGCATTGCACATCCACTTTGTGCAATAAAATAAAGAAATGCACCAGATATGATCCCAACCCTCCATATGCCCAAGCTCAGAGTCATTAGATGGAGCTTCATGGGCTTTCTTCCTACAACCATCGGTTTTCCCACAGCCTGCTCAGGCTAACATCGAAGTTAGAACCAGAATCTCTAACCTCAGGAGGTGGCTGTCACTCTTGCCATTGCAGACTAAGGGAGGCCCAGTCCTCCTCAGGCCACAGCATAGACCAGGGCCCAGACAGCAGAAGAGGGAACTGGCTGTGGCGTCTCTCACACGTTTTCCTCAGTAGTGAGTAGGGGAACTTTCATTAGCTCCAAGTTGACCTTGGACTTCACCTTCCCTTTCTACTTCACATGTGGAATTTCTCATCTCCTTGTAAAAGAGTGTATGAGGTGACCCACATTTCCAGTGTAGGACATTTCATGTGTGAATTGCAGAAACTAAGCAGTGGTCCCAGAGTACTTGAACAACAGTAGCCAGGAATTGATTTTCTGGCAGCTTTCTCCCTTCCCAATCCCATTCTCATTTGCTGTCTGAAAATAATTGACCCAATGATCCATTGAGCATTGTCTGCTTCAAGGAAGGCTTCACATCCTGGACAGTCCCTTAAGCAATCTGAATTGTTTCTGGGGAGCAATCACAATAGGGTTTCAGAAAGAGCGAATCACTTCAACAGGGCAGGAATATAAGAAAATTTACATCTGCCTGGGTCTCCAAGAGACCTTATGTAGCCCAAGGTCAACAGAACAAATGGCTCTCAAGTACCCTTGTTATCGACAAGGTTGTTCATTGTTCTCCAAGGCTGAACTTTTCTGAACATGTTGAGAAACTGTCCCAAGTGTCCCTCTATCTAACATCCCAGACTTCTTTTCATTTTCCTATTTCTCACTCCCATATTCCAGAATGGATTACCCTGTCCCTCTTCTGGCTCTGGAGGAACTGACTTCTCAAGAAGAGTTTTCTGGAGTCCTTCTCATTTTCAAAACATAAGAGTTACATTATAAACATGGTCACAGGAAACACCGAAGCACTGGGACTGCCACTCTATTTCAAATAGCACTTCGTGACTCCAATAGTCTCTGAAGGTGCTCTGTACAGACTGAAAAATGATCCCAGTTAATCCAAATAATGTTCCACTGTGTCCAGAAGTCTGTCTTCAGGACAATACCAGACTAGGGTTTGGTGCCTCTAAACCTGCCACAGTCTGTCCATTTGACTCAATAAAACCTAGCGGGCCACGTGGCTTAACACCCTTACCAACATCTGTCACCTGCATGGGCTGCTCTGCACCCGCTACCTGGTGTGTCCCTTTCTCCTAAATGCTGAGCCCCTTTACACACATGTTGTTCTCCCTCTACTGCCCTTAGTCATTATCCATATTGGTCTCATGTCTAAGGCTTTGTATTACCTCTGGCTTGTTTGTTTGTTTGAATACTGGTATCTTGCTCTTCTTTTCAAGTCCACATGGGAGTGAAATCATAAGGACCGTGTCCCTTGCAGTCAGACATAGTTCCATTTCCTTGATGGGGAAGGAGACTGCTTGAAAAGGCTAGTCACAAAATGTATGGATGAGTTAAAAAACCCAAGTGTCATAGGCCTGAGAACCAGGAGGAACACAGCTCCGAAATTCCCAGAGATGTCCACAGAGACGTCCCATCTCTGCCCAAATACCAGTGCCTTACCCGGCCACTGGCCAAAAGGGGACAGTTTATGGCATTTGTGCAAATAGAATACAGATATGAATATTATTAAGGAGGCCAAAGAGGTTAATGTGTGGCAATGGAAGCTGACCTTCCAACAAGCCGGCAGCAAATGGCTGACACCCTAGCAGCAGACAGGGCGGGCAACCTGAGCCTTGCTTCTTCTGGGGACTCCAGAACCCCTGACGCCTGTGGAGAGTAGAAGCTAGTCCCTTTGGTCCGCCCTGGGCTGCTGCTAGTGACCTGGTGGTGAGACACACTTGTGGCCACTCCAGTAGGAGACAGCTATTGATAGAACCTCATATGTATTCATCACTCCAGGCCTGATATTTTCAGTTCAGAACACACCAATGGCACACTAATGAAATGAAGCCACAACCCATGGTTCGGTCCAGGCAGTTAATCACCAGCCAGCATGGTGGTAGATATGAAGTAACCATGTCTCAGAAAAGTCCCAGGACAAAAACTGGCTTTGTTATATTACTGTCTCCCTATAACCGTAGGGTTGCCCGCAGCCTGCTCAGGTCAGCATCAGTTCAGGACAAGAATCTCCTGTCCTCAGCAGGTGGCCTATACTCTCACCATCAGGGAACAAGGGAGGCCCAGTCCTCATTAGGCCACAGCTCAGCTCAGGGCCCAGAGTGCTGAGGCGGGAACTGGCTGTGGTGTCTCTCAAATGTTATAGTTAGTAGTGAGCAGGGGACCTTTTGTTGGCTGCAAGGTGACTTTGGACTTCAACTTCCCTTTCTACTTCACATATGGAATTTCTCTTCACCTTGTAAAAGGGTTTATGAAGTGACCTGTATTTCCAGTAGCCAGACATATCATATGTGAAGTCCAGAGAACTCAGCAGGAGCCTGAGTCCTTGCCACATACAGCAGCCAGCAATTGATTCTCAGACACCTTTCTCCCTCTCCCCACCAACTTCTGAATTGAAGTCTGAAAAGAATTAACTCAATGATCCATTGAGCATTGTCACAATGAAAGCATTCACATTCTGTACTGTTTCTTAAGGAATCTGGATCATTTCTGGGGAGTAATGACGATAGAGTTTCAGACTCAGGGAATCAATTCAACAGCACAGAAATATGAGAAAGTTGGCATCTGCTGGGGTGCCAGGGAGAGATTATTTAGTCTGAGGCCAACAGAACAAATAGCCCCAAGTACCCTTTGTTCTCAGCAAGGTTGTTCATTGTAGTCTAAGCTTAAAGTTTTCTAAACACATGAAGAAAGCGTCCTGAGTGTCCCTCTCTGAGCAACATCCCAGCCTTCTTTTCATTACAACATTTCTTGCTCCCCTATTCCAGAATGAATTACCCTGTCCCTTTTCTAGCTCTAAGGGAGTCAACTTTTCCAGCAGAGTCAAATGCGTCCTTTTGGAGTCCTTCTCACTTTCAAAAGACAGTAGGAACATTTGGAAATGGTCTCAGGAAACACTGAGGCAGCAGGACTGCCGCTTTCTTTCAAATGGCACTCAGATGAATTCAATAGTCTCTGTTAGGTGGCTCTGAGACAGGATGGAAACAAATCCCAGCTAATCCAAACATTTCTGTGTGTCCCAAAAGTTGTCATCAGGAGAATACCAGGTTTGGCACCTCCAAACCTGCCGCAGTCTGTCCATTGGACTCAATGAAACCTAGCGGGTCTATGTGGCTTAACACCCTCACAAAAATGTCAGGGGTGCTGCCTTCTACTTCAACATCCATCACCTGCATGTGCTAATCAGCACCTGCTGCTGTGTGTGTCACTTTATCCCAAAGGCTGAACCCCTTTACACAAATATTGTTCTTCTACTTCCCTTAGTGTTTGATCCACATCAGTCTCATGACTGGGGCTCTGAATTGGCTTTGGTTTGTTTGTTTGCTTTTCGAAGTCTTGCGCTCATTTTCAAGTTTACATGGAAGCAAACCCTGTCTCTTGTGGTCTGATATAGTTTCCTTCCCTTGATGGGGAGGGGGACTACTCTAAATGGACAATCATAAAATGTACAGGCAAGTTTAAGAACTCCTGTGTGGCACAGGTCTGAAAACCAGGCAGAAGGAAGCTCCAAAATTCCCAGGGCTGTTGAGAGACCTCATGTCTATGGCCTAAACTCTGGTGGCTGGCCCAGTCATGGGCCAAAAGGGACAGCCTATGGCATTTTTGCAAATAGAATGTAGATGTGACTACGATTAGGAATGCCAAAGAGGCTAATGTGTGGCAGTGTTTGCTGGCCTTCCAGCATGCAGGCAGCTAATGCCTGACCCCAAAACAGTAAACAGGGCAGGCCTCCTGACCCTTGCTTTTCCAGGGGATTCCAGGATTACTGAGACCTGTGGAGAGTAGAAAGCCAATCCCTCTGGTTCACTCTGGGCTAAGGTTGTGGACAAGGTGGTTAGATACAATCACGGCTGCTCCTGGAGAATTGGCTACTGATAGAGCCTCATATGTACATGGCAATCCTGGTCTGACATTTTCAGTTCAGGACACACCAATGGCACTCACAGGGAAATGAGGCCACTGACCATGGACCTGTCAAGGCTGTTATCACCACACACCAGCCAGCATGGCTATAGCTATGAAGTAACCACATCTCAGAGAAAGCCCAGGAAAAGAACTGTCATGTTATGTTGAACGCCCTGGGTGCAGGCCTGGAAAAGGTCTTAAATTGGGAGGTCTTAGAGTCACTGTCCTGCCCCAATCCTGGGAAATAAAACCTGTATAAACCCCTAAAGTTCTGCGAGGCAGAATTCAGGGGTCTTCCAGTCTCACCCCTGCCTTGAGCTTAGGGTCACTGATATTTATGTTCTTGCCTCAGGCCTCTAGAGTGATACAGAAGTGAACACAACCCGTTTGATCCTCCTTTCTGCTCCCTGCTGGAGCTTCTCTGAATCTGGCTCTTTCCTTCCTAGATCTTCTGTAAACTAGTGACTGCCAAGACTAGGGCATTTGGAATCCCCGAGGGAAGCTCTGAACATAAAGAGGTCGCTGGATAGGGCTTCAGCTTCACCGGGCCCCATGATTGGCAGAAGTGATTTGCCCAATCAGTGCTCTTTGGATGCAGGACTAGCTGTCAATCACAGCTATCGTCCATCGAATTGATTAGGGTCAGGGCTGTGATCCTCTTCTTTTCTCCACTATATCTTCCCATGATTCAGTAGTACCACTCGTTTTCCAGGCACCTCATTCCATATTCATTCTAACTTCAGGGACAAGTCTGTTCCCAGGGCCTTTCTACCTTCTTTGGGCTCCAGGCAGCCCATTCCATTCCTACCCACGTATATGTACTCCCTTGCTGCCTGTTCTACCACCCTCCCTCCTCCCATTTGACCATATTATTTACCCCTATGCACGCCAGTTTTCCTCACCTACCTATTCTAACATGGGCATCCCATTCTTCTCTGCCACACCCTTGCCTTGGACAGTCTCTACGGCAACAACTGGCCTTTGTTCTACCAGTAAGGACCCTGCTGCTGAAACTTGGAAGCTGTTAAGCCAACACCCAGCCATTCTGGAGCAGCCAGGGACTGGGTCTTGGGTACAAATGTATGAATTATATGTTATTAGGCCTGGCCAGCACCTCAGAATGCGATACTCCACGTCATTTCCATTGACCATGCTTTCAGGCACACTCCCTTTCCTCCTGAGGCCAGAATTCACAAGGCTGAGGAGACCAAGCTAGGCCCAGTTGTGAAGGGCATCAAAGGGAAAGGCCTCTAGAGGCCTTAAGAGACTGGCTATGAGGCCTCCTTAACATTGGTGTCTTAAGTTGTCTCTATGAAAGGGATACAGCCATGGCTTGCCTCATTGTCCTAGCTGGCATTGTGTGGAGTCGACCTGTTCTATCTCACTCTTTACAGAGCTCAAATAGGTTTCTGGTGGGAGTTTACAGTGTCCCTGTGTGTGTACCTGTGTATGTGTGTGTACATGTATATGTGGATGTGTTTGTCTCTATCTAAATGTGTGTGAGAAGAGATGTGGTGTGTGATATCCAAGCATTTGGAGGTATGTGATTGGCCACATGTTGTGCATACTTGAACATTTCTATGAGTTCTTTGAAATTTACTTTTGTTTAATGTTGTGGGTGCATTGTGCATCCACTTTGTGTAAGTACAATAAAGAAATGCACCAGTTAAGGACCCATTCCCCAACACCCATGTCCAGGTTAATTAGATTGTAGTTCATAAATTGTCTCCCCACAATCACTGGTTATCCTACAGCCTCCTCAGTTGATCATCAAGGTCAGAAACAGAATCTCCTTTCCTCAAGGGATGGCTGGCACTCTCGCCATCAGGAACCAAAGGAGGCCCAGTTCTCAGTCCACAGCAGGTCCCAGGGCCCAGATTGCTGAGGAGGGTCTGGCTGTGGCATCTCTCAGATATTTTTTTTTGGTAGTGAGTAGGGAACCATTAATTAGCTCCAAGGTGACCTCAGACTTCACCTTTCCTTTCTACTTTACGTATTTCTTGTCTCCTGGTAAAAGGGTGTGCAAGGTAACCTGCATTTCCAGTGGCCAGACATATCATGTGTGAATTCCAGAGAACTCAGCAGTGGCCCTAGAGTCCTTGCCACATCCAGCAGCTAGCAATTGATTCTCTGGCACCTTTCTCCCTCACCATCCCCATTCTCATTCCTGTCTGAAAAGAATTGACCCACTGATCCACTGAGCATTTTTTGCCTCAGGAAGGCCTCACATCTTACACCATCCATTAAGGAATTTGGATTGTTTCTGGTGAGTAATAACCATAAAATTTCAGACAGATAGAATCACCTCTACAGCACAGGAAAAAGTAAAATTTGGCATCCACTGGTGTCTCCGGGAGACCTTATATGGCCGGAGGCCAACAGAACTAATGGTGCCCCAGTACCCTTTGTTCTCATCAAGATCTTTCATTGTTCTCCAAGGCTGAACTTTTCTAAACATATGGAGAAAGCATCCCAATTGTCCCTCTGTCAGCAATGTACCAGCCATCTTCAATTCCCTATTTCTCGCTCCCATTTTCTTGAATAGATTACCCTGTCCCTCTTCCAGGTCTGAAGGAGCCAACTTCTCAGGAAGAGTCGAGCACATCCTTTTGGAGTCATTCTTGTCTTCTAAACAGAGGAGCAACGTGATGGACATGGTTTCAGGAAACATTGAGGCACCGGGGCTGCCACTCCATTTCAAATGACACTCAGGTGACTCCCAATAGTTTCTAATAGGTGGCTCTGTGACAGGATGGAAAACAATCTGAGTTAATTTAAATAACATCCCAGTGAGTCCAGAAGTCTGTCTTAAGGAGAATAACAATGGGATTTGGCGCTTCCAAACCTGCCACTGTCTATCCATTGAATTCAATGAAACCTACCAGAGCTACATAGCTTAACAACATGTCAAGGGCACTGCTTTCTACTTCAACATCTGATCTGCCTGGACTGCTTGGTACCTGTTGCCAAGTGTGCCCCTTTCTCGTAAATGCTGAGGCCCTTTACACACGTCATTCTGCCTCTACAGCCCTTAGTCTCTAATCCACTCTGGTCTCATGTCTGAAGCTCTGAATGGGCTTTGGTTTGTTTGGTTGGTTGGTTGGTTGTCAGGGTCTTGCTCTCCTTTTCGAGTCCACATAAGAGTGAAATCATAAGAGCCCTATCCCTAGCAATCTGACATACTTGCCTTCCCTTGACTCGAAAGGGCCAGTCATAAAATGTATGGGCAGGTTTAGAAACACCTAAGTGGATCAGGTATAAAAACCAAGCAGAACTCAGCTCTGAAATTCCCAGGGCTGTCTGGAGATCACCAGTCTCTGGCCCAAAAGCTGGTGGCGAACCCAGCCTCCAGTCCAAAGGGAACTTCTTATGGCATTTGTACAAATAGAATGCAGATGCGACCATGATTAGGGAGGCCAAAGAGGTTAACATGTGACAGTGGTGGCTGACCTCTGAACATGCCGGCAGCGAATGGCTGAACCACTGGCAGTGGAAAGGGCAGGCATCCTGAGCCTTGATTCTCCTGTGGACTCCAGGACCACTGAGGTCTGTGGAGCATAGAAATCCAGTCCCTCTGGTTCTCCCTGGGCAGAGGATGGAAACGAGGTGGTGAGAAACACTCTTGGTCACCCCGGGAGGTGTTGGCTATTGAGAGAGCCTCATATGGACACAGCAGTCCTAGCATGACATTTCAGTTCAGTACACACCAATAACATATTCCCAGTAAATGAGGCTACTGCCCACAAATTGGCCAAGGCTGTTATCATCCCCCAGCCAGCATGGCAGCAGCTATGAAGTAACTACATCTCAGAGAAGGCCCAGGACAAGAGCTGGCCTTGTATGTCGAACGCCCTGAGTACCAGGCCTGGAAGACCCTGAAATTGGGAGGTCTGGAGTCACTGCCCTGCCCCAATACTGGAAATGGCACCTGTGTAAACCCCTAAATGTCTATGGGACAGTGAGAAGGTGTGCTTAGTCTCACACCTGTCTTGAATTTCCTGGTGTCTGACATTCATGTTCTCGCCGCAGGCTTCTTGATTGCTGTGGAAGTAAACACAAACCACTTGTTCCCTCCCTTCCATTCCCCCCTGGAGCTTCTCCTCTGCATCTGGCTCTGTCTTTCCTAGACTCTTCTTTAAACTGGTCACTGCCACACCTAGGGCACTGGTAGGATCCAGTGGAAAGGGCTTCAGCTTCCCTGACCCCATGATATGCTGAAGCGAGTTGTCCAATCAGCACTCCTTGGAGGCAGGACTAGCTATCAATTAATCATGGCTATTGTCTATAGAATTCATAAGGTCAGGGCTGTGGTTCTCTCCTTTCCTCAATTGTGTCTTCCCATTACTCAGAAGCACCCCTCTTTTTCCTAGTACCTCATTCCATATTCCTTCTAACCTCAGGATCCAAGTCTGTTCTCAGGGTCCTTCCACCTTCTTCAGGCTCCAGGAAGCCCATTCCCTTCCTACTCCATGTATACATGCTCCCTTGCTGCCCATTCTACAACCCCACCTCCTCACATTTGACTACCTCCCTTACTTCCTTACCTCCTCTACACACCAGCATTCCTCACCTACCTATTCCAACGCAGGCAGCCCATTCTACCCTCCCTCACTCTCATCTTGGACATTCTTATTTGGCAACACAGTTCTTCAGTCCACAGCAAGCACCCTGCTCATGGGACCTTGACTGCTGTCAAGCCCACAGCCCAGCCAGGCTGGGACAGCCAGGGACTGGGTTTTGACAGCAGAGGTTTGGGTCATATGTTATTAGGCCTGGCCAGCACCTCACACCCCTGCCACCAGCCTTCCTTTCAGGCACACTCCCTTTCCTCCTGCAGCCAGAAAGCCACAAGGCTGAAAGACTGAACTAGGCCCAGTGGCAAGGGCATCAAGAAAAACCTCTGGGAGGACTAAGCCCAAATGAGGGGCCTCTTTTACTTCAGGGATCTTCATGTGTCTGTATAAAAGGAATACAGCCACAGCTTGCCTCACTTTCCCAGCTGGCATTGGGTGTGATGGCCCTGTTCTATCTCCTACACTATCTAAAGTACTGAGATCAAATAGGTTTATGTCTGGGAGTTTATAGATTCCTTGTATGTGTGCGTGTATGTGTGTGTGGTTTTGTTTGTGTCTAAATGTGTGTGAGAAAAAGATGTGGTTGTGGGATATCCAGGCAGATGGAAGTATATGAGTGGCCTTGTGTTGTGCCTGTTTGAATATTTCTATGAAATTCACATCTGTTAAATGTCATGGGAGCATTGTGTACCCATTTTGTGAGAGTAAAATAAAGAAATGCACCGATAAGATCCCATCCCCCCACACACCTCAGCCCAGATACATTAGATGGAGCTTCATACTCCACAAGGTTGTCTCCCCACAACCTTCGGGTTGCCCGCAGCCTGCTCAGGCCAGCAACCAGGTCAGAACCAGAATCTCCTGTCCTCAGCAGGTGGCTGACACTCTTGCTATCTGGGACCAAGTGAGGTCCAGTTCTCCTCAGGCCACAGCATGGCCCAGGGCTCAGAGTCCTGAGGATGAGACTGCCTGTGGGGTCTCTCAGATGTTTTCTTCAGTAGTGAGTAGAAACCTTTCACTTTGCTCCAAGGTGACCACGGACTACACCTTCCCTTTCTACTTCATATATGGCACTTCTTGTCTCTTTGTAAAAGTGTGTGCAAGGTGACCTTCATTTCCAATGGCCAGACATATCATGTGTGAATTCCTGAAAACTTAGCAGTGGGCCCAGATTCCTTGCCTCTCACAGCAACTAGGAATTGATTCTCTGGCACCCTCTCCCACCCCCATTTTTTTTGATGTCTGAAAAGAGTAGAACCAATGATCCAATGAGTCTTGTTTGCCTCGAGGAAGGCCTCACATTTTGTACCATCCTTTAAGGAATGTGGATTGTTTCTGGAGAGCAATCATGATAGAGTTTTAGACAGAGGAATAACTTCAACAGGGTAGGTTTATTAGAAAGTTGGCTTCCACAGGGGTCTCTGGGAGACATTAATTAGCCTAAGGCCAATAGAACAAATGGCTCCCAAGTACATATTGTTCTCAACAAGGTTGTTTATTGTTCTCCAAGTTTGAACTTTTCTAAATATATTGAGAAAGTATCCCAGTGTCCCTCTGTTAGCAGTATCCCAGCCTTCTTTTCTGGCTCTGGAGGAACCGACTCCTCAGGAAGAGTCGAATGCATCATTTTGGAGTCCTTCTCATTTTCAAAACACAGGATTATCTTGATGGACATGGTCTCAGGAAACACAGAGGCACTGGGACTGCCACTATTTCACAGTGCACTTATGTGAATCCAATAGTCTCCGCTATGCAGTTTTGTAACAGGATGTAAAAACGATACCAGCTAATCCAAACAATGTCTCAGTGTGTCCAGAAGTCTGTCATGAGGATACCTGGGGTTTGGTGTCTCCAAACCTGCCACTGTCTGTCCATTGGACTCAATGAAACCTAGTGGGGCCACATATCTTAACACCCTTACCACTATGTCATGGGTACTGCCTTCTACTCTGACATCTGTCACATACGTGGGCTGCTTAGCACCCACTGCTTGATGTGTCCCTTTCTTTCAAACACTAGGCCCCTTTACACACATGTTTTTCTCCCTCACTGCCCTTACCTTCTGATCCACACTGGACTCATGTCTGAGGCTCTGGATTGGCTTTGGTTTGTTTTTTGCTTGCATGTCAGTGTCTTGCTCTCCTTTTCAACTCCACATGGGAGCAAAATCATTAGAGCCCTAACCCTTGCAGTCTGACATAGTTCCCTTCTCTTGACTGGGAGGGGGACTGCTCAATATGGCAAGTCAAAAAATATATGGGGGAGTTTAGGAACTCCTATGTGGCACAGGCCTGAGATCCAGATGGAATGCAGCTCCAAAATTCTCAGGGCTGTCGGGTAATTTTCCATCTCTGGGCTAAACACTGGTGGCAGACCTGATCACCAACCCACAGGGGACAGCTTATTACATTTGCATAAATAAAATTCAGATGTGACCATAATTTTGCAAGCAAAAGAGGTTAATGCATGGCAGTGGAGGCTGGCCTCCTAACATGCCAGCAGCTAATGGCTAACCCCCGGACAGCAGACAGGCAGGCAGGCTTCCTGAGCCATGTTTCTCCTGAGGACTCCACAACCAGTGAGGCCTGTGGAGAGTAGAAAGGCAGCCCCTCTGGTCTGTCCTCGGCTGAGGCTGGGGATGAGTTCATGAGACACACACGTGGACACCTCAGGTGGCAGAGGGAGTCAGCTATAGATATAGCCTCATATGAATGCAGCAGTCCTGTCCTGACATTTTCAGTTCAGGACACACCAATGGCACACTCCCAGTGAAATGAGGCCTCTGTCCACGGTCCGGTCAAGGCAATTATCAACACCCAAAAACCAGCATGTCATTAGATATGAAGTAACCATGTGTCAGAGAAAGGCCCAGGACAAGGGCTGGACATGCTGTCAAATGCCCTGGGCACGAGTAGCCTGGAAATGGCCTGAAATTGGGACGTCTGGGAGGCAAAGCCCTACCCCCACCCTGGGAAGTGGCACCTGTGTAAACCCCTAATGGTCTGCGGGGCAGCGGGCAGGGGTGCTTCCAGTCTCACCTCTGCCCTAGGCTTCCAGGTCACCAATATTCACGCTCTTGCCCCAGGCCTCTGGAGTGATTCTGAAGTGAACATGAGCCACTTGTTCCTTCCTCCTGCTCCTCCCCAGAACTTCTCCTCTGAGTCTGGCTCTGTGCTCCCTAGACTCTTCTGGAAACTAGTCACTGCCAGGACTAGGGATCTTGGAAACCACAGATGGGAACTCTGGGCAGGAAGAGGTCACTGGGTAGAGTTCAGCTTCTCCAGGCCTCATGATTGGCAGAGGTGAGTTGCCCAAACAGTGCTTCTTGGAAGCAGAACTAGCTGTCAATTAATCACGGCTCTTGTCAATGGAATTCATTGGTGTAGGGCCTATAGTTCTGCCATCTTTCTTTCCTACTGTGTCTTCCCATGACTCAGCAGCACCACTCTTTTTCCAGACACCTCATTCTATATTCCTTCTAACTTCAGGATCCAAGTTTGCTCCCAGAGTTTTCCACCATCATCAGCCTCAAAACAGCCCATTTCCTTCCTACTCCACGTATCCGTACTTACTTGCTGCCTCTTCTAATGCCCTACCATCTTACATTTGACCACCTTTCTTCCCACCTCTACACACTAGTGATCCTCATCTACTTATTACAACACAGGAAGCCTATTCTCTCATCCCCCACCCTAACCTGGACAGTCTTATTTGACAAAAGCAAGTCTTTGTCTACCAGCAAGCACCCTTCCTCTGGAACCTTGTCTACTCTCAAGTCCACTGCCCAGTAAGGCTGGGGCAGCCAGGAACTAGGTTCTGGGGACAGAAGTTTTTGTCATATATTATTAAGACTGGCCAGTACCTCAGAAAGCAATACTCCATGTCCATGTCGCCAGTCATGCTTCCAGGCACACTCCCTTTCTTCCTGAGTCCCAGAAGTCACAAGGATGAGGAGACCGAGTTAGGCCCAGTTGTGAAGGATGTCAAACAGAAGGGCCTTTGGAGGCCATAAGGGCCTTTCTAAGAGGTCTCCTTGACCTCAAAGGTCTTCATTTGTCTGTATGAAAGAAATACAGCCATGGCTTGCTGTCCCAGCTGGCTTTGAGTGTGGTAGACCTGTTCTATCTCTCTCACTTTCTAAAGTACTAAGCTTAAATTGGTTTCTGGCTGGGAGTTTAAGTGTCCCTGTGTGTGTGCTGTGTGTGTGTGTGTGTGTGTGTGTGTGTGTGTGTGTGTGTGTGTGTGAATGTGTTTGTGTCTGAATGTGTGTGAGATAAAGATGTGGTTGTTTGATATCTAGGCAGGTGGAAATATGTGAGTGGCTTCGTATTGTGCCTGCTTAACATTTCCTTGAGAGTTCTGTGAAATTCACATTTGTTTAATGTCCTGGTGTACTGGGCATCCTTTGTGCAAGTTAAACAAAGATAAGATCCGATCCCCCCACACACCCGAGCCCAGATTCATCAGGTTGCCTGCAGCCTAGTCAGGCCAGCATACAGGTCAGAACCAGAATCTTTGGTCTTGAGGAGGTGGTGACACTCTCGCTATCGGGGACCAAGGGAGGCCCAGTCATCTTCAGGACACATCTAGGCCCAGGTCCAGACTGCTGAAGAAAGGACTGGCTGTGGCATCCCTCAGACGTTTTCCTCGGAAGTGAGTATGGGACCTTTCATTAGCTCCAAGGTGACCTCGGACTTCACCTTCTCTTTCTACTTTATGTATGGAATTTTTATACATCTTGTCAAAGTGTGTTTGAGGTGACTCACATTTCCATTGGCCAGACGCATGTTTGAATTCCAGAGAACTCGGCAGGGGGCCCAGAGGCTCTGCCACAGACAACAGCCAGTAAAAAGAATTGACCCAGTGATCCATTGAGCATTGTTTGCGTTGGAGAAAACCTCACATCGTGTATATTTCCTTAAGGAATACAGATTATTTCTGTGGAGCAGTCACCACAGAGTTTCAGACAGAGGGAATCACTTCAACAGAGCAGTAATATGAGAATGTTGGCATTCTCTGGGGTCCCCAGGAGACCTTGCTTAGCCCAAGGCCAACTGATAAAATGTCTCCCAAGTACCCTTTGTTCTCAACAAGGTTGTTCATTGTTCTCCAAGGTTGAACTTTTCTAAACATATTGAGAAAGCATCCCGAGTGATCCTCGAGCTGCGACATCCCAGGCCTTTTTACATTTCGCCCATTTATTGCTCCCCTATTCTAGAATGATTGCCCTGTCCCTCTTTCCAGTTCTGGAGGAGTAGACTTCTCAGGAAGAGTCAAATTCATCCTTTTGGAGGACTTCTTGTTTTCAAACACAGGAGCAAGTGCATGAACATGTCTCAGGAAACATTGAGGCACCAGAACTGGCATTGTGCTTAGAACGACTATCAGCTGAATCTAATAGTCCCTGTTTAGGGGACTCTGTGAGAGGACTGAAAACGATCCCAGCTAATCCAAACAATTTCCCTGTGTGTCCAGAAATCTGTCATCAGGAGAATACCAGACTAGGGTTTAGTGCCTCCAACCCTGCTGTGGTCTCTCCATTCCACTCAATAAAACCTACTGGGGCTATTTGACCCTGTACAAACATGTCAGGGTCATTGTCTTCTACTCCAACATCTGTCACATTCATGGGTTGCTTAGCACCCACTGCCTGTTGTGTCCCTTTTTCTCAAATGCTGAGGGTTTTTATACACATGTCATTCTCCCTCTACTGCCCTTAGTTTCTGATCCACAGTGGTCTCATGTCTGAGGCTGATTTGGCTTTGATTTGTTTGTTTGTTTGCTTGTCAGTGTCTTAATCTCCTTTTCAAGTCCACATGGAAGTGAAATCATAAGGTTCTGTCCCTCATGATATGACATATTTCACTTCCTTTGACAAGGAGCTAGACTGCTTGAAAGAGCCAGTCACAAAATGTGCAGGCAAGTTTAGGAACTTCTAAGTGGCACAGGCATGAGAACTAGAAGGAACACAGCTCTGAAATTCCCAGGGCTGTCTGGAGACCTCCCATCTCCAGCCTAATCATTGATACTTGACATGGCACCAGCCCAAAGGAAACGGCTTATGGCATTTGCAAATTAGAATGCAGATGCAACAATGATTAGGGAGGCCTAAGAGGTTAATGCGTTAAGTAGTGGCTGGCCTCCCAACATCTGGCAGTTAAAGACTGACCCCTGGTAGCGAACAAATCAGGTGTCCTGAGTCTTGCTTCTCCTGGTGACTCCAGAATCACTGAGGCATGAAGAGACTAGAAAGCCTGTCCCTCCAGTCCAAACAGGGCTCAGGATAGGGAAGAGATGGTGAGACACATTCGTGGCTAGCTCTAGGAGGGGTCGGCTATTGATAGAGACTCATATGTACTCTCGAGTCCTGGCCTGATATTTTCAGTTCAGGACACACCAAAGGCACATTCACAGTGAAATGAGGCCACTGTCCAAGACCCTGTCAAGGCTATTATCACCACCCACCTGCTAGCAGGGTGGTAGAAATGAAGTATCCATGTCTCTGAGAAGGCCCAGGATAAGAGCTGGCCTCATTATGTCGAAGGCCCTGAGCATCAGGCCTGGAAAGGGCCTGGCATTGGGAGGGTGGGAGTCACTGACCTGCCCTCCCTGGGAAGTGGCACCTGTGTAAACCCCTAAAGTCTACGGGGCAGTGTGCAGGGGTATTCTCAGTCTCACTCCTGCCCTGAGCTTCATTCAGGATCACCAATATTCATGCTCTTGCCCCAGGCCTCTTGAATGATTTGAAAGTGAACACAAGCCCCATGTTTGTCCCTTCCATGACCTCTCTGGATATTCTCCTCTGAGTCTGGCTCTGTCCTCCTAGACTCTTCTGTAAACTAGTCTGTACCTGGCCTAGGGAACATGGAAACCCAGAGGGGAGCTCTGGGATGAATGGGGCTTCTGGTTGGGGTTTCACCTTCTCCAGGTCCCATGATTGACAGAGGTGAGCTGCCCAATCTGTGTTTCTTGGAGTCAGGGCTAGCTATAAATTAATCATGGCTGTTGTGCATCGAATTGATTAGGGTCAGGCCTAGGGTTCTCTCCTCCTTATTTTTGCCACTATGTCTTCCATGAATCAGCAGCAATGCTCTTTTTCCAGGTGCCTCATTCCATATTCCTTTTAACCTCGGGATCCAAATCTGCTCGCAGGGTCCTTCCACCTTCTTCGGCCTCCAGATACTCCATTACCTTCCTAGTCTACATATCCGTACTCTTTTGCTGTCAGTTCTACCAGCCTCCTTCCTCCTATTTGACCAACTTCCTTACGCCTTCTACAAACTAGTGATCCTCACTGAACTATTCCAACAGGAGCAGCCTTCTCCTACCCCATACTCACCCTGGACAGTCTGTTTTGCAACAGCAGGTCTTTGGTCTACCAGTAAGCACCCTGTTCCTGGGATCTGGGCTGCTGTCGAGCCCACTTCCCAGCCAGGCTGGGGAAGCCAGGGACTCAGTTCTGGAGGTACAGGTGTGGGTCATATGTTTTAGGCCTGGTCAGCACTTTAGAATGTGATACCCCACATCTCTTTGGCCAGCCATGCTTTCAGGCACACTCAGTTTTCTCCTGAGGCCAGGAAGTCACGAGGCTGAGGAGACCAAGTTAGGCCCAGTTGTCAGGTGTCAAAGGGAAAGTCCTCCAGGGGCCTTAAGAGCCAGGCAGGCTGAGAGACCTCCTTGAGCGCAGTGGTCTTCACTTGACTCTATGAAAAAGATATGGCCACGGCTTCCCTTACCGTATCAGCCAGCTTTGGGTGTGGTGGACCTTTTCTATCTCTCTCACTCTCTAAAGAACTGAGATCAAATAGGTTTCTGGCCTGGAGTTCACAGTGTCACTGTGTGTGTGCGTGTGTGTCGATGTGTTTATGTTTCAATGTGTGTGAAATAGAGATGTGATTGTGCGATATCCAGGACGGTGGAAGTAGGTGAGTGGCCTCGTGTCATTCCTGCTTGAACATTTCTGTGAGAGTTCTGTGAAATCCATGTTTGTTTAATGTCATGGGCACATTGTGCATCCAGTTTGTGTGACCTCAGACTTCATCTTGGCTTTCTACTTCACATATGGAATTTCTCATCACCTTTTAAAAGGGTATGCATAATGAGCTGCATTTTCAGTGGCCAGACATTTCATGTGTGAATTCCAGAGAACTCAGCAGTGAGCGTGGAGTCCTTGCCACACACAGCAGTCAGCAGTTGATTCTCTGGCACTTTCTCCCTCTACCACCCTAATTTCATTTGATGGCTGAAAAGAATTGACCCAATGATCCATTGAGTATGTTTGCCTTGGGAAAGGCCTCACATCCTGTACCATCCCTTAGTAATCTGGTTTGTTTCTGGGGAGCAATCACGATATAGTTTCAAACAGTTGAAATTATCTCAACAGCACAGGAATATGAGAAAGTTGGCATCCACCATTGTTTTCAGAAGACCTTATTTAGCCCGAGGCCAACAGAACAAATGGTTCCCAAGTACCTTTTATTCTCAACAAGGTTGTTAATTGTTCTCCAGGGTTGAAGTTTTCTAAATCTATTGAGAAAACATCCTGAATTTCCCTGTGTCAGCAGCGTCCCAGCCTTCTTTTCATTTCCCTATTTCTCGCTCCCATATTCCAGAATGGATTACCCTGTCCCTATTCCAGCTCTGGAGTAGCCAACTTCTCAGGAACAGTAGAACACATCCCTTTGGTGTCCTCATTTTCAAAACACAGGAGCAACGTGATGGACATGGTTGCAAGAAACACCAAGGCTCCGGCATGTTGCTCCATTTCAAACAGCACTCAGGTAAATCTAATAGTCTCTGGTAGGCAGCAATGTGAAAAAATGAAAAACAGTCCCAGCTAATGCCAACAACGTCCCTGTGTGTCCAGGTCTGTCATCAGGAGAATATCAAACTACGGTTTGGAGATTCCAAACCTGCCATGGTCTGTCCATTGCACTCAATGAAACCTAGCAGGACTACATAGTTTAACACCCTTACCAACATGTCAGGGGTGCTGCTTTCTGTAACCTGTGTGGGCTGCTCAGCACCTGCTGCCTGATGTGTTCTCTCTCCCCAAATGCTGAACTTCTTTACAGACATGTTGTTCTCCCTCTACTTCCCTTATACTCTGATCCACAGCCTTTTCATATCAGAGGCTCTGAATTGACTTTGGTTTCTTCGTGTGCTTATCAGTGTATTGTTCTCCTTTTCAAGTCCACATGGGAGTGAAATCATAAGGGCCCTGTCTCTTGTGGTTTGACATAGTTCCCTTACCTTGAAGGAGAGGGAGACTTCTCAAAAGGGCCAGTAATGAAATATATGAGTGAGTTTACAAACTCCTAAGTGGCACAGACCTGAGAACCCAGAGAATGGAATGCAGCTCCAAAATTCCCAGGAATGTCTGAAGACCTCCGGTCTCTGTCTATACATTGGTGGCTGACCTGGCCACCTGCCCAAAGGGGAAAGCTTATGGCATTTGTGCAACTAGAATGCAGATGTGGCCATGATTAGGGAGGCCAAAAATGTTAATGTGTGACAGTGGAGGCTGGCCTCCAAACATGACATCTGCTAATGGCTGACCCACTGGCAAGAGACAGGGCTTGTGTCCTGAACATTGATTTCCCTAGGATTCCAGGGCAACTGAGGCCTGAGGAAAATATAAAGCCAGTTCTTCTGGTTTGTCCTGGGCTTACACTGGGGACAAGGGGTGAGAAACACTTGTGGCTGCTCCAGGATGGGTCGGCTATTGCTAGAGCCTCATATATACGTGGCAGTCTTGGCCAGACATTTTCAGTTCAGGACTCACCAAATGCACCCTCCCAGGGAAATGAGGCCACTGCCCAAGGCCCAGTCAAGGCTGTTATACCACCGCCCAGCCACCATTGCAGTAGATATGAAGTAACCATGTCTCAGAAAAGGCCCAGGACAAGAGCTGGCCTTGTTATTTTGAATGCCCTGGGAGGCAGGCCTGGAAAGAACCTGGAATTGGGATGTATGGGAGTCACCACACTGCCCACACGTGGTAAATGGCAACTGCTTAAACTCCGAAATGTCTGCGGGGCAACAGGCAGGGGTGCTTCCATTCTCACCCCTGCCTTGAGTTTCCAGGTCACCGATATTCATGCACTTGACCAGGTCTCTTGAGAAATTCAGATGTGAACACGATCACTTGTCCCTCCCTCCCACTTTCTCCTGGAGCTTCTCTTCTGAGTCAGGCTTTGTCCTCCCTAGACTCTTCTGTAAACTAGACACTCTCAGGCCTAGGGCACTTGAAACCCCAAGGGAGCTCTGGGAGGGAAGGAGCCACTGGATAGGGCTTCAGCTTCTCCTGGCCCCATTATTGGCAGAGGTGAGTTACCCTATAGCGCTCTTTGGAGGCAGGACTAGCTATCAATTAATCACGGCTGTCATCCATTGAATTGGTTAGGCTCAGGTCTTCGGTTCTCTCCTCCTACTTTCCTCCATTGTGTCTTCCATGACTCAGCAGCACCACTCTTTTTCCCGAAGCCTCATCCACATTCCTTCTAACCTCAGGATATGAGTCCACCCCGGGGTCCTTCCACCTTCTTTGGCCTCCAGGCAGCCCACTTCCTTCCTACTCCATGTATTTGTACTCCTTTGCTGCCAAAGTTCTACTGTCCTTGCTCCTTCCATTTGACCACCTTCCTTATCCCCTCTACACACCAGTGATCCTCACCTAACTATTCCAACTTGGGTAGCCCATTCTTCACACTTCATCCTCACCCTGGACAGCATGTTTTGCAACAGCAGGCCTTTGGACTACCAGGAAGCACCCTTCTCATGGGACCTTGGCTGTTGTCAAGCTCATGGCCCATCTTGGCTGAGGCAGCTAGAGACTGATTCCTGGGTGCAGGTATTTGGGTCATATGTTATTATGCCTGACCAGTACCTCATAATGCGATAGCCCATGTTCCTTCTGCCAGCCATGCTTTCAGGCACACTCCCTTTTCTCCTGAGGCCAGGAAGTCACAAGGCTATGGAGACCTAGCTACACCCAGTTGTGAAGGGTATCAAAGGAAAAGGCCTATTGAGACCTAAAGAGCTCAGCTGAGAGGTCTCATTGACTTTAGGAGTCTTCATGTGTCCATATCAATGGGTACAGCCACGGCTTGCCAATAGTCCCAACCAGCTTCGGGTATGGTGAACCTCTTCTATCTCCCTCATTCTCTAAATTATTAATTTCAAATAGATTTCTAGCTAGGAGTTTACCATGTCCCTGTATGTGTGTGTTTGTGTGTGTGTGTGTGTGTGTGTGTGTGTGTTTGTGTCTAAATGAGTGTGAGATAGAAATATAGTTGTGTGATACCCACATAGGTGGAAGTATATGAGTGGCTAGGTGTTGGGCATACTGGAATATTTCTAAGAGAGTTATTTGAAATTCATGTTTATTTAATGTTGTGGGTGCATTGTACATCCACTTTGTGTAAGTAAAATACGAAATGCACTAGATAAGATCCCATTCCCCCACACATCCAAGCCCAGATTTATTAAATGGAGTTTCATGGGCTGTCTCTCCACAATCTTTGGGTTGAAAGCAGACTTCTCAGGCCAGCATCCAGTACAGAAACAGAATCTCCTGTCCTCAGGAGGTGGCTGATGCTCTTGCCATCAGAGACCAAGAGAGGCCCAATACTCTTCAGACCACAACTCATCCAGGGCCTAGAGAGTGCTGACGAGGAAACTGGGTGAAGCGTCTCTCAGATGTTTTCCTCGGTCATGAGTAGGAGACCTTCTTTAGTGACCTGGGACTTTACCTTCCCTTTCTACTTGACAAATGAAATTTCTCACCTTGTAAAAATGTGTTCCAGATGACATGCATTTCCAGTGGCCAGGCATATTATTTGTGAATTCCAAAGAACTCAACAGTTGTCCCAGAGTCCTTGCCACTCACACCAACCAGCAATTGATTCTCTGGCACCTTTCTCCTTTCCCCAACACCATTCTCAATTGCTGTCTGAAGAGAACTGACCCAATGATCCATTGAGCACTGCCTTAGTAAAGGCCTCACTTCCTGTACCATTCCTTCAGGAATCTAGATTGTTTCTGGGGAGCAGGGACAATAGAGTTTCAGACAAAGGGAATCACCTCAACAACACATGCATGAATATGAGAAAGTTGACATCTGCCAGTGACCCCGGGAGACCTTATTTAGACCAAAAACAACAGAATAAATGTCTCCCAAGTACCCTTTGTTCTTGACAAAGTTGTTTATTGTTCTCCAAGTTTGAACTTTTTTAAAAACATTGAGAAAGCAACCCAAGTGTCGCTCTGTCAACTACATCCCAGCCTTCTTTTAATTTCACTATTTCTCTCTCCCCTATTCCAGAATGGATTATCCTGTCCCTTTTCCATCTCTGGATGAGCCAACTTCTCAGGAAGAGTTGAAAGCATCCTTTTGGAATCCTTCTCATTTTCAAAACACAGAAGCAACTTGATGGACAAGGTCTCAGCAAACAATGAGGGTTTGCCATTCCGTTTCAAACGGCACTCAGGTGAATCCAATTGACTTTGTTAGGCGGCTCTGTGACAGAATGGAAAATGATCCCAGCTACTCCAAACAATGTCCCTGTGTGTCCAGAAATCTTTCATCAGGAGAATACCAGACTAGGGTTTGGTGCCTTCAAGCTTGCTGTGGTCTGTCCATTGGACCCAATGAAACCTAGCGGGGCTATGTGTCTTAAGCACCCTTACCAACATGTCAGGAGTGCTGCCTTCTATTCCAACATTTGTCATCTGCATGGGATGCTCAGCACCAGCTGCCTGGTATGTCCCTATCTCTTAAATGCTGAGCCCCTTTACAGTCATGTCATTCTTTCTCTACTACCCTTAGTCTCTGATCCCCACCAGTCTCATATCTGAGGCTCCAAATAGGCTGTGGTTTGTTTGTTTGTTTGCTTGTCTGTTTCTTGCTCTACTTTAAAGCCCATATGAGATCAAAACCATATGGGACCCGTCCTTTGCGGTCTGACACAGTTTGATTCTCTTGATAGGAAGAGAGATTGCTCAAAAGGGCCGTCACAAAAAGTACAGGCAAGATTAGGAACTGCTATGTGGCACAGGTCTGAGATCCAGATGGAAAGCAGCATTGAAATTCCCAGGACTATCCAGTGACCTCCCATTTCTGGCCTAAACACAGGTGGCCTACATGGCCACTGGTCCAAAAGGGACAACTTATGGCATTTGTTCAAATAGAATGCAGATGTGATCATGATTAGGGAGAACAAAGAGGTTAATGAATGGCAGTGGAGGCTGGCCTCCCAACCTGCCGGCAGCTAATGGATGAATATCTGGCAGCAGACAGGGAAGGCTCCCTGAGCCATGCTTCTTGTGGAAACTCCACGATCACTGAGGGCTGTGGAGAGTAGGAAGCCAGTCATTCTGGTCCGTCCTAGGCTGAGGCCAGGGATGAGATGATGAGAAACACTTGTATCTGCTCCGGGAGTGGTTAACTATTGATAGAGCCTCATATGTACACCTGACATTTTCAGTTCAGTACACACCAATGGCATAATCCCAGTGAATGAGGCCACTGCCCATGGTCTGGTCAAGCAGTTATCACAATTCACCAGCCAGCATGGCAGTAGGTATGAAGTTACCATGACTCAGAAAAGTCCCAGGATAAAAGCTGGTCTTGTTACGTCGAATGCCTTTGGTGCCATGGCTGGAAAGGGCCTGGAAATGGGAGTCATCACTCTGCCCCACCCTGGGAAGTGCACTTGCGCAAACCCTGAAATATCTGCAGGGATGTGGGAGGGGTGCTTCCATTCTCACCTCTGCATTTAGGTTCCTGGTTATAGATATTCATGGTCTTGCCCCAGGACTCTGTAGTGATTTGGAAGTGAACACATGCCACTTGTTCCTCCCTCCAGCTCCCATCTAGAGCTTTTTCTCTGAGTCTGGCTCTATCCTCCCCTGTCTTTTTAATTTTTTTTAACTATTCACTGCCAGGTATAGGGTCTTTGGTAACCCCAGAGAAAAGCTCTGGACAGGAAGGGTCTACTGGATGGGGCTTCAGCTTCTCCAGGACCCATGATTGCCTGAGGCAAGTTGCCCATTCAGCAGTCCTTGGAGGCAGGATTAGCTGTCAATTAATCACAGCTGTTATTTATCGAAATAATTGGTGTCAGGCTTGGGGTTCTCGCCTCCTACTTTCCTCAGCTGTGTCTTACCAAGACTCAGCAGCACCACTCTTTTTCCAAATGCCTCATTCCATATTCCTTCTAAACTCAGGATCCAATTCCATTCCCAGAGTCCTTCCTCCTTCATTGGCCTCCAGGCAGCCCATTCACTTCTCACTCCACATGGACGTACAACCTTGCTGCCAGTACTACCGCCCTCCCTCCTCCCATTGACCACGTTCTTTACTCTGTCTACACACCATTGATCCTCGCCTACCTATTTCAACACAGGCAGCCCCTTCTCCCCTGTCCATCTGCACCCTAGGCAGTCTGTTTGGCAACAGAAGAAGGGCTTTGGTCACTAGCTCGCACCCTGCTCCTGGGACCTTGGCTGCTGTCAAGTTCAGTGCCCTACAAAACTAAGGCAGTCAGGGACTTGGTCCTGAAGGCACAGGTTTGGGCCTTATGTTATTAGGCCTGGCCAGCACCTCAGAATGGATACCCCCTGTCCCTGCTGCCAGACATGCTTTCAGGCACACTCCATTTCCTCCTTAGGCCAGGAAGTCACAAGACTGAGGAGACTGAGCTAGGCCCAATTGTGAAAGGTGTCAAATGGAAGGGCTTCTGGAGACCTTAAGAGTCCAGCTGATAGGCCTCATTGTCTTCAGGGGTCTTCATGTGTCTGTATCGAAGGGATACAGCAACAGCTTGCCTCACCATCCTAGCCTGCTTTGGGTGTTGTGGACCTGTTCTATCTTGCTCACTCTCTAAACTACTCAAATAGGTTCCTAGCTGAGAGTTTATAGTGTCCCTGTGTGTGTACTTGTGTGTGTAGATTTTTTTTCCTGTGTCTAAATGTGCATGTGGTTGTCTAATGCCCTTTGTCTCTGATCCATGCTGATTTCATGTCTGAGGCTCTGAATTTGATTTGGTTTGTTTGTTTGCTTGGTTGTTGCTTGCTTGCTTGTTGTTCTCTTGCTCTCCTTCTCAAGTATCCAACATGCCAGCAGCTAATGACTGACCCTCTGGCAACGGACAGGGCAGGCATCCTGAGCCTTGCATCTCCTGGGAACTCCAGGAGCTCGGAAGCATTTAGAGAGTTGAAAGCCAGTCCCTCAAGTTTGTCATAAACTGAGGCTGGGGATGAGGTGGTGTCACATACATGTGGACACTTTGGAAGGGGTCAGCTATTGATAGAGCCTCATATGGATGCAACAGTCCTGGCCTGCCTGACATTTTCAGTTCAGGACGCACCAATGACACCCTCACAGTGAAATGAGGCCACTGTTCGCAGCCTAGTCAGGACTATTATCACCAACCACCAGCCAACATGACATCAGATAAGAAGTTACAAAGTCTCAGAGTAGGCACAAGATGAAAGCTGGCCTCGTTATGTCAAAAGCCCCTGGGCACCAGGCCTGGAAAGGTCTGGTATTGAGAGGGCTGGAAGTCATCACCATAATGCCACACTGGGAAATGGCACATGTGTCAACTCCTAAAGGTTGAGGACCATGGACAAGGGTGCTCCAGTCTCACCCCTACCCTGAGCTTCTGAGTCACAGAAATTCATGCTCTTGCTCCAGGCCTCTTAAGTTATTCAGAAGTGAACACGAGCCCTTATTTCTCCCTCCCATTCACCCCTGAGCTTCTTCTCTGAGTCTGGCTCTGTCCTCTCTAAACACTTCTGTAAACAAGCCACTACCAGGCCTAGGGCAGTTGCAAACCCAAGAGGGGAGCTCTTGACGCAATGTGGTCACTGGATAGGGCTACAGCTTCTCTGGGCCCCATGATTGGCAGGGATTAGCTGCTCCATCGATGATCCTTGGAGGCAGGACTAGCTGTCAATTAATCATGGCTGTTTTCCATCGAATTGATTAGGGTCAGACCTGGGGTTCTCTCCTTTTTTTCCTCCACTGTATCTTCCCATGACTCAGCAGCACCACTCTTGTTCTGACACCTCTTTCCATACCCCTTCTGAACTCATAATTCAAGTCCCCTCCCAGGGTCCTTCCACCCTCTTCAGTCTCCAGGCAGTCCATTCCCTTTCTACACCATGTATTAGAATTCCCTTGCTGCTAGTCCTGCCGCCCACCCACCTATTCCAACATGGGCAGCCCATTCTCCCCTCCACAATTCTCACCTTGTACAGTGAGTTTGGCAACAGCAGGTCTCTGGTCCATTAGCATGCACCCTACTCCTGGAACCTTGGCTGCTGTCAAGCCCATTGCCCAGCCAGGCAGAGCCAGGGAATGGATTCTGGGGCAGAGGATAGGGTCATATGTTATTAGGCCTGCTCAGCTCCTCATAATGCGACACCTCACATTGCTGTTGGCAGCCACTGTTTCAGGCACACTCCATTTTTTTCTGAGGACAGGAAGTCACAAGGCTGAGGAGACCAAGCTAGGCCCAGTTGTGAAGGACATCAAAGGAAAAGGATTCTGGAGGCCTTAAGAGCCCGGCTGAGAGGCCTCCTTAAGTTTAGGGGTCTTCATGTGCCTCTATCAAAGGGATAAAGTCATGGATTCCCTCACAGTCCCAGCCAGCTTTGGGTGTGGTAGATGTGTTCTACCTCCCTCACTTTGTAAAGTACTGAGCTAAAATAGTTTTCTGGCTGGGAGTTTACATTGTCCCTGTGTGTGTGCATTTGTGTGTGTTTGGATGTGTTTATCTGGGTCTACATGTGTGTGGGAGAGATGTGGTAGTGAGATAAACAGGTTTGTGGCAGTATGTGTGTGGCCTCGTGTTGTGCCTGCTTAAACATTTCTATGAGAGTTCTATGAAGTTCACATTTGTTTAATGCATTGTGCATTTACTTCGTGTGAGTAAAATAAGAAATGGACCAGATAAGGTCCCAACCCTCCACACACTCGACCCCAGGTTCATTAGTTGGGAGTTCATGAGCTGTCTCCCATAACCATCGGGTTGCCTGCAGCCTGCTCAGGCCAGCATCCAGATCATAACCAGAATTTCCTGTCCTCAGGAGGTGGCCAACACTCACACCATTGTGGGCCAAGGGAGGCCCAGTGTCCCTCAGGCCACATTTCAGCTCAGGTCCCATAGTGCTGTGGAAGGGATTGGCTGTGGACATCTCTGAGATGTTTTCCTCGATAGAGAGTAGGGGCATTTCTTTAGCTCCAAGGTGAACTTGTACTACTTCTTCCTTTTTTTTCTTCACCTATGGAATTTTTTGTCACCTTTTAAAAGGGTGTGGGAGGTGACCCACATTTCCAGCAGCTGGACATATCGTGTGTGAATTCCAGAAAACTCAGAAGTGAGCCCAGAGTAATTGTCACACACAGCAGCCAGCAACTGATTCTTTGGCACCTGTTTCCCTCTGTCATCTCCGTTCTCATTTGATGTTTGAAAAGAATTAACCCAATAATCCATTGAGCATTTTTTGCCTTGGGGAAGGCGTCATATCTTGTACCATCCCTTAAGGAATTTGGTAGTTTCTGGGGAGCAATCACAATAGAGTTAGACAGAGGGAATCCCCTTGACAGCACAGGAATATGAGAAAGTTTCCACTTGAGTACTCCGGAGACCTTATTTAGCCTGAGGCCAACAGAACAATGGCTCCCAAATACCCTTTATTCTCAACAAGGTCGTTCATTGTTCAAGTTTGAACTTTTCTAAACATATTGAGAAAGTGCCCCTCGGTCAGCACCATCCCAGCCTTCTTTTAATTTCCCTGTTTCTCACTTTCCTATTCCAGAATGGATTGCCCTGTCCTGCTTCTGGCTCTGGGGGAGCCGACTTCTCAGGAAGAGTCAAATGGATCCTTTTGGATTCCTTCTCATTTTCAAAAACAGCAGTAACCTGATGAACTGGGACTGCCGCTCTATTTCAAAGGGCACTCAGGTAAATATAATAGTCTCTGTTAGTCGGCTCTGTGACAGAATGGAAAACCATCCCAGCTAATTCAAAACAACCCTTTGTGTCCAGAAATCTGTCATCAGGAGAATACCAACTAGGGTTTGGTGCCTTCAATCCTGCCATGGTCTGTCCATTGGACTCAATGAAACCTAGCACTACAGGCTTAACACCCTTACCAACACGTCAGGCATGCTGCCTTCTACCCCAACATCCATCACCTGCATGGGCTGCTCAGCACCTGCTGCCTGGTGTGTTCTTTTCTGCTAAATGCTGTGTCCCTTTATAAACATGTCATTCTCCCGCTACTGCCCTTAGTCTCTGATCCACACTGGTCTCATGTCTGAGACTCTGAATTGGCTTTCGTTTGTTTGTTTGTTTGTTTCCTTGTCAGAGTCTTGTTCTCCTTTTCAAGTCCACATGGGAGCAAAGTCATAAAGGCCCCATCCCTTGCAGTATGCCATAATTCCATTCCACTGACAAGGAGGGAAACTACCCAAAATAGCCAGTCACAAAATGTACAGGCGAGTTTAGAAAGTCCTAATTGGCACAGGCTGAGAACCAGGTGGAACGCAGCTCTGAAATTCCCAGGGCTGTTTGGAAACCTCCTGTCTCCAGCCTAAACACCAGTGGCTGACCCGGCTACTGGGACAGCTTATGGCTTTTGTGCAAATAGAATAAGATGCGATTATGAATAGGGAGACCAAAGAGGTCAATGCGTGACAGTGGAGGCTGGCCTACCTACATGCCAACAGCTAATGGATGGATACCTGGCAGCAGACAGCTTCCTGAGCCATACTTCTCCTGAAGACTCAAGGACCACTGAGGCCTGTGGATAGAATTAATAAGTCCATCTGGTCCCCCTGGCTGAGGCTGGGATGAAGTGGTGAGACACACTTGTGATTGTTCTGGGAGAGGTCAGCTATTGATTGAGCCTTATATATATGTGGGAGTCCTGGCTTGACATTTTCAATTCAAGACACACCAATGGCACTCTCACAGTGAAATGAGTCCACTCCCCACAGTCTAGTCGAGGCACTTATCAATGCACCAGCCCGCATGGTGGTAGATATGAAATAACCACATTACAGAGAAAGCCCAGGACAAGAGTTGACATTGTTATGTCAAATGACTTGGGAGCCAGGCCTTGATAGGGCCTGGAATAGGGAGGTCTAGGAGTCACCGCCCTGCCCCCAACCTGAGAAACTACACCTGCATAAACCCCTATAGGTCTGCAGGGCAGCAGACAAGGGCGCTTCCAGTCATACCTCTGCCCTGAGCTTCCAAATCACCAATATTCATACTTTTGTCCCAGGCCTCTGGAGTGATTCAAAAGTGAACACGAGCCACTTGTACCTTTCTCCAGCTCCCTACTGGAGCTTCCCCTGTGAGTCTCGCTCTGTCATCCCTAAATTCTTCTATAAACTGGTTACTGGAAGGCCTAGGACACTTGAAAACCCCAGAGGGGAGCTCTGGGTGTGAAGAGCCCTCTGGATAGGCTTCAGCTTCTCCAGGTTTTATGATTGGCAGAGCTGGGTTGCAAAATCAGCATTGGGTCAATGAAACATGGCCGTTGTCCTTCGAATTGATTACAGTCAGGCCTGGGGTTCTCTCCTCCTTCTTTCTTCCTCTGAGTCTTTCCATGACTCAGCAGTACCATTCTTTTTCCAGACACCTCATTTAATATTCCTTCTAACTTCAGGATCCAAGTCCACTTCCAGGGTCCTTCCAACTTAATTGGCCACCATGCAGCCCATTCCTTTCCTATTCCACATATCCATATTCTCTTGTTGCCAGTTTTACTGCCTAGCCTTCTCCCATTTGACCATCTTACTTATGCCTCTACACATCAGTGATCCTCACCTACCTATTTTGCAATATGGGCAGCCCATTCTACCCTCCATGACCTTCATCCTGGACAGTTCATTTGGAAACAGCTGGCCTTTGGTCTGCCAGCAAGCATCCTGCTCCTGGGACATTGGCTGCTGCAAGCCTACTGCCCTGCCAGGCTAGGGAAGCCAAGGACTTGGTACAGGGGCAAAGGTTTGGGTCATAAATTATTAGGCCAGGCCAGCACCTCAGAATGTGATACCTCATGTTTCTTCTGCCAGCCATACTTTCAAGCACACTCCCTTTCCTCATATGCCAGGAAGTAACAAGTCTGAGGAAACCACGCTAGGCACAGTTGTGAAGGGCATCAAAGGGAAAGGCCTCTGGAGGCCTTAAGAGCCCAGTTGAGAGGTCTCCTTGATTTCAGGGTTCTTCATGTGTCTCTATCAGAGGAATACATCCATGGTTTGCCTCACTCTCCCAGCCAGCTTTGGGTGAAGTGAACCTGTTGTATCTCACTCACTGTCTTAAGTACAGAGTTCAAATAGGTTTCTGGCTGGCTGTTTACAGTGTCCCTGTGTGTGTGCATGTGTGGATGTGTGTGGATATGTTTGTCTGTGTCTAAATGTGTGTGAGATTGTGATGTTGTTATGTGATATCTAGGCTAGTGGAAGTATTTGAGTAGCCTCTTGTTGTGCCTGTTTGAACATTTTTCTGAGAGTTCTATGAAATTCACATTTCTTTAATGGTGTGGATGCATTGTGCATCTGCTTTGTGTGAGTAAAATGAAGAAATGCACCAGATAGTATCCTAAACTCTTACACATCCAAACCCAGATTCATTAGATGGTGCTTCATTAGCTGTCTCCCCACAGTCAGTCATTGATTATCACGCAGACTGCTCAGGTGATCATCAATGTCAGAACCAGAATCTCCTGTCCCCAGGAGGTGGCTGGCACTCTCACCATCAGGGACTAAGGGAGACCCAATCCTCCTCAGACCACAGCTAGGCTCAGGGCCCAGTGTGCTGAGGAGGGGACTGACTGTGGCATCTCTCAGATATTTTCCTCAGTAGTGAGTAGAGGACCTTTCATTAGCTCCATGGTGATCTCGGACCTCACCTTTCCTTTCTACTTCATGTATGGAATTTCTTGTCAGCTTGTAAAAGGGCATGCGAGGTGACCCGCATTCCCAGTGACCAGCATATCATGTGTGAACTTTAGAGAACTCAGCAGTGGCTCCAGAGCCCTTACCACACACTGTAGCCAGCAATTGATTCTCTGGAACCTTTCTTCCTCCCCACCCTCATTCTAATTTCATGTATAAAACAAATTGACCCACTGATCCATCGAGCATTGCTAGCATCAAGGAAGGCCTCACATCTTGTACTGTCCTTTAAGGAATCTAGATTGTTTCTGGGGAGCAATCACCATAGAATTTCAGATAGAAGGAATCACCTCCACAGTGCAGGAAAATTTAAAATTTGGCATCTGCCAGGGTCCCCAGGAGACTTTACCTACCCTGAGGCCAACAGAACAAATGGCTTCCAAGTACCTTTGTTCTCGACAATGTTTTTCATTGTTCTCCAAGGTGGAACTTTTCTACACACAGGGAGAAAGCTTCCCCAGTGTCCCTCTGTCAATAGCTTCCCAGCCTACTTTTCCTTTTCCTATTTCTTGTTCCCCTTTTCCATAATGGATACCCTGTCTTCCTTCCAGCTCTGGAGGAGCCTATTTCTCAGAAAGAGTCAAACACATTCTATTGGAGTCCTTCTTGTTTTCTAAACACAGCAGCAATGTGATGGACATGGTCTCAGGAAACACTGAGGTCCTGGAACTTCCGCTCCATTTCAAACGGCACTCAGATGAATCTAATAGTCTCTGCTAGGCGCTCTCTGACAGGGTGGAAAACATCCCAGCTCATCCAAACAAAGTCCCTGTGTGTCCAAAAATCTGTAGTCAGGAGAATACCAGACTATGGATTGTTGCCTACAAACTGGCCACTGTCTGACCATTGGACTCAATGAAACTCAGCAGGGCTACGTGGCTTAACACCCTAACTAACATGTCAGGATCACTGCCTTCTGTTCTAACATCTGTCATCACCATGGGCTGCTGACAACCACTGCCTGATGTGTCCCTATGTTCCAAATGCTGAGCCCCTTTACACACATGTCATTCTTTTTCCCCAGCCCTTAGTCTCTGATCCACAATGGTCTTGGGTCTGATGCTCTGAATTGGCTTTGGTTTGTTTGTTTGTTTGCTTGCTTGTCAGTTTTCTCATTCCCCTTTTCAAGTCCACATGGGAGTGAAATCATAAGGGCCTTTCTCTTGCAGTCTGACATAGTTCCCTTCCCTTAATGGGGAGGGGGGCAGTTCAAAAGGGCCAGTCCCAAAATGTATGGTCGAATTCAGGAACTCCTAAGTGGCACAGGTCTGAGAACCAGGGGGAAGGAACTCAGCTCCAAAATTCCCAGGTCTGTCCAGAGACTTTACATCTGGCTTAACACTGGTAGCTGACCCATCCACTGACCCAAAGATGACAGCTTATGACATTTGTGCAAATAGAATATAGATGCCACCATGATTGGAAGTACATAGAGGTTAATGTGTGGCAGTAGAAGCTGGCCTTCCAACATGTCGGCAGCTAATGGCTTACTCCTGGCAGCAGACACGACAGGAATCCTGAGCCTTGATTCTCCTGGGGATTCCAAGATCAGTGAGGCCTATAGTGAGTAGAAAGCCAGTCCCTCTGGTGCACCCTGAGCAGAGGCTGGGGACAAGGTAGTGAGACACACTCATGGCAGCTCTTGGTGGGGTCAGATATTGATAGAGCCTCATATGTATGTGGCAGTGCTGGCCTGACATTTTCAGTTCAGGCTATCAATGGCACACTCCCAGTGAAATGTTGCCACTGCCCACAGCCCAATAAAGGCTGTTACTACTACCCACCAGCCAGCATAGCAGTAGATATGAAGTAACCATGTCTCAGAGAAAGCCCAGTACAATAGCTAGCCTTCTAGCCTTTTTATTTCAAACTGCCAGGGCACCATGCCTGGTAAGGGCCTAACATTGGGAGGTCTGGGAGTCACCACCCTGCCCCACCCTGGGAAATGGTACCTGCATAAACCCCTAAATGTCAGCAAGGCAGCAGGCAGGGGAGCTTCTAGTCTCACCCTTGCCCTGAGATTCTGGGTCACCGATATTTATGCCTTTGCTCCAGGCTCCTTGAATGATTTGGAAGTGCACATGAACCACTTGTTTCTCCCTTCTGCTACCCCCTAGAGCTTCTCCTCTGAGTCTTTCTCTGTCCTCTCTAGATTCTTCTGTAAAGTATTCACTGCCAGGCCTAAGGCGCTTGGAAACCCCAGATGGGAGCTGTGTGGAAGGGGCCACTGGATAGAGCTTCAGCTTCTCCAGGCCCCACAATCGGCAGAGGCAAATTGTTCAATCAGCACTCCTTCGAGGCAGGACTAGCTGTCCATTAATCACAGCTGTTGTCCATTGAATTGATTAGGGTCAGGCCTTGGGTGCTCTCGTCCTTCATTCCTCTGCTGTGTCGTCCCATGACTCAGCAGCACCACTCTTTTTCCAGATGCCTCATTCCATATTCTTTCTGAACTTCAGATCCAAATCTACTCCCAGGGACCTTCACATTCTTTGGCCTCCAGGCAGCCCATTCCCTTCCTACTTTACATATCCATAATCCCTTATTGCCAGATCTATCACCCTCCCTTTTCTCATTTGACCACCTTCATTAGCCCCTCTACACATCAGTGATGCTCACCTACCTATTCCAACAGTTATTCTATTCTCCCCCTCCCCACTCACCTCACCCTGGAAAGTCTGTTTGGCAACAGCAGGGCTTTGGTCCAACAGCAAGCACCCACCTCCTGGGACCTTGGCTGCTGTCAAGCCCACTGCTCAGCTGAGCAGGGCAGCCAGCGACTGGGTCTAGTGGGCAGAGTTTTGAGTCATATGTTATTAGGCCTGGTCAACACCTCAGAATATAATATCTCATGTTCCTTCTACCAGCCATGCTTTCAGATACACTCCCATTCCTCCTGAGGCCAGGAAGTCACGAGACTGAGGAGACCAAGAATGGAACAGTTGTGAAGAGTGTCAAAAGAGAAATGCCTCTGGAAGTCTTAAGAGCCCAGCTGAAAGGACTCCTTGACTTCGGGTGTCTTCATGTGTCTGTATCAAAGGAATATAGCCACATCTTCCCTTACTGTTCCAGCCAGCTTTGGGTGTGATGGACCTGTTCTATCTCCCCCACTCTCTTAAGTACTGAGCTCAAATAGGTTTCTGGCTGGGAATTTACTGTGTGTGTGTGTGTGTGTGTGTGTGTGTGTGTGTGTGTGTGTATTTCTGTTTGTTTGAATGTGTTTGTCTGTGTCTAAATGTGTGTATGATAGAGATGTGGTTGTGTGATATCCAGGCAGGTGGAAATATGTGAGTGGCCTTGTGTTGTGCCTGCTTGAACATTTTAATGAGTTCTATGAAATTCACAGTTGTTTAATATTGTGGGTGCATTATGCATCCACTTAGAGCGAGTAAAATAAAGAAATGTACCAGATAAGATCTCATGCTTCCACATATTCTTAGCCCAGATTCATTCAGTGGAGCTTCATGAGCTGTCTCTTCACAACCATCGGGTTGCCCCTAGCATCTGCCCCTTGAGGTAGCATCCAAGTTAGAACCAGAATCTGTCCTCGGGAAGTGACTGATGCTATTGTCATAGGGGACCAAGGAGTCACAATATTCCTCATGCCACAGCTCGGCCCAGAGCCCAGAGTACTGAGGAGGGGACTGGCTGTGGTGTCTCCGATGTTTTTCTCAGTAGTGAGTACGGGAGCTTTTATTATCTCCAAAGTGACCTCGGGCATTGCCTTCCCTTTCTACTTCACGTATGGAATTTATTGTCATTGGTAAAAGGGCGTAAGAGGTGACCCATATTTCCAGTGGCCGAACATATCATGTGTGAATTCCAGAAAACTCAGTAGTGGGCCCAGATTCCTTACCACACATAGCAGCAAAAAAAAAAAAAAAAAAAAAAAAAAAAAAATGGTTCTCTGGCACCTTTCTCTTTCCCACATCCTCATTCTCATTTGAAGTCTGAAAAGAAATGACCCAATGATCCATTGAGCATTGTTTCTCTCAGGGAAGCCCTCATATCTGGTACCATCCCTTAAGAAATTTGGATTACTCTGGGGTGCAATCACAATAGAGTTTCAGACAGAGGTAATCAACTTAACAGGGTATCTGCTGGAGTCCCTGGGAGACCTTATTTAAACCAACAACAGAACAAATGTACCCTTTGTTCTTGATGAATTTGTTCATTGTTCTCCAAGCTTGAACTTTTCTAAACATATTGAGGAACTGTCCCAAGTTTCCCTCTGTCAGCAGCATCCCAGCCTTCTTTTCATTTTCCTATTTCTTGCTTCTCTATTCCAGAATGGATTACCCTGTCCCTGTTCTGGGTCTGGACTAGCCAACTTTTAAGGAAGCATTGAACACATCCTTTTAAAGTCCTTCTCATTTTCAAAACACAGGAACAACAAGATGACACGGTCTCAGGAAACTCTGAGGTACTGAGACTGCTGCTTAGTTTCAAATGGCTCTCAGGTGACTCCAGTTGTCTCTGCTAGGCAGCTATGTGACAGAATAAAAAACGATTCTAGCTAATCCAAACAACATCCAAGTGTGTCCAGAAATATGTTATCTGGAGAATACCTAACTAGAGTTTGGCACCTCCAAACCTGCCACGGTCTTTCCATTGGACACAATGAAACCCAGCGTGCTACATGGCTTAATACCCTTATTAACATGTCAGAAGAGCTGCATTCGACTCCAACATCCATCACCTGCATGAGGTATTGGCAACCGCTGCCGGATGTGTCCTTTTCTCCCAAATGCTAAACCCCTTTGCACACATGTCATTCTCCCTTTACTGCCTTTAGTCTCATCCACCATTCTCATGTCTAAGGCTATGAATTGGTTTTGATTCGTTTGTTCGTTTGTTTGCTTGTTGATGTCTTGCTCTTCTTTTCAAGTCTACATGGGATCCAAATCATAAGGGTCCTGTCCCATGTGGTATGACATAGTTCCCTTTCCTTGATGGCAAGGGGGCTGCTCAAAAGGGCAAGTCACAAACTGTATGAGCAGTGTAGGAGCTCTTAGTGGCACAGGTCTGAGACCCAGGTGGAATGCTGCTCCAACATTTCCATGGCTGTCTGGAGACATCTTGATTCCAGCCTAAACAGCGATGGCCTACCTGGCCACTTGCCCAGCAGATGTGACCATGACTAGGTAGGCCAAAGAGGTTAATGCATGGCAATTGAGGCTGGCGTCTCAAAATGCCTGCAAATAATGGCTGATGCCCTGGAAGCAGACAGGGCCCAGGTCCTGAGCAGTGCTTTACCTGGGAACTCCAGGATCATTGAGGACTCTAGAGAGTCGAAAGCCAGTCCCTCTGGTTCACTCTGGGCTGAGGCTGGGGACAAGATGGTGAGACATACTCATGGTTTGGCTATTGATAGAGCGTCATACAGACACGGCGGTCCTGGCATGAAATTTTCAGTTCAGGATACACCAATGGCACACTCACAGTCAAATGAGGCCACTGCCCATGACCCGATCAAGGCGGTTATCACCACCCACCAGCCAGCATGGCATTAGATATGAAGTAACCACGTCTCAGAGAAGACCAAGGACAACAGCTGGCCTTGTTATGTGAAATGCCCTGGGTCCTAGGCCTGAAAAAGGCCTGAAATTGAGAAGTCTGGGAGTCCCCACTCTGCTCCCACCCCGAGAAACAATCCCTGAGGAAACCTCTAAATATCTGCAGAGCAGAGGCCCAAGGTGCTACTAGACTCAACCCTGCCCTGAGCTTCTAGGTCATCGCTATTCATGCTCTTGCTCCAGGCCTCTTCAGACATTTTGAAGTGAATATGACCACTTGTTCCTCCCATTCTCACCTGGAACTTCTCCTCTGAGTCTGGCTCTTTCCTCCCTAGACTCTTCTATAAACTACTCACTGGCAGGCCTATGTACTTGAAAACCCCATAGGGGAGGTCTAGGCAGGAAAGGGCAACTCTATAGAGCTTCAGCTTCTTTGGGCCCCATGATTGGCAGAGGTGAGTTGCCCAATCAGTGCTACTTGGAGCAGGACTAGATGTCAATTAATCACAGCTGTTGTCCATCGAATTGATTAGGGTCAGTCCTAGGTGTCCCTCCTTTTCTTTCCTCCAGTGTGTCTTCCCATGACTCAGCAGCATCACTATTTTTCCAGATGCCTCATTCCATATTCCTTCTAATCTCAGGGTCCAAGTCCATTCCCAGGGTCTTTTCACCTTCTTCGGCCTCCAAGCAGCCCATTCCCTTCCTCCTCCAGGTATCTGTACTTCCTTACTACCAGCTCTACTGCCTTCCTTCCTCCCATTTGACCACCTTCCTTAACCCTCTACACACCAGTGTTCCTCACATACCTGTTCCAACATGGGCAGCCCAATCTCTCCTCCCCCACCCTCACCTGGACAGTCTATTTGCCAACAGCAAGCCTTTGGTTTACCAGCAAGCACCCTGCTCTAGGACCTTGACTACTGTCTAGCCCACTGCCCAGCCAGTTAGCATCAACCAGGGACTGGGCCCTGGGGGAAGATAGGATCATATGTTATTATGTCTGGCCAGCACCTCAGAATGCCATACCCCACATCCTTTCCACCAGCTATATTTTCATGCACACTACCTTTCCACCTGAGGCCAGGAAATCATAAGGTTTGGGAAACCAAGATAGGCCCAGTTGTGAAGGGCATCAAAGGAAAGGCTTCTAGAGGCCTTAAGAGTCTGGATAAGAGGTCTCCTTGACTTTGTGGGTCCTCATATTCTGTATCAAAGGGATACAGCCACAGCTTGCATCACTATTGCAGCCAGCTTTGGGTGTTGTCAGCCTATTCAATCTCCCTCAATCTATAAAGTAGATTTCAGGCTGAGAGTTGTCCCTCTGTGTGTGCAAGTATGTTTGTGTATAGATGGGTTTATCTGTGTCTAAATGTGTGTGAGATAAAGATGTAGTTGTGTGATATCCAGGAACATGTAAGTATATAAGTGGCCTCTTTTTGTGTATTCTTGAATATTTCCATGAGAGTTCTATGAAATTCTGATTGGTTTAATGTAATGGTTGCATTATGCTTCCACTTTGTGTGAGTTAAATACAGAAATGCATCAGAAAAATATGACTCCCTACATGCCTGAGCCTAGATTCATTAAATGGAGCTTCATGAGCTTTCTCCCCACAACCATTGGGTTGCCCACAGCCAATCAGGCCAGCAACCAGGTCAGAACCAGAATTTCTTTGTCCTCAGTGTGTGGCTGACACTCTTGCTATCAGGGACCAATGCGGGCCCAGTCCTCCTTATGCCACAGCTCAGCCTAGGACTCAGAGTACTGTAGAGGGGACTGGCTTCGGCATCTCTCACATATTCTCCTCGGTGGTGAGTAGGGGATTTTCATTAGCTCCAAGGTGACCTAGGACTGCACAATCAATTTCTACTTCACATATGAAATTTCTCGTCACCTTGTAAAAGGGGGTGCAAGGTGACCTGCATTAACAGAGGCCATACATATCATGTGTGAATTCCAGAGAACTCAGCAGTAGGTCCAGATTCTTGCCACACACAGCTGCCAGCTATTGATTTTCTGGCAACTTTTTCTCTCCCCACCCCCATTCTCATTAGACGTCTGAAAAGAATTGCCTCAATGATTCATTGAAAATTGTTTGCCTTGTGAAAGGCCTCACATTCTGTACCATTCCTTAAGGATTCAGGATAGTTTTTGGTGAGCAATCACTATAAAGTTTCAGATGAGGGTATCACCTCAACAGCGCAGGTATATGAGAAAGTTGACATCCGCCGAAGTCCCAGTAGACCTTATTTAGCAGGAGGCCAACAAAACAAATGGTTTTTAAGTACTCTTTGTTCTTGACAAGGTGATTCATTGTTGTCCAAGGATGAATATTTCTAAAATATGGAGAAAGCTCCAGAGTGTCTCACTGTCAGCAAGATTCCCACCCTTCTTTGCATTTCCCTATTTCTCACTCTCCTATTCCAGAATGGATTACCCTGTTCCTCTTCTGGCTCTGGAGGAGCCAACTTCTCAGGAAGAGTCGAACGCATCCTCTTGGAGCCCTCTTTTTCTAAACACAGAAGCAACGTGATGGACATGGTCTCAGCAAACACTGATGCAGTGGGACCGCTGCTCTATTTCAAATGGCACTCAGGTGAATCCATAATCTCTGTTAGGTGGCTCTGTGACAGGATGGAAAATGATCCCAGCCAATCCAAATACCATCCCAGTTTATTCAGATCTGTCATCAGGATAATACCAGACTAGGGTTTCACACCTCAAAACCTGCTGCAGTCTGTCCATTGGACTCAATGAAACCTAGTAGGGCTACATGGCTTAACACCCTTACCAATATGTAAGGGGTGCTACCTTCTACTTCAGCATCAATCACATCTAGGGGATACTGGCACCTGCTACCTAGTGTATCCCTTTCTCCCAAATGCTAGGCCCCTTTACACATATGTCGTTCTCCCTCTACTGCCCTTAGTCTCTGATCCACACCATTCTCATGTCTGAGGTTCAGAATGGCTTTGGAGTATTTGTTTGCTTGTTGGTGTCTTGCTCCCCTTTTCAAGACCACATGGTAGTGAAATCACTGGCCCTTGGCACTTGCGATCTGATACTGTTCCCTTCCAAGGAGGGGGAGTGCTAGAAAGGGCTGGTCACAAAATGTGTGGGCAAGTTTAGGAACTCGTAAGTGGCACAGGCTTGAGAACCGGGTGGAACCCAGCCCAAAATTCCCAGGTCTGTCTGGAGACCTCCTATCTCCGGCCTAAATACTGATGGCTGACCTGGGTACTGGCCCAAAGGAGATAGCTTATGGCATTTGTGCAAATAGAATACAGATGTGACCATTATTAGTGATGCCAAATAGGTTAATGCCTGGCAGTCGAGCCTGGCATCCCAACATGCCAGCAGTTAATGGCTGACCCCTGAACGCAGACAGGGCAGGCGTCCTGGGCCTTGCTTCTCCTAAGGACTGTAGGAACACTGAGGCCTGTGGATAGTAGAAAGACAGTCCTCCTGGTCCGACATTGGCTGAGGCCTGGGCTGAGGTGGTGTGACACACTTGTGGCTACTCTGGGAGGAGTTGGATATTGATAAATGAAGTAAAATGAAGCCACTGCCCACAACCCAGTCAAGGCTGTTATCACCACCCACCAGCCAGCATGGCAGTAGATATGAAGTAACTACATCTCAGAGAAGGCAAAAAACAAGAGCTGGCCTTGTTATATCAAACACTCTGGGTGCGAGGCCTGGAAAGGGCCAAAGTTGGGAGTTCTGGGTGCCACAGCTTTACCCTACTCCTGTGAAATGGCAGCTGAATAAACCCTTAAACATCTGTGGGGCAGCAAGCAGGGGTGCTTTCAGTTTCACTCCTGCCCTGAGTTTTTGGGTCACCAATATTCTTGTCCCAGGCCTCTTGAGTGATTCGGAAGTGAAGACAAACCACTTGTTCCTCACTCTCATTGCCCCCGGAGCTTCCCTGAGTCTGGCTCTGGCCTCCCTAGACGATTCTGTAAACTAGTCATTGCCAGGCTTTGGGCACATGGAAACCCCAGCAGGGAGGTCTTGTGGGGGAAGAGGCCACTGGATAGGGCTTCACGCCCCCCGGGCCCCGTGAATGGAAGAGGTGAGCTGCCCAAACAGATCCTTGGAGGCAGGACTAGGTGTCAATTAATCATGGCTGTTTTCCATAAAATTGATTAAAGTCAGGCCTTGGATTTTCTCCTTTCCACCACGGTGTCTTCCCAAGACTCAGCAGCACCACTCTTTTTCCAAACACCTCATTCCATATCCCTTCTTAGCTCAGGGTTCAAGTTCGATCCCAGGGTCCTTCCACCTTTTTCGGTCTCCAAGCAGCCCATTCTCTTCCTACTTTATGTATCTGTAGTCCCTTGCTGCCAGTTCTACCACCCTCCTCCTCTCATTTCACCACCTTCCTTACCCCTTCTACACACCAGTGTTCCTCACCTATGTACTCCAACACAGGCAGCCCATTTTCCCATTCCTCACCCTCACCTTGGACAGTCTGTTGAGCAACTGCAGGAGTTTGGTCTACCAGCAAGCACCTTGCTCCAGTGACCCTGGCTGTTATCAAGCTCACTGCCCAACCAGGCTGCAGCAGTCAGGGGCTGTGTCTTGGGGGCTGATTATTGGGTCACATGTTATTAGGCCTGAGTAGTTCCTCAGAACACGATACCCCATATACATTTCACCAGCCATGGTTTCAGGCAAACTCCCATTACTCCTCAGTCAAGGAAGTCATGAGGATAAGGAGAATGAGCTAGGCCCAGTTGTGAAGGGCATCAAAGGGAAAGGCTTCTGAAGTCCTTAAGAGCCTGGCTGAGAGGCCTCCTTGACTTTGGGGGTCTTCGTGTGTCTGTATCAAAGAGATACAGCCACATCTTGCATCACTGTCCCAGCCAGCTCTGGGCGTGATGGACCTGTTCTATCTAGGCAGGTGGAAGTATGTGAGTGGCCTCATATTGTACCTTCTTGAACATGTCTATGAAAGTTCTATGAAATTCACACATGTTTAATGTTGTGGGCACATTGTGTATCCACTTTGTGCAAGTAAAATAAAGAAATGCACCAGATAAGGTCCCAACCCTCCACACACTTGACCCCAGGTTCATTAGTTGGAAGTTCATGAGCTGTCTCTCCACAACCATCAGGTTGAAAGCAGACTGTACAGGCCAGCATCCAGTTCAGAACCAGAATTTTCTGTCCTCAGGAGGTGGTTGACGCTATCACCATCGGGAACCAACGGAGGCTTAGTCTTCCTCAGGCCACAACTCAGACCATGGTCCAGAGTGTTGAGGAGGGGACTAGCAGTGGTGTTTCTTTGATGTTTTGCTCAGTAGTGAGTAGGGAACATTTCATTAGCTCCAAGGTGACCTCAAACATCACCTTCTCTTTCTAATACATATATGGAATTTCTTGTCACTTTGTAAAAGGGTGTGTGAGTTGATCTGCATTCCCAGTGGATGGACATATCATGTGTGATTTAGAGAACTCAGCATTGGCCCAGAGTCTTTCCCACATACCAGCAATTGATTCTTTTGTATCTTTCTCCCTCCCCCACTCCATTTTCACTTGATGTCTGAAAAGAATTGACCCAATGATTCATTGAGCATTGTTTGCCTCGGGGAAGGCCTTACATCTTTTACTGTACCTTAAGAAATCTGGATCATTTTTGCTGAGCAATCACATTAGAGTTTCAGTTAGAAGGAATTGCCTCCACAGGGCAGGAATATGTAAAAGTTGGTATCCTCTGGGGTCTCCGGGAGACCTTATTTAGCCTGTGGCCAACAGAAGAAATGGTTCCAAGTACCCTTTGTTCACTACAAGGTTTTATTGTTTTTCAAGGTTGAACTTTCTAAACATATTGAGAAAGCATCCCAAATATCCTCTATCAGCAATGTCCCAGCCTTTTCTCTATTTCCCTATTGCTCACTCCCCTATTCCAGAATGGATCACCCTGTCCCTCTTCCAGTTCTGAAGGTGTGGACTTCTCAATAAGAGTCAAACAAATCCTTTTGGAGTTCTCATTTCCAAAACACAGGAGCAATGATATAGACATGGTCTCAGGAAACGAAGAGACACAGAGAGCTGCTCCAATTCCAACAGCACTCAGGTGAATCTAGTAGTCTCTGATAGGAAGCTCTGTGACAGGATGGAAATGATTCAAATAATTTGACAACATCCCCTGTGGTGTCCAGAAATCTGTCATCAGAAGAATACCAGACTAGTGTTTGGTGCTTCCAAACCTGCTACAGTCAGTCCATTGGACTCAAGGAAACCCAGCAGGGCTACATGGCTTAACACCCTTACCAACATGTAAGGTGTGCTGCCTTCTACTTCCACATCTGTCACTAGCCTAGGATGCTCAGCATCCACTGCCTGGTGTATCCCTATCACCCGAATTCTGAATCTCTTAACACACATGTTGTCCCTCTACTGCACTTAGTCTGTGATCCACACCGGTCTCATGTCTGAGGCTCTAAATTTACTTTGGGTTTTTGTTTGCTTGCTTGTCAGTGTATTGCTCTCCTTTTCAAGTCCACAGGGGAGCAAAATCATAAGGGTCCTGTCTCTTGTGATCTGACATAGTTCCCTGACCATGACAGGGAGAGGGACTGCTTGAAAGGGCCAGTCACAAAATGTATGTGTGAGTTTAGGAACTCCTACGTGGCTCAGGCCTGAAAACCAAACAGAAAGCAGTTTTGAAATTCCCGTCTCCACCCTAAACACTGCTGGCTGACCTGGACACTGGCCCGAAGGGGACAGCCTATGGCATTTGTTAAAATAGAAGGCAGATGTGACCACAATTAGGAAGGCCAAAGAGGTTAATGTGTGGCAATTGAGGCTGACCTCCCTACATGCCTGCAACTAATGGCTGATGCCCTGGAAGCAGACAGTGCCAGTGTCCTGAGCAGTGCTTCACCTGGGGACTCCAGGATCATTGAGGCCTCTGGAGAGTAGAAAGCCAGTTCACCTAGTTTACCCTGAGCTGAGGCTGGGAATGATGTGAGGAGACACACTCATGACCACTCTGTGTGGGATTGGCTATTGATAGAGCCTCAAAGGTACGAGGCAGTCCTGGTTTGACATTTTCATTTCAAAATACACAAATGACACATTCCCAGTATAATTTGGCCACTGATCACTGCACGGTCAAGGCTGTTATCAACACCACAAGCCAGTATTGTGGTAGATATGATATAACCACTTCTCAGAGAAGGCCCAGAACAAGAACTGGCCTTGTTATGTCGAACGCTCTGGGCACATCCCTGGAAAGGGCCTGGAATGTGGAGATCTAGGAGTCACTGTCCTGCCCCCTCCCTGGTTAAAGGCATCTGCGTAAACCCATAAAGGTCTGTGGGGTAGCGGGCAGGAGGGTTTCCAGTCTCAACCCTGCCCTGAGCTTCCGGGTCACCAATATTCATGCTGTTTCCGCAGGCCTCTTGAGAGATACAGAAGTGAACACAAGCCATGTTTTGTTTTGTTTTGTTTTTCCCCCACTCCTGCTCCCCCCTGGAGCTTCTGTACTGAGTCTGTCTCTGTCCTCCCTAGAGTTTTCTAGTTACTGCCAGGATTAGGGCACTTGGAAACCCCAGAGGGGAACTCTGGGTGAGAAGGGGCCACAGGACAGGGCTTCAGCATCTCCAGGGCTATGATTGGCAGAGGTGAGTTGCTCAATCAGCTCTCCTTGGAGGCAGGACTAGCTGTCAATTATCCATCGAATTGATTAGTGTCAGGCCTGAGGTTATCTCCTCCTTTCCTCCGCTATATCTTCCCACAACTCAGCAGCACTTGTTCCTGAATCCTGATTCCATATTCCTTCTAACTTCAGGAACCAAGTACACTCCCAGGGTTCTTCCATTTTCTTTAGCCTCCAGGCAGCCCATTCTCTTTCTACTTCATGTATCCATACTCCCTTGCTGCCCGCCAGTTCTACCGCCCTCCCTCCTCTCATTTGACCACGTTCCTGTCACCCTCTACACACTAGTGATCCTCACCTACCTATTCCAACATGTTCAGGCTATTCTTCCCTCTTCCACCCTCAACATGGACAGTCTGTTTGGCAATAGCAGGGCTTTGATTTGCCAGCAAGCACCCTGATCCTGTGACCTTGTCTGCTGTCAAGCTCACTGCCTCGCCAGCCCGGGGCAGCCAGGGACTGGGTCCTGGGGGCTGATCGGGTCATATTTATTAGGCCTTGCCAGTACCTCAGAATACAATGCCCCATGTCCCTCAGCCCGAATGCCTTCAGGCACACTCCCTTTCTTTCTAAGGCCAGAAAGTTACAAGGATGAGGATACTGAGATAAAAAGAATTGTGAAGGGTGTCAAAGGAAATGGCCTCCAGGGACCTTAAAAGCCTGACTGAGAGACCTCATTGACTTCAGGGGTCTTCATGTGTCCATATCAAAGTGACACAGCCAAGGTATCCCTCATTGTCCCAGCTGGCTTTGAGTGTGGTGGACCGGTTCTATCTCCCTCACTCTCTAAAGTTCTGAGCTCACATAGTTTTCTGGCTGGGAATTTACAGACAGAGAGAGAGAGAGAGAGAGAGAGAGAGAGAGAGAGAGAGAGAGAGTGAGTGTGTGTGTGTGTGTGTCTAAATGAGTGTGAGAGAGATGTAATTGTGTTATACCCAAACAGGTGGAAGTGTATGAATGGCCTCGTGTTGTGCCTGCTTGAACATTTCTATGACAGTTCTATAAATCCACGTTTGTTTAATGTTTTGGGAGCATTTTGCACCTACTTTGTGAGTAAAATAAAGAAATGCACCAGATAAGATACCATCCCCCCGCACACCTGAGCCAAGATTCTCTAGATGGACTTCATGGGCTGTCTGTCTACAACCATCTAGTTTCTGGCAGCCTTCTCAGTCCAGCATCCAGGTCAGATCCAGAATCTTCCCTCCTCAGGAGTTGGCTGACACTCACATCATCGGTGACCAAGGGAGGCCCAGTTTCCCTCAGGCTACAGCTCAGCCCAGGGCAGAGACTCCTGAGAAGGGGACAAGCTGTAGCGTTTCTCAGGAGTGTTTTCCTCAGCAGTGAGTAAGAAACTGTTCATTAGCTCCAAGGTGACTTCACACTTCACCTTCCCTTTCTACTTCACGTACAGAATTTCTTGTCACTCGTAAAAGGGTGTGTGAGGTGACATGCATTTTCAATGACCAGACATATTATATGTGAATTCCATAGAACTCAGCAGTGACCCCAGAGTCCTTGTCCACATAGCAGCCAGCAATTGATTCTCTGGCACTTTTCTTCTTCTCTAACCTCCATTCTCAATTGATGTCTGCAGACAATTGACCCAATGACCATTGAGCAATGTTTGTCTCAGGGAAGGTCTCACATCCTGTATAGTCCCTTAAGGAATCCAGCTTGTTCCTGGGGAGCAATCAATAGAATTTCAGACAGAGGGAATCACCTCAACAGCGCAGGAGTATGAGGAATTTGACATCGGCCAGGGTCCCTGGGAGATCTTATTTAGCCTAAGGCCAAATAAACAAATGACTCCCAAGTACCCTTTGTTCTCAGCAAGGTTGTTCATTCATTGTTCTCCAAGGCTGAACTTTTCTAAACATTGAGAAAGCATCCCAAGTATCCCTCTGTCAGCAGCATCTCAGCCTTCTTTTCATTTCCCTATTTCTCACTCCCCTCTTCTAGAAGGGATTTCCTGTCCTTATTCTGGCTCTGGAGTAGCCAGATTCTCAGTAGAACTTATCCCTTTGGTGTCCTTCTCATTTTCAAAACACAGGAGCTATCCAACACAGGCATGTGATGGACATGTTCTTAGGAAATACTGAGGCATTGGGACTCCCAATACATTTTATATGACACTCAGGTGAATATAATAGTCGCTGTTAGGCGGCCCTGTGTAGGATGGAAAACAATCCCAGCTAATCCAAACAATGTTCCAGGGTGTCCAGAAATCTGTTGTCAGGAGAATACCTGACTAGAGTTTAACGCCTCTGAACCTGCCGTTGTCTGCCCATTGGACTCAATGAAACCTAGCATGGCTACGTGTCTTAACACCCTTACCAACATGTCAGTGGCACTGCCTTCTACTCCATTATCTGTCACCTGCCTGGGCTGCTCAGCACCCGTAGCTGGGAGTGCCCCTTTCTCTCAAATCCCGAGCCCCTTTGCACACATGTCATTTGCCTCTACTGCTTTAGTCTCTGATCCACCCCAGTCTCATGTCTGAGTCTCTGAATGTGTTTTGGTTTGTTTGTTTGTTTGGTTGGTTGGTTGGTTGTCGGCATCTTGCTCTCCTTTTCAAGTCCACATGGGAGTGAAATTATAAGGGCCCTGTCCCTTGTGTTCTGACATAGTTCCCTTCCCTTGATGAAGACAGAGACTGCTCGAAAAGGCCAGTCACAAAATATATGAGCCAGTTTAGAAACTCCTAAGTGGCACAGGCCTGAGAACCAAGAGGAATGTAACTCTGAAATTCCCAGGGTTGTCCGGTTACCTCCTTCCAACCTAAACACCAGTGGTAACCAGGCCTCGGGCCCAAAGAGAACTTCTTATGGCATTTGTGCAAATAGAATGTAGATGCGACCATGATTAGGGAAGCCAAAGTGGTTAATGCGTAGCAGTGAAGGTTGGCATCTCAACATGCTGACAGATCATGGCTGATCCCCTGACAGCAGACAGGAAAGGCATCCTGAGCATTGATTCTTCTGAGGACTCCAGGACCACTGAGGCCTATGGAGCATAGAAAGCCAGTCCTTCTGGGCCACTGTGGGCAGAGGCTGGAGATGAGTTGGTGAGACATACACTTTGCCACTCTAGGAGGGTCGGCTAGTGATAGAGCCTCATATGGACTTGGCAGTCCTGGCCTGACATTTTCAGTTCAGGATACAACATTGGCACATTCCCAGTGAAATGAGGCCACTGCCCACGAACCACTCAAGGCTGTTATCACCACCCACCAGCCAGCACGGTGGTAGATATGAAGTAACCACGTCTCAGGGGAGGCCCAGCACAAGAGCTGGCCTTGTAAAGTTGAACACCCTGGGTGCCAGGACGAAATAGAGCCTGGAATTTGGAGGTCTGGAACACTCCGCACTATCCTACCCTGAGAAATGGCACCTGCAAAACCCCCTAAATGTCTGCGGGGAATCAAGCAGGGGTGCTTCCAGTCTCACACCTGCACTGAATTTTCAGGTCACTGATATTCATGTTCTTGCCCTGGCCTCTTGATTGATTTGGAATTGAACATAAGCCATTTGTTCCTCCCTTCCATTTCCTTCTGGAGGTTCTCATCTGAAATTGGCTCTGTCTTTCCTAGACTCTTCGGTAAACTAGTCACTGCCAGGCCTAGGGCATTTAGAAACCACAGAGGAGAGCTTGGGGAGGTAAGGGGCTACTGGATAAAGCTTCATCTTCTCTGGACCCATGATAGGCAGAGGTGATTTGTCCAATCAGTGCTCCTTGGAGGCAGGACTAGCTGTCATTTAATCACAGCTGCTGTCCAACAAATTGATTAGGAACATGTCTGGGGTTCTCTCCTTCTTCTTTCCTCCACTGTGTCTTCCCATGATTCAGCAGCACCACTCTTTTTCCAGATGCCTCATTCCATATTCCTTCTAACCTCAGGATCCAAGTCCACTCCCAGGGTCTTCTACCTTCTTAGGCCTCCAGGTAGCCCATTCTCTTCCTACTCCACATATCCATACTCCCTTGCTTCCAAATCTACCACCCTTCTTCCTCCCATTTGACCATCTTCCTTTCTCTCTCTACACACCAGTGATCCTCACCTACCTATTCCAAAACTGGAAGCCCATTTTCTCCTCTCCCACCCTCACACTGGACAGTTTGTTTGGCAACAGCAGGTCTCTGGTCCACAGCAAGCACCCTGCTCATGAGACCTAAGCTTCTGTCCAGCCCACTGCTGGTGCAGCCAGGGACTGAGTCCTGAAGGCAGGGTTTAGGGTCATATGTTATTAGGCCTTGCCAGCACCTCAGAATGCAATAGTCCACGTCCCTTCCACCAGATGTGTTATTAGGCACCTTTCTTTTCCTGCTGAGGCCAGAAAGTCACAAGGCTGAGGAGACCAAGTTAAGATCAGTTGTGAAGGGTGTCAAAGGGTAAGGCTTCTGAAAGCATTAAAGCCCAGCTGAGAGGCCTCCTTCACTTCAGAGGTCTTCATGTGCTTGAATGAAAGAAATACAGCCATGGCTTGCCTCACTCTCCCAGCTTACATTGGGTGTGGTAGACCTGATCTCTCTCCCTCAATCTTGAAAGTACTGAGCACAACTAGGTTTCTGGCTGGGAGTTTGCAGTGTCCCATGTGTGTGTGTGTGGATGTATTTGTATCTAAATGTGTGTGAGATAGAGATGTGGTTGTGTAATATTAGGCAAGTGGAAGTATGTGAGTGGTCTCATGATGTAGCTTCTTAAACATTTCCATGAAAGTTTTATGAAATTCACATTTGTTTAATGTTCTGGGCATATTGCGCATCCACTTTGTGCGAGTTAAATAAAGAAATGCACCAGATAAAATTCCTTCCCTCCCCCCCCCCCCCCAGATCCAAGCCCTGATTCATTGATGATGAGCTTCATGAGCTGTCTCTGCACAATTATCCAGTTGCCCGCAGCCTGCTCAGGCCAGCATCCTGGTCAGAACCAAAATCTCCTGTCCTCAAGAGGTGACTGACGTTCTTGCCATCAGGGACAAAGGGAGGCCTAGTCCTCCTCAGGCCACAGCTCGTCCCAGGGCCCAGAGTGCTGAGGAGGGGACTGGCTGTGGCCTCTCTCAGATGCTTTCCTCCATAGTGAGTAAGGGAACTGTCATTAGCTCCAAGGTGACCTTGGACTTTACCTTCCCTTTCTACTTCACGTATGGAATTTCTCGTCAACTTGTAAAAGGGTGTGCAAGGTGACCCACATTTCCAGTGTCCGGACATATCATGTGTGAATTCTATAAAACTCTGTAGTGGGTCCAGATATTCCTTGCCACACATAGCAGCAAAAAAAGTGGTTTTCTGGCACCTTTTTCTCTCCCGCATGCCCATTCTTATTCGATGTCTGAAAACGTTTTCCCCAAAGATACTTTCAGCATTGTTTGCCTTGGGAAAGGCCTCACACTTGTACTATCCCTTAAAAAATCAGGATTGTTTCTGGTGAGCAATCACCACAGAGTTTCAGATGAGGGAATCACCCCGACGGCACAGTTACTTGAGAAGTTGGTATTTGCTGGTATTCACAGGAGACATTATTTAACCAAAGGAAATAGAACAAATGGCTCTCAAGTACCCTTTGTTCTCGACAAGGTTGTTCATTATTATCCAAGGTTGAACTTTTCAAAAATATGGAGAAAGTGTCTTGAGTGTCCCTCTCTCAGCAGTGTCCCAACCTTTATTATTTCTCTATTTGTCACTCCCCTATTCCAGAATGGCATACCCTATCCCTTTCTGCTCTGAAAAAGCCAGTTTCTCAGGAAAAGTCAAACATATCCTTTTGGAGTCCTTCTCATTTTCAAAACACAGGATCATCAATGTGATGGACATGGTCTCAAGAAACACTGAGACACAGGGACTATCACTCCATTTCAAATGGCACTCAGGTGACTCTAATAGTCTTTGCAAGGTCACTGTGTGACAGGATGGAAAATGATTCCAGCTCATCCAAACAACATCCCAGCGTGTCCAGAAGTCTGTCACCAGGAGAATACCAGACTAGATTTTGATAGTATGTATATCGTACTCAATTAAAACCTTGCAGGGCTATGTGGCTTAACACCCTTAACATCAGGGGCAATGCACCATCCGTCACCTGTGTGGGCTGCTGGCACCCACTCTCAGGTGCATCTTTTTCTTCCAAATGCTGAGCCCCTTGACACACATGTTATTTTCCCTCTACTGTCCTTAGTCTGTGATCCACACCAGTCTCATGTCTGAGGCTCTGAATTGGCTTTGGTTTGTTTGTTTGTTTGTTTTGTCAGTGTATTGCTCTCCTTTTCAAGTACATATGGGAGCAAAATCATAAAGGTCCTGTCCCTTGAGGTCTGATATAGTTCCCTTCCTATAGGACTGCTCAAAAGGGCCTGTTACAAAATGCACATGGGAGTTTAAGAACTAAGTGGAACAGACCTGATATCCAAGTGGAACGCAGCTCCGAAATTCCCAAGGCTGTCTGTAGTCATTCCATCTCCTGCCTAAAACCAGTGGCTGACCTGGCCACCAGCCCAAAGAGGACAGTTTATAGCATTTGTGCAAATATAATGTGAATGTAACCATGATTAGGGAGGCCAAAGACGTTAATATGTGGCAGTGGATGTTGGATTCCTAAAATGCAGGCAGATAATGGATGACCTCCTGGTAGAGGAGGGCAGGCATCCTGAACCTTGCTTCTCCTGGGGACTCCTGGACCACTGAGTCCTGTGGAGAATAGAAAGCGAGTTCATCTGGTTTGCTCTGGGCTGAGGCTGGTGACAAGGTGGTCAGACATACCCTTGACCGCTCCAGGAGGGGCAGCCTATTGATAGAGACTCACATGTATGTGGCAGTCCTAGCCTGACATTTTCAGTTCAGGATACACAAATAGCACACTCTCAGTGAAATCAGGCCACTGCCTACAGCCCGGTCAAGACTGTTATCTCCACTCACTAGTCAGCATGGTGGTAGATATGAAATAACCACATCTCAGAGTGTGCCCAGGAAAAGAGCTGGCCTTGTTATGTCAAAAGCCCTGAGTACCTCGCCTAAAATTGGAAGGTCTGAGAGTCACTGCCCTGCCCCCACCCTGGGAAATAGTACCTGTGTAAACCCCTAAACATCTGCAGGGCAGCAGGCATGGGTGCTTCCAGTCTCACCCCTGCCCTGAGCTTCAAGGCATCGATATTCATGCTCTTGCCCCCTCTTGAATGTTTCAGAAGTGAAAACAAGCCATATGTTCCACCCTCCTACTCCCCCTAGTGCTTCTACTCTGAGTCTGGCTGTGTCCTATCCAGACTCTTCTGTATACTGGTTACTGCCAGGCTTGGGGCACTTGGAAATCCCAGAGGGGAGCTCTGGGTGGGAAGAGGCCACTGGTTAGGGTTTCAGCTTCTCTTGGACCCATGATTGGCAGAGGCAGATTGCTCAATGAGCTCTCCTTGAAGGCAGGATTAGCTGTCATTAAATCACAGCTCTTTGTATTGATTAGGGTTAAGCCACAGGTTCTCTCCTCCTTTCCTCAGCTGTGTCTTCCCATAACTCAGTAGCACTGCTCTTTTTCCAGACTCCTCATTTCATATTCTTCTGAACTTCCGATCCAAGTCTGCTCCAGGGTCCTTCCACTTTCTTCGGCCTCCAGGCAGCCCATTCCCTTCCTACTCCACATGTCTGTACTCCCTTGCTGCCTGATCTACCACCCTCCCTCGTCCCATTGGACCACCTTCCTTACCCCCTCTACACACCAGTAATCCTCACCTACCTATTCCAATACTGGAAGCCCATTTTATCATCTCCCACCTCACCTTCTACAATTTGTTTGGCAACAGCAGGCCATTGGTCCAACAGCAAGCACCCTGCTCCTGGGACCTTGGCTGTTCTCAAGCCCACTGCTCGTCCACACAGGAGAAGAGGGACTGGGTCCTGGGGGCAGCAGTTTTGGTCATATGTTATTAGGCCTGGCCAGCACCTCAGAATTCGATATCCCATGTCCCTGCCACCAGCCATGCTTTCAGGCACATTCCCTTTCCTCCTGAGGCCAGTAACTCATAATGCTGAGAAGACCAAATTAGAGACAGTTGTGTGGTATGTCAAAGGGAAAGGCTCTAGGGGCCTTAAGAGCCCAGCTTCAAAACCTCCTTGACTTTGGGAGTCTTCTTGTGTCTTTATCAAAAGTATACAACCACAACTTCCTTCACTGCTGCAGCCGGCTTTGAGTATGGTGAACCTGTTCTATCTCCCTCACTCTCTAAAGTACTGAGTTTAAATAGGATCCTTGCTGGGAGTTTACAGTGTGTGTGTGTGTGTGTGTGTGTGTGCTTCTGCATGTGTGTTGATGTGTTTGTCTGTGTCTAAATGTGTGTGAGATAGAGGTGTGTTTGTGTGATATCCAGGCAGGTGGAAGTATGTGAGTGGCCTTGTGTTTTGCCTGCTTAAACATTTCTATGAAAGTTCTATGAAATTCAGATTTGTTTAACGTGATGGGCTCATTGTGCATCCAATTTGTGTAAGTAAAATAAAGAAATGCACCAGATAAGATCCCAAACTGCTCACACTCGAGCCCAGATTCATTACGTGGAGCTTCATGAGCTCTCTCCACACAACTATTAGGTTGCCTGCAGACTACTCAGGCCAGCATCTAGGTCAGAACCAGAATCTCCTGTCCTCAGGAGGTGGCTGACACTCTCGCCATTGGGACCAAAGGAGTCCCAGTCCTCCTTGGGTCACAGAATGGCCCAGGGCCCAGAGTGCTGAGGAGGGGACTGGCTGTGGCATCTCTCAAATGCCTTCCTCAGTAGTGAGTAGGGGACATCTCATTAGCTCCACAGTGCCCTCTGTCTCCACCATCCCTTCACTTCTGGAAATTCTTATCAACTTGTAAATGGTACGCAAAGTGACCCATATTCCAGTGGCCTGACAATATGTGAATTCCAGAGAATCAGCAGTGGACCCAGAGTCTTTGTCACACACAGCAGCCAGCAATTGATTCTCTGGCACCTTTCTCCCTCCCCTACCCCAATTCTCATTTGATGTCTGAAAAGAATTGATCCATTGAGCATTGTTTGCATCTGGGAAGGCTTCACATCCTGTACCATCTCTTAAGGAATCTGGATTGTTTCTGGGAAGCAATGGTGATAAAGTTTCAGACAGAGGGAATCGCCTCAATGGCACAAGTTAATGAAAAGTTGGCATCTGACGGGACTCTGGGAGGCCTTATTAAGCCCATGGACAACAGAACAAATGATTCCTAAGTATCTCTTATTTTCGACAAGGTTGTTCTTTAAACTCCAAGTTTAAACTTTTCTAAACATATAGAGAAAGGGTCTCAAGTGTCACTCTGTCAGCAGGGTCCCAGCCTTCTTTTCATTTTCCTACTTCTCTCTACCCTATGGATTACCTCGTTCTTCTTCAGGCTCTGGGGAAGCCGACTTCTCAGAAAAAGTTTAAAGCATCCTTTTGGAGTTCTTGTCATTCAAAACTCAAGGAGCAATGTGATGTACATTGTCTCAGGAAACACTGAGGCACCGGGACTGCTAATTTAAAAAAAAAAACACACACACACACACACACACACACACATTGAATCCAATAGGATCTGTTAGGCGGCTCTGTAACAGGATGGAAAATGATCCAAGCTAACTCAAACAACATCCCATTTTTTCCAAAAGTCTGTCATAGGAAGAATATCATACTAGGGTTTGCCACCTCAATACTTGCTGTGGTCTGTCCATTGGACTCAATGAAACCCAGCAGGGCTACATGGCTTAACACCCTTACCAACATATAAGGGGTGCTGCATTTCACTCCAACATCGGTACCTGCGTGGGCTCCTAGGCACCCGCTGCCTGGTGTGTCCCTTTCTTCCAAATGCTGAGCCCCTTTACACACATGTCGTTCTCCCTCTACTGCCCTTAGTCTGTGATCCACCCTGGTCTCATGTCTAAGGCCCTGAATTGGCTTTGGTTTGTTTGTGTTTTGTTTGCTTATCAGTTTCTTGCTCTCCTTTTCAAGTCCACATGGGAGTGAAATCATAATGGCCCTGTCCCTTATGTTTTGACATAGTTTCCTTCCCTTGTTGTGGAGGGAGACTGCTCAAAAGGGACAATCGCAAAATGTACAGGCGAGTTTAGGAACTCCTAAGTGGCACAGGCCTGAGATCCAGGCAGAAAGCAGCTCCAAAATTCCCAGGGCTGTCCAGAGACCTCCTATCTCTGGCCTAAACACTGGGGCTGACCCCAGTCACTGTCCCGAAAAGTATAGCTTATGGCATTTGTGCAAATAGAATGCAGATGCAACCATTATTAGAGAGGCCATGGAGGTTCATGCGTGGCAGTGCAGGCTGGCCTCCGACATGCTGGCAGCTAATGGCTGACCCCTGGATGCAGACAGAGCAGGCATCCTGAGCCTTACTTCTTCTTAGGACTCCAGGACCACTTAGAACTGTGGAGAGTAGAAAGCCAGTCCCTCTGGTCTGCTTTGGCCAGAAGCTGGTGAAGACTTGATGAGATACACTTGTGGATGCTCTAAGGGGGGGTCGGCTATTGATAGAGTCTCATAGGTATATGGCAGTCCTGGCCTGGTATTTTGAAGTCAGGACACACAAATGGCACACACACAAATGAGGTCACTGCACACGGCCAGATCAAGGCTGATGTCACCACCCAGCCAGCAGGAGGTAGATATGAAGGAACCATGTCTCAGATAAGGCCCAGGATAAGAGCTGGCCTTGTTATGTTGAATGCCGTGGGTGCCATGCCTGGAAAGTGCCTGGAATTGGAAGGTCATGGAATTCACCCACCCTGCCCCCACTCTGAGAAATGGCCCCTGCATAAACCCCTAAAGGTTTGTGGGACAGCAGGCAGGGTATAAAAAATTTGGCATCCGCCGGGTCTCCAGGAGACCTTATTTAGCCCAACCCAACAGAACAAATGGCTCCCACGTACTCTTTGTTCTCCACAAGTTTTTTCATTGTTCTCCAAGGTTGAACTTTTCCAAACATATTAAGAAAGCGACTCAAGTGTCGCTCTTTCACTACATCCCAGCCTTCTTTTCATTCCCCGATTTCTTACTCCTCTATTCCAAATGGATTACCTTGTTCCTCTTCCAGCTCTAGAGGAGCCAACTTCTCAGGAAGAGTCGAACACATTCTTTTGGAGTCCTTCTCATTTTTAATACACAAGAACTATGTTTGGACATGACCTCAGGAATGAGGCCAGCAAGAAATGATGCTCCATTTCAAACGGCACTCAGTTGAATACAATAGTCTCTGTTAGGTAGCTCTGTGGGAGGATGGAAAATGATCCCAGCTAATCCAAACAATGTCCCTGCGTGTCCAGAAATCTATCATCAGGAGAATGCCAGACTAGGGTTTGGTGCCTCCAAACCTTCTGCGATCCATCCATTGGACTCAATGAAATCTAGAGGGGCTATGTGGCTTAACACACTTACAAACATGTCAGGAGCACTGCCTTCTACTCCAACATCCGTCACCAGAGTGGGCTGTTTGGCACAGGCTGCTTGGTGTGTCCCTTTCTTGCAAACACTGAGCCCCTTTGCACACATGTTATTCTCCCTCTACTGCCCTTAGTCTAAGACATACACTGTTCTCATGTCTGAGGCTCTAAATGGCTTTGGTTTGTTTGTTTGCTCACTTGTCGGTGTATTGCTCTCCTTTTCAAGTCCACATGGAAGTGAAATCATAAGGACCCTGTCTCTTGGGGTCTGACATAGGTCCCTTCACTTGATGGGTGGTGGGGTGAACTGCTTGAAAGGGCCTGTATAAAATTTATGGATGCATTTAGGTACTCCTAAGTGGCATAGCCTGAGAAACAAGCAGAACACAGCTTCAAAAGTGCCAGGGCTGTCCAGAAACCTCCCATCTTCAACCTAACACTGGTGGCTAACCTGGCCACTGGACCAAAGAGAACAGCCTATGGCATTTGTGTAATAGAATGCAGATGTGACCTTGATTAGGGAGGCCTAGGAGGTTAACACGAGGCAGTGGAGACTGGCCTCACAACATGCTGGCAGCGAATGCCTGATCCCCTGGCAGCGGACAGGACAGGCATCCTGAGACTTGCTTCTACTTGGGACTCCAGAACCAACGAGGGCTATGAAAAGAAGAAAGCCTGACCTGCTGGTCTGCCCTGGGCTGAGGCTAGGGATAAGGTGGTGAGTCACACTCGTGGCTGCTCTGGAAAAGGTCAGAAATTGATATTGACCCATATGGATGCAGCAATCCTGGCCTGACATTTTCAGTTCAGAACAAACCAATGACACTCCCAATGAAATGTGGCCACTGTCCAGGGCCCAATCAAAGCTGTTATCACTACCCACCAGCCAGCATGGAGATAGATATGAAGTAACCACATCTCAGAGAAGGCCCAAGACAAGAGCTGCCTTGATATGTCAAATGCCCTGAATGCCAGGCCTGGAAAGGGCCTGGAATTGGGAGATCTGCTCTGCTCCCAACTTGGGAAACAACCCCTGAGGAAACCATAAAGTTCTGCGGGGCAGCGCGCAGGGTGCTTTCATTCTTACCCTTGCCCTGAGCTTCCAGGTCATCAATATTTATGCACTTACCTCAGGTTTTTTGAGATATTTTGAAGTGAACACAATCACTTGTTCCTCCCTCTCGCTTCTACTTGGAACTTCTCCTCTGAGTCTTGCCCTGTCCTCCCTAGACTGTGTAAACTACTCACTGCCAGCCCTAGGGCACTTGAAAACCCGGAGTGCAGGTCTGGATGGGAAGGGGCAACTGGATAGGGCTTCAGCTTCTTTGGACCCAGTAATTGGCAGAAATTAGTGGGCCAATTAATGCACCTTGGAGACAGGACTAGCTGTCAATTAATCATGGCTGTTATCCATTGAATTGATTAGGGTGAGGCCTGGGATCTCTCCTCCTTCTTTTCTCTGCTTTCTCTTCCCATGACTCAGCAGCACCATTCATTTCCAGAAGCCTCAAGGTGTATTCCTTCTAACCTCAGGATCCAAGTCCGCTCCCAGGGTCCTTCCACCTTCTTCAGCCTCCAGGCAGCCCACTACCTTCCTACTCCATGTATCTGTACTTCTTTGCTTCCAGTTCTATCCTTCCTCTCATTTGACCACCTTCCTTAAATCCTCTACACACTAGTGATCCTAAGCTCCCTATTAAATATGGGCTACCTATTCTCCCCTCCCCCAGCCTCACCCTAGACAATCTGTTTGGTAACAGCAAACTTTTGGTCTACCAGCAAGCACCCTGCTCCTGGGACCTTGGCTGCTGTCAAGCCCACTGCTCAGCTGAGCAGGGGCAGCCAGCAACTGGTCTAGTGGGCAGTTTTGGATCATATGTTATTAGACCCGGCCAGTCCCTCAGAATGTGATAATCTGTGTCTCTTCTGCCAGCCATGCTTTCAGGCACACTCCCTTTCCTCCTGAGGCCAGGACGTCACAAGAATGAGGAGACCCAGCTAGGCTCAGTTGTGAAGGGAATCAAAGGGAAAGGACTCTAGAGGCCTTAAGAGCCCATCTGAGAGGGCTCTTTTCCTTTCGGGGTCTTCATGTGTCTGTTTGAAAGGGATACAACCACAGCTTTCTTCACTAGCCCTACCGGCTTTGGGAGTGGTGGAACTGTTCTCTTTCCCACTCTCAAAAGTACTGAGCTCAGATAGGTTTCTGGCTTGGAGTTGCCCGTGTGTGTGTGTGTGTGTGTGTGTGTGTGTCTAAATATGTGTGAGATACAGATGATATTGTATGATATCCAGGCAGGTGGAAGAATGTGAGTGGCCTGGTGTTGTACCTACTTGAATATTTCTATGAGAGTTCTATAAAATTCACATTTGTTTAATGACGTGTGCATATTGTGCATCCACTTTGCGCAAGGAAAATAAAGAAATGAGCCAGATAAGATCCCATCTCCCCACACACCTGAGCCCAGATTCATTAGATGAAACTTCATGAACTGTCTCCCCACAATCATCAGGTTGCCTGCAGCCTGCTCAGGCAAGCATCCAGGTCAGAACCAGAATCTCAGGAGGTGGCTAACACTCTTGCCATTGAGGAACAAGGGAGGCTTAGTCCTTCTCAGGTCACAGAACAGCCCAGGGCCCAGAGTGCTGAAGAGGGGACTGACTGTAGTGTCTCTCAAATGTTTTCCTCGGTAGTGAGTAAGGGAGCTGTCATTTGCTCCAAGGTGACCTCAGACTTCATCTTCCTTTTCCACTTCACATATGGAATTTCTTGTCACCTTGTAAAATGTTATGTGGTGTGACCTGCATTGCCAGTAGGTGGACATATTACGTGTGAATTCCAGGGAACTCAGCACTGGCCCCAGAGTCTTTGCCACACACAGCAGCCAGCAATGATTCTCTGGCACTTTTTTCCCTTCCCAACCCCAAATTTTATGTGATGTTTCAAAAGAATTGACCCAATGATCCTTTCAGCATTGTTTGCCTTAAGCAAGGAATCACATCTTGTATGGCTTCTTAAGGGAGCTGGATCCTTTCTAGCAGCAGTCAGGATAGAGTTTCAGACAGAGATAATCACCTTGATAGGACAGGAATATGAGAAAGTTGGCATCCACTGGGGTCTCTAGGAGACTTTATTTGGCCTGAGGGCAACAGGACAAATGGCTCCCAAGTACCCTTTGTTCTCAAGAGAATTGTTCACTCTTCTCCAAGTTGGAACTTTTTCAAACATATTGAGAAAGCATCTTGAGTGTCCCTCTCCCAGCAGCGTCCCAGGCTTCTTTTCATTTTCCTATTTCTCACTTCCCTAGTCCAGAAAGGATTGTCCTGTCCATCTTCCGGCTCTGGAGGCAGCGACTTCTCAGGAAGTGACAAACGCATCCTTTTGGAGTTCTTCTCATTTTCAAAACACAAGAACAACATGATGAACATGGTCTCAGGAAACATTGAGGCACTTGAACTGCCACACCAATTCAAATGGCACTCAGGTGACTCCAATAGTCTATGCTAGGCAGCTCTGTGACAAAATGGGAAACGATCCCAGCTAATCCAAACAACGTCCCAGTGTGTCCAAAAGTCTGTTGTCAGGAGAATACCAGACTAGGGTTTAGCGCCTCCAAATCTGTTGCATTCTGTCCATTAGAATCAGTGAAACCTAGTGGGGCTACATGGCTTAACACCCTTACCATCATGTCTGTGTAGTTCTGCTGGGCACCTGTTGTGTGCTCCTTTCTCCCAAATGCTGTGCCTCTTTACACACATATCATTCTCCCTCTACTGCCCTTAGTCTCTGATCCACTGCAGTATCATATCTGAGGCTCTGAATTGGCTTTTGTTTGTTTGCTTGCTTGTTTGTTGGTGACTTGCTTTGCTTTCAAGTCCACCTGGGAGTGAAATCATAAGGGCTCTGTCCCTTGCAGTCTGATGTAGTTCTCTTCACTTGATGGAGAAGGAGGACTGCTCAAAAGGGCTAGTCTCAAATATACAGGCAAGGTGAGGAATTCCTAAGTGGCACAGGCCTGAGACCCTGGCAGAACGCGGTTCTGAAATTCCCAGGGCTGTCCGGAGACCTCCTGTCTCTGGCCTAAACAGTGGTGGCTGACCCAGCCACCAGCCCATAGGGGACAGCTTATGGCTTTGTGCAAATAGAATGCAATGCAATTATTTGGCAGGCCAAAGATGTTAATGCATGGCAGTGGAGGCTGGCCTTCTAACAAGCCATCTGCTAATGGCTGACAGTGGTCCTGAGTCTTGCTTCTCCCGGAGACTCAAGGATCAATGGGGCCTGTCAAGAGTAGATACCCTGTCCCTCTGGTATACCCTAGGTTGGACTGGGGACAAAGTGGTGAGCACACTCGTGTCTGCTCTGGAAAGGATCGGCTATTGATCTGCCCCATATGGTCCTGGCAGTCCTGGCATGATATTTTCAGTTCAGGACACACCAATCACACACCCAAAGTGAAATGAGGCCACTGTCCATAGCACGGTCAAGGCTGTTATCACCACCCAGCCAGCAGTCAGCATGGCGATAGAAATGAAGTAACCATGTCTCAGGGAAGGCTGAGGACAAGACCTCACTTGTTATGTCAAATGCCCTGGTCTCCAGGCCTGGAAAGGGCCTGGAATTGGGAGTCTGGGAGTCACCACCCTGCCCCCACCATAGTAAATGGCAAGTACTTATGCAAGGCAGCCAGCAGGGATGCTTCCTGTTTCTCCCCTACCCTGAGCTTCCGGGTCTCTGATATTCATGCTTTTGCCCCAGGCCTCTTGAGTGATTCAGAACTGAGCACAAACTACTTGTTCCTCCCTCCTGCTCCCACCTGCAGCTTCTCCTCTGAGTTTGGCTCCGTCCTCCCTAGACACTTCTGTCAAGTAGTCAATGCCAGGTCTAGGGCACTAGGAAACCCAAGAGAGATGCTCTGGGTTAAAAGGGGCCACTGGATAGGTCTTCAGCTTCTCTGAGACCCATGATTGGCAGAGGTGAGTTGCCCAAATAAAGGTCCTTGGAGGCAGGACTAGCTGTCAATTAATCATGGCTCTTGTCCATGAATTGATTAGGGTCATGCCCGAGGTACTCTCCTCCTTCTTTTCTCCAGATGTCTTCTCATGACTCAAAAGCACCACTCTTTCTCCAGACACCTCATTGTATGTTCCTTCTAACCTCATGATCCAAGTCTGCTCCCAGGATCTTTCTACCTTCTTCAGCCTCCAGGCAGCCCATTTTATTCTTACTCCACATATCTGCCCTGCTGCCAGTTCTACCACCCTTCCTCCTTCCATTTGACCACCATCCTTACCCCTTCTACACACCAATGATACTCAACTACCTATTCCAATACAGGCAGCCATTCTCCCCTCCCTCTCCCTCACCCTGAACAGTCTGTTTGGCAACAGCAGACTTTTGGTCTACCATCAATCACTCTGCTCTGGGACCTTCGCTGCTGTCAAGCTCAGTGCTCAGCCAGACATAGGCAGCCAGGTACTGGGTCCTGGGGGCAGAAGTTTAAATCATATGTTATAAGGCCTGGCCAGTACCTCAGAATGAGATACTCCATGTCCTTTCTGACAACCATGCCTTCAGGCACATCTCTTGCATCCTGAGGCCAGGAAATCAAAATGCTAAGCAGACCGAGGTAGGCCCAGTTGTGAAGGGTGTCAAAGGGAAAGGCCTCTGGAGGTCTTAAAATCCTGGCCAAGAGGCCACCTGGACTTCAGGGGTCTTCATATGTCCATTGAAAGGGATACATCCATGGCTTGACTCACCTTTCAGCCAGCTTTGGGTATGGTGGACCTATTCTATCTCCCTCACTCTCTAAATTACTGAGCTCAAATAGGTTTCTGGCTGGCAGTTTACAGATTCCCTGTATGTGTGCTTTTGTGTGAATCCAATAGTCTCTGTTAGGCAGCTCTGAAAAAGGATGGAAAATGATTCCAGCTCATCCAAACAATGTCCTTTGTGTCCCAAAATCTGTTGTCAGGAGAATACCAGACTACAGTTTGGTGCCTCCAAACCTGTCGTTGTCTGTCCATTGTAATCAATGAAACCTAGCGGGACTAGGTAGCCTAACATCCTTACCAACATGTCAGGGGCACTGCCTTCTACTCCAACATCCATCACCTGCGTTGGATGCTCAGCACCCACTTCCTGGTGTGTCCCTTTCTCCCAAAAGCTGAGCCCCTTTATACACATTTTTCTCTCTCTACTGCCCTTAGTCTCGAATCCACATCGGTCTCCTGCCTGAGGCTCTGAACAGGCTTTGGTTTGTTCGTTTGTTTGGTTGCTTCTCAGTGTCTTGCTCTCCTTTTCAAGTCCACATATGAGCGAAATCATAAGGGCTGTCCACTGTGGTCTGACATAATTGCCTTCGATTGACAGGTAGGGGGACTGCTTGAAAGGGCCAGTCACAAATGTATGATGAGTTTAAAAACTCCTAAATGCCACAGGCCTGAAAACCATAAGGAAAGCAGCTCCAAAATTTCCAGGTTGTCCAGGCCTCCCGTCTCCAGCCTAAACAGGTGGCTGAACCGGCCACCAGCCAAAATGGAGCAGCTTATGGAATTTATACAAGAGAATGCAGATGTGACCATGATTAGAGAGGCCCAAAGAGGTTTAATATGTGGCATTGGAAGCTGGCTCCAAACATGCAAGCACCTAATAGCTGTCCCCATGGCAGAAGAAGGGCAAGTATCCTGTACTTTGCTTCTCCTGGGGACTCGAAAACCACTGAGGCTGTGGAGAGTAGAAATGTGTCCACTATTTCACCCAGGTCTGAGGCTCGGGATGAGGTGTGAAAACACTCCTGGCCACTCTGGGAGGAGTCAGCTATTGATAGAGCCTGATTTATACACGGCAGTCCTGGCCTTACATTTTAAACTGGGCACACAAAGCGCACTCACCCAGTGACATGAGGCCACTGCCATGGCTAGTCAAGGCTGTTATCAATCACACCTCAGCCAGCATGGAGGTAAATATGAAGTAACACGTCTCAGAGAAGGCCGGACAAGAGCTGGAATTATTATGTAGAAATACTGGTATCAGGCTGGAAAGGTCTGGAATTGGGATCTTGGAGTCATTTCCTGCCCACACCCTGGGAAATGGCACCTGTGTAAACCCCTAAAGGGCTGTGGGGCAGAGGACAAGAGTGCTTCCAATCTCACCCCTGCCTTGAGCTTCCATGTAACAGATATTCATGCTCTTGCCCAGGCCTCTTGAGATGATTTGGAAGTGAACAGGAGCCACTTATTCTCCTCCCTTACCCTGCAGCTTCTTCTGAGTCTGGCTCTGTTGTTCCTGGTTCTTCTATAAACTAGTCACTGCCAGGCCTAGAGTACTAGGAAACCCAGAGCGAGCTTGGAGCTGAGAAGAGCCACGGATAGGACTTTAGCTTCTCCAGGCCCATGATGGCAGAAATGAGTAGTGCAACCAGGGATCCATGTAGGCAGGATTAGCTGTCAGTTAATCATGGCTGTTATCCATCAAATTGATTAGGGTCAGGGCTGGGGTTCTTTCCTTCTTTCTCTGACGTGTCTTCCCATGACTCAGCAGCACCACTCTTTTTCCAGACACTCATTGTATGTTTCTAACCTCAGCATCCAAGTCCACTCAAGGGTCCTTCTACCTCCTTCGCCTCCAGGCAACCATTCACTTCTACTCCATGTATTTGTACTCCTATGCTGCCAGTTCCCTACCCTCCCTTCTCCCATTTGACCAACATCCTGGCCCTCTAACACAGTGATCCTCACCTACTATTCCAAACAGGCAAGCCAATTCTCCCATCCCCACTGTCACCATGGTCAGTCTGTTTGGCAAAACGGGTCTTTGGTCCCAGCAAGCCCTGCTCATCAAGCCCACTGCACAGCAGGCTGGGCAGCCAGGGACTGGGTCCTAGGGCAGAAGTTTGATTAGGTCTGGCCAGCACCTTAGACTGAGATATCCATCTTGATTGCCACCAGCCATGCTTTCAGGCACTTCCCTTTCCTCTGAGTCCAGGAAGTCATAAGGCTGAGGAGATCGCTAGGCTCAGTTGTGAAGGGCATCAAAAGGAATGACCTCTGGAGGCATTAAGAGCCTGGTTGAGAGACCTCCTTGAGTTCAGGGGTCTTCATATGTCTATATCAAAAGGATACAGCCATGGCTTGCCTCAATGTTTCAGCAGGCTTTGGGTATAGTGGACTTGTTCTATCTCTCTCACTCTCTAAAGTACTGAGCTCAAATAGATCTATGGCTGGCTGTTAACAGTGTCCTGTTCTGTGTCTGTGTGTGTGTGTGTGTGTGTGTGGTGTGTGTGTGTGTGTGTTCATCTGTGTCCAAATTTGTGTGAGATAGAGGTGCGGTCGCATGATATCCAGGCAGGTGGAAGTATGAGAGTGGCCTTGTATTGTGCCTGTTTGAACATTTCTATGATAGTTCTATGAAATTCACATTTCTTTAATGTCATGGGTGCATTGTGCATCCACTTAGTGTTAGTAAAATAAGAAGTGAACCATACAAGTCCAAAACCCCACACATTTGAACCCATATTCATTGGATGGAGCTTCATGAGCTATCTACCTGCCATCATTGGGTTGCTCATAGCCGGTTGCTAAGGCCAGCATCCAGGTCAAAATCAGAATCTCCTGTCCTCCGCAGTTGGTTGATACTTTGCCATTGGGGGACAAGGGAGGCCCAGTTTCCTCAGGCCACAGCTCAGGGGCCCAGAGTCTATGGAGGAGATTGGCTGTGGTGTCTCACAGATGTTTTCTTCGGTAGAGAGTATGGGCCATTTCATAGCTCCAATGTGACCTCAGACTTCAATTCCCTGTCTACTACACATATGGAATTTCTCATCACCTTGTAAAAGGGTGTGAGAGGTGACCACATTTCAGTAGCTGGGCATATCATATGTGAATTCCAGAGGCATCAGCAGTTGCCCCAGAGTTCTTGCCACATAACAGCAGCAATTGATTCTCTGGCACCTTTCCTCCTCTCCACTATTCTCATTTTATATCTGAAAAGAATTGACCCAATGATCCAATGAGCATTGTTTTGACTTGGATAAGACTCATATTCTATGCTGTCCCATAGGAATCTGAATTGTTTCTGGAAGCAATCAGGATAAAGTTTCAAGCAGAGGGAATCACCTCAACAGAGCAGGAATATCAAAAAGTTGGCTTCCACTGGGGTCTCCGATAGACATTTTTTAGCCTGAAGCCAACAGAACAAATGGTTCCCAAGTACACTTTGTTCACCACAATACTTTTCATTGTTCTCCAAGGTTGAACTTTTCTAAACATACTGAGAAAGTGTTTCTAGTGTCCCTCTGTCAGCAGCATTCCAGCCTTATTTTAATTTTCCTATTTCTCACTCCCCTTTTCCAGAATGAATTTCCCTGTCCTTCTCCTGTTCAAGAAGAATCAAACACATCCTTTTGGAGTCCTTCTCATTTCAAAACACAGGAGCAATGTGATGGATGTGTCTCAAAAAACACTGAAGCACCAGGACTATTGCTGCATTTCAAATACACTCAGATGAGTACAATAGTCTCTTCTTGATGGCTCTGTGACAGGATGGAAAAGGATTAAGCTAATACAAACAAGTCCCTATGTGTCCAGATATCTGTCATCAGGAGAATACCAGACTAGGGATTGGCACCTCAAACCTGCCATGGTCTGTCCATCTGATTCAATGGAACCTTGCAGGCTATGTGGCTTAACACTCTTACCAACATGTCAGGGGGTGCCTTCTACTCCAAAATCCATCACCTGCATGGGCTACTGCACTCGCTGCTGGTGTGTCGTTTCTCACATGCTGAGACCCTTTACACACATGTCTCCCTATACTTCCTTAGTCTCTGATCCGCACTGGTCTCATGTCTGAGGCTCTGAATTGGCTTTGGTTTGTTTATTTGTTTGCTTGTCGATGTCTTGCTGTCCTTTTCAAGTCCACATGGGAGTGAAATCATAAGAGCCTTTCCCTTGCAGTCTGAATATTTTTTTTCTTTTGACTGGGAGATGTACTGTTTGAAAAGGCTGGTACTAAAATGTACAGGTGAGTTTAAGAAGTCCTAAGTGGCACAGGCCTGAGAACTGAAGGAACACAGTTCTGATATACACAGGGTTGTCCAGGGACCTTTCATCTTGAACCTAAACACCAGTGGTTGACTGGCCAATGGCAAAGGGTATAGCTTATGGCATTTCTGAAAATAGAATGCAGATATAATCATTATTAGGGAGGCCAAAGTGGTTAATGCATGTCAGTGGAGGCTGGTCTACATACATGCTAGCAGCTAATGGCTGACTTACTGGCAGCGGACAGGGCAGGCGTCCTGACCCTAGCCTCTCCTGGGGCCTCCAGAACCAGTGAGGCTTGTGGAGAGTAGAAAGCCAGTCCTCGGGCCCGCCCTGGGCTGAGGCTGGGGACGAGGTGGTAAGACACAGATGTCACCCCTCTGGGAGGGTTGGCTATTGATAGAGCCTCATGTGTACGGGCAGAACTGGCCTGACATTTTCAGAACACACAAATGGTATACTCCCAGTGAAATGGGGCCACTGCCCAATGCCTGGTCAATGCTGTTATCACACCCAGCATGGCAGTAGATATGAAGTAACCATGGTCAGAAAAGGCCCAGCACAAGAGTAGACCTTATTATTAGTCATCTTGGGTGCCAAGCCTGGAAAGGGCCTGGAATTGGGAGGTCAGGGAGTCACCCCCTGCCCTCACCCTGGAAAATTGTGCTGTGTAAACCCTAAAGGTCTGTGGGATAGTGGGCAGGGGTGCTTCAACTCACCCCTGCCTGAGCTTCTGGGTCATGATATTCATGCTCTTGCCCAGGTTCCTGAGTAATTTGAAGTGAACATGAGCCACTTGTTCCTACTACCCACTCCCTGCTGGACTTATTTATTAAGTCTGCCTATGTCTTCCCCAAACTTTTTTTGTAAACTATTCATGCCAGGCCTAAGGCAGTTGAAAACCCAGAGGGGAGTCTAGGCAGGAAGAGGCCACTGGATAGGGCTTCTTCTCTGGACCCATGATTGGCAGAGGCGAGTTGCCCAATCAGCGCTCCTTGGAGGCAGGACTACTGTCTATTAATTCCAGCTGTTGTCCATCAAATTGATTAGGTTTTGGCCTGGGGTTCTCTCCTCCTTCTTTCCTCTGATGTGTCTTCCCATGACTCAGAAGCACCACTCTTTTCCCAGATGCTCATTCCATATTCCATCTAATGTCAGGATCTAAGTCAGCTCCAGGGTCCTTTCACCTTATTCAGCTTCCAGGTAGCCCATTCCTTTCCAATTCCACGTATTCTACTCCTTTTTGCAAATTCTTACAATTCCCTCTCCATGTGACACCTTCATTACCCATTCGCACACCAGTGATCCTCACCACCTATTTATTAGGGCAGCTCATTCTCCCTTCCCCTCCCACTCGGAGTTTTGTTTGGCAATAGCAGGCTTTGGTACGAGTAACACCCTGCTCTGGACCTTGGTTTCTGTCAAGCCACTGCTCCGCTGAGGTGAGGCAGCCAGGGACTGGGTCCTGGGGGCCTGCCAGCACTCAGAATGCATTATCCCATATCCCTTCTGCGTAATAGTTTCAGGCACACCTTTCCTCCTTTGGCCAGAAAATTAAAATTGTGAGGAGACTGAGTTAGGCTTTAGTTGTGAAGGGTGTCAAAGGGAAGGCCCTTGGAGGCCTTAAGAGCGGCTGAGAGGCCTCCCTGACGTCAGGCTTTTACAATGTGTTGTATGAAAAGGATACATACATAATTTCTACTGTCCCAGCTAGCTTTGGTTGTGGTGGACCTGTTCTATCACCTTCAGATCAAATAGATTTCTGGCTGGGAGTGTCCCTGTGTGTCTCGTGTGGTTTGTGTTGGATGTGTTTTTTGTGTCTAAATGTGTGTGTATAGAGATGTGGTTGTGTGATATCAGGCTTATGGAAGTATGTGAGTGGCTTGTGTTGAGCTGCTTGATATTTCTATGAGAGTTCTATGAAATTCACTTTCATTTAATGTTGTGGCACATGAAGCATCCACTTTGTGTAGTAAAAAAAATGTACAGATATGAACCCAACATTCACTCACCCAAGCCCAGATTCATTAGATGGAGCTTCATGAGCTATCATCCACAACCATAGGGTTGCCTGCAGCCTGCTTCCAGCCAGCATCCAGGTCAGAACCAAATCTCCTGTCTCAGAGGTTTGGCTGTTGAGGCTGACACTCTAAACATCTGTACAAGGAGGCCTAGTCCTTCTCAAGCCCAGAATGCTGAGGAGAAGACTAGCTGTGGCATCTCTCAGATGTCTTGCTCGGTAGTGAGTTAGGGAACTTTTATTAGCTCCACGTTGACCTCAGACTTCATCTCCCTTTCTATTTAACATATTGAATTTCTCTTCACCTTGTAAAAGGAGTGTGAGGTGAAGCAATTTCCAGTGGCTGGAATATCATGTATGAATTATAGAGAATCATCAGTGGGTCAGAGTTTCTTTGCCACACACAGCAGCCAGCAATTGATTCTCTGGCACCTTTCTCTTCCCCACCCCATTCTCCTTTGACGTCTGAAAAGAATTGACCCAATGATCCACTGAGCATGTTTGCCTGGGAAGGCCTCACATCCTGTACCATCCTTGAGGAATCCGATTGTTTCTGGGAAGCAATAACTATAAAGTTTCAGATAGAGGGAATCCTAAGACAGCGCAGCGCAGGAATATAAGAAAGTTTATCCTCCAGGGTCTCCTGGATACCTATTATTAGCCTGAGGACAGCAGATAATGGCTCCCAAATTCCTTTGTTCTCAACAAGGTTGTTCATTGTTCTCTGGGTTGAACTTTCCTAAATATACTAAGAAAGCATCCCAAAGGTCTGTCAGCAATGTTCAGCCTTCTTTCATTTCCTATTTCTTGCTCTCCTATTCAGAATGGAATCCTGTCCCTCTTTCAGCTTCTGGAAGGATCCAACATCTCATGAGGAGTGGATTGCATCATTTTAGCCGCTCATTTTCAAAACACAGGAGCAATGTGATGGACACAATCTTAGGGAACACTGAGGCACCAGGACTGCCGCTGTTTCAAACGGCACTCAGGTGACTCCAAGTCTCTACTAGGCAGTGACAAAATGGGAAACGATCCCAGCTATCAAACAACATTCCAGTGTATCCAAGAGTCTGTCGTCAGGAGAATACCAGACTGGTTTGGCACCTCCAATTGCCGTGGTCTGTCCATTGGACTCAATGAAACCTAGTGGGGCTACGTGGCTTAAGACCCTTACCAACTTGTCCTGGGTACTTTTCTATTCCAATATCCTCCACCTGAGTGGGGCTCGGCACCAGCTGTCCTGGTATGTCTCTTTTCCCAAATGCTGAGCCCCTTTACACACGTTCTCCCTCTACTGCCCTTCATCTCTTATCGACACCAATCTCATGCCTGAGGCTCTGAATTGGCTTTGGTTTGTGTTACAGTAATCGAGTGGCAAACATAATATGATTTCTTGTGTGTGTGTGGATATAAGAAATATGAATTTAAAAGTTGTATTTCTCCCTGTTGCTACTGTTGCAGTGGTTAGTGTGTGTAACCCAGTTATGCAAACCCAAGAAAAAATGCCTTAGCCACCTGAGCGTGAAATTTGTTTTGACTCAGTAAGGTAAACAGACACCCATGCAGCTGGCTGATAAGACACCGAAGACGTCATCATAGAGTATAAAATTGAGAGGGACTCTAATGCAGACTTAGAGAGCATGGTCCCTATCCTCTGGGACTACGTTCCTCCATCTCTTGGTTTCTGATTGCTCTGCTTTGAAGAAGAGGCCTCCGCTGATCGACCACACAGATCGACAGCCAGCACCGACCGTCACCACTTAATACGTGTCTTGTCTCCGCCAGCACCGCCAGGTGGTCTGCTAGGACTGAAATCCATCAGGATCTGATATGATTAAACTTGTGTGATGCTTTGGCAATTGTGTGTGTGTCGTCCTTGCTTAGTTGGTTACTGAGACTGGGCTCGTTATGTATGTGTATCTCAGACGAAGTGCTCTCCAACGCTCATACTGACTTGGCCTTAGGGAGTGAGTTGAGTCATGTGCAACATCCATGGAGAAGTTGGACAGTTTGTTTGTTTGTCATGTCTTACTAACTTAGTCTACAATTTCTCATGTCTGAGGCTCAGAATTGTCTTTGTTTTGTTTGTTTTTTGCTTGTCGTTGTCTTGCTCTCCTTTTCAAGTCCATATAGGAGTGAAATTATAAGGCCCTGTCTTTTGTGGTCTATCACAGTTTCCTTCACTTGATGGGAGGAGGACTACTTGAAAGACCAATCACAAAATGTATGGGCGAGTTTAGGAACTATATGGCAAAAGCCTGAGAACCACGTGGACCACAGACCCGAAAATTCCTAGGGTTGTCTGAAGACCACCAGTCTACAGCCTAACACCAGTGGCTCACCTGGCAACCATCTCAAAGGGACAGCTTATGGCATTTGGCCAAAAATAATGCAGATGCAGCCATAATTAGGGAGGCCAATGTGGTTAAGGCATGACAGCAGAGGCTGGCTGCCCAACATGCTGGGGCTAATGGTTGACCCTCCGAAAGCGACATGGCAGGAGTCCTGAATCTTGCTTCTCCTGGGGACTCCAAGACCACTGAGGCCTGTGGAAAGTAGAAAGCCAGTCCCTCTGGTCCGTCTTGGGCTGAGACTGGGGACAAGGTGGTAAGACATACTTGTGGTGAGACATACTCGTGGCGGCTCCTGGAGGGTTTGGCTATTGATACTCATACAGACAGCGGCAGTCCCGGCATGACATTTTCAGTTCAGGACATCCAATGGCACACTCACAGTCAAATGAGGTCACTGCCATGACCCAGTCAAGGCTGTTTCAAACCCACAGCAGCATGACGGTAGATATGAAGTAACCACATGGCAGAGAAGGCCAAGGACAAGAGCTGGCTTTGTTAAGTCAACTGCCTTGGCAACTGGCCTGGAAAGGGCCTGGAATTGGGTAATCTGGGAGTCACTGCCTTGCTCACCCTGGGAAATGGCACCTACATAAAATTCTAAATGTCTGCGGGACAGCGGGCAGTGCTGCTTCCAGTCTCACCCTTGCCTTGTGCTTCTGGGTTACCAATATTCATGATCTTGCCCAGGCCTCTGGAGTGATTTGGAAGTGAAGAAGAGCCACTTGTTTCCTCTCTCTCTCCTGAAGCTTATTCTCTGCATCTAGCTCTGTCCTCCCCAGACTCTTCTGTAATCTAGTATCTGCCAGGCCTAGGGCACTTGAAAACCCCAGAAGGGAGCTCTGGGCGGGAAGGGGCCACTGAAAGTGCTTCAGCTTCTCCCAGCCCATGATTGGCAGAGAAGAGTTGCCCAGTCAGCACTCCTTGGAGGCAGGACTAGATGTCCATTAACCATGGCTGATGTTCATCAAATTAATTAGGGTCATGCCTGGGGTTCTTTCCTTCTTTCCTCGTGTGTTTTCCCATGACTCAGCAGCACCACTCTTTTTCCAGACGCCTCATTCCATATTCTTCTAACCTCAGCATCCAAGTCCACTCCAGGATCCTTCCACCTTCTTCAGCCTTCAGGCAACCCATTCACTTCCTACTCCATGTATTTGTACTGCCATGCTGCCAGTTCTACTGCCCTCCCTTCTCCCATTTGACCACATCCTTACCCCTCTACACACCAGTGATCCTCACCTACCTATTCCAACACAGGGAGCCTACTCTCCCCTCCCCCACCATCACCAAGTACAGTATGTTTGGCAACAATGGGTCTTTGGTCCACCAGCAAGCACCCTGCTCCTGGGACCTTGATACTGTCAAGCCCACTGCCCATGTGGGCAGGGGTAGACAAGAACTGGGTCCTGGGGCATAGGTTTTGTCATATGTTATCAGGTCTGGCCAGACCATCAGAATGAGATTCCTCACATCCCTGCCGCAACCATGCTTTCAGGTACACTCACTTTCCTCCTGAGGTCAGGAAGTCACAAGGCTGAGGAGACTGAGCTCAGCCCAATAGTGAAGAGCGTCAAAGGGAAAAACTTCTGGAGGCCTTAACAGCCCGGCTGAGAGGCCTCCTTGATTTCAAGGATCCTTGTGTCATAAAAGGGATAGAGCCATGGTTTCCTTTACTGTCCCTGCTGGCTTTGGGTATGGTGGACCTGTTCTATCTCCCTCACTCTCTAAAGTACTGATATCAAATTGGTTTCTGGCTGGAAGTTTACAGTGTCCCTGTGTTTGTGCATGTGCGTGTGTGTGTGTGTGTGAGAGCACATTTGTGTGTGTGTGTATGTGTTCATCTACATCTAAATGTGTGTGAGATAGAGATGTGGTTTTGTGATAGTGAGACTTGTGGAAGTCTATGAGTGGCCTCATGTTGAGCCTGCTTGAACATTTCTATGATAGTTCTATGAAATTCATATTTGTTTAATGTCATGGGCACACTGTGCATCCATTTTCTGTGAGTAAAATAAAGAAATGCACCAGATAATATTCCAACCCCCTATATACCCCAACCCAAATTCATTAGATGGAGCTTCATGAGCTGTCTCTCCACCACCATTGGGTTTCCCACAGCCCGCTTAGGCCAGCAATTAGGTCAGAATCAGAATCTCCTGTCCTCAGGAGGTGGCTATCACTCATTGGAGACCAATGGAAGCCCAGTCCTCCTCAGGCCACAGCTTGGCTCAGGGCTCAGACTGCTGAAAGGGGACTGACTGTGGCCTCTCTCAGATGTTTTCATCAGTAGTGAGTAAAGGAACTGTCATTAGCTCCAAGTTGACCTTGGACTTAACTTTCCCTTTCTACTTCACATGTGGAATTTCCCATCTCCTTGTAAAAGGGTATGTGATATAACCACATTTCCAGTGGGTAGACATATCATGTGTGAATTACAGAGAACTCAGCAGTGGGCCCAGAATCTTTGTCACACACAGCAGCCAGCAATTGATTCTCTGGCACATTTCTCCTTCTCTCACCCCAATTCTCATTTGATGTCTGAAACTAACTGACCCAATGATCCATTCTGCATTGTTTGTCCTGGAGAAGGCTCACATCCTGTACCGTCCGTTAAGGAATCTAGATTGTTTCTGGGGAGCAATCATGATAGAGTTTCAGACAGAGGGAATCACCTAGACAAGACAGGAATATGAGAAAGTTGGCATCTGTATGAGTCTTGGGGAGACCTTATTTAGCCTAAGGCCAACAGAACAAATGGCTCCCAAGTACTCTTGTTCTTGATAAGGTTGTACATTGTTCTCCACGATTGAGCTTTTCTAAACATATTGAGAAAGTGTCCCGAATGTCCCTCTGTCGGCAGTGTCCCAGCCTTCTTTTCATTCCCCAATTTCTCACTCCTCTATTCCAGAATGGATTACCCTGTCCCTCTTCTGGTGCTGGAGGAGCCGACTTCTCAGGATGAGTCGAACACACCCTTTTGGAGTCCTTCTTGTTTTCAAAACATGGGAGCAATGTGATGGACAAGGTCTCAGAATCACTGAGGCATCGGGACTGCCGCTCCATTTCAAATGGCACTCAGATGATTACAATAGTTTCTGCTAGATGGCTCTGTGACAGGATGGAAACTGATCTCAGCTAATCCAATGTCCCAGTGTACAGATGTCTGTTGTCAGGAGAATAGACTATAGTTGGGTGCCTCCAAACCACCCTTGGTCTGTCCATTTGACTCAATGAAACCTGACGGTTCTACGTGGCTTAACACCCTTATCAACATGTCAGGGGCACTGCATTCTACTCCAACATCTCTCACCTGAGTGGGTTGCTCCTCACTCGCTGCCTGGTGTGTCCCTTGCTCCCAAATGCTGAGCCCTTTTACACATGTGTTGTTCTCCCTCTTCTTCCCTTAATCTCTGATTCACACCAGTCTCATGTCTGAGCCTCCAAATTCACTTTGGTGTATTTGCTTGCTTGTCAGTGTTTTGCTCTCCTTTTCAAGTCCACATGGGAGCAAAATCATAACTGCCCTGTTCCTTGCAGTCTGAAATAGTTCCCTTCCCTTTGATATGGAAAAATCCCAAAAGCTTCAAAAATAAGTCCAGTGAAATCCAAGCAGGTACCAGAAAGAAAGAGAACTCAGTTTTATTATGTTGGTGGTCCCAGCAGGGCTAGTGCTCTAATAATCTGGGCGCAGAGCTTCGGGGCAATTTCACTTTTATACCCGTGTTGTTACAGTTGGCATAGGCTGATTTACAGACCCCTGAACTTGCTATAAGCTACGGGCAGTTACAGAGCATGGGACTTTTTAACAAGCACTAAAGCAATACATCTTTAGGAGGGGATGAATTCTCAGTTGACTCCAAGATCTTTGGACTATGCAGCAAGTATGTTTACAGAAGCAGAACAAACTGCAAATGTTGGACATTTAAGTTGGAAATTCCTCTGAAAGGGGACTGGCTGTTGTGTCTCTCAGATGTTTTCCTCAGTGAGTAGTGTACTTTTCATTAACTTCAAGGTGACCTCAGACTTCACATTCCCTTTCTACTTCACATATGGAATTTATCCTCACCTTGTAAAAGGGTGTGCGAAGTGACCTGCATATCCAGTGGCTGGACATAACATGTGTGAATTCCAGAGAACTCAGCTGTGGGCCCAGAGTCCTTGCCACACACAGCAGCCAGCAATTGAATCTCTGGCACCTTTTTCTCTCCCCCACCCCAATTCTAATTTGATATATGAAAAGAATTGACCCAATAATCCATTGAGCATTGTTTGCCTCAGGGATGGCCTCACATCTTGTACTGTCCTTAAGAAATATAGATTGTTTCTGGGAGCAATCACGATACAGCTTCAGACAGAGGGAATCACCTCAGTAGGACAGGAATATGAGAAAGTTGGCATCCGTCGAGGTCTCTGGGAAACTTTATTTAGTGCGAGGCCAACAGAACAAATGGCTCCCAAGCACCCTTTGTTCTCAACAAGGTTGTTTTGTTCTCCAAGATTGAAATTTTCTAAATATATTGAGAAAGCATCCTGAGTGTCCTTCTATCAGCAGCATCTCAGCCTTCTTTTCGTTTCCCTATTTCTCACTCTCCTATTCCAGAATGGATTACCGTATCCCTCTTCTACTTTAAGGAGCCAACTTCTCAAGGAGTGCTGAACACATCCTTTTGGAGTCCTTCTCGTTTTTAAAATACAGGAGGAACATGATGGACACGGTTTCAGGAAGCACTGAAGTGCCAGGACTGCTGCTCCATTTCAAACGGCACTCAGGTGACTCCAATAGTCTCTGCTAGGCTAGGCTATGATGGGATGGAAAACAATCCTAGCTAATCCAAACTGCATCCCAGCATGTCAAGAGAATGCCAGACTACAGTTTGGCACCTACAAAACTGCTGCAGTCTGTCCATTGGATTCAATGAAACCTAGAGGGGCTACATGGCTTAACACCTTTACTAACATGCTGCCTTCTACTCCAAAATCCATCACCTGTGTGGGAGACTCAACACCTGCTACCTGGTGTGTCCGTTTCTCCCAAATGCTGAACCCTATTACACACATGTCATTCTCCCCCATTACCCTTAGTCTCTGATCCACATCAGTCTCAAATCTGAGGCTCTGAATTGGCTCAGGTTCGTTTATTTGCTTGTCAGTGTCTTGTTCTATTTCAAGTCCACATAAGAGTGAAATCATAAGAGTCCTGTCCCTTGCAGCCTGACATAGTTTCTTTCCCTTGAAGGGGAGGGAGACTGTTTGAAAGGGCCAGTCACATGAACGGGAGAGTTTAAGAAGTCTTAAGTGGCACAGGCCTGAGATCCAGGCAGAACGCAGCTCCGAAATACTTCACGTCTCCAGCCTAAACACTGATGGCTGACAGGCCAGCCCAAAGAAGGACAGCTTATGGCATTTGGGCATATAGAAGGCAGATGCGATCATGATTAGGGAGGCCAAAGAGGTTAATGCATGGCAGTGGAGGCTGGCTTCCCAACATGCCAGCAGCTAATGGCTGACCCCTGGCAGCAGACAGGGCAGGCATCCTGAGCCTTGGTTCTTCTGGGGACTCCAGGATTACTGAGCTCTGTGGAAAGTAGAAAGCCAGTCCCTCTGGTCCACCCTGAGCTGAGGCTGGGGACAAGTGGTGAGAAACACTCGTGGCTGCTTGGGATGGGTCGACTATTGATAGAGCTCAGTATGTATGCAGCAGTCCCGGACTGCCGTTTTCAATCTAGGACACACCAATGGCACACTCACAGTGAAATGAGACCACAGCCCACGGCTCAGTCAAGGCTATAACATGACCCGCTGCCAACAAAGAGGTAAGTATGAAGTAACCACATGTCAGAGAAGGCCCAGGACAGGAGCAGGCCTTGTTATGTCGAAAGCACTTTGAGCCAGGCCTGGTAATGGCCTATAATTGCTAGGTATGGAAGTCGCCGCCCTGCCCCAAACTGGGATATGGTACCCGCATGAACCCCTAAAGCTCTGCGGAACAGCGGGCAAGGGTACTTCCAGTCTCACCCATGCCCGGAGCTCAGGGTCACTAATATCATGCTCTTGCCTGACTCAGAAGTGAACACGAGCCACTTGTTCCTTTCTTCCACTCACACCTGAAGCTTCTCCTTGAGTCTAGCTCTGTCCTCGTCAGACTCTTCTGTAATCTAGTCACTGCCAGGCCTAGCACACTTGGAAACCCCAGACGGGAGCTCTGGGTGTGAGGAGGCCACTAGATAAGGCTTCAGCATCTCCAGGCACTATGATTGGCAGAAGTGAGATGCCCCATCAGTGCTCCTTAGAGGCAGGACTAGCTGTCAATTAACGACAGCTGTTCATCAGATTGATTAGGATCAGGCCTTGAGCTCTCACCTCCTCCTTTCCTCTGCTGTGTCTTCCTAAAAACAGTAGCCCGACTCTTTTTCCAGACATCTCATTCCATATTCCTTCTAACTTCAGCTTCCAAGTCCACACCCAGGGCCATTCCACCTTCTTCATCCTCCAGACGGCCCATTACCTTCCTACTCCATGTATCTATATTCCCTTGCTGCCAATTCTCTGCCTCCTTCCTCCCATTTGACCACTTTCTTTATCCCCTCTACACACCAGTGATCCTCATCTACCTATTCCAACACAGGTGGCCCATTCTCCCCTCCCTACCCTGAACTTGGACAGTCTGTTTGGCAACAGCAGGCCTTTGGACACCCAACAAGTACTCAGCTCCTGGAAACTTGGCTGCTGTTAAGCCCCCTGCCCCAGAGTGGGTCCTCTGAGCAGAGGTTTGGGTCTTAAGTTATTAGGCCAGGCCAGCACCTCAGGAGGCGATAGCCTACAACCCTCCTCCAGTCACGTTGCCAGGAGCACTCCCTTTCTTCCTGAGACCGGGAAATCACAAGGCTGAGGAAACTGAGCTAGGCCCAGTGGTGAAGGGCATCTCTAGAGGCCATAAGAGTCTGGCTGACAGGCCTCCTTGACTTTGGGGGTCTTCATGTGTCTGTGTCAAAGGGATACAAACGGTTTGCCTCACTGTCCCAGCCAGATTTGGTGTGGTGGATCTATTCTACTTTCCTCACTCTGTAAGTACTGAGATCAAAAAGGTTTCAGCTGGGAGTTATGTGTTCTCTGTGTGTCCATGTGTGTATGTGTATGGATGTTTGTCTGTGTCTAAATGTTTGTGAGATAGAGATCCGGTTGTGTGATATCCATGTAGGTTGAAGTATGTGAGTGCCCTCGTGTGTGCACCTGTGTGAACATTTCTATGAGTGTCAGCATAAGGTTTCACTTGTGTTTAATGACATGGGTGCACTGAACATCAACTTTAGTGGGAGTGCAAAGCAGCATGTGTGCCTCAAGAGACTTTTGGGGCAATTAATGTCTGGTAGAGTGTGTTGAGTGTGGCACACATGTTCCCACAGACATCTGTAAATATTTGGTTAGGCCTGGGTATGAAGGTCGGGTGTTCAAAATGAGGAGAATCCTCTCAGTCACATTATGATCATTTTCCGGGTGACAGATGATCATTTGACCCCTGGCAACAAATTTTGTGTGGGAGTGTGGCATCTGGGCAGCATGCCCCTGAAACCAATACCATTTTGAATCCATCTGTTTCAATTGAGAACCTGAATTTCAAAAGTGTCAAAGTAAGGAAAAGAAATCCACATGATAAGATCCCCCATACACACACTGGAGCCCCAATCATTAGGATGGAGCTTTGTGTGCTACCTCCCCAAAACTATCAGGTGGCCCGCAGCCTGCTCAGGCCAGCATCCACATCAGGACCAGAGCCTCCTGTTCTTAGGAGGTGGCTGACATGCCTGGCATCAGGGGCTTAAGGCATCCCAGTCTACCTGAGGCTACAGTTTAGTCCAAGGCCCAGATGGCTAAGGAGGGGGCCTGGCTACGGCATCTCTCAGATGTTTTCCTTGCTAGTGAGTAAAGAACCTTTCTTTGGCTCTAAGGTGAACTCGGACTTCATCCTTTCTTTTTTTGCTTTACATGTGGAATTTCTGGTGACTATGAAAAAGATTGTCCGAGGTGATCTGCATTTCCAGTGGCCAGCCTTAAACATTCAAGGATTCCAGACGAGTCAGTAGTAGGCCCAGAGTCTTTGCCCAAAGTAAGTTATCTCATCAGTATCTGAAGTACTGATAGAGTAGGCACTCAAATATGAATAAGTGAACTCAGAACTCAGTTTTTCTGATACACACTACCTTGCTAACCTCATGATCCATGAATTCTAGTAAACCCAGTATTACCATGAATTCTATACTATAAATAGAATTTTCTTCACTGCTTTTATATTGAAAAATCTAATTCTAAAAATATTGTCAAAATGATATCCGATATGGATATGGATATAGGTGAGGGAACTATTTCTTCCACTGTCTCATCGAATACATCAGTACAGAATCCAATCTGTACCTGATTATAAAATTGTGACTAGTCAGAAGCAATAAAAGATATCAGATTTCTACTGTCCTTCATACATGACATTCTTTTTAAAAGAGCATTCATTCTATAGTTGCATTAAATCATTAGGTTTTGTTTTATTTCTAAGTCACCACATTGGGATTATTTGAAGTATACCAAGTCGAGAAAGAATGAAACAGAAACACATACAAGTGTATTTTAATTATTAATGTAGATTACTTACAGTTTATGAGTTAGCTGTTCATTAGGACTCAGAACTGCTACTTCGTTAACTTCATATGTCTTTCAAGTATGTGCAGATACAATTTTATCTCCTTTGGAAACCACTCCATCAAATAACGCTACATTGGCTATCACACACCTGGTCAAAGGTGTAGTCAAATACCAAAATTCTCAGGGGATTTTTGCAACATACTTTAGGACTATTAAAAATAAGTAAGAAGTAAATACACATATAGTAAATTAAAACCTTAATAAAATGTCTATTTTTAACTCAAATATTATGCGTAACATATTCTAGGTCTTGAGAAAGGTTGATTGATAACTGACAGCCAAAATAAAAGGATCTTTCTAAAAATGAGGTACGATACCTATTTTTTATTAAGTTTAATTCAACCTCGCATTTTAAATGACTTTTAAAATTACTTATAAAACAAATGAAATATGTTTGTTCAGTATAAAAAACAAGAACAGCAATTGTCAATGTTCTCAAGTCTCTTTATTACAATGACTATTAAGAAGAGATCCCTATCCTGTTTTTTCTTGTCTGTACTGTATTTGCCTGTTACGTATTACTAAAAATAAATTTAAAATTTATTCTCATTGACCACAAGAGTATATTTCCCATATCAACAAAGCTACAATAACAGATCAAGTTGATGGTCTTTGTACTATTAAAGATTAACAAACAGTATAAAAATAGCGAAATACCTACAGGGGTACTCTTTCAATGACTGCCTGAAAAACACTTTCAATATTTGTTCCAAGTTTAGCAGAAATGGAAAAACATATACGTTCAGTGATTTCACTCATATGTGGGATATAAAACTATAAGCAACAAACAAGACAAACAAAAACTCACAGACAGACAATAGTTTAGTGGTTACCAGAGGAAAAGAGGGGCAGGAGGCAGGTAGGTCAGGGTAAAGGGGGTAAAAAATATGGTGACAGAAGGAGATCTGACTTTGGTTGATGAACACACAATGCAATATATAGATGATGTATTATTGAACTGCACACCTTGCACTTATATAATTTTATATGTCCCCTGAATAAATTTAATTTTTTTAAAAATTGGAAGCACGTGTGAAAAAAACAAACATTTAAACTTAAAGCTCTACTTTTCTTCTATCCTAGTGATGGAGCTTTATGATCAGTAAAAAGAAAGAACAGTTACAATTTGTTTGAATAACAAATAAAAAGAAGCACAAAACATACAGTGCATTGACAAATGTCCTTCCAGTACAGTTAGGTGATTCTGTGGTTCTTGGATTAAATTATAAAAACATTCTGATTATGGTATTGAAAGAGCAGTGGTATTATAAGAGTTAAAATTTCTAGGTAACAATCATGACTCTACATGTGAATGTATGACTATGACCAATACATACTTCTTTGAGCTTCAAGTTCCTCATCTGATAAGTGATCATTCATATTTTGCCTAAATCTCAAGGTGGTTGTGTGGATAGAATAAGCTATATATGTGGATGGTTATGAGTTATGAGTTAGCTGTTCATTAGGATTCAGAACTGCTACTTCGTTAACTTCATATGTCTTTCAAGTATGTGCAGATACAATTTTATCTCCTTTGGAAACCACTCCATCAAATAACGCTACATTGGCTATCACACACCTATACTGGTCAAAGGTGTAGTCAATACCAAAATTCTCAGGGGATTTTTGCAACATACTTTAGGACTATTAAAAATAAGTAAGAAGTTAATACACATATAGTAAATTAAAACCTTAATAAAATGTACTTTATAATTATTGTACAATAATTATAAAGTACATAATTACTATTGTTCTCTCACTGAAAAAGCAAGCCAAAAGACTAAAACTCATGTGCATGACTGACCTTTGTCATCACTAGTAATTCGACTATCTCTGAAATCTTAATTTCAAAAATCATTACTGAATACCACCTCTTACCTTTAAACTCCCTCTATATCACTTTCTCAATTCAGCAATAGGGACATTTGGGCTGTTCTGTACACTGTAGGATGTTTAACAGCATCTATGAAATCTCATCTACCTAAGATGCCAGTAGCACTCACCCCTCAGTGTAACAACAACAAAAAAATGTCTCCAGACATTGCCAAATGTTTCCTGGGGGTAAAACTGACCCCCTAATAAGAACCACTGCTCCAGACTCTAGTAACTTTTTTGCAGCAATCCTTTAAGATCACCACCTCTAATCCATTGAATGGACACTACTTTTTTCATTATTCATTAGTCCCCTGCCCCCTGCTTTCCCAGCTGAGACTCCAAGGTCCACTATTTAAATCATTGTTCAACCGCTTTCTATTCTCTCAAAGAGCATATGCAGATGGTAAAATCTCAACTGTGAATGCATCCAACTATATGCCTTTTCTATGCTTATTACCAGAGCAGCTTAACATTAGTGGAGAAAAATCAAGTAATTGTCTGGCTAATTTCTTATGAATTTATGACCACAGGTCTCACTATGTAGTTAACACTCCTGGCACTCCCAGGGTATGTCCCCTAGTAAATTCACAGTGCTATTCAGTAAGATAAATCACACCACTTTCCTTCACTCTACATTTTCTCCTCTGGCAAATTCACTCTCAGTTGATAACTTTGCCTCATTTCATTTAAGGAAACAGAAAACATCAAAAACCCCTTATCCAAACATATAAATCCATCTGCACCTATACCCACAACCTCTTTCTTCTCTTTTATAACAAGAATTATTCTCACTTCCCTGAAAATTCAATCCTTCCACACTTCTATTCTGAATTCTACTCCCTCTAATCCTTCTCAAGCTCTTACTCAAAACACCCTAAAAACGGGCAATAATGTAACATGACTTCTAGGCCTTTTTCTCTATCTATATTTTACCCCTGGGAAACTGCATCCATTTCTATGGCCTCAATACCACAAACATGCTAATAACTTCTAAGTATCTATCTCTGAACCAACTCTCTCTGTGAATGCCTGAATTGTAGATGTATGCTATCTCTACTTGGACATGTAGTAGACATTTCTAATAGTAAACTATGTCCAAAACAGAGCTTTTAATTTTCCCCCTATATCTTTCCTCTCCAGGTCCACTCCATATTAACACCAGTATTCAATTAATTGTTCAAACCCAAAGCTTCCTGATTCTTCCCTTTATTTCACTTCCTTAATGTAACTCATCAACAAATCTATTACATCTATAAAATATACATCAAATTTGTCCCCTTTTCCAACATTACCATCATATACTTAGCTACCACCATTGTGCACCTGGGCTATTACTGCATGCTGGTTTCCCATCTCTTCTTACTCTCTTCCAACACATTCTCTATAAGGAAACCTGAATGATCAGTTTCATTTCCTCTCTTGCTTTGAAATCCTTTATTATCTTAGAATAATTTTGCAAACTCTTCAGTATAGCAAGAGTCCCAGCATGACTTGAGTCTTGGTTACTCCAAAGCCACTCATCTAACTCACCTGCTTTCTGTCCCTGAAACATGCCAATTTCTTGCCAAACATGCTAAACCTTTACTCTTGCTCTCTTTTCCTGGAATGCATTTCTTCCAGCTCTTCATTTCTTCATGCCTTAGCTCATCAGAGAGACCTTCCCTAAGTTAGTCTGTATCACAGCATCTCTGAGAAACAAGACTTTTCCAATGCTAACTATTTTCCACCTGAAAATACAATTTGTTGAATGGATTTCCTTGACAACATCTGTCTCATTCAATAATCATTATGCTTACCTCTTTATTTACTATTTAATGACTGCACCCCCAAATAGAATATAAACACAGTGAGATAGGGGTCTTGTCTGTTTGTTCACTGCTGTGCCCCTAGCTGAAACATAACAAATAAGTATTCTAAATATTAATTTTGTATAAAGATGTATTAAAATCAGAAGTTAATTATACATTAATATAACATAATCCATGAAAACATAATTCCAGCAATGCCTTATAATGGCGTCCCACTTCATATTAAAAACCATTAAATTCTGTGTGTATGTGTATCTAAGAAAAAAAATTGCTTTTTCAGTCATTACCAAGTTGTGTGTAATCATCCACTGTGTGAAGTTTAAACAATAAGCACTCAACATCTGAAACTTGCTTTTTCAAAAATCAGAAAAGATTGAAAGTATAATCTAAACATACTGTTGCACTGACACACTTACAGCATAATCACATAGCATTAGTTTAGCATAGTTTGGCTGTGGCTATTTAATGCTCAAACCAACATTTGAAAGGTAAATTTAAAAATTCAAATTTAAAATAGTATTACTTGGATATAAATAAAATCTATTGTTTCCTAAGATTATTACTCTAGCTAGCTCTTTTATTAAAAAAAAAAAAAAGTCTTTATCAATTCCAACATACAAATGCCCTAAAATTAGTTTGGACCTGCTCTTCAAAGGAATATTTCCATAGAGGCAAAATGGCATACAAAAAAAAACAAACAAACATATATAAATATATGTTACAGAAAACCTACATTTGGTCCTGACAAATTAGCTAACTATAGATCTATAATTTTAAGTGATAAATTCTTTGAGCCTTAGTTCTTTCAACGGTATCACGAGAATAATTCCTGTCTGTCCTAACCATGTAACAAGGATTTTGGATTGAAGTATTAGTATTAAAAGAACTTTGTAAAACTATAAAAATATTATATAATGATGGGCTATCAAAACTATGAAATTTTCACTTAGACCAAATGTCTGAGGTTTTAAAAAGTATAACCAAGTCTTCAAAAATAAATAAATAAATAAAGAGGACGTGGTTCTTTAGTGTAGCGGTTAGCACTTCTGCTTTACATGCAGAAGGTCCTGTGCTCATGCCCCAGTGGAGTCATGGTCCATGGTCTATGGCCATGCTATCCTGAATAAGCTCGACATCTGATCTTCGAAACTAAGCAAGGTCGGGCCTGGTTAGAACTTGGATGGAGATCACCTAGGAAGATCAAGTGCTATAGGCATAAATAATAATAATAAATAAAATAAATAAATAAAGGTTTTTTACATTAATACATTAATCACTTGGAATTTCAAACACCTTTTCAATTTGTTTTTCAACCATCTTAGAATTACATTTTTCAGGTCTATCTTAAAAAAAAATTCATTATGTCTTAATTTAATAAATAAAATGTATTAAATACTAACTAAGAGTATTTGGAGATAGTTAAAAGCTATCCATGATTTTTCTTTCAAAAATTTTAAAATAACCTATACATGATCAATACAATTTTAATAAGCATAGCCACTGAAAAACAGGGAAGACAGAAGAGCATGCAAAAAATTTAGGCGGTAGAAGAGTTCAATAACAATTTATTAATTAACGCCATATAAGCTGACTTTAAGTTAGGTACAGCTTACAACAACAGTGTTACCTATGAGCAACCCAACTTCTTTTGAACATAACTCCCAATATCAAAAAATATAACAATGCAATGCAGATTTTTAAATTAAAATCCTTAATTTATTCATTTTAAAATATAAAAGTTACAGTTTATACACAGTGCTCACTTTAGCACTTAACTTTTGTATTTCATGTTATATTACATTGTTCCTCCTAGATCACAAGCTCCTTTTCTTTTCCTAGATGTAGTTTAGTGTAACAGACATTATGTTAGCTGTCCCATACATATACCTTTCCTATGGAAAAGCCTTCCATCACTCTATGTAATTCAGAGAAACTATCTTCTCAACTACATTCAAGGGTATAGAAGTTACAATTCCATTGTGTGCAATTGAAAGGCATACATCTCATCAATATATTTAATAAACAGCTGAAGATCCCTCATATAAAAAAAAGTGAACTTGATACTCAAACACTACATTTACTTTTAGAAAGGAATAAATAGCATTGCTCTCTCACTGTTACCTTGTTTATAACTGGAATCACTGATAGCTGTGCTTCAAAGGCAAGAAAGAAGTTTGCTACAGTTGGGGCTTGAATGCCCTGGAAATAGCAACACAATAATATACTGAGAGGCTCATTCTATCATCTGTCACAAAACTTGTGATTCAAGACTGTACCACACATCTTCATCAAAGCACAATATAAGGCAAACTATGGCATCTATACTTAGCTGGATTGTTCCCTGTGAAATTTATTTCGGTTCAAGAAGCATTTGTTGGAGGGAACTGTGTTCAGCATTAGAGACACAAAGACTCTCAGGTCATCAAAGCCTACCAAAGATAGAGTCACGGGATGCAGTTTATAAACCCAGTACTACATATATAAGGTAGACTGACTTTCTCTGACAGAATCAGGAAAGGTTTAACACAACAAATAAAACATGTCTGGGTTTTGGATGAAGAGTTTGTGAGAAACTGATATATCAAAAGATTTATCTTAAATAGTATATCACAGTTCTTATATGGTCAATTGTTGAATATGCTTTTATGCTTTTATGGTTATATTTATACCACAAAACAAATGGTAATGTCATTGACATGTTTGACACTTCACATATTATTACCTTAACATTACCCAAAAAAGACCTCAAAAATATTTATTTTCAAGTTCTGCTAAAAATTGATATGGAAAACTCAAATTAAAAACTTAAAAACTGAGTTCTTTAGTAGGATATGACATACTTCAACAAAAATGCAATTGAATAAACCTCTGATAGGATAAAAAATTTTAAAAGTTGAACAAATCAATTTCACAAAATGCTTTAGGATATATAAAACATCAAATTAACAGGACCAAAGCATACAACTTTGGTTAAGTAATACAATAAACCTTATTTTTACCAAACATAAAAATTCTACTTCCAAAACACTTTAAAAAATAACCTCTTGAAACAACCAAACAGCACGTTACATCATATAAAATTACAAGCACATACCTCATTTGCATAGAACGCAAGTAAAACACCCTGGCAAGCAGACAGTGACCTGGATACTTCTTAACTAAAATCAACATGGCCCTGAGAAACAAAAAAATATTGATACCCCTAAATATTAGCTATAATTGTTTCAGCTTAGGTTATGGCAAACCTATGGACTCCACCTGGAAAAAAGTTAATAGGTTTCTTTTGTTTAGTCCACATTTGTAAAACAATTTACACTAACCTAAGAACAATGAGAAAACAAAAAGCAAAGTTAGGTGTCTAATATCAGTTTGAAAACTAAACTAGGATTTTTTACACTATTAATACAATGGAGACAAATAATGACTTTAACAATGGAGACAAAATTAATATTAAACTTACTGGTGTATCAATGAGATTTAAAAAGCACTGCTTTCCTTCACAATTACAGAAGAGAGATGCTGTCTGTGCTTTTAACAGCGATTCCTCTTTCTCTTTCCACTTGCAATTTATCAAGAACTTACTTCTTATTCTTTGTTTTATCAATTGTCCCTTTAAATAGAAATGCATGATATATCTAAGGGCTTTTAAAAAGAAACAATACTGCACATAAAACCATCTGCATTAAAACCATCAAGTAAGTACATAAAATGAAAATACCTGTCAATTCTAGGAGCCTGTCAGCTAGAGTACTTTTGCTATGATCCACATGTGCAATGATACTAAAATTGTTAATATTGTCAACAGGGAATCTAGACACGTCAACTTTTTCCTAGAAAGGGGAGAGAAATGTTACATTTATGAGTTATAAATCTGACACAATATGAAATAAGTATACTAGTTCAAAAAAATATTCTTTTAGCCTTCTTTGAACAATTTCATTAGTAGCATTTATATTGTTTACATCATTCCTCTGACAAAGTAATGTATGGCATAACTCATATTACAGTGAATTACAATATGACTATTGAATAGTTTCACTGTCAAAAGTGACCATACAGCTAAACCAAAGTTCCTTATAATATTTCCAACACTTATGAGGAACTGAATTTATTTTCATGAAAGGAGAACACAAGATACCTAGAATTCACAAACGCCATGTTTAACAAAACCTCTTGAGGCAAAAAGGTGCAGAAAAGCTAAAAGAAAAAAAAAAAATCCTATGCCCCCATCACACATTTAACCACCAAAGTCAGGTCTATTTGAAACTCTGTGCTCCAAAGGGCCTTCAAGAGTTTAAATTAGATACAATTTTGTTACTCGCAACTTCTCCAAAAAGAGGAAAAAAGATTACATCAGTAAAAAAAGGTTATTTACTAACTTCAAATTCAAAAATATTTTAAAATGTAAATTCTGATTTTTAGTTGCACGCATCTTTAGTTTTTTACTGAGATTCATTACCAAAAAAAGCCCCTGCAATAACAATGAAAATACAACATTCTCATAAGCTTGACGTTTCCCTTTATATAAGGCAGACAATAACAGTGCGACTATATCTGAAAGAAATTCTGGAAAAAACTAAACGATTTGTTCGCCCTATAGATCCCCCGCCACCCCCCATCATTCTATTCAAAAGATACAGAACTGCACCATATTTAAGAAGTTTGAATTACAACATAATTCATTTTAAATTCCGAAGGCATTTTAGAAAAGGGCAAAACTGATCAATATTATGTAGTCTTATTTTTCTCGCTACTCATAACTTGCAATCAGTTCCTTCACTTTTCTATCTAAACTATTATGTCTCCGTAGTTATCAGATATTGCAGTTTTCACAGTGCTGACCGCCACCTTCTCCAACCACAATAGAGTCAGAATTATACAAGTTTGCTTTGGCTGACACCAAATACAATAATAAAACAGAAGCTAAGGTATATGCAGCACTTCTTATATCCTAGGTGTGAGACTAAAAGTTCTATGCCTTCCATCGCGTAATCCCCATAAGTAGGCATTTGACGGTTTTATTAGTAACTCATTTAATTAATAAGTGAAGAAACATTCACAGGAAGATCAAGCTTGCCCGCCCAGGTCATATAGCTAATAAGTTTCAGGAAAATGCAAATAGAAGCTTCTTCAGTAGGATTTTAGGACTATTAATGTAATATAGGCAAAGCGCTGAGATCAGTACTCGCACAATGAATTAGCAAATACTGAAGTTACAAATCAGGAAATTCGGGAAGTGACTTGAGCAAGGTTACACTGGTGAGCAATGGAGAATTCAGAAACCCAAGCGGGGCGCGCGCGCTCAGCCCCGCCTCCTTTATAGAAACGCAACCCGATTTCACAGGTAGTTCTAGGAAACCCCTCGCATTTCCAAATTCACAAAGTGTACCTTCCCAAGTTTTAATACGCAGCTAATGTGAAACTAAGCGGGAGTGGGAGGGTCACCTTGCGCTCTGCAGAGCTGTAGAGCCTGTCCAGAGCCCTGGAGTGGGCAGCAACCCGCGGCTCAGCGCGGGGAGAGGCCAAGGCGGCATCCGACAGGCAGCCCCGGAGACCCATGCCGAGATCGCGCGTCGGTGCCACCAGCCTCGACCCACAAGAATCGCATCCGCCCAGGCTACGGAGGCGTCAGGAGAGGGTCCCAGACGCTCGGCGGCTCAGTTTTCTCCAAAACGCTATGGCTAGGGTCCCACGAACAGAATTCAACCTGACTATCCGAGGCAGAGAGGAAAACCAGCTGTGGACAGCAGCCCGCGGTTAGTCATTCAGGCGGAAGATCGGAGACGCAGCACCGCACGCCGACGTTCGCACGTCGCAAGACGTCTTGACGTTAGCGTGCCTCCGTGCGAGGGTGTTAAGAAATCACGTGAGAGGAAGCGCTCCCAAGCAATGTTAATTGTGCTCTTAGCTAAACGTGGGAATTTTACCTCCAACTAGATGGCTAAGCGGTACCGCAATTGTTTTAAAATCTGGAAGTCTGAATATATTCCCTACGTTGTCAGTGAAGTCGATAATATTTTAGCGCATCTGAAAAGAAACGGGCAGTAAAATCGCTTGTAGTGTAACCTGGAAACGTTTTGGCCAGAAGTGAAGGTGGGAAAAAAAGTTACCATCTGAGCACCATAATGTCTCCATCATCTTCAGGTTATGACTTCAACAAATGTTTACCTTGCAGAAAGCAGAGTTCTGGTTAAGTAAGGCGGGGGATAATGATGAAAGAGAATGAGACCTGTATAGGACAACTAGTGCCCCAACTCCCTTGGGATTTTCTGGAATGTACAGGGTGTGGTGCGGAGGAAGGAGACAGCAGCTGTGTTTTAGCAATGTTTCTAGTTCGTTCTTGGGACTACTATAAATTATGACGGTACTTTATACAACAGTAGTCGGTAGTCACCTTTGTTAAAGAATGAACATAAGAGCTACCTAGTAATTCCTAATAGTTCATATAAATCAATGTTGCCCAAATTCAATAAGTCGCATATTCTCATTGATTTCCCCACATCCTCATGTTGCTATTATATACTGAATATTTTTCTTTAAATCAACTTACTTTTTATACTTAGTTTATTTTAAAATAAAAATTTGTATCATTACCATTAATGGGAAAAGTACTATAACCTGACCTAAGTTTTAAAAAGTAATAATAAAATAGTGTAATGGAAAAAAAAAAAGTGATTCAATTCTAGCTAGGATATACCTGCTAAAGGCTCCGAATCTCTTGATTAAAACCAGAGATTAGCAAGCATTCGATAATTATTTTAAAACATAGCACCAAACAGATTTTTCTCCCTGACAAAGCAGTATTAAAATAAAACTGAAAGACGTTTCCCTGTTTGATTAAGTATTCTTAATGCCATGTGTGCCGAAATCATTTTGGCACCTCCATTAGTCTTACACTTTGGGTACACTGCAACATCTTATTTGGTTGACATATTTCGAAACCCACAGATTAAGTCTGTCTTTCTTAGAAAAATACAAAGCATCCCTCTGTTAGGTAATGTACTAGATATAGAAACTCAGAGAAATTAAGCAAATTGATGAAATTATATAATAGGCAAATGGAGAAAATCTGTATTTGAATTTAGATTGTTGGAAGCCAAGACTCATTCCTCTGCATTATGTCTAACGGCACAAGTTTCTTTCGTATTCAACCTGGGAAGAAAAAAAGAGATGGAGTCACTAAAGTTTCAAAGAGGAGATATATTTTTCTCCTGGGCCTGGAAGGATAAAAAATGTATCAAAGAGGTAAATGGAGCCTAATCAAG